>CM057838.1:6502202-7806138 GCA_030068075.1 Paguma larvata | reverse complement strand
TCTACAAACACGTTCTAGACCAGTTGTGATTCTTTCTTCCGGGGGACATTTGGCAATATCTTGAGACTTTTTTTATTGTCATCACAGGTAGGACCTGGGAGGTGGTGACGCCAGTGGCGTTCAGTGGGTAGAGGCCAGGGATGGTGGTAGACATTCTACGATGCTAGGTGAGCCTCCCCACAACAAATTTTAAAATGTCAAAAGTGCTGAAACTGGGGCTCTTGGCACTGGTGGTTAAGAAGTTTCATGAGTGATGTTCAGAAGAACATGATCAGAAGAAAGATTTGACCTCCATAAAAAGAAAGTATTGTTCTTGGGAGGAGAATGGAATAGCGTTTAAGGGTGTGGGTTATGAAATCAGATTGTTCGTAGCCCCACAATCTGCTGTGTGACCTCAGGAGTCCACGGCTCGCTCTCTTATGCCGCAGAACCAGGAGAATGGTGCGCACTCACCCTGTCCCTGAGCATTACACGGGGTTGTACGCGTTTGTTGTTTACAACAGTGAGTGGTGGGCCGTGAGTGCTCCATCAGTGCTGGACATTAACGCTGTTCACGCCAGAGAACCCTGTTGTCCTAGGAACGTCCAGGCTAGTGAGGGAGCTAAGTAACTAAATCCGCGCTTCTAGGGGATGTGTTCCCACAGTGGTGTGCTTACAGCGAGGTTTTGTAACCCGGATACTGCTGGCGTGTTGTTGTGGGGTGCTGTCCTGTGCACTGTGGGACTTTACCACCGCCGTCTCTGGCCTCTGTTCACTAGATGCCAGGAGCACTCCCCGTCCTCACCCCTCACTCCTTGTGATCGGAAAAAATGCCTCGAGACCTTTCCGTAGGATCCCCAGCGGGGCACAATCCTGCTCGATTGAGAACTGCTGGCTCAGGGCATCATGGAAGCACAAAGGGAGATTTCGAATTAGATGACGGATGCCTCCTTGAGAGAGGTGATGCTTGAATTCGGTTTTGAAAGACAAGGAATTAGCTGGACAAAGAGTAATGAATGAGGTAGAGGAAACCGAATGTATAAAGGGATGGCGATATGAAATAGCATAAAATCTTTGGGGAGTTGAGAGTAGTCTTGTGCAGCTGCAAGGGATATTATAGGAGATAAGGCCAGAAGCACAGGAACAGTCTGGACTATGATGGCCTATAATTGACTTTGTTTCCTGAAAGCAGGGGGTGGGGGGCGGGTGCTCTTGAAAACAGGCGAATGGTGTATTTGGAAAGATCACTGGAAGTGATATGGAGGCTGAATTTGAGCGAACCAGTAGAAGCTCAGAGGGTAAGAAGCCTGCTGGGTGAAGGAAAAAATGGGAAAAGCTTCCCGGAATGAGGGCTTTTGTGGTGGATCATAAAGAAGGGCGTGACTCGGTCACGTGGACTCGGGGCCGGAGGAGAGCACGAACAAAGCCATGGTGGCGGGAGAGCTGGCCGTGTACCGGCAGTGCTGGTGGGAATGGCAGGGTTGGAAAAGACCGCCTAATAAATTCTCCAGGACTCTTGCAAACATATTAAAGGCTCTAAGAAGCCCTGCAATAAAGAAGTCCATTCACTTTGCTTCAAAGAGCGCTTCCCAGTCGTAGCTGACCAAAACCTTCTCGTTCTTCCTGGAATAGCACTTAAGAACAGCTGTGGAGTAAACTCGGGGAATCAGTAGCTTAGTGGGTAGGGTTTGGTTGAGATGCAACTGGAAAAGTAAGTAGGAGCTACCTTTTTAGGCCCTTAACTGTTGGGCTAGGGAATTTACCAGACACATTTCCGTTAGGATAGGTCTCTGTTTGGGAGTGGCTCCTATCAGTTTCATTCAGATTTACGTGGCCAGAACAGCAGATGTATAATCTACAGTGGTTTGTGAAGATGACTGTAGCAACTGTGATCATCACTTAGACACTGTAAGTGTAAGTGCGCTCTTTAAGAGCAGGGCCCGTGCTGTGAATTCTTGGATCTTGAGTTCCCAGCACAAAGTTAGGTATTTAATTAGATCTCAGTAAATGTTTGATGAATGAATGAATCACATAGTGATCTCTTTATCTACTTGAAAGAGAGAGCGAGGTACAGATTCGGGAGGTTTTACCGAGCTAGAACGTGCCAGACTTGAAAATCAATGCTGTAGCTACTGCAGGATACGTACGTACGTACGTAGTCATATGCGTAGGGTAAAAACTGTACTGGAGTTTGGGAGAGAAGTCAGAATTGATGACGAAGGTTTAGAAGTTATCAGCACGAGACAGTTACTGAAGGCATGGGCTCTACAAAGCAGGTTCGAGAAAGGAGACTGAGGGCAGACTGGAGGACAGGTAACAATGAGGGGCATGCCAGGGACGACACCCAAAGCTGCCAGAAAGGAGAGTGGCGGGGACGTGGAGAGCGAGTAGATTTGTGTGAGACAAGTCCGCAGGTGAGGATGCCTAAGTAATAGGAATGATGGGTAATATTCGTTCCTGCAAAGAGGTCAGGGAAGATGAGGATGAGAGAGGACCGCTCGGCTTGCGGCTCCGTCGTCAGAAAGATCAGCCTGCACGAGAGCCGTGAATCGAATGGCTTTTATCGAACCACCTAGAAAATGGTGCGAGTGTGTTTTATGACTTTTATACCAGCCTTAGGTGTGTATGTACAGTGTGACTTTTTTAAGTTTTTAAAATTGTAGTAAAAAACATACAACATTTATTACTTAGCCATTTCTAAGTGTGTGGTTTGGTAGTGCTAAATATAGTCACATGCACCACCAGTCTCCAATGTCTATACCCACCGAAAACCAACTACGCATTTTTCCCCATAATTATCCATCGGCTTTTTATTCTGGTTCTTTTATGGGCCGCACAAGATTCTTCCCTCCCGCCCCAGCTTTATCGAGATATAATTGACCAATAACAAAGTTTAGTGTGCAGTGTGAAGATTCGATACAAGTGTGTGTTGTGGATGGTTGCCACGGTAAGGTTAGGTACTTCCATTCCCTCATGTGACCATTTGGTGTGCGTGTGGTGAGAACACTTAAGGCCTTTTCATTAGCAACTTTCTGATTTATAAGAACGAAGGTTCTTAACCTTCGTCACCATGCCGTACGTTAGATCCTCAGAACGCACTCGTAACTGCACGTTTGTACCCTGGCCCGACCTCTCCTGTTGCCCCACACCCTGGCAACCCCATTCTGCTCTTTGTTTCCATGAATTGACCTTTTTCAGTGGAATCATCTACCGGCTCCTTCTTCCTCCCTGCACCCCCTGGTAGCCTCCATTCCACTTTCTAGGACCATGAGCTTGGCTGCTGTCAAAAAGTGGAATCGTAGCATGTTTGTCTTTTTGTGACTGGCGCATTTCACTTAGCATAATGTCTTCAAGGCTCATCCGTGCTGCAGCACGTGACAGAATTTCCTTCTGGTTTTAAAGCTCGATAGTGTTCCACCGTGTGTATAGACCAGATTTTGTTTATCCATTCATTCGCTGGTGGACATTAGGGTTGCTTCCGTTTTCTCGGCTGTTACGAATAATGCTAAGGTGAATATGGGTGTGCAAATGTCTTCAAGACCCTGCTTTGAATTCAGACCCTGAATACAGACTCAGAAGCTAGATTGCTGGATCACAGGTGGGAGGAAAAACTTTCCCTCCTGTGGAGGAAACCGGGTTCTTCCGTGCTAGGTCTTCCTTTCACTGTCAGGTCGCCTTTACTTTTACCCAGAACATGACTTGCGACACTTCTGCTCACCACATGTGTGGAAGCTTCTCCCCCACCAAGCCATTTTCTGACTCCAGCTAGCCATCGTGTAATTTAACTCATTTCCGACACGGTCCACTGGAAGTCGCATAGAGCCAGAGGTTAAGGAATCAGTCCACAAGACCGCTTCCACCGCGCTCCAGATGCCAGTCACAAGTAGTAGGTCCCCAGGTAACCTGCAGCTTCGGTTCAATTTGGCTACAAATTGGAGGTTCCCAGGACCCCTCCCCAGGTCCCGTCATTTGGCCGGAATGGCTCCCAGAACTCGGGAGCACACTTACTGACTCTGCCCGTCTGGTGGAGGATGCGAAACAGGATGCAGAGGAACAGCCAGGTAAAGGGGTGCGGGGGCCCCAAGTGCAGGCCCCTGAGGAGGTAGGGCTGTCGCCCGCCTGCATCGGAAGCTCCCTGCACTCCGTACTGTTGGGGTTCTATGGAGGCTTCCTCACGTAGGCGTGATCAGTTGTTAGCTCTTTCCAACTCCTCTCCCCTCTCTGGAGGGTGGTGGAGTGGAGCCGAAAATTCCAAGCTCCTAATCATAGTTTGGTCTTTCTGGTGACCAGCCCTTGTTCAGAGCCATCCAGGAATCCAGTAGAACAAACGACACTTCCATCACCGAGGAAATTAGGATTTCAGGAGCACCGTGTCCTGACCAGAGTCAGGGACCAAAGATTTGAACAAAGCTGTTTAGTCCCCTTATCTTATCACTTAGGAGATAGAGCATTAGGAGGTCTGTGGCAGGAACCAGGGGTAGAGACCAATCTGTGTTTTCTGTTACCTCACAGTATATTCGGTTTTTAGTTCTATTTGTGATATTTTGGGGGCCTCATCCATGCGGTTTCCTGCAGTCGGCCATGCCGTTTCACGTCCCTCCTGGTGGTGCACAAGAGTTCCAGTCTCTCCGCATCCTTGCCGACACTTGTTATTTCCGGTTTGGTTTGGTTGCTTGGTTTGCTTTGGTTTGGTTTGGTTTGTTTCTGATAGCAGCCACCCTAGTGGGCGCGAGGCAGTGTGTCACTGTAGCTTCCATATGCGTTTCTCTAGTGACGGGCGGCGTTGAGCCCCTCTCCGCATGCCCGTTGGCCACCGCAGGTCTTCTCTGGAGAAGCGTGCTCAGGCGTTGGCTCGTGTTTAACATCATATTATTTGAGGTTTTGTTGTGGAGTTGTAGTTCTTTACTCTGGGTATTCTCCGTATTATATATGTGATTTGCTAATACTTTCTCTCACCGTGTAGGTTCTTTTTGACCCTGTCGATTGTTTCTATTTAAGTGCAGAAGTTTTCGGGTTTGATGTGGTGTCCTGTTTGTTTGTTTCTGCTTTTGTGGCCTGGGCTTTTGGTGTCATAGTCAAGAAATTGTCGCCTGAATCCGGTGTCCTGAAGCTTTTCGTCCTCTGTGTTCTCCTAGAAGGCTTCCAGTTTTAGGTCTTCAGTCCATTTCGAGGTAATTTTTGCATGTGACGTGTAAGAGGAGGTTCAACTTCGTTGCTTTTAACGCGGGCGTCTAGTTTCCTACCACCGTTTGCTGAAGAGACCGCCTTTCCCCCGTGTGCGGTCTTGCTACCCTGTCATGGATCGTTTCCCATACCTGCAGACGTTGGTTTCTGCGTGGTCTGGTTTGTCCGTTGGTCTGTATGTTTGTCTTTATACCAGTACCACACTGTTTTGGTTACTGGAGCTTTATAATATGTTCTGAGATTGGGAAGTCCGAAGCCTGCAACTTTGTTCTCTTGGGTCTTTAGGGTCTGAAATTGCAAATGAATGCTGTCCGGGACCTTGCTAGGGATTGCCTTGAATCTGCAGATCACCTTGGGTAGCAGGGGCATCTTAACAATATTAAATCTTTTCATCCAGGAACACAGGGTGTCTTTCCATTCATTTGTGTCTTTAATTCCTTTCAGCAGTGTTTTATAATTTTCAGTGTATAAGGCTTTCTCTTCCTATTCTTTTACATGCTTTTATAAGTGGGATTTTTTTTCCAAGTTGTTCAGTGTTAGTGTATACGATTCTTGTTTTGTGTGTGGACTTTATATCCTGCAGTTTTGCTGAACTCGTTTATTCTGTGTGTGGAATCCTTAGGGTTTCCTGTATATAAAATCGTGTCATCTGCAACCAGAGGTAATTTTGCTTTGCCTTCTACGTATAAGTCTGATTTAATCCTGTGGAGCAGGGCCTCGCTTTGCCTTTTACACCTAAGAAAACCGGAGAATTTAGTCAGTTTTTCTAGGGTGTGCTGTGGTGTGCTGTGCTAGCACGCAGCCAGTCTCAGAGGCGAAGACAGGAAAGCTTCCTTCTTGTTCATGTTATATTTCCCCTGAGGTCCGTGTCTTCTTCCTCCTGGATTCAGGCGGATTCATGTGGGATGTTGCCACGGGTAAGAAGAAAATGTCAGGGGCACCTAGGCGGCTCAGTCGGTTAAGCATCCGACTCTTTTTTTTTTTTTTAAATGTTTATTTTTGAATGAGAGAGTGCGATTCGGGAGGGGCGAGAGAGGGAACACTGAATCTGAAGCAGGCTCAAGGCTCTGAGCAGTCAGCATTGAGCCCGATGTGGGGCTTGAATTCACAAGCCATGAGATCATGACCTGAGCCGCAGTTGGACGCTTAACCGACTGAGCCCAAGCCTCTGACTCTTGATTTCAGCTCAAGTCAAGGTCTCATGGTTTGTGAGATTGAACCCCACCTCAGGGCTCCATGCTAACAGAGTGGAGCCTGCTTGAGGTTCTCTCTCTCTCTCTCTCTCTCTCTCTCTCTCTCTCTCTTTCTTTCTCTCTTTCTCTATCCCTCACTCACTCTCAGTAAACAAAAATAAACTTTAAAAAACGATGTCAGGAGTCAAAACTTTTAAAGCTTCTGTTTGCAAGGGGCTCACTTACTCCCACTGACATTTTATTTTATTTCTGTTTATTTATTTTTAAATGTTTATTTTTGAGAGAGAGAGAGAGAGAGCAGGGGAGGGGGAGAAAGACAGGGAGACAGAGGATCTGAAGCAGGCTCTGTGATGACAGCAGAAAGCCCGATATAGGGCTCGAACTCACAAACCGCGAGATCATGACCTGAGCCCAAATCAAGAACCGACTGAGCCACCCAGGTGCCCCTGACATTTTATTGGCCATTGCAGTCACGCGGCCACACTGGACTTTACTGGGACAGGACCTGTATTCCTCCCATAAGACGGCCCAAAAGAGAGAAATGAATAACTATAATCTACTCTACCATACTGGGACGCAGCCAGACCAGATCCTTAGAAAGGAACGTACAGCTAAACCAACTATAATGTTAGATTAGATGAGACTATGCAAATCAAGCAGCTGACATGTAGGAAGTTTCCCAGAGGTTAATAGTAAAGAAACATATGTGCCTTTGTCTTTGCTTATGTGTCTTAGAACTTCATTCTTAGAAAACTTACCCTCAGGGGCACCTGGGTGGCTCAGTCGGTTAAGCCTGGGACTTCGGCTCAGGTCACGATCTCACGGTTCGGGAGTTCGAGCCCCGTGTCTGTGCCAATAGCACAGAGCCCGAAACCTGCTTTGAATTTTGTCTCTCCCTCTCTCTCTGCCCCTCCCCTGCTCCCTCTCTGTCTTTCTTTCAAAGATAAATACACATTTAAAAAACAAAATTAAAAAAAGAAAACTTACCGTCAGTCACGCTGCCGGCTCATTAAATGTACTCAGAGCTCATTGGCCTCCTTCATCCTGAAAACAAAACTCTGTGACACTGGTTTCGAGAGTCAGGACGCGCTCTCCGAGGGACATGACTCTTCGTGCGTCCCGAAGTGACGGCCCCCTGATGAGGCTCCGGGAACCTCGCGCCCGGGGGAGACCTTGCTCAGTGACAGCGCTGCTGCCCACGTGCACTTGTTGTGACTATGACACATTTCTTTGCTGCCCCCGAGCTATCCCTTCTCCTGTAGGGATGAGTGAATGCTGTTTTGTTCTTTTAAAACTTTTCCTCCCTATCTGCTAAGATTGAAGCAGGGCAGAGCTGGTTAGGAACCCCGGTTACAAACACCATGTATTTTTATGGACCAAATAGAAGGTAGTAGAGACAGGGGAAGACGCCAGGCGTGGAAGTGTAGGGACCTGAGTTATAATCCTCACGCTACCACTAGGCAGCAGCATCACGCCAGAAAAACATCTTCCTCCCCAGGCCCCGGCTTCCTTATTTGCAGAACAGAGAAATTGCACTCAAGGATCTTAGGTGTTTCTTCCAGGTCTCAAATTAAATGAACCCGTTCCCGTGTTTTCCTCAGTTCAGGGAAGCATATTACTGGTAGTTAAATTCCAGTGCCTCGATTTGCCGTACGAGAGAACTCACTCACATTCACGTCACTGGTAGAGGGAGGTGTTTTACGTATTAAAACACAGAGATATAGTAAAAAGTTAGCAATTTAAGAAAGAAAAGGCCTTCCTGAATCGTTGAAATACCTCAGTTATCATCTGCGGTGACATTATGTGCTTTATTTGCAGCACCAAAAGTAACAAGTAGTCTGCCGACGCGTAGGATTTCTTGGGGGAATTTACTTACATACACAGTTGCCGTATTCATGGTTTTGATTGTCAGTTGTCATCACTGAACTAAAGTGTGCTTGAAATAAAGAACACTCGAAAATTTCCTTTTGTAATACATTGTCATGATTTTCCCGTCTCCATTGTTAATATATACGCATCAACTATAGGATGCTGATCCCTGCATTATCCCAAATTCAAAATCACTAGCATCCAAATTAATGTAGAAATGAAACCTCATTTTAAAAATGGGTGATAGATGGTCCCGGCATTCAGTTGCGGAGAACTGGTTCACAAGCACTGCCCAAATCTGAATCAAAATACACTGTGCTAATGCCAAAGAGGGCACTTGGGATATTTCCTGAAAGTTCTCTCCGTCTTAATCTCTCTATTGTTCTGTTTCTGTGTTAACGGTGTCTGCTTCTGTCTGTCTCTTCAACTCTCCCTCTCTCTCGTACACGCATCCACATACACAGAAATACAGTTTTATTTATATACACACGCGTGCGTCGTGTACATGTAGAGGAAAGAAGGCGGCGAAAAGCGGCTAGATGTGAGTGGGGTTCAGGAGGGGAGCCGAATAGACGTGCCGACGGACCGGCTGGTGGCCGTTGTGAGAAGCGGGAGTCGTCGCGGAGGACCCGTGGGTCTGGGCTTACTTGGCTAGAGTCATGGTAGGGTCCCTGCCGAAAGAGGGAAGGAACTGAGGAAAGGACAGAGTGTGAGGGGGAAGGCATGTTAGCTTAGGTCTTAAGCGTGTTGGATTTAGGCGCCTTTAAAACCTTCAGGAGCGGTCCTGTGGAGCCCTCCTATCGAGCCGAGGGGCTGGCGATACAAACTGAGGCGCCGCAAGCAAACGGAAGGTAATTAAAGTTGTGGAAAGGGAAGAGCCTGTGAAGAACAAGTGGGCGCCAGATTCGGGGATTATAAATCTGCAAAGGAGACTGGAAAGGAGCAGCCTGAAAGCTAGAAGAAAACCTAGGTTTTCCTGCAAGTATGAGAATTCTAGAAGCAAGAGCAACGAGAGCGAGAGGCCAAGCGAGATTAAAAGAATGTCACTGCATTATGTGCACGCACAAATATCTTCTTAGCCACACGCTGATTTAAAAGTAAAAATTATTGAAATTTGTCATGAATTTAATGGGAAGCCAATAGTTTTAGGAGACTCCCTGTTATATCCTAATTGGCTTCTCCGTTGCTGTGACTTACAGTCCTGTTAAACTGTCTAGAAACTGAGGCAGCGAACTGAGAGCGTATCAGCTCCCTCACGGTTCTCACTGTTTGCTCTCGCGTCGCCTGATGTCATCGTGTGTATGTGACGGGAGAAACAGACGCGAAGATGTATTCGTGGATGGAGACGAGGAAAACCTCCATTCCCATCTGCCCACTAGAGGAACGTCCTATGATTGTTTCCTTCCGATTTCCGCCCTCAGCTCCGCCGAGCGTCTGCCGTATGCGGAGCGTTGCCTGCTGTGTCGGAGAAGGACGGGGCTGTGTCTTAAGGAGCTTATGGTCTGGTGTAGACCGTGGCCGGGGACCGCGAACCGTACCTGCAGCCCGGGGCGCGTCAGAGCGACCCTGTGGCTGCGCCGAGAAAGCAAGCATGGCTTTTGAGGAGAGCGGGGCGCCAAACTCGGGAGGACTCTTTGAAAGTAGCAGCGTATTAAAATCTTTACAAAATGAATGATCTATTTTGAGAAAAGAGAATAACGGCTTTTCTTTTGTTTTCTTACTAGACGAAGAATGCTGTCCAGGCTTTGATCGATAAGCACCAAAGAATCCCGGGGAACATTATGAGTGCTTTGTTAGAGCGTTTTCGTAAGACCCAAAAGATCAACTCGAAGACGATTTAACACGTTTATATGAGTATGTTTGCGTCTGTAGTACTGTCTTCTGAATTTTGTAGGTTCTACAATTAGTATTTTTAAAAAAAATGTTAATAAGCATCTTTTGCTGAATGGACTTGTTTAAATTTGTATTGTCGATTTTGTTTTTGCAATCAATTGTGTCAAATTTAAGCAGTAACTCATTACATGCCTACTAAGTCAGAAAATGAGGTTTCTTTTTATAAATTCCTGATAATGTAAGATAAACGCCTGAATTTTAAAAACTAAGTTTATCAATAACAGCAATTTAGGTTAAACAGACATTCCTAAATAATGGGTCTAATTTCTGTCTCCGTTGCGTTGGGCTGATTTTGCAAGATGGCATAATTCAATACGGACACTTACATTGGGGAAGAAATGCTCTTTCATCTGCCCCTCATTCCTTTCTTAACCTTGGGCAAATTACATGATGTTTTTGTGCCTCAGCAACTCACTTTTTAAAAACATAATCATACTAGGTTGAGGAGTGTTCTTTTCAATTCTTTATATTTGCTGTGATCGAGAACCGTAGAACTTCTAAATTATAACTGAATTAAACGATACCAAGAATTTTTAGAGGTTTATGTATATATGTGGTCCAGAGGGTCTTTAAATTATTTCTTTAGGTATGATGTCAGGGTGCCAAGCACAATGGAAGAGGTAGACTGTTCTTCGAATTGAACAAAAAAGAAATCAGGAAAAGTAAAATTTCTAATAATTATTCTTTTAGTATTCTTTTTTAACAAGACTCTGGAGGCAGACAGTAGAGGGTGTACTGTGCTGTAAGGCAGCACTTAACAGTGTAGGGTGGGAGCCACTGGTGCTCCGCGTTTCGTGCGAGGAGCCGACTGCCAACCAGAGCAAGTTCCGTGGCTTCGTCAGTGCGACTTTGCGGTCAGGCACATGGCGTGTTGTTCCCGTAACAGTATACGCGGACAGTGAATTTAAGCGAACACAAAGCTCTGTGAAAAATTAATTCATGGCTTTCAATTTTTCGTCGCCTTGAAATCTGACTTTGAGAAGTATTTAAACAGAAGAGTACCAGAAATCAAATGCAGTATCTCCCTCTCCCTTTTTTTAGATATTAAATTACTTGGATTTTTGTATAGATTTTTGTATAACAAGTATGTATGTATGCTATGTGTGATGTATATAAAAGTAAGCAACGTGAAATAAAAGCTAAAAGTAAAGTCGAATTGCAATTAATTTTCTTGTGAAATTACATATGTGACATTTTCTTATTTTAAACGAATTTTTTTGTTTTGCTCTTTATACATTTTCACCTACAATCATATTCATCTGTCTCAGCCACAATGAGTAAACCTTTCTTTCCAGCGTAATAAATATTTTTTAATTTCAATTTCAGCGAAAAGAGTCGATGAATGATTATTTGCAGTTTTCCCTCTAGCAGTGAGCAGTGTTGGTTTGAAAATCGACAAGTATTTCCAGAATGAATGAATAAACGATTATGAAACAAATGAGAATAATGTTTTGGGGCCCCTACTGGGTTTTAAAAATGGAAGAAAGAACAATATTCATTGCTAATGTAGCAAAAGCTCTTCTTTTTTACAGTATTTAAGTGTTGATACTTGACTGCAAGCCGTGTTTTGTTCTCTAACCGGAAGCCGTCCCGTCTTGCTCAGTACAGGATCTCTATCTTCGCTGTTTGAACTTAAATGCCATTTAGAGAACGAGGGGATATGAGTAAATACAGAAACACAGGTCATAACGGAAAGGGGGTGTTCTTCCCCGTTCGTGAAGGGAGTTTCTCACAAGTCCGATGCCAGCTTGGAACTCTCCAGAAGCATGAACGTGGCATACTTCTAGGGGAGGTTTTTCATGTGCTTTTTAAAAAAAACTTAAAACTTTGGAACAGTATCAGATTTACAGAAAAGTTGTAATAGTAGTGCATGGTACCCCCATATAGTCTTCACCCAGACCGGCCAGCTGGTGTGTTGCGTTTGTTTTATTCTCTTCACCCACCCCTTCTCCGAGCCCTCTCCTCACTCCCATGTATATATTATATAGATATCATATACATCTCTATATCATATATCTATATAGATAGATGTTTTCTTTTTTCTAATTTTCTCTTCTCGGTAATAAGGCTGTCCATTTACAGCCTCACAGAGCAATGGCCAAAATCCGGAAATTCGTCCTCGATACTCTAGCCGTATCTGCTCTTAAGACCAGATGCGCGTTCCGCCTGTTGTCTCCGCATCCTTCATCTCAGTTTCTCTTCTTGAGGCGTGGTTCATGGCAAGACCACATAACTGCGTTTAGTTTTCTCATCTCTTCAGTCCCCTTTAGTCGGGAAGGATTCCCCAGCCCTTCCTGATCTCCAATGACACTGATGTTTTCGGAGAAGACAGACTGTTTTGTAGATACCCTTTACTCTGTTTTTCTCTGGTATTTTTGTCGTGATTTGAATCCGGTTATGCGTTATTCCAGAAACGCGACACGAACGACGCTGTGCTTTCTCGCGTGCTTCACGTCATGAGGCACCTGGTGGGGGCTTGTGTCGTTCACGACGGTAGTGACTTCGATCACTTGGGTAAAATGGCACCCGGCAGGTTTCTTCCCTGTAGCCTTGTCCTTGGTGTTAAGTTTATGGAGAGCTGCTTTGAGACGATCTAAATACATGTGTCTTATCAAACTTTCACCCGCTAGTTTCGGCCTTCTTCAGCTATTTCCTGAAATAATTACTATTACCAGGTTTTCAAGAGTGTGATTTTCTATTATTCTACATCGGTTAGTTGGCATTCTACTCTCTAATTCTCATCAAGAGTTTTCTAATTTCTGCTCTCCCCACACACTTGCTACTATCATTGTAGGCCCTGAGATTCGTATTTTGTTTAAAGGATTATACATATACTATTAGGTGATTTAAATACGAGGCCCTCTGAAATTTATAGCATTTATGGACCTTTGAAATAATAGATGTTTACAAGGGTAAGAGATGTTTTTGTATTTGTATGAGATTACTGTTTTTAAAATATATGATACCTTTTCGTTGTAAAATGTATGTAACAAAATTTATCACCCATTTTAAGTGTACAATTCATTGACCTTAAATACATTTGCAATTTCATGGAACCGTCACTACTGTTCACTTCCAGAATGATTTCTTCATCCCAGACACTCTGTGTCCATTAAATAATAACTCTCCATTCCCTGCTTTCCCCAGCTCTTGGTAACATCTGTTCTGTCTATGAATTTGCCGAATCTAGGTATTTTATATAAGTGGAGTCACAGTAGTTACCCTTTTGTGTCTGGCTTATCTCACTTAGCAAAATTATTCGACGTCTTTTCTGACACCAGATGACATAGTTCCAAGGCCAGTTTTCTAATCTCTGTTTAATCTCTGCGGCATCTAGTTGTGTGATTATATAAAGTGGCTCACGATGGGTACTCGGTACTCAGTAAATATCTGCTGTTATTACTCACTTTCCTGGTATGTGTGTGCGCCTTGGTGCGATTTACCTGTTGGACTTTGGTTAAATGCTTCATATGTACGCCCGTTAAATTTTATATTCTGTTTTACCCCATCATTCTGAGTTGTAGTGATCTCTCTGACTCTGTCACCAACAAACTGACATCTCTTGCTTTCCTTTATGTTCTGCCTTTAATTCTCTAACCACGTTCTCTAAATACGGTGGGGGACCGGTATCTCAAAGAAGTGAACCAACTTGCTAGCAAACCGCCCATCTGTCTACAGAAGTCCTGGACTTTTCCGCAGCCACCGCTGCTGCCTCCAGCCTCAGCCCCGCCGGTGGTCCGGGAGGGCTCGAGGCGATCTGGCTCTGTGCCGTGGACACCCGGTGTCGGGGCGAGGGGAGGGGGCCCTGTGGTGCCCGGCCATCCTGGTTCAGGCCAGGCGTGCTTTCCCCCCAGCTGCCGACGGCTCGGGGCCGGGCGTCTCCCCTGGCACTGCCCCCTGCTGGAGGGGCTTTGGCGTCACCCGAGGGCACGCTCCTCCCCTGCACTAGCTGGCCTCCAGTGAGCAGCCCATGGTGAGAATAAATAACCTAGGCCTGGTCCCCGTCTCAATTCAGCCTGTCTCTACAGGGCCGCCCCAGCCCCAGATCTACCCCCCGGCCCCCCGGTGTTGGTGACAGTCTCCTGCTGCTGCATTATAGTTCAGCTTCTGTTTCCTTCACTCCCTCTGGGCCAGAGACCATAGCCCTCTGCCTGCTAGTATCCATCTCAGAAACCAACTGCCCCGCTTGTCCCGCTCTGCGCATATATGTTGGTTCCAGCTCCAACCAGGCTCCTCAGACCCTAGTTCTGAGCGCGGACTTCTCAACTCTGATTTTTTTTTGGGGGGGGGGCATTTCTTGTCTTCAACGCCTGGCACCTGTATATCTTCTGCCCCCCAGCCTGCTGGAGCCCCGAATGTCGCCTGCTCCTATGGGCTCCTGGATTTAATATATGCTTCTCCCAGACTTCTTGTTACATTATCTTTCTCCAAAAAAGAATCAAAATTAGGGTCAATTAGGGTCGTGTGGCTTGATTTTAGCAAGTCAACACTGGTTTGAGCTGCTTATCTCTTTTCTAAGTGATTACAAACCAGCTGCTTCATCAACAGAGCTAGAAGTGTCTTAGGCAGGGCGTCTCTGAGTGAAAACAATTCACTTGGCTTTCAGTATCTGCATTTTCTTTCTTTAGGGGGCTGGCGTTCTCAGAATCCACCTCTGCCTCTTCTCGAAAATTAAGACATTCGTTCATGTTCCCCCTGAACTTGGTCTCTATACTGCTGTCCAAAATTCCTTGGATATTAGTAATTATAAATTCTAAATCATCTGGGTCTGGAGATTTGAAATTTCAAAAGCAATTAGAAATTACCATGTTTTGACCAACATATTTTAAGCATTGATTCTTTTAAAGAAGCTCAGTTTTTAGTTTTAAGGTCTGTGCTTTTTTAAAATTTTTATTGTTTTCTTTTTGAGGGAGAGAGAGAGACAGAGCACGAGCAGGGGAGGGGCAGAGAGAGAGGGAGACACAGAATCTGAAGCAGGCTCCAAGCTCTGAGCTGTCAGCACAGAGCCCAACAAGGGGCTCGATCTCACGAGCCACGAGATCATGACCTGAGCCTAAGTCGGCATTCAATCGACCGAGCCACCCGGGTGCCCCTAAGGTATTTTCTAATGAACAAAACCAAATCTAAGTTAAAAGTGAGTGGTTTTGCTGCACTATTCAATGTTTAGCTTTGCTATTAAATGGTTTTAATTTCTGACATAGCATTCTATTAGGAAACGGTTTAGTACTCACTTCCTGGTTGCCTGCCCTGTGCTAAATCCTTTACAGACATGACTTAATTCTACCAATCCCGTGAGGTGGAAGTTAGGGTCACTAGTACAAAATATCTGAAATGGTCACGTTTCGACTGAGAAATAGAAACGTTGGCCGCCAGAGATGAAGAAACTTGCCCATGGTCACGTCGCAGTTGGGAACAGAGGGGACAATCCCGCCCCAGCTCGCCGTGTCTGTCCAGAGCCTGCCCCTTTCCTCTTCCACACCCTGCTCCTCATCGGGCCATCGCCCCACACACGAGTCTGTCCTTCTCTTCGTGCTATTTATTTATTCAAAAAAATTTTTTTAACATTTATTTATTTTTGAGAGACATAGGGACAGAGTGTGAGCAGGGGAGGGGCAAAGAGAGGGAGACATAGAATCCGAAACAGGCGCCAGGGTCTGAGACATCAGCACAGAGCCTGACGCAGGGCTCGAACTCACAGACCTCGAGATCATGACCTGAGCTGAAGTTGGATGCTTAACCGACTGAGCCACCCAGGTGCCCCTCTTCATGCTGTTTAAAAGGCTCTCTCATTGTGATGGTTAATTGTGTGTGTCAACTCAACTGGGCCACAAGGCGCCCAGATATTTGGTAACATTATTCTGAGTGTGTCTGGATGAGATTAATGTCGGAACTGGTAGACCAGAGTGAAACGGATGGCCTTCCGTCACGCGAGTGAGTCTTTTCCAATTTGTTGGAGGCCCGAATAGAAAGAACACGAGGTGAGGTAAGGAAGAATTAGCTCTATCCGCCTGTTTTTTTGTGCTGGGACAAAGGTCTCTACCACAGGACTGGACGTAACACCTCTTGCTGGCCTTCCTCGTTCTCCAGCTGGCCGATGGCCGATCACGGGGCTTCTCACCGTCCATAATCATCAGAACCAGTTTCTTATAATAAATCTCCTTCTAGACATATATGTCTCCTATTGGTTCTGTTTCTCTGGAGAACCCTAATATATTATTCTCATTTGCTGCTTCAGCCTGGAATGCCAGTCTAGAGGTTCCAGTCCTGCCGTTTTGGAACTCGTTTTTGGACATTGGCCGTTTTTTCCATCTTTCATAAATATCTGTTAAAACTTGAGACTACCAGAGGGCCATTTGACATGTGCCTTCTGTTTCTTCATGCCTCGCACTGATACTGTGAGGACTTACATTTTTCGTCCCTGCTACTTTTCAAGTCATCTTCCTTTCTTAGAATCTCCGGATACAGAAATGTGGCTATTTTTATCTGAAGTCAAGAGTGTCCGTGTTCAGAATTCCTTTGCTTAGCTTTTAAGGCATCATGGCTTTTTACCTTTCCCACCAGTTCCGTTGTTCACGATTGAGTTCGAATCAGAATTTTTCGCGTTCTTCTCTCTACTGAATGTGGGATGTGATTAACTTCAAGGCGAGTCAAGATGTGTGAACTGCGTGTTGTTTGTTTCTTCTTGGTCAAATGAGATCCTCAGCAAAGCAGATCAAAAATCTTTTGAGATCCTTCAAGTTTTCATGTTTCACCGATTCCTATCCATTTTGGAAGGGAGGTTTTTTTGCCATTGTTTTTCTCTTCCTTTACTCAAAGCATCCTGCTCTATAAAGTCTTCTATTCTATTACTTTCGAGCTCTTTGTTTTTTTAATACCGCAAAGTGTAACTTTTGGTTTAAAAAGTAGCTGTAAATGCACAGGAGAAGTCAAAAATCAGGAGCAAATTTTTGATACCACGTTTCCTTCAACTTGTCAAAATGACATATATGTGTTCCACATCGTATTAGTTTCCATTAGCTCTTTAGTGTGAAGAGCAGGAACTCTTTCTTTTAAGAAACATATGCACTCTTAGCATATCTCGCACAGACTTCATCCTTCAAATAAAGATTGTTCATTGATGGTCTTAAATGAAAATGACATGTACCCTCTTCCTCAATGACCTTCTGAGTAAACCGGGATCCACCTTGATGAGTGTGTGAGTGACATTCCTGGTCACCTGGTGCCCTAGTGCCTAGTTCCAGAATGCTGATTTATCACACTATTTTTAGTTTTCATTTTTTTATTTTAAGATTTATCTGCGATTCACTCTCTGATGTAAACAGTTCGGTGGGCCTTGAAGGCACCAGTATGTACCGGCCATCAAAATGGAGATACAGAATTGTTGCATCACCCACCCCCAGATTGCTCCATGTGCCATTTCTGTAGTCAGCCCTTCTCCAACTTTCCACCCCTGAAGTTTTGCCTTTCTCAGAATGTCATATCAAGGGAATCATACACGATGTAGGATTTGGGGTTTGGCTTCTTTCACTTACCGTAATAAGTGGTTTCATCCACGGCATTACATGTGTTGCTAGTTGGTTCCTTTTACTTGCTTAGCATTATTCCATTGTATGGATGTACCGTAGTGTGTTTAACCATTCCTGACCAGAGGGACATTAGGGTTTTTGCAGTTTCTGGCTGTTGCAAATAAAGCTGCTGTGAATATTTTTGCACAAGTCTTAGGTGAACATAGGTTTTCATTTTGCTTGGATAAATACCTAGGAAGGGGATTGCTGAGTGTATTCGTTTCCTAGGATTTCCGTAACAAATAACCACAAACTTGGTGGCTTTAAAGAACAGAAATTGATTCTCTCACCAGTTCTAAAGGCCAGAAGTCCAAAGTCAAGGTGTCAGTAAGGCCACACAAGGGAAGAGTCGATTCCTTGCCTCTTCTAGTTTTCGACGGCTGCCAGCTTCCTTGGCTTGTGGTCACACGGCTCTGATCTCCATCTTGATCTTCAAGTTGCATGTCTTCTTGAATGATCGTATTCCGGAGTGTTGGCCTTTAACTCCAGGTGACAAGAAACACATGTAGGCTGAGTGCACACAGCTCCCCTCTGAGGCTTATTGATGGAATTAGAGATGTATGGGGAATCCAGGTGTCATGCCAGGCATATATATATTTTTTTCTGAGTGTTTCTTGAGTCTTGCTACTTGTTTCTGGGCTCTCTCTCTCTCTCTCTTTTTTTTTTTTTTTTTTTTGCTCTGAACCACCAAGGAGTCTTGCTTGCAAACAACAGAAACTAATTCTGCTTAATTTAAGCAAAAGAACACTTGTAGTAAGGATATCGGATACTGTGCATGATCAGTGGACGTCTACATTTTTGGGCTTCCAAAACACACAGTCACCGACAGAACCTACTTGTGACACTCTTGCTCCTGGGCTTCTGCTCTGTGCCCCGGACTTCTCGTCTCTACCATGCCTGTCAGGAATAATCTCTGCCTCATCACTTACATTATCTCTCAAGATTCAAAGTCCCAGCCAGAAGCCTCTAATTGGCTAAGTCAGGACACATGACCATGCCTTAGCCATGAAGGAGTTGGGAAGAAATTATAACCCTCCCTTCACGTGAGCTGCCCTCCCTGGGAGCATCCTCTTCCCACAAATTTGGTTTTCTTCAAAATAGGAAATGTGTTTAGCTTCTAGGCAGCCAAAACAAAATGAAAATCACAAATGTTTGCTACAGATACTACACAGTTCCTTTAGTAATTTTTTTTAGGTTCAGTGGGGACGACTGTATTTCTTCTACTTCTAGTCCCGTAGGGGATGAGCGCGTCTTGTTTTTAACCTCTACTACAGCTGGTTTTGGAACCCAAGAGGACACAGAAAACTTGCCCTCACGGCATTATCTGGACCAAAGTTTCTCACACTGCCCAGACCCGTTAGCTAATGCCTATCGCTTGGTGAGCCCTTGTTTACTGTATCGAAAATGTCATAACCAAAATTACCTCATAATTTTTAAAAACAAACAAACAACGAAACACAGGGCCAATGACAAAGATATCTTTTAAGCATACCCAGTTAGCACGTGACTCTGTGATAGGTTTGAAACCGTGCTCTCCTTCTTACACCCACTGGACTCCCTCTTCCTTGCTTCTCTGGCTGGCCCACTGCCTGCTCCGTGTTGCTCTCCTGCTTTCGGGCCTCGTTAGAACTTTACTCAGAAGAGTATGGTATTTGCCTTTCTGAGTGGCCTCCCGTGACTGGATGGCTACCCGGGCACGTGAAGAGGTAGCCACCCTTGAAGTGAATACCAGCAAAGGGGGGACCAAGTGACAAGTGACAAGTGGCAGTCAGACAGGCTCGTTCCCCTCCTTTCTCTCTGCCGTGGACTCCTCTGAGATGTCATTCCTCTTTACAACTCTTCTGGAAAATCGTACGAGGTGAATAAATATACTGCAGAGCAACCTGCGATTTTTTGTCATCACTGAATGAAAAACAGCCCAGCAGTAAAGCTAACGCATCCCATTACGCCGGGTCACAATTCTTGCTGGCCGCACCTCTCTTTTCACTTCACCATCACTGCCCCGGGCTTGCATTTCCTACATAAACTATCAGCATCTAATCTTTGCCTCTGGCTCTGCCTTCTAGAGGATCTAGGCTAACGACATGGATTTTAAGACAACAACTCTCAGTGGATTTACCCTGTCCACACCTACTGATTGTGACTGGTGTAAGGCTCATTTCCATATCCATCCCGTTCTGAAAATCCAGGACAGAAGTAGGGAGTTTGTCTCTTACTCCTAACAGAAATTCTAAACAACTCCAATCTTCAGAGCTTATAGTTGAATGCTATAAATTTATTTTTTTACGTTTATTTATTCTGCGAGAGAGAGAGAGTGAGCAGGAATAGGTCAGGGGCAGAGAGAGAGGGAGAGAGAGAGAATCCTAAGCAGGCTCTCCACTGTCAGTGCAGAGCCCGATGCAGGACTGGAACTCACCAACCACATGATCATGACCTGAGTCGAAATCAAGAGTTGGACACTTAACCGACTGAGCCACCCAGGTGTCCCTGATGGCTAGAAGTTTATAAATCTGGGCCACAATGATTTGCAAAGCTACGCTTCTGTAGGAAAAAGTCAGGGGCAGGGCGAAATTTGGGGTTTTGGTAGTATCAAGTAGACGAAAAATAGTATAAAGGACCATGAACTGGCCGTCCTATGTGGGCACCAGCAGTAGAGTGCAAGAAGGCTGTGCTTTTCAAGTCCTCATCGCATTCCTACTGAGAAGCCGAAGCATGTTAGCAAGACTCCCAAGGACTCACCAAAGAGTCCTTCTGTACAATTCTGTGCATCTCATCGCCCATCATAGGCACAAGAACTCTGCGTTCTGTTAACGATGTATTATTCTAGAATTTCTTGATTTATTTTAAAGTCTAACATAAAATATCGAATGAGGGAGAATGGATGTTCAGAGAAATCATTGAACAACAACATTTAACAACAGAATTTATAGGCGTTCCTCACTGAAAGTAACCCATGTTTACAAAACGAAGTCTACTGTCATTCTTCCAAACTTCCATTTCTCCACACGCCTCTTGGACTTGGCACCACTGTCACATAAATTAATTAAATGTGAGGCCAGCCTTCCCTGCCCTCTTGTTGTCTTCTCATTTTGATCCTAGCTGCCTAGGTAGAATATAAACCTCTTCAGGACTGTGACTCTCCCTGCTTTCTTTGTGTCCTTCAGGGCACAGAGCAATGCTTGGCCACATAATAGATGCTGAACAACTACCTGCTAATTAAAAACGTGTGCGGTGAATAAATAAGCAATCAATCACTAGAGAATTTGAAGCCTCAGTATATGGGGGTTAGGGTGAGTTTGTCTGCACGTGACACAACTTCAAAACGCTGGGTATTTATCTTTCTTTCGCTTAAAGGAAATCCATGCTCTGGACGCTTCCATCATTATCTCCCACTGCCCGAGTCAGGTCACAGTCCACAACACGGCTCAAGGTCTAGGCTCATATTGCAGTCTGGGACACAGAGAGGAGGGGGGGCAGGAGATGGCTTAGTGTGAACTAAGGCGCATGATCTGGTGCGGCTCTGACCTGGGTTCAACTGACCGAGGCGGGGAGTCAAGTCTGGTTCTCAAGTCAGGACCCAGACGTTCGGAGGTAGTCGACATTAGTGATCTACCGGCCACTGGGAGATGCGGGGTGAGTGAGGAGGCTGCCATCGGGGGAGCCGGGGGCAAAGGAGGTAAAAAAAAGCAGGCCCTGGAAAGGAGGCCCTGTCTTCGGAGCTGGGGACACTCAATAGGAGGCCAGGTCAAGTTAGACCATCTTCAAGAATCGGGAAATACGCACACGGCAACAGACGGTTTAGAGTCCGTTCCCTCCCTTCTGACATGGTTTTTCATCTTATAGTGGAGGCATACTGGCAAAATAGAAGTCTCTAGGGAGACCTTTTTTTATTGCTGGTTGGAACAATTTTTCCTGTTTAAATCCTATTTAATAGATTTCTAAACTACAGAGGTGAAGCATGTTCTTTGTAACGAGTCAGTTCGTCCAAAGGCTTATAAAGAAAATAAAAGGATCCTCCTCATGCCTCCGCCTCTGTGAGCCTCTGAGGTGTGTGTTGTCAGCTTCCTCGTGTGCGGTGAACACCTTCCCCTCCTTCCTCATATATGCACAGACATAGTCACAGGGATATGCGCTGGGTGGGAATGTGGTCCTCTGGGGTGTATGTGTGTGTGTGCGCACATGCGGGCTTTGTTTTTGCAAAAATAAGATCCAATTATAAACATTGTCTGCAGACCTGCTTTAAAAAGAAAGAAACAGGGGCACCTGGGTGGCTCAGTTGGTTAAGTGTCAGACTTCGGCTCAGGTCATGATCTCCTGGCTCATGAGTTTGAGCCTTGCATCAGGCTCTGTGCTGACAGATCGGAGCCTGGAGCCTGCTTCGGATTCTGTGTCTCCCTCTCTCTCTCTGCTCCTCCCCCGCTCATGCTCTGTCTTTCTCTCTCTCTTTCGAAAGTAAATAAACATTAAAAAGAAAAAAAAATTGCTAGCCTTATAATCTGTAACTAACTAACGAGACATGCTAAGTGCCAGACTCTTCATCACAGGTCCCCCACAGCACGGCCTGGGCCACAGGCGTGTCAGCCTCCCCTAATGAGACTCATTCATAACTGTCTCCCTCCAGTTCACTGAGCACCACGTTCCCCAGCAGCTAGACCAGGGCTTGGGGAATCATCCCTAGTAACCTGACAAGGCTCGTAAGGCTTAAATGTCATACGTAAGCGAGGATCCTGATTTAATAATAGCCAACAGCTGTTGAACCCTCATCACGAGCCAGGTGCCGTTCAAAGCACTTGACGTGTCTTTTGAAACTCCTTTCACGACCTTGTAAAGTCGGCAAAATAGGGGAACGGGGTCAGTACAACAGGAAAGCCTCCTGGCTCCCGTGTGGTACGCCCCCTTTGCTAATATTTTAAGTCGATCAAGGGCAAGCTTTTTCATGGGTTAGGAAACTAAAACCTTAGCAATGTATAGAAAAACTTAAAAAAGGCTGAAATTCTGCACAAGTGCTTTCTTCAGTGCACACGGCCGCCCTGGTGGATTCGAGAACCACCATTGTTTCCACGAGGTTAAGAGATCGGGGGAGGGGTGGTGGTGGTGGTGGTAACACTCTAGGTGTCCAGGAACGAGCTGCGGGTGCTCTCCAGGAGGGGTTGGTTTTGCCCTTTGATGCTGAATGTGGCTCTCATATCCATGTTATCTTAATTTTGATGTACCAGGTGTCTCTTAGAAGCAAGCGCCTTCAAGGACTTGCCTCTTGAAAGGGAAAGCCTCGGCTCTGGGCTGCAAAGCCGGTTCTTGGTTGGACTGTTGTCCTAGGTGCCACCGCCAGGGCCCCAGCTTGCCAACCAGTTGTCCAAGTGTGTGTATAAAGCAGAGTGTGCTTCACCACTTGCGATGAAGTCCGTGCTTTTCAAATAGCCGGAGAGCCTGGGATCCCCTGCTTCTGTCAATGCTTTTGCAAAACCATTCAAAACATCTCTTTGCCATGAAGGACCCTAATCAAGAAGTGGACGTCGTAGTCATTAAAAATCATTTTCTTCAAAAAATAGCCCAGTAACCCAAGTTATAGATCGTTCTAATATATGGAAAATGGAAGAAAACTAAATGTATTCAGATTCAATTGGTAACTTAAAAAATGGAAACATTCTATTAAAACTAAAGGAAAATACGCGTGAAAATAGAAGTGAGGAAAGCCACATCGAGGTGGTTAGACGAGGGGCCTTTGCATTTAGATAAAGTCCTGTGTTGTTGACAGGGTTCCCAAGTACACCAGCGTCTTGCTCCTCACCCTCTCTCTCTCCACTCACCACTTGATTGTAGCCATACAGGTTTTTGTTTCTTTTAGCTTCTCTGCACCTTGCCCCCTTTTCTCCTCTGCTTAGCTGTACGATTCCCTCAATCCTTCTTGCTTTCCTTGGCTAACTCTTGTGCAGCTAAAATGTCACATCCGTTTTGGTCTTCTCTGTCCCCTTGCAAGTTCGGCCGCCACAGATGTCCTTTGCCACATTTGTAGTTTCTTAACGTATATCATCCGTCAGAAGCATTAGAGCACTGTGGTTAAGAGCTTGAGTTCTAGAGACAACCAAACTGGGTTTGAATGTTGCCTCTTTCTCTTCTTGGGCAACTCACATGACCTCTCTGAGAAAAAAAACAAAAGCAAAACCAAAACCAAAAAAACCCAGAAAACACACAAACAAAAAACCCAGATGTAACTCATGCGGCACAGTCCTGGTATACACGACTGGAAACATGTCATATATTATTAGTCAGCAATGCTTTGTATTATTGACTATTATGTCCTTCATTGCTTCCAGAATACTTGCCACGTTATACATAGTTACTGAATAAATGAGCAAAGTGTATGAAAAGATGAAAACATTTTCTCGTGATAAAATCGTTTGAGTTCATTGAAAAGAAGTGGTTTAATGGATTTATAAAAAACACGCCAATGTATTTAAATCCAACAAATTCTACTAGCTAGGAAATGAGAATCTGTTCAAAACTGTTTTTCTCTCTTGATAAATCAAAAGACTTTGATTCCCCCAAAGATCAGCTTTCAGGAAAGCACTAAACCTAGAATGTAGACATAAAAAAGAGATCCCTTCTGGAAAATGTATTGTATTGAGCTTTCTGCAAATTGAATCTAGGAATTGTTCATTTTTATTGACCAGCACTGCCAGCATGAGATGCTACGACAAGGTATCTTTTAAGTGTTTCATGACACAATTAAATAGATTTTGTGAAATCTGTGTGCAATAACTTTTGGAAATGAACAGTTTATTTCATGTGTGTTTAAGACTAATTGGCTTTACATTTAGGCAAGCATGGTATTGATTAAGTTTCTTGAGACTCGGGGTTATAAAGGACTGTCATAGGCTAGACAGGGACATTGTGAATCCCAGAGAGTGTGTTGGGTTTTGTGGTTTGTTTTTTTTTTTAATAAAAGAAGAAAAAAAAGGTAATACTATATAAAAGACATAGTCCATCCATTTTCTTCAGGAAAAACTCTATTTTCCCTCATCCGCCCAAGTCACATTATTTGACTATGTATTCTCCCTTTCCTACGCATTAACGTCGAAGATGTTAGTTTTTACGGAAAAGGTGGGTTACAGGATTCTTTATGCACCTCACGTTGGTGTGCCTGCTATCACATTCGTACCCTTATTTGCCCATTTTAACCAAACGAAAAGAGCCTTTTTTTGGTCCATATCTTCTGCTTACGGCATCATTCGTGTGTCCTTGCTCCTGCTGCCTACTGACCTGCAGATTTACAATTTCTCCCCCAAACCCTACCCCCATGGCGACCCTTGGGCCCCAACCTGATGGATGAATTATCTAACATTCTTTTTTTTTTTTTCTAAACGTTTATTTATTTTTGAGAGACAGAGCGTGAGCAGGGGAAGGGCAGAGAGAGAGAGAGAGAGGCAGACGCAGAATCTGAAGCAGGCTCCAGGCTCTGAGCCATCAGCACAGAGCCTGACGCGGGGCTCGAACTCACAGACCATGAGATCATGACCTGAGCTGAAGTCGACCGCTTAACCAACTGAGCCACCCAGGCGCCCCTCTTTTTTTTTTTTTAAGTTTATTTATTATTTTTGAGAGAGAGAAAGAAAGCAAGCAGGGGAGGGGCAGAGACAGAAGGAGAGAGAGAATCCCAAGCAGGCTCTAGGCTCTGAGTTGTCAGCACAGAGCCCGACATGGGACTCGATCTCACAAACTGTGAAATCATGACCTGAGCTGAAACCATGAGTCAGACGCTCGACTAGTTGAGCCATCCAGGCGCCGCAATCATCTAACATTCTAGGTTGCAGGTAACCTCGACTATGGATGTCCAGTCTTCATCCCGAAACAGCCATTCCTGTTTCTTCCTTGTTGAAGACCCCCACTTTGGTTTGGGTGGCCACCCTTCTGCACATGGCACCCACGGGTTTGCTGAATAGTCTGGGGAACACTTTTACCCTTGCCAGAGATTTGTTTGGGGGTTTTCATGTGACCCAGTTTGGGCCAAAGACCCAGGAGGGTAACTATATTGGGGTCCTCTGATTAAAAGTGCTAAATACCTGGAGAGATAGCTCCTTGCCTCAGTTGCCTGTTGCCATGTCTAGAACCGAGGCCACTCTTGCCAGTCCCGGGAGAGTTAAACAGGCTAAGGATGGCCAAATGAAAAATCTCAAGAGACAAAAACCAATCTAAAATGCTCGATTACCAGAGCCAGGGGCCATGCTACCTCCTGGTGAAAGAAGAAAACTTCTTGGTTGTGAACCAGTTGAATCGGGAATTTCTTTTTCATAGTGATGGTTTTTTTACCTTGATGTTTCCTCCTGTTAAATTTAGGCTGTGCATTTTTGGCAGGAGCACGGCTGAAATGAAGTGCTGTTGTGTTCTCCTCGGTGCCACTGTCAGGAGACACAGAGGGTTCGTCACTCCTAATAATGGTGACGTGAACTTGCTGTCTGCCTGGTTTCTCCACTCTAAAGCTACCATTTTCCTTCTAAATTCCTAGAAGGGAGGTGTTTTTGATGCTCTAAGTTTCCTGTTCTTCCGCACTTTCTCCCACTAGTATTAGTATCCATTGACGCCTAAATCATTTATTATTGTGATGGTTGCCAAATAGTGTATCCTATGATTTTTTAAACAAAAATTGTGGTAAAGTGTATATGAAATGTACCATTTTAACCTTTCTGGAGTGTGTGATTCAGTGGCATTAAGCACATTTGCATCATTGGGCAACCATCACCACTCCCCACTATACCGCCCAAATCTCCAAGGTCTTCACTTTTCCACTTTCTGCCAGTCTATCAGCTTCCTTCTGTTTAAGCATTGCCCCATCTAGCCTATCATTCAACCTCTCTACTTATGTCCCTAGTCTGCTGAACATTAAAAGCTCCATGTAAATCGGGGTTAATAGTCTCTAACATCATTAAGACCCTAAACATTGCCTGAAGATCTTTTATAGAAGTTCTTAGCGGCTAACCCAAGATGATCCCGAACTTGCCACTAATTTCTTAAAATCCCCACTACAATGCCCTCAGCCTCATAATTCGTGAGCCCCGAGAACTTTACTGAGGAAATAAAAATCATAACCCTCATTCTAGAACTTCAGCTCTCCACCTACCACCTACAAACATCTTCCATCTCTACTCAGACAGCTTTCTTTCCTCATAGTTCAGTAAAGGAGGGTCCATTCCTTCTGTCAAGGAGAGCTCTGGGAAGCCAAGCCCTTCCCCTCTGGCTTCTGGTGGAGTTTTGGCCAATAGTTTCTAGCAAGACTGGGGAGCTAAAGGAGAGGAAGTGATTGAGCCCCCTAGGGGACCAGCCTTGAGTGTCTCTGTCAAGCCACAGCTCCTTCTGGGAGGTCCTCTCTTAGAGCTGGGACACTTTCTCCTCCAGCCCCTTCAGGCCACAGGTGGTGGTGGCTTCTGCTACTAGCCCGGGGGTGCTACGCTCTTCACCTTTGGTTACTACCCCAGCCCACACCATGGTAAATAGGCCCTTCCTTAATCTCTCTTCCATCACCCGTTTTGAATGTTATTTCTTTCCCGTTGGGACCCTGGGATACAGATCCACCCTCCGTACTTCTTTATGGCAGCTTTCTAGAAGATGCCATTCTCTGGCTAGCGATCATGGTGATGATAAATGAACAATAATAACATACCAGTAACCATGATTTTTAAGTAGTTTTGACCTTCTAGGTGCCATGACAAGAGTTTAGCCTGTGTGGTCTTATTTAATCCTCACACTGAAACTGCTGCTATCTGTTCACAGCCCCCTTCTACAGATGCAGGACTCGAGATCGACAGAGGATAAGCGATGTCCCCAAGGTCACACACGGGAAGTGGCAGAGTTGAGCCCAGGACTGCGAGAGACTCACCTGTTAGATGTCTAACCACTAGGACACATGTCCTCACTCTCAGCCCAGATGGGCTGTCATGACTTCCTAAAAGGGAAGAGGAGACCGGGAAAAAGTCCACCATGATCTGTGGTGTCACCCTGATAATTTCTGTTATCTTTGGGTTTTAATATAGGGGCTTGAGTCCCTTGGCTTAGGAAGGATACAAGGCAGCCAACTCGGTGTCACGGCTTCCTCTGCCAGTGTTGTCCTACAAAGCTGGAGCACGGTGGGGACAAAACGTTTGTGGCAGTGAGCAGGGACGAACGAGAGGACTGGACATGCTCACGCTTCTTGTCCCTCGTTCTGTCACGGAAAGGAGCACTTGCATGCCCCTGGGGACTTTTTGTTTTAAGCTCCCCTCTGCCCTGCTGTGGAAAATATTCATGGCCTTTCAGTGAAGCGATTTCTTAATGAGGGACTGAGTGACATCAGAAAACATCAGGAAAGTTCTCGAAGAGAACAACTGTTGTGCTCCGTGAGAAATTCCCACGCTTCCCCCGTGTGGCTCTTTTCCTCTCACACTGCAGCCACGCTCTGTTCACCACACGTGTGGTGGTCTCCCCCCACTTAGCGATTCTCTGCCACACCAGCTGGGTGTCCTACAACTTAACCCAGTGCTGACACCATCTCCTCAGAGACAGTGTAGGTCCCACAGGTTAAAGGCTCAGACCCACGACCCTACTCCCACCCCACTCCAGGCACCAATCACAAGCAGCAGGTCCTCAGGTCACCCACAACTTCTGCCTGGCCTGGCCGCAAACCAGACCTGCCTGAGATCCCCTCTTTGGGTGTGGTGAATTTGCTAGAGTGGCTCAGGAAATTCAGGGAAGCACTTACTTAACGTTCACCAGTTTATTAAAGCCTGTGAGAAAGGATACAGATGGGCAACTAGATGAAGAGACACATAGGGGAGGCCCGGGAGGGTCCCGACTGCGGGAGGCTCTGTCCTCGTGATGTTGGGATGTGTCAGCCTCCAGGTGGGGTATGTTCTCCATTCTGGAAGCTCTCAGAAGCCCATACTGTTGAGATTTTATGAAGGCTTCCTCATGTATGCATAATCCATTTATTAACTCTGTCTCCAACCCCTCTCCCTCTCTGAAGGATGGGGGACAGGACTGAAAATACCAAGCTTCTCATCATGGCTTGGTCTTTCCAGTGACCAGCCCCCCTCCTTCCGGAACCATCCAGGGGCCCGCCCAGAGTCGCTTGCCCTGAGGTCTTTGCTGACTTTTGGCCTCACTTAGCTGGTCGGCCTCAGGGTCTCCCCAAGACCGTGGCCACCCCACGTGGTAGGCATGTGCACCCGGCAGTGAGCCTCAGTGAAGATGGACAGTTCTCGGCTCTACTCTAGGGATGCTGAGATGGCCCAGACTACAATGGTGGGTTAGTCTGGCGATGCCGTTGTAGCCTCTAGAAATTAGCTCATGGTAGCTGACCTGCTGGCTGCTTAATGTGACTGTGATTTAAAATGACCCAAGGAGCGATCATTTTCTCACTTAAATCCTCAGCGCCCAGCTCTTTTCATATGGGCTTCGTTATTTAGGTAGGATGAGGCCTACAGATCAGATGATTGCCATTGGGAAGATGGTTCGTGACTCACAAGTCCCGAGAGAGGAGGGCACCCCGTTCCGTGCAGGGCCACACAGGGAAGCACCAGGGCAGGCCAGGAGGCAGAGGAGCAGGAGGGAAATGGTGGGCAAGAGCCTTTATTGTGGTTTCCATGGGGAGGAACGGGGCAGGTAGGGCAAGTAGGTTGAGGCTGGGCTTAGTGGAATCATTTCAGTGGGCTCTGGGGCCTAGAGGCCGCCCCTGCTTCTCCGGTACCAGCCCAGGGAGGTTGGGGCATGTAAAGAATGGCTCAGAGTCTGAGAGCCCCATAAGGGAGGCAGTTGGGGTGCAGGCTCTGAATTGGCTGGTTTGCATTTGAAATGTATGCTGGAAGGCAAGGAACCTCTAGGAACGGGGTAAGCCCAGCAGCGACAGTCCCTCCAGGGTCAGCAAGGACCCAAAAGATCAGAATACAGAAAATGAAAGACACGGTTCATACACCAGCACGATGTTATGCTCACTGACTGATGACATCGTGGGCATCTCTGACACTAAGCTACTGGGGCCACAGTACTGCACAGAGACAGCGGGACACGTGCCCTTGGCAAGGGGAGCTGACGGAGCACCTGAGTCCCTTGCGTTTCCTTTACAACAGATCTCGAAACTACTACTGTTTTTACAAGAGTCTTTTGGGGATCATTGCATAAAAGAGAGGTGACCAGCAATCATTTCCTTGTGGCTTCCGGGTCCCCACGTTCCTGTCCAGAGGACACCCTGCGCCCTTGGCTTCCCACAGGGTGGGCCACGGGGGTCTTGGCTCCAACTGAGGCAAGGGGCCCATGTATGCGTGTGCCAGGCGTGTTGCTATGTGCTTCAACACACCTGCCACCCCGGAGCCCTCACATCGCCTCCCGAGGTGGTACTGTATTCGTGCCAGCTCCTCGGAGGTGGGAAGGTGGACACCACGAGGTGAATAACTGGCCCAAGGTCACCCAGCTAGCAGAACAGGTGGAATCTGCATCCGACTTGCGTGAGGGCAAAGCCATAGGCTCAGCTGCAAAGATGCAGTGTCATTTCTGGGGGTGACGCCTGCCGGAGCTCTGAAAAAGCAAAGACGTTGCCTTCCTAACCGCCTTGACACCTTCTCATCTTCCCCACCCCGCCCCTCTGTGAAACCGTTGGATAGTACTTCGGTTTCTGTCTCAATTTGAAGCATCCGGCTGCCAGCATGGCTGATGGGCTCGGGAGAGCGAGGAGTGAAGGGAAGTCTTATGAAAGCTTTCCAATGAGCATCTGTCACCCCAGATCTCTGTTTATGAACTTAGGGAGAAAAGGAAATATGGGCATCATATTCCCTAGGGCTTCAAGGCCACCATGATAGTAGGCAGGAGGTGATAGAGTCAGGCAGGAAACACCAGCTAGGCCGCCCCGGAAGGGAGCCCGGTGGTGCCATCCAGCAGGTGGTCCAGCCCTGCCTTTTTCTGCTGCTAACCAGTAAATCAAGGGGTTGGGTCTAAAGTAAGCCGTAAGTGAGGAGGATCACGGGGACTTTTCTGGCTACTGTTTCTGCTTTTCCAGGTTTTAGGGAAGTTACTCAGATGAGATAGAAAGGGGGTAATTACCCCTCCTCCTTTATTGCCCGTGGCCGTGGCGGTTGTTACAGAGACAAGGGTGTAGATGAGAGGGCCAGGCAGAAGAGAGATCGGAGCATCTCAGCAGGGGTCCCGAACAGGTCTAGTCCTGTCAGGCCCCACCAGGCCGATTCTCAGGGCGAGCCGATCCCAGTTGGAACGCTGTGTCAGCAGCTCTGCGCGCTGAGAGCGCAGATGAATATTCAGAGCTTCCACGCTTCTCTTTGCTGCTGCTGCGGGGAAATCCGGAAACCTGATGTCAGTGCTGTGGCTTGGAAGCGTGATATTCTAACTTGTCAGGAAAGGCTTTAATAAGAAGAGCGAGGCAATCGAAAAGTCAAAGCCCTTCCTCTGGGGGACTAGAAAAACAGGTCCAGGAGGAGGCTTTCTGGAGGCTGCCTCTGCTTTAGGGGTGGGGGTGGGAGGGTGAGGTGGGGGGTGGGAAGCTCCCGTAACGCCCTTGCTTCCAAGCATGAAGACCTCCGTGAGGTCCCCTTGTCACCAGCACACCCCCTCCCTGCTTCCCTGTAGGTTCTTAGCCTCGGAAGCTCTAGAGTGTGTCTTAGAAACCTGCATTTTCAAGAAGCAGAAAACGCCCAGATGGACGGCTCAGTGACTGCCACACGTTTGGTGTAGTTAGGTCGGAGCAGGGCACTGTTCTTACAGACGGCTGGGGACATTGTCTTAACTGTATATTGCATTTTCTGTATTCTTGCTGTTCTGACTTCAGGGTCTCCCTGACCCCGCAGACACTGCCCCTCCCAAGCGGGCTAATTCCTAGAGCCAGCAAACCACTTGACATGCAAGCCACTCAATCCCGAATCCATACACTGACCCACTTCCTTTGATCAAGTTCCTACCATTCTGGACACTACCCTCCTGCCCTAAATCATTTCGGGGTCAGGTTCTAGACAACTAGAGACCAGCCCTATAAGTTCCTACCATTCTGGACACTGCCCTCCTGCCCTAAATTATTTCAGGGTCAGGTCCAGACAACTAAGAGACCAACCCTAAGGCCCAGAGTCTACTGAAGGTACTCAAGATACGCAATCCTTAACCTGCCGAGCTGTTTATTTCAGCGTACTCATCCCTTCAGGCAGAAACCGCAATAAACACCTTGCCACATTTCCCCCACTACGCCTCTGCCACCTGGCCCTTCACTAGTGGCCCTACATGGTACGACATGCCCCCTCCTCTTTGAAACTGTGTGCAGCGAACACATTTTTCAAAGGCAGCCATCTTCTGACCTGTTGGCCTGATTACGACTAACATCTACATATTAAAATAGAAATGGGTGCAGGTTTATTTCCCCTTAAATGGAGTCATAACTTGTCCCCAAATGCCATTTGTTCGTGATCATCCTATTAGGAAGATAATGTAATTCACTCTGATCATATGAATATTTTTACTGTTGAGTGGTAAAAAAACATAGAAAGCATATCAAAAGTCTGGAGGAAAAAGATTGGAGTAGCTCGTAGGTTGGACGGCCATCTTGAGTTTTAAAAATATCTTGACACAATGAATATGTCACTAGCGCAAATCAAGGAAAGTTGAACAGAACTCGATGAAGAAATCAATTGCTCAATGACAGCTTAAATATGGTTCATATGAAAACATCTTAGAGGTTGTAGGCTGTAACACGGTGGCTGTAAAAACTACGATAGTGCCCAAGTCACAGGGTCTGATAGTTTTATGCCATACACTATCACGTGAAAAAGCTTACATCTAGTGTGATCATTACTTTTTGAAAGAGTATCTTATGAAGTGAAATGTGTCCATAAGAGGATAACTGGAATTATAATAGGGTGGAAGCCATCAACTGAAATAATGTTAAGGGTTACATACATAAAAGGATTGGATTTATTCTGTGTAGACCCAAGGCATAGATCTAAGACTCATAGAGAGATTAACGGAGAAATGGATTTTACCTTTATATAAGGAAGAGCTTTCTATAATTAGTATTGTTCAAAAGTGGAATGAATTTTCTTGGATCACAGAAAGTATTCAGAGAATAAATAATCACTAGTCAGACATGTTGTCAATGAAATTTCTGCGTTAAGGACCATTAGACTTGCCCACTTCAAAAATACCTTCTCATTTAAAATTAAAAACAAATTTTCAATTTTTTTTGGTTCTGAGTTTTCTCATATATAAGATAGTATATACACCTTGTAGGATTTTATTAGTATATCATTATTCTTTCTACTACAAAAATATAAAGGACTAGATTATTTTTCTCTAATCACGTCGGTAATATTTCCTTGGGAAAAAAAGTGTAAGTCTGTGTGAGTGCACAGGGTGTATCTGGTTTCCACCCTGAAGCTAATGTTAGAGTACAAAATGGTTAGCCTCTTCCTACTTACTCCCAGTCTTCAGACAGATAGCTTGGCCTGAAAGTCAATATCGTCCCATCAGCTACCTCTCTATCCTGCGGACATGACCAGTGAGATTAGGAGTCGTGCAGAGGGAGGTAACTGAGGCTTTTCAACTTTATTGTTGACTTTTGCTGTTTGAAGATCTGGAAACTGAGCCTCAGCTTCTTTGATAAGTTTCCCTTCTTCTTTTCAACAAATTGTGGACAAATTTAATTGGCTTTGTCTATTTTGTAGCTAGAGAAAACTGTAAGTCTTTCCCCTCCAAAGTTTTGGCTTAACATCGATTCTCCGTTAGCTTGAAAATAAAGAAACAAGAGACAGAACAAAACCCTAAGCTGGCCAGGTTATGAGTTTCGTCTGAAATAGAATTTGGAAGGAGTCATCACTGATTTTATTTAAATCTATCACTTCTCCCAAACCAAGTATACCACCCGAGAGGCTCTACGTTTGGACATCTGAAATGGATTGATGGCAAGATGGTGGGCCAAGTTACCTGTTTAGAAATTTTGTGGATGAAATCAGAGAAGCATAGTACTTTTTCTTGACACGCTAAAGTATTCTTTGCCCTAGTATTATAACCCAGGCAACAAAGTGCCCTGAACTTTGCACACACCTCCTTCATTTGGTCTGATAATCCATCCTCATTATTATAATTAATTAGACACCAAAGTTAATTAAAACACCCGATGAATACTTCCTGCCACCTGAGCTCCCTATGGTCTTTTATAATTGATGGTTATTGCGTCCGTTCATAATAACTGTTGAAGTGTCCTCTCTGGTTGGACTTAGGGTAATTTTTCTAGGTTATATTTAAACCTTTTACAGGACAACTTTTTTGGCTGCCATGATTTTTTAATCTTTGGGGTAAAATCTTTTAATTGTTCATATACATCTGTTGATTCCTTAAATCCTTGAGGAGTGAAGGTATCAATTCAATAATAAAAAAAAGGCAATTTAGTAGTCCCACCTTATCCACAGGGGATAAATTCCAAGACCCCCTAGAAGATTCCGGAAACTGCAAATAGTACTGAACTCTATATATACTATGTTTTTTTCTTATACATATATATCTATGATAAAGTTTAATTTATACATGTGGCGCAATAAGAGATTAACAATCTCTCTCTCTCAAAACATCTTGTACTATACTCACCCTTCTTGGGAGGATGTGAGGTGCTAGCATGCCTACATGAGTAGATGAAGTGAGGTGAATGATGTAGACATTGTGACAGAATGTTAGGCTACTCTTGACCTTCTGGTGATATGTCAGAAGAAGGATCCCCTGCTTCTAGACCACAACTGGCCACAAGTACCTGAAACTGTAGATAAGGAGGAACTACCATAATATATAAGACATTACATTTTTATTTTTATTGTTCTATGCAAAAAAAAAAAGATTTAATAAAAAATCTGCTAACTGAATGAGTGGTGAGTTCTATTAGGTGTGTAAAGAAAATCTGGGCATATGCTATTTTTGCAGAAGATATAGGAATAAAGTCAATAAATCATAGTAAGAAGAGCCAATAGCAATTGTGAGCTCTGTGCCATAGACATAATCTTAGTCTTCACAAGAAACAAATGAGCTAGGTATAACTAACACAGATAAGGACAGTGAGCCATAGACAGGGCAGTGACTTCCCCAGGTCACCAGAGGGTAAATGACAGGGCAGGATGTTTTAAGGCAACTTTTGATTGAGTGGCCACAGGACTTTGGTTGAACTGGTCTCCTTTGTTAATTGGTCCTCCCTAACTTAGATTTTAGCTGAGGTTGTCCTGTTCTCTGAGGTCAAGACAAGAATAATATAAACTCTTGCTTCGTATCCTGGATGAAATGCAATGTCTTCCCCCAAATTTCTGCAGGTTGCTGGAGGCTTTTATCCCCACAGTCCATTCGGGCTCAAAGTTCCTGCTTTGATGGAGTTCTCGAACTTCTCCCCATCTCTCCCCTTCAGCTATCCTCTTCTCTCAGCTCTGTGCTGACCCAACGTGGACATCGGTTTCTTTGGGTGGTGTCCATAAGCCCACTCTTTTGATACACTTGTGTGTAGCAGATTTTAGGAAGGTTTGAGAAGACGCATACTATTTAGAGTTTTGGGCTTTGGGGAGACCAATACTATTTACAGATTATAGAATCCAAAAGCATTTAATGTCGATCATTGGACACTTCCCTCCTTGAATGTTCTTTGGCTATCTTGCCGTAGGGAATTCCTCATTGGCCAACTTCTCCGACAGGTGCCAGGCTTGTGGCTCAGCCCCTCTCCCTTCTCCCCACTCAGTGGCTACCCAGCCCCGACAGTTGGGGGAGTTAGAGATATGGGGGTGCAGCAGGGGTTCTATGGTTGTGAGCAAGGAGAGCTTTAAGGCGGTCCATTTCAAGACCATCAACTTGCAAACCAACTGATCTTCCCGAAAAGACCCATGTGGTCTAGATTTTCTTCTGCTTCTTTCCCGTCTCCCCTTTCCTAATGACTCCCTTTGCTGCTTTACAGAGAAATAGCATACCCCTTGCCCATCCCAAATTTTATCATAGCGCATTTCTTTGGAGTGTTAAAGCCTCTTCACAAAGGAATCACTTGAAATATTGATGTGTGCCTAAGAAAGTGATAGACTCTAGCGAGTGGGTAGCTGTTCCTTTTTAGATCTGTTGGCTTACAACAAAATTGAAGGAGGACTTGATTGAGTCGTCAGCTGATAGATCACTTAAAAATACATTTTGCAGATACAGAACTATGCTAATTTGGGGAAATATAACTCAGGGAGAATCCAGCAGTTGAGTGAGGTTGCTGTGCTAAAATGCCTTCATTACCATCTACTTATTTAGGTGAGTCAGACGTTTTCAGCCTTTTCATCTAGAAAAAAGACAAGTCAGAGTGGAATTAATGCTCTGTCCTGGGTCATTTTGGCAATAAGCATAGAAGTATAAGGATATAGGAACTCGGAAAAAGAACTGTGCAAAATCTATTAAGATAAACATTTCCAATTTTTCTTTTGCTTTCCAGGTAATATATAGGCAGACCCTGTATTATTGCATTTTGCTCTATTTCTCTTTGTAGATATTGTGGTTATTAAAGGTCTGTGGCAACCGTGCCTTTAGCAAGTCTGTCGGCGCCATTTTTCCAGCCGCATTTGCTCACATCATGTCTCTGTGTCACATTTTGGTAAATCTAGCAATATTTTAAACTTTTCATTATTGTTAGATTTTTGATGGCGATTAGGGATTCTGATTCGCTGAAAGCTCAGAGGATGGTTAGCCTTTTTTAGCAATAAAGCGTTTTTATTTTTTTAATTTTTTTAAGTTTCGATTTATTGAGAGAGAGAGGGCACACGTGTGAATGGGGGAGGGGCAGAGAGGGGGAGAGAGAGAGAATCCCAAGCAGGCTGTGTGCTCTCAACGTACAGCCCTACTCGGGGCTTGATCTCACGAACCATGAGATCATGACCTGTGCAGAAATCAAGAGCTGGACATTTAACTGACCAAGCCACCCAGGTGCCCCAGCAATAAAGTATTCTTTTAATTTAATATATGTACATTTTTAAAGATTTAATGCTACTGCCCATTTAATAGACTACAGTTTGCTATAAACATAATTTTTATCTGCACTGGGACACCGCGAAATTTACTTGACTCACTGTATTTCTATATACATTTGTGTTTTGTTTGTTTAATATATATATAGAGAGAGCGTGAGCAGAGGAGAAGGGCAGAGGAAGAGAGAGAGAGAGCAGAGAGAGAGAATCTTAAGCATGGTCCACACTTAGTGTGGAGCCTGACGCGGGGTTCAGTGCCACAACCCTGGGATCGTGACCTGAGCTAAAATCAAGAGTGGGGCGCTTAACCGACGGAGCCACCCAGTGGAACACCCACCATATGTGTTTCGTTGCGGTGTTATGACCAAACCCGCCACGTCTCCAAGATCTTTTTCCTCGATGGTGTACTACTACTGACTGTAATGACAATTCAACCCACACATTTTTAACAATTTAGAACCTTAGATTCACAGGGAATAAGCAAACCAACTTCAGATTTTCATAGAGTCATCCACAATACAGCTTTCAAACATGAAATCGGAATGAAATGCTGTGGCAGAAGTGGAACGGAAACCCAAGCTGCAGGATAAAACGTAAACAATGGCGCAGGATAAGATAAACACGAGTGTAAGAAGAAATAATTCTCGTATGTTCTTCCTGTAACTCAGCAGATCATCTCGCACAGGCCCCAGGCAAATGTGCCCAAACCACTTTAGAGGGTCCGCCTGCAATTCAAGGGGGCAAGGCGCTTCTCCTGTGTGTGAGAGGCTGGGAGGCAGGGGAGGACGATTAACGACTGTACTCCACACGAGTCATTGCCAGGGGCTGGGGCTTCTGGGTACACTGACCTTAGAGTTATTACTTAATTTTTCTTTTTTCAGTGTAGTTACTTTTCACAGAAAAACAAAAATGCTTTACGAATACTCACCAATAAAACCTATCTTATCTCTTCTCTCCAGATGGTGCAATAAAGACCTAAAAATATCAAGGAAGGTTTCTGAAATATTACAAGCAAGTGGAAGGAAGAGGAAGAGGGTCCTCGGGTCGTCATTCTAGAAGCAGTAGACTGCAGGCATGAGGTGAGCTACAAAACTTAAGGATTTTAGCCCTGTGGCGGCTTATCGTGACTTGTTAACGCAGACTGCTGAGTAACAAGCCCTTTCTGTTGGCATTTTCCAGAACCGCCTTTTGAAACACGCCTGACGAAGGCTGTCCCCCATCAGGTCTTCGGTACTCTTCACCTAGGGCCCCCATGCCTGTCGAGTATGTCAAAACTAGAGGGGGTTTTCATCGACTGTGTGGGCTCCTTCCTTCACTTCCTGGAACTCACGTGCAGTGCGCCTGTCAGCGCCAGGGAGGAAGCCATGAGAGAACGGCAGGATGTGGCGGGAGGGGCGCGGAGTTCGATGGCGGCTCCTCGTCAGGGAAGGCACGGCTGTGGGGACATGTTTTGCTGAATCAGATCATGCCCTGGACTTTGTCTAGGTCCCTCAAGACACCCGCAGGATATGAGCTCCTGTAAATTTGGAGGCCAGCAGCTGTCAGGTCCAAGAGGGATAGCTAACCCCCATCCATCGCAGCCCCTTTGGGACAGGAGGGAGCCCTTGACTTTGAGAGGGCCGGAGTGGAGAATGAGGGTCTGGGCAACGGATGCCATCTCTGGTTTTTCCCCTTGGGATGGAATTCACATACCATAAAATCCACTCTTTTAAAGTATACAATTCAGTGGTTTCTAGTATATTCCGAGTTGTGCGATCATCACCACGGTCTAATTCCAGAACGTTTTCATCACGCCCATCAGCAGTCATTCCCCATTCCTCCCTCCAGCCCCTGGCCCTCATTTCTGTCTCTACAGCCTTGTCTACTCTGTCTACTATGGGCAAACAAGTGAAAACAAATATCCAAACACACGAAATCATGCACCGTGTGACTTTTTGTGACTGGCCTCTTTCCCTCAGCATAACTATGCTCCCAACGTCCTTCCATGTTGTAGCAGGTGTTAATACTTACTTCTCTGAATGGCTAAATAATATTCCACTGTAAGTATATGCTACAATTTGTTCCTCCATTCACCGGTTGACGGACCATTGGATCATTTCCACGTCTTGGCTACCATAAATAACACAGCTACGAACATTGGTGGAAAAGTTAATATTTTTTAAAGTGTATGTACCTGAGAGCTCTTTTTAGTCGGACAATGCTGATGGACTAGTCAAGAGTCGTTGATGCTAGACCTTACATTTGTATGGCGAGTCCCAAAGCCATTGTAGATTGGGAGTCGGATATAACAGAATCTCTGTGTACATTCAAGCATCAAGGATGTGAAGAGAAAATGTCTATTTGCCTGTCTCATCTACATATATTTAAGCCATGTTTACCAATTTAGTTCAAGTGTCGCTGGCTGATTGTGTCTTCAGTGTCATGGCCCCGCCACATTTGTATTTCGGAAACGTCTCTTGACCTACGAAGTCTTCTATGGTTTGATCTCAGCCGACTCACCAGCCCCGTGACTCCCAACCCGAGTACTGAGGGCCTTTGGGTTTGCGAGAAAATTACAGGGGTGGCGCAGGACTAGTTTAAAATTTTGAGTTCAAGGTACTCAAAACTAGGTACTATTAGTTGACGATAGGTTACTAGTTTGAACATTAGATAGCGACACACTCTGTTGAAGAAATATCTTTGTGAAGCGGGGATGTGGGCCGGAGCTCTGATAAAATGCCAGTACTGCCCGAAATCCTGTGAAACAGGGAGCAGAGATGTCTGCGTCTGAGGGGCTGTAGAATGGCCAGCTGATACACACATTTCCCAAGTAAGTAATTGTGGTGCTTTAAGAAAGAAGAAGAAAAAAACAACAACTATGTTTTTCTTTGTTTCCACTTAAATGTTATTTGAACCTGACCATGTAATAAACTTTTAGATGTTTCTTTGGGTCTCTGTTGCCAGGAAAACATTACTGGGATACTAGGTTGCAATAAACCGAGATGTTTGGGAACCTTCGGTTCCAGTCTTTACCCCCCCCCCCCGCCCCCCGTTTCTCATCTTTGCTACACGGAACACTCAGTAGTTCCGGAACACAGCGTGCTCCTTCATGGCCGAAGTCCTTGCGTGTGTCTCTCGGCCTTAGAGTTCACCCCTCGTGTCCGTTCTTCTCCCAGGAGAACTTTTTTAACCCTTCAAGACTCTTCGCACAGAGCGCCTCCTCTGGGAAGCCTCCCTGGGCCTCTCCAGGTGTGCTCACTGGCTGAACTTTCGGTGTTCCCAGGATTTCTGGTTTATTCTTCATGGGTCCCCACCCCTCGCTGTGCTAAAATTCGTCTAGATCACTGGACTTCTTTTCTCCTGAGTTCCGCGACCACAGAAACCACATGTTGTTAGCAGCCTCGTGTCCCCAGCACAGCACCGACCGCGCGTGCCTGACTGGCCGACTGCATGCGTGGACCGAATGCTAACTCAAGCATATCTGTCCAGCTACTTACCCTTTCTCCTTCGGAATTCACATTTTTTCCCCCATCGGAAGCAGTCTACAAGGGATCCCTGCAGAGCACTGTCAACAATCACGACTGCACTGCCGTTAAAGCTTGGTCATGGGTCCGAGAGATCACCTGAATACCAACTGCGACCATTTCAAAGGCGATTTCCTGACCACCATCGCAGAGCGCATGTCGGACACAAAAGTCAGGCCAACTTGTGTCGAAGTTGCTCCAACTTAGAGGACAGAGTTCCTTGCAAGGTCAGCCTGAATTGGGCTGAAATGAAATGAGATCGATAGCAGACGAACGCTCCGCAGGTTCCAGAACAATGACACACTCGCGACGATGTTCTCACTCACTGGACCGCGAGCCCGGGGACCGCAGCTTCTGGAGCTGCTCCTGGGGGTAACCGGCAGGCACGTCCGGGCGGTGCGCATCGGCCTATTGGCTCCTTTGCCAACAATATGAAGTCGAGCCCTGAATTCGTCTCAGTTCACTTCATCCCTTCCAAGCTGAAGAGTCAGCTGCACATAGTCGATTGCTCCCGCCCCCCCCCCACCGCCCCTCGACGCGCCAGGTCACACCCCCGAGGGAACAAGCTCAAAAGGCAACTTGAAAGCCGGCTGCCTGGGAGGGCGCGGCTGGGAGGCGCCTGTATCCTGGGGAAGAACATCGCTTATCTAAGTCGGGGCTCAGTGCGCCCACCGAAGAGGAGGCTGCTACAGAGACACCCTTTGGAAGCTCTTCTTTTCAAGACCAGGGTGAAACTTGCATTTTCCTAAAGGCAGGCCCCTCCCGCTCATCTTCCATTCCCTCCGGCAATGTGGGCATTAATAGATAAGTACTTGCCTCGCCGCCGTTTCAAAAGTCGCGCTTGTCACAGAAGGAGAGTTTAACCTTCATTAATCTCAGTGGTGTTCTCTCTAAAATCGCCGGTCACAGTACTTTAATGTCATGTCCGTTTTATTTTATCACGGTTCCTCAAATTACAGTCATCTTCCCAGCCCTTCGATTCAGCGTAAAAGCAATGTCATATTTATATTGAACTTGGCAGACTCCGGTTTTCTTCAAATGTTCTCCCCAAATAAAACTATCCCTCCGTGGAGACGTCACCCCCCGGGGAGATGAAACGCCTTGGAAGGAAAGGGCTTCTCTTCCTCTTTAAAACATCAATGGAAACAATGTCTCGCTTCTCTCTTCTTGGTTAATATTTATGTATCCTGTACTTCAGAGCATAAGGAGCAGGGAGTGACTGAGTTACGACCGAGATAGAAATTCCTTTAAGGGATATGTCATCAGCTTGCAACACCAGCGCCACCGCACTGCTTGGCAAGAAGACCGAGGCACTGCCTGCGTCCCTGAACCGGTGCCGAGTATCACCTGGCCCCCTCTTTGCACCAGCACCTTCCGCGTGTTCAGCAGTGAAGAAGACAGACAATCTCACGGGAGACACACGGAGCAAAAAGCAACTTAACCAATAAACATCAAGATCGTTCTGGGCCACCGGAGTGGGTTAGTCAGTTGAGTGTCTGACTTCAGCTCAGGTCATGATCTCGTGGACTGTGGGTTCGAGCCCCTCATCGGGCTCTGTGCTGACAGCTCAGAGCCTGGAACCTGCTTCGGATTCTGTGTCTCCCTCTCTCTCTGCCCCTCACCCGCTTATGCGTGTGTGTGTGCGCGCGCGCACGCTCTCTCTCTGTCTCAAAAATGAAGGGACATTAAAGAAAAAAAAATTTAAAATCGAGATCATTATTATGCGATGGTATTTGAAACAGGGTGATGGGAAAAGAATATAGGGGTGGTGCTTGTGGTCAGGGAAGGCTCTTCTCAGGAGGTGCCATTGAGGACAAAACCAAAGCCAAGAAGGAGTGCGCCTTGAAGGGACCTAGGGGAGGAGCACCACAGGTGGAGGGGACTGAACAAGGGAAGCGTCCCTCCTCTCCATCCTGCCTTTCACCACGGACCCTGTGCTCTGTTTCCCACTCCTCCTTCACATATGCAAAGTGACCAGAGATTCCATCTAGTTAACATGCCTCCCCATCCCCGCCCCCCCACCTGTGGGCCCAAAGCATCTGGGTGTTCCTAAGAGCCAGTCATACGTAGAAGGCAGGGGTCTTAGTCAATTGCATACACTGGTTTTTGGATTCATGAAAAGTAAAGGTATGAAGGTTTTCTAGAAATTTCACGGGAGCGTGGTTGACGTTTTAGCAGTGACCTCTGTGACACTGACAGCCCTCTAAGACACCCCCTGCTCTAACATTCTGTGAGGTCTACTTAAGTAACAGTTAAGTTCTGCTCAAAGACGGAGAGCTGCCATGTTGCCTGTTTCGCCTCCCGGATGTTGCTAGCCTCTTGAATTCTTTCCAGGTGCAGGGCCCTGGGTAAAAAGCAGACATAGCACTAATGGCTGTGTTCTTAGCCTGTGGCCTGCCAGGGATCCTGTGGCTGTGGAGACCCACAGACCTGTCACCGTAGCTGTCACCTGCACTCACCGCATCCTTCATTCTTCCTACTCCAAGAGGATGTTTCCATTAAGAAGAAGTAAAGTGAGTACCCACGGTGACGATGGGTGCGGACAGCCTGTTGCCATCTGCCCAGGGTAAGAAACAGAAGGACACAAAGATGGGTCATTTTGCCTGGGGGAGTGGCGCGGGATAAGGGCTGGTACTGTTCTTCCAAATGCCTGAAAAATTCCCATTATTGTTCAAGACCCGGCACCCGTGGCTTTCTACGAAATGTTGCCCGACCATGCCTTACTCCCAGCCCCAAGGGCTCTGCTCTCTGCCTGCCCACAGATGTTTGTACTTGCCCGCCTCAGTGAACTGAAGTGTATCTGACTCTAAACCTAGATCCCTGTTTGCACCGCGAGCTCCTCTGGGCTTTTCGTTCTCTTAGAGCGCCTGCCCCGAAGATGTTTGCTGTACACGAACAGATACATGCCTGATGCATAGTGAATACGGCTCTTTCAAGCCGTATGGTAAGTGGTGGCCGCAGCCGAGGAATGGTAGCAGAGCCCAATGCACCGTGATAACTGGGGGCTCCAAGAAGTGCTCTCCTCAGCGGAAGTCCCATCCGCAGGAAATAAGGGCCGCCACGACTTAGCATTGCTCATTCATCCATCTAGACATTAGCTTCTTCTCTGCTTTGGAAGACAATAGACAGAAGGGAGAGAGACTGAGATGTTTTGATGAAAATGTAACGTTACTTACTGGGTGAGCCTGCACACTCTCTTTGTTGCTCTAAAGTCTGTCTGAAATGTGCGTTTTGGCCTCTCTGTCTTAGTGACTTAGTAAGTGCAATATTCTGTGCAAAATGGAATCTTTTTTTTTTTTTTTGGAAGGTTGAAACTATTGTAATGCCTTGCGGCTGTCATAACATCCAGAACCCCTGCCCTGGTTTCTTCCAGAAAATGTATAGGAAATACAGCCAAGTCTTCGCTAACCCCAGGGCATGACTGGCACAGTAATTTTTTGAATAAATCTTAAAATAATCTGGTTTCCTTATGACCCATGCCTTCCGCCCCAAAGTCATAAGCTATAAAAAATTTGGCTGGGTTTATGTTTCTGATTAATCAAGATTTACTGTCTGCCTTAAACTTGGTGCCAAGTGACATCCAGTAATCATTCTTTGTTTGGAGCATCCCAGTGGCCCAGAAGTCCAATCCATCACCGAGTGACAGTTGCGCTTGCATTCCAGAAGAGAGACGATTCAGAAACCTCTCATCTTTATTTATTTTTCCCTTAACCCCATCAGGGAATCCTCTAGCCTGATGCTGTTAGTAGATAGGGCATGACCTTCCATACTACTGTAATATTTCTTCAGTTCCTGTGCTGAGTGAGAAGACTCTGGAAAAATGGATATGGAGAGAACCGGATATATAATTCCTGCCTTCCTAGAATATGTCACAGTGATAAGTGGATGATGAATGCTGACGAGTAGCGACTACTTCCTCAATCAAGCCCTGTGTTCTGAAGTGTGTGTGTGAGTGTGTGTGTGTGTGTGACATTGTGTGTCTGTTGCAGCTGCTGTCTGTAGTCTATTACTAAACCCTCAAAATGACCACAAACAATCCAAGAAAAAATTGAAACGACATGAGATGCATTCTTTTATCCATCTACAATATCAACAGTGTGGTTTAGCAAAACCACTCCTGGAATACATTTGGCCTTAATATTGTATCAGTGGCAATAGCTACAAAGAATTTCTGAAATCAAAGCCACAGAGGTGGTCATGTTTTAATGAATTGAATTGTAACAAAATAATTCTCCTGACTGAAGGGTATATAGTAGAACTGGGCTTCACTTGATAATCACTCTTTTTGCTATCATCCAAATCTGAACACCAAGGGACCTGAATCGAACACTTACTGCCTGGGTACTTTGGTCAGCTTGTTAACCCTCCTAATACCTTGAAACCTGCCTTAAGGGGTTTTTGGGATGATAAAGTTGTGTGACAGGAGGAGAACACTGGACTTGGAGTCTGACCACCAAGTCTCACGTATTGACCAAGTAACATTAGACAAACTGCCAAACTTCTATGAGTCCCGTTGCCTCATTTAATGGATGGGGATACCAATATATTCCTCACAGATTGTTGTGAGGAATTAGCTGAGGCTATTGCAAGTAGGATGGTTGGAATGCAGTAGGTGCTCCTAGGCTGTAAACTCTCTTTACACTCTCCTTATAAGCCTGAAGAAATTGTTCCTTATACAAGCCTCAGATCAAATGACCCAAATCCAATTGCTCAGCTCGATAGATATTGAGTAATAAAAACTGTTGTGAAAGTATCATGTCAATTTTAGTTATTATTAATGATGAAATTTAACAATCAATTTAAAATCTCTAAAATTGTAAATCTCCCACTCTAAATTTCTAAGACAATTGAGGCAAGTCTTTTCAGGCATTGGATAGTAGGCAGCACTGCCTGGTGGCCAATGTCTGAAAACTAGTTTCATATATTTTGTTGGATTCTCAGTTGTTCCAGGTGGGGTGATAAATCCAGTCCATGTTGTCCCATTATGGCTAGAAGTGGAAGTCTGACGGTGGTCTGTAATGAACTGAAGATACACCTATTAAGAAAATAAGAAGAGACATAACTAAAAAGCCAGTATAAGAAACAAAATGGAATATTAAAAATTATTTGATTAACACAAATGAGAGCAGAAAAGGAGGATTAGAAACAACAAAATCATATGAACTATTAGGAAACAAATGACAAGATGTTATATTAAAACCCAACTACATCAATAATTACATTAAATGTAAATGGACCAAACATTCCACTTAATTAGAATGGACGAGAGTCAAAATTATGGTGGACATGGAGTTGCTCTACCAGACCCTCTTCAAAGAAGAATTTTCCCAGGCTGTTAGAAGTGAGCCTTTCTCTGCTAGGTCCTTCAAGTTTACCACATATGCAGAGAACTGCCTCACTCAGAGCATGCCCTTCTCAAAGTGGTCCACATCCGACTACTATTGAGGCAGAGGCATAAAGACCTGGCCCTTTCAGTCCAACGTGGGACAACTCTGACAAGCCATATATATGCCAGTGTTCCTGGTCAGGTGGGCTGAGGTTCTGTCAAGACTTCAGTGCTGTTTGACTTTTCCCTCTATCCCATCCTGCACCCTCCCCCTCTTTTCCACAGCTGCTGATTCCAATATATACTCTGCACAGAAAGCTCCAGCTCAGCATCTGATTTTGGAGAACACGAGCTATGACAAAGACCCAATTCTATCCCATAGATAGAGATTTTCAGTGTAAAGACAGATCGAATAAAATAATAAGAAAAAATATACTGTGCAAACAGTAGACTTAAAAAACCTGATGTGGCTATAGTAAAATCAGATAAGGAAGAATTCAAGACAAGGAGTGTTACTAAAGAATAAAAGAGCTGTTTTAAGTCATTAAAGTATAAATTCAATAGGAAATCACAAAAATCCTAAATGTGTAGGTACCTAATAATAAATAGTTTCAAAATATATGAAGAAACCTACATAAATAAAAGAAAATATAGATATATCCATAATCATAATGGAGAGTTTAACACCACCTTCTGGAAGTAGAAAACAATCAGTAGGAAAGTAAAAGCTTTGAAAGCAATATCAGTTGACCTAATTTTCATTTACAGAATACTATAAGCAACAATGGGAAAATGCACATTTTCCCCAAGTGAACATGGTATATTCACCAAGATATCATATGCAGAGTATAAAATGTCTTAAAATATTGAAATATTGTACATTTTCTGACTATAAGAGAATTAAATTAGAAGGCAGTAGCAATAAGATATATAGAAAATCACTCAATTTTGAAAATTGTTTGGAAACTGAACAACACATTTTTAAATAATTCAAGAGTAAAGAAGAAGTCACAGTGGAAATTAGAAAAATATTTTCAGTTAAATGATAATACAAACACACAGAGCAAAATTTATGGGTGCATTTAAAACAGCAATTAGACTGAAATTTCTTATACAAGAAAGAAGAAAGACCTAAAATCAAATGTTTCCAGAAAACAGAACAGAAATAGAGAAAATTGATAAGGCAAAATAAGTTCTTTGAAAATATTAATAAAATGTATAAACTCAAGACTTATAAGGAAAAGAGAGAAGGAACACAAATCAACTATGTTAAGAATGAATGAGGAAAAATCACTACAGATCCTATAGACATTTGAATAAATAATAAGAAAATAATAAGAAAAAATTCATGCCAATAAATTTAATAATTATATAACATGAAAAAATTCCTTGAAAAGCATAAACTACCAAAGCTCACTCAAGAAGAAATAGAAACCTTAACTCTGTAGTTATTAAGTAAGTTGAATTCATAACCACAAACCCTCCCACAAAGAAAATTTCAGGACCTGTGCTTTAGCTGATGAAATCTATCCGTTAACAGAGAAGAAAAATAAAATAATACCAATGTTACAAAGCTCTTTCAGAAAATAGAGGAAGAAGCACATCCTCATTCATTTCACGAGACCCCACAAGCCTGATATCAAAACCTGACGTATTAGCGCAAAGAAAATTACAGATCAATATTCTCCATGAACTTGGATACAAAAATCCTTGACAAAATTTTAACAAGTATATTCTAACAATATATAAAAATGACACTACCTCACGAAATGAGGTTTATGGCGGACATAAAAAAGGTGATTCAAAATTCAAAAACATCAATCATCTGAATTCATCATATTAATAAAATGAAGGAGAAACAGTATATGATCGTCTCAATAGATGTAGAAAAAGTACTCCATAACCTTCAGCACGCATTCACGATAAAAATTCTCAGCCACGTGGGACCAGAACAGATGTTTCTCAACTTGATATAACTAACATCTTAATGGTGATATACTGAGCACTTCCCTCTAAGACAAGGAAAAGGGCAAGGATCCCCACTCTCTTCATTTCAACACTATTTTCTAGCCAATAAAATAAGGCAAGAAAAAAAGGCAAATAAATTGAAAAGCAAAAAGTAAAACTATCTTTATTGTAAATAAATATAAAAAATGTAAAAAAATAAAGATGACATGATTGCATATATAGAATATCATTAGGAATCTACCACAATAAGAAAAACCTTTCAAAATTGACAAGTGAATTTAACAAGATCACAGGATGTATACAAAATTATCAATATACAAATCAATATACAAAAATGAGTTGTATTTCTATATACCAGCACCAAATAATTGGAAAATGAAATAGCAAACTGCATTTACAATAGCACTGAGAGTCATTAAATACTTCGGAATAAATGAGCAAAAGAATGTACTTCCATTTGGGAAATTATCTTCAGACTGCACCAAAGGTAACGGAACAGAAGGGCTCACGGGCTAAGATAAAATATGAAATTAAAGCCCAAATCATGAAATTTGGGACTTCTGGTTTCCGGTTCTGTATGTAAGGAGATAGGAGGTGCCCCTCAGTTTTAACGACAAGTAAAAAGACTGAAACATTAGCAACCTGAAAAGGCTACAAACTGTTTGATTCCAAGTATATGACATTCTGGCAAAGCCAAAACCGTGGCGACAGTAAAAAATGCTGTGATTTCGGGGGGGTGGGTGCAGGGGAAGGGATGAACAGATGAGCTCAGAGGATTTCTGGCGTAATAAAAATTCTCTATGATACCATAATGACGGATACATGTCATTATGCGTTTGTCCAAACCCACAAAATGGACAACACCAGAAGAGAATCGTAGCGTTACTGGACTCTGGGTGATTACGATGTGTCAGAGTAGGTTCATCAGTGGTGACAATGGTACCACACTGTTGGGGGAAGGAGGATATAGGAAATCTTTGTACCTTCCCCTCAATTTTGCTACACACCTCAAACTGCTCTAAAAATTTTTCTCAATTAAAAAAGAAACAACCCACAAATCACATGGTTTATATAATCAATTAACAACACAAAGTAAAAAAAAAAATGAGAAAAAAACCAAACGGTATTTTAACATAGTGTGGAGTGTATGCAGGCGAGTGGAAGGGCGTGCTCTGTTCACTTGTCCTGTTCCTCTGCCTCCTCCACCTTCCCCACTGATGACGTTGTATACGGACAGGAAGTTAGAGGACGAAAGGTATCTTGGGCCAGTGACACACCCTTGGTCTATTGAGAAGTTACGGGCACAGTAAAACCTGGCCATAGGTGTAGCTTGCTATTAACTCATCGAACAGAACAGCGGTAGGTTTTGTTTTTCTTGAAGCCAGCATGGATGTCACTGATGGGTGGTGAATTAAGTCCTTTTGAATATTGAGTGCCTGTGAATATTTAGCGTATCCGGGATATTTTGAGCTTTTTGTACATTTACCACTGTATATGCCTCATACATGTTTAATATATGATGAATATTTAGTACCTCTAGTGTATTTAGTGTACTATGAATATTTACTACTCAGGTGCTGCATGAATATTAGGTATTTTTTTGTTTTTTGTTTTTCCATCGTTTTTGCCTATCTTTAGCATGTACATGCTCTACTTTGTACCTACTTATTTTTACCTAACACATTTTATGAATTTTAACATTTCGTGACTTGTCTGTTCTAACAAAGATTTTACTTTCTAGTTACCTATACTTTGAACACTTTACAAGTTTTGGCAATGTTTTACAAATTACAAACATTTTCATCTTTTATAACGGAATTGAACGTTTTCGACATTTAATAGGGCACATTGCATGCATAAGACCGCTATGCTGAAATTATAAAATATTGCCAGGAGTAATTCAAACAGGTCTACATAAATGAGGAGATACACTGTGTTCATAATTTGGAAAACTCAATATTGATAAGGTATCAAATCTCCCCAGATTGGTTCATAGATTCAACAATCCCCATAAAACAAATTCTAATAGCTTTCTTTGGAGAGGGGGGGTGGGTAGAAATCCATGGCTTGATTGTAAAATCTATCTGGAAATGCAAAATAATTTTGAAGAGAGAAAACAAAGTTGTAGGACCCGAACTACCTGATTTCAAAACTTACCTCAAGACAGTGAGGTATAGGACACGTGTATAGAATAGAGTCCAGAAATTGATTCACACAAATACGGCCAAATGATTTTCAACAATGGTGCCAAAGTAATTCAATGTGGAAAAAAGATAATCTTTTCAGTAATTGGAGCTGGTTTAACTGGACTAAGAAAAAAATGAACTGCAACCCATACCTCAACACTATATATAAAATTTAATTTGACATATTCACCCTAAAAGTAGAAGCTAACCAGGAGGCAAAAAAACATAGGAGAAAATCTTCATGACCTTGGAGTTGATAAATATTTCTTAGACACTAATGACCAGCCATAACCGAAAGGAATTCAAACTGGAGTCTATCGAAATGAAAACTTTCTGCTCTTTTAGGACATTGTGAAGACAGTGAAAAGGCAAGCCACAGACTGGGGGAAATAGTCACAGTATTGTCACAAATGTCTTGTGTCCAGAGCTCAATAATAAAATACTTCTTTTAAAAAATGGGTGATGGGGTGCCCGGGTGGCTCAGTCGGTTAAGCATCCGACTTCGGCTCAGGTCATGATCTCACTGCTTGTGAGTTCGAGCCCTGCGTCAGGCTCTGTGCTGACAGCTCAGAGCCTGGAGCCTGCTTCCATTTCTGTATCTCTCTCTCTGCCCCTCCCCTGCTGGCACTCAGTCTCTGTCTCTCTCAAAAATAAACAAACATTAAAAATAAATAAATAAATAAATAAATAAATAAATAAATAAATAATGGGTGAAAGTTTTGAACAGATATATTAAAAAAAAATAAATGAAGACTACAAAGTCCAAGAAGCGACAACAGGATGCTCGGCGTCACTCGTGATCAGGGAAATGCAAAATTAAAGCCCCAATAAGATACCATTCCACTAAAATGAAACACCTGACAGTTCCAAGCGTTAAGAAAGAGGCAGAGGCATTAGAACTTGCACAGTGTCCGGTGGGAGGATACAGTCAAGCAACTACTTTGGAAAACCTTGTGCCAATTTCTTACGAAATTAGATGTCCTAACCACTCTACGATCCAACAGTTAGACTGCTAGATAGTACTCAAGGGAAATGAAAACAGATGTCCACGAAAAGACGTGTATTTGAATTTTCAATTTTATTCGTAATGACCCCCAATGAAAAGCAACCTAAAATTCTCTAAACAAGATAATGTCTAAGCAATGAATAAAAACCATAAATAATACAAGGATACGTATTACTTATGCCTTCGGAAGTGTCTGAGTCCTCCTGTGGTCATCTCTCTCTGCTCACTTCTGATGTGATTGGTGACAAACACTGCCTTGCGGACTTTAGAGCCCAGAGACATCCAAAAAGGCAGAGCAATAGAGACAAAAAATGGTTGCCAGGGATTGTGGGGAGGAGGAGGCCATGACAGCTGACGACTCATGGGATTTCTTTTGGGGGTGTTGAAGATGTTCTGGAATTCGACTGTGGGGATGATTGTTTTACCTTGTGAATATAATAGACTGCAAGCTTTGAGAGGAGGCACTCGGTGGTATATGGATTATGCCTCAACACGAATCCCATGCATCCTTCTCAATCCTTATCTTACTTTTCCTCTGCAGCAATTCTCAGCAAAGCTTTCTTCCTTAATTCACTCTTATTTTTTTGTTTTTTTTTTCATCATTTTTGCCTCTTTTTAGCATGTACATGCTCTACTTTGTAACTACTCATTTTTCCTCTGTGATATTATATTCTTCTGATTTTACCCCTATTTCTCAGATTGTTCCTTTTGGCTTTCCATTGGGTTACTCACTGCTTAAATACTGGTGGTCCTCAGTCCTCAAGGTCTCTCTCTCTCTCTCTGAGCACTCTCCTCCTGTTACAAGTATTCTCTGCATCATCATTGATTAGAAGATCTATATGGCGCACCTACACCTCTGTCCTGAGCTGCATACCCGATGTCCAACACCCCACACTTAGCCATGTCACAGGCTACCAATCTCAATATATGACAAGCAACATATATGCCTTTGCTTCAAACCAAACTTGCCGATTCTCTTGTTTGTCTTTATCTTAAAAGCCAAGGATCCCTCTCGACAAACCTATTCCCCTCCAGATGGGCTCCCAGGGAGGTTGTTGGCCTCCAGCAGAATTCCCTGAAAACTACCCATGGCCCAGTTCTTGTGGCATTTGGTGCCGGTAGAGTGTCTAGGTGGCAGGTGGGGAGTGGCAGCTCCCGGTCCACTGGGTTACCCGGTTACAGCTGAACCTTTCCACCTGTTTATTTCAGGAGAGACCCCCCAAATTCACCGCCAAATAATTAAATGCAAAAAGAAGCAGGTATAATCAGGAAAATAATCTAGTTTCTTTAACAGAGAAATACCTCATCTTGAGCTCTTTGGAGATGAGAATAAATACGAAGAAGGGGGAAAAAATTGCCCAAGTGGCGGAACTGCTTAATTCAATTTCCTCTCATTGCTCACGGACACGGTTCATGGATTTCCAAACTAACATCAGGAAAAAAGGAAGTCGTCTTGTTAGGGAAATATCATCTCGTCCTGGCCTGATCGTCATTTCGAGGCAACAAAGCGAAACCACATCTGTCTAAACATAAAAGGAGTCAGAGAGATGGCAGCCATAGGAATCAAATGACTAGTGTTTCTAATGACAGCATAAAGGAGCCGTGGAAACCCATCTGGTCGAGAAGGGAATTAAAGAACAACTCAGGACATACACGGGATGCTTACAAAATACAGAAGAACTGGGAAAAAGGAAGCTTCAGACAGTAACAAAAATCATCGGGTGCAGAGCTCAAAGAAATAAAAATGAATATTGCAAAAACTCTCAATGAGGAGTTTTCAAATCACTGAACACAATATAGATAAAAGATAGCATGTCTTCACCGAATTGGTTTTCAAGGGCTCATTTCAGATGATAAAGAAATACTAAAGCAATGAAATGGTTACTTTGCATTTGTTTTAGAAAGGGGATAGAGAGAATTAAGATTTACTTCAGATCAAGAAGTCAATGTTCTCTAGGCGCTATGGAAACAGAATGAAACAGAGCTTAGAGATAACAAAGCAACTGATGCTAAAAGAAATGCATTGTCCCTTTCCCATTTTCGTCTGACTGTGGGTTTGAGAGCAGAGGATTGGTGAGTTAGTTGGAGCCGAGGCTAAATGCGGAACTAAATATCGGATCATGAATTTTAGTCCTGGCCTTGTTCCTGAAGAGGTCCTTGATCCTGGCTAAATCGTTTCGACTCTCTGTGTCTCCTTATTTTTACATCTAAGCCCTGAGATTTATTTGCTCTTCAGTCAGCATTTATGAAGCCCCCATTGCGTGCTAGGGCCCCGTGGTCTTGCATATCGTGAAAGTGATGTCTTCAGTGAAAGACGTGCTGAGACGGGAGAACATTTTTAGTTCACACCCGTCACTTAAAAGCATAAACTGAGACCCAGGGAAGTTACATAAGCTGGTTAAGGTCTGTTGGCTACGACCAGAGTTGCACGAGAACCCTGGTCTCCTGGCCAGGCTGGAGGGTGGCTCCTCCGGTTCCTCTTCGTGACAAGTGGAAGGGTCCGGATAACACAAAGTTATTGTGGATGGAGGGAAAGTTCCTGTACTACATGTGGAAGGAAAATAATTTAGCATCAACGAGTTATTTCCAGTTTTAAGATGCATGATTCGGGGCCCCTGGGTGGCTCACTCAGCTAAGCGTCCGACTTCCGCTCAGATCATGATCTCATAGTTCGCAGGTTTGAGCCCCGGATCGGGCTCTGTGCTGACAGTGCAGACCCTGCTTGGGATTTTCTCTCTCTCGCTCTCTCTGTCTGCTCCTCTCCTGCTGGCATGCGCACGCACTCTCTCTCTCTCTCTCTAAGTAAATAAACTTAAAAAAAGGAATGCTTTAAAAAAGATGCATAATCAAACCTCACTGCCATCCGTTGTTGGGAGCTACAAACTGTTAGAGACTGGAGACTTTCATAATCCTAGTTAAGGTTTGCCGGACACACATCCAGGGTGGAGAACGGCATTAATTCCGCGTTCCGTGCTCAGCACTGTCTCGCGAGGTGGGTACTAGCCCTGTTTACAGGCGAGAAGACAGAGACCAGGAGATCAAACGCACCTGTTGTAGTCCAGGGCCCGCCCCCTGAGCGTGTCCACGTTGCCCACTGTGTTAACCGCTGGAGGCCCAGACAGGTGTGGAGGACCAGAAAAGGGTCCAGAACAGAGTTTCCGCAGGGAGTGAGGGTTTACCCACGGAGGGAGTGGCTGAGGAGTGGAATTGGCAAGAAAACTGACAAGTGAGGGCTTGGGCGGTGGTCGCGGATGCTGAAGAGGTCGCGGCGGGTGATGAGCTGGGGGGCCCCAGACAGGCTGGCACCGAAACTCCGCCTCCCCACCCACTGCCTCCCTTCCACCCACAGCCTTGGGGCCCTTTGGGACTGCCTTTTCCTGCTCAAAGCTGCCGATGCTAGCAGAGTTCATACAAGCCGTAATACGTGTGATAATATAAAATGATATGAGTTGAAATGATATTTGGAGAATTTAAATGTATATTAATATATAATACACACGGAATAGATTAATAAATATAACAGCCACCATTTCTTGAATGCTTGCCACACGGAAGGTGCTATAAAATATGTTAAAAATCCATATAAAATAGGACTCCATCTTCAGAACTTGCCTAAGGCAAGTTGTCAGGGGTGACAAGCCAGGATTTGTATCTAGTCAGTGCGAACCCCAAGCTTGTAGTTTTTTTTAAAAATTTTTAAGTATTTTGAGATAGACACAGAGAGTGTGAGCAGGGGGAGGGACAGAGAGAAGGAGAGAGAGAATCCTAAGCAGGCTCTGAGCTGTCAGCACAGAGCCTGACCTCAAGGCTTGAACCCACGAACCGGGAGGTCATGACCTAAAACCGAGAGCTGGCCGCTTAACTGACTGAGCCACCCAGCTGCCCCCCAAGCTTATAGTCCTTAAATCCCACTCTCTCTTAGGGGTCAAGAGCCAGTGGAGGGACACACGTCAGTCACCGCACAGCCCAGGAGAGACGTCTCAGGGCTGCTGTGAACGTGGTGGTGAGGCTAAGGAGGAAGGTCAGGTGAAGCCTGGAGGGAGGTTGGAATCAGCAGTAGATAAACACCAGCGATCCATGGTATCAAACGGATGTCGCGGTGTCGCTGGGAGCCAGGAGACTCAGCCTCCAGAGACAGTCCGCTTTGTAGTAACTCAGCGTGACCTTGGATGCTCAGTCAGCCCTCCTGGAGCCTCCAGTGCCTCCCAGTGGGAGGGAGAGGTTGAGTCCGGGGGCCTGGAACCGTCCTTTCAACGTCGTAAAAGTAAGAAGGTTGACTTTGTGGTCACTGGCTTGGCTGCTTGAACTTTTAGCTTAACTCCACTGAGCCTCTGTTTTGTCATCAGTAGAATGGGAATAAAGATTCCTACTCACAATATTACGGTGAGGATTAAATGAGTCTTGCCCGTCTCGTGTTTTCCCTGCCACCTCCACTTAATCGCTCCAACCAGAGGCTGGGGCCTTACCCTTAACTCTTTCCTCTTCCGCACCAACCCCATCCCCAATCCCATCCCTCCCTGTCTCAATGACACTGGTTTCTCCCCAACCCCAGGACGACTCTTGCCTCTCCCAGCCCCCCCACCCCCTTCAGCGTCTACTTCGCAGCCAGAGTGATCCTTCGAAAACACAATTTGGAATATGCCTTTTGACAATGGTTTGGTGGCTTCTCACGGCTCTTGAAATGGAGCCCATGACTTCGTGCCCTCTGCGGCTGCGTCTTCTCTCCTAGCCCCACCCGGACGCTCTGAGGACCTCTGACGTCTCGGACCGCCTGTGCTCCCTTTCGGCCGCGCTCTCCCCTGTCGAGATCACCTTCTTTGCCTTCTTGTCCTCTTCCTCCTCCAGCACTTCCCCTGGCATGGAGCACCTCCTCCAGGAAGTGTTCGCCGAGCCCCAGTTATGGCTAGAGTGTCCTTTTCGACACATCGCCTGTATCAGAACTGCCTGTTTAGCCCATCCGTGTATCCTCCGGAGCTGTGAGCGCTACAAGGTCAGGGGTGGCGTCAGGGCCAATCATCCCCAGCACCTGTGGCACCAGTAGGCTAGGACGGTACTTTGTAAACCTTTGGCTGAATATAGATATGAAATGCCAGGTACCGTGCCTGGCAGAGTAGGTTCTAGATCAATGCAAGCATCGTTCTTTACGACCCCAGCTCTAGTATCCTGGGGTCAGAGACACCTGACCGCCTGCATAGCTGGCATCTGGGTGGCACCCGTCGCACTGTGATGAGCCTACATATTTGCACATTTTGAAAACTGAATATAGACCTCCAGGGCAAAAGCCCTCACTTAAGAGTGGAGGCATGCCAATGGTGCCCGTCTCGACAGCTAACCTGCTGGGGCTCACCCCGTGTCCCGTGGCACCTGTTTGGAGATGCAACATGCTCTCTGGGGCACCTGCTCCTACCTGGGTCCTGTGGTTTTCTTCTCTAATTGTCAACTCCATGGAGCCTTTCTTCATTTCCCAGCTGAGTGTGATTTCTTTGTTTTCTCAAAACACAGAACACCTCTCCTCGCGCTGCGTTTTGATATCGGCAGGTGAAGGAAAGCAACCCGCGGGCACTGAACTCCTAATATGAAATGATCTAAGTGGAAGTGACATTTGGGTATTTAAATGTATATTAATATATAATACACACAGTGTCCATTAATAAATATGGTAGCCACCATTTCTAGAATTTTTGCCATGTGAAAGGTGCTATTGAAATATATGAGAATCCATACAAAATAGGACTCCATCTTCAGAACTTGCCTACGGCCGTGTTTGCTTGCCTCTCCAGGCAGTTGTGAACATTCCGTGTCGCGTATTGTTGCATGTAATCCCAACAGCATCTGCCGGAGAGGGCACTTGGTTTTCCCCCTTTATAATAAAGGTGAGAAACTCGAGGCTCAGACACTTGCTCAGACCTAGCTGAGCCCTGGGTGTGTCTTGACCTAAATTCCATGAACCACAACTCTGACACAAGACAAGTGGATTTTTCTCTTATTTGGGGGTAGTAGACACAGATTTTTTTTAATTAACTGTTATGTGCTTTTTTTTCCAAAGAAGATGGTTGAAAATAAGTTAAGGCAGTCAAATCCCTTCTCCCTCCCTTTAAAACCTTATTTATTTATTTATTTTTAAAGTTTATTTTGAGAGAGAAAGAGAGAGAGAGGGGAGGGGTAGACAGAGAGACAGAATCTCAAGCAGGCTCTGCACTGTCAGCACAGAGCCCAATGCAGGGTTCGAACTCAAGAACCGGGAGTTCATGACCTGAGCCGAAGTCAAGAGTTGGATGCTTCACCGACTCAGCCACCCGGGCACCCGCCTTCTCCCGCTTTTGAATGGATCCTGGATTTTTAGTCTTTATTACAGAGGCCTTCCCCACTTTGGGATAATAGTCCGTCAGAATAATGAAATTAATTCTCTTAGAAACGTTTCATTTTTTTTTTTTAAGATCGAAATCTTTCGACACCTGGAATGTTTTTAGGCAGAAAGAGGGAGTTAGCGATCTAATTTATTTTTCCCCAAGTGCTACTCATTGACACACGTCAGTAAGTTCCTAATCAGTTCTTGTCCCCACTGATATGGAAAGCCACGCTCGTTTCTAAGGAAAGGCTCATCTTTAAATGGATTTATTTCTGGACTCTCTCTTCCATTCCAATCTCCCTATCTATCCACGCACCAGGGCTGTGAATTATTGTAGCTTCGTAACATACATAACTCTTCGGAGGGCTAGATGGCCCTCTTCTTGTTTTTAGAAGAATTTTCTAGAACTTTTTGCATGTTTCTTCTGCAGTTCTTCCTTAAAACTTAACTTTACACAGACGACGCACATGCACGCATTAAACACACTGATCACTTCACCTGGGGCTTCTGGAAGCAAGGACTCACCAGCTGTCTTTAAGCTGTAATCCGTTTGCCGGTAGAACGATGTCGTGTTTGTACCGCCAGGGGCAGGGCTCAGGGTAGTTACCCAAGGAAGGGGGACTAGAAGGAGAGAGCAATGTATAATTGCCAGAGAGTCGAAAGAGCTTCTAGAGGTTAGTTCGTCACTTGGTAGAGGAAGAGATGGACTTTTCGGCTTTTAAGTGCCTTGGCTAAGCTCACACGACGCTTCATCGGTGGAAAAATCGGGATGAGAGCCTCAGTCTGCTGGTTGAATCTCCTTTCCACCGCACGGGGCGTCACTCTCTCTCCAATCATTAGCAGAGGGTTTTTGTTGGGTGTGAGACTTCAGTTCTAGAAGGAACGGAAAGTTCTTCCCCTTTGAATTTTCCACAAAAGGAACATACGAAACAAAATACACCAGGCCAGAAAACCGTTACTTTTCTCCTCCATCGAGAGCCAACTGTGGGAGTTACCAATCGCCGAGGCATGACAACGGGATTCTGGAATCTTTTTTTTTCTTTCCTCAAATTAGTAACTCATATATTTTATCAGAACTATACACCTCTACCTCTCTACCTCTGCTTTTTCTTTTTTCCCATTGATGAAATATCCTAAACCATCTGGAGAGAGCTGGAGCTTGACTTCATTTCTGTCGAGCAGAAATTACGCTCTGGGCTGTGAGGGAAGAGAAGGAAATGTCTCTGGAGTGATCGTTTCCCTAGCCAATGATGGCTAGGTCTAGAGACAGCTTTATATTTTCCTCTGATGCAGTAGAAGGTTTGCAAGTGGCCCCCTCTGAGAGCTTGCGGGGGGAGCGAGATCTCCCAAATGCATACTCACTTTACAGGAAAAAAAAAATGAAATGAGATTCTCAGATGGCTAAGAGCAGACAGATACTCCAAATTAAAATCGACGAAGAATGACTGACCGTGCTGCTCAGAACTTGAGTTTATCTTCCAGGGTTAAATTTGAATGGAAAAGAAAAAACCACATTAATCTCTGCATTCCATGCTTATTACTCGGGTGATGTACCTTGGTGTTAATTATTTTCTATTTATGTGAAAGGCAGTTTTCAAAGTGCTAAACTGTAAACCAAGTGCAAACAGCTTCTCTTCATTCGAGCCAATTTTTTTTTATGCCCCATTTTCCAATAGTACAGCTTATTTTGGGAAGAAGTCGAGATATGCGGCCAGAGTTCAGTCTATTGGAGATGAACTGTCTGCGCGTTGCACGTGGCTATTTATAAGATGTTCTATTTTTGCCATCTGTTTCCACATTCTCTTGTCTCTTATTCTATGTCCTTCTTTTCCTAAAATGCTAGCTAGGGCTCCTAAATTAATTTTCAAGTCTTTTTTTTTTTTTTTTAGGCTCCTTTTGATATTTGACACCATTCAGGGATGTTTAAATAAAATGTCACCCACTTTGCCCAACCTTTAATTTTGTCTTTTGTTTTCGCCCTTCCTTCGGCTCAGTGGAATGTCATACAGCCTCTTTTCTTCGCTTACCTCAGGCCCGGGGGGTGCCGGGGGCTCCAGACGGGGGCCACAGGCCTCTGCCCGGGCTGGCGAGCCACGCTTCTCTTCCCAGCCCAGGCCTCCCTGCTGGTTAAACCAGACTCCTTCGAGTGGCTTCTTTCATCAAACTGGAATCGATTCTTAAATCACTGATCTCAGATGGACACGATTTTCTTAGAGATCTCAAAACGCAGTGTCCCGTTTTATGGATGTGGAAACTGAGACTTGGGGGATAGTAAGGGCTTCCGGACGGGTCCCTGAGCATTGACAGAGTAGAGTAGTTTAAGCAGTAGATTCGTATTCCACATTCATGGCAGATTTACAACGAAGTGGAAAGTAAGATAACAAATCCTACAAACCGAGTAATAATAGTGCAGCTTGTGAACCTTTATTCATCTTGATCACAACCTTGTATATTAGTTTGCTAGGGCTGTCCTAAAATACCGTGGACCGGGTGACTTAACGGGTTTATTTTCTCATAGTCCTAGAGAGTAGGTTCAAGATCAAGATGTCGGCAGCTTCGGTTTTCCCTGAGGCGTCCCTCCTTGACTTGTTAACTTCAGCCTTCTTTCTGGGTCCTCACACGGCTTCCCTCCGTGTGTTCTCCTTGTCCCTCGGATGTGTCCAAATTTCCTCTTCTCACATAAGAACACCAGTTAGATTGGATTAGGGCCCCCCCAATGGCCTCATTTTATTTTATTGTTTTGATTTTTTTTAGCATTTTTATTTTATTTTTGAGAGACATAGAGACAGAGCCTGAGCCAGGGAAGGGCAGAGAGAGAGGGAGACCCAGAATCTGAAGCAGGCTCCAGGCTCTGAGCGATCAGCACAGAGCCCGACGCGGGGGGCTCGAACTCACAGACCGTGAGATCATGACCTGAGCCGAAGTCGGCCGCTTAACCGACTGAGCCACCCAGGCGCCCCCATGGCCTCATTTTAAATTGGCTGCTTTTTAGAAGGCTCTGCCTCTAAATACAGTCACATTCTGAGGTCTTGGGGATCAGGGCTTCAATATATGAATTTTTGAGGAGGAATGGAAATGTAGAGGAAATTTTCAAAGCAGATAAGACATTTTCTCCAAATACCTAATCTTAGACCATAACTAATTACATACGAGATCAAGGGTGAATGAATAAGGAATTTTAATTCCAAAATTATCACCAAGGATACTTGACTATACCTTCCTTCTGTGGCAGTTTCCTATCTCGTGTTATCATAAGAAATTGAAATGGTCCCACAATAGGCCTATAATCTGGAGAAAATCTCCCAAGGGAATTCAATAACACAAGCAAAGGACAGTTGAAAATCTATTAAGGAATGATTTTCTGTATGGGAAAGTGGGAGAGTCCTTCTCCTTCCTGGCCATCCTGTCAAAACCCTACTTAACTGTAACTGTGACACATCGGTGACAAAAATAGTTGTCTTCACTTCTTTAGATCTTTCACAGGAAACATGACCTGTCCAGGCCCTGCTATTATAAAATTTCCGTGGTCACTGTCGGTTGGATGAGCCCCTACAACAGAATGTCCGAGACAGTGCAGAAGAAGTCAAGGCCTTTTCTCCAGCTTGTCGGAGGTCCAGGATTTTAGCTTTGCTTAACACTTGTCATTGAAACACAGCGAAAGAAGGCACACAAATCTATGCAGCAACAGAACATTTTATAATATTAAAATAAAATTGGGGCACCCGGGAGGCTCAGTGGGTTGGGCGTCTGACTTCGACTCAGGTCATGATCTCGTGGTTCATGAGTTCGAGCCCCATGTCGGGCTCTGTGCTGACAGCTCAGAGCCTGGAGCCTGCTTCAGATTCTGTCTGTCTCTCTCTGCCTCTCCACCACTCACGCTCACTGTCTCTCTCTTTCTCGAAAATAAATAAACATTAAAAAAATAAAAATGAGGTCTTTTTCAGCCCTAAATTTCCAAATCTCTCAGGGAATCAATAAGACAGTGCATTTGCAAATGTATTACTGTTTGAAGTCATCCACTTCTCAAGTTTACTGGTCAACTGCAATATTACAAAAGACAACACAAGCCTGTGTTATGGGAAAGCTGTCCATGACAGAAACGGTGTTTCATTTCCTCACTGACAACAAAATTTCTAAAACAAAGCAGAGTATAAGTGCAGGTAACAAGGTCTCCATCTTAATGATATAAGTCTAGAAAAATTAGTTGTCTCTCTTCCGTTGCTTTCGGCAGTGGACTTCCGGTTCTCTGAACAGAATCTAACGCCTTCTGACAGTCCCCCATACAGAACCATAAGGATCGTGGGGTCGAATTTCTGATTTGTTTGTTAACAACTTCTGGCCCAGAAGAGTGTCTAAATCGTGCAGCTCCCGCACATATGCTGGTGGAAGAACTAAAATCCGGGCCTCTGACGTCCCTTGTCAGCCGTCTGTCCACACCCGTCTTTACGGGAAGGCGGTAAGGGAGAGTGGTACAGAAACACTTCCCCCGGCACAGAGAACTTTATAGTCCTTTAACCTTAGAGAAATTATGATCCTTCCCGTAAGGACAGTTTTATCTAAGGTAATGATATCATCTAGGGCCTTCCGTTAAGCCCAAATATATTTTTCCCTTGTTCCTAAAATCACATTCGCTAGGATATTTACAATTCCGAAACCAGGTGCAGCTTTTATACCGTGCACAATAATTAAGTATGGGAGGCAATCTGAAAAATCCCAAAGCATGCAGGTTTTACTGCAGCTGCAAACTTGGAAATATGGCGAGTGAGTACTTAAAAAACAATTGTAGCTGATGAGTGAGAAATGCCAGCACACTTCTTTCTAAAACGGATTTGAAGAGCAAATGAGTACCTGCCCGTGTCGAAACTTCGACAGAAAATAAGAGACACTTATTACATTATTAAACGGGTGCCTAAAGTGATAAAATAACCATAGGTAGATTGGATCGCTGCATAAAACAAGATGGGTTTACAAAAATGGTCAAGCTCCTGGCATAAAGCATGGAAGCATACTAGGAATCCGATTTGAGGTATAGCCCGGCCATCGGGCTGCAAAGCCACTTATGGTTGCGGAGACCAGCACCAGCGCATGGAATTCCAGCTCCTGAAGCCTGGGCAGAGTGAAATGTTTGGTAAGAATGGCTAAGACTGCCTGGTTGTCCCGTTCTATGCAAATATTGTGGAGTGTTCGCAGGCCACCGGTGGAGGTGGGGCCGTGTGCCGTTATGTTATTTAGAAGTTGAAGGAAGGAACAGGTTCTGCCATGAGAGGGCGGGGCAAGCTTCTCCCTGGGTGGAGTTGGAAAGGTATCATCCTTAAAGGTAAGTCTGGGGTATTGAGTCAGGTGGAGTGGAGACATCCGGAGAAGAGTGGGGGGGCCTCCAAGGAGTGGACCACCTGAGCAAAGGTGTGGAGGCGTCACCCTGCAGGGCCCACTCACGGATGGGGGAGCACCGTGCAGGAGCAGAAAAGCATGAGTGCCAGACAATCAAGCTGATTAGAGCCAGCTCGCGGCAGCTCTTAAGCTTTCATGGCGCACCCAGTGGGGAGGGATTGGAAATTGGGCCGACACGAGAGTCCGTGCCTTGTTCTGTGGCGTTGCTGCCTTCTGGTTAAGCACCCGCTCTTTCTTTCTATCATGTAGGTCTGGAAGCCTTCATCTTCCTCTCGAAGCACGCATTTCAAACCAAAGCTACACCCAAAGCGGAAAATGAGTTACCGATTGACTTCCTGTTTGATGGGACACAGTGGTCAGTCTTGGGCAGGATGTACCTCCTTTCTACTTAGATGTGAGTTCAGGAGGTGAAATCGTTGTCTTCTAGACTTTGGGTTCCTCCTGCATTTGGACCTGGAGCCCCGCATTGGGTCATGGGGAGAACACTATGACAGGCCCTTTGTGGCTCACCCTGAACAGCCTGGTTCACCACGAGAATTGGAGGGTCTATACAGCAGTGTATTGAGTTTCAATAGGTTGCGACCAGACTGAAGCCCAATTTCTTCTGCTGCGAATGGCCAAGAGCCAGTTTTCAGTATCATGGAGGAGTGGGAGCGTTCCCCCTGAAGGTTCTTCCAGCGAGCCTGGGCATGAGGAGCCTGCGTGTCTGGGAACTGTGCATCATCCTTACGTTGTAATGGAAAAACTTGGATATAAGGGCCATCTTTGTGATGGAGATGGTCAAGCCATGGGTGGGATGGGCTGGCTTTTAAGATGAGTGACCAAGAACACAGATCCGGAAATACTGACATTCAGGGTAGGAAGAGAGTGGGAAGCTATACATGAGGACCAGGCTCTCAGAGATAGAAGAGGTGAGTCCGGAGACCCAAGGGTGAGAAGGAGGATGTCAGCAGTGCCAACGCACGCAGGTCTCAAGCACCATAAAACAAGTGTGTCTGAGGACTGGCGGGGAGGGGGGGGGACGGTCATTGGTGACATTTCGGAGTGCCTTCTGAGGGGAGTCACATGGGTGGCATTCTGACTGCAAGCGTTCAGAAGTACATTGGAGGGAGTGCTTGGGTGGCTCAGTCATTTGAGCGACCGACTCTTGATTTCAACTCATGATCTCATGGTTCCTGAGGGGTTTGGAGCCCCTCTCTCTCTTAAAATAAAGAAATCAACTTAAAAAAATATTTAAAAAAAATACATTGGAGGAAGAGGTAACAAAACAACACAAAACAACTTTCTTTATGTCAGAGAAAGGAGAATTGATGACAACAGGGGTGCCACCCATTGGGCTGGACAGCCAGAGTGGGGCAAGTGAAACTGGAGAGGAATGTCTTAAAGAAGATAGACTAAAAAAGTCTTGTACAGGTAAGGGAGAGATCGGAGGTGCAAAGCAGAGTAATTCAATGGAGAAAGTTCTGGAAGTGGCAAAAGGAAATGTGATGGGAAAGGAAGGATAGGAAAAAGAAGGAAAGGAAGGAAAAGGAAGAACAAAAGAGAGCTTCTTCTTATTTGGAGGCAGGAATATGGTGGGGGGGAGGAGATGGAACAAGGAGCGGTGAGGGGGTCACTTGTGGACACCAGATTGGGGGAAGACCTGGTAGAAACGAATATGATAGAAGTATTAACTAAAGGGACATACCTGCGCTATCAATTCTCAGCCAATGTGAAATAACGTATTTTTAGAGGAGAGAGAGGAGGCATGAGCTGTTACTTAGAGTTCCACTGCTTTGACAATGGTGCAGAGGGCTCTTAAGGAGCTCTGGGGAGCGGAAAGGGACGATTTGCCTCTCCTCACAGGCCTAAATGCCTGAAGGGGCAGCCCTGCCATTCATTTTTCCAAGGTGAGTATTTTTGTAGGCAAGAACCATACTTAAGCTTCTCGAATTTCTATTAGTGTGCTCTTCGAGAGATACTTCATACCCACTTCCTTACAATGGCGGCCATTGGCTGCATTTCTCTTCCACATTCACCGGAACTTTCAACAATTACACCGTCAGAACTAATCAGGTCCTTCGTTCCGATGGGACAAAATGGAAGCGCTCTCTCTATGGGTGAATTCGGGCCACTAACATCAATTTGGGTGGGGGGAGAGGCCGCTGGGACCCCAACTGTCTCCAAATTCAGTTCCACGAGCAAAGGAAGAACCGTTCATACTGCATGATGCGTATTGAAGGAAAAGCTCCTTTTTGCTGAGACAAGTGACACCACCCATGTGCTGCCTTCTATGACACATGCTGTTTTTAGAAACACATGAGGGTGTGAGCTCTGGGGGATGTTTCTACCTACATCGAAGGCAATGTTAATGTTTGTAACTGCGCATCTAGCTGTGCAGTGAGCTTTTATTTATATTCATGGTTTGCAAACTGTTGAGAGGCGCCGCTTTGGAAGGTACGGTGGGGAGGGGGTGAGGAAGAAGCTGGAGAAGGGGGTGCTGCTGTTTCATACGGAGGTTTTGTGACATCTGAATAGACTTCTACTTAAACAAAGGTTCTAAGACAAAAGAAAGAAAACCGCTCTTTTAAATCAGCCAAAGCCTATTACCAAGTATATTATTAGCAATTAGGCAAGCAGAATTTTTTTTTAAGGAAAGCTATTATCCTGGTCTTTAAATAAGAACCATACTGGATGATAAGTTAAGAATGTCAATGCCATTAACGGTAAACTGCTTTTTGCAGTTTAAAACCTTAGGGAACCTCCCCGAAGCTGTATCTTTTCCAGCTGTTGACATAGTACTGGTCTTTTAAAGCTATGTCTTAGCCCTAAGGTCTGGCCCAAATGTATCACTTCGAATGACACGGGTCAGATCGCTCCCCCGTCATAATGAATTCCTCCCTCCCTGTCTTTCTGTTGCTTTTGTGAGCATCTGTATTATGCTACGGATCACAGTAGACCTTGCCTTAGATTTGCTTGTGTGCGAGCTCGTCTTTTCCACAAGACTCGGAGCCTCTGGAGAGTTCTTATGCATCCTCACATTCCCCATGGCACCTGCCTAGGCGTGGGGACTTGTAGACAAGAAACCCTAAACAAATGTTTGTTTTCCTGAATTCTCAGCAGTCATCATTTTTCCCCCCAAGATAAGGCAGCTGAGCAAACACGCATCACGATGAAAATGGAACAGCTCCCCATAATAAGGAAAAGTATTTAACGTTTTCACCCATTCGGCGAAGTCATGGATGACAAAAATCACTGCGGTAAGTGAACGGGACAAACTCCTATTTAGGCCTAACCTCTCTTGAGGATTCTGTTTCTAGAAACTGCAGAAGTAGTTTGACAGGAGGAGGATGACAGCTCCCAGGATACCTCAGGTACGACTGACTTCTTCAGGGGACTCCAGGGCTTTGAAGTATCTTCACCGTCTTGAGTCCTTCTTGACCAGCTGCCTATTTTCCTGTCTATGGAACTCAGATGGCTTTTGAGATCTGTTCTAATTAGAGGTTCTGTGGGTATCTGCATTCTATACTTCCCACATCTTTCTTTCTTTCTTCTTTCTCCCTTCCTTCCTTCCTTTTTTGGTAAGATTTGATTTTTAAGTGATCTCTACACCCAACACGGGGCTCGAACTCAAAACCCTGAGATTAAGAGTTGCACGTTCTGCTGCTGAGCCAGCCAGGAACCCTTACTTTGATTTAAGAAGAAAGTCTTTCCGACGAATCTAGGGGTCCACGAAGGACGGACAGTCAGGCGAAATGAAGTGAGAGAGCCACGAGAGAGATGTAGTCTGATGACCAAGCAGGCAGCCCTGGCAGTTCTGGCATCTCCCCCCTGCTGGTCTCAGGGTCTTTAATTTTAAAGGTAGTGAGTGACATTACATCAATGAGTGAAATTCTATAGTTTGATCTCTTTAACAATAATCCGTTTTTACCAGCAAGGCGGCAACTTCCTTAATCCTGTATGTTGGTTTCAGGATAATTAACATATAGATTTAGGGTGTGGGGAGAGAACAGGGTGTTTCCTTAAGGCCTTAATGTTAATTATCTGTAAACAGGAGAAATCAGGGCGTTGCTTTGAGGGCTATACTTTCAACTACAATGGAGGAGGTGCAACCCACCCCCAAGATGCAACTTTAGGGTTACTTCTCAACCTGTGAGCCCAAAATGGCTCCCAACATCTGAGATACAGAGATCATCAGGGATTACCCAGATGGACCCAATATAAGGGCCCTAATAGAGGAAGACAGGACACCAGAGTGGGCACCAGGAGATGGGATGATGGGACCAGAGGCTGGGCGGAGGCAATAAGGCATGAGCCGAGGAGGGTGGGCAGCCTCCAGAAGCCGGAAGAGACAAGGCATAGATTCTGTGCGGGAGCCTCCCGAACGAACCAGCACCGCCCACACCTTAAGTTTAGCCTGTGAGACTCATCTCAGGCTTTCGACCTCCAGAACTGTGAGAGATTAAACCCGTATTGTTTGAAGCTACCAAGTCTGAGGTAACTTGTTATGGTAGCCATAGGAAATACGTATATCCATAATTCATTTGAAAGTCTGCTATGCTGTTGTACCATATATTTGATAGACACACAGATGGATATAATGGCATTCCCTGTCGCTTTTCCCTGAAGTAAGCTCACAGGCAAAAGCCTAGAAAAATGGAAACATAAGACTATAGTAAGTTTAGTTACAAGAACCAGAAAAACACTGGAAAGGAGACATGCTGGTAAGTATAGAAAAAAAAAAAAACCCTTGTGTATATCCTTGTCTATACCCCTTCCATCCGTTAGGTTTCCTGTATATCTTTTTATTTACCTATTTTTTATTTTATTTTAGAGAGAGACAGAGAGCATGCACATGAGCGGGGAGAGGGCCAGAGGGAGAGAAAGAGAGAGGATCTTAAGCTGAGTGTGGAGCCCGATGTAGGGGCTTTATCCCCCAACCCTGGAATCATGACCCGAGCTGAAATCAAGAGTTAGCGGACTGAGCCACCCAGGCGCCCCTGCTTCCTGTATCTTTGATGAGAATGTTCCAACTGCTGATGGAAAATTGGTGGTAATTAGAAACTTTACTCCTGAAATAATATAAAACTCTTGGTAGAACTGGGGCTTACTGACATTTTCACAAAGGACTGAGTTTTTATTTAAACTCTTTTGGTTGCAAAGAACACAGATTACAGATTCAATCAACTTAGTTTGTGGAATTAGACATTTTTTTTGTATGTGGAAGTTGTTAAGTGTGGCGAGTATAAATTTGTTTCACCATGCTGGGATGAAGGAAATGAATATTTTTTAGTTTTTCTAAGTCACAGTTTTCTAAATCGGTGTCATATGGAGTAGTCGATGCAAGCAACTCTCCAAATTTTAGACAATGATTTGTGCTTGGGAAGAAGCAAGGTGGAGTGGACCGAAGACAGGTTTATAATAAGACAACCCTGGATGTGAACTTGGGTTCTGCTCCTTCTTATTTGTCTGGTCTTGATCAAGTTGCTAAATCTCTATGGGTCTGGGTTTCACCATTTGCAAGTGGTTACGATAATATCTTCCCTTTAGGGTTTTAATGAAGATGAAATTAAATAACATAGAGCTACCTTTATCCCCCACTCCGCTGCCTTCCCTTCCTTCTCAGTTTGTCATAAATTGACTGGTATTAAGTGTTCTTAGAATGACAGATACAAGCCTTGAGAATACATAGTGTGGTATTAAACCATGGAGACCGAGCGCGAAGCATTTTGGCACGCTGGATTAAAACGGTTTTAATCTTGGGAAGTAACGAATTTAACAATAGCTTATTTTTAGACTCTTAGTGAAGTCCCCAAGCCAAGAACAGGGTTTCCTACTTATTAAGTGCAAAAAGGTTAAACATGAAATGAGACTAATGTATCTTAAAAGCTTGTCGCGAGTGACCTGGGATGATTAAGTACTTGTCTACATAAGTACTCTGCGTCTTTCTTGTAAATGCTTGTAAAATAGATAAAATTGAAAAGAGACCCACGTACCACTCATAGGAAGGAAAAGACTCATTTTGGTATAGGAACCAACACGATGATAAGTTTTAGATTTTGTTTCCTTTTTCATTGGAGCATAAAATGCAAAGATTTTTTGCTTAATCATGTTTTGAAGCTGCTGGCTTGGATATAGCATAGGATATTCAAGATCCAAATGGCAGAGTAGCTATGCATTAGAATGACGGCTGAGAGTCACTGAATAATCGTGGAGAAATTATTTTTATAGGTGCTCTGTCCCGACGCCTCCAAGGCTGTAGCACCAGGGAAAACCCTGTATCTTGCACCGCTGTCCCTATATCGCTGCTCACGGAGCTTGAAGAAAGCCCTCTATTATTTAAATAGTTTCTTCCTCACATTTAGACTTGCATTTCCACGGGCTCCTTTTGAGAGTCTTTTCTTCACATTGGAGTGGTTCCTAATTAAGCCATCACTAAACCCTATAGCGTTATTAGGTCAAATCACTGAAACTCAAATGAAAGTAGAATATCTAATCAAAGATGTGTTAGGGGTGCCTGGGGGGCTCAGCTGGTTGAGCATCGCATTAGTGGTTTTGACTCAGGTCAAGGCTGTGAGGTTGTGAGATGGAGCCTGGCATCAGGCTCCATGTTGAGTGCGGAGCCTGCTGGGGATGCTCTGTCTCCCTCTCTCTCTGCCCCTCCCCCGCTTGCACGCACACTCTCTCTCAAAATAAAAATAAACATAAGAAACATTTTAGAAACATTTTTGGAAGAAAGGATTTATAACGTGTCTGGACCCTCTTTGTTTCTTACGCATATCGTTAGTTTCCTTCCCAATTCTGGGTAATTCTTAGTATTTTCTAATGTCATGTGTTTATCTCAATGACCTAAATATAGATTGATCAACCTGAATTTATGAACTCGTGGCATTATTTTTTCTTTAAAAATTATTTTAAATAATTTGTTGGAGATGGCTTATTAATTTTATGAACTCGTGGCGTTATTTTTTTCTTTAAAAATTATTTATTTCCCCTGCGTTGCGATTTATGCCCGAACATTCTATTTACTGCCCTGTTTCGGCAAGTTGTGAAGGTCGTTGTGGACTGAATGTTCTGGTCCTCTCAAAATTCATACGTGAAAACCTTAACTCCCAATGCGATGGTTTAGGAGGTGGGGTCTTTGGAGGGTTAGACGAGGTTACAAGGGTGGAACTTCACAATGGATTTGGTGTCCGTACGGGAAGAGGAGGACTGCTAGCTTTCTCTCGTCTCTGGTGAAGATAAAAGCAGGCCGCTGTTGCAAACCCGCAGACGGTTCTCACCAGGAACTGAACAAGTCGGCGCCGCCATCTTAGACTTCTCGGCCTCCGGGACCGAGAAAGAAATGTCTGTCGCTGAAACCATGCAGTCTGTGGTATTTTGTGACAGCAGTCGAGGCTGATTAAGACATGGATTTTCTCTCCTCTTGAAGGAAACCTGGATGTGCCCAGCGCCGTGTTAGCCGTTCCTCAGTGGAACGCCGCTGAAAAACCAGGGAAAGTGTGAGTCGGTTGATGACGTCGTGAGCCAGGTGGGAAGGGGAACAGAAGGCTCACGCACACCAGTGAACGTTGGCAAAAGGCGGTGATGTGGGTGATACGAACCTTCCCTGATAAAAACCTGAAGACTGTTCCAGAAACGGCATCTCAGAAAACACAGTCTCTTTCTCCCTCCAAATTAATGAGCCATCCCGTTGTTTTGCTGTCACAACCACCGCCATTTTCGTATCTTTCTATGATTGACGGTTTCATCATCATTTTGCGAGGAAACGTTGAAAAATTTGTTATATTTGATACGCTAATGAACTTCCGAAGGAGGACATCTGTTGTTTTCCTGTTATTCGCAAATTCCCTTAGTCTTAAAAATAGAGCTCTCGATTTGTTGGGATGGCTTATTAATTTTATGAGCTCACGGCATTATTTTCTTATTACTTTGATATCCAGCGGTAGGCCCCAGAGAATTAAATCGAAAGTCTAGAAGGCTCCTCCTTCCTATCCGCTTGCCCGTCTCTCTCTTCCATCGTTATTGCGACGTGACCAGTAAGGCCCAGGGTCAGCGGTACGGAACTCTCTCATAAATCTGAAGGAGACATATTGATTTCAACCGTCTGGAACTCCATCTTAAGAACGGAGATAAGCAACGAAAGGACAGTTATTAAATAGTCAATAACGCCGTTCCCTTGGATGGTGAGCTGGGAAGAATCCCATTGGCCCCTTGCCGAATCTGCCACTTAACATTACCCGTTTGTGTCGACAAAAGAGTTCAGTCCAGTATTTTCCTTTTGGATTCCCGCAGCGTTCCCTGAAGGGAGGCACCGCAGGAGAGCCAGGCTTTCCGGCTGAAAATCCCCTCTCGATGAAATTTTAGCAGAATCTAGAGTTTGGGCAAGAGTGATGGAAACCCCAAGTAGGGTGTACCCTCAGGATTTGCTGGAGAAATGAAAATAGGAGAATCACCTTCAGAGATAATTTGCTGCTGATGAGACGAGGAAGAAAGCCTTTTAAATCACATGAAAAAATTCTCCAGGAGGTAATATGAATATCATTTAATAAACTTGGTCTAATTAATGATGACATTTATTATGGTCGAGACAGGAGGGGGATATTCTGCACGGAGACTGGAAAAGAAATAAGGCCGAGGAAGAATTTTTCAATATGTCTTGAGGGCAGCGCAGTTCCAGGAAGACTTAGGAAGAAATATTTTCCCTAGAGTAGAGAATCAAAATTTATCGTGAAACTATAGATCTCAGCCGTGCCATTGTAATGCATAATTCCGGCCTTTTGGTTTCCAATGTGAGTCTTGGTATATTCATCAGAATCCTCTTGTGACAAAGTGGCAGAAACGGACTCGGACTAGCTGCGGGAGAAAGAGTTCACATGGGCTCATTCTGGAAGCTTCACGCGCTTTGTGACGCAGGCACTCCTGCAGGGTCCCACACTCAGGGGGGCGCTGCGCGCGGGGTGGAACGCTCTGTGGTTGCCACTGATATTCTTAATAATCTTACCTTTGAATTTGTCTTTGTAAGCGAAGACTGATGGGACCCTGGAGGCCGGGCCCGAGGCTTGGCGCGTTGGCTCGTTAGCGCCCCCTGCCTCTCCAGGATGTGCTCGCCACCGCCCCCTGCCCCAGTGCCTGGCGCCCGGGTCTGGGATGGCCACATTTAGGCAAAAATAAACCAAAAACCAAACCGGGACGCCCGGGTATAGCTGAATTTCCACATTTGACCGGGGATACAGTATTTTATCTCCTGCCTCGGTCCGAGCGGAGTCACCTCCGCGGCCTCGGCCACAGGCGGGCCGCCGGGGGGCCGAACCCGCAGGAGCGGGGCTGGGCGCACTTGGCCTTGGCGCGGGGCAGTCGCGGTGCGTCCTCCCCCGGCTGGCGGCGCTGTGCGCTCCGGGAGCAGGTGAACCCGTCGGCCACCTGCTTCGGAGACGCGGCGCGTCCCGGCGCGGAAGCGGCCGTTGGCGGCGGGACTGGGAGACCTGAGTTCGTTGAGCGCGAGGTGGGGGTGGGACCCCGCACCTGAGTTCCGGCTCGAGAGCCCCGACGGTCAAGGCTGGCTCGCCCGGATCCGCGCGCCCCCCGCAGGGCGATGATCGGCCAATAAAAAACATCGTGACGGATCCTGAAAAAGCTCGCGGAAGAAAGGCGAACGCGTTCTATCTTAGCACCTTTCGTGACGCCCTTTTCCTGCTTTTGAACAAGAGGCTCCGTAATTTTAGTTTGCATCATAGCCGGTCCCGGGCTCAGTTCACAGGGAGGAGCTGTGGTGTTTTTGCAATTTGCTGCAGGTGGAGACCACACTGACCGAGTTCTCTCCAGCTCGCTTTTCTGCTTCCTTAGGAACCTCCAGTTCCTTCTTAGGGCACAGCTGCCGGGGCCTTTCTGACTCCCCGCCCCACAACCAGGACCAACGGAGAGAAAGTTCCAGTTTGAATGATGTTGGGACGCAGTCCGATGGCTCCCGCTTTGGTCCCCTGGGCCCCCTTGGGCCATTCTTGGCAATCGGACAGCCCTCCTTGTGAGGAGAGCATTGGGGGAAGGGGTAGAAGCAACCTAGTTACTACAGGCAGACGTCACTGTGAGAGAATCTCATTTTTCTACTCTAATTTGCGTTCCCTACATTTACTTACCAAGACTGTCTTTCCTGGAGCCCTTTTACCGCTGAATTCATGCATACGATTAAACAATTAGTTTTTCGAAAGTACAGAGTTCACAGCAGGTGCCCCTCCCGCCCCATATGGCCCTAAGGAAATGCAAATGCCCTCTGCGACCCAGCTGGAGGGAACCTCAAACTCTCTCTTAAAAACCGTAAACATTCTTACGTTTAGTGTTCTCTGAAATTATGGTTGGGGGAGCTCTCAGATGTCCACATTGCTATTCGTCCTTCCATCTATTCTTAAATTTTTTTTGATTCAGCAAATACGTAGGTTAGGGCAAGAACAAATCCTGAGGGCTGAAGCTCACAGGGAGGAGAAAATTCTGTACACTAGTAACTTTGATTAAAACTATTTAAACTGTCTAGTAAATCCACGGCCGAGGCACCAAAGACAGGTGGAGTGCCCTTCCTTCCTTCCTTCCTTCCTTCCTTCCTTTCTTTTCTTTCTTTCCCTTCCTTCCTCCTTCCTCTCTTTCTTTCTTTCTTTCTTTCTTTCTTTCTTTCTTTCTTTCTTTCTTTCTTTCTTTCTTTCTTTCTTCTTTCTTTCTTCTTTCCTTCTTCCTTGCAGGTTAAGATGGAAAGAACTGGACTAGGTTTTGGATTGTAGAGTTAGAGCTTAGGCTAGGGCTGTTATTAAATTACTGATATTTTCTGGGACACACCTGGAGAAAAAGAGGAGCTTCGAGGGGCTGAGTAGTGTAATCGTGCAGTTGTTATGGTGACTGGTGACTGGGGAGAATGTTCTGTGTTGGTTCCATGGCCCAAATGGAGGCATAGCCTAAAGAGCATAAACCAGTTTCCTAGGAAACAATTTTAAAGGCGTGTCCCAACTGCAGAGGGAGTCAGAGATAGTTTTCTTTTTCTGTGTCTAAGGGCGCATGTTTCTTGCTGCTTCTTATACACATATGATGGCCATTATTTTTGCCAGTCCTTTGCAAAAAAAAAAGAAAAGGCATTTAATACTTTGAGGTGAGAGAAGTGTTGAATGGATTTTGGTTGGCAGATACTAAGGTCAGTCTCTTAATGATTTTTGATTGTAAAGAAATAAAAAAGTACATTGACCTCAATTGAACTTGAAACTTCCCTGTAACAGTAACTGGATCAACTTATAAAGAATAAAACATCATTGGCCAAGTTCACTTCAGGGCACGGTGCTACACAGAGTATTTTTCTGAGTGCTAATATAAGGGGTATTGTGTTTTCCATCTCAAATTTCCCTTGTTCATTGCTGGTATGTAGGAAAACAATTTTCTTTATTAACCTTGTATCCTGCCTCCTTGCTATAGTTACTCATTAGTTTCAGGAGGTTTTTTGGGTCGATTCTTTCAGATCTTGTACATAGAGGATTATGTTCTCTGTGAACAAAGAGTTTTATATTCTTCTTTCCTGTTATGGACTGAACATTCATGTCCCCCCAAATTCATATGTTGAAATCATAACTCCCCCTGTCCCCACCAGATGGTGGTATTAGGATGTGAAACTTTGGGGGTGTAATTAACTCATGCAGGTAGAGTCCTCATGAGCGGGATCAGTGTCCTTATACAAAAAGACCCCAACGAGCTCTCTACCTCTTTTTCGGCAACATGAGAATACAAAAAGACAGCAGTCTGCTACCGAGAAGAGCGTCCTCATCAGAACTGGATCCTTTGGGGGCCCTGATCTTAGACTTCTGGTCTCCAGGACTGCAAGAAATAAATTTTTGTTGGTTGTCAGCCAGAATACCCAGTCTGTGGTATTCTGTTATAGCAGCCCAAACTAAGATACTTCTGAATCAGAATACAATTTATTTCCTTTTCTTGTCTTATTGCATTAGTTAGGACTTCCGACGTGATGTTGAAGGGAGAGGCGAAAGGGGGCATCTTTGCCTTGTTTCTGACACACAGGGAGTATTTAAAGTACCATTCCAGGGGCGCTTGGGTGGCTCAGTCGGATAAGCATCTGACTTCGGCTCAGGTCGTGATCTCCCGGTCTGTGAGTTCGAGCCCCGCATCGGGCTCTGTGCTGACAGCTGGGAGCCTGGAGCCTGCTTTGGATTCTGTCTCTCCTTGTCTCTTGGCTCCTCCCCCGCTCACACTCTGTGTCTCTCTCTCTCTCAAAAATAAATGAACATTAAACAAATTTTTAAAGTACCATTTCAGAGGTCATCGTTTCGCTTGATTAAGAAAAAAGTTATTATGTTTTCCGTATCGACAAGGATGAAAAAATAATACCCAGGATTGGTGAGAACGTCTGCCCAAAGGTGTTCTATTACCCTCACTGTAAGATTACAAACTGGTATGTTTTCAGAAGACTTCTGATCCGGACCGTCTATCCACATGTCGAATTTAACCACTAAATTTCTAGGAAATGCTCACACAAGTACAAATATTTAAGAGCAGATATTGCAATATTGTTTATGGCAGCAAAAATTTGGAAACAATCCATTTATCCATAATAACAATGGATCAAATAAATCATGATATACTCACATAGCAGAATATACGATCCAGCTTTTAAAAAGAATGCTAAATCTCAACTATGTATCGACATTGAGAAGGTGTCGGTAAAATATGTTATTGTTGCAAGTTGTATAACAGAATATGTAGCATGATTCCATTTGTGTAACTAAAGTATATTTGTCAATGTGTTTATGTAAGCACAGACAGTATTTAGTAGAATTCATGAGGAATTGTTACGGTTAGTTACCTGTGGTTGAGAATGAGTACCACTGGAAAAGAAAGAGGACTATTTCTATTCCTTTCATATTTTCTGTATGTTAATGGAAACATTGTAAAATATTTAGAATATGGGGAAGAAAAATCTTGTAATTTAAACACTGTAACATTTGGGGCCTATGCCTTATAAATTACTAACAAAATATTATTCTTTCTCTACTGATGTGCCTCTGGCCATTTAAATGTAACAAAATATTCTCTTTATTTAGTTCGAAATCTTGTATCCCATAATTGGTGCTTAGAAAGGAATTTTTTGGTGACTCAGTACTATATATTAAAAAGTTCTTGCAGCCTCAGAATAGTCATTGGTTTTGTTTGTTTTATTTTGTTTTTAGGGTCTGCAGGGATATATTTAATCTACTTTCTCATTTCTTGAAGGGGTTGACATATTGAAGGATTTTTTTTTTTAAGAGGGAGATTTAACTATACTTACATATAGGAGAGTGAGAGCAAGAAAGAGGCAAAGGGTAAAGTTAGGACAGAATCCCCAAGAATGGGCGGGTGAATAAACGCAGAGATTTTTTGGAGTGGAGAAAAGCGGAGAGAGATTTGACACATGATTATTCATCTGTGGGGTGAGTTCATTCATTATTGGGGTTCTGAGAGCTGTGGGGGCAGATGAGAGGTGCCAGGGCGGGTCTGTGCTTGTAAATGTCTTACAATGGGCTGTTGGGCCAAAAGTGCCCCGACTGTAGTGTAATGCTGGTTTCTGTGGCATTAACACTGCCCACAGGGTCAATTCCGGGATACTGGTGTTTTACATACATGGTTTATATACAATGTCTATAGCATTCTAGAGATTTATTAATCAAAATTCATTAGCTGACAGAAGCTCTAACCTCCAGCATACTGCTGGAGGGAATATATTAAGCCACAGAATAAACATAGTACCTCATTCCAGTGTGTCAATTTTATTGGAAGATTTGGCAGAGAAGTTGTTATTTTCATGTTAAACAAACATGGATGTAGTAGTCCATTTGGGCTGCTATTACAAAATGACCATAAAGTGAGTGGCTTATCAACAATAAATGTTTATTTCTCACAGTTTAGGGTAGGAAGTCCGAGATCCCGCCTCCAGCAGATTTGGTGACTGGTGAGAACTTTCTTCTTTGTTCACAGGCAGCCATTTTTTTTTGTCATGGCCTCATATGGTGAAGTTGGCAAGCGGTGTTTCTTAGGGCTCTTTTATAACAGTACTAATCCATCTTCGTGACCTAACCATCTCCCCGAGTTGCCGACTTCTAATACCACCGCCTTGAAGGTTAGGATTTTAACATGAACTTTTGGGGGACACAAACATTCAGACCACAGCAGAATACGTTATGGAATCTAATATAAAATTTGATGGACTGCATTTCAACATAGTGCTAGAAGTCCTAGCCAGAGCAATAAAAATATATAAAAGACATCCAAATTAGAAAGAAAGAGGTAAAATTATCTCTATCAAGCAGATGACATGACCTTATATGTCCTAATGAAATCCTAATGAGATTTATGTCCTAAATTCTAATGAGAGTACAAAAAAGGTTAGACCTAATAAATGAATCCGTGAAGTTGTAGGATACAGAATCAACTCGCAAAAGCGAGTTCTTTGTCTATGCACTAAGAACCATATGAAAAAAAAATACTAAGAAAACAGTTATATTTAAAAGAGTATTAAAGAGAACAAAATGCTTAGGAATACACTTAACCAAGGAGGTACTTGTACACTGAAAGCCTATAAAACATTGTTGAAAGGAATTAAAGATGAATAAATGGAAAGACATTCTGTATTCTAGGATTGGAAGACTTAGTATTATTAAGATGTCAATACAATCCAAAGGGATTTACAGATTCAATGATATCCTAATCAAAACTTCAATGGTGTTTTTTGCAAAATAGATAAATCCACTATAAAATTTATATGGAATCTCAAGAGACCCCGAATAGCCAAAACAATCTTGAAAAAAGAGTAAACTTAGAGGACTCACATTTTCTGCTTTCGAAACTTACTGTAAAGCAAGAGTCATCAAGAGTATGGCACTGGCAAGAGACAGACTTATAGATGAGTGGAACACGATAGAGAACTTTTCCTTTGCTGATTCTCAGTGGCCTTTGGCTCAAGATAATTCAAATGCCAAAGAGGCATGTTTTGGGGTGGTGTATTCTGGTACACTTCGATTCGCAAAGTCAAATTTCGTTGTGTTCACTTGTTACGATGAACACTGGGTGTCGTACGTAAGCCAGTTTGACAATAAATTCTATTCATAAAACCAGGGCTGCCTCTGACTGAGCTACATACAGTTTCTTAAATCTGTCGCCTCTCCTACTTCAGGGACTTTGCATGTGTTGTCACCTCTGTGATGGAGTGCGTCCATGAGAATTGGTTGAAAAAAAACTACCTGAAAGATGTTTAATAGAAAAACAGAGGCTAAAATATTAAGTTTCATGATAAGATTAGTTTAACATAATTAGTTTGCTAGGACTTCCGCAACAGAACACAATTGGGTGGCTTAGCAACAGAAATTTCTTTTCTCACAGTTTTGGAAGCTGGAAGTCCAAGATCAAAGTGTCAGCAGGGTTGGTTTCTTCTGAGGCCTCTCATCTTGGCTTGAGATGGCTGTCTTCCCTCTGTGTCCTCACACAGTCTTTCCTATGCATATAGCATCCTTGCCGTGTCCAGATTTTGTGTCCAAATTTCTTCTTCTCATATTGGATTAAGGTCCAGTCTAAAGACCTCATTTTAACTTAATCACCTCTTTAAAGGTGATTATCTTCCAATACCGTCAAAAGTCGAGGGATTAGGGATTAAGGCTTCAATATATTAACTTCATAGAGACTCAACTCAGCCTATAATACGTATCAAGGAAACAGGGTTGGTGATGGGGCCATAAGGATGAGGGAGGAAGGGAGAGAGACAAGGTTGAACCAGACATTGGTTATTTTGTGCCTTTCTTTCACGTCCTCTGCGCCCTGCTCCATCCCTACCTTTGACTTGCCTAGACTACCCTTCATCCTACCAAGTGGTGTAGTCCCTGGAGAAACTCAGGCATAAAAGGTACTAGGACACAGAGAATTCTAGGTTGAGTTTAGGCATCAGTAAGTCAGGTTTGGCTATGCTCAAAAGGAGGAAATTTGTTAGCAGTGAAGAAGCCGGCAGGTGCTTTATTTTGATAGAGGTCATGTGCAGGTTTCTTTCCAAAACTCCTCTCTAACTATATCTCGTTAGAAGTCAGCCGTACACACAAAGGCCACAGCAATCCGCAGGGTCGCACCAACTGTGAGATCATGACCTGAGCTGAAATCAAGAGTCAGACGCTCAACCGACTGAGCCACCCAGGCGCCCCTCAATATCTGGTTCTGTTTAAAACTACCGTGACAGTCAATCTGTAAATAAAGGAGCTGCTCTTTGCCATATGTTTACTGCATTAAATTGACTTGGCACTGAAGCATATATGCTATGGCGAATCTCATTTGAAACACTTTGAGACCCAGTAGCTCCGAAATATAATAGCTTTACCTGTTACAACATTTCCAGGACATCATTTTATCTGCCTCTTTTTTTTTTTTAATCAATTGCTGCTTTTGGCAAAGAGTTCCTTACTTTCTAATTGCCCTAAATTTCTTTCCTTGTTGAAGACATGTTTAACAATTGAATTCATTATCTTAGAAATTAACTAGACTTTCGGTTTTCAGCAACTGCCCATCAGTGCAGTGCTCCCAAGGAAGTATTAACCCAAAGAAATCTGTAAAAATGTTAGGTATCTAATTAGGTTCAGTGAAGAGAGGAAAAAAAATTCAGACTTAAGAAGGGAGGGCTGTTATTAATTGCTAGAACTGAATTGTGTCACCCCCAAAAGTCATATGTTGAAGCCCTAACCCTCACTGTGATGGTCTTTGGAGGTGGGGCTTTTGGGAGGTAAGTAGGTTTAGATAGGTCGTGAGGACGGGCTCCTCAAGGTGGAATGAGTGCCCTTAACGAAGAGACCAGAGCTTGCTTTCTCTTTCTTGCTCTCTATGACTCAGAAAGAGCCATGTGAACACAGTGAGAAGCCGGAAAGTGGCTTCTTACCAGGAACAGAATCTGCCGACACCTTGATCTTGGACTTTTCAGCTCCCAGAACTGTAAGAAATAAGGTCTGTTGTTCAAGCCCACCCAGGCTACTTTGTTATAGCCGCCTGAGCAAATGAGGACACAAATCTTCATAAATGATGATCATCTCTGACGGCACTCTGTGCTTCCAAGCTTTCTGAACTTCGGGGTGGGGAAAGCTTTCAGTCCATGTAAACATTTTGTTCCTTAGTAGCTCACACCTAAATCCTGATCAGTCTGTGTGGCCATGAGCCCATTAGCGTCCCCCAAACAGGATCAAAGTAAAAACGTGAATCACAACTTGGCATTGCAATTGCTTTGTGTTCTATGTGTCTAACCCTCTGTGAGTCACTGGACATGCAGTGGTCAACGAGACGCAGACAGTCCCTGATGTTGCCCTTATATGCTTTTTGGAGAGAGGACAAGAAAAGAGACGATATGAGAACAAGTGTTCTGAAGTCAGAGGAGCTGGATGTGAGGGGAGATCCAGGAGCTCCTAGGAGTGCCCAGAGAGGCTGACGTTAAAGGCGATCCAGAGCAGGAAAGGTTAAAGGCGAAGGAAGAGTTCCAAGCAAAGAACTGTTTGAGAAACTGAAATAATTTATTTGTGGCTAGAACCCGAGAGATGAACCTGAAAGAGTTACCCTCATCTGGACCATCCAAGGCCTTCTAAGCCTTGTTGCTTTGAAGTTATTTCAAGGGCACTGATGAACCGCTGAAGTTTTATGACAAAAATTTGCTCATGTTTGCATTTTAGAAAGATGGTTCTGGTTTCTCTGTGAAATGGATTGGATCGAGACAAGAAAAACAAAACAAAACAAAACAATGATGCCCAGTACCTGGAATAACGGTCCAGGGCAGAGGAGAGACCTGAGCAGAATGTAGAGAGATTTAGAAGGTAGACTCACTTTGGGAATGGACTGGAGGCTGGGTGAGGGGAGGAAGAGCGAGAAGTCAAGGAAGGCATGTGGATATCTGACGATTACATCTGGATGGAAGAAAGGAAAAAAGTTACTCATGCTCATTGGACCTTTTTAAAAGGTCCGTGGGGAACTTGTGGAGCCAGACTGAAGTGACTTGAGGAGTTAGCGAGAGATGAAGAAATAGGGTTAAGTTGGGAGGGCCATTGTTCATTGGGGTACTATTCACTGAAACCCACCATCGCCCATTTGCCACATAGTATATGGCTGGGAAAGAATCACGTAGGGTGAGACCAAAATATCATGCTTCCACACTGTGGGCCAGATGGACTTCCAAAGTGGGGAATCTGTGGATCGATGATGTCTCTCATAGTATTCTTCTAGGTTCTGGTGAGGTTGGGCCAGAGAGGATTTTTGACAGCTCTTCACTCCTGGCATTCCAACACCATTGTGTTGGGACCAGAGTGGCCCAACTTAGCAACTGCCTACATACCAGAGGCCCCAAATCACTGCTTTTGTCCTCAATTGAACTGGAAACAAAGGTATATCCTGGTTGAACGTCTGGTCAATTAATTCTCTTGGCCTGATCCTGGGGAGCATTGGGGAGCAGCAAAGTTTCCTCTGGTTTCCCAAAGAAATGACACTGTTTGCTCAGAGAAATTTGAAAAAGCCCTTAATCGGCAAAGAGCCATTTCTGTATCTCACTGTCTCAGTTCTTTTAAGACTTGAATTGGTGTCTCACTGGGGAGCCTGGGTGGTTTAGTCAGTTAAGTGTCTGACTCTTGATTTCAGCTCAGGTCCTGATCTCACAGGTGGTGGGACTGAGCTCCGCGTTGGGCTCTGCACTCACAGCACGGAGCCAGCTTGGGATTCTCTTTCTCCCTCTCTCTCTACCCCAATCTCTCTTCAAATAAATAAACTTAAAAAAAAAAAAAAGACTGGAATTTGTATCTCAGAGGGAAGCTCCCACGGGAAGAAATCCTGGGTAAGGTTCTTGAGAAGGAGTCAAGTTATAGCCTCCAACATGGCTCCTTTTTGCCCCACCCACTTTCTCCGCCTACGGAGTCCAGGACTGGGATTGGACAATCCCACCCCTTCCTCTAACTCACCAGTCCTGATGAGGTTCCGTTATGGCACAGGTGTTTCCTCCTCGGGCTTGTCAGGAGGCCCCTCCATGCAGGTCCCCTACTCACTAACTCCCTGTGATCCCAGTCCACCCTGCTGACTGTGGCCTTGGTCTTTGCTCTTGATCTAGTGTTGCCGGCACGCGTCCCTCCGACTCAGTTTTGATTCTGTTCCCCTGAGGTTGTCATGAACGCCCCGTGCCCTTGCCCATGCCCTGCTTCCCCATGGCCAATCTGTGCACCGCTCTGTAAACTGGGGGGGTTTCTGGACAGTTTTATGACTGGCATGATTCAAGTCTGATCATAGAAGAAGATGGAAAGTGGTCTAAACCAGCGAACTAGAATTTAAATAAAACCTCGAAACGTTAAAAACAACAACAACAAAAATAAAGTTTACGGTCATTCAAGTTGGGGGGAAAAAAACCCCAAAAGTGGTCTCAACCACCTCTTAGTTTTTTATTTACCTCTTTATTTACTCACTTCGTAATTACAGATTGGTGCGGCCCAGACATATGAGTTAGATGTGTGTTTGGAAGTTCTCTGCAAGATGTTTAAAAACTACTTACAGGATGAGGGCTTGGAAGAGGGATAGTTAGCCTGGGGAACTCGAATAAAAGTCAATTTAGTAGTTCAAGTGAGAAATAAGAACCAAAGGTGAGGAATGACAGAGATGAGAAGCAGGATGGCTGGGACAGATTTGGGATATTCCGATGCTATAATCGGCAGGATGAGTGGCGGACCCTTGGGGAGGAGGGTGCGGATGCTTGAAGACGACTCTCAGGTCTTTCGTTTGGGGTGCCATTTACGGAGGTGCTGAGTGAATGAAGAGAAACAAGCCTAATTTTTTCCATGTTGAATTGCAGGTGCTTCAGGAAAGATTGAGGAGGGAAGTCTGGTAAACAGTCAAAGTGATCCGTGGGGAGGCAGGGAGACAGTTCAAGGCTCAGGATTAACCCCCACAATCTACTTAGTTTTTTTTTTTATTTGCTTATTTTTTATGCTGTCAAATATGAAAATTAACCAACCCGAGGCAGGTTTCAAAGATCCTGGCACACCCTAAAGTAAAAAAAAAAACCCAACAACTTAAAATGAGGAATCTTCAGAGTGGCGAACAGTCAGCGGAGAACAGAAATAGAAGTTTTGAAAAACTTAAGGTCTGAGGTGTAGACACCAGACACGAGTACCTTTACATATGGCTAGAGGTAGGCGTCTCCGGGTTTCCTATGACCCCCCGCAGAGTGGGAAACATTCGATTCACAGTATTCCTAGGACAGAAGTGCTATTTGGGGCTGTAACTATCCTTGGTATTGAGATCTGAAAGACAATTCTTCTGCGGGTTCTCATAAAGAGGGCATCGAGTGATTATAGAAAACAATATCCTTTTTAAAAAATATATATATTTATTTATTTATTTTTGAAAGAGACAGAGTGCAAGATGGGGAGGGACAGAGAGAGAGGGAGACAGAGAAGCCGAAGCAGGCTCCAGGCTCTGGGCTGTCAGCACAGACCCCAAGGCGAGCCTCAAACTCAAGAACCGTGAAATCATGACCTGGGTCGAAGCTGGGCACTTAACCGACTGAGCCACGCATGCACCCCTAGAGAACAATGTCTTTAATGATATCCATAGAACGAATTCAATGATAAGTGATCTTAGGTTTTCTTAAGGTCCTGTGGAAGAGTCCAGTGGCATAACACCAAAAGGCAGTTTGTTCAAAGCGTTTGCTTCTGGGGAAGAGGATGGAACCCAGGTTTACAAGCTATCTGATTTCAACAACAACAGCAACAAAACACAAATAAAATCTCAATCTAGAAAGATCGCAAATGGTTGTCATGGACCATATCTGGTCAATAGACATTGTTTTTAACATGTAGAATTTAGAAAATGGAATTATTTGAATGATTTAAAACATTAAACATTAGGGATTTTCAAATAGAAAATCTATATTATATTATATTATATTATATTAAATTTTGACTTTGGCTTCTCTCGAACCATTAGAAGATCTCGCACCATGGGGCCTGCCTTCCTGCATGGCAGCCATTGGGTAACTGTCTTCAGATGAGGAACATGCTCTTTTTTTTTTAATGTTTATTTATTTTGAGAGAGAGAGAGAGAGAACAGGGGAGGGGCAGAGAGAGTGGAAGACAGAATCCGAAGCAGGCTCTGCACTGTCAGCACAGAGCCCGATGCGGGGCTCAAACCCACAAACCATGAGATCATGACCTGAGCCAAAATCAAAAGTCGTATGCTTAACCAACTGAACCATCCAGGCGTCCCAAGGAACGTTTTTTGCTTTTTTTTTGTTTTTTGCCATAGACCTCACCCATGTATATTACTTATCTGACCCCTAAAGATGTGAAATTTGTAACCTTTGCTACAGAGAAAGATAGGGACTGCATGGCATTCAGATAATCCTTAATGTGTATTATTCATTACAACTTTGGATAATTATTGTGTGGCAGAGACTGTAAGGTTATAAGCTATAATAAAAATCTGGAACACTGGTAGTATATATATTGACTTTTTCTTAAAGGTATTTTTTAATGTTTATTTATTTTTGAGAGAGACAGAGACAGAGTGTGAGCAAGGGGAGGAGGAGAGAGAAAAGGAGACACAGAATCCCAAGCAGGCTTCAGGCTCTGAGCTGTCAGCACAGAGCCTGACGCGGGGCTCCAACTCATGAGCAGTAAGATCATGACCTGAACCGAAGTCAGACACTTAGCTGACTGAGCCACCCAGGCGCCCTTGTATGAACATTTTTAAAGGAGAACCATACATCCACAGCTAATTGCATTTGGATTCAGGATACTGATATCCTGTCATGAATTCAAAACCTTGCGCCTGAATATAATGTCACTTTGTCTCCCCCAGAGGCTGGAGGAAGGAAGCCTGGTTTTAGACACCTACTGACATAGGGAGAATTACTGATGGAAATCTCAAACGTCTAGGTCTGATCATGTAGCGGAAATACATTAATAACTTAAATGCATTAAAGTTGGTGCTATACCCAAAGAATCATAATTTTGTTTAATGTAACTTCTTAATGAACCCGCCAATTAACCTAATTGTAACCTCGATAATTGAATACATTGCCTGCTACATATATTTAAACATTGCTTAAATTTAGAGGAATGTTTACAACATGAATGATCTGAATGTAGAAGTATCAATCACTCAGTCAAAGACTCATTAGCGTCGGGTAGGTTTTCTATAAAGGCTTGACCTAGTTCATGCCAGTGAGATAATTTTATCCGGTACCCAGAATGTTTCTTTCCAATACGTGAGTTGAGTCAGAGGAAACGGGATGTATTCTGTTCACCAAAGACGAATATCAAGTTTTCCAGGTGCAAGTTAACGAGAAGTGGGGGAAAAACACATCCCTCTTTCCCCCACTGGGAAGAGTCACCAAACGATATTTGATGGTCTTGATGCTCACAGCAGTTTTGCATTAAGTGTCAACAGAGAGGGACATATTGAGTTTACACAGCGAATGAAGCCAAAAGGTAAGCCGAGGTCAACGATACTAACAATCTTAGGCAATTCCTGACACGTTTCTCCTGAAGGCGCCAAAGAATGGACTAAAATCAGTAGTGAAATAACTCTACCAAAAAGTTCTGCACTGTGTGGCGATTGATTGTGGGGAATCCGTTCTTTGATCATATCAAAAAAGAAAATGGGAACATATTTCCGATGGCATGACTGATGATAAATAGTTCTAAAATCTGGGGGAATCGATGCTCTTTTATTTTTCTTTCAATAGGAGCTCTATACGTCTGAGCCTACCCAGATGGGATTTTTTTTTAGTGATCTTCTGTGTATAAGAGTAGTTAAAGCCTTAGGAGTGGCTTTCCTTGGCTTTAAGGAAAATGCAGAGAGGAAGGCACAGCAAGAATCACCAAGATTTCAGCGTGAGAAGAAGAGGAGGTCCCTCTCAGAGAGAGAGAAAAAAGAGAATACAGAAAGGTAGAAAGAGAAATCACAGCCCTACTTGCAGCCCAAAATATCACGTGGTGGAACAGGGAAGAGGCCATTGAACTTGGGAATTAGCCACTGATTTGCATTTTCAGGAATTAATCCAGTAGCAGTAGCATCTCCTTTCTTACTAACTTGCAACCACTGTGCCAGCCAATCTCTGTGCAGCCTTCACCACCACCCCCAGCCTTTAGATGAGGAAAGTCAGGTCGCAAAGAATTTAATGAATCTGTCTATGATAATATTCATTTATTCATTCAATAGAAAACCGCGATGTGGTCCCTACTCTGGGAACTGCCACTTTAATTTTTCTACTTTTGAATGAATAAGGCAAAGGGCAAGACAAGAAGATGAGGAAGACGGGCCCTTGGGTGGCTCAGTGGGTTAAGCATCGACTCTGGATTTTGGCTCAGGTCACTAGCTCATGGTTTGTGAGCTTGAGCCCCACATGGGACTGGGTGGTGACCGCCTGCTTGGGATTCTCTTTCCCTCTCTCTCTCTCTGTCTCTCCCCTGTTCATGCTCTCCCTCTCTCTCAAAATAAATGAATAAACTTAAAAAAAAAAAAAGAGAAAGAGGGAGAAAAAAATCGAAGTTTTGATTTTGTCTCGTGCAAAAGTTTAAGCCCTGGGAAAAAAATGTAGGGACGTCTTTTTTTTTTTGGCAGTGGCAAGGATGGTTGCCAATACAGATAGATTCTGATTTTCGGGAGAAGGGCCAGAGTTTACGTCTTTTGTTTGTCTGTGAGATAGAAAGGCAGTGTGGGTTTCCATTATGTCGAGGGTCAAGGTGAAATGTTTTCGGCAGGTTTGGCCACCTACAGAGGGTTGGAACTGGAAATGAAGATTTTAAAGACAGATATGATTCAACTAACTTGTTTGGGTGATTCTTGGCTTTCGATCCTCTTAGTCAACCGAGATTCTACTGCACGTAGTAGGCGCTGCCATGTTTGGACACTACCGAATAAGGACAAGTGGTTCCTTTGCAAGACTCCCAGCAGTCCTGGTTTCCCGCGCGCATGTCCGTTCTCCAGGTGACCCCTTCTCGTCTCGTCTTCTTTGATGCTCGCTCTGCTGGTCTGAAAAAAATGCAGACTTTTCCTAAAGTCTTTCGAGACTCGGTTACTTTTTGTAAACCTGCTCTAGGTACAAATCCTTCAGAGAAACTTTCAGTTGCTGCCCTACGTGGTTACATCTTTCTTTTGAAAATCTGTCAAGTCAATTCAATTCACGCCTCGCGTGGGCGCCAATTTCATACTCACTGGTCCGCCGGCGTGTCAGACAGGACTGTCTCAGGCAGCCGCGTATTTAAGTAGAGGTAGTTCTCTCCTTCCGATTTTCTTCGCCCACTCTGCCGCTGTTTGCCGGATATTCTAATATATGACTGCAGTCTCGTTTATGGTTTCCCAAGACACTTGTTTCTTTGTTCTTTACTTTCAAAACAAAGTTCTAATAATTAATATTGCTATTTAATGCAAAAAAAGACCTTTTAAAAGTTATTATTTTTGGTTGTTTTATTATTTTTTTTAGTTGTTACAGGACATTTCATTATAAGGATATACCATAGCTTTTTCCAATTTTCCTTGTTCTAAACATCTCGGTATATACATTTCAGGATATTTGTCCAGTTTAGTCAGTTCGGTATTTTTTTTTCAGTTGATTTTTGCATATATGTAATGGATATATGTACATATATGTATATGTGTGTGTGTATATATATGAATATATATGTATATGTATTTCCTTGGCCTACTTCCTTATCAATTATAATCTCTCTTTTTCTCTCTCTCTCTAATGAAACTTAGAAAATATTTCCCATCTCAGGTGACAGTAGCAGACTATTTTTGTAATTGAACTTTTTCAGGGCTATATCTTTAATCTGTATGATCTGCTTTGGAGGTAAGAGGTGTCCCTGTTGGTGAACTGATTATTCTTTTTTTTTTAGCGTTTTTATTTTAGTTTTGAGAGATATAGAGACAGAGCGTGAACAAGGGAAGGGCAGAGAGAGAGGGAGACACAGAATCCAAAGCAGGCCCCAGGCTCTGAGCCACCAGCACAGAGCCCGACACGGGGCTCGAACTCACAGACCGCAAGTTCATGACCTGAGCTGAAGTCGGCTGCCTAACCAACTGAGCCACCCAAGTGCCCCTGAACTGGTTATTCTAAGGACATCTATTGAAGAGGCCATCCTTTTTCTACTGATTTAAAATTATCATATACTAAGTTCATGTATAGAATATATACAGATTCTGTTTCTGAACTTTTTACTATAACCTTGGGCTGGGAGTGCACTGTTACTGTTACTTATAATAGGTTGGGAGGGCAAAGCTCCATAAATACTCTTATTTAAAAACAAAATGCTTGATTGTTATAGTGCTTTTATTCTTCCAGATAAACTATAATGATTTCATCAAGCTTTATAAAATATCTTTGTGGCTCTGTTTTGAGTCGTATTCTGTTTCTAGATTAATCAGAGGCAAATTGCATTCTTCGCCAAATTAAGTTTTCTAATTCAGAAATAAGGTATGTTTTCCATTTTTTTTTTTTTAATGTTATTTATTTTTGAGAGCGAAACAGAGACAGAGCGGGGGAGGGCCAGAGAGAGGGAGACACAGAATCCGAAGCAGGCTCCAGGTTCTGAGCTGTCAGCACAGAGCCCGATGCGGGGCTTGAACTCACAGACCGCGAGATCATGACCTGAGCCAAAGTCGGACGCTCAACCGACTGAGCCACCCAGGTATCCCCGGTATATTTTTCTTTTTAAAAAATTTTCCCTTAAATATACGTTCTCCTGGTTTTCAGATTATAACAATATGTACTCATTGTAGAGAATATAGAAAGATACAAATAGCCATTTTTTTTTTCCTCCTTGTTTCTGAAACTCAGGAAGCTGAGCTCATATCCTCATGGTTGAGCTAATTGGAGACCTCTGGTCCGTGGAATGCTCCTTTCAAAGTCAGAAAAAGCTGACTGCTGTCACAAACAACCCCAAATGTCAGTTAGCTCAACCCGGTATAAATATTTTGCTTGTCTCCATTTTGATTCCGTCAACGTGAGGTGAGGACTCTGCTTATTCAGGGACCCGGCTCCTTCCCTGGTGTGACGCCCTTCCTTCCTCATCGTCCTGCAGGCTGTGTGAGATGCTTCCCGAATAGTCTGTGCATGCCTTCACCTTTACCATCAGATAATGTAATTAGCATATCTGAACTCATTTCCCTACTAGACTGTATTCATTACGAAGCAAAATGTGTTTTGTTTATATTTATAACCCCAATACCATGCACGTACTTTTACATTTAGCACATGTTACTATTATAGTAATAAAGAGAACTCTACTAAAGTACTCTGAAAAGAAATGAATCCTTGAAATTTATGTCACTGGCCTTTATAATAGTTTTATCTGTTCCTACTTGATACCGATAGTAGTTTCTTCTCGTATCGTCACAGCGTATGCTGTAGTTCCTATTATAAAGGAAGGCTTTCATAAACCGGTAGAACTCTTAGCAAACTGCCTAGAAAAAAGAAAATTTCCTTAAAACAAACAAAGAACATTTTAAGAAAAGCAGCCATATAAAGCATAAACCCTAATTTTGTAGAAAAATCGGGCATTTCGACACTTCTTCTTTTTGAAAAGCCCTTTTGTTCATTGACAGTTTTTCCTTGTATTAATTTTCCTTGTTTAGATGTCTCCCCCTCTTGGTGATCTGAAACATCTCTTGGCTTTTATACTGGTTCTAGAGAAACATTCTGTAGCGTGTTTCAGAAATAAACCCATGACATGTATCTTAGAAAGCGATATAATTTCATTTTAAACTTATTCGGATTTGACAGAACTCAGCCTGGCTTACTTGCAGGTTTAAATCACTTTGTCTTGAGACTATGCTTGAGAATACGGCCTTCTCCCCCCTTTCCCTTTTTTACATATTTTTATTGTTTTTTAAATATAATTTATTGTCAGGTTGGCTTCTTTTTTTATTATTTTTTAAATATAATTTATTAGCCCACCTTCCCTTCTTAGACCTACAATGACTGCTCTCTTCCTAGACTTAGAAAGAATCAGGAACTCAGACTTCCGTTAAAATGACCACAGTGTACTTTATTTAATGATTTTGGTACCTTGTGTTGCAATAAAATAAAAAAAAAATCTACAAAATCCAAATATATAAAATTTCAAGTTTTCTTTTTTTTTTTTTAAAGTTTTACAAGAAAAAAAATCATGTAACCAAGGAAATTTGTTCATTATGAAGCACTACTTTCCACTTCATTTCATCACAAATTGCAACTTACTTAACAGACCAAAATAACTATGGTATTATAGTACATCGAATACACCACACACTGTGCTGGACTGGACTAGAGCACGCGGGACCGCAGCCCGAGCCGGCGGCCTCCAGCCAATAAAGACACTCTTACAATCCGAACGCTAAAGGAATGTTTGGATACATGGAGTTTGAATATATATATTTACAGGAAAAAAAAAAGAATTTAGTAGCTAGTTTCATTCTTCATTTCAAATAAAATTCCAAATACGTTTGTACAATGTTTACAAAGTAAAAGCACAGGAACCGCTGAGGTTACCATCCGTGTCCAGGCACTGTGCTCCTACTGGGGGAAGTGTCTACGCCGTCCCCTAAACACACACATGGGGTCTCTCGGACCTTATTTCTGGAATGGTCATGGGAGACAGAAGCACAGGGATGGCAATTTCGCGCAATCAGAATGTCATGCAGAGCTGACAAGGGGGAACTGAGAAATGATTGGTCCATTCTCTTATCTGTTGCTCATCCACCACCTGGTACATATTTTCTATTCAGAGATAGTTTTAACATAAAGAAACAAACAAACAAAAAAATGAGCGAGGGGGGAAAGGAGCACGAGATATTTAAGGCAAATTAAGCGAATAGAGAGCAGCTTCCGTTGGTGTTAAAGTAGAAACGAGATTTTATTTATTTGTTTATTTTTTTTACCCCAATCGAACTCAGAAACAAACAGAATTAAGAACAACCTGCTAAGAGGTTGGGTTTCTCAATGTCATACACAAAGTTTGGAAAATCGCTTTGCACCAAGTACCCTTTTGAAATTTGAAATGAAAAACCTGTAGATTACAAAGTGCATGGTTTCATGTTTCTAAATGAAAGAACGGTAGTTGAGGTAGTTCGATGTGAAAATTATTTACTGAAAATAACTGCGGAATGAAGAACCAGCATCAGTAGCAAAAATCGTCGCCGTACGGAAGCAGGTTTATATTGTGCAATGGTTTAATGCTGAGCAAAATGCTCCTATTTTATTTTATTTTTTCTTAATTTTTACTAGATGGTATTAATGAAACCAGAATACTAAGTCGTATTTGTTTCTAATTTGCTAGGTAGGGCATCAGCGCAGACCAAGTCTGTACCCCTGGTAATTTTGTTTGTAACTCATGCTTTTCACCACTTCTGCATGGAAGCTATAACATATAATGGCGTTAGTTATCATTATTAGAAACTCGTGATCTAAACTGTAAAAGGAATTCAGTATAAACTGAGAAAAGAACCAATAGGATGTTGATGCTCATACTCCACGTTTTTTTTTTTTTTTTTTGTCTTAGCCCTAAATTCAATGTACTATTTGGTTTCAAAGGTGTAGCAACCTCTGGCTCCTGGTTGCTGTCCTTGCTTTGAGAACGGGAAAAAACCCAATATGCATGTCCTCCATCAACTCATTCCCCAGGCTACTGAGCTGTCTGAGAACTGAGAAGGAAAGCAGAGACAATTTAATAGACGCGAGATTCTCACCCAAGTTCCCACCCCTCCTGCCCCCTTCACTGAAGAGAAGCTTCAGGTGAGACCTCCAATCAGCAATGCACCGAAAGCTTCATGTTTTACCTGTCTTATACCGCCTAGAGATGAAAGTTTTGTGATAGTGATATGCGAGGGATAAGGCTGGATATAAATAAGTTGGCGGGCATTCCTTCAGAACAAAAGCGAATTTTCTGCCACATGTTTATGGTTCAGAATGAACTGGAAGTGACCGTAAGAGCTGACAGCTACGTTTATAAAGCATCACCTATGCGACAATTACATAATGCCTGACCCATGGCAGTACGTGCATGTGTCTTCACTAGAATTTAGTGCTCTAAAAAAAAGTCTTCTATTTTGGGGAAGACTCTAGAGAGTTTCCTGTGGGCTGGAAAGCCTTAAGAGTAAAATATGGGAGGTTCGAATTTCCTTTATCCTGGTAATTAGATGTACAGCTTCTGTCTAATAACATGGGGTCTCCACCTGTGTCTTCATCTCTTTGGTGAAGAACTTCATTTCAGTCACTTCGAAGAGTCGTCCAGCCACTACTTTTAGATTCTGTTTTGTACCTTTGCTGTAAGCCTCCCAGTGATGCGTCTCCCTCACCCCGGCCGGCCCCCCTAGAACGTGCCATGCTTTTCTTGTTTGCATGCCCCCGAATCTAGTCCAGCGAACTTCAGTTTTCTTGCACAAAAACGAAGGAATGACATGGATATTTCCCCTCAGGAACGAGGCTGTTCTGCTGCACTTTTGGTTTGAGAAATATTGATGCGTGGAACTTGGAGAACAAAAGTCAGAGAAATCCAGATCATTATGACTCACTGTACTCATATTTGGAGTCTAAAAAAATGATATTTGTCTGAAGTCTGGCATGGTGACATACACATATTTTTAATGGATCAGACAAATTGCCTAGGTAAAATTCATGCTCCAGAAAACTTAATACCATGCATTAGAAATGTATAACCAATGTGAAATTTTAAGCTATACCACTGGTGACTAGATTGTAGAATCCAGAAGAGATTATGTTGAATGTGTACTTTACGTCAGCCCGAGGCACAACATGATTTTAAACCCATTGATCGAGACAAACTTTCCAAAACCTTATTTCATGTTTTTCAGAGCATGCAATTTTTGCAAAGGAATATTACGTACCTAACTTTTCCTTGTGAAGTCACAGCATTAAGTCAGAAACATTATCTGAATTGCTAGTATAGTTTTATGGGTGTATTCCTAATTTACACTATTACCTCCGCGACTGAAACAAGATATTTATAACTCCGAATTATGTTATTTAGTGCTAGTTCTTCTCAGGACTAAAAATTTAAGTAAGAAAAAGCATGTCACTTTTGGGGGACGTTGTACAGAGATGTTCTCTACGGTCGTTTTCCTACCATCTCCTGGGTCCTATAATTGAATACTCAGATCTATGCATGTATAAGGATACAGGTATATCAACATATTGCGGGAGCCCTTATGTAAGCACTTCTCCGAAAAAATTTAAAATTTATTTATAATCTGAAAATAAACCGATTCGGAAGTTCCGGGCATAAATAAGGCTTTACACTCTTTTATTGGGTAAAAGGGAGGGCTGTATCATCTCAGGAGCAATAAAGAATCTCACCGGAAACACCACGAAATCTAATGTCAATAATATCTATTAAAAATTTTCCCTCCTGGTAGTGGGTTCCAGAACACCACTTGGCAATCGTGAGTACGGAACTCAGGGATCATGCGGGCATTCTGGAAAATGCAGTTTGGGGAGCAGGCATGCAAACTCTTTAGGCGTCAGAAGGGACCCAGTCTTCTGGATAGATTTAATAAATATTTCATAAAATTCCATTTGGCTAAGAGAAAAACTGTCATTCTGTACGAAGCTTCTCAGTGTTTGTACGCGAGGAATTAATTTTGCTCCTTAAAAAGCTCACAGTTAAAAAAAAAGTTCTACAGGGATCTTTGAAGAAAAAGTTTCACTTCTCTGCACTGCACTTATTGCTGTCATGTTACTAAGCTGCCTCCGCTTCTCCTCCTGTTAGCCTACTTCGGGGCTGCACACAGGCCTCCTCTGTGCCAACACCAGTAACCCAGGGCCAACGCACTTTGCCAACTCATCTTCCCAATATCACTATGAGGTAGGTAGATAAAGATTCTCTCTCTTTTAAATGTGGGAACGAGGAGGCTGAGGGTGAGTTTCTGAGGCTGAAGTGACTGACCAGGAATGAGGACTCAAGGACTTAGATTCTAGGCCCCTGTGTTTCCACCGCTGGACCATGGTCCTTCCTGTTCTTGTCTCCAGAAAGGAATATACTTCATAGTGGAAAAGGATACTGTTTCGTAGAATATATTTAAGTATAATTACAACAGCCATTATATTCAACGCAGGGATTTTTAGTTGTCTAATAAACCATAAATTCCATTCCATATTATGTAATAAAAGATAACTGAAGAAAACCCCCAAACACCTAATGTTTCTGTAGTTGCCAATTGAGCCTCGCCTCTGGGTTGCCAGTTGACCGAAACATTGAACTAAATATCCCGTCCATCACCTGAAAGTAAAAAGATTTGGTGAAGTAAAAATCTCAAGGAAAAAGCAAACCAAAGCCTAGCCGGGTTGGGATGTACCTCTGCGACAGGAAGTGGCAGCGCCGTGGTCCCGAAGGCTTTCACAGGTGTGGGACTAGGCCAGGCCAACCATCCCAAGGAGTGTTTACAAAACACAATCAGCACAGAGCAGCGACACCCAGTGGCCGGAGGCCCTTGCTACACAAGGTAGAGCATCGTTTGATTTCGGGGAAGCGTCTGCGTATGATGCAGGGAGGAAGGACTCAACAAGGACACTGGCAATGCCTACCCCACGAAGTCGTCCTAAGTTGGCACTAAACTGTAGCATTTGATGCAATCGAAACACTAAGGATGTGCAAAGCGTTTAGATTTTCTCTGGAAATGCGCCCGTGACCTTTGCAGAGCTGAACATCTTCCAGCGCTGTGTCTGCCTGCCTACGGTCGATGCCTTGCAACCAGTTCCGCAACATAAACACACAGAAGAGAAAATCGGTCGGAATAACTTGGCTGGTTTTCCGTCCAGCCTCAGAAAAGAAAACGAGGTAAGCACACAGTTTGAGGAAACAACACACACACTCGCTAGTCCAGAGCCAAGTCAGACGAAACAAGGAAGGAAAGGTCCCCAGATAATCACCAATACAAGAGTCATACGACTGTCCCAGACTTTCTTCCTGGAGAGGGAATGTCCCTTTGACGACATTTTCTCGTTTTTTCTCTTTTCGGGGACTACAAAGACAACACTATGATTCCACTCTGTAGAACCGGTCCTTGGCAATCAGAATGACATCCATAAACCAAACCAAACCAATTATGCCTTTTGTATGATTTGGGAAAAACAGCTTTTACTTCTGTCCACACTGCAACATGCCCCGTGAAATAACCGCATTGAGTCAGCTAAACGAGTTTTCTCATTTAAAGCTCTAAGAAATCCTTACAACCGAAACTTCGTTGAAGAATAAAAAGTAAACGAGTTTGTATTTCCCTTGACCACTTCTGTCAAGTAGGCTTTGCGAACGGTTAAGATTATCTGAAGAGCAGAGGGGCAATTATAAAAGGATGGAAAAGAGCAGAATAAAAGGTTTCCTTGGCAGGAAGGAGACGAGTGGCAGGCCTCCAGAACTGTCTTTCTGAAGGAGGTCTGTGCCACCGTCATGTCTGAATACCCCCAGGACAGCCTCCCAAGCCCCTTCCATTCATGTGTTTGCCAACAGTAAATAAAAATCAAATAGCATTTGCTCTGCATTATTTATTCCTCTTTGCACAACAAAGAGATTTTTAGCAGCAGAATATCACCAGCAAGAGATGACTGCACGAGAAAGTTAAATTTCATTACCTACAACACCTGAGCATTTTCTGGCTATCTAGACAACACCTGGACAACCAGATGAAAAACTGTATCATTCAGACATCTGGATTTTCCCATGTATCCAAATGTTCGACATCACAAAGACCACATTTACTCCTCGAGTGACCGCCCTCTTCACTTTTCATTGGGATATTTGCATTCATGTGGACAGTCTTTATTTTTTAACAATGTCATAGTGTCTACTTCAGTTTAGCCGATGATGGTGCAGCAATCATCTGGAAAATTCGATGTTAAAAGCCCCTAAGTCAAAGGAAACTTAGTCATGAGAAAAGAAATCAGAGCTTTATGGCTCTCAGTACTCGACGTGGTTTTGTGCCTGGTGAAAAATTGCTTCACTGTCCACTTTTTTTTTCATTTCCATTATTCTGAAAACCATTCTCGAAAAGTTATGTTTCCAATTCAGGGAAGATACACAGACTTAGAACGTGTAAACCTGTTTTGGTGAATTTGAACACAGAGGCTCTCGTGATGTTATGATATATTTACAATGGAATGATGAGTAAGGCCTTAGTAACCCTGAATCTCGTTGCTGTTAAGATGGGGGATAATCCAATGGTTCATGTTGTACAAGCAAGAGTACTTACGATACCTTTTGAGTATCTCCTCTTATAATCCATCAGAAGCTCTTGGCATGCAGAGCGAGCTAGCAGCATTGGGGTCAACGACCAAGGAGAGCTGTTCCCTTAGCGACAGAGTTAGTGTCAGACATGAAGCCACTGACATCTTCTCTGCCTTCTGCCTTGGCCCTTCGTATACGGATGTATCTATCGTCATTGTTCTGGAATAGCAGGGGCTACCTCGAACCTCTGCTCTCTAAAAAGGCGAATATTCCTCATAAGCCACTGGTTGGCAGCCTGTTTAATCACCTTACAGTCGCTCTCGCTCACGAGCCTTGCTTAAGAGAATGTTTATTGCTCCTGGGTACCTCATGGTCAACCAACTCGTGGTACGTTACAGAGTTGCTTTGTGCCCATTTTGGCTTTGGAGTTCAGGAAATTAACGTTTTCTTCAACTGACTAGTGTCCATCGCCTTGCGATCGAAAATCAGTCACACGGTGGGAGGCCGGTTCCGAGCTAGTTCTGAAAAATGACTTTCCCAGAGCAGGGTGTGCACCATGATACTGGCACCCATCCCTGGAACTATCGCTCGGTAGCTCTTTGTACCTCTGGGAGATGGTCACCAAGATGATCGCTCAGGAAGGAGAAACATCTTTGAAACACAAGAAAAAGGATCCTTGTTTCTTTTTTAAAAAAATGCGTCCGTCAGGGTGCTTATCAGATAAGTCTGATGACTTTCACTCATTCGTCTGGGGTTCACTCCTACGATTGTTCTACCAAAAGGTCAGACGGAAACTTTGTGAGAACATACGGACGCCTGACTCTTGCGGACTCTGGGACTACAATCTGACGTTCATTCATTCTCACCTCACGGCTCAAACCTTTCTTGGAAAAAACAGAGAAGCAAATGGGCAAGAACCGTGATTGTTTAATGACGAGACTACCTGTTGACTTTTAAGCGGACACTCAGGCAATCAAGAGTCTCAAATCGATGATCCTACAGCTCATAACCAAGATTTTGCAGGGTCTCCGAAGGAGCAGGGGGGCCGATTCCACACACACACACGAAACTTGGTTTGGAACTGGCCAGGCCACCACCCAGGAAGGGCAGGAAGCAAATGACCTCTTGAAGAGTTACATGCAGGCAGATTTCACCTCTGAAACTGAAATACACATTCAATTTTTAGAAACTGGTTTTTACACTGCTGAAGACAGTACTCTCCACAAATGAAGGGCAGAGATGACAATGACATTTTTGTTTCATTTCCAAACACAGGGAGATTCATATCCGTTTAACACAAGTCTCTGTGACCCAGGATCCATCCTCTGAGCTCCATGAGCCCCAAGCATCCGTGGACTTTTTTTCTTTTCTTTCTTTTTCTTTTTCTTGCTTTCTTTTCTTTTTGAAAGCAGCGGTTACTGGCAAAAGCAAATGAAGCAGATGAATATTCATAGCCCGAACGATGAGGAAGCAGGTAGCATGAATTCCTTAGTGCTGGACATTCGCAGAGGTCTCTCTCTTCAGGCCTGGGCCCGGCGCGGCTCGGCATGAAGTGCTCCTTTCCACTAACCGATTAGTTTTCCCTCGCGGTAGCTTGGCTACCACGTTACAAGTCAAGAATTGGCAACATTAAGGGGTCTCTTGCATTAATTAATGCAAATCACCTTCAGTACAGCTTGACAAGTTCCAAGGTGTTTCTGTAAGAAAAAGAAGGGAATCGATACTGTGAGCAATAGACATCTTTGCGACAGTCGAGGCTCACATTTCTGAGTGACCGGCTTGTCCCCCTTCCCTTGCCGCGTGGCGGGAGAGATTTATTCCTCTTCACGGGGCACCGAGCCTCTGATTCAGACCAAGGGAAACGTTTCACCCCAGACTTCAAATCCTATTTCAGCGATCCGTTTCCTTTTCTACGGACAATACGTTAGAAAGCTTAATAAGGAAAGTTGAATATTTTAGTTCTTTGAAAGAAGGATGTAAAATGACAATTCTTTGACCAGCTGACAGCTCTCCTTGGGTTACAGGAAGGTGCGCTATTGCTCCCAATTTGAACAGAATCAGAACTCACAGTGGTTGGGGGAGGGGGAAAGGGGCTCGACAGCCAGGGTCAAAGGTTAATTGCTAAGTTAACAGCAGTACCCAACATACCCAAAAGCCAGTGCTCATTTCCAGAATCCCGAGGGATTGAAATTCTGATATTGACTAAGACTTGCTCTGCTGGTTTGTAAGCAGAATCGGAATTTCTTACGATGATAGACACCCGAGCTATATTTTCAACTCACTTAAGGGTGTTGTAGAACTTACTGATAAATGAATTAATTTGAAATAATGAAGAGCGTTGATTTGCTACAACTCCATACCAGAATGCCACTAGAAAAGTGAAATTAAATTAGCTCAAACGCGGCATCTCCATTTGTTAATATTGGTGGCACTTAAATGAAATAAGAATTTGATTAGTTCCATTTTCATGCAAATCAAGCCATAGAGAGAGGAGAGGGCCACCGGCTTAATTCGCTAGCTGGAAGTATAATAAAAACATGAGACCTTCCATTTTCTGAAATTCCGAGAGCAGCGTTCGGTGACAAGCTTTAATAACAACACAAGAGAACATTTTGTGTTGGGACTGGACTGGTGACACTTGTGCAGCAAGTTGATTAATTAGTTTTGCTGTCGATCTGTTTTACTATCATGATCTTTGCTTTGCCAACATCGTATCTGCAACTATACTCTTCTTAGCTGATGCAACAGCTAAAATAGCAGTGATCGCAGTAATGAACTACTCAGGGCAATTACTCATGGTGGTATCAACCTAGAAATCCTACCTCACGCCTCCCACCGTTATTAGGTCAACTGTTTCAGTGATGGTTAACGGGACTCACCAAGGAATTCCTCGAATGATTCTGTGCTCGTAAAAATTAATATCTGTTTTCTCTTTCCTTTCACTCCTTAGAGAACTGATGGGTTTAGGCGTTCCCTGAGTGGAGTTATTCCACTTACAGAAAATTAGTTATGCAAGTTAATAGTTCTCTTTAAATGATACCCTCCTTACAGCTGTGGAAAGCCAACCTCTTGGCCCTGTTGCGGGGAGCGACTCAGTTTGGGTTCCATGCCCACACTGAGTATCCAAACGAGGGGAGTCTGGCTGTCCTGACCCACGATGTAGCGTTGGTCTTCTGGGCACAGGAAGTATGGCTTTAGACCAACCTCTTAGGTTGCAATAACCGAGTTTTAGGTCTGAAAATTTGTTATTCTTAAATAACTACTCTGCTGGAAACATATTGTATGCACTAGTGAAGGATGTTTCCTGAAGCCTCTTTGAACAGTCTTCAGACATGTTAGAGACAGCCTAATGTCATGTCTCTCTCTCTCTTTTTTTTAAGTTTTACTTATTTGAGGCTTCTCTACACCCAATGTGGGGCTTAAACTCATGAGCCCAAGATCAAGAATCAGATGCTCCAAAGACTGAGCTAGCCAGGTGTCCCTGTCATGCCTCTCCTTTAAAGGAATTCGGATATGATTGTTTTGAGTCAAGTACTATGTGCCAAAAAAGTGTTTCGACTTCTTTTTGCTGTTTCGTGACCTCGATTTAAAAATATCTAGTGTTGGAGAGGCATAAAAACCAATTGTCAAATTACTTTTCTCTTTATAGATAGTCAACCATTGTTGATTTGTCTTTATATTGATATCATTACCTATGTTTGTCATTGTGTGTGGCAATTGTTTGTTATGAGGCTTACCATCATACGATATTGAGAAATCTATGTTTCTTTATTGCTCTAGTATAGAATGGAATGTAGATATTACAAAAGAAGCCGTGCAGTAGAGCAGAAAAGAGTTAAAGTCAGAAGACTCCAATTCAGCTACTAACAACCAAAGTGGAAGCTGCCGGGACGTGCACTTGGCTGTGTATTTGCCTGGCGATGCTTGTCCTGTGAAGCATGCTTATGGAACAGGTAATTGAAGGAATCCTGATTGCAAGAAGTCACCTGACCTCTTTGGACCCCAGGTTGTCTCATCTATAAAAGGAATGTGCTGACATAACACTCAAATCTCTTTTAGACGCTATTTTCTATAAAACTTAGTGACTTCTAATTGAACATCACTTCAGAAAGATCTGCTTAAATCTTATCAAAGCAGATGAGAGAAGATTGCTTGTATTTTTCGTACATTAAAGTCAGATTGATCATTGCGTAGTTTTCTAAAATAAACGCCAAGGTTGAGAAAATCCGGAGCTTACTACTGGCGACTTTTTTAGCGTCAATTCCAACAACACTGCTCACGACTTACTATATAACGTCATCGGATGGATTTTGACTGTCTTCCTGTAGAACTCAGCCACGTTACATCGGAAGTGAGGAAGGAAAGGGCACAGCAATTAGTTTCCAATCAATTCAACAAATAGTCGGTGAACATTTGCTTTATTCTTTACATCTAACCTTTCAATCCAGGGTAAGATTCCTTAACTTACATGATGGGTCAAGCTAATGGCATAATGATGCTAAATTTTGTGAACCATAAGGCATAGAATTTAGAGAAAAATTATGGCAATGGGATAGAATGATGTCAACTCAAAGGTCTGTTGATCTGTCTTTCCTTCCTCTCTCCCTCCCTTCCTTCTTTTCTCTCTCTCTCTCTCTCTCTCTGTGTCAAAGTAAGTACTGAGGTTTAGTTATTTTTCAGACAGTATAGCGTATGTATAGAATATAAGAGAACCATCAGGTTAATTTATTTTTCTCTCTTACTTTAGTGTATATTCGGGCCATGGAGGAGGACAACTGTTGAGAGTGGAAGAGTAGCACTTATCTATCTACTATGAGGTAGCAAGTGGAAGTAAAATTCAGTTACAGGTGATAGCGATTTCCATTTCTTATCGTTGGCCTTTATTTTTAACTTTTCATCTTGGGAGACATCTTTGACTTTTAAATGAAATCCGCTTTGAAAAATTTCATCATCAGACCATGATTCTGTGACTCCTGAAAGCTCACCAAACCAGAAACAGATTTTGGTGGGAAAACATTCCTTGGTCTTCCAGGAAAATTTGCAGTAGTTGAAAGATTGTTACAAGTCGTGTTCGAGTCTCAGCTCCACCGTTTCCTAGCTGTGGGAGCTTTGGCAATTTTAGTATCGCTGAGATTAAGTTTTGTCGTCTGTACATGACATGATAATTAATTCAGAGATGGTTGTGTGGATTAAATGAAATCACACAGGTGAAGCTCTTTAGCACAGCGCTGGGCACACGGTAAGTTCCCAGTCATAGTAAGTTACCGTCTAGTCATCGCCTTAACCGCTCGGCCACGACTACACCGTTAGTAAGTTACCATCAACAAGGAGAACTGAGCTGCAAGAAAATCTAAGGGTGAAAAACTAACCGAAGCAAAACTTTGAGTTTGCCAAGTGTTTCTGACCTAACATGTCGGTATACGGTTTATGTGAGTTAAATAATTTAGCAAAACACTTAGACATTTCAGGGACATCAGACCATCCCTTATTGAGCAGAACATAAGCCTCGAAAGACTGACGGAAGCTTTACATTTCTGGATTAGACCATTGCAGGCAATATAACAAAAGTCTGATTTCTTTTCTTATGGAATCTAGAGAAAGAGCTACAGATGGATGATCAGACCACGTGATGCCTTAAACACTCAAGGGAGAGTTTCTGAGCCCCTCATGTCTGTGGGCAAATGGCTGTTTCCCATTTCTTCCGTTTGGCTTTCTGCTGTGCACGCAGCCTGTGTTCCAGCTAGCCTAATTGCTACAATTAACAAAATCAAATGGCTCATTGTGTTTTTGTACAATTCCACCCACATTCCGCGGCGTTCTCCTGTTGAATGAGTAATCCCCCTGTTGAGACGGTTGATCACGAGCACAAACTGAGCCTGTCTGCGTGCCCAGTTCTAGGATAGCAACTGGACGGGACGTACGTGCACAGAGAAAGCTCTGCAGTGGACAGCGCAGCACAGCCTGCCCGAGTGAGCAGGGGAGACGCGACCCAACTGTTGAGGTCGCCTCATAGCCCGATACAGGTCCGGGCCAGAGACTTCGAAATGGAGGTAAGGCGCTGTGGTGGGTGGGCGATGGAGGGGGATGGCCCATCCTTAGCCATGCCGGCCTGCCCCGACTTCAGACGGGGAAGCGGGTGTTTTGAGCCTCGAGCTGGCAGAAGCAGATCACTTTGACTGTTTTCAGACGTGACACTGGATTGCTGAAGATAAATGAGCCTGAGCTGAGGTGCTTCCATCACTGAACGTACAGAAACGACCACCTCGGTTCTGCTGTGTTTTCACCCTGCACTCCAACCACCCTCTGAGCTATACTTCTGAAAGACAGTCTAAGCTCGTTTTAAACAGACTTTAAGGAATTCTCCTTAGAAACGTAAAAATGCGGGCGTATCATCCAAGCTTTATATAGAAACACTAGCAGCTAATGGCAAAGATATAGGAGACAGCAGGGAGGCACAGATTTAGTCTAGAAAATGGCTCGTTAGGAAAAAAAATGGATCCTTGTCTACACTGGGGGAGAACGTGGCCCACTCAACGGCATCCGGTACATTTAAAGGCAAACGTGTAATTTTGCACCACTCCTGGTGTGGACACAGAGTTTTTCTTCACTCAATTCAATCGGTTCGGAGAAAGAAACTTTGAAATGATTCAAAACTATTCTATCCCGCTCCTTAAGAGATGAAATCTTTCCGGAGCGATACAGCTTATTCAAGCCGAAAGGGTTAAATTGCATCTGGGCATTTCCTGCACCATCACAAGTATGTTGGCGTCTTATAGACAGGGACCGTAAGCTCGGGCTAAAGAGGAGAAGGAAAAAAATTTTCAACTAAAAGCTTGTTTGTCAGTAAAATACCACTGTATGTGCATGAAAGGGCAGTATATACTTTCTGTCTTTTATCTCTGTTACTTGAAGTGTGTGTGTGTGTGTGTGTGTGCACATATATACATATATATATATATATATATACACACACACATAAAATATGTAAAACATACATGTGTTATATATATACATATAACAAATATACGTGTTGTGATATTTAGAACAACAGTCATCAAGATTTCAATTATTCCCATTCCCTTATATTTGGTCAGTGCTCTCGCTTCGATTATTCGCAGAGCAAAATAAATGGGGCATGTAGAAACTAAGCATATATACTTCATTATACTTTCATCTTCAGGTTATCTTTGTATTTTATATTGTGTTCATACTCGAATTGCACGTTCTTGCCAAGTCGGTAAGGGAACTTATTTCATTCGTGGGGTTCACGGCATTATCAGAAGTGAAGAGTAACTGAGTGTTTGCCAAGTCAGGGTCACTGAGCTACACGGTACATAGCTAAGTAGGACGGCATTAATGCCAAAGAGAATTTAAAGGACCTGGTCGTTATGGGGGACTAAACTTTGACTTACATGGAGAAAAATGTTTTTCTTCCACACAAAGACTTAAAAATCTCTGTATGTGAAGGTACGTATATTCTTTAATCTTACATAAGTTCTCATTTTGAAATGCTAATTCGTAAGGGAAAGAAATGTATAGAATCTTCTTTTAGAAAATTTTCTGGTCCAAGGCAAAAAGTGAGCGCTAAGAGCAGGACCGCCTCCCGGGCACAGGAAGGAAGTCGGGTCCCACAGAGAAAGAACCCAGCCCTTCCAATCTGTAAGCTAACCAAAGTGTGTTCCCTTTTGGATCCTCCAGTTACTGTCCATGGAGGGTTTCATGGCAGATTGAAAATGAAATCTGAGGGAGAACTGAAATACAAACACAAAAATCAAACTCTGTTCCTTCGTACGTTGACAATGTCTCTTTAAATCCTAATACTTTAAACGCTCTGTTATCTGTGTTTCGAGCGTCTAATAACAGTTCTTATCACCACACAGTCCGAGAGCCGTGCAGCGCTCTTCGGAATCATGGAAACGAGATTAAGTCATGATTTTCCCCGGAGGTTAAAGTTTTTGGTTCTTGCAATCTTAAGAAAGTTTGAATTTGTGGTGGAGATGTCATTTCCTTAGCAAGAATTTTTGACGGACTAAAACATCATACTCTTCAAGTATGTTGGATAACAGAGTATTTATAGTATTTGGGAAATCGCTGAAAAATGCAGATTTCTTACACCCCACCCCCCCAAAACTGCATCTTACCTCCAAGACAAAGAACAGTACATCATTGTTTATTCACACAGCATTCATTTGGACTCTTAACATGGTAAAGGAGGGATCGAACTGAGAAATAACTCAGGACTTACATGATTGAGGGGTGGTGGGCCTGCCGAGTTTGTGTCGATTGACACTATCATTGTAATCTGTTATCTACTCATGAAATCAAAGGTATAGTTCAACTGGGCCGTTCAGTTTCCAAAGATCATCACTTAAAAGCTTTCTTGGAAATAAGGAAGCTAATAACTCATGGTCCTGAGCAAAGATGAAGTTTTTTTGCCAATGTAATCCTGTTTTCCTTCTACAACGGGGGCAGGTGCAATGTTTTCATCAATCGCTGACAAGAAGAGCGTCTTCCTGGGCCTTTACTGGCGACTAGGTAAGCTTTTCACCATCCGAACAAAAGATCATTATTTTTTAGTGGAAACTTTGCTTGGAGGATCAAATCATGGCGTGCTAGGAAAGTATGTCTACCGATAAAAAAATCATCTATTTTTAAAACATTGCTCTGGGTCTTTGTACCAAAAGAAGTCCTGGGTTGGGCCCTCTGCCATTTCCTGTGGATGTCACGGGGACAGCAGTCTCTGTATGACACACCCATTACAGGTGGTGGCTCTAGAACTTGACTCTTTTAGGTGGGTTGGACAGTCCAAATAACTGAATAATTAAGTTAGATGGACTTTTTCTCTTTCCTCACCCCCCCCTCTTTTAGTGACTTGAACTAATATTTAATATATCACTTGGGTTAATATAAAACCAGGGAAGGAAGTTTAAGACATCTTCCACTGTGGTCAGGTTTGTGAAAATGGATGGATGAAAGTAATCACGCACAGCTTTCACGTCCTGGGAAACATTGGCCAGTCTTGACAAGCCCTTTCTAGTGAAGTGGATTCTCTCGTCACCTGATATTCTGATAGCACCCCTGGCCAGGTTCCTGGGGGCACCGACATCGCAAAGTAGGGTGATCTTGCAAGAGACAGGTGTTCTCAATCTGCTGAGGCAGGCTGATGGAATTTGTGGACCAGAGTCTGACATCCCAAGTAATTATGATGCTTAAAGTATTTGAAACGATTCCAGGTCTATAAAAAAAGTGATGATGCCTCTATGTATACCCTATATTTTTTTTATTACAAAAATATTGAAATAATCCATGAGTTATTCCACTCTGCACCAACTATAAAAAAATACTATCAAAGTTTGACCGGCACTTTTAATGCAACAAAAAGCACCATGACCGAGGACACTGGGAGCAGAAAGCAGGGAGCGTTTACTTGCTGTACAGAGGTATTTAAAACCCAGAAAGAAGTTTGTTGTAAGAGTACGACTTTACAAATGATTCAAATACAAGTCTTAGCTGGATCTAGCGATAAGCCCTCAATTCGTTTGGAAGGGTTTTCTCCTAGCATGTTCACTACAGTGTCTGCTCATACTTACTAAAAAGTGTCCCAAAGCCTCTAAAAGACACATCACTTTGACCTTGGATTTGGGAGGAGGAAGGTCTGTACACAGTGGGAAACTTGATGGTGCACTCTCATGTCTGCATTTTTTTTGGAGGGGGGGGCTCAGGCCACTCGTTCTCAGGTGTTTGGGACTTGCACGTCGGTCCTGTGGTTGGACGGTGTTTGGCACTAGGAGGGTGCGGCGCGGCGTGCCGCCCGCCGGTCTCCCGAGTCTCGTGACATCTGGGTCCCTCTTCTGCCCCTGCACTTACGTGCCAGTGCGAGCCACACAGGCCGGGGGATCTGCCGCTCATTTTGCCCGGTCTTTCCGGCGCTTCCTCTCCATGGACTTATTCCATTTCCGCAACTGAATACTGAATCGTGGCTACCGTTTCGTTGGCATCCCGAACTTCTCGAGCTCCTTGGTCTTGTCAAAAGCCATACATGTGCTGCATAGGATTTCTGTCAGAAAGGAGGTTCTCAACTGAAACTTTAAAATAAAAGATGCGTCCTGAAATGTGTGGGAAACGAACCATTCCATTGATTCTAATACACATGTAAACAACAGTTGAGGTGGCTGTCCATCGGGTAGGATTTTCACACATGGTATCAGTTTCCGAATGAAGATGGTCTATGAATTCTTGTCTAAGTAGTGCTATTATTTTTTTTTTTCTGGAGTCTTGAGGGATATATTTTCTCTCTCTCTGGTTTTATATTCAGAATCAGAGCTTTGCATCAAGAACAATCACCTAAGCTATTTTGACAGAGGACTGGTGCCATGTGTGTGTTAGAATGTGTGTGTGTGTGCGTGTGTGTGTCTGAATATATTTTTATGCAAAGATCAGTTGACCCCATCAAAACACCCCATTGGTTGGAGGCAACATTTTCCGTGATAATTGTACCCTCTGGTGGACAAGCCGAGAGTGGGCAGGAGGGCTGGTAGTAACGAGGAGTCCTACTAAACCGCTGTGTTCCCTTCAGCCTCGGGTTTGAAAGGAGACCAGCAGCAAACAGTCAGCTTTTGGAGGGCCAGACTAAGCGCATTACAGCCCGTGGCCCTAGTCGAGGGCAGAGTTTTGTTCTTGCCACGGCCCTGCTGTTACCCCTTCGCCTGGAAGTCGTGGCTCCTCCAAAGCCTTCTATTTTATAAAGTGGTTTCATACTCCAACCGCTCCTGAATAAGGGCATCGTCTTTGTACTGCAGCCTCGGAGGAGACGGGGAACACTCGAAGGCTAAGATGGCCTTCCGGAGGCTTCGGTCCAACACGTGTCTCTCCCACGCTGGGTACCTATTCCTGAACAGGTCAATTTTAATGACAGATTCTTCAATCCGTGGCGGGCGAGACGACGGGGTGGACGGGGCAGTGGGCCTCACCTGAAAGACGGGGACGCAGCCGTCCCGCTCTGCAAATTTCTGGTCGCGGTCGCTGGCGACACTGCGGTTGTTGGAGATGGACCGGAGCGTGCTCGTGGCCACTTCTGGAGGCAGGGCGAAGGCCGCGACTGGGTCCTCGCAAGCACAGCTCGGCGACTGCCCGAATCTGGGTCCGTTGGGGTGAAAGAAGGCGTAATACATCAGCATAAAAACGACGCCGGTTAAAAAGCTGCTGAACACCACACACAGCGCGGGGATGGCGAATGCGTCCGCGATCTGGGGAGCCTTGTAGAGGTACCAGAGGGCACTCAAGGCCGTGTTTTCCAAGAGGATCACAAAATAGTAAATGAAGAGCCTGCAGCGAGTCCTGCCTTCCTTGACGTTGAACCAGCTGAAAATGTAGATGATCCCTACCACCATGTCGAACACGATCTCTTCCCATTTGGTGATACAGAATTCTGTCTCACAGTGTACGATCCAGAAGGTCATGATGCACCAGTGGAGGACGATGAAGATCCCAAAGTAGAGCTGGAAAACCGAGGCGAAGAGGGCGAAAGTGATGACTCTGGCGGCGATGGTGAAGAAGTGCCAGCAGAACTGGATGACAACGGCCATGTAGCTGATGGGCTTCTTGTCATCGCGAGAGTCCCGGAGCGCCTTCTGGTAAGAGGCCAAGGCCCAAGCCAAAGACACGAGGGAGGCTGCCGCGGTGAAACCTACGAAGGCAAAAAGGAAGACATTCTGTCAAAAGGGGGCGGCAGTGCGGTCCCCTGCAAAGGTCACGTGGAGCTGGGAGCTTGGGACAGGCTAGCCGTGACCTCAGCAAAGCTCCTCAGTTCTCTGAGTTTCCATTGGGCTAAACACTCATGGGGGGGGTGTCTTAGGATCTGTCCTCGTGGGCCCCAGTCATATGGAGAAGTCGTGAAGTACAAAGGGAACGCTATTCGAAACCAGAGTAGGGTGTGGGATCCGGAAATGGGGTGAGGGGTTAACTCTCTGGGTATATGCTGGAAATAAACTAAGGGGGCAGTTTTGTGTAGTGGGAAAAGAGATGCGGACGGGGGAGGCTGACAGAGCTGGGTTGCCGTTTCAACTCGTGTTGAAGTGACTCTGGATAGTCACTTAAACCGGTGTCCTCATCTATAAAGGGGACGATCTCTTCTGAGGTTCCAGGCAGCTTTGAGATTCTGCGGGTGAAAGGGGTAAATAATCAACCGGAAACGGGAAGGACTAGCTGGTTTACCTCTCTGCTTCTGAACAAGAATGAATGCCCTTCATTCGCAAAAGCAAGTTTACTCTTTCTTCCAAATAGGAGTCCATGGAACCTTCTAGGCAATGTTTCTTGTGGTCCCTGGTATGTAGTTTGTCCTAATCGAACCCAAATATAATTCTCCCCCCAGCTTCTGTCTGTTCCTTACTGCCATTGCCTAAGAAGAAGACGTGTCTGCTTGCTGTCCCTCACTGCTTATTCTTTCAAAGAGTAAAGATTGTACAGAAATCATCTCGACCACTTCTCCTATCATTTTATAGACGCGGTTTGGTTAGTATGTTCTCCAAAAGTATGTTTGCAAGTTTCTCAAATACTCGTATTAATTTCTTCCCTCCACCTTTGCTCCTTCCGATGGGTCTGAAGCATCACCTGAATGGACCAGACATGCACAGAGACCCCTGAAAACGCACTGGCCTGCTTTCGGAGAGGGCTCTTTTGGGGAATTCACTTGGCGGCTGAAACGTTAGTCAATCTGCCTCCTACTCAACAAACTGTAACGAGACTTCTCAAGACTAAGAATAGGGTGTTTGTGTTTTAAAGTCCTGCTGGCGTTTCTCCACAGATCCACTACCGATCATAACCAGGCCACACTATAGTCTTTGGACTAGAATGGAAGAAAGAAGAAAGATTGCCAAGAACTTGCAATGGAGCTAGTACTTTGCTTTTATATTTCGATAGAGAAAAGCTGTTGTCTATGATCCTTAAAAAAGGAATTGAAAAAAAAAAAAGACTCTTGTGGGAAAGAGACACATCAATGGAAAAAACAGTCAACCTCAATAATCATTTCTTACACATTCTCCTTGAGTAAGGTGAACTCCGAAAGACAATATTAATGAGAAAATATTTTCCATATTTTCATATCCACCCCCAATCAAGCCAGCAGAATGCCCATATCTGTCTCCCAATCTTCAGGTTGGTTTGTTTGTTTCCTGGCCAGCACAAAACACCTTCCATTACCATAACTCCTGGGCAGTTACGGCAATATTCTAGGTCAGTTCAAGACCAGTACAAAAAGGAGTTTTTAATCATATAATTTCTTTTCTTTTTCTTGTGTTAAAAATTGTTTTTTTTTTTTTTTTCTTGGTTGTTCATTTTTTAAAATGATAATATCAATCTCTGTGGTAGAAAACACCTACGTCAACTGTAAAGCAATTTTGAAAGTGAAAAGAGAGGGTAGGAAGTTAGTAAAAGAAAAGGTGCGACAACCGGAAATAAAAGGTCGTGAATAATGACTGAGAAGGACACCCTTCCTTTCAGTTTAGGATTTAAGAACAAAAGGTTGTGCCATTTTAATTCCAACACCTTTGAGGGCTATAGAAGCCGCTCATGACCTTACTCTTTATCTGCACCGTTCGCCATGGTACAGATTGTTCTGGAGTAGACAGTGTGTGCCTTGTGCGCGGGAGCTGTGTCCCAGCGCAGGCGCAACACTCGAAAGTCCCTTCTTTTTCACACATACCCCCCTTCCCGCAGCGGGGACCGCGCTCGTGCACAGCGCCACCTTCAGGAAGAGGGCTGCATTGTCGGTCGGGTGGAGAAAGCGCGAGCCTGACCCAGGGTAGTCAGAACCATCAGGATACCAGTTTTCACGGGGGTTATTAAAGGCTGTTTTACAAGGAAGTGACAAAAAAAAAAAAACCAAACAAAAGCCAAACCTTACATACACAGCATCATAAAATCATCTGTTGTCAGAGGTAAAAGAATTAGAAAATTGGCTTAGTCCAAATTCCCTGGTAATCTTCACTTCTTTTACTGCATGTCCTAAGAAAGTAATTCATCCTGCTTCGGGACACTCCCGGAACTTGTTAAAGAGAATATTCGGGCAGTAGAAAAGGAGCATTCTATCATCTCTGTTTTCCATGTATCTTCCAATTTAAGAAGTAAACCTTTTTCCCCATGCAAAGGCGAATTTCGTATCCATTCGTGACCACTCCATTTATGAATTCTCTGCTTTAGCAACAATGAAAATTTCCCTGGTTCATTTGATTCCCCCCCTCCGTTTAGCAATTAATTTTTATAAGACAAATAATATTCCCAAACAGAAGATATGGGGCGAACTCAGTGTTATTACAAATTCCCACCACCACGAAGTGCTTAATTTTTTGCTTTTTACACAAATAATATCAGCTCGGTTGTTTCAAATGCCAAGAAAGATTCCCTCAGTGAGGCACTGACTGCACTATTATTAATGTAGAATTTTCCGGAACTTCTAATGCACAGTGGCACAAGGCTAGCACACAGAACCCTAAGTACCCTTGTAGCTAACAACGTATTCCAACTTTTTATTTGAAAATAATTTCAAACTTAAGAGAAGCATTGCAACAATAAAAATAGTACCTTGAACACCTACATGCTCTTTGCCCGATTGTCATATGGCTTCTCCTCTGCTTATCACTGCCCCTCCCCCCCTTTTCTCTCTGAACCTTTTGAGTGTAAATTGCATGCATCCACGCTGCTAGGGTCTGAATGTTTGTGTCCTCACCTATATCCCTCCCCATTCATATGTTGAACCCCTAACCTTAAATATGATGGAATTAGTAGGAGGGGGTTTGGGGAGGTGCTTAAATTATGAGAGTGGGGCTGCCGTGGATGGGAGGAGTGCCTTAATGTAAGAGGCCCCAGAGAGCCCCCTTAAGCCCTCTGCCCCCTAAACATACAATGAGAAGTCTTCAACTCAGAAGATAGCTCTCAGCAGACCATGCTGGCACCATGATCTTGGACTCGTAGCTTCCGGAACTGTAAGCAATACATTTCTGCTGTTTATAAACTACCCAGCCTGTAGTATTTTGTTATAGCAGCCCCAAAAGGACTCAGACAATGGTCCTGTACCCTATTTCCTAAGAACAGGGGTTTTCTTTTAGATAACCAAGTACATTTGTCAACGCTAGTCAGTTTAATGTTGGTATAATACATTGTTTTCTGATCTTCCGTATCCACGATCAGTATTCTAATTTCATCAATTGACTTTAACAATGTCCATCATAGGAGTTTCCTCTGTGGTGCAGAATGGAGTCTGGAATCAGATATTGCCTTTAGTTGTCTTATCAACTTAGTTTTCTTTAATCAGGGATATTTTCCACCGACTTTCTTTGCCTTTTTGACACTGGCATTTTTTTGAAGGCACAGTGCTTAAAAGAAAAGAGTGTTCCTTGTTTCCGGTTTGTCTGTTTCCTTACAGTTACATGCAGGTTACGCCTCCCAAGCCAGAGTATTACATAAGTGACACCGAACAATATTCCCCGCCCATGCCATTAAGATAGTAACATATAAAGATTCCTTCAGTAGTCCCAAGAAGTGTATAATGTGTCCATCAGCATTTTGTGTCAAAGTAATGAATAGTATATCAGTTACAAAACTTTACTCTGCAATCAAACTCGAAAAGAGCTACAGAGGACTCAGTGGGGTTATTATATTATTTATTAAAATGTTAAAATAGGTGATGAGACCTCAGAGCTCGTCTCCTGCAATGATCTATTTTATAGAAGTGAAACCAAGTTTCCCTTGGCCAGGTTATGTGATTTATCTTCCCTCCTTTCTTCCCCACGCTGGTTTCTTTTCTTTCTTTTTTTTTTTAAATTTTTAAAACATTTATTCATTTTTCAGAGATTGAGACAGAGTACGAGCAGGGGAGGGGCAGAGAGAGGGGGAGACACAGACTCTGAAGCAGGCTCCAGGCTCTGAGCTGTCAGCACAGAGCCCGACATGGGGCTGGAACACACAAACCTCGAGATCATGACCTGAGCTGAAGTCAGATGCCCAACCCACTGAGCCACGCAGGCGCCCCTCCCCACACTGGTTTCTGATGAACATTGTCCTTCTACCGCAAACCGAATCCTCTGCCTTCTGAAGAAAGGACCCTCTCAGTTATCCCGTCTCTGTAGGAGCCCTCCCTCTGCAGGAGCGCCCTCCCCAGGGATCACAAACAAGTGACAAGCCTCCTTGTCCCTCAAGAATCGCCCTTCACTTGATGGAACCTCTTTCTCTTTTACTCCACCCTTGTCTCTTTCCCATTCTTCCTTCTATGCTTCGTGTCTTGTTTCCCCATTTTTATCTGCTCATCCTTGAGATACTGGCACTGGCTGGGACGCTGCTTCTCGGCCTCCTCCCTTCTCAGCCCCTCCCCGAGAGATTCCACGCCCTCCTGAGTCTCCCACCTCCTCTCTCCCCCCTACCTCCGTTCTCAGCAAACCCATCCCCGAACTGGACATCTCCAGCCTCAGAGCTGTCCGTCTGATTATTTGTCCACACGATCGGATACCGAGAAGCAATCTAGCTGTAGATGAGCGTATTTGCTTTCTCGTGGAAAGAAGACAATTCTTCTTCCTCTGTGCTCCCCTCCCTGTTGTCAGCCTAGTACCCTTCTCAGAATGAGAGAGGACATGAATTTCCGGAGAGGCTGCCCCAGTTCTCAGAAGGTGATTTCGTATGCAGCTTGACTGAGAAATACCATATTGTAAAGGCACCCGAACCCAAGTGTTCACAATATGTGCCATTTGGGTGTGTTGCATCTGAAGGGGCCCGGAAGAAACCACTGTGGCATAAAAATTATTTCGAGCTGAAGGCTCTGAGTGCCTGGAATCTCTCCCACTTTTAAGAAGTCATTTGTTCTCCCAGAAGTATCCCTCTGCCCCTCCCCATTCCCTATTAAGATTTATAAACTCCCGGGCGCCTGGGTGGCTCAGTCGGTTAAGGTTCAGCTCTTGATTTTTGCTCAGGTCCTGAGCTCACCTGAGTTCCAGAGTCTGAGCATCACATGGGGCTCTGAGCTGACTGTGCAGAGCCTGCTTGGGATCCTCTCTCTCCCTCTCTCCGTGCCCCTTCCCCTGCTTGCTCTCCCTCTCTCTCTCAAAAATAAACTTAAAAAAAAAAAGATACATAAACTCCAAGTTCTAATGACATCCTCCTCAAGTTGCATTTCCTTGTGAAAACCTGTGTGTCCACACAAAATTCCATACATAATTTACATATTGACACACGTGATCACCTACGTCATTAAATCTGCATTTTGTCTCCCTAATCCGCCAGTTTAATTTGCAGGCCCTCCAACACGAACTAAGAGGGTGGAGGAGAAGTTTTCCTTCCAGGAAACCTCCGCCCGCTGGCGTGAGTCCAGTTGACCCCAACCGTTGTTGTTTTCTCACTGCAGCGCCAACAGTGGATCTGACTTTGACTAAAAGAATTTAATGATCATAAAGTAAATGTGACAGTTGACTCCGTCCTTCTGAGCTGAACATATATATTTGGATAAGCTTCGTCAAGGGACGTAACACCTTGGAAATATAATCCAAGCATTTTTATTTTAAAACTTCTAGATGGGGTGGAGGTTCTAGCTTTAATTTATTTATTTATTTATTTATTTATTTATTTATTTATTTATATTGATTTATTTATTTTCTTTAAATGCAAGTTAGTTAACATAGGAGGTTCTAGCTTCTGAGATCCGTGCCGCTGAATTGTCACAGACATTGCTTAGTAAGTCAGAGACTAGCGTTTCAGAGGAAGACTTCGATGCTTTTCCATTTTGAATAAGGATTTTTTCAGGGTAAGGGTTTCGAGTCTGATACTAGCTAGTCGGCTAATTAGCATTTCAAAGGGAATGGGTAGAAATCGATACTGTGTTGTCCCAGTGAACAACAGTTTTGACTTCCTTCTTTCTTTTCTCTTTGCTTTTTGCGGCTGTCTTTTCCCTTAATGGTGTTTCCATGTCTCTTCTGTGTCTTTCCTTCCTTCTTTTTCTTCTCCTTCTGTCAGTCTGTCCTTCACCACGTCTTTGCATCTGCCCTGTCCTTCTTCCCTCTGTCTTTTTGCCCATTTCCTGCTCCCATCACGACGTGGAGTTGAGTTATTTTTTAAAATGTAGTTGTATTAATGAAATAATGTTGGGGGTTGCTCAAATGTCGGCTCCCAGCTGTTTCGAAAACTCAAAATGAATTCAAAATAAGAAAGGAAGAGACTCTATTTCCGTGTCAGTGGTCTGCTCTGCCTGGTTTTCTCCTGCCCCTGCTCTGAATCCTGCAGCTTTGGCCCCAAATCCAGATTTGCTTTCAAGGAGTTCCCATTGAAAGGATTCGTTGTTACTCACCTCTGGGTTTTTTTTTTTTTTTTTATTACAAGTAACCTGCTTTCCTATAATCTTCCTTTCAGTAGGACCTAAATGCAATCTTAAAGACGGATGTAGGAAATCTTTATATTTTATCTAGAATAAAATAACAGCTTAGAGCATGGTTGATGGGGGCTAGGAGAGGGGAGGAGGTTGTGGGCAAAAGCTCTATCATCTCAATTTAAACATTTCCTTTCAGAAAGAATGGAAAGAATGGGGCTGGTACGGAATAAAAGACCCCCAGGAATATTATAATGCAAAAAACCATTTTGATTTGGGGCTTTTTAGACGAGGAGGGGGCTGTTTCTGGTTCCCCAGTGTATATTTGTTCTCTCTACAAACATGTTTTCGTATGTCTCAAGTGTCCCGTCCCCTTCCTTCAGACCGTGTATCCTGGTCTAAAATTACGTTTGATTTTGTGTTTGAATTTATTTGATTTTAATGTCAATTGTTTCATTGTAATTTAATTTAATTTAATTATTTAGCATTGCTTGCCAGAGTAGACCTTTAGGTAAGGATAAGTAGCTGTCTTGTTTACCTTCCTATCCTCCAGTGCCTTGGATGGTTCCTGGCATATGTTGAGAATTGACACTTGGAGGGCACCTGGTGGCTCAGTCGGTTGAGTGTCTGACTCTTGATCTCGGCTCAGGTCGTGATCCCAGGGGCGTGGGATCGAGCCCCTCGTTGGGCTCCACAAAAGATTCTTTCTCTCTCCCTCTGTCCCTCTCCCCCGTTCGTGCACTCTCTCTCTCAAATAAAAAACACAAAATTAAAATTAAAAAAAGAATTGGCACTAAGGAAGAAAGGCAGAAGGAAAGGTAGGAGGGAAAGGAGAGAGCAAGAGAGAGGAAGAAATAGAGAGGAAGAAAGAATATTCCAAATATACAGTTGGAACCACAGAGAGAATGACACATTCAAAAAATGTGCACAGTTCTTCCTTGCTCTCCTATTCTGCTGCTTTGCAATTTCAGTCTGAGCTGCAAATGCCAAAACACTGTGAAATAAAGTCTGTGCTCCTGTCGTGTTGTTTGTGGTCCGGGTGTAAACAATTCTTGGAAATCCCCAGAGAACGCTTCCTAGGATTTATAGCCTAATTCCCCAGACGTAGGAGGTTCAGGGAATTGAACCACGTCCTCTAATTCTTTGATTCTTGAACAAACATAACGAGCCTGTCTCTTTCCTCTTTCTTAGGGAGGGCAACCACAGCCCTTCTCCTGCCGAAGGCCAGCCAAAGGTGACGGTCTCAGGGAAACACCTGGCCCCTGGCCCATGTTTACAACCAAAGTGCCTTTTTAACTTCAAACATTCATTATTCTGTGAAATTTCAAGCATATATAAGAACAGAGGAAATAATACCACGGGTCTACCCTTCCTGCAGCGTCAGTGAAAGAAAGGGCTCTCAGTGATTCCGGGGTCCGTCACGAGCGAAGAGGACTTGGGCCAGCAAGGATGCCAGCCTCCGAAGGTCTCCTTGGGTCCACTCCTTGCTGAATCCGAAGCTTCCCGCAGCTGCCCTTCCCCGAATTCTCATTTCCGGGTCCTGACCGGGACAGAAGGGCCGCGCCGGAAGCGAACTCGCTGATCACTGATGTTTTACCGACACGTTTCCGGAAAGCCTGACCTGGGAGCTCTCACCGCCACTCGACCTCCTCCAGGTCACCTTGTTCCTGCCTCTCTGCGCTTCCGACACGCTGCCCCGTCTGCCCTCCTCACGTGCGAAGACTCCGTTTTCTTCCTGGAGACAGGAAATGCTGGGCTCACCCTTGAAAAGCGCCTTCTTTCCGGTGCATCCCTACTCCTCTTTGTACGCATCTTCCTCAGGGAAGTCTTACCTAGCCTCCGACCCAAATCCTGCCCCTTGTTGTAGGTGCCCACAGCCCCTGGTGTTGGTTCTTCATGCCTCACCTCTGCACACCTGGTGTCATTATACGTCCTCGAGGCGATGATGGACATGTCTACCCAAAGGGCAGATCTGTATCCTGGGGCTGAATGTTAGGTCTCGACATCTGTCACTCTCTTGCGTGTCAGTTTGTGAAATTAGTACATTTGTCACCCAGTAGCTGCTCTCATATGGTCTCTCTGCCCACTCTCTTATTACACACATCTTTTTTAAAAAAGTATTTATTTATCTATTATTTGTTTGTTTGTTTGTTTAGAGGGAGCACAAGCAGGGGAGGGGCAGAGAGAGAAGGAGAGGGAGAGAATCCCAAGCATGTTCTGAGGCGTCAGCACAGAACTCGGTCTCTCGAACCGTAAGATCATGACCTGAGCCAAACTCAAGAGTCGACGCTGAACCTGCTGAGTGCCCCAGGTACCGTTTGATCGCACACATCTCGACTTGTCTCCCTTTCACCCCGTTCTTTCATCCTGTCAGTTTAAACATTTTTGTTGGAAATTTAAAGTATTTCCTCACCGATCGTTTGGGAACAGATGATTTACAGTACAACCTTTCCCAGCTCTGGGATACTCAGTCAACCATTCATACTGTATTCTGTCTTATCATCACAAACAAGATAACTTTTTCTCCTAAAGGTACAGTTCCTAAACAAACAAGACACTGAATTTTAGGTGACAATATAATGTTGACAATATAAGAAACTTTAGGGTGTCTTTGGTGCATTTGAGGCTCATAAGCAAAGACAAATAAAGGAGGAGCAAACGTTTGTTGGGTCCACTGCGAGGTGCCGGGTACCTACATCTTTTGTCCAATCTGAAGTTCGTGATGACACTTTGAGGCCAGCTCTCTTTTGCATTCAGGGAAACAGAGACACGAAGGAAGGTGAAATCATGTGCCCAAGCTCATGTAATTAGCAAGGAGGGCAGGCATCAAGATTCACAGATTCCAAACTCTGTCCACCATGACCGTAGACTGGTGAGGCTATCTGCAATGGGGACATGAGGCATGGGCATGGGATCCCCGATCCCTCACAGTCCAAGCTCATGGGATAACAACAATAACACGGAGAAATACAGATGACTCGGGAACATGCCACCACCCCCAGGCAGCTGACTCCCAAAGCCTTCCCATCACACCGGCTCCTTCAGGCTCACAGCAGCCATATTTGGTGTCAGGCCAAAGGCTCCCATTTTGGAATCTTTCCACAAAACAGACCTGAAGCACGAGCACCTAGGAGGACACCCATGCTTTTCTCTCCTTCCCATTTTCTGAACCGAACACAGCCCTCCTGGTTTTCCTGGATTTTCACCTAAGGAAAAACGTTGACCAACTTCAGTTGATTAGATGATCCGAAGAGTAGGAGGTCACGAAATGACTCTCTAGAACCAGAATCTGGTTTTCCATTTCTTCCGCATGTTTAGAACTTGTCTCTTAGTTACAGATACAAAAGCCGTAGATCTTCTTGGCTGGACGCAGAGCAAAGTGACCTGGTTGAAAGAATGTAATAATTGAAAAAAATGGAAAACCCTCTATGCTGTGCTCTTTGGAGAGAGCAGCGAAGGTAAGGAAAGTAATACTAGCTCCACTGGGTCTCGGATGTTCTAAATCTCCTTGCACTGAAACCATTTATCTCTGGTTTAAACCTTGTAATAGTTCTGATTAAAAATATTTAAATGCTTAATATGTTTAGTTTGGGTAGGGATATGCATACTTTTCGTAATCCATTCTGAGGATTTCAAGTTCTTTGCAAGGCAAATTGTAAGGCTGGGAAGGCGTTGATAAGAGAAACACGGAATTGAAGTTTTTGAAAAGCATTTTAATATGAAAGGAGTCGAAGAAGGTTGCTGAGAGGTGGAAAGTGTCTTCCCAAGTGTGGACGGTTATTTCCTTCTGATCGGAAACCATTACAGGTGGTCTCACATAGAGCCATCCATTTTATAAGTTTGAATTTTATGATTTTTTGATTTTTATTAAAATGTCCCAAGGAGACAAACATTTTGCATGGGGGGAATGTGAAAACATATCATGCTATCTCTAGGGAAAAAAATTCTGTAAGTAGGAGAAGGCAAGAAATCACCATTCTCTGTACAATACTACAATTACATGATTAAATTTATATGGAAAATAAAAACGATGATAGAAATTACTACTCAAAAGACATAAAATAAATGACCTGAGATGTTCAATAAGATTGACTTTTTCTTTTTAATTCTTTTAATGTTTATTTTTGAGAGAGAGCATGTGTGTGAGTGAGGCGGGGAGGGGCAGAGCGTGAGGGAGACGAGACTCCAAAGCAGGCTCCGAGATGCCAGCTCAAAGCCTGATGTGGGGCTCGAACCCAGGAACCGTGAGATCGTGACCGGAACCTAAGTTGGATGCTCAACTGACTGAGCCAGCCAGGTGTCTCTGAATTTGTCTTTAGAGTAAGTTCATTTTCTATCCCTTTAAAATTTTCTTAATCGCCACCCTATTTTTTCTTAAAGTTTTTCTCCTCTGGGGGCTGGGAGGGGGGAGGTGAAGTGGGGCAAAATGAAGAGAAATAAAGAGGGAAACAGGGTAGAGACAGACAGACAGAGGCTGTGTCCTCTTCCCACCCACTGAAGAGGGACATGGCTGTGAACGGCATGACTAGGATAATAATTTTAAAAATTCCGACACGTATCAGTCATTGCCGTGTGTTTTTTTCACATTTATTATCGTATTTATTTCTTACAGCACCGTTTCTTTGACGTAAGTGATTCTGCCCATTTTACGGATGGGGAAACTGAGGCTCAGGGATGACATAATCTTCCCTGGGGAAGTGGCAGACTTTTCCGGTGAAAGGCCAGGTGGTCGATATTTTGGGCTTTGCGGGCCACAAGGGTCTCCGTCACTAGCATTCAGCTTTGCCGTTGCAGTGAGAGACAAAGGTGACACACGGCACAGACGACGCCTGCATGCATAGAAAATTAGGCAGAGGACTGAGTCTGGCCCACTGGCCTTAGTTTTCTGGCGGCTCCACTAACCCGTGGGCACCCTTTTAACAAGTAGCAGAATTAAGATTGATGTCCACATTCTTCCGACTTCAAAGTCCTTTCCCCTAAACACGTCGAAGTATTCGGGGCCAATCCCAGGACCTGGCGACTTTGGGGACACTTTGTTAGGTGGCTATGGGGTGATCTGCCAACCAACGAACAGACAGAACTACAGGAAGCGCCTTGGTGTCAGCGTCTCCCGTGTGTGAGATGAGGGGGGGTGTGAAGAAAGTTCTTGAAGGCCTAGAAGCTCGCCCGGATGAGCTGATGGGCACAGGTGCCACACCTCAGACCCTTCTCGGGCACTTCAAGGACAGCAGGCGGCTTTTGCGAAGCGAACGGGCGAGTGGCCCACGGGTTCAGGGTGGTCTCCCTTGTGCTTTATCTTGCCCTTGACCGTGGAAAGGTCAGCTTCCGCACCTCGTGTGGAAACCCGGTCACACCAGCTGGAGCACCGGAAACAGGAGCCTCAGTTGTTTTTCCTTCCTTAGGGCCCCAGGTGCCTTTGCGGCCTGCCATGCGTGAGTATTTGATGGCCCACACGCTACAAATCACCTGCGAGTGTCACCGGTATTGGATGTCACCTGCCTCGTTAGTGGGGTTTGAGATTCAGGGCATCCGCGGGAGAGTGGCAGTCTGGACCCCCCGGGGGTTTACAATCCCGTGTTAACTCTAACGAGAACTACTGGCTGGGCCCCCACATTTGTAGTTATTCATGCTCAGAGCACTCGGAAGGGGCCCAGAGGAGGGGGAATGGTGGTGCGAAGTGCCAGGCACGAGGACACAGTGCGGTTCCCTGGACGAGCCCCGAGTCAGTGTGGAAGGCAGGCGTCTCTCTAGTCCCAAGCTCGCATTTACAACCTGAAGAGCAGGGTGTGGGGGAAAGAGAACCCGTCTTTGTCCAGAGGCTCCGTCCCGGAGGGGAAGGCAGCCCAGGAAGGGACAGGGACACGCCAAAGCGTGGAGGTGCGGGGAGGGTCTTCGAGGACAGCGGTCACAAGACCATGGACGCAGTGCGCTGGGCGTAAGGACTTGCTCCTGGAAGCAAGGGGCGGACCATCCCTGAGGTGCAAGGTCACCTAGACTGGGGGGAGGGCTTTGCCAGACATCTGGGGCAGGCGGCGGCGAGGATCGGGGAGACCCATCTGCTGGCCTTGTGGCTGCGGGCGAGTCACTTCATCCTTTTTCCTCTTACCAGGCTCGAGCAAGGATCGACGAAACCGTGGCCGCGAGAGCATTTTGTGAGCAGAAAACGTACTGCTCAAATATGATTAGCCATTCCAAATTCCAGCTTTTCTCCTAATTTTACTCCCTTCATCCCCCCTGCACCCCCACCCCGTGCAGAGAAGCCCTTCGACGTTTGGATTCCGAGGAAGCTTTACTGGAAGAGAAATGGTTTACCAGAATAGCAGGACAGAGAGAGAACAAGATAAGAGGTATAATCTACAGCGTAGGGAAAAAGCTTTTTTTCCCTCTTCACAGATATTAAATCATTTTTTTGACAGGAGGCTATGACATAAAAATCACTTTGAAATAGGAAGAAAAAAAGGAATCGGTATTGTTCACCTAGGCGAACTCTGGGGTTCATTTTATTTGGATTAAAGGCTGATAAAGTAGAGGCCACCCGCTCGGAAGGAAGGAAGGAGGGGTCGGAGAAGACATGGCTTCAGGGTTTGCAGGAGAGTCCCAGGCAGGGACAGGTTTTGCTGGCTCAGTCTTGGGAAAGCCCGGGGGAACCGCCCTGGCCCCACGGATTTGCTTGAATTATATGCAAGAAAGGATAGTTCCCGGATGGAAGGTGAGGGCAGCGCCTCCCGGGAACCCCAGGACCTCTGGGCACCAGGCGGGTCTCTTCTAAGGCCAGAGGGGAGGCAGTGGAGGCCGGGAAGGGGCAGGAGAAAAGGGCCATCGGCTGGGGAAGAAAGGGGCAGAGAGGAGACGGTCGCCCCCAAGCCGTGCTGAGGATCCTGGGAAGCACAATACACACTTCATGTATCGACTTTTGATCACTTATTTTTCCTGTTTTCATGCCTCCATTTCAGCAGAAATGGACGTTCTTCGTTCTTTAAAAATACCTTGATTTTTTTTTTTTTTAACAGGAAGTAGCTCTCTCTAGGGCTCTGCAGTGTCTAATTGTTGTCCTGGCCCGTAGGGTTCAAAGAGAGCAGGGAGAGGCCATTTTGGGGGGAGGGGCGTGGAGGGTGGGGTGGGGGGGTGGATGGCCCAGCTTCTGCCCTATTTTCCAGTGTCTTGCCCTTTGGGTTGCCTCGTTTTTACTCTGTCAATAAAAAGGACGTGGCTTGCTGCCGGGACCATTTAATAATGCGGCAATAAATTGTGCTTTCAAGCCCCAAAGTGCTTTTCGAGGTGATTTACAAAAAAACGAGTCAATACCCCGAGGACACGGATGTGTAGCGTTATCTGCTCTTACGGTTGGGCTGGCTCAGGGAAAGCTCGCCCTGCTCGGAGCCCCAAGGGTTCACAAATGGCTCAAAGTCAGAGGGCGGGGGTGGGGGGCGTGGGGGGGGTGAGGGGGCTGGTTCATCCTTCCCAGTCACCCTGGCCCGGGGACCTGCGTCCTTTGTCCTCTCCTCTGGAGGGGAGGGGGCGTCATCTGGTATATACTCCTCCAAGAGATGCTGGGCACTTTTGGGAAAGGAAAGACGAGTGTTTCTGGAAGAAAGGATGGAGAGCATCTGACATACAATGAAGACTGCCCTGGAGAAGAGACTGGCTGGCAGCTTCTTCTGGAGGGTGGGACAGCAGGGTCCAGGGGACACGCCCGGGGGGCCAGGAGAGCTGGCAGAGCCTTGGGCTCCTAGACTCCCCCGCAGTCCCACCGGTCCTCCCGGAGTTGAGGGCCCCGCGCGGCCTCCCAGCTGGCCTGGTCTGCAGCGCCCCGATAAAGCAGCTTTTCCACTTCGTGTGACGAGTGAAACGGCCCCGGTGCACCTCTGATCAAGTCTCTTTCCCGCTGAAAAGGCTTCCAAGGAAACTCTTCCAGAACCGGCCCTTTTCAGTCCCCCTCGGGTTGGTTCTCCCTCACTTCCTGCCTCACCAGCCCAGACCTTTCCTCTGTCTTGCCTGGGCCTCTCCGTTCCCCTCTCCAGCCCCCCTGAAGACCTCCTGCATCCCAGGCCCCAACTCAAGGGTTCCTGGACCGAAACCCTGCCTGGGTGCTCCCCATCGCCGGGGCGCTGCCTTCCTGCTGCATCCGTCACAGCCAGGGGACCTGCCAGGGCCCCAAGGCCCTTGTCCTCCCCGCTCACATGTAAGACACAAAAGGCAGTGCCATTCTGCCCAAAGCATATGGGTGCTTCATTTAACCAGTTGTAAATAGACTCGATTCTTAACTCCCAAGGACTGTGGCTAGCAGTACGGGCCTGTGGCTTTAAAAGTGCTTTGTAGGAGCGCCTGGGTGGTCAGAGGGTTAAGCGTCTGACTTTGGCTCAGGTCATGATCTCGCAGTCTGTGAGTTCGAGTTCGAAAATAAATGAGCATTAAAAAAATGTTTTCAAAAAGTGCTTTGTAACCTGTAAATATTACTGAGGAACATGGTGAACATTTTTTAATGTTTTTCTTTATTTTTGAGAGAGGGATAGAGAGAGAGAGAGACAGAGCACAAGCAGGGGAGAGGCAGAGAAAGCGGGAATCAGAAGCAGGTTCCAGGCTCTGAGCTGTCAGCGCAGAGCCGGATGGGGGGCTCAAACTCGTGAACTGGGAGATCATGACCTGAGCTGAAGTCAGACGCTCAACCAATGGAGCCCCCCAGGCGCCCCCATTGTGAACATCTTAATACATCTCTGGGCGTGAGAGAGACCTCACTTCCTGAAAGGATAGACCACCAGATCTTTCAAGGATCCTTCTGATCGAAGCGTCCTAGAAGACAAATGTCCAGTGCTTTGGGAGTCCTCAGAAACTTATGAGTGACAACCAGCTTCCTGGTCCCCTGTGCAGGGGTACTGAGACCAACTGACACATCTCGTTTAGTATAATCTTATTTTAGAAATACATCAGCCCCTCAACAGCTCAGACACGCGAGTTGTCTAGGGCGCATAGTGATGACGGCAAGGTTTCTCCAACACCCGCTCCTAAGAATAGAGGGAGTTGCCTCTCGGCTGAACCGTCAGAGTCTGAGGTGATCTCTCAGTTACTGGGTGTTTGAACCACACAATTCCGCCTGGGAAGACACATTTGCTTGAAATGGTCTCCGTCACTGCCGGATTGTAGAGACTAACAGAATCGGTAAAAAGAAACCAAAGAGACTGAAAAGGAAAAAAGAGGAGGTAAAGAAATTTAACTCAATTTGAGAATTATTCCCGGAAGTAGGAGTTCACAATGAAGTTTCGCTCTGACAGGTTTAGGACACGCTACCCCAAAATATGATGGGTTGATGTATTGTTTATTTGAAGCTGAAGGACTCTGAGAAACAGCAGGTATGGGAAGGAGTCTTCTGGCTTTGCCCTGAAGCTGGTCGTAAGAGCTTCGTGAGAGAGGTGTCTTCACTCTACCGGAAGAAAGGAGCGTCCTTACCACCGAAGATGGAGGACCCCATTGGAAGGCAAACCCAGAGGCCTCCTAAGCTTCCCTCGGTTTACTACAGCTCCCCAGCTCGTGCCTCCTGGTTCCCTATCACATTTTCCCCATGGCTTCCCCATCTTCATTAAACATCATATCAAAATGCTCAGATTTATTGCTTCCCTGGGTCTTCATTTCCTCAGGAAGATTCGTGTACCACGTAAAACTTCATTAAATAAATTTGCATGTTTTTCCCTTGTTAGTCTATTGTTCCGGGGGCTCCAGGCAGAGTTTAGGAGGGTAGAAAGGAAAGATGTTTTCCTCTCTGATGACCTTTTAAAGCAACACAGTAAGTGGTTAGGAAGACGTTTAAGAGCCGAGGAGGACCTGCGTCCCGTGACACGGTGTCTACCGGAAGCCTCCTAAATCTGTCTGGAGTCTGCGGTGTCATTAACAACACGGGGAGAGACGGTCTGCCCAAAGCTGTCCCAGATGGTGAAGAAATGGTGACAAAGGACAAGGTACCATTTCTGGCTCTCTATGCTGTTTGATAGGTATGTGCGACTAAATTAAGTTCAACAGTATGAAAGACATTCAGCTATTTTGTGTCCATCCCCCAAAGCTTCTATATTTAAGTTGACTTTAAAACTACTTTCTATCACCTCCTTTCATTGAAAAAAAAAAAAATGGAGCATTTCTTCCATGAAGAATCCCTTCAAAATCAGGTCAATACACTAATGCCCAGTTCAAACCAGTCTGTAGCTTGAACGCGGAAACCCTTTAGAGACTCAGATAAATAAATAATGACCGCCTTCTGACCAACACTTGTCATGTGCTTCTTTTAAAATTCTTTCATGCTCACTTGTTCAATTCCGCAAACATTTCCTGGGCAGCCTCCCAGCCTACCTTGGGCCTGCCACTCAATTAGTGTTGGGAACACTAAGGGTGATCTTAATCTTCCATCTCTGTTGAACCTTTTGGGTTTTTTGACCCATATCTGGGCCTGGACCTGCATCGTGTTTCCCCGACTGCTCTGGGATGTCTGAGCCATTCTCTTTGGAAAGTTAGCCCCCCTCCCTCCCTCCACTGGTGGCCGGAAGTTCCTCTTCTTGTTCCCTTCCCACTTTAGGTCCACCTTGATTTTAATTCTCCAGCTATTTGCTAACCTTTCTCTCTTTGTGGAATCCATGAAAGTAGGGACTGAATCCTCTTCGCTCAGTCTCCCAGAGACTCAGAAGCCCAGTGCACTTGGTCATTACTTGATAAATAGCCTTGAATTGAACTGAACTGAACTTGGAGATGCTCCAAATGCAGGTATTGCTTGGATACTGTTCTTGGCTGTAATAAAGAGGTACAAATGACCTGGACCTGGGACTATTTATTAGTGTCCTGGGGCTGAGGCCTCAGGGACAGACTCTATAAAGCACAAATCATCAAGACTCCCACGTGCATTCCTTCCTTCACCAAGACATGTTCCTAATGGGACAGAAGTAAATTAAATGCATGTCACCACCAGGTGTAAAGGTTTTTCAATTAAGATTTCGTATGCTAGCAAGCAGTAAAAGAGCAGTAATTTCCCAAGACAGAGACTTTTAAATGGAAATGACCAACTCCGGATTCAAAGTGCTCTCTCCGAACCTTCTAAAATTGACCAGAATAAATTATTTTAAGCTTTCTAAAATACAGACAGGGGTGGCTTTGATTGCATCAAGAGAACTGTAAGTCTGGGTCACAACAAAAACTCTGAGATTCTACCTGTCTCCGGATTTTTCAATTAGTACAATACGAGGAATGGCACAATTTGGGGCTACTGATCTACAAAAAGAACTTGAAGCAGGTAGTTGTAAAATCAGCACACCTAAGTAGATGAGTAGCAGAGAATAAAGCAAGGTGACTGCACCACCCTAGGCAAATGTTATTACTCTATCAGAGCATGGAAATTTATGTCTGAGCTTCCAGGATGCGAATTAAAAAAGAAAAAGAAATTAATGGGTTAAATCATTTTTACCGTTGGATGAAAACAAGTCATCCTTGTCCTGGTAGAATGTTGTCGAAGTAATGAACGACCCACCGCCACGGGTTTTCATGGGGTAAGTGCTGGCTGGGCTCACAGACTATTGTTTCTGTGATAAAGTCGCTAAAAATCTAAGCCAGCTCAGATACACACTGGGTCTGTTCTAGACGTGCTTTTCCTCTCCGGAGTGATACATGATGAGGGCAGGACGGACCTAAAATCTGAATCAAGCAGTGCATGAAGCCAGCTTTTTATCAGCTATTGGTAGGGAGAGGGGTGTCAACCAAGGACAGATAACGGGCTGGTGGGCACATGAATCGATCTCTGGGTTGCACAAATGATGAGATTTTGAACAAAACCAGTGTTCTCTGCAAGCTGAAAGACGGAGAATTGGCTTTCCTAGGGCTTCACGAAGGCTCTTGATAAGACCCTGAGAAAAAGCATCTTGACATGGAAGACATTGCCGCTGCCTGGGTGGTGATAGAACCGGACACTCAGGATGGGCCTGCTGTGCGTGTCCGAGATGCCGCTGTTCCTTCTGATGGACATCGTAAGTGGCGCACTTGGGGCTGGTGTGTGACTTCTACTGCGGGCCCTTTAGCCACATCCGTCAGGTCTCCAGGTGGGAGAGACCTCAAATCGACTCAAGAGTTTTTTTCCTGCATTACCTGCTTTACCGAGCCCTCCTGGGATGCCGCATGGGCTGGTAGAAAACACTGGTTGAGCTGCATGTGTACTGAATGCCTTCACCAGTGTGGGGGACCCCAAAACCTCTGTCAGAATACAGGCTACGCATTGAGAGGAGCATCGCATTCTGGCCTTCCACTGCCCCGGGGCTATAAAATGGGGGCTTCTGGTCTGTTGAAAGCAAAAGCCAATCCACAAATCCATAATTGATGAGTGCAAATACTCTATAACCAATATGACATCCCTGGAAAAAGGTGCTTCAGACATTCAAATAGACAGGTTTTGATATCGGAAGATTATTTAATGCATGGTAGACACAGCCTGATTTGAAACAGATTGCTTAAAGGATTTTGGGGGTCTTCAGCTTTCTAACATTTTTTTTAAAAATCACATACCGAGCTATCAGAAAGCAGCCCAGTAAGGAAACAGAGGACTTGGAGCAACGATACGGCCAAGTGGACCTGAAGGACATATACAGAGTACTCCGCCCAATAATATCAGAATATCCATTTTTGTCAAGGGCACAAGGGTATTTCCTGGGGGTAGACCACATGTTAGTCCACTAAACAAGTATTAATACATTTAAAGAGATTAAAATTATACAAAGTATCTTTTTTGCTCACGATGGAATAGAAGTAAAAATCAATAGTGGAAGGAAAACTGGAAATTCACAAATATGTAGAAATTAAACAGTACACTCCTAAACAATCTATGTGTCAAAGAAGCAATCACAGGGGAATGAGAAAATGTCTTAAGACAAATGAAGACAAAAGCATGACATGCCAAAAATGACGGGATGCAGCAAAGAAGTGCAAAGAGGCAAATTTATAGCTATAAATGCTTATACTAAAAAAAAGAAAAATATCAAATGAAAAATCTGACTCTATACCTTAAGAGACTAGAAGAAGAAGAACAAACCAAACCCAAATCTAGCAACCAGAAATAGAGAATTAGAACAGAGATAAGTAAGATAGAAAGGAGAAAAACAATAAAGAAAACCGATGAAACCAAAAGTTGGTTTCTCGAAGAGATCAACAAATTGACAAACCTTGAGCTAGAATGGCTAAGGAAAAAAAGAAAATTCAAATAATTAAAATTAGAAATGGAAGTTCGAAATGAAAGTGGGGACACTACTACCGATTTTATGGAAATAAAAAGGACTATAAGCGATGACTATAAACAATCGTACGCCAACAGAGTGGATAACGTAGATAAAACAGACAGATCTCTAGAAACACACAACCCACCAGCACTGAATCCTGAAGGAATAGAGGACAGACATATACAACTAGGAAGAAGCCTGGATCCGTGATCAAAAACCTGTCCACACAGAAGCTCTGTATTGGATGATTTCATTGGTTAATTCTACCAAACACTTAGAGAAAAGTTAACACCAGTCCTTCTTTGAAGCTTCCAAAGAATTGAAGAGATCAGTTTCTAATTCATCCTGTGAGGGCGGCATTACTCTGCTACCAGAGCCAGACAAAAACTTGACAAGAAAACTACAGGCCAATACGCTCGATGAATATGGATATAAAAATCCTCCACAAAATACTAGCAAACTGAATTCAGCAGCATATTAAAAGGATTATACACCATGACCAAGTGATATTTCTTGCTGGAATGCACGAGTGATTTAATATATGAAAATCAATCAATGCAATACATCGCATTAACAGAACGAGGGAAAATAAACAACACGATCGTCTCAATTGATTCGGGAAAAGCTTTTGATGAAACTCAACACCCTTTCATGATAAAAACTCTCAACACACTGGGAATAGAAGGAAACCATCTCAATATAATAAAGGCCACGTAATGAAAAGCCCACAGCTAACATCCTATTTCAAAGCTTAAAGACAGAAAACTTTTCTTCTAAGTTCAGAACAAGACAAGAGGGCCTACTTTCACCACTTCAGTGCAACATAGGATTGGAAGTTCCAAACAGAATGATTAAGCAAAAAAAAAAAAAAAAAAAAAAGAAAGAAAGAAACAAAAGAATCAAATTGGAAAGGAAGAAGGAAAATTATCCTTGTTCACAGATGACATATGTAGAAAACACTAAAGATCGCATACACACATGCGTGCGCGTGTGCACACACACACACACAGACACAGACACACACAGACACAGACACACACACACACATACACACACACACACACACACACTGTTGGAACTAGAAGACCAATTCAGCAGTGTTGCAAGATACGAAATCAACATACAAAAATCAGAGGCCTTTCTGTACGCTAATAACGAACGATCTGGAAGTGACATTAAGGGAACAGTTCCACTTAGAATAGTTTGGGGAAAAAAGTAAGTGAGTTGAGAATAAACTAACCAAGAAGGTAAAACACTTGTATGCTGAAAACTACATAATGGTGCTGAAAGAAATTAGAGAAACAAATAAACGGAAACACATCTTGTGTTCTTGGATTGGGGACTCAGTAGCGTTAAAGTGACAGTGCTCCCCAAAATGATCTGCGGATTCATTGTAATCCTATCACAGCCCCAGTGATGTTTTTGTAGAAATGGAAAAAAATCCATCCTAAAATTCATATGGAATCTTAAAGGACCCTGAAAAACCAAAACAATCTTCAAAACCTGTAAAATTATAGGACTCACACTTTCTACTTTCTTAATTTTCTTTAATTTTTATTTATTTTTGAGAGACAGAGTGACAGAGCATGAGCAGGGGAGGGGCAGAGAGAAAGAGAGAGAGGAAGACACAGAATCCAAAGTGGGCTCTAGGCTCTGAGCTGTCAGTACAGAGCCTGACGCAGGACTCGAACTCGTGAACTATGAGATCATGACCTGAGCTGAAGTCAGACGCTCAACTGACTGAGCCACCCAGGCTCATACTTGCCACTTTCAAAAGTTACTACAAAGTTGTAGTAATCAAAAGTCGGGTACTGGCATAAAGACCGACAGGAAGACCAATGGAATAGAAAAAAAGAGCCCAGAATTAAACTCTCAAATATGAGATCAAATGATTTTTGACAAGGATGCCACGACCATTCCCCGAGGAAAAAACGGTCTTTTCAACAAATGGTGCTGGGGAAATTAGATATCCACAAACGAAATAATGATATTGGACCTCATCTTATACCATGTACACAAATTATCTAAAACGGATGAAAGACCTACATGGAAGAGCTAAAAAACAAACTACAACAAAAAAACCAAAACCAAACAAACAAAAAAAACCCACATAAAATGACTAAAAAGACGGAACTATTAAGAGAAAACATAGGAGAAAAGTTTTATGATAGTGGATTTGGTGATGGTTTCTTTGATATGACACTAAAAATGCAGGTGAGAAAAAAAAGAAAACATGACATAAAACTTGGACTTGATCAAAATTTAAAACTTTTGGATCTCGAAGGATAACATCGACAGAGGGGAAAGGCAAGCCATACAAAGGGAAAAAACAGTTGCAAATCATATATCTGATAAAGGATCACTACTCAGAATATATGAAAAACTCCTACAACTCAACAACAACAAAACCCCCCAGCACCCCCTTAACAACGCGCAAAGGACTTGAATGAACATTTCTCCGAAGATGTGCAGACGACCAATGAGTACATGAGAAGTTACTCAACATCACTAATGATGAGAGAAATACGAATCAATACCAGTGAGATACTACTTCCAGCCAGTAGAATAATTTTTACCAGAAAACAAACACACGAATAAACAAACAGAAAATAACAAGTGTTAGCAGGAACGTGGAGAAATAGAAGCACTTGTGACTGTAGGCGGAAATGTTAAATGGTACCGCCGCTATGGAAAACAGTAACCCTTCAAGATATTAAACATGGAATTACCAGATGATCCCATGATTCTGCTTCTGGGCATATACTTAACAGAACAGAAAGCAGGCTTCCGAACAGACATTTGTATAGCAATGTTCACAGCAGTGTTATTCACAGCACTCGAAAGGTGGGCACAGAGCAAAAGTGCATTGATGGTTGACTGGACGAATGGATAAACAAAATGTGGTGTGTCCACACAATGGAATATTATTCAGCCTTAAAAAGGAAGGAAATTCGAACACCTGTTACAACATGGATGAACCCTGGGGACCTTAGGTTGAGAGAAAAAAGCCAGTCACCAAAGGATAAATACTGTGTGATTCCATTGTTATTAGGTACCTAGATTAGTTACATTCATAGAAACAGAAAGCGGAAGGGTGGTCTTCAGGGGCTGGAGGAGGGGCGATGGGGAATTCTTATTTAACGGATACAGAGTTGCAGTTTGGGATGATGGAAACATTTTGGAGGTAGAGGGCTTTCTGGAATGTGAATGTACTCAGTGGCCTTGGACTGCACGCTTCACCATGGTTAAGAGACATTTTTTGATGTGCGTATGTTACCCCAATAAAAACAATCAGTTGCTGCTCCCAGGTAAACTGAAGAGCCAAAGCAGAAGTCGTCACGTTAACACTGGGTATCGACTCTGGCTCCAAATATACTTAGGTTTCTACACCGTCGTTACAAAGTACACTCGAATTTGTTGCTTTAGACGGACGAGTCCTTCCCGGCAGCCCTAAGCCCCCAGGTGGCCTACTGTGTTACGCCTGGTCTGTTTCACTTAGCTCATGACCCGCCAGGGCCCCGGAGGTATGTGGGTTGGAAACCCACGTCACTCCACCTTGCCTCTCTTCTATTTCTAGCAGCTTGCCAGCACACGTCTGGTGGGTGGATAGCTGTTCTTCGTTGTAGGAACATGAGGTAGATGGTTAAGAGGCCCAAGTTTGGACTTCAGTTGAGATTAAGAATTGAAGGCTGGCCCTGCCCTCCTCCGTTCTGCGGCGCGTGGAGCTTCAGTTTTCTTAATTGTAAAATACACATGGACTTTGTAGGGTTTGGGGAGGGACGGGTGAGATGGTAAAGACAAAAGCACCCAGCGTGTGCCTTTCGGGCAGCAAAGGGTTTCAGCCAATGTTGGTTTCCTCCTTCTCTTTGCCTCCGCCAGCGAGGCCTCTTTCAGTGAAGGGAAAGGGCGATAGTGTCATGTGATTCTCAGCGACTCACAGGTGGGAGACCACATGGAGAGTGGTTTGGGTCGTTTGCCGAAGGGTCTCCTGGGATGAGCCAAACCGTAAGATCCCAGAGACAGGGACTGGCCGTCTTTGTCTTTCATCTAGAAGACCAATAAATGCTTCTCAAGAAACGTGTAGAGAATAACCATCAAATTTCGTCAGCTTGGGAACATATGTATCAAAATGGCCTTCACCTAGCTTTGATGACAATCTCAGAAACAACGACAACAACAAAAAATAGGTCGCTAGACCTTTGGGGATAGAATATGGCTTCCAGCCCTGGCTAAGATAATACCTTAGGCTTGCGGAAATCTAGAAAAACATCAAAGCCAGAAAAAACAAGGGAACTCACTGGTGACCAGCTTATTATTAGTTTTTTTTCCTTCTCCCTGCAATGTTCTCATTTCGTTGTTTTTTGGCCCAATTTGCTTCTCCCCAAACTTCTGACCAACTTGCTGCCTGCACCTGTCTCTCTCCCAGCAGCACAGAGAGCATCCCTGGGACACATTTTGGGCAGTAAGAGTGTTTTCTGTCACCTTTCCTCTCAAACGCCAGAGAAGAAGGATGGAAGAGAGAAGAAAATGAATATTTATCAAATTTTTGACACTGGCTGTTAGTTTTCTTCTCTCTTATTTTCAAGAGACATGCGTGTTCTATTTCATACAGACACAAGGCAGGCACACCTATGGATTGATAAATTCATAAGCCGCAGGAAAGTCTCTGGGCTCCATCTTGAATTCCAGCTGTAGCCCAAACAAAACAGAACAAAATCAGAAAGGAGAACTGTGCGCTAAAGATGGAGCAACGGCTGGGTAGTTAGCCCACCACTGTGTAAATAAATAAATAGAGCCCAAATTAGGATTATTGGCGCATGAAGACTTTCCCTGTCAAACTGATGCAATCAGTCGCTTTGAATCCTCCCCACCGTCTTTGAAAGTTTCAGCTCCTCGGCCTGAGGGGCCCCAGGGGCCAGCTCACAAGAGGTCACTGCCTAGGTGGGGAGCGAGCTGCGAATTCTCTCTGCGTGCTCACAGACCACACCGCTGGCATCCTTCTCATGTTCTTGGCTTGTAAATTTGCAAAAACTAATACCAGAAAAGCTATCTTACTAGTCATTATTTCTCCAAAGGGGAAGCCCTCTGGAGCTGAAAAACCTCCTTCCCAAGGTCCCCGGGACGAACCAGTGTGTGTCACGTGGTAGGCAGGCAATGCTTTTCCAATGGCAGGAAGAATGATCTTGAAAGAAAGCTGCTTTAATTTAAAGAACATGTTAATACCCCATTTCTTTAATGGACCTCTATAATCTAAGATTTAAAAACAATGATAATGACTCCTTGATGTCAAATAATGTAACAGTGTTTTCAAAGTTTTTTTTTCCATACATTGTCTCAATACAGGCTGTGGTTTGATATTTTTCACATTTAATTATGTTTTAATGTTTATTTGTTTTTGAGACAGAGAGAGACAGAGTGTGAGCAGGGGAGGGGCAGAGAGAGAGGGACACACAGAATCGGAAGCAGGCTCCAGGCTCTGAGCCGTCAGCACAGAGCCCGATGCGGGGCTCGAACTCACCGACCGTGATATCATGACCTGGGCCGAAGTCGGAGCTGCTTAACCGACTGAGCCACCCAGACACCCTGATATTTTTCACACCTCACATTTAACTTTGGTGCCTGTAGTTACCATAAGAATACAATCTAGAAGTCAGTTCACACTTCGGGATTGTGAAGATATTTGTTACATCTCATCTAAAAAAGACGGCATTGTACCTTCTGTTTGATTCAAATGCCAGCACACACTTGTGGAGGCTTTGTTTCTCACTGGTGTTTATCCCAAGCTTTGCCACCTAGAAAGGCGCTCGCTTCATCCAGTGTTCGTCCAAAGCAGGACCTCCGAGTCACGCGGTCTGGATGCGAGCGCTAGTGCTGTGACCGTAAGCCGGTCACTTCCCATCTGTGATTTTCAATTCCTCATCTACGAAAAGGGGATTCGGTGATTCAGCAAACGTCCATGAACTCCCGCTTGCAAGTAATCAAAGCTAGGGACGGAGCAGGGAGCCAAACCCAAAATGTCCTTGCTGCCCTTGAGCTTAACTCTTTTTTGGAGCCAGGAAGCAATAAACAAAGGCCCAGGAGGGTGAACGTGTTCTGAAGGAAATTGAACGGGGCAGGGTGGTGGGGGACAGAGACTGCGGGGCTGCCGGGAAGGCCCCCCAGGCTGGCACTGGACAGGGCGCCCTCGGGAAAGTGCAGATGAGCCCCTGCGGGTCTGGGGAGTGACGCCACACTCAGAGGCCGCGGTCACCACAAAGTCCGAGAGTCACCGCAAAGTCCGAGATGGGGCCAGCGTGCAGCGGGCGGCTACGAGGTCTGTGGGAAGGTGGGGTCCTGGGGGTGGGGGGTGGGAGAGTGAAGCCTCAATCTTGCCTTCGCCACGGCCTCCAACCCCAGGACTGCAGACGGAGGCCCGAGGCCAAAGCTGGCCACCGTCGGAGGCTGCGTGATGCAGGGGGCGCTCGGTGCCCGGGGCTGCGGAGGGCGACGCTGGGGCGCCCGCTGTCCTCCCTGGGGCTGCTGGACCACTGGCTGCGGGGGAAGGGGGGCGGACCCCCGGGGCCGGGAAGACCCCAGGGGCCGGGGGCCAGCGGAGGCCGGGGTCCGGGCCAGCTCTGCAGGCCTTAGCTTGGCACCACGCAGCCGGAGCTGAAGTTGTTCATATCACAGGGGCCCGGGCCCTGCCCTGGCGGTGGGGGGCAGCCTGCGGGCCTCCGGGGGGTGGCGGGGGGCGCGACCGGGGGCGGCCGCGAGGAGGGACCCCGGGGTGCGACTGGGGGCAGCCGCGAGGAGGGCCCCGAGCCGGCCGCAGGGGCTTGCGGGCCTGCGTGGGACCTCGGGATCCCTTTGGCTGCTGTGGTCGCCAGTCGCGGGAGGGACGAGGAAGGAAGCAGGGAGACCAGTGAGGAGGGAGCCGCTAGAACAATCCAGGGGGCGCGGACTAGAAAAGCCACGGAATGTGACGGTGTCAGATTCGCAGTGTGCGCGTGGACTGGACGGGGCGCGGGGGAGCAGAGGACCATCAAAGGTGATGCCCAGACTTTCGGCCTGAACGACTGGAAGAACCGAGCGCGCGTTTTCCCAGATGAGATCTTCACCCCTACCGCGATGCGAACGAAGATAATAATGGGACCTAGTTCGTCGGATTGTTTTGAGGGTAAACATTTCAATACAGCAAAAGTTTAGAAGTGACATATAATAAACACTGGATAAACACCATTTCCCCCCAAAGCTAGAGCACATTCATAAAAAAAAACCCACCAAAAATATAAGCTGCGTATCTGTTGTTACTGTGGGCCATTAAAAAACATATTAAAATAATAACAAAAAAATCCCCCCTCAGCAGTTTTGTAGAGTTCTTACCAGTGCCTTCTTCATTATTCTATTTGGATTAGCACATACAACTTTATAGTCAATTTCTCATTTGACTTTCAGTGTTCAGTTAAGGACGGAAAACAGCAGGGCGCTAGCAATCTGATAGACGGGCAATCTAGGAAATACTACTCGGAACCGTGATTCTGACCTTCCTCATGTTTTTCTCTGATCCTTGAAGAGAAGGAAGACAGTTTCATGGAGGAAAGGCACTCAGAAATCAGTCTCCTTACTTTGCCGCATATAGAATGAAAGCGTCTACTTAACTTTGAGGTAGGGGTTTGGGGAAATTTCTGGGCAAGTCCTTACAGGTTTCGGCTTCGGATAGAGATCACCACTGAAGGAAGAACCGAGTTGGGGAGACTGGCATGAATATTTGCCTAAAGATCCTGTCCTTTGAAAGGGGCGGTCAGAATTTGAACACAGGTCTCTGGCTGGCTCAAAGGCTGATACCTTTATTTATTTTTTTTAAGTTTCTATTTATTTATTTGAGAGAGAGGGGGAGAGAGAGAGATGGAGTGAGTGGGAGAGGGACAGAGAGAGAGGGGGACAGAGGATCTGATGCAGGCTCTGTACCTACAGCAGAGAGCCTGATGTGGCCTCGAACTCACCAACTATAAGATCACGACCTGAGCTGAAGTCAGATAATGAACTGACTGAGCCACTCGGGTGCCCTGAAGGCTGATGTTTTTTTAAAAATAACTACAATATGAAGTTTTCTTTTTTCTTTCCTTTTTTTCCCTTCCCTTTTCCCCTTCCCTCCCTCCTTCCCACCCTCTCTCCCTCCCTCCCTCTCCCTCTGTCTCTTTCTGGCTGCTTGTTTAGTTTAAAGAGACACTCATGTTTTCAGTCCCTGGTCCAGGAACTGGCTGAGATGCTAAATAAGAAAGCGAGTGATTCTGGTGCACGTGGAAAGGTTTCCAGAGTCTTAATCTTTATCCATTAAGCATTAGAGCTTAGAGAGTTTCTCCTTAGCCTGAACAGCTCCATCCATTGAGAATACCAAGTAGTTATTGCCCTCATTACTATTACTTAATGTATATCAAATGCCTACCACCACCCTGGGTCCCTTACAGAACACAGTACCCAAGCCTCCCACTGCCGGCCAAGTTTCCAGACGGCCAGCAGGAGAGCGCCGATTGAGTGACTGAACTAATTTATAAGCAAAGATTTTTTCGAGTTCATAGTCTCAGGTTAATTTGGCCTCGATGTGATGCCTGAGGCAATTTTTCTTAAATATTCCTCATACGGTGATTTTGAGGTGTGGGAACACACGCGTTTGATAAAGAACTTGTTTCACGGTGGATGGATGGATACAGAGGTCATTAACTGACACAGCGTTTGGGGACCGTGAGTAATTAATATCATGGCGAGCAGGAAATCAAGACCTTCTGTGTTTTCTCCCTCCCCGAACGGGAAAACGAGAACTGTGTGCGTGGGTGGGTAAAGGGCACGTCACCTTTACCGACTGCGTTTGCAAGATCAGCCCAGACATAGGTTGGCCTTTCGTTCTATTGTTTATTTACAATTAATAACAAAAGCTACAATGATTTTTTGTGGGTCTGCTGTTAAAAGCTTTATGAACTATAGATTCTTTAATTCTTGCAATGAACCTATGAGGTGGTATTATCATCATTGTTATTTTATGGATGAGAAGGCTGACTCTTAGTAGGTGGCGTAGCTGGCCCAATAAACTGTGATGAGTGTTCTCTGTTGACACAACCCCATACTTGCCTTTTATTTTTTGTTTTTTTTTTTTTAGGTTTATTTATTTTGAGAGAGCGCGAGTGGGTAAGGGACAGAGAGAGAGAGAGGGTGAGACAAAATCTCAAGCAGGCTCTGTGCTGTCAGAAAGGAGCCCAACATGGGGCTTGAACTCACAAACCATGAGATCATGACCTGAGCTGAGATCAAGAGTCGGGAGCTTAACCGACTGAGCCACCTAGATGCCCCCATACTTGCCTTTTATACTCTCCCCTGAACTACTACAGATGGAAACTGAAAACTTCATTTTCCAGACTCCCTGCTTAGCTGGTATCCACGGGGGGCAGTAGGAGGTAATTACGACTAATTAAAAGTGGAAAGAAAATAGAAACTACCCTATTTCTGGCCGTGGCAGGTGACTGCAGACCACTGCAGTAGTTGCCAGCGGTTCTATACCTCCAGACAATGAACTCCAGCAGAGGCAAGAATAAGCAAAACTTAGGCCTTCTGGAGCCTCCGTGCTGTGTCAGGGCAGAGGAGTTTGGGCCCAGAGGAGTAGTACCTCCTTCCAGGATGCTATGGCTTTCCAGAGTTTCTCATTTCTGGAAACCACCAGCTTTCCCAGTTTTTGCTCCTTCAGCCCCCAGATTTTTGTCTCTTAATTTCCTAATTTAAATAACCTCCTGTTGGAGATACCTACGGTGGTTGGTATTTCCATGAATGAACCAATATCACCTCCATATGGCCTATATTCTCTTCCCGTGCTTTCTCACAATCTAAGTGTACCTTGGCCAGTCTTGAAGAGCTGGGGTCAGCATATTCACCATTGCCCTGCTACCGAGGGTCCTGTCTGCCCTGTCTGTAACACAACTCGCGAAGGCCGTGCAGGCAAAGTGCTCATAAAATTCATGAGCCCCTATGTCAGCAGAACGGCGTCAGATGTTATAGCTGCCATTTTGACAAAGCCATGTGAAATACCTAAAATCCAACTGAATATCAATATATCATTTGTAAATCTTGAGGCTGAAAACTTAACTTAAAAAATATATATATCATTTAACTTAAAAAATATATATCATTTATAAGTCTTGAGGCTGAAAACTTAACTTAAAAATGTATGTATGTATATATATATATATAACTTAGGAACAAAATATGCAGAATATGATTAATTGATCCACCTGAGCAGGAGCTATGGACTTCTGTAAGTAGACTGAAGAATTAAGTAATGCATCTATTTCGAATCTAGGGACATGGGCCAACACTTCTTTTTAGTTATGGCTTCATCAACATAGCAATTGTAAACAGGACTCAGTGAGAGTCCTCAGCACTGCAGATAAGAACATAGTGTGTGTTTAAGGTCTGTTCAATTGGGTGGAATGGCAGTTGTCTTTGTTAACGAGTGAGAATCTTTCAAACAGGGTTAAGTATAACAATGGCTAAGAGAAGCAAAATAAACGGTGGTATTACTATTTCAGGCACTCTTACTTTTTTTTTTTTAACTTGATAACTATTAGTTGTTGTTATTACTCTTGTTACTATTACTACACCTATCATTAATATTGTTAATTGGTTTCAGCGGCCCCTGGGCAGCTCAGTCGGTTAAGCGTCTGACTTCAGCTCAGGTCATGATCTCACAGTTTGTGGGTTCGAGCCCCACACTGGGCTCTGTGCTGACAGCTCAGAGCCTGGAGCCTGCTTTGGAGCCTGTCTTCCTCTCTCTCTGTGCTTCTCCCCTGCTCATGCTCTCTCTCTTTCTCACACAAATATAAACATAAAAAAAATAAAATAAATATTGTTAATTGGTTTCAGACTCAGTGGTAAGCACAGGAGTTGAATTTTTTTCATTGATGTATAATTGACAAATAACATATTAGGATTGCTTTCTTAATTCTTCTTTCTGATAGTTTATGGATAGTATACAGAGATGCAAAAAATTTTTTCCATGTTGACTTTGTACTCTATAACTATACTGAATTTGTTTATTAGTTTTAACAGTCTTTTGGGTGGCGTCTTTAGGGTTTTCTATATATAAAATCATGTCATCTACAAATAGTGACAGTTTATTTCCTCCTTTGCAATTTAGATGCCTTTTATTTCTTCTTCTTGCCTAACTGTTCTGGCTAGGACTTCCAGTACCCTGTTGAATAAAAATGACATTCTTGTATGGTCTCTGATCTTAGAGGAAAAGCTTTCAGCTTTTACTATTGATTATGATGTTAGCTGTGGCTTGGCATTTATCATGTTGAGGTACGTTCACTCTCCACCCACTTTGTTGTGAGTTTTAATAAAATATATTAATATTAGGTTGATGTTAAATTTTGTCAAATGCTTTTTCTGCATCTATTGAGATTATCGTATGATTTTTATCCTTTATTTTGTTAATCTCGTGTATCATGTTGATTGATCTGTTGATGTTGAATGATCGTTGCACCATGGAATAAATCCCACTTGATCATGGTGTATGTTCTTTTCAATGTATCGCCGAAGTCACTTTGCTAATATTTTACTGAGAATTTTTGCCTCTGTGTTCATCAAGGATACTGGCGATAGTGCGTGTGTGCTCGTGCGTGTGTGCGTGTGTGTGTGTGCTGTTCTTGTCTGGTTTTGCTCTCAGTTTAATGCTGGCCTCATGAAATGAGTTTGGAAGGGTTTCCTCTTCAATTTTTTGGGAGAATTTGGGAAAGATAGGTATTAAATCTTCTTTAAATGTTTAGTAGAATTCAACGGAGAAGCCATCTGGTCCTGAATTTTTGTTTGTTGGAAGGTTTTTGATTACTGATTCAATCTCTTTACTAGCAATCAGTCTATTCACATTTTCTATTTCTTCACGATTCAGTCTTGGACGATTGTACATTTCTAGGAATTTATTCATTTCTTCTAGGTGTCCAGTTAGGTGATGTATAATTGTTCATAGTAGTCTCCTATAATCCTTTGTATTTCTGTGGTATCTGTTGTAACCTCTCTTTCATTTCTGATTTATTTACTTGAGCCCTCTTTTCTTCTTGGTGAGTCTAGCTGAAAGTTTGTCAATTTTGTTTATCTCCTCAAAAAATATGCCCTTCGTTTCATTGACCTTGATAATCATACTTAATGTGTAACGTACTTAAAATTTTAAGAAATACAGCCTTCTAGAAAGGCAGTCTTACAACTTAAGCGAGTTTATAAAGCTTCGACAGACTACCCAGAATGGGATTTTCCTTCTTGCCGTAAATGACTAGAAACCTACGCAAAATATATTAGATGACTGTTTCAGATACTGGACAACAGGTAACCCAAGCATACATCCTAGGGAGAAATGAAGGAAATAGGGCGAGACCAACAACTTCCCTGACTTTTTGCTTGGAGGCACTTTATAAAACCATGGTATGGGAAGGGGAACTCAAATACAGTGTTGCTCTGAAAGACATAGGATTGTCCAGAAAAGCTGACACGGCTGGAACGTGTGGGCAAGAATCCTGGAGAAAAGGGACCGATGCAGAGAAAGAGCCCCAGAACCCCGCGTAGGCACCCCCTGGGGTTTTTTTTTGCTGAATACTAAGCCACGTATGCGTGAGCTGGGCAAAAACAAACCATGGAGAAGGTGTAAGCTGAATTATTCCCAGAGGTTATGTGGGGCTAGAAGACTGTAAATTCTGGCCAGCCAGAATTCAAAGACCCAAATAAGTGCCTTGAGCATACAGAGAAGTCCCTAGAATAGCTCCTTAAAACAAATAGGGCTCAATCGGCCCTAGGATAATGCCTTGTCCAGACTTGCTTTAATAATGCTTAAAAACAAGCCCCAAAGGTATCGGTCTCATCCATAAGTAAATTAGTTGCCTGCCAGGTCAAAACCCAATGTTCTTCAAAAGAAAACAACAAAGTTCAGATTCATAGCATTCAACATTCAGTCAAAAATCACCGGCCGTGTAAAGATGCAAAAGAATGGGACCCATAGCAAGGATAAAACCCCATCAATAAGAACAGAACCCGAAATGACAAAGATACGGGAACTAACAGGCAGAAATTTTAAAAATGCCATTTCAGGGGCGCCTGGGTGGCTGGTTAAGTGTCCGACTTCGGCTCAGGTCATGATCTCGTGGTTTGTGAGTTCGAGCCCCATGTCGGGCTCTGTGCTGACAGCTCAGAGCCTGGAGCCGCTTCAGATTCTCTGTCTCCGTGTCTCTCTCTGCCCCTCCCCTGCTCACGTTCTGACTCTCTCTCTTTCTCTCAAAAAGAAATAAACATTAAAAAAATTTTAATGCCATCATAAATTTGCTAAGGAACGTAGAAGACAATATAGGCAAGATGAAGGAAAAATGGAAGACATAAAAAAGACCCAAATGAAACTTTAGAGATGAAAGAAACAACAGCAGAAATAAAAAAGAACACTGATAAGATTAACAGAATATTAGGCCTCAAGAAGACCAAAATTAGTGACCTTGAATACATAGCAAGAGAAACCTTATAAACTGAGGCACAGAGAGGAAAAAGGCTAGGAAAAAAACTGAACCCCAGTGACCTATGAAACAATGGAAAGCTATCTTCCATCTGTAACTGGGGTGTCAGAAAAGTCGGGGTGGGGGGAAATGTCAGCAAGTGTAATGGCTGAAAATTTCCAAATTTGATTAAACAGTAAATTACAAATCTCAACATACCATAGGCAGAACACACACACATGCACACACACACATGCACATACACACACGTGCGCGCGCGCACACACACACACCATAAATGATCCCCAAAGCACTTCATATTCAAATTGCTGAAAAGCTGTGATAAAGAAAAAAATCTTAAAACCAGTCAGAGACAGGGTGCCTCAGGGTGGCTCAGTCGGTTAAGCGTCCGACTTCAGCTCAGGTCATGATCTCACAGTTCAAGAATTTGAACCCCGCGTCGGGCTCTGCTGACAGCTCAGAGCCTGGAGCCTGTTTCGGATTCTGTGTCTCCCTCTCTCTCTGTCCCTCCCCTGCTTGCACTCTATCTCTCTGTCTCCCAAAAACAAACATTAAAAGGAACGAAAAAAATAAACGATAACCACACCTACTAACTGCAAGCGATGCTGAGAAATGAACTATGCATTTCAGATGGTTCTTTTGACCCATCAAACTCTTGGTTTAAATTTTAAACATAACTCTCCAGGGTTTTTTACTTGGCGAAAATATCTCCATGTCTTTACTATAAATGTAATAAGTTTACCTTAAAGTTACATGAATAAAGTTACATGAAAACAGATAGCAAGTACTTGAAAGCTTTGTGGGAAAGTCAAAAAGTACTTTTTTAGAGGGTGGCACGGTTACTGGTAACTTACATCTTTTAAAAAAGGAATAGATTTGATGTTTTGTGTGCAGTTTTAGTTTATAGAAAAATCAAGGGACAACTACAGCGAGTTTCCATAAATCCCCCCACCCCAAGTTTCCCTTGTGATTAATATCTTGTCCTGGTTTGGACGTTTGTTACCACTGATAAGCCAATATTGATACGTCATGACGAACTGAAATTTATAGTTTACGGTACGGTTCACTCGGGGTGTTCTACGCTCTATGAGTTGTGAGAAATGCGTAACGACACGTATCCACCGTTAGAGCGTCAGAATGCTTTCATTGCCCGAAGAATCCTGTGTTCCACCTGTTCATCCCTGCCCCTGCCCCTGGACACCGACTGAGCTGTTCACCGTGGCCATGGCCTTGCCTTTTCTAGATGTCAGAGGGTTGGAATGACACAACTGGCAGCATTTTCAGACTGGCTTCTGTCACTAGGGAATAAACATTTAAGGTCCCTCTGCATTTTTTTTTTTCATGGCTTGCTAGTTCATTTCTTTTTAGCACCAACCAACATTCCGTTCTCCGGATGCACCACGGTTTACCCCTTCACCTCCCGACGGACATCTTGATTGCTCTTGAGTTTTAGCAATTATGCGTAAAGCTCCTATAAACATTTGTGTGCGGCCTCTCGTTGTGGACATAAGTTTTCAATCCGTTTGGGTAAACATCTAGGAGTGTGATTGCGGGATCATTCGATAAGACTATGTTTTGCTTTGCAAGAAACTACCAAACCGTGGTCCAAACCAGCTGCCCTGTTTTGCATTCCTTCGGCAACGAGCGAGAGTTCCTGCCATTCCACACGGTTGCGGGGTTTGGCGTTGTCAGCCTTCTGGATTTTGGCCGTTCTAAGAGGTGTGTCATGGTACCTCATGGTTTCCCATGACTTTTTAAATGTTATTTATGCACGCGTCACGACCCGTGTGTCGGGATTATATTTCTGAGTTGCGAACTCGGGTTTGCAAACTTCTGCCCCAGCTCCCGGAGGCAGGATTGTTGGAGGAGCAGAATGGAAGAGGAAAGAAAAGGGCCAAGGATTCTGAGCTGGCGGGGTCAGGATTAGGGAGAGCCGCGGTCACTTGTCTTGGAGAAGGAAGGCGTGACGGGGCAGTCTGGTGGGCCCCTGGAATGCCTCCTCTCTCCGTTCGGGCCAGCTTGGCACACATCTCCCCAGCCAGATGGCTTCGTGTACAGTTAGAAAATAGGCCATTTCCCTCCTTCCTCTGTGCAGCTCTGACCTGGTTTCTCAGCTTGACTACTCTAAGGTGAAATGGCGTCCCATCCAGCCCAGGATTTCGTACCCGGGTGCCTCCTCCTGCTCAAACGTCTGGGGCCTCGGCAGCAGCCAGCCCCCCCGCCGTGTGGCCCAGGGGCTGCCGGGCCATTGGATTGCAGAGAAAGCATAAGGAATACAGCGGTGAGTTCTGTAACCAATGAGAGAAGAAATCTGTCTCACGGCTCTAACTGATAAATGTTAAATACCCTGGCCCTCCCGGCTCACGGTACAGAGGCATCTTCCACAGGTTACGTGGGTGTAGACATACTCTTGAGTTCCGTTATTCTCTGAAAGCATCTCAGCTCGGCTCGGATCTTCTTGTTGGCCGTGAGCATCGGTGTGCCCGCGCACCTGGAAAGATGCCACACGGGCTGCCCAGAGTGGAGAAGGGCCTTTGGGCAGGGGTGGGGGGAGAGGGGGGAGGGTTTCAAGTCTTCCCTTTGGCTCGAAGGACTCCAAACACTTTCCTTGCCTCTCTCCCGAACACCCCTTCAGCTCTGTCCGAACCCATTTTCTTAACGCTAAGTAAACCGTTTATTTGCTTCTGCTAATCCTGGTGTGGGCGTTATTGTTTGTGCTCAGTGAACTGGACACGGATTCACCCTTTGCAGGGTCCCTGTTGGATTTCTTACTCCAGGCCGCCATTGGAAACAGGCCTTTCCTCGGTACCCGGTTCTGTAGCAATTCTTCCCTTCGCCTCCCATCTTCTCCTCGCCGCCCCCCCCCCAGGTTGGGGTCTCTGTTCATCACCTTCTTTAGGCACTTCCCCCCCATTGGTTGATCGATTCTTTTAGGTGACCAGTTGCAGACTTCTGCTTCATGCAAGGCAGTGCGTTCGGGGCTGGAGGTCAACTCTTGCTCTCACAGGGCTTGCGAGCTGGCGGGGAGGACCCGGGGGGCAGGTTGATGGTCAGGGCAAGGGTTCATTACCTCTGCGGGCAGAAGTCATGCGGCATGACTTCAAGCTTCTGCACGGAGAGTAGTGTCTCCATTTTCTCACTGGAAGTGGACGATCCGGGAAGGCTTCTTGGAGAGAAACCCGGTGGACTGAGATCCCAGAGACAAAAAGGGATGGACAGGTGAGGAGGGGAATCCTGGGAGGATGTGCCAGGAACAGGGAGCGCTTGCGGGAAAACCCGGAAAAGAGAGTGTTAAGGACGTGAAAGAGGTTCCGTGTACCCGGAGCATAGGTCGCAGGAGAGAGTCCCCAGGTCGCTGCGTGTGGGGACAATGATGCAGAGTGTAGACCACGCTGCTTGGGCTCTACCTTAAGAGGGAGGCATTAAAGGGCTGCGACATGACTGACCGGGTCCATGTTTTGGCAAGACTCTGGAGAGTGGGATTGACGTGAAGCCAGAACATTTAAGAAATTGGTTCAGTAATTCAGGGAAGTGAACAAGGGCAAACCAGAATAAAGGCGGAAGGATGGAGAGAAGGTGACGGATGCCAGACATACTGAGAATGAACCGGTGCCTTTGGAGATTCGTTTGCTGTTAGGAGACAGGAGTCCAGTATGTTGCCTGTTCTTTGGCTTGGGAAACTGATTAGACAATGGCGCCTTCACCCAGGTAGGTAATAACTGACGTAGGCAGATCTTTTTTATTTTTTTTTAATTAATACATTTTATTTTTTTAGAGCAGTGTTAGCTTCACAGAAAAATTGACAGAAAGGTTCAGAGGTTCCCAATTGTACCCCCTGTCCCCACAAATGCACTGCCTTCCCCACTATTGATGTCCTACACCACGGTGGCACGTTTGTTACAGTCAGTGAGCCCGCACGGACAAGTCATCCCCGGGAGCCCATAGTGTACATTAGGGGGTTGGCGTTGCATATTCTGTGAGTTTGGACAAACGCATGATGACTTGTAGCTGTCACTGTAGTATCAGACACGGTAGTTTCATTGCCTCTGTGAAACTCCTCTGTGTTCCGCCCGCCCATTCCTGTCTCCCACCCAACCCCCTTCCCCCTCCCCACCTCCTGCCCCCTGCCCCTGGCAACAGTGATCTTTTCACCATCTCCATAGTTTCGCGTTTTCCAGGATGTCATATAGTCAGAATCATTCAGCCTTTCCAGCCTGGCTTTTTTCACTTAGTCACATACATTTAAAGTTCCTCCGTGTCTTTTCCCGACTCAATAGCTAATTTCTTCTTAGGACTGGATAATATTCCATCGCCTCATACGCCACAGTTTGTTTATCTGCTCACCTACCAAAAGACATCTTGGTTGCCTCCAATTCCTTGACGATTTTGAACAAAGCTGCCGTAAACATCCATGTGCAGGTTTCTGTGTGAACATAAGTTTCCAACGCGTTTGGATAGATATCAGGAAGTGTGATTGCCTGGCTTGTGCGGTAAGAGGGCTTAGTTGTGTGAGAAGTTGCCAAACTGTCTTCAGGAACGGCTGTCCCGTTTTGCATTCCCATCAGCCATGGAGGAGAATTCCTCCCGCTCCAGCATTTGGTGTTGTCAGGGATCTAGATTTGGCCCTCTTCCTTGGTGAGGTGTCTATTAATGCCTCTTGCCTATTTTTATTTTTTATTTAAAATTTTTTTTAACGTTTATTTATTTTTGAGAGACAGAGTGTGAGCAGGGGAAGGGCAGAGAGAGAGAGAGAACGCAGACGCAGAATCTGAAGCAGGCTCCAGGCTCTGAGCCATCAGCACAGAGCCCGACGCGGGGCTCAAACTCACAGACTGTGAGATCATGACCTGAGCTGAAGTCGGCCGCTTCACCGACTGAGCCACCCAGGTGCCCCTCTCGCCTATTTTTAAATCGGGCTGTTTGTTTGCTTATCATTGAGTTTTAAGAGTTCTTTGTACATTTTTCGGTAACAGTCCATTATTCGGTGCATCTTTTGTAAATATTTTCTCCTAGTCTGTGGCTTGTTTTCTCATTCTCTTGACACTGCCTTTCCTAGAACAGAAGGTTTTAATTTTAATGAAGCTCACCTTATCAATTGTTTCTTTCGTAGGTCGTGCCTTTGGCTTTGAAGATACAGTTTTGAAAGAGAGTTGAGTTCCATTCTCTCCTTGTTGGACTCGAGTCCCCTTTGGACGTCCATTTGGTCACAGGACCCTCAGCCTAGAAGAACAGGTTTGGTCTGTTCGTTAGGACCTCATCGTCTCCTTGTCTCCTTCCCCAGCACTCAGATGTCTGGATGGCAGCTTAGTCCCCACTCAAGACACTGCAGTCCCCGTCACTGTCTTCCTTGGCAGCCTCCTCCTCAAAAGTAGCAAGACAGCGTTCAGAGACGGGAATAGGCTCCTGTTTCTTTGGCATTCTAGGACAATTTTTCTGCTCTCTGCCATTCCGGAAGCAAAAGCTTTCTACATGCACTGTTCTCAGGGAGAAAAGCTGGGCTTTACACTAAGAGATTCTTGGCTTTGGGTTCCTCTACGGGGTTTGGGAAATCTGATATTCAGTTATGAGATGGCACGTCAGAGAGAAATGGTTTAATTTGGATTCCCAAGGAGCCGTGCCTCAGATGATCTTAAGCCAAAACCCGCTGGCCTGATCATAGATTTTAGACCACAAAGAGAAAAGGCAGCACGTGATAAGACAGCATATGTCAAGAAAGACCTCAGGACATCCAAAGGGGTTCAGTGCTTTGCCTTCTGCCTAAAACTAGGGGAAGAGACCGTGTCCCAGGTTAGCCACAGTGGAGGAGTACACTTGGCAGTGTGGTGACTAGACCTATTTTTGCTATTGGTTCTTTGGCCTCTGGATGAGGGTGTGCCTGAGTCCCCTGAAGCTGTAGGTGGGAGAATCACTCAGGCTTCTGGTGTGGATCAATTAATAGCAAATTCATCAACATGAAATAGCAAGAGATGCTATAATGGACCACCCAAATGGATGCCTCTTTTTTGACACCTGGACAGTACTAGGTATTAACCCTAGAAACTTTCATCAATTCCCGAAGAATTCTGAATCTGACCTAATATTTATCCCAAGTAGACCAGGTGGTGAAACAGGAGGACCTGAGTTGCAATGCAGGAGTGGGGTCAAGACTTGTGGTTTCCTTTTTCTGTTTCCTGTGAATCCATGCTCTTGAGCAAGTTAAGATGTAGAAAATAAAGTTCCATTTCTGCACAACTGACGTAGAGTGTGAGGTTTTGCTTCTTCTGTACAAGCTCCCGTGTCGCTTCTGGAACATGACACTCTTTCTTTGGTTCTGAAAGTCCGTGCTGCCCAATAACAGCATCCTTTCCCTAACTTTGCTGCTATGACGTCCTGTTCAATGCCAGTCCACCTGTTGACACCTGCTTCTGTTCCTCCTCCTCTGTATCTTGCATCCTGACAGCATCTCTAGCTATTTTAATATATTTCAATATCCGAGCTATTTTAATATATTTCAATACCAATGTATTTAAAACAATTCTTTTTAATGTTTATTTTTGAGAGGAGAGAGAGAGCACAAGCAGGGGAGAGGCAGAGAGAAAGATAGGGAGACACAGAATATGAAGCAGGCTCCAGGCTCCGAGCCATCAGCACAGAGCCCGATGCAGGGCTCGAACACACAAATCATGAGATTATGACCTGAGCCGAAATTGGGTACTTAACCGAATGAGCCACTGAGGCAACCCTATTTTAATATATTTCAATATGCCTCAATAAAGGTAATCCGAGGTGATGTTTTGCTACTGCCTTTGGCCTTATGGTTCCTTTACCTCCTTGTCATGCGACTGGTGAGCAATGACTGATTGTTACACTGTACTGCTCCGTGGGCAAAAGCTTGGAATTCGTGTGCCCTCACTCGTTCCCTTCCTACAACCTCAGGCAGCCTTTAGCTACTGGCACACATTCACCTACGCCATTCAGTAACCTGCTGCCGGTCTCATTTCCTTCCGTGTCTGAGTTAGATACCGTGGTCAGCTATTTTAACTCTCTTTGTTAATACTCGAGGCCTTATTAAGCATCCTGCCATATCCAATTTTCCATCATTGCTGTTTTCATTCTTCATTTCTGCTTCTGGGCCACGGATCATTGCCAAAGAATATGCCGGAACTTTGCCAACTCGATCGATGATGTATTCATGTTAACGTCAACGGGGCATACATTTCTGCTTCTCCGTCTCATCGTTTCGTGTCTTTTCATTCCCCCCAAAGGCCACAACAATCTTCTAAACTGGAGTGCATCTTAAAAGAATTTTGAAAATCTACATACATCCTCGGACATTTACAAATGGACATATTGATGTTTTCAGCAAAGATTTAATTGGTTAACAAGTATGTACTTTCCGGGTTATTTTAATATTGACACTTTAAAATAAAAGTGTTGCATTGTTCCTTTAAATGAATCCAGCGTAATAGAAATACTATGGTAATTTGACACCTGGCTTTACCCATTTAAAAAATACACAAAGGCTTTTTTTTTTTTTTTAACAGATTTTACATTATTCCTTTTATTTCTTGAGCTCATATTCTGTTCGGCTTCCCCCGCATTTTATCTCAATGCACTTTTATGCTTAATGTCATCACTCTGTCAGATTTCTCTACAACAAAACGCATGTAGTATTTAATTTATTTTTATTTACCGTGACTACAAGATTTATGTGTTAAAACATTTCTTTTTGATTGGGTTATCATGGGACTCATTACCAGTATAGAGTTGCTCAAAACATCGCAAATATACGGCAGTTCGAAAATTAAGCACACGTCTTATTGGAAAGGCATGCCTTAATTAGGCGGATAGGAACGAGTCTCTGGTTACTTAACAAAGGGAGCTATTGAGTTTTTTCTTTGTGTTGTGCACTCGAGAGTTTTAGACCCAGGCAGGGCACGGGATGGATGAGAGATTCGGCTGTTTCTGAGAAAGTGGAGGAAGGGCGGGCTGTGGGGGGACGGGGGAAGAGGAAACAGCAAGATGCACCCACGCCATGCCCTGTGCTTGCCGGGGTTCCTGGGATCCCACTTTGAAGACCAGTTGTTCTGAACGTTCCTCTCTTTGACCCCAGTCCCCAGGCAGTGAGGAATGAGGTCCAACGAGACCTTCGAGATCCTCGTGATCTCACCCCCTGCCCCACCTCCTCTTCTTTCCACTCCTTTGGAAGATGTATCCTTGCTTGTCAGGTTCATGTATTCCTTCCCACAGATGCTGGTTGGTTTTTTTTTTTTTTTTCATGTTTTTAATTGCATCCCGTCTCTCACAACTCCCTTTAATTTCTTTCTTTCCAGATGTTTTTCCTTCTGCCAACAAACTTGCCAGGTTTCTCTTGTGTGTGTGTGTTTAAAAACACTTTTAATTAAAAAAAAAAACCCTCTTCACTTGACTTTTCTGCCTTGTCCATAGATGTGGTACTTCCATTCTCTTTATTCAATTCCGGTGTGTCTAATTTCTCTCAATATTGTACCTCCCGCCCCCACCCTGCAGTGATTAACACTTACACTCCTTCCTAGAGGTTTTCCCGCCTTGTCCGTTCCCCTAAGCCCCTTTGATGAGGGAGCTAAGGCAGACTGAGGGCAGAAGCTAACAACACCGGCTCGCTCCCAGGTGGGACATGTGTGACACTCCTCAGGCACTCCAGGCTGCCCGGGAATGAAGGACAGGGGATAAACAAATGGTTAACTGATAGAGATCACAGTCCTGCAAGGCAGGAGTCCCATATATATATACACACACACACATATAGGTAAATTATAAGAAAAAGGCAATCTTATTAATAGCCTACTCTTCAGAAACCTAGAGACTCAGTTTCTTGGAGCCTCAACATCACCCTTCCCTCCACAGTGATGAACAAAGGCAAGAAGGAAATGGCAGGTAAAATTAAGTTTCCTTGTAACCTGCAGCCCATGGACAAATCCTTGAGGCAAATACAGAGTAGAACTTTCCTCCAGGAACCCCTACCGTCCTAATGGTAATGCCTGACTAGAGGGAAAAACAGCCTTAGCCTGACAGAAGCCATGCCCCTGGCATCTTGTGAGTCCTTTTTAGCAGATCAAAGTCTTTCTGGATGCTTCCCTTTTGCTTTCCCTCCCCCAACTCCATGGTGTATGCCCAGTCAGCCTTCACAGCCCCCAGTAGAGCTCTTTCTGCCCACGAGTCCTAGCCCTGTGTTTTAATAAAACCACCTTTTTGCACCAAAGACGTCTTCGAGAATTCTTTCTTGGCCGTCAGCTCCAGACCCCGCCATCAGTCAGAAACTCCATCGCATCGGTTTACGTTTTCTAGATTTTCGACCTCTTGGATGCCACCTGGTTGCTTCACTTTCCCGTTGCTCAGGCGATGCACCCCAAAAGCTTCTCTTTCCGCGAGCCTCGCCACACCCCTGCTCCAGGCTGGGGCTCTCCTCCCACGGGGCATTTCTGACTTGCTCTGAAAGGCTGTCCCTTGCTCAGAAATTCAGTTAATGCATTCTTCAAAATCCCCCGTGAGACTTCATCTTTGACCCATTTTTGAAGTGTGTCGTTTGGCTTCCAGGTGTTTCTATGTGGCCTCCACTGACCACGCCAGAGTGAGGGGGGCAGCTTGGATTTTAAATCCTCCTCAATGCGCTCAATCAATGTTTCGGCCCCACTTCCTCTTGCTGCTTGTAGCAGAAACCCTACCCCCAGCCCAACTCGATGTACCATACCGTCCACTCTCTCAACATCACCTCGGGCCTTCCCAGATTTGTACTTTCGTTTATATTTAGAATTCTTTGATGATACGGTGTTTTGCTTTGTCTCTGTTTTTGTTTTGTTTTTCGGCTTCCCAGACACTGGTCGCAAAGTCATTTGAGGGCTATTCTATTTCTTTTCTTCTTTTTCTTTAAGTTTATTGATTTATTTTGAGAAAGACACAGTGCGAGTGGGGGAGGGGCAGAAAGAGAGGGAGACAGAGGATCCCAAGCAAGCTCTGTGTCAATTAGCTCAGAACCCGATGTGGGGCTCGAAGTCACAAAACTGTGAGACCATGACCTGAGCCAAAACCAAGAGTCGGCCACTTAACCGACTGAGCCGCCTGGCACCCAAAGGCTATTCTATTTCTTCATTTAGGAAACAATTGTAGGTTGAAATTATGGGAATATAATCCAGAGTGATTATTCTGGGGGAAAAGAGGTACCTTAAAAAGAGTCATCAAATTACTGTCCAGAGGTTGGATCTCTAACCATATTGCCAATTTGTTCCCAAACGGTACAGAATGCCATGCCTTGAGAAGGTGAGAGAAGTGTCTACTGCCATCTAAATGAATGATTCTGTAGTCAGTTCTCACTTACATAAATTTGCTCTGAGAATTTAAGTAAATTCCTCCCATTTTTCAAGTTTCTTTTGAACAGGGCTAACAATGATTCATTTGCCAAATGCCTTGGGTAAGAAGATCTCCTATCTGCCAAGGTTTTTTTTTTTTTTTTTTTTAATATATAATTAATAACAGCATCCGTGAGGTATCACGGAATATTATTATAGTATTTAATCTGAGAGAACAAATACATCTAATTGAGGCCTGTTAAATAATGAAGAACACAAAATTACTTCTTTGGAAACCCGAAACGCATTCGATGAAAATTACCAGGTAGCAAACGTGACTCAAACAATTCCATTTTATTGTAACCCTTTGAATTTATATTATACTCCTTTCTAAGTTCAAAGAATTTAATTAAAAGATTTTTCACAAAGCCCAACATATAATCATCCGGTCCTCTCTACTGGCTAGTGAATGAATCAGAGAACAATACTTTTCTGTGGATGTTTGCACGTGTGTTTACAATTGCTAGCATGGAATTTCAATGGTTACAACACTATCAGCGGCTTGCTCTCGGTGGCCCTTTGACATTTGGCGGGATCATTCTAGAATTCCTAGCCCTCCCTTGGTAAGGCTCATTAATGATGGTCAGGAACACTGTGAGCCCTGTTACTGACGCCCCCTGTGTCCACACCTGTGCAGGTCCTGGGCCAACGAACACTGTTGGCAGTGGGCCTTACACGGCAGCCTGAACTCACTCTATGCTGGAGCGACTTGTGAAAATACGGTTTCTCGGGCCCTATAACCACAGAATCCGAATATCCAAAGCGGATCCTGGAATTTGCCTTTTTTTTTTCTTTAAAAAAAAAATAATCACTCTAGGTAAAGTCGGAGCTCATTAAAATGTATGCATTGCTGATGTGAAATAAGAATCTGTAGTTTTAGGCTTGGAATTTCTCAGCGCCTACCATAATCGGGCTCACCTGCCCACCCTCCCTGGGGCATGGCTAGTATCCTATTTAAAATTGCTCTCCTCTTCTGGGCGCCATTTTACGTTACTTTTGTACCCACCGGTGGGGACGAAGGTCACTACTTTAGTCTTCATCTCTCAGTGTTTGTCTTCCTCACCGGCAGCTTCGATTCTCTGTGTGCCGTTGAGTATCGTTGATTATGTACGATATTATTTTGCACGTGTGTTTCTAGGTGCTAGGGTTTGTTATTTTCAGTTGCATAGCTTGTGTGATGTGGAGTCTCCCCAACCGGATTGTCAATGACTTGAAGACAGAGAGAATGGCTGCTTTCGTTAGTATTCTGGCCCAGTGCCTTGCTCAGAACTCTGCGGCCAGCCGGTGTTCATTAGACGCATTTTAACAGACTGGTGTTCTGCATACACATCTTCAGCTGGAGAAGAACAAGGGTGGCCTGGGAGCTCTAGGCAGGGACTGGGTATCCACCTATAGATTACCTAATGAGGTATACAACACAGCACCAGATACAGAGCTCATTTGGCACCTCTTGAGAGGCAAGGGGCCATTTTGGTCCAGCCTTATTAGCATCCGGGAGGGATCTGTGATTAATTAAAAATGTTAGTGATCATTAGTGCCCAGAGTCAGGGGAGATGGTTATTCATGATCGGCTCTAATTATAACTTAAATGCCAAAAAAAAAAATTTTTTTTTTGCCTGCATTTTAGTCGCTTCAACATATAGTTATTCCAGGAACATCTTAGAATAATAGATGGCATTTCACTTAAGCAATGAGCACTTCCTAAGAACCTAAGAATGCTTTCCGTTTCTTCTTCTAAAAAGCACTTCTCTTATTAAACGGTACAGTGTGTGTGTTTGTGTGTAGCGTGTGTCCAAGTGCATGGAGGCTTAGCGAAGTGGCCTTATTTTTAGCTCTAACGAGGAGAGAGCGGGTTCCACGAATACATGCTAATTAGTGCACAGCATTTAGCCACAACTAGGAAAATTGAAATTCAGCCCACGACATAAGGGTTTGCATCCTCCCGGTAACCCTCCCTCAGCGATCAGTAAATTAGTATGTGCGCTTGTGTTGAAAAGTCCGGTTTTAACTTTATGGGTTAAATGAAGTTTTCCTGAAGGAAATCATTAGAAGTCTCTGTATGAATATTTCACTACCTTTGTTTATAGAAATGCTCTCTATGTGAGGACGTGGACCTGAAGTTTCTTTTAGAACTGAGGCAAGGAGGTATTTTGGTCCCTCTGGGAAATGGGGGCACTTGCTCCTTTATGGAAATAGGAACTGCGTAATTGACAGTGTCTGCCTTTTGTTTGGTGGCCAAAAATCTCAGAGCTAAATTTAAAGCTCAGCTAGCCAGTTTTGCAGAGATTTAACAGCTGAGTGTCTATGTTCCTTTATCATCTTGTCTTGGCGTTCTCCTCTTATTATACTTCGGACGCCCCTACCCGGAATCTTTTAGGGAAAAAATGGGGAAGGAATACATTCAGAAAATGAAATAGGCTTGTTGCTTTGTGATGTACCAGGGGGGATTATTAGATTTGTCAGACGAGTGACAGAACCTCAGTTTTCATGTGCCAAAATGAACATAATAATACTCGCCCACTTACTTCACGAGATGGCCGTGAGGATTCATTCAGGTTGGGGTCCGTTGTAAGGAACAGACAAACAGTATTTTTGTACAGAAGGTCCCGGCTTTAAAGTTTAAGCTATGTTTACTGAAGATTCGGGATTCTGTGTTTTTAGACTCTGTGGGGCAGGCCAAGCGCGACTGGGAAGGAAAAGAGGAATCTTAGAAAAGAAGTCATCCTAGATGAAACAGGGATGAAGGTGAGCTCAGTCATTGTCTAGGACAGTCGGATTGTTATCAAGAAGTGGAATGATTTTATTTATAGTATGCTAGCCCCTTCATGCCATCTTTATGCCGGGGCCCCTGGGAGGGCAAGTATAAAAGTTAGAAGAGTGGTTTCACTAAAATCTCTGCCAGAAATGTAAAGCGACTCTTTCGTCAGCAAGGATCGGTGCAGAGCGGAAGTCTACCCTTGTAATCTCCACTTGCTCACTTGCTATTTTGTCTTAGATGACTTTGATCTTCTTAGTTGATTAGCCAAATAGTCGCCAGCTGCTCTACTGAAATGACAACGAAAATGTTCAACGATGAATGCCTAGGAGCGAAGGCCAAGGTCTCCTCTTCCCGGTCTCGCTGGACTCTGACTGCGTTCATCCCTTTTCCCTGGCAGTGCTCCTGTCTGGACGGTGGGACACAATCCTATTACCTCTCTGACCCCGGCTCCTCCTCTCTGGTTGCTTTCTCTGCTGCGGCTCGCTGTCCAGGATCGGAGGGTTGGAAGTCAGCCCTTCCCACTGTCTTATTCTCACTATGGGCACTTCAGAATCGCACCTATCCTGTTTGACAAGTTGTACAATAACGACTGTTGTAATAACAGAACAACAAGGTGGGTTAATTAGTTACTTCTAAGAATAGAACATAGTCACATGGATATGACAAATTTACATTTGCGATGCCTCCCTCAATAGGAGAAAAAGAACCCAGGGCATGGAGAATTGCTTCTAAATCTAGACACACCCCTCGCCATTTAGAAACACCTATAGAAACATCATTTGTGTAGAGAAGAGAATTGAGAGCTACCCTTCGATCCATTCCGGGCTATTCCACCCTCTGAACTCTGATGGCTCTAAATCGGTATCTCTGTTCCAGAATTTTCTCCTGATTTCTAGACTGCCGCTTCTAACAAGGTCACAAGACTTGAGTGTTTCTCCGGAACTAAAACTCAAGCTGGTTATCTTTCCCTTGACTCTGTTTCTCCTCCTATACTCACCAACCCACCTGGAGTTTTTCTAGATTCCTTTTACCCCTGTCTGCCTCACATTTGGCTCAAGTCGCTTGTATTTCTGTAACATTTTTTACAAATCCCTTCCTCTAAATCGATGATCTTCCCACCTCAGTGATTGTTGGTGATCGATGCTGCTGGTCGAGGGGGTCGGAAGGGGCATTGGCGTTAGAGACTTAATTTTTTCTCTAGTACTTTCTCACTTATCCCAGGTAATGGTCTCTTTACACTCCTTTCCCCATCTCACAAGACTCCAAGAGAACCGTCCAAGAGAACTTTCTGTGATGTGCTGTCCAGGACAGTCGCCTTTAGTCGCGTGAGGCTGTTAAGCACCTGAAATGCGGCTACTACAACTGAGGAACTGAGGTTTTAATTATTATTTAACTTTCAGTCTGGTGAGTGTCTACTGTATTGAATGGTACGACTCCGTTCCAAGACAAGAATCTCTTCATATTTCTTCTTCACTTAAAATGTTCTAATGGTTCTATGTGGTCTATAGACTGAAGATGGATTATAATGTAATTCGTTTTCAATCTTGAAATCAGGTGGACTTAATCAAATACGGGCCCCCACACTTAATAGCTATGTTGCTTTAGGCATATAAGTTCATCTTCGATTCTCAGCTTCTTTGTTAGTGTAATAACATATTACACTAATTATAGCAAGTGATCAAGCACTAGAACCCATTAATTATAATAAGAAATTGACACCCGTTAATAATAATGTGGTAACAATAGTAATTACTGTTCCAAACTGTCGTAAGGCACACAAGTCCCTTTATATTTGGAGCTTGCCCCTTGTTTCCAGTTTCAATGTTGATAGACTGTGTCTTGGACCTTAGCTTCTAGACTCTCTGAACTGTTTGTGTCTTCTGCAAATAGTCTCACTTAATTCATGTTTTTGTGTCTTCAGTTGTATTGGTTCCTTGCTAGCCTACCCTGGGAAACCCATCATTTTACTCTGAGCCCAAGGGGATACCTTATCTATGATGTCTTTCTGCTTTCCCCTGTCATAGCGAGTGGAGCTGACTACTTCCTCTTTCTGTCAGAACAATACACAATTTCTATCACAGCATATATCGCCTTTTATTGCATTTGGCTGTCCACACACGTCTCCTCCTTGACTGTGTTCTTGGAAAGTGGGGCCATTTTTCACTTCTGTGTTCCCAGGACCAGTAGACATCACGCGACAGGCACTACATACCTATTTTTGAGAGAACAATGGGCCAGGTCCTCTGGAAAAGTAAGTTTTTGATGGTTCTTTAAGCTATAGAAAACTGTTTACATTTTGGTCCAAGATTTATTCCCCGGTTGTTATGTGGCCTCAATAACCTGTCCCTTCCTCCGACATTTACCAGTGGAGGTTCTGGAGAGTAGAGTTTTCTGGAAGGTTTGTCAGACTCGGACACACTCAACCCTTAGTGTCTGCTTTTATTTTAGTTTATTTATTTATTTATTTATTTATTTATTTATTTATTTAGAATGAGTTGGGGAGGGGCAAAGAGAGAGAGAGAGAGAGAGAGAGAATGCCAAGCAGGGCCACTCTGTGGGGCTTTATGTCGCCACCGTGAGGTCAACAAACAGAGCCACTCAGGTGCCCTATTTGCTTCTGTTGTATTTTACTGCTACGTAACATATTTTTTGACCCTGAGGAAAAAAAAATATGGAGTTTTTGAATGGAAATGAAGATTTGAAGTTGGTACTTATTATCGTTTCTACAGTAGATATCCCAAACATATGCAGAAACGTCAAACACTGAATATAGAATTCAAAATCAAACTAAAAAGGCAAGGAAGGGCGCCTGGGTGGCTGGGAGCCTTTAAGCATCTGACTTCGGCTCAGGGCATGATCTCACAGTTTGTGAGTTTGAGTCCCACATCGGGTGAGCTTGAGCCCTGCTTTGGGTGACCTTGAGCCTGGCTTCGGGTGAGCATGAGCTCAGCTTGGGGTAAACACAAGCCCCGCTCCGGGTGAGCCCCGCTTCTCTCTCTCTGTCCCTCCTGGGATTCTCTCTCTCTTTCCCTCTCTGCCCGTTGCTCACTTATGCCCCCCCCATTCTAAAAAAAACAAAAAGACAAGAAAATGGCAAAATGCAGGGTGTATTCAGGAAACAGCAAGTCCTCTGGGTCTCCAGGACCATGGGCATAAGCCAGTGGGAAGACAGACAAAGTTTGGAAAGCAAGGCTGTGTATGTCGCCGAGGGGCTTTGTTGCCAGTCTCTGTAGTTTCTCCTTGAAAAAGGGAGCGATGGGAATGTCAACATGACTACAGCGTTTTGGATTAATGACGTCAAAAGCGATAAAGAAGATTAAGAAATTTCAGCTTGAGTTCTAGAAAGACATTCTAGGAGCCTGAACTAATATGTGGGTGAAAATTGAAAGGTTAAGGGGACCAACATTGCAGTGGACAAATATTCTGGTCTTGGGACCCGACTAAATACAGAGAGAGAGAAAGAAATTAAACGTGCCCCCGTATTTCCTGTCTGCAAGGAAAGGGGACCAAATCCCAGTAATAGGGAAGCCGAGAAGCGTGACAGGGATGGCAAGAGATGGGTTTTAGATACACTGACTTTGAAATGATAATGGGGTATGTTGCAAGAATGTGTAATAGGCATCTGAAAAATTAAAAGAGGAAGAACCTGAAGGCAAGGCTTAGGGCTGGGAGTTTGAGAAGGGCCAAAGAAAGACTGTTAAAGCAGAAAACCCTGAGTCTAACGTCAAGAAGAATCCGAATGTTCGATGCTCAAGCAGGACCTCAGAGATCAGCTAGTTTAACTTTCTTCTTTCATAGAGGAGGAAATCGAATGCCCGAGACTTCAAGGCAGGCTTAAGGAACTTACTTATATCCTTCCGCTAGGATTTACTCATCTATAAATGAAAGAGGGATTTTAGGCTAGTTTTTAACAGAAAAATCATAAAGTGACTGTGTTTCTGCCAAGCAAACATTTCATCATTATTCTTTTAAGGCAGCAGGAGACGTGATCTTGCCTGAAAGTCAGGCTCTCCTAGTTATCCAAAATGTTTTGTATTTAGAAAGAAATGAGATTAGTTTTAGATCGCAGATTACAATGGAGATACTAAGTATAACACAGAATGAATGCTTAGGGATAGAGATAAAACTCAAGACCCAAGTTAAATGCTTTTGACAAAAGCTGAGCCCATTCTTGTTTGGTTTCAAATACTCCAGGCTGTAATTTGAGATCCTGGAAAGATGAGACAAGAAATGGGGGGAAAAAATGGAGCTGGCCCCTCGTGTCCTGAAGTGACAACAGACCAATATATAGATTTCCCAGGCCACGCCTATGGAAGGAATGATGCGTTCATTTGTCTGGCTAGATACCTTAGGTTAAGAATTGGTTTAGATGTGGGGCGCCTTGGTGGCTCAGTCGGTTGAGCCTCTGACTTCAGTTCAGGTCATGATCTCATACTCCGTGAGTTTGAGCCCCACGTCAGGCTCTGTGTTGACAGCTAAGAGCCTGGAGCCTGCTTCGGATTCTGTGTCTCCCTCTCTCTCTGCCCCTCCCCTGCTCACTCTTTCTCTCTCTCCCTATCTCAAAAGTAAAGATTAAAAAAATTTTCTTTAAAAATAAAAAAAAGAATTAGTTTAGATAACAATTAAAAGAGTGATGGGTGCTGCATTATTAGAAACTTTTCTTGGTATATACTCCCCTAGTCTACAGTCCCTAACTGTCGTCTGAGATGGAAACTAGAAATCCCATCTGACTCTTTTCTTTTTAGAAATCAAACACTCAGGAAAACATGTCATAGCATAAAAAAACAAAGAAAATAAACTATCAAGGTTAGTAGGTCTGATTAGGAGAGTTATTTTTTTTCCCCAGTGGGGCAAGGCGCTGTAACCAAGTTAAAAAGAAAATATATCAAGAGAAAATACTTGCTATATGGACCATTAATAATTAACATTCTTAATATTCAAAATGAGATTTCAAAGCAAGTGTCAGAAAGTTACCCTCCCCTCAGCATGGAATAATACTCAGCCATAAAAAAGAATGAAATTGTGCTATTTGTGAGGTCATGGATGGAGCTAGACAGGTATTATGCTAAGTGAGATACATCAGTCAGAGAAAGACAAATACCATACAATGTCACTAATCTGTGGGATTTAAGAAACAAAACAGATGAACGTAGGGGTAAAAAAAAAAGGAGAGAGGCAAACCATAAAACAGACTTTTAACTATAGAGAACAAACTGAGGGTTGCTGGAGGGGAGGTGGGGGGTGGTGGGGGGGCTGGGTTAAATGAGCGATGGGTATTAAGGAGGGCACTTGTGATGAGTATGAGTGTTGTATAAGTGATGAATCACTAAATCCTACGCCTGAAACAAAACTACACTCCATGTTAACTAACTGGAATTCAAATAAAAACTTGGAATCAAAAAAAAAAAAAAAGTAAAAGAAAAAAAGAAAGTTACCCCTAGAGGAAAACAAATAAATGGATAGATGTTTTTACAAAGAAAAGTAAAAATTGCCAAAGACCGTAATAATCTTAATATTAATGAAGAAATGCAAGACTTATTCTCTCACTGCCAAACCTCTGTCCAATGGCCCCAAGCCATCATTACCTGTCTGTCTTTGGCAAAGATCAAAAGTAATGATAACATCCAGTGCAGATAACATCCAGTTGGTGGGGGAATAAATGTTCTTCAGAAAATTTAGCAATTTGAACTATAATCTTAACAAATTTTCTGGGGCGCCTGGGGGGCTCAGTCGGTTGAGCAGCCGACTTCAGCTCAGGTCATGATCTCACGGTTCATGGGTTCGAGCCCTGCATTGGGCTCTGTGCTGACAGCTCAGAGCCTGGAGCCTGCTTCAGATTCTGTCTCCCTCTCTCTCTGCCCCTCCCCTGCGCGTGCTCTGTCTCTCTCTCTCAAAAATAAATAAACCTTAAAAAAATTAAAACGAAAAATTCAAAAACAAAAAACAAATGTTCAAACTCTTTGTGAAGGGCAGAGTTCTTAGAGATTCTAATTTTCCTGCTTCCCGTTCTATATATTTGTACAACCCGCCCCCTCCTGCCCTTGAGTGAGGGTGAGACTTCGAGCATAATGGGATAGCCCTCCTGTAATTAGGTTACAGTATATGACAAAGGTGAAGAGATTTTGCAGATATAAAGAAGGTTGCCAATCACTTGACTTTGAGTTAACCAAATGAGAAATTATCCTCAATGGGCCTGGCCTAATCAGGTGAGCCTTTGAAGAACGGGTCTAGAGGGGTTGGAGGAACCTGCAGAAGCAAACTGTCGTGCTGTGAGGCTGGCCACATGGCCAGAGAAGGGCAGGTGGCCTCTCGGAGCTGTGGAACAGATCTCCATCCGCCGGAACCTGAATTCTGCCAACAACACTGAGTTTGGAAAGGTCCCTGAGCCCCAGACGAGACTGCAGTCTTGGCTGACACCTTGAATGCAGCCTGGGGAGATTCCGAGAAGAGAATCCAGCTAAGCCCTACCAGAGTTCTGACCCATAGAGTCTGCGAGGTAATAAATGTATGTTCTTTGAACTTGAGAAGTTCGTGGTGTTTTTGTTTTTTGAAATCAGCACTTGAATATGTCATACTTCTGCCTTCTGGCCTCCATTGTTTCTAGTGGCAAGTCAGTCATCAATCATACTGTTTGCTGTAAATAGTAAGTCATTTTTCTCTTGCTGCTCTTAAGATTTTTTCTTTGTGTTTTAAAGGCTTGACTATGATGTGCTTAGGTGTGAATTCTGTTGCTTATGCTACTTGGGAGACATGGAGCTTCTAAGATTAAGATTTTAGGGACTATGTCTCCACATATGTGTTTTTCGTCTTCCTTTTCCTCATTTCCTTCCGGCACTCTCATTTCATATATGTTGGGATGCTTAACATCGTCCCACATATTTCTGAGGCCCTGCTAATTTTTTAAAAAATCTTATTTTATTTTAATTAGACTGAGATAATTTCTATTGATCTTTCTTACAATTCATTGATATTTTCTTCTCTCCTCTCAAATCTGCTATTGAACATAACGAGTAAATTTTTCATATCGATTATTATACTTTTTAATTCGAGAATTTCCATTTGGTCCTTTTTCATAGTTTCTGTTTCTCTACTGGGAGATTCCCTGTTTGTTGAGTCATTGTTATACATTTTCTTTAATTTTTTGAATATAGTTATTTTTTCATTTTAGTTTTTATTTTTTTAAATTTTATTTATTTTTGAGAGAGAGAGAGAGAGAGAGAGAGAGAGACAGAGTGTGAGGAGGGGAGGGACAGAGAGAGGGAAACACAGAATCTGAAGTCAGCTCCAGGCTCTGAGCTGTCAGCACAGAGCCTGATGTGGGGCTGGAACTCACAAACTGTGAGATCATGATCTGAGCTGAAATCGGATGTTCAACCGACTGAGCCCCCCGGGCGCCCCTGAATATAGTTTTTAAAACAAATTCTTTGGAGATATTTATCATGGCTGCCTTATAGTCTAAATTTGCTAAATACATCATTTGGGGCTACTCAGTTTCCATTGACTCTTTTTTTTTTAATGTTTATTTGTTTTGAGAGAGAGCACACGTGCATGGGGGAGGGGAGAGAAGGGGGGAGGGGACAGAGGATCTGAAGTGGCTTCTGTGCTGACAGCAGAGAGCCTGATGTGAGGTTCAAATGCATTAACCGTGAGATCATGACCTGAGCCGAAGTTGGACGCTTAACCGACTGAGCCACCCAGGCACCCCTCTTGACTCCTTTTTCCCCTCAGTATCAGTTCCACTTCACTGATTGCTTAAAAATTAAACGTTTAGATAACATTTGTAGCAACTCTTAATTCTGATCTATTTTTCTGAGGATTTTGTTGTTGTTGTTTAAGTAATGTCCATAGACTTAAACTTATATTATATTCCCCACGACATGTAGCTCCTGAGGCTGACCCTGGGTCTGCATTGCATAGTGGTCAGTCAAGGTTTAGGCAGAGAGGAATCAACCCAAGCATATAAAGTCAACTGATACTTGACAAAGGGGCCAAGAATTCTCAATGGAGGAATGATAGTCTTTTAATACCTGGTGTTGGGTAGTTAAATATGCACATGTAAAAGAATGAAACAGGACTACTATCTCATGCCATTCACAACAATAAACTTCAGGTGGAGTAAAGAGTTAAATGTAAGACGTGAAGCCATGAGACTGTGAGAAGAGAACAGGAATCAGGCCACTGGACGTGGGTCTTGAGAATGATTTTTTGGATCTGACACCTAAAGTACAAGCAACCAAATAAAAAATAGACAAAACATAAGACACTCTTAAATACTAAGAACAGGGGTGCCTGGGTGGCTCAGTCGGTTAAGCGGCCAACTTCGGCTCAGGTCATGATCTCATGGTCTGTGAGTTCGAGCCCCGCGTCGGGCTCTGTGCTGACAGCTCAGAGCCTGGAGCCTGCTGCAGATTCTGTATTTCCCTCTCTCTCTGCCCTTCCCCTGCTCATACTCTGTCTCTATGTCTCTCAAAAATAAATAAACGTTAAAAAATTTAAAAAAATACTAAGAACAAACTGAGGGTTGATGGAGGGGTATGGGATAGGGGAGAGTATGATGACGGGCACTGAGGAGGGCACTTGTTGGGATGAGCACTGGGTGTTGTATGGAAACCCATTTGGCAATAAATTATTAAAAAAAATAAAAAAAAAAATAAAATAAAATGTAGTTTTCAACATGTCAACTTCAAAAAAAATAAAATAAAATAAACAAATGGGATGACATCAAACTAAAATGCATCTGCAAAGAAAACCACTGTGAAAGTGAAAAGGCAACCTACGGAGTGGTGAAAGGTGTTTGCAAACCACGTATCTGATAATGGGTTCATATTCAAAATAGATAACGAATTTGTCCAACTCAATAGCAAAAAAAAAAAAAAATCAAGTAACCAATTAGAAAATAGTCAAAGGACCTGAAAAGACATTTTTTTTCCAAAAAAATGCAAAAAGCCAACAGGTAGATGAAAAGAGGCTCAACATCACAAGTCACTGAGGAAATGCAGATTAATGCAGATTAAACCATGGAAGATATCAGTTCATGTCTGTGAGGACGGCCATCACCAAAAAGACAAGAGACAACAAACGCTGGTGAGGATGTGGAGAAAAGGAAAGCTTTGTGTCCTACCGATGGGCTTGTAAATTGCTGTGGAAAATAATATGAAGGATCCTTCAAAAATTAAAATGAGAACTATTATATATGTGATCCAGCAATTCTGCTTGTGGGAACATGCCCAAAGAAAACAAAAGCACAAACTCAGAAAGATACCTGCACCCTCATGATCACTGCAGCATTATTTACCGTAGCCAAGACATGGAAATAACTTAAGTATCCATCAATGGATGAAGGGATAAAGAAGTTGAGATCTCTCTCTCTCTCTCTCTCTCTCTCACACACACACACACGCACACTGGAATATTATTCAGCCATCAAAATGAGAAAATTCTACCATTTTGAGACACCATGAATGGAACTTGAGGGCATTATGCTAAGTGAAATAAGTCAGACAGAGAAAGACAAATGTTGTAGGACTTCATTTATAAGTGGGATCTAACAAACAAACAGGCAAACAAACAAACAGCTCTCCCTCCAACTCCTAGGAAAGGAGATCAAACCTGTGGCTAGCAGAGGTTGGGGCTGAGAGCAGGGCTAATTGGAGGAAAGTGGTCAAAAGGTACAGATTTCTGAGGGGCGCCTGGGAGGTTCAGTTGGCTAAGCCTCCGACTCTTGATTCCAGCCAAGGTCATGATCTTACGGTTGTAAGACTGAGCCCTGCATGAGGCTTTGTGTTGACAGTACAGAGCCTGCTTAGGATTCTCTCTCTCCCTCTGTCTCTGCCCCTCCCCTGCTCCCTCCCCCTCTCTCTCTTTCAAAATAAATAAATAAACTTAAATCAATTTCCTATTATAAGATAATGAGTACTAGGGGAGTAACGTACAACATGATGACTACAGCTGACACTACGGTGTGATGTATAAGAACATTGCTAGAGACGAAGTCCTAAATGTAGAACAGAAGTAGAGTATTTCCTTTTTCTTTCTTTTCTTCTTTTCTTTACGTTGTATCTTTATGAGATGATGGATATTAGCCGAACCTATTGTAATAATCACTTCACAAATATATGTTAATCGAACCATCATGCGTCCATCATTTTTTAGTAAGACTGGAAAAACCACTTGGAGCTCATAAGGCTTTACCCCCTGCTGACCAATCTTTGTGTGCGTCAGGGAGCACGTTCGGACTCCTACCATTCCCAGCTCTGCCTTAACTTCCCCTTCCCACCCGGGTCTCTCGGGTCTCCACTGCACGTGTGCATTGGTTCCCAGCAGCCCAGGAACGTGTGGATCCCATTCTTTGATGGCTCTCTCATCAAAACCAAGTTTTCCCTGTTTAATTTCGCATTGGTTCGTCGATTGCCCCAACGAGGATGGCATCTTCCGCCTGTAAAACCTACGGGTTTCCTTTTTAGTCTCCCCCTGAGTTTGCCACTTTTAGTGCACCAAACTGGGAGATTTTGACCCACCTGCCCCCACTCCAGTCTGGCACCAAAGCTGGTGGCTTCCCTGTCCAACTTCAGGCTGGCAAAACTCTTGATCTCCCAGTCTGAATTGGGATGAGAGATGAGAACGGTCTCTGAAGAAGGTCAGAGACTCCCGCTGCCTTTACCTGGAGCGCTACTAAATTTTCAAGAATAGATACATATCAACTTGTTGTCTGCCTTTAGTTAATTTGCAGAGTCCTAAAGCATTCTTTTCATAATTTTTTCTAGATTTATAATTTTTTTTCTCCCCTGAGAGGATTTGCTGAGCTCCTAACACGACCATGGCCGGAAGTTCAAGTTCTCTAGTACTCGTATATTAAACAAATCATTAAGTTGGATGTTAGAGTTACTGGAAGAGTCCGATGTGAAGCACTGTTTCGGGTCTGTAAAGCCTTTGATCACAGAACCACCGGTGGTTGTGTATCCTTACATTGGCCGTCTCGGATTTCCTGATATGTATATATGGCTGGTTCACCATGGTTCTTTATAATGTTAAGAGCAAGACTTAGCCTGCGTGTTTGGTCTCCAGCCTCATCCCTAATACGTGAAGCAAAACTCCAGCAAACTAGGTTGGCCAATGTTGCATTTCAGTTGCTTATTGCCATGTAGGCCATATGGAAGATCTTCTTTATGGTGATGAAAATAAATGCTGGGCAAGAAACCAGAAAACCAGGAATTACACTCATTTTATTAAAGAGCAGAGTCCTAACAAAAGAGAAATAAATAAAATGTACCAGTTACCAATCCCCGCCTGGAACCTACTCTCCAAACCACGATCTTTCCATTGATGAAAAGCATCGGACTTGCGAGCTAGACTTTACACAGAGGAGCAGATTTTGGCTTAATGAATCATCTTTCAGTAGCATGGGTTTGCCTGGATTTATTTCAATTGCCTTGATCCCTTCCATCGATGACTTGTAAAAGAAATGTTTCCGTTTTCAAGCCTGAGTTTTATTTTGCACAAAATGGTTTTCATTTCATTGTACACAGTGCACCTTGTTCTCTGGCGAGAAGTCCAGGTGTATGGGAAAATGAGCACTTTATGGAGTCACTCGTTTCCAGAGCAGCGACCATTTATATGAATAAAATGAAGCTTAATAAGTTGTCTGGTTTATTGCCAGGCTTATGAATAGAAATGTATAAAGCACAGAAAAGAAAACTGAAATCTGCCAGCCTAAAAATATGCCGAAAGAAGAAAGGAATTGCAAAATTGTACAAGCTTGGCTGTTCCTACTTTTACTGTTCTTTTTAGCAAAATTGACAGGAGCCTTGCCTTCCAGGGAGCTTGGTACCTGGGGCGGACTCCATCTCAGGAGTGAGAGGGGCAGCTTAGTGTCATTCACTTGCTGACGGATATCCTAACAAGAGTGTTTGACAGACGGGAGCCATTCACTCTGAGGGGTTAATGTGACTCTCCGTCAAAACGGATAGTTGAATAAAGCAAGCATCAAAATGGAATTAAGGAAGTCTTAAATTCTCCAGTCTCCAACTCCCAGTTCTTCTGCTGAAGAGAAATGTAAGAGTTTTTGGCCGTCCCTTAAAAGTCTACAGGTTAGAAGGAATCTCAAGAAAAAAAAAAGTGCCTTGCCTGAATTTTCTTGCGAGCTGCAGAATGCTGATGACAGTCTCTTTTCTGCGAAGGGAGACCTCTGAGGCTGTCTTTTAGATAGCAGAGGACAAGGGCTGTTTCATGGCACCCAACAAACTCTCACTGAAAGAATAATAATAATGGCAGATACGGGTACTAACACAGCCATATACTGTCAAAACACTTGTCCAGTGGAGTCTGGTTCTTTTCCTTTCTTTCTTGGCCAACCTTCTTAGAAAATTAGACTTTGTTTGCTGTTTTCACTTCCTCCCCTCTCAGCCCATAACAAGAGCCCTGGGGGTAAGAGTGCACGACCTGTATGCTGCGATTTCAATCTTGGATTGATGATGCTCGGCTTTGACCTTCACCATGTATGAGATTTAGAGTCATATCCTCTTTCCACCCTTGCCACATAAAGTGGTTTCTCACATTCATCTTTGCTCTCTGGCCTCAGCTATTACCACATTCCCAGATTTAGCTCTGATGGTCTCCTAACTGGCCTGATCACGTGCAGCTCTTGTCCGGATAGATGGTCCCCATAGGTCTCCATCTGTGATTTTTCTCATTAGGGGCTTTATTCCCCACTTTAACCATTACTTCGTTTTTTCCCCCCAACCAGCAAATGGGAATAATGTATACTCTTCTGTTGGATTTGCTTTCTAGAGGCTCTCTGTCACCCTCTTTATAGGTGTTGATTGATCCAAGCAGGTGGCCATTTCCTTAGATAGTTAAAGGAATCCAGAAGGAGAGGAATCCTCTTCCAGAAGGTACCGCCTGACGAAGGGCTTGGTTGTCACTGAATAGGTATTTGACGGGGAATGTATAAAGCCACTAGCCCACGACTTCACTGGGCAAGCTTATGCCAGCAGAATTGCCACTGATCGCCTGTGAAATTGGGGAATTAGAGCAGATTCATTTCAGTCTAGCTCTTGGATGATTCTCCCAGTGCCAAAATTCTGGAGGAAATGCTGAGTCTGCTAATGTTGGGCCCACAAACCCCCACGGCATGTAGACATGAGCCCCTCGATCAGTATGCCCTCAGCCAGGCGTCTCCGTGTCATGGAGACCTGGATCTTGAGGCCACCTATCCTGTACATTCCCATGGGTAAAGCTGTAGATTTGGGGTGAAGGCTGAGCCAGGCATGTGGGTGAAGACAGACAGAAGAGCAAAGTGCAGAGATGCAAGGGCTGCAGGCTGAGGACAGTAATCTGTCCCTGGCTCACTGGGGTCCATCAGCTCTTCCCACGGAAATGGTTCAGAGCCCCCAGACAGCACAAGGAGACATTTCTTTGAAAGATTTTCACAGGCGTGCAGTTGGGGCTTTTTGGGCACTTGGGCTTATGTGGTTGGCATGGCAGATAGAGAATAGCAGCCTACATGAATAAAAATACCAGAAATAATGTTTTTGATACTCTCAAGGGGTATTTAGGTTGCTTTGCCATCATTATAGATGCTGCCGCTATGAATAATCTTGGACTTATCTCCTGATGTGTGTGCAAGAATTACTCTAGTGCAAATGCATAGTAGTGGAATTGCTGAGTCACTGGATTAGGTGTATATTAAACTTTATTTTTTTTAAATGTTTATTTTGAGAGAGAGTGACACACACACACAGAGGGTGCACACATGCGAGTCGGGGGAGGACAGAAAGAGAGAGGGGCAGAGAGAGAGGATCCCAAGCAGAGTCTGATGGGGGCTTGATCCCACAAACTGTGAGATCATGACCTGAGCCGAAATCAAGAACCCACTGAACCACACGGGTATCCCTATTAAACTTTAATAAGTCATGCCAAAACTTCTGTTTTCCAAAGTATGATGTACATTCCCCTTTGCAGTGTATGAAAGTTTCCATAACTTTACATATTCACCAACTCTTGATATAGTGTAACTTTAAAATTTTTGTCAGTTTGATGAATATGACCTTAATGTGTATTTTAATGATTTCTAAAATATTTGAGCATCTTTTGCAAAGTTTATTTGTAATTTGTATTTTCTCATCTGTGAAATGATCAAATAGTTCATCTATTTTATTGATTTATAGAAATTCTTTATATATTTGGGTTACTAATCCTTTGTCAATTATACATCTTGCAAACATTTGCCACTTCTCTATTTGTCTTATTCTTTTTTGTGAGGTCTTTTCAGGGAACAGAAATCATTCATTTTAATGTAGTTGAATTTAGGCATTGTTTTCTTTATAGTTTTCATTTTCTGTATCTTTCTGAGAAATTCATCTATACCTTTAGTCCATAAAGGTTTTCTTACAATATTTTCTTCTAAAGATTTAAAATTTTTGCCTTTTATTTTTTATTCATCCTGAATTGCTTTTATTTTATGTTAGGAGGCATGAGTTCATTTTAAATTTTTGTAAGTATATTTAATCCTTAAATAAGAAAGGGTCCTTCCTTTATCAGTGGTATAAAGACCAGTCTGAAATATATCAGATATGCATATATGCGTAGGTCCATTTCTGGGCTATTTTGTTTCATTAATCTCTTTATTGATACCTGCAGCATTGCTTTGCAATTTTAGTTCCTTGAGTTTTCTCTCAGCTTTCATGTCTGGTCATATTTTGAGTATTATCAAGACTTTGCTTTCCTGTATAACTTCTAGAGTTAGCTTACACATATACAAAACCAAGTAGGAAGTGTTATTGGAATTACATTATATGTATACATTGTATGGGGATAACATCTCTGTGTTACCAAATCTTTCCACATGGATTTCTCTCTAAGTCTTTCAATGTTTCTGAAGTCAGATTCTTAATTCTTACACATAGTACAACTCGGTTGTTAGTCATGATTTTTTTTTGTGCTTTAAATATATCATCTCCTTTTGAGAATTTCATTTTCTACTATTGTTGCTGGAGGGAAATACAATTGCATTTTGCATGTTGCTTTCATATTCATCAATTTTATTGGCCTATGAATAACTAATAATTTGTCCATGTATTTTTCGTGTTTTCATTAAATGTACAAATCATAAATCTATACGCAGTGTTTGTTTTTATTTCCCAATCCTATGTCTATTGTTCTTATGGAATTAAAAATAACATTCAATCATTCAACATGATCTTTGCTGTGAAATTTTTTCTTCTCATCACTACTAATTGTGAATTTTATCAGCAGTTTTTCTGCATCTGTTGAGATATTTGTCTTTCACTAATCTGTTAATGTGATATATTATAATAACATATTTTCTAATGTGTTAACTTGACTAGTCCTTGACCCTAGAGAGTTATCTTATTGGAATCAGTTTACTAATATTGGTTTACGATTTCTGTGTCTACGTTCAAGAAAAAGAAAGCCCTGTAATTTTTCTTTCTCACGATCTTTTTGCTGTTTTATGGATATATGTTATACTAGTATGATAAAGTAAGTTGTGTGGCATTCACCTTCTCACCTTTAAAGAATTTGTTAAAGATACAGAATTCGCTTCTAAAACCAAATGGGCCTGATGTTGACTTTGTAGAAAAATTGGACTCTACCAATTAATCTATTTATTTATTTATTTACTTATTTACTTATTTTTAATAATTTTTTAACGTTTATTTATTTTTGAGAGACATAGAGACAGAATATGAGCGGGGAAGGGCAGAGAGAGAGGAAGACACAGAATCTGCAGCAGGCTCCAGGCTCCGAGCCATCAGCACAGAGCCCGACATGGGGCTTGAACTCACAGACCGTGAGATCATGAGCTGAGCCGAAGTTGGCCGCTTAACCGACTGAGCCACCCAGGCGCCCCCAATTAATGTATTTAGTGGTTATGGGAACATTCAGACTTTCAAGCCCCTTTCTCATTGAGATATAATTCACATGTCATAAAATTCACCTTTTAAAGTGTGTAATTCAATCTCGTACAACCATTCCTACCGTCTAATTCCAGAAGATTTTCATTGCCCCTCGAAGAAACACTCTTCCTACTAGCATTTACTCCCTATGTTCCCCTCTCTCCAGTTCATGACAACCACTTTCGGTCTCTTTTGGACATTTCATAGGGTTGGAATCGTATATCGTGTAGCCTTTTGGTTGCTGTCACTTAGCAGGTGGTATCAAGCTTCATCCCTGTTGTGGAATATCAGCACTTCATTCCTTTCTCAGGCTGGATAATACTCCATTGTAAAAATATACCGCGTTTCGTTTTTCTGCCCATTAACCCATGGACTCTTATGCTCCTTCCCTCTTTTGTCTATTATGAAAAATATTGCTATGACTATTAATGTACATGCTTTTGTGTAGACAGATATTTTTAATTCTCTTGCATATATACCTAGGAATTGCTGTGTCATGGAATGCCTCTTTGTTTAACCTTTCGAGGAACTGTAAAACTGCTTTCCAAAGTGCATCATTTTACATTCCCATCATTAACGTCCAAGGGTTTCCATTTACCTACATCCTTCTGAACACGTGTGATTCTCTGTGGTTTTTTTTTTTTTTGGGGGGGGGTTAGCCATCCTAGTGTGAACACAGTGATATCTATTCACCTTTGAATCAGTAATTGATTTTTTAGAACTTTGTCCATTTTAAACAAGTTTCACCCTTTTAGGCATAAAGTTATTCATAATATCATTCTCTTCAGCATTTATATGGATAACCTGTTTTATTCCTTTTAAAAATGTGTATTCCTCTGTCTTTTTTGATCGGCATTTAGTCTGATCAGTATCTGTCAATTAATTATTATTTTCAAAGACAGAACTTTTTTTGTTAATATTCTCCCTTGTATCTTTCCATTTTATTTACTTTTGTTCCTATATTTATAATCTCATCTTTTTCTATTGTCCTTGGGATTATTCTGTTTTTTTTTTTAATTTCCTAATTTGGAGGCTTAATTCATTAATTTTGAGCCTTTCTTCTTTTTCTAATATACTCTTCTAAAATTTAGTATTTCTTTCTACACATTGCTTTAGCTGTATCTCACAATAATAGACAATATTTTATTATTGTCTCACTCAAATTATTTTCCAGTTTCCATTATAGTTTACACTTTGACTCATGGTTATTTTTGGTTTTGATTTAGTTTTTTCAGATGTATACCTTTAAAATGATACTTACTAAGTTATATTTTCTACTGATTTATATCATTTTGTAGTCAGAGAAATGTTATCTGTGTAAAACCAACTCTGAAATATATCGAGACCAGATTTATGGTCTAGAAATTGGTCAATTTTCATAAGTGATTCATGTATACTCTAAAAGGATGTGTATTTTTAGTTGAGTGCAATGTTTCAAATATGTCCATTATTAGCTCAAGCTGAAAATATTTTTCAATTATTCTATGTATTTCCTCATTTTTTTGTCTACTTCGTCTATTATTTACTGAGAGCTGTTTTAAGTCTGCCTTGATGATGGATTTGTCAATTTCTTTTTATATTTCTGAAAATCTTTGCCTTTTTTATTTTGTTGGTATGTTATTAGAGGCCTGTAAGTTTATAACTATTCAGCTTTCCTGGTGATTTATTTATTTTTTTAAGTGTAATTACATTCTATTGCTATGTGTTTTATGGAAAGCTTCTATTTTTTCCTACTAATTGAATAATTGCACCAGCTATCTGTATATATATTTTATCATGCTTTTACTCTTTAATCTTTTTGAGTCCTTAAATTTTAGGAGTATTGGTTTTGTAAAGAAGTAAAATTCTTATGTTTTAACTGGCAATTAAATCGTCTGTTTACAATCATTGCTATTTTCAATATATTTATATTTTTCTCTACCTTATAATCTATGCTTTGTTTTTGCTCTACTCTTTGTCTCTTTAATTTTCTACCTTTCTTATGTCATTCCGATTGATTAATATCTCCCTTCACTCTATTTTTCTTACTACTTGTTTGGATATCATATACTCTATGTATAGTCTTTTTAGAGGTTGCCTGAGAACTCTTAATGTGCATACTTAACTTGAACTTCAAATCGGAATCCTTGCCTTCCTTTCAAATAGTTCCCAGACCATAACATCTTTTAAGTCTAATCACTTTGTCTGGAGTTATATGCTGTTATTTTTTCAGGATTTTATTTCTATCTCGAAATCTGAAATCCCCTGAAGGAGACATTATTTTTTACTATTTAATACCTACACTATTTGCTTAGTCCTCTCTCTTTTCACCCCCTCTCACCATACCTTGGCGCACATTACATTTTCTTTATGGAATCATTCTTGTTCTACCTATTTTATAACTTCCTTTGGCTGTGTTGATATTAAAATTTCTCTTTTGTTATAAAAATGTCTTTAGCCCTTGTATTAAAACATATTTTCACTAGATAAGCATTTCTAGGATGACAGCTTTTTTGCTCTCCGCTCTTTGGAGATATTATCCGAACATCGTCTGGCTTCCATTTCTGTTCTTGAGAGCCCAGTTGTCTTAAAACTGATTTCTTCGTAAATAGTCTGTCCTTGTTTGCCTTCCGCTCACCTCATGGCTCCTTCTATTCCACTATTTATCTTTATTTCTTCGGTGTCCTGGAGCCTCGCTATGCTGTTTCTGTTTATTCTGCTTAAGACTTATTGTTAGGTTTCTTGAATATGAAATGGGCATGTTGGACCAATTCTGGAAAATTCTCAGCCATCATCTCTTCGAGTATTACGTATCCCTAATTTCCTTTAGTTTATTCATTTGAAACGACAATCAGGTATTTGGTAACCCAATTTTACTCCATCTTCTGTACACTCGAACATTAAAAAAATATTTTCTATGTCTTTGTCTCCTTGGGCTGCATTTTCCAGATTTCTCTTCTACTTTACCGATTACTTCCTTGGGTGCAAGCGATCTGCTGTTTAATCCATCCGTTGAAATGTTAATTTTAATTTTTCAGTATTTTAGGTGTTCTCTTTGGTCCTCCTGAGCCCGATTGTCTCTGATTTCTGCACCATGCTTTCATTTTTTTTGAAAATGTTAAAAATCCTTATTTTATATTTTGGTTCTATTAATTCCAGCACCCGCTGCCTGAAATCTCTGTTCCTGAAATCTCTGACTCTCACTCATGGTGGCTTATTTTCTTGTGCGTTTAGGGAATTTTGGCTAGGAGGGACCTCCTGTTCCTTGGGGCTTTACACGCGGGCGTTATTTGAGGCATGATCTAAAGCGTGTTTGTGTTTTCCTCCTGACAAGCGCTTGGGGGAAAAATGAATCCATGGCACTTCCCATTAAATTTTTAGCTCGCAGATTTTCAGGTCCCGCCGGTAATGTGAATTTAAGACACAGGTCCGTGTCAGATTGAGCTGGCAACCGGTTGGAAGTTCTCATAGGAAACGTGTTGGTCTTACTTGCTTCGCTGCTCAGAGTCTAGACTGAGCCACACAAATTCCTCCCTGCAGATTGTAGCCTATATTTCCTATGCCCTTTCTGCTCTGGCTCTCCCACATTTGGGGATTCTGGCTTTATGTGCGGATCTCTGATTGGCTCTGTTCACTACATGGACTCATTAAAATTCAGGTTCTTTGCCCCTAGGGGTGAACAGATGGCTCTTCGAGTGAAAACTAGTTTCCGAGTCACTGCTCTGGCTCAGGCTTTCCTGTCGTTTGTAGCCTCTCTTGTTCTTATATTCTTGTCAACTCAGCTATGCCCCAATATTTTAAAATACATTTTAGTCAACATTTTACAAGTTTTTTTTTTTTTTTTTTTTTAACCAGAGGGTTTTCTTTAGCTGTATTATAGGTCATGTTGCCCGGCATGGAAGACCACGAATCCCTTCTTTAAATGGATTTGGGCAGGCTCATTCCGGGGCATCTTCTTTTATAAGCCTCTGTCTTTTTTTATCCTCTCTTTGTGTCTTGCTGCCTATTTCCATATTTTATTCACCTTCGGGCCAGGAAGAAGGCTGTTCTGAGTCACTGCTTACCGAACATGCAAAGCTATTTTGGTGCATTGCTTTAGGTGTTCCCCCTTGAATTGAGTTCAGACCTAAGTTAACTTGTTCATCTGGTAATGGGTCCCCAGTGTCTCAGCACTGGGTCATTCTGGGTCCAACCTCTTTTGCTCTTCATCTGCTCCAGCGATGACATCCTCTCTTATGATTACACTCCAGACCTGTTGGGTTTTCCTCGATTCATCTTGTTTCTGCCCCTTGCTAACTTCTGGAAAGAAAAGGGGATCTCATGGTTCTTCACATTTTTCCATCTTCACTCTTTGTAACTCACTTCACGCTTCCTTAAGAAATTTCTCATTCTGATTGACATTTCCTTTAAAAATTTCTTATTCCTGTCATTCACAGGATCACGATTATTGGCATCGAAATTGCCCATCAGGCCTCTCTGTAAGCCACATGCAAAACAATTCTTAGCCACGAATTTTTAACAGACATAGACCTAGTATTTGTGAACTTTAGGTGGGTATTTTCTAGGTTCCAGGTCTTGCTATATCCAAGTACGTAGGCATTATCTTATTTAATCCTCCCAATTATCTTAAGCAGATACCATTTAAAATTCCCATTTTATGGACGAGGAAGTCAAAGCATATACAGATTAACTAACATGCCTGCATTTTATTGTTATTGAATAGTATAAATGGATTTGACCCAGACAATTGATTTCAATGCTTGTATCTTTACCAGTATGAAATACCACCTTCTGAGAAATTAAAAAAGAAAAAGTGTATGTATAGTAACTGGCATTGTCCATGTCACACAGTGGACACTCAACAAGTGTTCGTTCCTCTCCTCATCTCATTCCAATTCTTAGATCCATATAATTTGGGAGGACTAGTGGGATTTTTTTTGCAACAAGATTCTAACGTTGACCATGTAGGTGACTGGGAAGCTAATTTCAATAAAGGAAGCTTTGGACTCACGGTATAAACCCTGGAGATTAAGAATAGAATCTCTAGACAACTGACTGTATTGTTACTGAACCCTGATTAAAAAAATCACATGTAAATTTCTAAATCTGATTTGGCCTAGAACCCTCCTTCCTTCATATAGCAAATTGGGTAAGCTTCTTTCTCAAATCAACTCTTCCTTGAGGTTGGATATCAGAACCTTGCTATCGACATCTTTACGCATAACTAACTTCCTTTACAAACATTTTTTTACTATGAAATATCCATATTTGATCTTCAATCTCTGCGTTGAATCTTAAGCAGAAACGACAAATTCCACAACTTGGGTACTCTAGATTTATTTTCCTTGTTTAGAAAACTAGATCTGGCAGAAATAACAAGGAAATTAATGAAAAATGCTGCGTACAGACTGACGTGTTTGACAACCCTCTCGGATCCGCCTAGACCCTGGGCTCAGAGGTACTAGCAGCCAGACCTTCGATGGTCTCTCTAGATTAATCAGCTGTTAAAGCTTGGATAGACAGTCCATGATGTTCATCAAGCCCAACGCCTTTACTGTGCAGATGGGGAAATGAGGGCTCAGAGAAGAGAAGCGATGTGTGGGCTGGTCCCCTCTGGACCCTGTGCCACAGACGCATGGGATCCAGTCATTTCTTTCTTGTGTGTATGCATGTGTGTGTGTGTGTACATGTGTGTGTTTAGAACAGAGCACATTTGTTTGACTGAGTTGCTTTAATAAATAGCTTCACCACTGAATGTGATGGTAGAACAATTGTGTATTATCACTATTTTCCCCATACTGTCTGCTAGCCATATTTTTGTATTTCTCCTGCAATCTTCTATAAGAGATGCAAGATTAAGCTCAAAAATGGAGACTCAGTTTAGCCGTTGTCCGATCATGTGATTGTGAAGGATGATGCATATTCCCTTGCTGTCTGCAGTTCTGAAGGCTCAGAAGGGGCCTCGGTGGGGACCAGAAACACAGAGACGGAGGCCTCCTGCTTCATGCCGGAGTTTTAACCATGGTCCCCGTTGCAGAGATCTGGAATCACTGCTGGGATCTAAAGTGATAGTATTTGACCCATCCTAACGTGAGCATCTTGAAAAGTGCCACGGTGTACTGTTTAATCTTATTTGGAAAAAAAAAAAAACGTAAGTGTTTATTTTAGGGTTATGTGAAGTTACCTATTCGACTTTTAGGGAAAAAAAATGTTTTCTTTCTGTCATCTGCATTGGTAGGAACATGAGCCATTAAGGACCACATTGTTTCTGATGACACGTACTGGGCAATACATTGTCAATCTGGGAGGTCAGAGGTCAAAAGACGGTGCGAAAACAAGTCCTCTTTGAGTTAGATGAGAAAAATGCGGCCCAAAGAAGCCAAAATGTCTTCCTAAAGTAACGGGAAGAGACTTCTGAGGTCACATCCGAACACACCTCATGAATGTTTCAGGATAAACTTCAACTTCTGTGCGATACCGTTCTAATTTGGTTGTGGTAAATATAGGCTTCTGATCAGCAACTTGTCAAATACATTTATTTTTAATCCCTCTTTACTTAAAAGCACATCTGCGGACTATTCTTAGCAGAACTGTAACATCAGTGACACCCTCGTATCTTAATGGCCTGCAGCATTGAAGGAGTCTCAAGGGTTAAGTTTCGGTGGGCTAAATATTGTTATTAAAAACAGCGCCGCAAAGCAAAGCACCTAGGCATTCTGGGGAAATCCAGACCCTGCTAATTTGTCTTAATAAGAAAACCATTGGTGATTGAATACATTATATGGTTCACTTCAAAACCCGATCCATAAAATGGCTTGTACATTCGAGATTAACACGGAGATTGCGGAGTGGCGTGTGTAGGGAAAATGGCATACTCGATAAATATGTACATTTGAGAAAAATATGCTGTGTCGAAGCATGATTTGTAACCGGGCAGCTCGTTCGGGGCAGCTCAAGGTGCAGAAAATTTTGCAGAATTTCCACAGGATGTGAGCAGCCCTTTGGGGATCAGCGGGAGGTTTCGGGCTCAGCTAACTTATCTCTAAGTGTATATTTTAAGTGGATTAGAAAGTTAGGATGTCTGTTAGCTCTAACTGTAGGAGGAATGAGCAGACTATGAAATGAACAAGATTTGCCTGGAAGTTTCTTTCCTTTGGCCATAGTCATGCTGGGTTTTTGTTTTGTTTTGTTTTTAATGTTTATTTATTTCTGAGAGAGAGAGTGCACAGTAGTGGGGGAGGGGCAGAGAGAGAGAGAGAGAGACAGAGGATCCAAAGCAGGCTCTGCACTAACAGCAAAGAGCCCAATGTGGGGTTCAACCTCATGAGCCCAACCGTGAGATCATGACTTGAGCCCAGGTCAGAGGCTTCACCAACTGAGCCATCCAGGGGCCCCCATATACTGGTTTTTATGCTGGTTTGCACCCCACCCTCAGGGGACTCTGGGTCTAAGAAATGCCCCAAGCTTCACATCAGTCTCCTTTCATTCTCCTCTATTGTACTTCATTCTAAGGAAGGAGACCCCTTCTCTGTCTAGCGCACAAAGGGGATTAGTTATGAAGTCAAAAATTCAAACGAATTCTAGTTAATGTGTCATCAAACCAATGTATTAACCCTGCAAGCTGATGGAGTGTTTCAACCGAGGTGAAATGCCTGGATCTTCGGAAAGCGTTGAGCAAGGGACCCTCGGGCTGGGATTGGTGCATTCGCTGGTGGGCGGCCGGGGGTGTGTTCTGACTCACAAAGATTTCTGGTACCATTGTGTGCGCGTTCAAAAGCACAAACGTACCTTAGGCTTAGAAGCGCTCACGAGCACGCTTACGGTGTGTGTGCAGGGGACTCTCAGTGAATTTTGTACGATGAGGAGCAGTGCCATCGGCTGCAGGGTGAACCCCTTTAAATGGCAAGAAGAGGGAGCTGGCCACGCGTGCCCCCGCAGGGTCTCGGAAGCTGGCCAAGGAAAGCTCTGGGGCTTAAATAAGCAAGCAGGCACGGTCTGACAGTGCAAGTAATTTTTGAATTCCACTGTCCTTCCACTGGACACGTAAAGAAGCAGTTAAGTAGAAACACAGTGGGGTTAATCGTCACCATGCCGAGTGGCTGGAAATCCCATTACCACGAACAGATTTATACGCGTTAGCCCCACGCATCCACGGGAGACTGTCTGCAAACACTGTATGGCGAACAGTAAGGATACAACTAAAATCTCAGGGCTGTTTATTCTGTGCACGGTTAGTGGGGTACAGCTTTTGTCTTCATATCGCCAATCCCAAGACGAAATCTCATTTTCAATCTGGCTTGTATACTGCGATTGGATTTCATCCAATTAACTAATATTTGAACAGTCTGAATGCCATTCGCTGATCTGTGTGTGTGTGTGTGTGTGTGTGTGTGTGTGTGTGTCCGCGCACATGCATGCGCACGCATATATATGTGTATATATATATATATATATATATATATATATATATATATATATATACAGATAAAGTTTAGTATCAAGCAGAAGCAGCCAAAATGAAGGTTTTCAAGGTTCACATTAAGTTGTTTCATGAGATACTTTCAAAGCTGCATTTAATTCTTTTCTATTGGTAGGATGATTCAAATTTACCAAAAGTTAAGTTAGCAACACTCCCTTCTTAGCAAATTTGTTATGTTGCAAGTTTCAGAGTATGGAGAGAAAATACACTCTGGTTTCATATTGTGGTTCACTTTTAAGTTGATCTAGTGGACGTACAAACTGATCATATTCGACATGAGATGCACACACACACGCATTTTAAAGTAAGTGAACTATTTTAAATAAAGTAGGAAACACAGCTTGATTTAGATTTTTCTCTGGTGGTAGTTATTTAACCAACTGGACTCGTGTTCTGTATCCCTTCCTTCCATTCTTCACTTAACAAGCATTTATGGCGTCTACCCCACAACTAAGTTCCTTTCTCCTCCTCAATCCTTTTAATTATGCTTGTTTTTCTAAAGGATTTCTTCCTCCCTTCCTCCCTCCCTCCTTCCCTTCCCTCCCTCCCTCCCTCCCTCCTTCTTCCTTCCTTCCTTCCTTCCTTCCTTCCTTCCTTCCTTCCTTCCTTCCTTCCTAGAGAGTGAGCCAGGGAGAGGGGGAGAGACATTGAGAGAGAGAGAGAGAGAGAGAGAGAGAGAGAGAGAGAGAGAGAGAGAATCGTAAGCAGGCTCTATGCTCAGTGCAGAGTCTGATGCGGGGCTCGATACCATGACCCTGGGATCGTGACCTGAGCCAAAATCAAGAGTTGGACACTCATCTGGCGAGCCACCCAGGGGCTGACCAATGGATTTTCATTATTCAAGGAATGTTTCTCCCTTTGAAGAGATGACGATACCTTTTCTATGGGCGGGAGGGAGGGGGAGGGGGTGTTAGATGCACACATACAGACATTCAAATTTCTCTTCATTTGTGAATATTCGTCGGTAGACCTATAAGACCATAGATGAGGGCAAATCTTGTTTGTTAACTAACGTTTAAGAAATTATAAGGCAATGACACTTATAAATATTTAGCTCTGTACCTCGGTGCTATGGTTGGGCCTCAATATTTTGAATGGGAAGAAATAATTCTTGGGTTGGCAATAAAACTTTGCTGCTGCAAGAAAAATGCCTTATATACTCACAAAAATAAATATGTAGTTTAAATGGAAATTTTCAACTATTTTAAATAAACTGAAAGGCAGTGCCCACTTAAGAGGCAGCTGGTCTCCCTGAAGGTTGGATGTGGACAGCAGGCAGGGAAGAGGGATTTAACCTTCATCAGGAAGGAGGGAAGTGGAGGAGGAATCCATTTTCTACCTTGCCGAGAAGGGCCTTGGGTGAACCACAGAAAGACTCATATGGAAACAGGTCATGATTTTCCTTTTCTTTGTCCTTCTGTGATATTAAGAGGGAGACAAAGTCGAGGAGAAAGGGAGCTGTCCCTTTGTAAGGGAAAGCTGATGAAAAAAAGGTCAAGGGAGGCAGTTAGATAAGGAGGTTTTCTGGAAGAAAGGGGAATTAAAAAAAGATGTAAATAGTGTAACTTCTCTGATAAATGGAATTTTCTAAGAACTTCACATCCCTCCCAATGTTTTCATATTGACAAAACAATATGTAACATGTATATATGTTGAACCACTCATCACTTAGCGTGCAATAAAAGTTGCTGGCAATACCAAGGAATCTTCCCCGTGCCGTCTCTCCCTGTCCACTCCTGGCCCCCTACCACCATTGCCTTTTTCTAATTGGAGACAAAGCCAGGCTGGTTACCAGGATCATACAAAGAGTAATGGTTTACAACAGGTCGGGGTGAAAAAATACGCACTTACACAGTGCTTACTTTGTACCAGGTGCTGTTTTAAGAGCTTTACGAATATTTAATCTTCACAAAACCCCTAGGAGGTAGGTACTATATGTGATCTCATTTTATAAATAAGGCACAGAGGAGTTAAAATAGTCGCCCTAAGTCACACAGCAAATACATGGCAGAGCTAACGTTCCAACCCATGCACTTGGGCCCCAGAGCCCAAAATATTATATTTTGCAAAGGCAAATAGCTCTTCTCCTGTCCCCACAACTCACTACGCACACAAATCAATGCTTGGATTGCAACGAACTTCCTCCTGGATAAAATTTAATCTTTACAACCATAGACAGAGAGCATTTTGAATTACAGGAAGAGCTAAGCGCTATAGTCCATAATATCACTTGGGCATGACTGGATTCACCATTAATGAGTTTGTTTTTCCAGTTCATAAAGAAAGAATCGGATGCCAGAATGGTCCATTGGAGCAACCCCAAGAAATGCATCTTATGAGTTAACGGCGAGTGTTCCTTGAGTATTTGGTCAGTTTCTCCAAAAATTCCCTTAAGGAAAACTATAGAAGGAAGTCTACAAAGATAAAGAAAAGTGAATAAAAAAAGTGTTATGCCAGCAACTGCAATGTGCAATTTCCGATGGCCGTAGGGTGAGAATGCACAAAAACATTCACAGGGTTAAGAAGTTGCGTACGCAATCGATATATCAGATGTTAGCGAAAGATGCTAATCAAACATTCACTTTCACAACGTCGACAGGCATGCACACTTCATGCTCAAAATAATAGGAACAATGGAAGGGGGGCTTCGGGCTTAAAAAGAACCTACCTTCCTAAGATCTCAGCAGGCCAAAGCAATTGATCTTTAGTTGTAGCTACTGATATTATTTAATGCTATCATTTAAAACCATTTTGAACTCTGATCCCGAATTCCTTTGACTTGAGGTGAATTTGCATTCAATCTATACTTGGAGTTACAGTCTAATGATGTTTCAGATGTTAAAGAAATTCTGTCAATTAAAATCACTTAAAAGCTTTTCTCTCTACGTAAAACAAAGTGAGGCATTTAGATGTTCTTTCTTCTGATACCATTTTGCTTTATCCTAGGGAGAAGACTAAACTTCAACGGGAGCAACCCTCATTGCTTCTCCACTTAATCAAGGTCCAGTCACTCCTACGAGATTATTACTAAGTCCAACACCTTAATGAATTCTTTTCAAATTAAACTTTTTATTTTGGGATGATTGTAGATTCAAAGGCAGTTAGAAAACAAAAACACTAATTTAAAAAGATGCATTCACTCCTATGTTTGTTATAGCTTTATTTACAATAGGCAAGATATGGAAGTAACTCAAGTCTCCACTGATAGATGAATCGATAAAGAAGACATGATACACACACACGCACACACACACGCAATGGAGTATTACTCAGTCATAAAAAGAATGAACTCTTGCCATTCATGACAACATGGATAGACCCAGAGGGTATAATGCAGAATGAAACTAGTCACACAAAGAAAGACAAGTATCATATGATTTCACTTATACGTGGAATCTAAAAAACAAAAGAAGCAAACAAAATGAGTTAGGACTCATAAATACAGAGAAAAAACTGGTGGTTGTCAGAGAGTAGGGGGACAGGGAACAGGAGGGGGATTAAGAGGCACAGATTTTCAGTTACAAAATAACTAAGTATGTCATAGGAAATATAGTCAATGATATTGTAATAAGTTTGTATGGTGATAGATACTGACTACACTTACTGTGGTGAGCACTATATAATACATATAATGGTTGAATCGCTATGTTGTACGCCTGATATTAATGTAATATCATGTGTCAACTACATCTCAATTAACATTAAAATTTTTTTTAATGTTTTATTTATTTTTGGAGACAGAGCGCAAGCCAGGGAGGGGCAGAGAGAGGGAGACCCAGAATCCGAAGCAGGCTCCAAGCTTTGAGCTGTCAGCACAGAGCCCGACCCAGGGCTTGAACTCATGAACCACGAGATCATGACCTGAGCTGAAGTCGGACACTCAATGGACAGAGCCGCCCAGGTGCCCCAGTTAACATTTTTGAAAAAGAAATAATGCAGAGATCCCTTTTACCCTTTACTCAGTTTTCCCCAATGATGACATCTTAAAAAACCATAGTACAAAGTCACCAGCAAGATAATGGCATGGATGCAATCAAGAGCAGAACAGTCCATCAACACTAAGTTCTCTCACATTGACCTCTTACAGTCACACCCTCTTCTCCATCTCTATCCTCTCCGTAACCCTGGGCCACTACTGATCTGTTCTTCATTTGTAGGAGCTTGTGAGTTCAAGATCGTTACATAAGTCGACTCATATGTTTGTTTAGCCATTTACCTATTGAACGAAAGCTGAGTTGTTTCTAGTTTTTGAGTATTATGAATAAAGCTGTTATGAGCATTTGTATTTGGCTCTTTTATGAATGTTTTTTTTTTTTATTTTTGGGAGAGAGAGACAGAGCACAAGTGTGGGAGGGGCCGAGAGGGAGGGAGACACAGAATCCGAAGCAGGCTCCAGGCTCCAAGCGGTCAGCACAGAGCCCTACGTGGGGCTCGAACTCTCGAGCTGTGAGATCATGACCTGAGCTGAAGTTGGACGCTTAACCAACTGAGCCAACCAGGCGCCCCTGTATATACCTCTTTGTGTGAACTACTTTCTTTAGGATATGCCCAGGACTGCCATTGCTGGGTCATTTGAAATTTACAAAATAATAATATATTTATAACATAAATATAATTATAATAATCATACTTCTAACTATTATTTATATTGTATATTTATAATATGATATATAATAATTGTTATTATTAAATTTTATTTATTTATTTACACAGAGAGAGAGAGAGAGAGTGTGAGAGTGCACAGGAAGGGCAGAGAGAGAGTGTGAGAGAGAGGGCGAGAGAGAGAATCCCAAGTTGGCTCTGCACTGTCAGCACAGAGCTCAGTGTGGGGCTCGAACTCACAAACTGCGAGATCATGACTTGAGCCAAAATCAAGAGTCAGACACTAAACCAACTGAGCCACTCGGACGCCAGGACGTAATTAAGATTTTAAGAAATTGCCAAACTGTCTTCCAGAGTGACCGTACCATTTTGATTCCCACCAGCGATGTATGTGGGATCCAGTTCCTCATTAACCTTACCAGCATTTGGCATAGTCACTATTGTTTATCACAGCCATTCTGAAAGGCCTGCAGTAATGTCTCCTCGTGGCTTTAATTTACATTTTCCTAAAGGCTAATGGAGCTGGCCATCATCTCATGTGCTATTTTGCCATCTGAACATGTCTTTGGTAAAACGCTCTCCGTGTCCTTCACCCATGTCTTAGTTGGATTGTTTTTTACCGTTGAGTTTGGAGATCTTCACGTTCTCTAAATACCTGTCAGACATGTGGTGCAAATATCTCTCCCAGCCTGTAGCTTGTCTTTTCATTCCCTCCACACGGCGTTCCGCCAAGCAAAAGGTTTTGATTTTTATGAAGTCCAACTTATCAATTTTTCTTTTTATGATTCGCCTTTGGTGTCAAGGCTAAGAATCCTCTGCTTGGCTCGAGCTCTCAGGAGTCTTTCATCTGTATCATTTTCAGAAGGATTTGTAGTTTTGCATTATACATTTAAGTCTGTGATCCATTTTGAGTTTATTTGTGTATAAAGTTTGAAACTTAGGGTGAATTTTTTCTCCCTATGGATGTGCAGTTGCTCCGGCACCATTTGTCGAAAAGGCTCTCTTTAGTCTATTGAATTTCTTTCACTTCTTTGTCAAAAATTAGTTGGTCATATTTGTGTGCCTTTTCTACATGCCATTGTCCTTCCATCAATACTACACAGTCTTGGGCACCTGGGTGGCTCAGTCACTTAAGCATCTGACTTTTGATTTTGGCTCAGGTCATGGTCTCACAGTCATGAGTTCGAGCCCCATGGCGGGCTCCATGCTGAGCATGGAGCTTGCTTGGGATTCTCTCTCTTCTTCTCTCTCTGCCTCTCCCCCATTCATACTGTCTCTCTCTTTCTCAAAATAAATAATAAGCATTTAAAAATTATTGTAGAGAGGGACTCCTGGGTGGCTCAGTCGGTTAAGTGGCTCAGGTAATGATCTTATGGTTGGTGAGTTCAAGCCCCGCGGTGGGCTCTGTGCTGACAGCTCAGAGCCTGGAGCCTGCTTCCGATTCTGTGTCTCCCTCTTCTCTCTGCCCTTCCCCCGCTCATGTTCTGTCTCTCAAAACTGAATAAACATTAACATTTTTTAAAATTATTGCAGGTATATTATACATCGTAAAATTTCATAGACTCCTCACACTTTGTTCTCAATTTTCAAAAATTCTTGAGCTCTTCTAGTCTCTCTGTTTTTCCATATAAATTTCAGAATAGTCCAATCTTTATCTAGAAACAGTCTCGTTAAGACTTGGGTAGGAATTGCATGAAACCCATGTATTGATTTGGAAAGAACTGACATTTTTCCAATGCTGGGGGTTATCACTGATGAACAGAGTAAATGTCTCCATTTATTTAGATCTTCTTTCCTTCCTTTACCTCAGGGGTTGTCATTTTCGGTAGAGAAGTCCTATACCTGTTTTGTCAGGAGGGCGGCTTCACCGCTGAGCAGGGGAGGTGGAAGTCCAGCTCTCTACTGACATGGGCAAGGGTTGAGAAGAGGGAAGCGATTATGGCCTCGTCGGGATGAAAGTCCAGCTTCCCTATTTGCCTTCCGTAGCCCCACTCCAATGGGGTTGGGGGCAACTTTTATAGCCGGAATAGCGGGGACACCTAGGGTCCCCACTCAGCGTTGCTGGGTGAGTAGGAGTGGGATGGCAGTCGTTTTCATGGTGTTTGGCTGGGCCAGTCCAGTTATTGTCTAACAGCTTTCTATCTTGCTAGGATACCCCTAAGCTCGTCTTTTTCCTTGCGTTTTTTTTTTCGCTGTTGTTTGTTTGTTTGTTTTTGTCTGTGCCCGTTGGCATTTCTAGGTTGCCAGGATTAAATTTCAAATCTGGGATATATGAGGCAAAAAGAAAGCCCAGGGAATTAATTGCTGTGTTGTTCATTGGATATCAAAGTCTCTATCGAGTCTGGCTTATTCTCTACACCTTTCAGAGTTTTCTTACTTGTTTTACGTATAATGTCCAGTGTTTAGTTGTATTTAGTAAGAGTAGTAAATTATATAAACCACATCCAGCTTCCATAGACTAAAAAAATTACACGACATTCTATCCGTCTCACTAGTATTCAGTTCACGCAAACGATCATCGACATAGAGAATGCCTATAGCATCCCCACCATTAGAATCTGAGTACTTGTCTCTCAATTAGCTCAGCTACGGAATCAGGATAATGACTCTAAGCTGCAAGAGAAGGGACCATGCGTCTTTTTCACCATTACAGACTCGGAGCACATACTACAGGCTTAATAAACATTTGCTGGAAGAATAAACCAGTGATATCTCTGGGATGTATAACCATTGAGTAGGTGGCGACTTTTGGAGGTAAGACATTTGCTCAACAACATTTGTTTAAGAGAGCCTAGCATTTAGTTGGGGATAAGTAGTTCTTCTAAACTTACATATGGACACTTCCACAAAGCTCATTACACAGGAGCGTGTGTGGTAAAAAGACCTTTCTATCATGCTGCTTTTATAGAGAAACGGAGACATTTTCCCCCTGGCGTTACATTCCTGCAGGTAACCAAGATGTTAACTTGCAGGTAAGAATTGACTCGGGGGGCTCCTGGATGGCTCAGTTGGTTAAGTATCAGACTTTGGCTCAGGACTCAGGACATGGTCTCATGGTTCGTGACCTTGAGCCCTGCTTCAGGATTCTCTCTCTCTCTCCCTCTGTCTCTGCCCTTCACTCACTTGTGCTCTCTCTCCCTCAAAGAAAAAAAGAGAACTGCTTCTAATATCATATTTAATACCATAAAAATATATCAACTTTGATATACTTGCTCAGAGAATTTAGAGTTAAAACATGTTTTTATTTTTTAACCATTTTGGTAACAATCATCTAATATATTTTTACTTTGAACACATCTCTTCCGGTTACCGGATGTCTATTCTATATACAGTGGAGCGTTGTTTACAACCGTTTTGAGATCATTGCTGAGCATCAAATCCCATAATGCTGCTATCATCGAAATATGTGTTTATATGGATGCAGAACGTGGTATTACAGTAATAGTCTAAAAGACTGTGACTAACAATTGCCATACGTGATATGCAGCACTGACCTAATTTGCTTTTACTACCTGGAACTTCTGGTAAATAATTTGCCGTGAATGACGACTTCACGCAGTGGTAGGAAATCATTACTCCGCAATTATGATTGCATCATCTACGAATTTACAGAAAGTCAGTCAATATTACAAAATCAATTTATCTCCCTGAGAGAGGGATGCTATTCCTTTGTCTACAAACACTAACGCATTTGAACAAAGAGAAAATGAGCACAAATACTTAACATTGTAGCACGTTTTGCATTGGTTTCACAATTGGGGGGTAAAAATGCCATCTGATCTTAAGCTGGTGATTCGAATTGCTTCCAGCTCAACTTATCCTGAATATCAGCCTGTTTTGTCGCATCTGATCTATATTTAACCTTGTCATCATTGGATTGCCCATCCACTCGTTCATTTAGTAGTTTTGAACTGCTCTGCTTGGTTCTAGGGAATCAAAGAAACATAATACCTAATCTTTACTTTTTTTTTAAGTTTTACTTATTTATTTATTAAAACAATTTTTTAAATGTTTACTTATTTATTTGAGAGAGAGAGAGAGAGACAGAGGGCAAACGGGGGAGGGGCAGAGAGAGAGAGACACACAATCCGAAGCAGCTCCAGGCTCTGAGCTGTCAGCACAGAGCCCGATTTGGGGCTCGAACTCATGAACCACAAGATCATGACCTTGAGTTGAAGTCAGTCGCTCAACCGAGTCACCCAGGCACCCAGAGTTTTATTTACTTATTTTAAGAGAGAACATGAGCAGAAGAGGGGTGGAGAGAGAGAGAGGGAGAGAGATAGAATCTCAACTAAGATCCATGCTCAGCTCAGAGCCCTACACAGGGCTCAATCTCATGATCCTGAGATCATGACCTGAGCCGAAATCAAGAATCAGTTGCTTAATGTCGCTTAACCGACTGAGACACCCAGGCACCCCACAGTCTTTCTCTTTAAGCAGGCATAGGTTGAGGAAGGGACATAGGAATGTAGAAAGATAACTAAAATATGATGTGTTAAATTCCATGGTGAGTATATGGTTCCTGGGAGGAACATACATTTAGGGGACCAAACCCAGCCTGTGTGTGTGTGGGGGGGAGGGTGTGTGGGTGCACGCATGTGTGTGAATGACAGCAGTGGGAAACACTACAAATTTCAGGAAAAGCTTCCAGAAGAATTAACTGCGCAGAGTATTAAATACTGAATAGGAATTAACCAGGCAAACATGGAGGGAAGAAAAGGAATTGAATTAGCATCGCCGAAGCAAAATAAAACCTGTGGTTGTCCGTATCTAACTTTGAAAGGTCAAGTTCTGTTTGACTGAATAATAGACTTCCATTGCCGTATTCATGAACGAAGTCTTACAGACATTTATGTTTATATCAGCCCAGAGATCATTCCAGTCATTCATTTATTGTTTTCCCAGGGAACTCAAAGTAGTTTGGTGTCGCTGAGGAACCAAAAGGAAGTAAAAATGTGGTGGGAATTCAGGCTGGAGATGGGGGTGGGGTGGGGTGCGGGTGGAAGGGGCTGAACATTGAGGGCTTCTATGCTGGATTAGGGGAAAAAGGAAAGTCATTGAACTGATGGCTTTTAAGCAGCTGGGATTACCCAGTTACATTCAATTTTTAGCTCGATCATTCTGATGTTTCTGTATAGGAAGGCTTGGAGAAGCCTTGGACGTGAGAACAGCTCTTATGGAGGATCGGTTGGGAGCTAAGAAGCTCAAATCAGAGAAAATGGGCCTGAGAAATATTTAAGTGATGCGGTCTCAGCTCTCAGTGTTTGCACGTGATATGATGAGGGGAGGAACAGCACGAGACACCCAGATTTCCGCTGCGAGCAGCTACAGGGATGCCGCCAACACCCAGCTCCCACCGGGGAGGAGACTACAGAGGAAGATGCACTTTCGGGCTTGGACAGCTGAGTTGGAGGTGTCTCCGACACATGCAGGTGGAGATGTGAAAGGAAATAGCTTATGATCCCCTGAACTCAGGAGAAGGGTCAGCCATGGAAGTCTCCATCGGATGACCAGCAACCTCAGGGTGGTTGTTACAGTCAAGACAGCAAGAAAGGCTACGAGGGAGCAAACACGATGAAGGACATGACTGGGCAGACGACAAGACAGACTGATTTCCTGAAGGGTGAGGGATCACCTTCGGGGTGAGCACACAGATTCCAGAATCCGCACTGATGGTTTTCCTGCGACTCCTTGAAATTGTGGATGGCCTGACTCTAGGCTGGAATTTAGATACTCTAGAGCTAAGCTGACTCTATGCCTCAAGGGTCAGGCCAGTGACATCCATCAGTAAAGCTGCTTAGTTGTGAGGTAATCAATGATCAGCTATTGAGGGCCTGTGTGCTGATTCGAAGACAAGAGACATGTTGAGGAACAAGGCACAATGACATGTGTGCCCATAGAAAAGGGCAACCACAAGTCACCTCAGTTGTCTTCATTACAGAACACAGGTGGAGGTTGCCAGATCTTCCAGTTTTTCATGAGAATTAAGAAATCCAGATTTTTATATAAAATACTCCACTTTTTCAGTCTGGACAGCTAATTAAAATTTAAAACCATGCAGCAACCAAGAGGAAAATAATAACGTCTGTGGTCTACAGCTTTGTGCTCTCTGCGATAGGTTACTTGGGTTGGAATGACTGAAAGTTGTGTTGGGGGTCAGGAAGTTGTGACATCCTGATGTCCTAACATCACAGGGACCGCATTCTATCAATAAGTACTTATTTTGTGCCCCATTACGTGCCAAGTTTAAGGGAGTCACTGGTGAATCAGAGAGTCAAAAATCCTGGAAAATGAACTACACATACGATTTCCACCCCTCTGAAGTTACTCTCTTTGTGATATTGACATGTGGTTGAAAGAAATCTGGGCGGGTTTGGTGGAAGAACAAGGCATCTACTTGGCCGCTGGTGTCAGATGGGTTCGTACTTAGTTCTGCACTTTTCTGGCTCTGCAACTATTAGAAACAGACCCTGGAAAAGTTTCAGAACTCTCAGTGCTGTTTTCTTGCCTGTGAAATGTGTGTAATGCTAGTACCAGCTAATAGAATCAATGTGAGATTAAAGCGATGCATCTGAAGTGTTAAGCCCGTGTTCTGGCACACATGAACTACGACAGAGGTTCGCTGTACTAATGCTTATGATGTCTGACTCAGCACTCCACCTGTGTGTCTGAAATGAGTGATTTTATAACGCGCAAGTAAGCGTTATATCCCATAAAGGCTGTAAATGAGACTGTTGTTCGTGAAAATGTGAGTAGCCATTTGAAAGGCAACCCTGCTTTTCTGAAAGCTGTATTTTAAAGAAATTGATTTCTGGAGTGCAGGCAATGCCCTGATGTGAACTTAGGCAGGTGCACAATCAAATTAATTGCCAATCAGTTTCATATGCTAATACAAGTAAGATCCCCTGTCGAGCTCCTGGGAGGACACAGATGCGGATTTGGATCCTGTAGGGATTGGGGGTTGCTCTTGACAGTGGAGTTGCTGAGGGAAAGGTTTGCTCCCCTTACCACAAACTGATACCTCTTGTCTTTCAAGTGCACCAGTTCACAGAGAATCTGTCCTGACCCTCTGTGGCCAGCGGGGTACAGCTGACTTCATGAGACAGACCCTGGGAGCTCGACTGGGTTGGACAGAATTATGCATGTCAAAGGGTCTGTCATGCAATATAAAGCATTTATTACTTCAGGGAATATTAATTAAGCATTTCCAATGTACCAGGTGCTGAGCCAGGTGCAGGGTAGGAGAACACAATGGACAGATTCCCAGCCTTCGTGGAATTGATCATCCGATGAAGAAGTCGGGCCATTGACATTAAGACAGACATAGCATAAATTCAGGTTCCTAGCACGGCTCGTAGACAGATCGCTTCACTTAATCTGAGGATAAGCAATGGCTTCCCAAGGGAAGTGACGTGAAACTGACATTTAAAATTAAGTAACAGAGTAAGCCAGGGAAGGAAAGATGATCAAAGTTCCAAGATGGGCAGGAACAAGGATTTATTACGTTACAAAGACAAATAAAGCAGCTTTCGACTCGGCTGGTCACCACCTCTTAATTATGTGTCAACTTTCGGTTTTAGGATAATTTTCAAGGCCTGTGTTGTTGACTTAACAGATTACATTATTAAAGTACACACTTGTATGGAGGGCCATCTTGGACTGGCTGCCATTTGAAAATGAGCGTGTTACCTGTCAGTTTCATAGCTCTTAGCGACATGTGTATGCGCACCAACGTTACAGAGATAGGTAATCATCCCCACGCATCTTCTCCCTCCCATTGCCGCCTCTCTCATTTAGATCTTGCTGCAAAATTTCATTTCCTGGAAACACAACTTGGATTCCATCACTCCCGTGCTTGCAGTTTCTCATGGGCTCCCCGCAGCCTGAGATAGTAGTGACCAGCCACCCAGCCCGGTGCTCACAGCCTTCCATGTGACTGCAGACTAGGCTGCTCCTTGGGAGGCGCCTCAGGCAGCTTGTTGTGTCGCTTCCTGCTTGCTTAGCTTGCGCTCACAACATCCTTCAGTTTCGCACGTCCGTCCCCAGCCTGTACGTGCTCAAATTACCACTTCGTGGAGCAGCTCAAATGCTCCATTGATGGTCAAGTTCTGCCCCCGACCTCCTCACTCCTCACTGTGTTTTCTCTTCCTTTAAATCCCCAGTATCCCACCCGCATGACGCGCACAGTGCCATGTGTCTGTCTCTTGAATTACATTTGTAAAATTATGCCTTCTCAGTGTAAATAGGTGTATATACTAGGGATAAGGGCTCTGTATTCCTAAACTTGGCATCTTTCAGATCTTTCAGCAGAGGGTTCTTCACATTGTAGATAATTAACATGTATTCAAGTCTAGCAACCCTACCAGCTCTGCTAATTTTATTCGAGTTGAAAAAGACTTGATTTTATGTACTTGTACTTGGCGTGGTCTCAATTCGTGGAAACATTAATCTTTTATCTTGTTTATGTAGAGCACTTAAACTCCATAAATGATTCCATGTTTATTATTCTAGTTTCTGTCCTAAGGCTCATGAGACATTACCACAGGTATCAATATGGCCATCCTTCTCGGCGCAAGCACAGAAAGGTGAAGAGGCTCTCTGGAGCTCACGGGGTTAGCGAAGAGCAGAGGTGGGGCTGGAACCAAGTTCTTTTTGGCCCTGCCATTCATGGCCCGCAACTCCTTTTCTAGTGTCTCTTCCTCCCTTCTGAAGTCCCAGTTAAACGTTCATACTGTAACTGATATCAGTATTTTCTCACTCGACACTGATGTCCATTAGGATTGAACATGGCTCCTGTAGCAACCTGAGAGGAGGAGTTGCCGTCTAGCCCATGTAGTCAAGTGCCAGCCCCACCCCCGGATGATTAGCTTGGGTTATTCAGTGTCTACTCTTGCAGCCTGAGTTTGTTAAATAACTACCATTTCCTAATTTTCAACGAGTGTTGCTACAAACAGATATGTTGCCTGTTGACTAGACCCCGAGGAATGAGGGAGAGAGGGTGTGCTCATGGTCTGAATTTTCCTTCTTGGTGGTGCTGTTCTTTGCTCTTCCTGCATTAGGCGTCAGTGAGAGGTGATCGGAATCACTAAATATTTGCAGGCCTTCAATGATGCCCACTGGTTGGATCTAGTGTCTTCCTTTCTTTCTTCCCTCCCCCTCTCCCCCTTCCTCCTTCCTCCTCCCTCCCTCCCTCCCTCCCTCTTTTCCTTCCTTCCTTCCTTCCTTTCTTCCTTCCTTCCTTCCTTCCTTCCTTCCTTCCTTCCTTCCTTCCTTCCTTCCTTCCTTCCTTCCTTCCTTCCTGTCATCCTCCCTAGAAAATGGAAATAAAGCAACACTTCGAATTAAATTTTGTTAAAAAGTTTGGACAAAAACCCTAACCAACATAACTGTTAGTTTTGTTGAAGGGGGTGGGGGAAGCATTTTATAAAGCCAAGATGGCATAAATTATTCAGAAATATTACTTACAGATATTTTATATTTTTCACCTCTATTAATCAGATTTCATAACTAAACACAAGGGGGCGCCTGAGTGGCTCTGTTGGTTAAGCGTCCAACTCTTGGTTTCAGTTCAGGCCATGATCTCCTGGTTTGGATAGAGCCCCATATCAGGCTCTGCACTGACAGCACGGAACCTCCTCGAGATTCTCTCTCTCTCTCTCTCTGGCCCTCGTTTGCTCTCTCTCTTTCTCAAAATAAACAAACTTAAAAAATAACTAAACCACAAGGAATGAGTAGTAATCTCCATAATCTAAAAAGGTAATAAAATATAAAAGAAAAATGTAATTTAATAAACCATCTGAACAACAACAGCAAAAGGATACTTATAAACACCCTTCTGGACTTCCCATGCTCCTGACTAGAAAGATGGCATGGCTTCCTTTTATGTACAGTCTTTTAAATTGAGAGAGGTTGGTTCCATTTATTGTTCTTTTTGCGTTCCTAGGAAGATTTAGTCTCAAGAGCAACAGCAAAGCCAAACCACACCAAAACAAAACGAAAAAGGGCTTTCTATATTTTTGGTAGTTCCCTTTTTAAATGTTTGTTTATTTTTGAGAGAGAGAGAGAGAGAGAGAGAGAGAGAGAGGGAGAGCATGCGCAGGGGATGGGCAGAGAGAGAGGGGGACAGAAGATCTGTGGGCTCCACCCTGACAGCAGTGAGCCCGACACAGGCCTCAAACTCATGAACCATTTGATCATGACCTGAGCCAAAGTCGGATGCTCAACCCAGGCACCCCCAAAATACCAAGGCGTTTTATTAAAATTGTTCGAGTGATTCTTGTTTTAGAAATCAAATAACAAGAATTTTATGGAGCTTCTAAAGGATTTTGTGTTCTGTTATTATAAGAGCTGGATTTAGGAGAAAGAAATTGGAAGAAGCTGATAAAAAAAATTGAGACGAATAGTTCCAAAGTCTCCATTTTACCATTCAGCCCTCTTAAGTACCATGAGTAAAAGACAACGATCAAACCAAACCAAACCAAACCAAAACACTTCCTTGGGGCTTTGTGTGATGACAAGAGCGGTCAGCTATTGACGAGAAGTGAGAAGCTGGACATTACTGAAGATCAAATCGATCCGTTATTAATTTGTTAAGTAGGAGGACCCTAACAAGGTCTCAAGAGATCGTTTTATTGATTCATTATCTACTTAAGAATCTACCACTCCCTTTAGAAGCCTCGGGAGTTTCTCAGTTACGTCATGCATCAAAAATACTCAGATACACAGCAGAGGGGATAACAAAGCACTGTACTGAAAATTGTTAGAACTGGTGGTACATCCTGAATCATGGAGTTGAGAATGGTCGGTTTTAGACAATGAGTCCAAGAGATCAGAACATCAGGGAGGCATTCTCTGAGTTTTGAGATTCAATGACTCCTTGTTGGTTTCTGGTTAATTGAGCTTGGACCCTATGGCAGGTGCTTGGAGATGCCAGTAACCTATCCTAGTGAGCCCTGCCTATCCTAGTGAGCTTGCATGCTATTGGGAAAGACAGTCTGTAAATACATCTAAAAAGGAAAAATATGTGATGTTTGATGGCAATAGATGGTAACGAGAAGAAAGTGAGGCAAGGGCTCGAGGGGTGAAGTATCAGAGGTAAGTGTGGCAGGAAGTCACCTTTTTGAGAAGTGCCGAGGATACCCCACACTGAAGTTGGAGTGGTGTGCTTGTGTGCATCGGGGAGGGCCCAAGGAGACACGGCAGACCATAAAGGATTTTGAACAGAGGAATGGCGTGATCTGTGTATCCATTCAACAGGACCCGTTGGGCTAGTGTGTTGAAAACAGACTGAGGAGACAAGGGCAGAAGAGTGACAAGTTGGACCAGTTTCTTGGGCTATTGTAGAAGTCCGGACAAAGGTGTCGGATCAGAATGATGGCAGTGGATGGTCGGTGACACAGCTGAATTCTGGCTCTGTTTTAAAGCTAACGCCAACAGGATTTGCTGGTGGAACAGACGTGGGTGAGAAAAACATGGAGTTGAGGGAAGCAGCAAGGCTCTTAGGCTGAACGGATGGGAGAATGAATCTGCCATTCACTGTGTTGAGGAAGTGTAGAAATTAACAAGTGTGAGGAGAACGCTCAGGAACTCCCATCTGGTGGCTGCCAATACTGATGGCTCAGTTGAATTCCTCTCTGGGCACTGCCCTCTGAAAGGCACTGCCTTGCTAACGTCACGCCTCCTCTAGGGGGCAGCCTGGATCCTGTCCAACAGCTACTCAGGGTCGGGGTAGGAGCCTCCTCTCCTTGCCTTAGTGAGGGTCCACATGAAGATTCCTCAGAATTAGCTCAGACCCTTGCGGCATCTCTATCACTGTTAAGCTGCCCCCTCAGCCCAATCCTGTCCCTCCCCCCCAACCCCTCCATGTTTTTCCTGAGAGCATGTTCCAAGAAGCTTTCTGCCCCCAAACTTCAGTCTGTTTTTCGGGGGCCTACCTTAAGACATCTTATGTGGGTCCCCCAAGTAGAAATTATGTCTTTCTTCTTGGTGTCACAGGTCCCATCCATTCCCACTCAGAGTCTTCCTTGCAGATAATCATAACGACTAACTTCTCAACTAGATAACAGTAGCTCCAGCTCTGTGCTAAACTTATTTCTGTACTTTGCTCCCAAAAGATGTTGAATATTGAACATACGCTATGTGGTTAGCAGATAACTGTGATGCCCCTGGGCAGACCTTAAACACGAGGAATGAAATACCAAAAGCAATGCTTTGAAACTGCATGAGATATGTCCTTTTTCCTCTCTGATTCACGTATGTCGGCAAAATCATGATCCCCTATGGATAAGTGCTATTAGTGTGTTAGTGTGATGACCAGTTTACAATTAATTGGCCTCTAATTTACGTTTGGATCTGCTTTCTATCCAAAATTCAAAAGCCTAAAACAAAAACAAAAAATAAAAATAAAAACAAAACAAAACAAAAAAACCTAGCCAACTCTAAGCAATTGTTTTTGTCTAAATTGTGCCAGAGAACATCAGATTTGACTGTATCCTGAATGGACTGATCTGTGAAATGAGTTAACCAGTTTATGAAAAGTGTGGCCACTTGGAGAGCCCATGAAGAAGATAAAAGAGACACATTTCTCATGAACCCGGGTGCGGGTGCACCATGGATCGCAAGGCATCATCTGGTTCATTCTCAAGATGCCCACCAAAGACACCTTGCAACTCCCCAAAGCTGGATTTAGGGAAAAAAGGAAAAGTAGAGGCTCTTGGGTGTGTACCGCACAGTGGTAACTTCGTGGGGACTTTCTTCTGTCTCACTCACCACTACCGTCAGCAGTGGAGTGTCTTAGCCCCGGCTGCTCACTCAGTCACCTGGAGAGCTTGACAACCTCTGATGCCCAACTCCCACCCCCAGAGACTGCGAACTAGTTGGTCTGGATGGTGGCCTGGCCAGCAGGATATTTGAAACCTTTAATTGAAAACATCCCCCGGTGATTCTGGGGTGCAGACCAGGTTAAGAATCGCCGCTCCCTCAGGCGAAATACATTTTGGGTTAAAAACAATGGAATGGAAAGCATCTGGCTGAAAGCAATTGTGGAAGCAAGTTGCCTGATACAGTCAGGTCCCTGTCCCCTGACAGTATCTATCCCCTTTGTGTCACCCCTTTGCTCATGATCCCTGAGCCATGCTGGTGTTCTGCAAGAAACCAAGCCTTTCCTGTCGCCAGGACAACCTGTCCCAGATCACTGTCAGCATATGAATGCCGACCAACTTTCTATCAACGAAATTGATCTCAGCCAAATAACTTCCAGTCAGAGCCCCGAGCATTCTGCTGTCATTACAATCCACAAACAGTCATAAGAAGCTATGCTTCATCCACGTTAAGAAATTAGCAAAGTAGGGGGCACCTGAGTGGCTAATTGGTTAGGCGCCCAACCTTTGATCTCTGCTTAAGTCATGGTCTCACAATTGTGGGATCGAGCCCCGTGATGGGCTCCATGCTGAATGTGACGCCTGTTTGGGATTCTCTCTCTCCCTCTCGCTCCAGCCCCTCTCCTGCTCGTGCTCCTCTCTCTCTCTCTCTCATTTAAAATAAATAAATAAACTTAAAAAAGAAATCAGCAAAGTAAGAGGTGGGGACATAATTCAAACAAACAAAATTTCTTTGCTTAAGGTTTTTGAAGCTTCCTGTGTTAATCCAGAAGTTTCTTAGATAATATCATCTAAATGAAATGAGTAACCAAGTATTCTAAGTTAGACTCCTCCATGGCTTCTCTTTCCCATGGTCTGGAGCTTCATTTCTTACAGGTTTTTCTCAGTGGCCCGATTTCCAGCCCTTAATCAGTTGCAGTGTGTTCCTCCAGAGAGCTCCCCCACTTCTACACATTTGCTTAACTGGCAGGGTGCCAGACCGAGTCTTTAATTACAAATCTAAAAATTATGGCAGGAGTGGAAACAGTGTCACCACATATCACTTAGTGCTATGCCTGCTTCTAAAGACAATGCCACCGTTTTTACTGCATTAGCTGTGATTCTGGTTACTTTATGCTACCAGGTTACTGTCACTTTTATTGGTGTGATTATTATTATTAATAACTAGTACACAGTCACTCTGTGCCCAGTATTGTTCTAGAGGATTTTCACCAGTTATATCATGTAATTCCCATAACTATGGATTTAAGCCTTATGTCTAAGACCTCAACTTTGAACTTGCAGGGACCACAATCAAACTAGATCTGACTCAATAATCTATGGGTTTTCGCTGCATCCTCATTCTGTCCTTATAACAGTTTTCCAATGAGGCTTTCATTGTTTGAAAATTAGGAAATATACATATTGTGGACCAGGAATTCTTTGGTGATGGCAGCCTTCATTTGAAGGAGTCTAAGGGTACCCAACTACAAAAGGGGATACTGGTTTCCTGTAGCAATAAATTGTTGACTTATATTCATTTTTTTTTTCTTTTTCATCCAGGGATTCAGTACCTGACCCATAATAGGAACTTCATAAATGTTTGCTGAATGCAAGGTAAGGCCTAAGGGGTTGATCTCTTTCCCTATATTAGGTGAAGATAACTCAGCTCTTATGCACTTAGCTTCTAATGTGCTCATGGCTTTTTACAGTTGTGGTTTTTCTGACCAGTCAATAAATTCTATTTTCTAGCCTTCGTCCACCTTCTGCCCCCCACCGCCGCCCTCCATGTCTAGGCCTGGCCCTCCCTTGTTCCAATATCCTTCCCTGGCTGTCTTTGCCTCCAAAAACTTAACAGGGCAACTGGAAATTCTGAAGGGTAAAGCTTTTCTCTTATTCCTGATCTGAATAATCTGGGATAAAACCATGACTTCGAGAAGGCGGTACATATTGTTGTCTGGCGTTTCTTTGTTAGGCCGTCTTTAAGATTTTTGCTTCTTTCTTCTGCATGATCACAGACTATTGTTAGCGATGCGAGGTGCGTCCTGCCTGTTTTGACAGATCTAAACGTTCCGAACGAGAAACAAGGGGAAGAGACTTGTAAAGCTATCCTGCACACCTTGGTCTCTTGTCCTGGAGGCACTTAAACACCACTTACTCTCTAGCATGTATGAGGATTGAGATGCCCGGAATAAAAATAAATATTATGATTCCTTCATACTATATAGAAAGCAGAGGAAAAGACACCCAGCATGTTTGTCCCCTTCCAAGTATTCTTATTAGAGTTTTGATTTAAGATGCATCTGGAAAATTGGATGGACAACTCCAGACACAACAGTGTATCTTGTCCTGTGCTAGCATTTAAACGGGAAATAGTGTGTTGGGGTAGGCAGCCTCCAAGATGGCCCGGTGACCCCCACCTCCTGGGCTTCGCGTTCGTGTGTAACGCTCTAGTCTTGGATGTGGGCTGGACTTGATGAACAGAACACAGCACATCTGCGATTAGGTTACAAACAACTGTGGCTTCCATTTTGGGTGCTCTGTCTTAGACCACTCGCCATGGAGAAAGCTAGCTGTCACACGGTGTGGTAGCTTAACAGAGCAGCCCATGGGGCGAGGGACCGAGACAGGCCAACAACTACATGAGTGAGACTGGAAACATCAGGTGGGCCTGTAAGCCATAGCCGACAGTTCGACCGTCGGCTCACGAGAGACCCTGAGACAGAGGAACTTAACTCGGCCACACCCAGATTGCTGCACAACAGTAACGATGAGGTAATATCTGTTGTGTTAAGCCTCTATGTTTTGGGATAATTCATCGAACAGCAATAGATAATTTATACATTAAGATGCAAAAGCACTAAACTCCAGTTGCATTTTCTGTCCCTTGTCCTTCGTGGTAAAATACTAACGCATTCTTTTGTGGCATCCACCACTTTCTGACCTATGTCATACATATGTGTCACGTTTCCAGCGTGGCTACGAACTTCCGGGGAACAGACTCTCACTGCTATTGAGTTTTGAGTACTTCTAGGTGCCAGAAATGAACCTCACACATAACAAATGCTGAATAAACATCTGATTAATAGATAGATGAATAAATCTTGCCTTTAATGGCCGAGATGCAGCTGGGGAACTTGATGTTAGACAAAGCTATTTGACCTGCTAATCACTTCCTTGATTCTTCACGCATCTTAAAATATTAATAACTGACTCTCAAGCCTCCTCTCTGCTGAGATTTCTCTTTCTACTGTAGAAGACACAGTTAAAGCTTGAACGAATGCTGTGGCTTCATTATTTCTATATGGTGTTGCGAATTTAGAACACGCAACTATAAATCAAAGCATAATCTCTATTTCTACTATCGAAAAGATGGTTTGTGCGAAAATGAGTAGTCATTCGAGAGCGCATAGACAACAAGTCTGTCTTCATCGGTGACGTGCGGAACTGTTCCTACGGGTGGCAACACAACTTCTTCGCTTAAAAATGTCCTCGTATGTCCTTCTTATATATTTGTTTGTTATTAGTTTTAAACGTAAAACAACTGACACAAGAAGGAGAGGAGGGTCACTGAGACTGACTTGGAGAAGTGGAGAGTGTGAGCCTGCGACACACTGATGTCCTTTGTGTGACAGAATGTGCCACTCTGGTTATTACGCAAGTTGATAGAGGTCAGGCTGGGTTCTGGAGGACTTGAACAGGAGCAGAGGGCTGTTTTTTAAAGACTGTGTATGTTAAAGGACATGTTAAAGCTCTTTTGCTTCCATCATGAAAGGAAGTAATAGAGAAAGACACTTTAATTAAGTGAGGATTGTCAGAGGAAAGTGAAGACCTGTCATTGTCACAGGACGAGTGTAGTAACTGACTTCTTTCTGTTCATTTCTTCTTACACAAAGAGGAAGCAATCAGTAAAAAAATGTCATATAGATATGAAGATTTATATATGTTATATATATACATATTCTCTATATATGTTCTATATAAATCATCATATATATGTTCTATATATTATTTTGGCCTAACTATTACTAACTGAAGGCGCTGGAAATGCCAATAAAACTATCCAGGATGAATGTGCTCTCATTTGTCTCCTGATTCTGGCCCTTTCCCTTAGACCATCGCTGTCAATGACTTTGTTATCTATCTCAAACATGAGGAGAGTTCTGCTGGGGCTTTAATTACTTTCTCATCAAAGCCACGTTGGACAGTTTCAGAAATTTCTTCCTTGCCTCCCAGATCACCTTAAAAGTCCAACAATTCTCATTCTTCGGTTGTGCTTCAGAAATGGCAGGAAGTGTTTGGTTCAGCCAGCGTTGGGTTCTTTAGGAGCTTTGTGTGTGGGAGGGGGTGGGGGTGGGAAGCAGAGGTGCGAGGGCGCTCCCGAGTCTTCTCACATCCTTAACTCAACATGGTTGGGTTCTTCCTGAGCCAAGATTCTCCCATTCAGGACAGGCTGGCTAGCAAAAAGGAACCCAATGACTCTTTGTTTCAGCTGTTTCAAATGTTTTTCTCCAAATGAATACTTCAAACACTTAGAATGTTTCAGTTTCATCTTGTGACTGAAAGAAGGGGACAGCGTCCACTGGGTGCCCAAAGGGCATCTGGTACAATACGTTGTTAACAAATGAATACTGGAACAGCTCTGCGCTCCACGTCTTAGTCTTGGTTCTGCCATTAGGACTTCATGGATTTTGCATTTTTCCCTGGTGGGAGACCTAGGGACTGGGGTTGCAGGGTATAGAAAGACACCCTTGGTGATGAAAAGGACTTTGGAAATCATGTGTTGCCCTTCTTGTCTCAAATTTCTCTTTTTCATGCTTGATTGATGAATGCCAGAACTTGCTAGAGAGCTGGTTCAGAACTCAGTCCACAAACAACCTGGAAGCTGCTTCTGTTTATTTTCTATTTCTTCGTGACTGGTCAAAGGACTTATGTATACCCTCCCCTCCCACCATGAGTTGCCCTGCTGCCCCTTTCTGACTGCCAGCCACGGATCTGAGCATTTTCTACAGTCTAGAGCCCTGTAACTCTCTACTTCTCAGGTTTTTGGGTTTTGGGGAGACTAAATGCGAATTTCCTAAGATGAGCAGCTTCCAGAGAAGCAAGCTTTTCAGGGAAGCCCCTTCCATGTCTGCGAGCTGACAGCCCGTCTCGTCACTGTCCTTCATGGCTGAGTGCAGCCTGAGAGCCATTGGCAGTTCTGGGACTGGGGAACTTGGGCACCCACTGTGATTGATCATTTCTGCACCTGGGCCATTTCACGACACTGGCGATGGGGTGGCTGTACCCGCTACCACATTTCGTTTCACTTGGCTTGAAGACAGACACCGATTGTCAGGGAGAGGGAAGAGAATGCTGGCCTATTTCACAAGGTTGACCTCATTCCCAGAGCCAGGAGGCTTGGGTCTTCCGTTTCTAGCTTGGTCTTCCAGCTTGCATGCCGGTGCTAGACGGGCAAGAGGCCCACTGACCAAGAGCTGGCTGAGACTTTCTAACCTCACATCATTCTTAGATTGTCTGAGTCTCTAGATTTAACAGTTTTTTTCCTGGAAGAATTCAATTTTGAAAACATACTGAGTGCTTTTCTACTGTTCTGGGTACAAAACTGAGGAATACTAACAATAAAAAAAAATCGAAGCACGCACTTATGGAACATGTGTTATACCAGGTTCCATGCTAAATACTATTATGGTATTCAGTTCTCACAAGAATCTGACAAGGTAGGATCATGTATGATCCTATCTTATACCTGGAAAGTCATGTGAATGCTTAGGACACTTGTCCAGTAATCTAGATCTCACTAGTGGTGGACTCGGGTTTCAGGTCCCAGTGGTCCTTCTCCAGGGCCTGGCTTCTTAACCATCACCCAGGACTCAGGAAACTCGCAGTCTCCTTGAGAATGGCATTCAAGAAACTTTTAGTCCCAGAAGGGATGCAAATAGCTAACGTTAGTATGAGATAAAATTAAATAATTGCTAAGTAGTGGCGAAGGCAGTACGAGGCCAGAGCACAAGGGAAAAAAAGTTGGTTCTAACTTAGGGTGTTGTTGGCTGAGGCATGAGCAGAGGATGGACCAAGACCTGAAGACCTAGAGGGGTGTGTTGTGTCTCCGAAATGGGGGTGCTCCTCAGCACCCTGGGAGGGTGTGTGCTCCGTGGAGGCCTAGGGTGGGAAAATAGCCTGTAATATAATATGGAACAGGGTCATGAGTGGGGTTGAATCCAAAGCAACCATGTCCTATTACAGACAATAGGAACCGACTTTCAATTTGAGAAAAGAGTGTTGTGAGCCGCCCTGAGTTTCAGGTGCTAGTAGGTGGACTCAGGTCCGAGCTCAGACAGGGAGGCCTGTCAGGGTCCAGAAGAGAGGCAGGAGAGGCCAACGTAGAGCAGGGATGAGTGAAAATGGACGTGAGGAGAAGCGGAGTCATGGCACACTGGAAGACCTGGTGACCGCTTTCACGCAAGGGGGAAGGGCCCTGCTAACCAGCCTGCCAGAGGCCAAGACAGGGTGACTCAGGAAGGAGAGGTTGTAGGAGGTGCTTTGGAGCTGGGGACTGTGACAGGGACAGCCTCGGTTCTTGTGCATGTGCGAGCCCTGCAGATAGTCTGTGTGGAAATACACAGGAGAGCCCAGGGTGGGAGCCTGGAGCCCAGGAAGAGATCGGGGCTGGAGTCACTCGTGTAGAGATGTTTGGCAAAAAACCCACAGAGGGTTGGAGGGTCAAGGAAGGCAGTGGAAGAGGAGCAGCGAGCACCTTCTCCCAGTGGGTGTCCGAGGAGGCCTCGGGGTCGGGGTGCCCGTGTCTGAGAGATGCTTCGAGAAGGAGGCTGAGTCAAGACATAGGAGAAGAGACCTTCGCAAAAGGCAACTCTACGGAGACTATTTCCATTTCAAAAGGACTTACTATTATTATTTTTAAGGCAAATGGTAGAGAGGAATCGACCAGCATGAGGAACAGAAATAAAGCAATTCTCCATCGTCTCCCAGCTCCCGTCAGACTGTTCAACACAATTTATTTCAAACAGATGAAGACGCGTTTCAGTGTAGCTGGGAGCAGTCAATTAAAGAGATTAAAGGCAGAAAAGCTACTGCAGCAAAAGTATTTAAGTTTTAGTTTCTTCTGCAGCTGTGTTTTCTCCACTTCTTAGCAATCAGAATCTCCTTACTCTCTGTTCTCTTGGGCTGCTGGGATTGAAGGAAGCGATTTCTTTTGCTCCTGCAGGTTTTTTTTTCTTTCTTTTTTTTTTTTTTTAAAGAGATCCTAGGATCATAGATTCATTATTTTCAGTATTTATATTTTGTATATCTTCTAAGCGTATGGATGCCTTACTCAGTTTAAATTACTTTAGCATGGCTAAAGAGCATGTCTTGCTTTCCCTAGGTGAGAGTTGAGCAAATCAAAGGTAAAGGGTTTCCTGAAATTAAATACCGTAGGTTACACAGTCTAAGAGCAAGCGATTTCGTGTTCCATGGACCTCTCCAGACAAGACACGTTTCAGTATCTATTCTTCTTGATTCATGACATGAGAAGCCCAGAGACTTAAAACTGGAAAGAACTGTGGAAATCATGTTCCACCCTTTCTTTTACTGGCTGAAGGACTTATTGGAAGTCCGGTGGTCAGAGAATTTCTGGGTATCGCCTATAAAAGCCCTCGGCTCCCAAGAGTCGCAATTTCTTCTCGCTTTGCCCACAGGCTCAGTCCTACTCCCTATGGTGAAACTTGACTTGGGCAGGAGAGTTCACAAACTCTAGCAGGCGGGCCACTCATGCTGGCTGCCAGGCCTGTGATGACACATGACTGGGGCCTCTTCCTGAGAGTAGGTCCCTGGTTTTGGTGCCTCAGTTTCCATCTTGGTCCTGCTTCCAGTATCTTAGTCCCTCCTGGATGCCGGAATCTGCTTTACCCCCATCTCTGGCTGCCCCAGCTCCGTCTTTGGGTTCTAGCGAGTGCCTGAGGCCCTGTCACCTTCCCACAGGTTAGGTGCTTGAACCACTTGTTTCCTAGCAACCAAACTTTGCCCACCTGTTGGGGGGACTCAGGGCTTTCGGAGGACCCTTGTGTCCACATCCCCCACTTCTGTCGGATGCCCTGGACTTCTGGTCTCTCTTACGACTGTTTCCTTTTCCCACTGGGAGAGGCTGCCCTTGGGGTCCTGCCCCCATACCTAGTCTTCCCCACCCTGCTGCAGATCTCTGGGCCATGTTCTGAGACATTACATAGAATTACTGCATAGCAGAGCCAGGGCCACTAACTTCTCAGCCAGCATTTTATAATTTTTTCATTAAATCATCTTTCTCTTTCATTTTCTATGTGACCTGGGTCTGGCATTTACTAGCACGGTAAATCTGGGCAAACTCTTCCACCTCTCTGGGCATTGTTTTCATTGGATGAAAAATCAGAATGATAATATTAATTTCCAAGGGTCGCTAGGAGGATTAAATGAGATAAAAGAGCTTATGGTAGATACCTGGCCTTCAAAAAAATGTTTTATATGAACTGAGGGCTGTTGTTTTTTACCACTTATCTTTTTTACTACTACTAATTACTTGCTTTCTCCCTGTGCTAAATAATGTAACAGGGAGTTTACAACAGGGCTAAGTACTACATTTGTGGATACGGGTTGGAGCGGCCATATTGATTGAGCTCCATCTTGGCTTGTTGCTTAAGTAAGTAAGTACTCATTCATGCCTTCACTTACTAAGCCACTCATCTGGGTAAGTAGCAGGGATGCTCTTGAATGTTGGCATCATGTCTTCAGGTTAGCAATACATGGACATTGAAAAAATATATCGGGAAATGGAATCTGTTGGCTCTATTTCCAAAGTCCCACCAAAGTCTTTCTTGGCCTGTGCTTTGTCTTTCATGAAAGAATGGGAAAAATGATACTCTTTTGTGAAAGTGTAAAGGCAACAATAAAGGGAACAAAATCAAATGAGACCTCTTGATGGAAATATTTAATAACAAGAAGAAGAAGCTTATGCAGTGCTGGATCTCCTGAGGAACTTCTTAGGAGCTTCTCAGGCACCTACTCGTGCTTGGCACGCTGTGTTTGTTGTCTTACTCAGTCCCGACAGGAGAGAGAACACTTTCAAGCTCATTTTGCAACAAGGGAAACTAAGTCTCATAGAGACTCAGAGCCCTCCCTGGTGACGCAGGAGGTAATTAAGAGATGGAGTTGGACTTTAGGCCCAGGTGCCTTTGCCCCGAAGGCCCACTCTGAGCCATTCTCCGATGCTGTCCGTCGGGTCAGCAGACCCATGAACACGAGACGGGGCCCGTGACACTAAGGCCAACAGCTGATGATGATGGGATTACTGGTGATGCTGAAACTCCTCTAAGTCAGTAAAGCACAGCTGGGACACTGCAAAGCATTTTCATGACCACCGTAACCCCATAATCAGATGCCTGGGGTTCCCTTTCTTCCTTCTACAGCGTGATGGTTTAAGGGGATGAATACCAAAAGCTCAGCTAGCATCTTGACAATTTCCCCTTTTCACTGGAGGCTCCTTCTGCCCCTGACCAGGAGCTGAAGGCTTTTGAAAAGTCCAAGTCCTGTCCATGTGAGACTGACTCCCCGTGGTCCTTTCTGACTAGGGTCCGTGTAGGGTGGGCGCCCATGCCTCTCAGGCTCCCTGCAGCCGATCTGAAGTCTCTCAGGTTGGGGTTCTGCAGTCACACCCCGACCTCATGGGAAACCTTGGTCAGTGGTGCCGAGAGTGTTTCCAGGTCCGAGAAGCCATGCGGATAACTGTACTTTGTTACCTTTCTGGTTTTCTGGCTCCAGGATTTGGGACAAGTACAAAAAAGATGTGATTCCTTTTTTTTTTTTTTTTAACTAAGATCTACCATAAGCTATTTGTATATTTCCAACATGGTACTTATTGAATATTTTGGTCAATAATGATTCCTTGTCTTCTTCCCTACTGTCTTTATTTACTGACTCTCTGAAAGAGGAACAGGAGTTAATAAACAGAGGCTCATTCATTCATTCATGCTTTCATTTATTCCCTTGAGAGACACTCAGTGATTGATATGAATCAAATACCATATGAACACTATCCTTCCCATTTTACCCTTTCAACACTGGGTCGGTGGTGTTGTCCCTACCCTTATGGCGAGGGCAAATTAGTTTCAGAAGCATTAAATAATTTGTGCCCCGAAATCACCATGCTCATGAAAGACAGGGCTGGGATTAAGTGCTTGTTAACAGATAAGCGGACAGAAGTTCTTTAGCAGGAGAGCAGAAAGGAGGTAAGACCTAGTTCTGGGGTCCCTCTCTGAGTTGGATACATACATATATATCCGCTGTGCTACCATGGGCAAGGTACTTAACCTTTCTGAGTCTGAGTCGCCTCAGAGAGTCTCTGTGAGGACTGAGGAATGTACTGCAACCCCAAGTACCATGTCTATACAGGTAATGTAAGAAGTTTGTTTTTTTTTTTTTACCATTATTTCAGAAGCTGAATCCAGAGGCTGGAAGAAAAGACACAATCAGGGAAGCACTGGATTGTCCTCATTACAGTACCACCTAGATAAATCCTACAGGTCTTATTACCATCACATCTATCCTATCCAAACGCCAGGACTCCAACTGGATGTCCTACACCCGGAGGCTGAGTGAAAAGAGGCAACATCTCATCGCTGAGTTGAGGCCCAGCTGATCGACTGCAAAGTGGTTAAAGCCATAAAATCCACGTGTGCTTTAATGAGGGTTCAGACCCCCAGGGCCGCGATGGCGTTCCCTGCTGTGGGGTCCAGTTGCCGGTCAGTCCTGCGTGCGAATGGAAGAGCTCACTTAGAAGGAAAGACTATGCTATGAAGCAGCAGAGGCCTGTTTCCACCGCACCTGCTCTCCTGTGGCAGAGACCCTGAGGACACACCAAAATGGCAGCCGTGACATTATTACTGTCAACGACTCCATCTTGAGTAAATCACGCCATTTTTGCGCTAGGATTGTGCCCCTGAACTCGCCTCCTTGTCCAGACACCCTGGAATAACCATCGTCCGAAATGAAAGGATCTGGGAATAGATGAGCGAGAAGAATGTGTACCAGGGGCGCATCCTGTGGGTTCCTCACGTGCTAATGAGACCTGCTGAGTCCTTCTCGGAGTCACGTGCCATACACGCCAAGAGTTATAATGCTCTTCCCTCTTAACTTGTTGCCCTATAACTAATGAAATCTCAGAAGCGTGGATGTGATGACGTGCTGTTATCTCTCAACTCTGCTTACCAGGAAACAGGTGATGGGATTTTTGAAGTTTCAGAAAGCAAACAATAGAGCCAGCTAGCCATGCCTTCCGGACGACAGCTGCCATCATAATGGTAATTCAAGCTTTTTCAGGGAGTAAATCCCAATGCAGGCAGTGGCTTTATGGCTATTAGGTTTCCTTGTCCTTCCTCTTGCCCCTCTCTTGGCTTGCCCAGCCAGGCTGTCAGGACCAATTCACAGCTATCCACGTAGGATCTGACCATTACACAACAATGACAGCTTGACTTCAAAAGAGGATGAGGGGGTTTCTTCCTCCAGTGGTCCAGAGAGCGCTCGGAAAACCCGAATATCACGCGTCTTTCAGGCAAACAGCTCTTCATTCTCCCAAAGCCGAGAAGCACTTGAAAAGAAACGTCTAAATCACCCAGTGTATTAAGGCATCAAATTCTTGCACAAATCGTAACCGACATTTTTTTCGTTGTGAAGAGACAGAGATTTTGCGAAGATGTCAAATCACATAAAGCTGCAGCACAACACGGTATCAAAGATGTAATCTGTGCTTGTCGCTTTGTGAGGCAGGAAGGCAAGTAGGCATTAACATAGCCCTTGAGTGAAGTGGATCCAAACACAGTTTATTCTTCGCCAGGATGAGCAGGTGAATACCTTGCAAGAGTTACTGCCGTTCTTTCTGGCCCTAGGTATCTACCCCCCCCCCCCAACTCATCTGCAATGCAGCCAGCAAGACAGGCAGGAATCAAGAGCTGGATATATGAAGAGCTTTGGTCAAAGCCTTACTGCTGAGAAATCAGTCGTGCTTGGACTGAGCAGTTCAGGCCAATGAAATGTGTAGGTTGTTCTGTATTGATCGCAAACACGAAAATCACAACAACGGGATTAGGAAGATAAATGGACATGGAGGCATTTCTGTAGTTAGCATGGAAATGAATGTTTGTTTACTTGATCTTTCCTCAGACAGGAAGCTCCTGGGGAATGGCTTTCCACAAGACACAAGACAATAGGGTTGGTTGTTCATCATCGTTGCTAAAGAGGACTTCGGGTTAATTTATGTGGTCCCTGAACATAGAGCATAGGATTGTGCTCTAAATATGTACCTGTCTGTCTGTCTGTCTATCTATCTATCTATCTATCTGTCTGTCTGTCTGTCTATTATCTATGTATCATCTCTCATCTATCTACCTAACATCTATCTATATCTATTTCTACACATACATCATTTAACCTTCCTAAAGTTAATAAATACCAATAGAAACAGTGTTAAATTAATAAATAATCTAAAGATTGCAGGATATAGAATATAAATTACAAAGAATACAAGGTACTATAAAATAGAGTTTAAGGCAATCAAATGTACACACACACAGGTTTTCATGCATACTCTCTTTCTGATACTACTCCAAGCAAGGACTATTCTCCACTCTTCTCTTTCTCCAAGCCTACAGCAGGCTGATCCGGGGCACAAAGGGGCCTCGGAAGAGCGAGTAGGAAAGGGCGATGCTGACACCCAGGTGAGAGCGGTCAGCCAGGTGTGCTCTGGGCAGTCCCTAACTTCTGAGATGTGATCCTTGCCGGGTCTCTGCAGTGAACTCCATACAGCTTTTCACTGGGGAAAAAAGCCAGAGTTCCTAACGGCATAATGATGCTTACTGTACATTTCTTTGGATGAGCAGGGGGGAGAGGCAGGAGAAGAAAGAGAAGAAAGTTGGTGGTGGAAAGGCGAAGCACAAACCCCGATAGAGTCTGTTTTGAGCCCTCGGAAGATGGGTAATGTTAACTGTCTCAAAAAACAACTCTGTCTCCATGGTTTCGTTATAACGGACACTCAATACAGACCTGCCAGATTCGGACATGGTGGCGAGACAAATGGAGCCCAACCTTTTAATTACTTAATTGCTGGCCATAAAGGGGTGACTCGCTGCCAAAAGGCTAATGCTTGTCTGCAAGAAGATGACGTTTTTGTAAAGGCAAGCCTATTTAGTTTTTATTTGTCCCTCACTTGCAGTTGTGCAGAGTTTGAACAAGTCGCCACCAATTTACTTCTCTTCTTTAAAATCTAAATTGTTCTCACATAAGCGGCCTAGCTATAAAGTGAGAAAATATAAAGTTAAAAAAGTTAGCACAACTATTCAAAGCCCAAGTCATGGGCAAGAGATAATTTTGGCTCTTAATGGCAAAATCTGCCAAGTTAATGGAAACTAGAGTTCAAAAAAGATGTACATAGAAATCCTGAGATGCTCAAAGCTTATATGAGCTCCTATTTTATTTTATTTATTTTTTTATGCTTATTTATTTATTTTGAAAGAGAGAGAGAGCATGAGCAAGTTGGGGGGAGGGGCAGAGAGAGAGGGAGAGAGAGGATCCCAAGCAGGCTCCGCGCCATCAGCGCAGAGCCCGACATGGGGCTCGATCCCACGAACTGTGACCAAACTCATGACCTGAGCCAAAACCAAGAGTCCGATGCTTAACCAACCGAGCCACCCAGGTACCCCTGAAATGTTATTTTAAAACGCGAATGAAATTTAACTCCTGAACAAGTTGAATATAAGGAAAAAAACATTCTATTATAACAACGATGTTTGATATATTCTGGAGGGGCACCATATGGCCCGAGGTACCGCAACCAGCAAATCTGCACCTTGATACCGAGTAGCCTCTAGCTGCCAGCATAGTGCTTTAGGATGCAAGCCAAGCCCTGGCCTGCCCTTGCCCTTTCCGATTCTGATCTGCGATGCTCCCAACCTTGAGCTGAGCAGGCAGGGCTCTGTCTTCCTCACCATGACTCTCGGCAGCCTGACCCTGATTGGTGGGGCCGGCCTCGCTTCCCCTGGGCTGCATTTCTCGGCCATTCATCTGGCTCCAGCTTGTTAACCTGACTGCCGGCCTCGTCGGCTTCCTTTGCTCGAAGCTTCAATTTGAGGATCATTATCCTGAACGCTACCTGACTCTGCTTAACCCCACCGAAGGAAAAGAGCAGGCAGTGCCCCCTGTCTTGCCTCAGGACGTAGGAAGGTTCATATTTTTACAGTGAAAATTAAAAGCGGCAACTTTAGAGTAAATGCCTCAAATGATTTTGAATGTGAGCTGCAGAAACCGATATTCGGGAAATAGGGCTTATGGCGGGGTCAGTCGGGTATGGGTGGGCCGTGCATAGTCTCTCAGGGCGGGGCCATCCTACTTCCTAAAAGCACAGCCTCGCCGGTACCATGTTGTTCTGGTGGGCCCTCGTTGGCAAGTGAGAGATCATCTTACCCTTAGAAGAAGCCTCAACCCTGAGATCCTTGAAGCAAGGTTACATGCACAATGGCTCATGGTCTAGGGGCTTGCCTTGGTGAAGGGGGTTCCAGAACACACCTCCAGGGCACATTCACAGGGTAGACCCAACCTCCGCTGCCCCACGCAGAAGGGTGTGCCACAGTGAACCGACTCTTTTTTTTCTTTAATATAATTTATTGTCAAATTGGTTTCCATACAACACCCAGTGCTCAGCCCAACAAGTGCCCTCCTCTGTGCCCGTCACCCACTTCCCCTCTCCCCCTCCCCCATCAACCCTCAGTTTGTTCTCAGTATTCAAGAGTCTCTTATGGTTTGCCTCCCTCCTTCTCTTTAACTTTGTTTTCCCCTCCCCCTTCCCTCATGGTCTTCTGTTAAGTTTCTCAAGATCCACATGTAAGTGAAAACATATGGCATCTGTCTTTCTCTGACTGACTTATCTCACTCAGCATAACACCCTCTAGTTCCATCCATGTTGCTTCAAATGGCAGGATTTCATTCTTTCTCATTGCCAAGTAGCATTCCGTTGTATATATAAACTACATCTTCTTTATCCATTTGTCAGACAAATGGATACAGAGTGCACTGATTCTTTTTTTTTTTAATTTTTTAACGTTTATTTATTTTTGAGAGACAGAGACAGAGCATGAGCAGGGGTAGAGAGAGAGAGGGAGACACAGAATCTGAAGCAGGCTCCAGGCTCTGAGCCATCAGCACAGAGCCCGACGCGGGGCTCGAACTCACAAACTGTGAGATCATGACCTGAGCTGAAGTTGGCCGCTTAACCGACTGAGCCACCCAGGCGCCCCCACTGATTCTTAAAGTATGGTCCGGAGACCCCTGGGATACCCTTCCGGGTGGGCTTTGAGGTAAGAGCTGTTTTCAAAACAATATTTAGACATTTTCCACTCTTCTCGTGAGTTATCCAGTAGCGGTTTCTAGAGCCTCCGTGATGATATTGCGACAGATTGAATACAGAAGAAGATGGAACAGCCTATTAGCCACGCATCTCAGAGATTTGCAAAAAAAAAAAAAAAAAAAAAGTAAAACAACGTCGTTTCCATTAGTCTTTTGTTTTGAATGCTAATGTCATTTTCCATCAAGGAGACTACTCTTGTTAACACGTAATGTTAATTTTTTTATTGTTCATTAGAATTAATAAATGTATACTTAAAATTTTTCTCAATTTTAGTTTCTAAAATGGTAAATAGTGATATATGTAGCCAACACAAAGGCCTTTTGGGATCCTCAGTCATCTCAGAGGGTGTGAGGGGGTCCCGATAACAGAGAGCTTACAAGCAGCCGCTCCGTTGGGAAATGCCTGGTCTTTAGGGCCAGGCTGACCCAGCTGTAAATGGAACCTGGTCCCTAAGGGTCCAGAACTCTGGCCAGTTTCCTACTTTCTTTGTGCTTCCTCTTAATTCTCTTTGGAATCAGGAAGACCCTTTTGATTAGCTGGCATGCAGCGCGGTAGCAGCCGTGGCTAGCAGACACTCTGGGAGGGGGACCGTGGATGAGGCTGCAGCCAGAGCTGTGGCCTCAGCCACCTCTCAGGTCCCTTAGCCCCTGGCTGGAGGGGTGACCGAAGGCGTTTGCCACTTGGCCTCAGCCTAGAGCAAGGAGGAAGCTGCTTGTGGTGCACTTCGAGGACCTGATCCACCCACGTGGGCTCCGGTCTTTCCTTCTTTATCTTGTCCTCTCCTGAAGATTCGTGATAATTAAAACGCCTCCTGCTCACTCTGTGCTCTGGGACACCAGATGGCAGGAAGGAGATGGGCCATTTCACTCACAAAAGGATCCGCCCTCAGGACGGCCACAATCAATGCCAGCTCAGCTGGTGTGTCCTCCTGTTTGCAGGTGGAGCCAGGGGCACGCAAAGCATCTGACCGACACCTGCGGTAGCTGGGGAGTCGGTGTGTACCTGACATGTCCCCTGTCTCTCCACTCGGCTGCTGGCCCTCGGCTGCTCATCAGCTCACGAGCTTTCCCGGGGCAGGTACCAGGCACTGACCCAATCAAGTGCCTACCTGCATGGAAAGGCACAGCAGCCGTGAGCCTGCGGGGTGGGAGCTCAGTGTGCGAGGCTGGGTTGCTGCATCATTCATGGTTTCCCATTGTCTGCCTTTACGACTGTGTTCTCAAGGTCTTTCTGAGGGCATTTCCACATAGTACTCAGGCTGTTACCTGAGCTAGAGTCTCACAAGACCCTCACGAGACAGCTCAGCACATAGACACGCAAGCCGGGGGACGCAATACAAGGCGCCATCGCTCCAGGTTTAGAAGGCAATGTGCAAATATGTCCAAGTCCTATGTCATTCAGGAAACCATTGCTCACCCACCCAGCTTGCAGAGCTCGGGATCTTTTGCTTCCTTGGTGGAACAGAAACCTCTCGGGATTTGGACAGGCCGTGGATTTGGAGGCATGGGGAGAATCTGACTTGGCTGTGGATTTTCATCTGTCTCACGGCCGCCCTCTGCTTCAACCCTACTCTGACCCCCAGGACCGTCCAGCAGGGCTGCTTCCTCCAGCCTTGTCCCATGATCTCAAAGAGAAAATGATCCCACAGGGACTGTGTGTGCTTTGTGGTCCCCAAGTCATTAAGGGTGACAGCTCTCCAAGCGTGCTTTAGTGATCACCCGCCTTCTCAGGATCCATCTTGGACAGGCTGTATCAGAATGATCATGGTGGGGAGACAGAGAGGGGAGTTGGATGGACAAGGTCCCAAGGTGGTTCTTAGATTGCCCAAATTTAGGAATCACTGTGTATTAATATTATATGTTTTCATATTGTGACCTTCACTTGGAGGAAGTTTTAAGAGCACACTTGCCTGAGCCTATGGATGGAGTCCTATTTGAGCATTTGCATAGAAGATTCTAGAAGAGTGTGTAGCTGATAACTGGGAGTAGGGAAGAAATTAATGGTTCGGGGGTGCACTGAGTTACAACTCAGTTATGAACAGGGTGTCAGAAACTGGAATTGGGGAAGCTTGGGGAATCTAGGTCTAAACTAGATATTTTTTCACCATTTCTTAGAGAGACATGACACCAGGAAGGTCCATCTATGGGATGGGAAGCAAGATGATGGTGGGTGAATCGAAGGAGGGGAAGAAAATTTGAGGCAGCTCGTCAAGGGCTAGAGAATTTGAGGTTGAAGAAAGTTCTCTGTTACTCCCGTTAGTTTCTCAGGCTCTGACACCTGTAATTTGGAAAGCTGACCTATGTGTTGGCTGTATCCTCTAAATTTCTTTCCTCTTCATTTTCTTTCTGTGTTTATACATGTTGGAGCCTTCCAGCCTGTCTGAACTGTGCCAAGGACAAAGCTACAGATGATGTCTTATCTGTCCCTCAGTGTGAGATTTTATGAGAGACTAGCATACTCGTGGCACGTTGAGGACAGTGGGGAAACCCCACTCTCCAGGGTAAGAACAAACCAGAGACACCAAACCTCTTCGATGCCCCCCTCCCAGGGCCCTGGGCGTGCTGGGTTGCTCCTGTCTTGGCAGTTTTGTGCCCTGTATCCTTACAACCTCTCTAGGCTTCTCCCTCTCTCTTCTGTTCTTGTGTTCACTCTGCTGACCCAGCCCTCCGCCCAGGAAGAAGTCGCCATCCTTCTGTCTGCCCCACGGCCGTCAGCGGGCCAAGCTCCCTCCTCCCTGGTAGGTCGACTGCAAGGGCGCCCATGTTACACAGCTGTGCGACCAGTTTCCTTCGCTACGACACCGGAGATCACATATTTGGGTTCCTGTCTGTGCCCTTATTCTAAGCTCTCAACGTCTCAGGCGCCTTTTGACACATTTTCAGGGTGGGGGTGGGATAAAAACATGCATCTTAAATGGCAGACAGAAATACAAGAGAGGTTTAATAAAACCAAATACAAATCAAGACTACGGAGACTATTCTGTTCACACAGTGAAACATGCAACATCAGAGCTGTCATTGGGAAGAAGTTAACTCACAAACCTATTGTTCAGCTACCGACTTGTTCCAGAAAAAGTGGCTATAAATGCTACTTGTACTTTAGGCTGAAGTGTATCTTTTTTCCTTTGCTTGTTTCTGTCCCCCTTCCTTGTTAGACATCCATCTTCCATACTCGTGGACAACAATGGGTGGAGAAAATGCTAGGCTTGGAGCGTTTGAAGTGGCTATGCCAGAGAGTCCTCTCAGGACACGGACTGTGGGAAATCCGAGGTCCCTGCTGTGAAGTCAGGGGCAGAAGGCTGACTCCAATCTCACTCCTAATAAATCTGTTTCCTTGAGGTAACCCAAGACCACTACACAGTAACTTACTAATGCTAGAAAGTCTTTGTTGGTGGTAGACAAAGGAATGGGAAACACAGCGCTTTTGTGCTCTAAAATATTGCCATGAGGCATAATAAAAATTTGAATGTATTATGAAACTCAACAGGTGTGTGACCTTTCGTAGAAAACTGTTACTGTTTCTATAAGGCCTCAAATATACCAAAACACTATTTTTTTCAGATCATAATATATGAGGGCAACAAGAGGCTAAAAGACCCTCTCGGGAAAGGGTCATCCTGACTGCCTTGCAATGAATTTGCCAACAGCGTTTTACTTCAAAATTCAAGATGTCTTCAGATGCCAGCAAGCCCTGTTTCCTTACCATCTTGTCTCATTTCTAATTCTTCGTCTCCTCCTGAGGGCTGTGAACCTGATGCTGGATTTTTTTTTGCACTGTCTTCATTTGAAAGATGAAGCCCAGAGAGGTGAGGTGATTCGCCTACGGCCATAGAGACTACTCACTCCCAGGCAAAGTCTACGCCCCGTCGCCCCCCACTTCCCCTGCGTGTTCTTTCATCGCGCTGCTGACTCGCCTTAACTTGTTTAATCCAAACAACAAAGACCAAATGTCCTCCGGAGTATTTTTGCACAGCATGCCATTCTGGGCTGATAGGGAAATTTGCAAAGATCTGAAACGGCATCCGCGGAAAGACAGTGCTGGACCAAACCTAAGCGCTCTCTAGAAAAGGATGCTCAGGGACTGGTCAGCTTTCATTTGCTCCCTAGTCTGGCCAGGGAGGGGCAGGGAGAGTGCTGTGGTGGCCAGTGGAAGTCACTGTCACCTTCCTTTTGCAGCTGCTCTGGTGTGGGGTGGCTGGCCCAGTCTGTGGGCAGGTGGAGGTCAGCATCACTCCTGGGGAAACCTTTAGGCTTGAGGCACCCCGTTTTGAAGTGAGAGAGAAAGTTTTTGAGGAAGGAAGCAAAGTTCTATTCCTTCCATCCTTTCAAAGGGCACATACAACTGGTGGGATATCAGGAGTCTTCTTTCTTTCTTTCTTTCTTTCTTTCTTTCTTTCTTTCTTTCTTTCTTTCTTTCTATCTATCTATCTATCTATCTATCTATCTATCTATCTATCTATCATCTTTCTATCTTCCTTCTCTCTATATTCTTTATCTGTTATGTTATTTGAAAAAGACTACATAGGTTTCCACTAAAATCGGAGGATAGTTTGGGTCGGCTTGATTTCAAATAATGCCGCAGTACATACATGGGGGCTCCCCAAAGAGAAAATCAACCCCTAACTGGTCAGATGGGAGCCTTTTAGGGTGTTCTGGCTCTCAAGGGGTGTCCACACTCTGGAAGAGTTCATGCCATTGGTGTCAGAACATCTAGAACTAGGGCCAAGGTGGTAGGTTTTCCGAGGTTCGCAGTGAGGCCTGGAGACCACTGATGAGTCGGGGGCTTAGCTGAAAACTCGCTGGCTATGATAATGGAACTTAAGATGCATACCTAGGCTTGGGGTGTGTGTGTGTGTGTGTGTGTGTGTGTGTGTGTGTGTGTATGCGCGCATATTTACATGTGCATGGGTCTATGTGTGTGCATACATCCACATGTGCTTACGTATCTGTATATGCATGCATGTATATGTCTGTGTGCATGCGTGTAAGTGCACACATGTTTGTCTCTGTGAGCACATGCTTGTGTCTCTGCGTGCATGCATGTCCATACGCGCACGTGTCTCTGTGTGCACATGTCTGTTTCTATGCACGTGTGTCCAGGCGTGTGCGTGCAGGTGTGGGGTAGGACAGAACAGCAGGAAGGAGTCCCTAGAGATGAAAACAAAAGCCGTGTTTCATTAATGGCGCTGCTCTGATAACGGCAACGTCACAGCCCACTAACTACAGTGTTGATCACGCTGCCCCTGCCCATCCCATCGGCCACCTCTTATTTTCAGGTCACAGGCTTCCAAACCCAGGCTCACCCGCCACAGACAGAGATGCTGGTTTGAGTGCCAGCGTGCCGCTCACAGACGGGAGCCCACGGCCTTTCGAACGCGGCTGCGTGCAAGGCTTTGGTTTCCCCCGAACTGTTCCCTGAAAACTTTTCCTTGGAGATTACACAGGAGAAGCCAGAATCACCGCGGCAAGAGAAAGTTTATATATGACCCGTGTTATTTATACACACGCAGGGTCTGGCAAAGAATTTATGGGGATTCCACACAATTCAGCTCTGAAAAATGTTTCAGTTGGGCCAAAGAGAATAATTGAGGCACAAAGTTAATTTCGTGCTGTGTGAGCCAGAATCTCTCTTTGCTTCTCACTTTGTACGCGCAGACATGGAATGAGGTGAACCCATCGTGGAGAAATGATAGGGAAATACCAGTTTCTGAACAAAAAGGCAGAATTTGAAAATTAAGCTACATTTCCTTTATCTTAGACTGTTCTGTGGCTGGTAAGATGCAAACTACTCCCTGTTGTAATTAAAGGTGACAATAGTAATTGTCAGAGGGTGGAAAATATATTCAAAGAGATTTCTTAATAGCTTTACGCTTTATTTACGAACGACACGAACACAACTCAGCCCACCATAACAGCTGGAAAATCCAAGGTAAATACAGACACATTTTTTTAAAGCGTAATGTTAGTTTTTGAAGAACAGTTAAATGTCACCGATTTATTCAAAAACAAAGCCACGGCTGGCATGGGGCTGTGAACACACATGTGTGCTTTCAAGATATATTCTTCCTTGAAGAAATTAACAAAACTGCTTCCGTTCCGCTTTCATCCGCCATCTTAGAGTCAGGTATCCAAGAGTGAGGAAGGAAGGGGCACCTTCTAGCCTCACGCGTGACTGTAAACCAGGTGAAACCCTTCTCCAGGCCTACGTTACAGTGTTTAAAAACCCTCCCGAGTGGGCCTGTGTCTTCACCTCTTTCTTCTTCAGCAAGAAGTGACCACCTTTGAGCACTGAAGGCCAGGTCACTCTCCCCTCAAAAACCTTTCCTGGTTTCCCATTAGCTACCGAGTGAATTCCAAACTCCTGTTCTGTCATTCTAGATGTCCTCATTCTAGAAGACCGAGCCTGTCCTGCTTTCCTGGCCTCTTCTTTGCATCCCAGCACACACCCTGTGCCCTCGTGGCGTCGATATCTCAAACACCTGAACACTTCTGCTTTGTGGGCACGCTCTTCCTCAGCCTGGACCATCTCTCCCTCCATTTTGTTTGCAACCTACTATATTCATTTATGCAGATTTAGTTCACCTGCTCTTCCTCTCCATGGAAATAGACCATGAGCCCGCATGTGCCCCACATGAGCTCCTGGAAGATCTATCACACTCTTCCTTGGTGACACTCCATGGAAGGAGATGCTTGTTGTAACTGAGAAACTTTCTCGATGATTCCTAACTGCCTTCCCCCACCCTCAGATCACTTCATAAAGCTCCTCGGGTGATGCGTCACCTCCCCGAGGTGGAGAGGCTGTGCACGTCTGCTTTGTTTTACCCGGGAGGGCTCATCAACCGAGCACTTGTCATCCAAGATATCATAACTCTACCACTTCATAGGAAAGTAAAATATTACTAATAAATTGGCCAATTAAACCATTAGCTCCCCTTACTCATGCCTCCCTGATTAATACCAGTGTCTACTTTGGTGGGATCTCTTAGTCAGTCTTGCTGATTTTTGAATGGCAAAGCGATTATAAAATGAAGGTGAGAGGGAATTTCATGAAGGCGATGAAGCGGATGTTGGGGACTTCTGAGTCACAGGCAAGATAAATGTGTGTCAGCAAATGAAGACTAGGTCACTGAGGAACAGAAAATCAAAAGGGATCATTAATGACACGATCGGTGCTTCTAGAGAGAATGACTTGAAGAAAACTGATTAAGAGATGCTTACGGGAGAGCTGCTGATGTGTGTTTTTATAACTCTACAATCCTGCCGTGAAAAAGTCAAAGAGGAAGTGAAAGGTATTATATCTTGCTGTTAATGTGATTTGCTTGGGAAGATTATGCCCACGCCTTCCATCACCATGTGTAACTTTGTCCTATAAAGCAGTGCACGGTGGAAGTGTCAACTCCGTCTTATTAAATACGATGAAACAAACTTATTTTCATGATGTTTGGTTTTATTTTGGAAGATGAAGACCTAGCCAATATTTTAGATTTTCATCTTTTTCATGGAGTTTGGCCCTCGTTTATGGGACCTGTTCGACTCTGTCCTTTTCTGGTCTCTATTTTCTTCAGATAGTGAGCACCTCCTATAACTATAAGAGATACATACATATATATATATACATATATATATATGAATCCGATGTCCACATACATTACTAAATAGTAACATCTTTCCAGCATGAACCCTGTCTTCATTATTATATTTATAGTACACAGTCAGTACTCAAGGGAGATCAAACGAAGGGGACACTAGTTTAAATGAAATGAACAGTGATTGTAAAAATTGGGTTGGTTTTCTTTTGCTTGAAAGGGTGCTGAGAATGAGATTCTCTTGGGCTTCGGAAAAGCAGCCTAGTCTCATAACCGTGGCTACCAAATCAAGAAAAGGACACGTTTTTTAATGTCTATTTCTTACATTTGTTGTATGTTACCAGTTAACACCATGGTCAGGGTCTGTGTTGTGTTCTGAATATTTGTGTCCCTGCTAACTCCATATGTTGAAACCAAAATGCCCTATGTGATGGTAGTAGCTTAAGGTAGGGCCTCTGGAAGGTACTTAGGTCATGAGGGTAGAGCCCTCATGAAGGAGATTAGCTCCTTATAAAAAAAGTTCCAGAGAGATTCCCAGACCTTCTATCATGTGAGGACACAGCCGGAAGGTGCCGGCTGTGAACCAGGAAGGAGACACTCACCAGAGAATGGGACCACGCCAGTGCCTTGAGGTTGGACTTCCAGCCTCTACGACTGTGAGAAATAAATTTCTGTTGTCTATAAGCTACCCATCTGTGGCATTTCATTACAGCAGCCCAAGGGGACTAAGGCAGCTGGCTTAATTTATTCCTCACTGTGCCAGCAATGCGTCGTTCCGTATGTAGGACAGAAGGAGCTCCAGGTGGTGACTAACTTGCCTGGGCAGAAGGGAATTACACAGGTGGGCTCATGGCTACAGTCTCAAGGTTTGAGAAAGGAGAGAAACTTCTAGTTCTTATTTATTTACCTGGAAAAGGGAGACCTCAACATTTTCTGGCTGGTGCTTTAGGACGGTTCAATCTCTTTGAAGAATGTTTATTTATCATTACCAACCCAACATCTATGGTTTGGATTTTCACTTGACGCTAGTAGCCAGCTTACTGACTTCCGACCATGACCCCGTCTCCAGGTGCAGGTTCTCTGTCACTGTGTCGATTATTGCACATGGCAGGGCATGCCAAACTGTTCCAGGGTCTCCATGCATCATAAACTCAGGTGTTTTATTAATATTTTACTAGGGAAAATGCAAACAAAACCAAGTGGAAAGACTAGTGTCAGCATCCACATAGTCATCACATAGCTTCGACTATTCTGAATATTTTGCTGCATTTACTTCCTCTGTTCCCCTTTCTTCCTTAAGAAGGATATTCTATTCATTCATCATTCCATCCTTACTTCTTTTTTAAAAAAGTTTTTATTTATTTATTTTGAGAGGGAGAGAGAGTGGGGGAGGAGCAGAGAGAGAAGAGAGAGAGAGAATCCCAGATAGGCCCCGCCCTGTCAGTGCAGAGCCCGATGTGGGGCTTGAACCCATGAATCATGAGATCATGACCTGAGCCAAAAGGAAGAGTCAGCCACCTAACTGACTGAACCACCCAGGCGCGTTCCATCCTTACGTCTGGAAAACCAAGATCAGTTATGATGTAGAAATCCCATGTTTTAGAATTTTCTGCTTGATCTCTTGTAATATTATTTAGCCTGATTACAGTTTTGCTCTTTTCTGGAGAGGAGGTGGTGATGCATCCTTCATATTGCATCATCTTAGGAGACACACGATGTCATGTCCTGCTCTCCATGATGCTAAGACAGTCTGATCTCTATATCATGAAGTTTCCCATCAACTGTTCATCAAATGGTTTCATCCGTAAGGGTCCTTACTGAACCTATTTTCTTTTGATGATATTTCTAACTCTATCATTCTTTTCAGATTTATTAACTGAGATTCTTTTTGAACGAAACTTCCCATCATCAGATGGGGTCACTTGATTACCCAGAAACGCCATTCTTATAAGAAAGGCAAGATAAACACTTAGTTCCTTATTTTGTTTTATTAAAACTTTTAAACAATGTTTATTTATTTTTGAGACAGAGAGAGAGAGATAGAGCGCAAGCGGGGGGAGTGGCAGAGAGAGAGGGAGACACAGAATCTAAAGCCAACTCCAGGCTCTGAGCTGTCCGCACAAAGCCCAATGCGGTGCTTGAACTCCTGGACAGTGAGATCATGACCTGAGCCAAAGACGGACGCTTTAACCAACTGAGCCACCCAGGTGCTCCCCCCCCCCACACACACACTTATTTTTAATTGCCAAAATTTGGAACAAGAAGCTGGCAACCTAGTTATTTCCAAGTATTTTTCTCTCTTTTGGGCTTCTTCTCTTTTATTTGCGAATATCAATTCAACAGTTAAAAATATATATTAATGCATTTCAGTCAATTACATTAGTTTTATTTTAATTAAAATTGTTTTATCTTTTGTCAACGGAAGTCCCTCCAGATTGGCCTTGGTTCCCCCTTAATATGACTTGGGATTCCTTGGTAGCTTCTCTGACTTTTGGGATGACAGGATACTCCGGGTTCATCTTCTACATATCCTCCCTCAACTGGGAATTGGCCATCCCTCCAAGGAATTCCCTTCCGTAGGAAATGATATTTAGGCTCCACAGTCAGGTCTTCACTTGGGTTGTCACTTCTCTTATTCCTTTTTAGAGGACATATACACTAAATACATCCTTTTGAAAAAAATCATGAACTCATATTGATGTGTCAAGTAACATGCTTTTTACGTATCTTCTTTCATTGTATACTTCTAACTCTTTTCTTTTGCGCTGGATAGTCTTGCTTCCTAACAGCATTAATGTAATTATTTTTTTATCATTCTGCACCATCTATAGGATAGTTTCAAAAAGACTGGTAGTAATACGACAACTACAAATTTGACTACTGATGTTTCAGATTTCTTTGTGGTTCTATTTTTCTTTAGACCGCGTTCCAGTATGTGTAGTCAAAATACTGTTTTAAACACATTTGAAATAACTCTTTTATTTATAGTTATGTTATCAGCTTGGCCTACAGATAGATTCATTCATATACTTATTTTTTTAAGGTACTTTTATGTTATTTTACGCTATGTGATTTTCAAAGTCAAATCTCTATAACAAGGTACACGTATAAATCATACATTTAAAAGTTTTTAGTTTATAACAATATATCATGGAAATTTCTCCAATTAGAATATAGTTTTATTTTTCCTCTTCTATTTTTAAAGCTGATTTTGCTCCATTGGGTAGCTGTCTCCTAATAAATTCAACCAGTCCTTTACTGATGGACATTTGGGCTGATTCTAATTTTTGTCACTATAAATAAATGCTATAATGAATGAATTTCCTACAAGTGCTTCATATTTTGGAGATGTCTCTTCCAGGTAGATTTTAGGAAGTGGAGTTTCTGGGTCAAGGATCAGTGCAAGGACAAATTCGTTGGATGTTGTTAAGTCTTATCCTATAGAATTGTATCCTTCTTCACTCACCGTCAATGCCTGAGGGCTCCTGTTTCTCCACAGTCCCCCCAACAGAGAATGCCATCAAACATTTGGAGTTTTGTCAATGTTACAGGCAAGAAACGTTACCTCAGTGTCGTTTCTCTTGTTGTGAGGGAGGCAAACCATTTTTTCCCGTACATATGCCAACGAAGAATGTGGTCAACTTTTGAGTGTTTTAGAATAAAGCACCTACTCAAACTTACCATGTAGCCTGCCAATTTGAAAACTCTGATCTATTTTTAGCTCTAAGAACTTGGTAGCAGGAAAAGAAAAAGATGAGAATGAATTCCAAAGTCCTTATTTCTATAATTATATTGAGGTGTGGGGTCTTGGATAATTAAATCTCTCAGTGTACCTGGCAATGCTCAAGGAAGAAATTCATTGCAATGGTCACCACCACACTCTGGGGAAGCAACCAACAGCTTCAGGTGGCTTAGGGCCACACGTTGGAGTATGCAGAACAGCGGCAGGGAGAAAACCACACACCATTTTGCAAATCAATACATGAGAAAGTGATTCAAACCCTCAGCACAGGCACATAGCTCTGAGCTTTAAAGAAACAGGATTCTAGTCCTCATCCCCACAGTCTAAACTTATTCACATATGGGTTCTAATGGAAAGAGAAGGCCCCAGAGACCCCATTTTACAGGTATTTAGGACCTCAGGATCTCTGTGTTAGGAGTAAAACATCATTTGGTGTGAACTAGAATGCGTGTTGATGAAACAAAAGTGCGGTGACTCCTTTAAGAAGAGCCTTTGTCAAAATCCTCTAATGGGAAGGCAAATGATTCAGAGCAAAGGCTAATTTCTTTTTTATATTAAAATGATATTTATCATCAACGCTTTAGATGGCGAATCATAAACTTTAGATTGAAATCGACAACTGAGATCATTAACGTGAATGTATTCAGTTGCGATTCAGAAAAACATCACGGGAAACCTAAGGCCAAGAAGTCAACCGGAGGAAGAAAGAGATTTTTCTTTCTGTTGTTTTTAAATATACCTCACCCAGAAGCCTCCACATGCTCACAAATGAGTTGTTAAATTTATCGCTTGACCTGCAGGCAACCTGACTGGAAATAGAGATAACCTACGGGCCAGTTTCCATTTGTCAAAACGTGGTTCTTTCCCTTCGCATTTTCTCCCTGGGACCAAGGGTCACTTCAGAGGCCTTGCACAACTTGCGCAGAACAATTAGAACATAGAAACCAGCCCCCGGCAGGGACTTTGACTTGTGAGCCTTGTGTCAGACAGAGGAAAAGGGAAATGTTGGATGTATGGGTTCTAGCAGGCACTAGAAATCCGAGGCCAAGGACATGTCGCCAAGTAGCTGGAAATAGCAAGCACCAAGCAGAGATGAAGAGTGGGTTGCCAGGAACTTAAAAATAGGCTTACAACCTCCCTTGGTTTCAACAGATATTTAATAAGCACTGGGACTAGAAGGGCCTGGCAAAGTAAAGGCATTCAGGAAGTAATTGCTAAATGAGTAAATGGTTGTGAAACCCTGGAGGAGACTCTACAGGAGATGAAACCTAGCCCTGACTTTGTTTTCCTCACATGTTTGGCGTATTCGTGTTCCTTCTTTATTACTTGTCACTCGATTTATTTCACCTTCCCTGGAAGTTTCATATTGAAACACACGTCTTCAGTACAATTTCTGATGGGTTCCATGAGACAAACAGTCCATTAGCCACTAGGTAGTCTTTGTCTTACATTGCTCTTTATGTGAAAGGGTCGATTTTATAATAATGTAGGGCCTTCTAAACATATACATTCTGAGTAGCTTCCAGGTGACTTGGAATGACACACCATCACAAAAAATCATTTTCCATCAGTATGAAGATGGTAGTATGAGTTTGCTGGGGTGGCTGGAACCAAGTACCTTAAACTGAGTAGCTTAAACAACAGAAATGATCGCTTCACAGTTCTGGAGTTTACAAATTGGAAATTAAGGTGTTGGCAGGGCCACGCTCTCTCTGAAGGTACCAGGGGAAGTGTCTGTTACACCCTCTCTCCTAGCTTCTGGTAAGTTCCTAAGCTTGTGGCAGGATAATTTCAACCTTCATATGGTTCTCCTTGTGTGTGGGGGGTCCAAGTTTCCTCTTTTTTGCACTACTAGGTATTTATCCAAAGGATACAAAAATGCTGATTCGACGGGGCAAATGCGCCCCAATGTTTATAACAGCGTTATTGGCCATAGCCAAATTATGGAAAGAACCCAAATGCCCATCGACGGATGAATGGATAAAGAAGATGTGGCATACACACACAATGGAATAATACTCAGTGATCAAAAAGAATGAAATCTTGCCATTTGCAACAACATGGATGGAACTGGAGTGTATTATGTTGAGCGAAGTAAGTCAATCAGAGAAAGACAAATATCGTATCATTTCACTCAAGTGTGGAATTTAAGAAACAAAATAGGAACACAGGGGAAGGGAAGGAAAAATAAAATAAGAGAAAAACAGAGAAGGAGGCAAAGCACAAAAGACTCTTAAATACAGAGAACAAACTGAGGGTTGCTGGCACGCGGATGGGTGAGGGGATGGGCTAAATGGGTGATGGACATTAAGGAGGACACTTTGTTGGGATGAGTGCTGGGTGTTGTATGTAAGTGCTGAATCACTAAATTCCACTCCTGAAACCAATAGACACCAGTACTACATTGTATGTTAACTAATTTGAATCTAAAAAGAAAAAAAAAGGTAGATCGGTCATATTAGTATAGGGCCCACGCTAGTGACCTTATCTGAACAAATTAACATCTGCAACAATCCTACTTTTAAACAAGGTCGCCCTCAGAGGCACCGAGGGTGGTTAGAACTTCAACCTACATATTTTTGGGTGTCACAATTCAACCCGTAACAGAGATCTTAGTGGTGAGATCATTCATGGAAATTTATGAATTGCTATTAAATGCGTGAGTATAGCCTTAGGTTGGATTAATGTGGAATTAACAGAACACATTATCCTCTCTCCTTGTCTTGTGAGCTGGACATGGCCGGAGAAAGCCATCGATACAGAAAATTTAAGAGTTAAAAATTTGCTTTTTTTAATTCCAGAAGAAGGCTTTTGAGAGAGTGCCAATAAGAATAGAAGCTGTATCTTGGCCTTATGAAAATTATCTCATTGGGATGCCTGAACACATGATTAGAATTTAAAGCACCATATTGGATAATGTTAAATGACACCCTTGTGGGTGTATAGCTCAGTGATAGAGCATCATTGACTGCAAATGACACTCTTCTGACCCAACAATGAAAAGGATAAATGTTTCGATTACCATGACTGTTAAGAATTTTAAAGTAAGGAGATAATGGCTTCCTAAATGACAGGCTTAGGAGCTGGACAGACACTCTCTCCAGTGAAACAGCCCTTTAACTGCTGAAAACTATTTGTTTGTTTGTTTATGTTTTATTTATTTAAGAGAGAGAGAGCAGGGGGCAGACAGAGAGAGAGGGAAAAGGGCTTGAACTCATGGCTGCAAGATCATGACTTGAGCCAAAGTCGGACGCTCAACCAACTGAGCCACCCAGGCGCCCCTTAACTGCTGAAAATTATTAAACGAGACAAAACAAACCGAAAAACCTCTTCAGATCTCTGAAAATTGTTTGAAGGGACTACATCAAACAGAGAAGCACCTATTTAAGAAAAATCTATGAACTGTCTGTAAGACCAGCAAGACCCTGCCTCATCTGAACCAGGAGATGCTCACACTCGCCCCTGCCTTCCCTCAGCTCAGTGTGGCAGAACTCTGTTCTGGGGATGGCTAAGAAAAGAGGTCTCCCTCTCCTTCTGCCTTGCTGTCTACGTCTACAGTTTCGCCACAGAAGGTGCAAGCTGCTGGTGGCATTCATCACCCCCCGCTTCCAGCTTTGGACTGCAGAAGTTCTCATCCACGTGGGTACAGCTATCCCTTCCCCCACTGATGCCACAACTGTAAGGTCAAAGCTCTAATACAGACAGAGCTGGCTGAGAATGCTGGGCTCTGGTCTCCCCTGCCCAGGTTCCCTCAAAGGCCAGAAGACCCACGTTGTGAGGGATGAGCTGAGAAGACAAGGTACCATCCTTACCCAGAGCCCCAATAATACTGCTAGGGTGTCCTGAGAGTGGCGGGTTGCTGACAGCAGCCCCAGCTTTGGTCCACTGGCTCTGCCCTGGGGGAAGGGCAGGCCTGAAGAGTAGAAAATGCCAGTGTGTCTGTCTGAAGAGGACCGTCTTTACCAGGAACCAAGCATGTGGAAGTTCCTGCTTAAGGGCATTGTCAGAAACAGTGGAGATCTTGGTGTGAGCGAGAAAGAAGGGGAGCCATGGTACTTACAGCAAGAGTGCAATGGTAGACCAGCAATGGTAGACCAGTTGAACAGAGAGAACCAAGGACATAGACAACTGAGAAGAGCCCCTCTGGGGCTGGCAGTGCACCGTTCCTATAAAAGGTGAACAACTTAATAGGATCAGACTGTGGGGCCACCTATGCCACAGGGTTTTGTCAAAAACAATAGAGCATTCAGCTAGTGATAGTGGAGACTAATGGCCAGGCTTGATACCAATAGAGGCAGACCAGCCAGAAGCTTAACGGGGCGATGGGAGAAAGAGACCAAGAGAACTCAGCTGAAACCACCATGAAACTGCCAAATTAAGACCAAGATACAAAGTCTCTGACTTCACATGGTATTTTATACAGTATAGAGTGCTATCAATAAAGATGTTTGCTAGGTGATATGTGTTAGATCTGAATTTGTTTAGAAGGGAGGGACGAGGATATACAATACATATTATTATAATAAAGTTTCTTCCGACAAAAGAATTGAAAATTTATCTAAAACCAAAATGAAAAAAATGTGTTAGAAGAAAGACCCCTATCGACCGAAAACGAAGTGCATTAATTCCAATGGCTCGCACTTGCACTTCCTCTTGTGAAATGCGGGGATCCAGAACTTTCCCCATATATCCAGTTGCAGTGCTCTCTCTTCTTTGCTACTACGTCCCATGACATTTTAAGACCAAATTGCTACAGAGCAACAGGAGTGGAGTCACCTTCGCTTCCATTTCATCAGTAATGGCTAGGACTTCAACACAGAAACTTCTCATTGAATCAGCAATTAGAAAAGAGGGAACACATATCGCAAAGATGTCAGTCTGCCTGGCCATTACTTGAATGAGTGCCTTTTTGGTTCAGAACTATCCAGACCATTAGACAGGATTTTTATAAAAAGACTTTAATCAGTGCTTTGTGAGGTGTGCTAATTGGCTTCTGGAGACAAGCAGCCACGATGAAAGATCAAGGCCAGAACTCCCTTTGCTGGGGCTGTCAGGCTCCCTGCATCTTATGTGAAGGTCACGCCTGGTGCGGGGCTCTCTGGGGGCAGGCTCCGGGGAGGCCCGGCGGACTCTCAAGGAGTAATGACGCAATATGCTCCTTGATTGCTGTTGGGGGTCCCTAAGGATTCGAGAAGTTACTAAATTTGTCATCAGGAATGTTTCAGCTCATGTGGGTGATTATTTGCTCTTCCCCAGTCCTAAAAAAGGGTAAGCATTTTTATATCTCACATGTCATTAGGCATAGGTGTTTTCTATTTCCGACAGGAGCTGCTCTGTTTTCAGAGTCTCTTTAACTACGCTTTGAACAGAATGGTTTAAAAAGAATTTTTAAAGATTGTACATATGAAATATCCAAGCAATGAATAGAAAAAATCAGGCAGCCCACAGAATTTGAGGGCATTTAATACATTTTCGTTTCCATCACATTCGCTACCAGTTCTTTTCGGATTCTTTTTGTTGGTACAACAGAATGTTTCTCCTCTTGGCTCTTGGGTTAAGCACTATATGCACATGAATGACGTTATGTATTTCCGGAAGTTGAGACTAAGGAGGAGCCAATTTTTAAACAAATATATAGCAAAATATACACATGAAAGCGAGAATTATCGATTTTTCAAAGCAATTTTCTTAGACTACTGTTCTGTCTCCTCTCTTCTGTGATGCTACTTTGCGTGCTGTTCTCTGGAATGGGCTTATTTCACTCACTTATTCAGCAAATATTTATTGAGTATTATTATTGAGTATGTGTCATGTGCTAGGTACTCTGTGGAAGCTACAGATACAAAGACAAACAAAGCTGTCTATGTCTTGAAGTCAAGAAGCATATAGCTTAGTGAGGAAGGGAAAAGTAAGATATATGCCCTTGGGGGGGAGGTGTCCTACTGAAGGTTAGAGACGACTTCACAGTAAGGACGTAATATCTGAACAAATGCTTAAAGGCAAGGATTTTGGCCAAGTGAAACGGAAAAGGGTCATCGTCGAGGCCTCATGAATGGGAAGTGAATATCCATAGTATAACTGGAAGTGTAGAAAGACTTGGCCAGCCAGCAGGCAGAACTTCCAATAGAATAGCCTTCGGTCAACAATACCCATCTCTTCGTTTTTTCAATTAAATAAGTTTTTTCAGTTTATTTATTTATTGAGAGAGAAAGAGAATAAGTAGCATAGAGGCAGAGAGAAAGGGAGAGAGAATCCTAAGCCTGACACGGGGCTCGAACTCACGAACCGAGATCTTGACCTGAGCTGAGATCAAGAGTCAGACGCTTAACTTGACTGGGCTACACCAGAGCCCCACCCATCTCTTTCTTTGTAGCCACAATTTTTGTTGGCAACCCTATTGCCAATTTGAAGCATCCTGATTTACCAGACTTAATTCTGTGACTTTTTTTTACATATTCCCCAAATCATACCTACTCTCAAAACAAAACAAAACAAAACAAAACAAAACAAAATGATATAGTATTCATTGTGTTAAAGATGCTCAAAAGAATCGTCACCAGTCATGATGGCAATTCTTAAAGAGGAGTCCCTGGTGTCCTTTCAGTTATGACAATAACTCACTAAGCTCACCCATGGAATCTGTTCTGGAGGTGAGAAAAATCATTTGAAATTTATATGTTGGTGTACTTGCTAGAGAATCAGACTTACTACCTTGTAAACATGTGTGTGGGCTGATAGATGCTTTCAGAGACGCCTTGCTCACTCTCTTACTATTGGCTTCGACTGGTGTTCTTGACAGCCTGTATGTATTGTCATGACGCCTAACTCTCTGTTTACTGATTTGTAGGCGAATGTCTCCACGGTGTTGTGCCACCTCACTGTTCTCAGGGCTGTTTCTCCTTCGGGCAGAACAAACCTAACTCCTTTGCTCATTCCACCCAGTGATTCAGTTACACAAACAAAACAAAACACACCGAGTCCTCTCCTGGACTTGCCACTTCTCATCCTGTCTTTGGGCTATTATTTTCTCCCTTGATAAAAATATGTCAGCAGCTTCAACGGTAAGTTACAAGGCTACTATTTCTAGAACTTTTTTGTTCTGTCCCCGCAGCCGTTCTGACTCTAACCATGATCTGACAAGTTAAACACGGCCAACAAAATAATATGAAATACCTAACACACTTGATAGCTTACAAATTTTTCCCAGTGTACACTTCTTTTTCCTCCAGAAGAGTGAAGTCTTTTCCCAGAATGGTGTTGCTTATGCCTTTTTCTGCCTGTAGGGAAGACTTGACTCCAACCTGCTCTTCCAAACTTTGCCCACAACTCCATATCGTCATCCCACTTGTCACCCCAGCCGGGCACGTAAGACAATTTGCTATTCCTAAAACGCGACCTCGTGCCCTGTCTTTGACACATGCTGTCTCCTCCTCTCGAAAAGTGTTCCCCTCCAGGATTACCATTGCTGCAGTCATATTCTGTGTGTCCAAAAACGATACGGCACTACCAAAGACGATTTGCAAGAGAGACTTGTGAATCGGGGCTGGGAATTCTCACTTGACTTCTCTCCTCACTAATGATTTATTAAAATGCAAGACAACGTGAGAGAGTTTATGGGTAAATATGGCTGGCGGTATGGTGGGGTGTATCCACGGGCTGTCTCCACAGCTGGATGGCCTAAATTTGAACCCTGGTTCTGTCCTTTTCTCTAACTGTGCCCCGAGATGGGTGATTTTTTTCCACACCTCTGTTGCCTTTCAAGGGATATCGGAATAGTAAAGTTACCTTCTCGATCTTCTCATCACACTCAGGTGTAAAATTGGAGTCATGTTAGAATTTTAAAGGCCGCTGGGAGGATTAAGTGAAATTAATACATTAACAGTCAGAGCAATGTTCTAATTATTAGGAAGACAGGAAGCATTTCAGAAATGTTACCTATTTCATACTTATCACCTTAGGAAGTGTCAAGTTAACAATTCACCTAAACTATAAATTAGTCGTACCAAAAATATGAAAAACCGAAATCAGACAGGTCTGCTCTTTCAAAGCCTAAGTGGAGAGTGTCTCAGCGGTTCCCTTTACTTTGATTAAGTGCCTTACTCTCCTTCTCCCTGTCCCTCTTGAAGTACTTAGCAGTTCCTGTGGCTCTTTGCTGTGTGTACAGAGGATCAAAACAGGAACCGAGACTTGGGTCCATCCACACATCTCTCTCCCCACCACTTAGACTCCCCACTGGAATATTTTGTGAATTAATGAGACCATGCGTCTAAATTCTGGAGTGATAAAGAAAGAGATGCTAAAAAAAAAAAAATAGCACGTGTTTAACAAGTGAAACTTCCCTCCAGAATACAAGCTCATAAAGCTTGGTACGAGTTGGGCGCTCGGCCAACTTTCTGTAGCCAAACAATTTTCAAACAAATGAATGTTCCACGTTTAGGACGCTATAAGTGTCAATGGAATCAATGCCTAATTGAAATCTTCCAGAATCAAAGTTCTGACCTTCCGGATGCCCTCCTTTTCGCTTTCCTTTAATGGCTCCTCAGCGGTACTCTGGGCAACATTAAAAATCACCTGATTACCGTTATTGCTAGAAACTCTAAAACAAACCACTTCAGCCATATCAGCCAAAATATATCACCCCTCCATAACTCAGTATCATATTTTATTCTGCTCCTCAAAACCTAGTAGCTGGCATTTTTATTCCTTGGGATATATTCCCAACTGCTTTTAAAAAGTGGTTATCTGAAAATAAATGCTGCCACTTCATGTAATAGTGTCAAGTTCAAGGCGTTCCTGTTCCAGCTCAATGACCACCTCCATTCATTACGGCGTACTCTTGTCGGAATAGAGTGAAATACGTGGCATTCTTAGAGTTCTTTTGCTAAAATATCACACTTTGGCATCAGGCAAGTAATCATTGCCTTTCTTGGCCATTGAGGATGAGTAAAGTGGGCAAAGTCATTTCCAAGTATAACGTTACAAAAATGCAAACAATAACTCTTTTCTTTAACAGTAGTCATCAGAATTTGCCTGATATTTAAGTTATTTTTTGAGGAGCTTTATCATAGAATCACGGCATAACTGAAGACAAGATACGGGTCTCTTTCTGACCCTGATTTGACTTTTCCTCTTATTCCTGCTGTTTTGCCTTCTGGATCTCAGCTTCTCACTTGGAAAATGGGAATCAGGATACAGAGTCTAGCTGTAGAAAGACGAGGAGAGATGATAGAGGTAGCAATGCTTTGATGAAAAGATGTCATATAAATGTCGATCACTGCAATGCCTACTTAATTTGGACCCCTATTAAACATCCATAAGGAAATCTTATTTAGAAATTAAGATACCTTATTATCGATTCTAAGTTATTTTCTTTTGCCCTGGCAATAAAACGAAAATACTTCTCATTTGAGGGGAAGACGCAAAGGAAAACAATTTGGAATCTGTCATAAACAATAAAATATGAAAGCTGAGATCGCAAACACATCATATTCAGAGTAATTTTAATTGTTTTTCTTCTTGGAAAGAAAATAATCACCTTTCTATCAATGCATCTAATAAATCTGGATTTTCTCCTATCTGGCTTTCTTGGTAACTGTATGTGCGCTACATATCCGATGCTCGATACATCCGCACTTATTTTTAGATATGCTTTTTAAGGATAATTGCTACCTTAACATCAGATCCACCAAAAAAAAAGATGAACAGAGTATTCATAAAATGTTTTCTGATGGAAATAAACAGGATTTGTACTTATTTTGAATCTTAGATTTGGAGATGGCCTAGCTTGAGTCTTTCGTAAATCACCTTCATCTGGAGTAGTTTATGGAGAACGTACTATGTGAATAACTAGCTGGCACTTAGCACAAAGCCGCTGCTAGTGATACCAGAGATACATCTGGGAAATCAATAAAGGGAAGTCTCGAAAGCACATGGGTGGTGGTTAGAGACCCAGGCTCTTCTTTTGGTGATTCAGTGGACCACACTCAGCTTCCCTGTGTATACATGGGTTTATTATTTTTTACATGTGTGTTTATTTTTAAGAGAGAGCATATGCATGCAGGGGAGGGGCAGAAAGAGAGAGAGACAGAAGGTCCAAAGCCGGGTCCGTGCTGTGCTGACGGCAGAGAGCTGATGCGGGGCTTGAACTCACAAACCGGGAGATCATGACCCGAGCCAAAGTCGGACGCTTAACCGACTGAGCCGCCCAGGTGCCCCTGTGTATAGATGGGTTTAAACCCCACCTAATAACCCACAAGAAATGACTTAGTAGTTCCCTGAATAAATTGGAGACATTAAAAATAACCAGGAACGAATGAAATGAGAAAAATGCAGCCCCTGAAAGTTCACACGAATTGTATGTTTTTGCTCCTGTCTGGATGTTTGCAGAAGAGGAAGGATGTCCCAGAACTCAGATTTAATTTCCTTTCGGTTTCCTTTTTCTTTCAACGTTTAGAATGAACTTGTCTTTTCTCAATAATTTTGATTATTGTAGGGATGGTTTATACTCTTTTACATGTTATCACAGACACTGTGCAAACTTTTCTTAATTAATCCTTTGCTAAACTCATATCGAAGGAGGCAGGAGTAAGGAAAGTGGCCAAATCAGAGACTACTTGAATATCAGCCTTTTTTTTTTTTTAATGTTTCTTTATTTTTGAGAGAGAGACGCACACACACACACACACAGAGACAGAGAGAGACAGAGGGCGAGGAGGGGAGGGGCAGAGAGAAAGGGAGACACAGAAGTGAAGCAGGCTTCAGGTTCTGAGCTGTCAGCACAGAGCCTGATGTGGGGCTCAAACTCACAAACTGCAAGATCACGACCTGAGCCAAAGTCCAGCGCTTAACCGATTGAGCCACCCAGGCGCCCCACATGAGCCTTTTGAGTGTGATTTTGCTTCCCAAGATGCCACAACATGTTTGGTGTCCAGGACTGCCCCCTTAATTTGTGTGCTTAAATCTGATTATTCCTCCAGGATGCCTGGACATATTTGAGAGAACAGGATGTTGGGAGATTCCCTCAGCGAGGTTCTCACCGTAACCAATGGAGGAACAAGGCAACAGGCGGTTCTTCTGAGGATAGAAGCTTTCCCTTGAAAGCATGATTGCATATTTAATTATGTTAGAACAGTAAGAGGAGGCATATGCAATTTTGTTGAGTCAACATTAAGTGCCAGGCCTCGAGCTCAGTGCTTTTACACATGCTACGCCACAGTACACGTGCACAGTCCTCCTCGTTAACACTTGAGGGAGGTTGAGACATTGGCCCGGGTTTTCAGAAGTTGGCACTCAAGCTCAGGACCCAGGCTGTAAGTGGGTTCTCCTACAGTCTCCCAATGGGTTCTGCTGGGGAAAGACCACAGGATGTCGGGGTAGCACTTTCTCAGGATGGAGGGTAAGGGGCTGGTCAGGGCCCACAAGAGCGTATGCCTCGGTGGACACTGGGGGCTGAAACAAAACCGTTAGTGGAAGGCGAGAGCCCAAATGTATTCTGATTTGACACACAAATCCGCATGAGGTTGAGTGAGCCCCAGCGCCTGGGAAACTGGCTCCAATATCCGGGGGCACATTTGTAATAATCACATCTCCTATCTGTGCTTTGAAATGAAGTAGGAATCAGCAGCCGACTCAGGACCTGGCCCACGGTAGGCGCTCTCTGAATAAATACTTGTGGAAAGAATGAGGAAAGCGGATTTGCTTTCCTGATTCTGCAAACCAAAAGGGAGCATTTCCTTGAAACACTACCGGGGTGGTGATGAGCCCCGTCCTGAAAAGCATTGTAATTTTTTTGTTTTTTTTTGTAATTTGGGGGAAAATATGAAGGACCTGGGAACAGCATCTGATGATTCAAAGAACTAGATACCACTCGAGTTCAGTACCTTGCTATCTTACGTTCAGAGAAGCTGACAAACAGAGTTGACAGAGCAGTGTGGACTGTCAGTGTCAGAGAGGACCCCTGTAAGCTCCATCGCTGATGTCATAATTTTGTGCCTCACAAGGAATCTCCAAAATTCTGCCCAACGATTAGCATGAGTAACTAGAGGGGGCCACCTGGCTTAAGAGAATAACTTACTTTCGGACTCAAGTTGAGGTGACTGATTGAAAGGCAATTGTAGGATTTCGTTGGTTTTACATGACAAAAATGGTCTTCCCTACCAGGGTTAATTCAGGCGTACTGTATTCCATGTGATAAACATTAAGATGGCCGCTTTTCAAGCTGGAAGGGAGTCCAGTGCCCATCGAAATGGCTTATTTTCCAGATGAGAAAACTGAGGCTCCGCCGTGGTGACATGGCAATCACTCAGCTACTCAGTAGTAGGGTCGAGACTTGACTCCACCGCCCCCAGTCCACTGACTCGCCATAGCCTATTCTCTCGACCTCTATAAGCAAATTTTTGTTGTGAGTACATGCAAAGTCTGCGTGGAGTTCTCAGAGAAGTAATAAAATACCCTCGACTTAAGAAATTGAACATGATCCATGTCTATGAAGTCCCCTCCCCCCGCCCCCTCCTTCCCACGGGCAACCCCTTTCCCGAATTTCAAGTTAATCAGCCTCTTGTTTTTCTCCGTAGCAGGCTACCTCTCTCGCTTCGCAAATTTCTTTTATTATGAGAGCCAAATGCACAGATGTTCCCCGAAGCACAATGGATATTTTATAGCTCTAATATAAGATCAGAATTTTAAAGCCATAAAAATAGCCAATTAGGCTTCCAGATCAATCTCGCACTTGTACCCCATTAGTCACCGGTTCACTCTCTTTGGCTCGGAGATGACATGGCTGCCTCTGACCGTTAAGAACTCGCTTTTTGGCATTTCCGCATCCTTTGATAATATAAATGTATGAGAATAATGAGCTCCTTTGGGGGCTTCTTTGTTTCTCTAAACTCATCGTACTATTTCATATCCTCTTCGTTTTAATGTACTATTGTTTCAAAAGCAGAAAACAACAACGGCAACAACAAAACTAGACCTGTTTTCTATCCAAGCACTAACACCGCTTATCGGGACCAACAAAAACAGCTATACGCAAACGTTGTCAGTTTTAATTCCTATTCCCAGAGGAAGACGAAATCTGATTGGTACCATGGCAACATGTTGCCTCGAGCGTCAAATAGGTATTACTCGCACGCAGTCTCGCTCACAAATTCTCTTTATAAGTGTTAGGAGAGGTGTGATGTTCTCCTAGAACTCACTAAATTAAAAAGGCTGAAGAAAATCTAATTAGTGTTTCCAGAAGTGCCTTTCGGGGGTCTGACAGTGTCAGATTACTGTTTCATATTTTTCCCCCTGTGTCCATGAAGTGCAGGTGCAGCACGTAGATGTCCTGGCAAGCATCAGGGAAGTGGAGACTTAAGGCAACACCAGGGCATGTAGGCACAATAAACTCATGAAGTTCTGGTGGTTTTCTTTGGACTTCTGATATTTCACATTGTTGAGTTTTTCTCCTTTCTTTCCTACCTTCTTCCTTTCCTTCCTTCCTCCCTCCCGCCCTCCTTCCCTCCTTCCCTCCCTTCCTTCCTTCTTTTCTCCTTCCTTCCTTCCTTCCTTCCTTCCTTCCTTCCTTCCTTCCTTCCTTCCTTCCTCCCTCCCTTCCTTCCTTCCTTTCCTCCCTCCCTCCCTCCCTCCCTCCCTTCCTTCCTTTCCTTCCCTTCTTCCTTCCTTCCTTCCTTCCTTCCTTCCTTCCTTCCTTCCTTCCTTCCTTCCTCCCTCCCTTCCTTCCTTCCTTTCCTCCCTCCCTCCCTCCCTCCCTCCCTTCCTTCCTTTCCTTCCCTTCTCTCCCTTCCTTCCTTCCCTCCCTCCCTCTCTTTCTTCCTTCTTACCTTCTTCCTTCCCTTCCTTCCTTCCCTCCCTCCCTCTCTTTCTCCCTTCCTTCCTTCCTTCCTTCCTTCCTTCCTTCCTTCCTTCCTTCCTTCCTTCCTTCCTTCCTTCCTTTCCTCCTTCCGCTCTTCCTCTTTCTCCTTCCAAAACAGTGATGTATTCCTAACTAATTCCCTAAGTTATTTGGTAGTGCAGCCTTGCTGGTTATGTCGATACTTTTCTGCTCTTTGTTGTCTGCACTGGCACATGAGTTAAATATTCCCCCGGAAGAGGACACTTCTTGAGCACCTGCCGTACACCAGGTATGATACAGGGCATTTGCCCTTCACGTTGCCTCAGCAGATTCTCACTGATGCCTGCTCTGCGAGGTAGGGTTTACTTTCCCCACTCATCTGTTGCAGAAACAGAGGCAAAGAGGTGAAGAAATGAGCCATGGCTCAAAGTTATTAGGTCAGGATTCAAGATTCACAACAGTCTTTTGAATCTGAATTTCCTTTCCATTATTCTGCTTGAGCAGACAGCATGCATTTCTCTCTCATTCCCTGGGCGCTGGTAGAGGGACAAGTATCACTATCATTAGGCATCGTGACTTTCGATACTGTGTTATAGTTTGACAAGTAGTTTGTGCTTGTAATCCCAGGTACATCTGTTTTCCTCTCGCCACGCATGTGTGCGCATGTGCACGTGCATGTATGTGAGGAGGGGAGGAAAACAGAGGGGAGGGTGAGAAATAAGGAAATCAAAAGAAATATGACCACTTATGATGATTCACTTATTGGACTAAGGCTTGCCATTGAACCTGGACACCTCTAACATGGAAGAAAGAAAGTAAAAAGTGTACAAATTGGAAAAGAAGAAATAACACTATCTTTGTTCACGTATGACATGATTATAGAAAATCTGAAAGAACCTACAAGAAATACTTACTCCCGGAACTAATATGAGATTAGAGAAAGGTTGCAAGCTACCAGGTTAACATACAAAAGTCAATTGTTTTTCTATTATGTTTTGCTACTTGCTAATGAATAAGTGAAATTTGAAATTAAAAACACAATACCATTCACATGAGCATTTTCCAAAATGCAATACTTAGGTATAAGTCTCACAAAATATGTACAAGATCTATATGAGAAAACCTATAAAACTCCGATGAAAGAAATCAAAGAACTCTATAAAAATGGAGAGATATTCCATATACATGAATGGGAAGACTCAATCTTGTCAAGATGTCAGTTCTTCCCAATGTGATCTGTAAATTCAATGCAATCCCAATCAAAGTTCCAGTAAGTAATTTTGTGACTCTTCATAAACTAATTCTAAAGTTTATGTGTCCGGCAAAAGACCCAGAATAGCCAATACAATGCTGAAGAAGAGCGAAGTTGGAAGACTGACACTCCCCGACTTCAAGACTTACTATAAAGCTGCAGTAGTCAAAACAATGTGATATTGGTAAAAGATTGATAAACAGATTAAGAGAGCAGAATAAAGAGTCCAGAAATATACCCACATAAATATAATTGACTGATCTTTGACAAAAAAGCAAACGCAATAGAGAAAGTATAGCATTCCCAACAGAAGGTCCTGAAACAACCAGACATCCACATGCAAAATAATGAAAGTAGACACACACTTTATAACCTCCACAAAATTAACTCAAAATCAACAACAGAACTAAATTAAAATGCAAAACTATAAAACTTCTGGAAGATAACATAGGAGAAAATTTAGATGACGTTGGTTATGGTGATGACTCTTTATATGCAACGCCAAAGGCATGGTTTCCGAAGGAAAAAATGGGTAAGTGTCCCATTTCGTGAAAATGAAAACTTCTGCAAAAAACACTATCAAGTGAACAAAATAACAAACCACAACTGAAAGAAAATATTTGCAAACAACAGATCTGATAAAGGAAAGAAATTTCCTTCATGAAGAATTTCCTATACAAAGAATTCTTTACAAAGAATTTCCTTTACAAAGAATTTCCTATACAAAGAATTCTTAAAACTCAACAATAAGAAAATACAACAACCCAAGTAAAAAACACCTCACCAAAGAAGAAACACAGATGGCAATAAGCATATAAAAACATGCCACACATCATATGTCATCAGGAAAATGCAAAATAAAACAGTGAGATACCACCACACACTATTAGAACGGCCAAAATCCCGAACGCCGACAACATCAAATGTTGGTGAGGTCATGGGGCAGCAGGAACTCTCACTCATTGCTGACAGGAATGCAGAATGGTACAACCACCTTGGAAGACAGTCTGGTTGTTTCTTACAAAACTAAACATACTCTAACCATATAATCGAGCAACTGCACTCTTTGGTATTGGAAACGTATGTCCACATAAACACCTGCACATAAATGTTCATAGCCGCTTTTGTTTTAATGTTTTATTTATTTTTGAGACAGAGCATGTGCAGGGGAGGGACAGAGAGAGAGGGAGACACAGAATCCAAAGCAGGCTCCAGGCTCCGAGCTGTCAACACAGAGCCCGACATGGGCCTCAAACCCACGAACCGTGAGATCATGACCTGTGCCAAAGTCAGACGCTTAACCTACTGAGCCGCCCAGGCGCTCCAATATGGCAGCTTTATTTGTAATTGCCAAAACTTGAAGCAACCAAGATGTCGTTCAGTGGGAGACTGGATAAAACACACAAACAAAAGAACGAAAAACTATAGCACATTTAGGCAATGGAATATTATTCAGTGCAAACAGAAATGAGCTATCAAGTCATGAAGAGATATTGAGAAACCTTAAATTCACGTTACTAAGTGAATGAAATAAACAAGTCTGAAAGGATATACACTGTAGGATTCCAAAAACATGACATTCTGGAAACGACAAAACCACGAGTATAGTAAAAAAGATCAGGGGTTGCCAGGGGCTGGGGGGAGGGAAGGAGGAACACAGGGAGCACAGAACGTCTCAAGGCAATGAAAATACTCCGTATAATTTCGTAACGATGGATACATGTCAGTATACGTTTGTCCAAACCCACAGAAGATGGGGCAACAACAGCGAAGCCTCGTGTATGCTAGGAACTTGGGATCGTAATGATCTATCAATGTAGGCTTGTCCTTCTTAATAGATGTATCATTCTGGTGGCAGATGTTGGTCACAGAGGAGTCTACACTTTGGGGATGGAGGACACATGGGAAAATCTATACCTTCTCCTCATTTTTGCTGTGAACCTACAACCGTTCTAAAAAATACAACCTAGTTAAAAATGAAGAAAACACGACCTCCAATCTTAAAAATCTTATGCTTTCCTAGGACTGAAGAAACTATCTGAAAATATTCAAATCATCACTTAGCGTCTGAACGCTAACGAGCTTGTGGGAAAAAGATGAGTTTCGATGTCTACTGGGGTGAAGACGATGCGCTTAGAAAATGTAAAGACACAGCACAACATGTTCCCCCCATAAATAGATACTCTTTCAAAAAATCAAGACCAAAAGTACTTCGTGCTAAAAAATACAGGTCAGCGGACAGATCAGAGTCTAAGTGGCATTTGCTGGAAGATTTCTGAGGTCGCAACCCCTCTGGGACAACTCCGAGTTCAAGAGACAAGAGCATGACAAATAGACATTTGGCTCTGGAGGGCGTGTGTAACCTGAGGCCGGCCGGAGAACTCACCGTGGGAGAGCAAGTCAATATTTAACTTCAAGGCTAGGTAAGACGAGTTCAAATTGGTCTACATCTATTTAAAAGAGAAATAAAATGTGAGTCGTGAAACCTCATTTCATAGCAAATTTAGAAAATCGCTGGGGGTGTTCTTCCCCTTCTCCTTTTGAGACAGGAAAGAAGGAAGTGAGAAGATGGCTCAGGTGGAGAGCTTGTGCCAGACAGGAGACTGAGGTTCTTCACGTTGTCTGGTTGGTTCTAACACAACACTGCAATTTAGATTGTTAAATTCTTTTCCAGTCAGAGAAGCGAATGCTTATTGTGGTGAAGTAACCCATGTTGGGCTACAAGGTGGGTGACCACATAAAAGATCATTCATGAGGGAATTTCTCCGTGGCGGGGTGCTTTCGCGACGGGAAAGAGCCTGGAACCCTGCGCTCTGGTTCAGCTCTACCTGTTAGTGGTGGTATCACCCTCGTTAACTCACAATTACCTCTGTTAACTACCAGGAGAAGGAAGCCAGAACTGGATTCGAGAAAGATCTTGTTTTGGTTCTGCTTCTCAAGTCTGTTTTTTTAATGGTTCCTTCAACACAATGCAGTCTTATGTTTACTCCTCTATCCTGAAACTTGTGCTCTTAGCCACTTCCCTCATTTTATTCTTCCCTTTACAGTCTAGAGATCCCCTCTGGCTACTACCACTCCTTCTTCTCTTCTAATTCACATTTTTGTTTCTCTAGCTTTTCACTGTTATGTTCTGGGCTATGTCACAGTGAGGTCACAATTGTCGAGTCTGATGCTCTGTTCAGTTCTCACCTTGACTGGTCCCTCATGAGCATTTCTTTTGAGACACGGTCTTGGGAGCCATGGCCTTCACTGTGGTCTTCCGATCGTCCCACCTCTCTCGCGCCCGCCTGCTTTGCTGGCTTGTCTTCCGTTCTAGACTCATAACAGGTGGTGTCCCTAAGATTCTGTTCTTGGCCTATTCCTTCTCCACCAATTCTCCCTATGTGATCTCTTCTGTTTTTATTGCCTCAACTATCAACTTAGCTCAAGCTGAAGTGTTTATCAGACCTTTCCCATCTTGTCCAGGTAGAGTGGGCCACTTCCTTCTTTGGGTGTCTACGGTCTTCTGGGTTTGCTTTGATCACGGTGCCCATGAGAACATTTGCACTTAGTCGTTCGTGTGTTGCTTATTATTACTAGCCTCGAAGCTCTTCAAGGGTGAATGGTTTTAGTCATCTTCGTTTTTCCTAGTATTCGAATCAGTGCCTGTCATGGATAGGTGTTCAACAAATATGTATTGAGTAAATGAATGTAATAATTAATGAAGTTCCCTTAGGTCCTACTTAAGACACTGCAACCTATTGTTGAGAGACGTGTTGCTGGACCTCAAGAGCACAGTTTTCAGGACCCTCAAGCTTTAGGATCAAGTTCATGTTATGCCCCTGACTGTTTCCTGCAGTTGGCAGCGTGAGGACGCAGGGGTCTCGCGCTCTGACTTCTGCTTCGGGGCCCGGCAGACGGTCACTCCACTCCTTCTTTAAGATCCAATACTGCCTCTTTCATGAAGTGGCATCCCTGACTTTGAAGTAAATGTCTCCTTCTGTGTTCGCAAAACATTTCAAAAATGCGATTTACTTCAAATGGTTTTTGCAGCTGCTTTACTTTTCTGTGTTGATTTTTTTTTTTTTAATCTGTGAATTTTACAATCTGTGCATTTACGGACTCAGTCATTTATTCTGGAAGTCCAGGTCAAACCTATTTGTTTCCTATTTACCTCATGGTAGATACAGTTTAGAATTTTTTCCATTTGAGTGTGAATGTAGTGTTTCAGCTAACAAAACTCTGGAAGTTCTCACCTCTGTTCCGGCCTCCCCACTGGAAAGTCGGACAGATCAACCCCAAGGCCGAGAGATGGAGCCCCCTAGAATTGTCCAAGTGTTTGAATCGGTAATATCATGGACGGTTAAAAAGTTTTGGAATTCTGGGGGCGCCTGGGTGGCTCAGTCGGTTGAGCATCCGACTTCGGCTCAGGTCATGATCTTGCGGTCTGTGAGTTCGAGCCCAGCGTCGGGCTCTGTGCTGACAGCTCAGAGCCTGGAGCCTGCTTCACATTCTGTGTCTCCGTCTCTCTCTGCCCCTCCCCCACTCATGCTCTGTCTCTCTCTGTCTCAAAAATAAATAAACATTAAAAAAAATTAAAAAAAAAGTTTTGGAATTCTGGAGCCTTGTTCGTCTCGGAGACTCTCAGACTTTTTCAACAGCTGAGTGGAAAGCCGTGGAAACTTAGGCTCACAATGAAAGTGCTGACCAAACCTTAGGCAGGCAGCGCTCTGCAGGCCTGTCCTTCTGCAATCAGTGGCTCATTGTGAGCTGAGGAGTGAGTCTCCACACGGTTTTATCTGGAGGAGGAATGTTTACATAGCAGTTGAATCCGTTGCTTCTTTTTCCTCCTGCTGTTGCATCTGGCTCTGATGGCGTGCGGGGCTCTGGATCTCTCGTACATCGACAGTCCTCTGCACGAGTGGGACATGTTTTTTCAAAAAAAGGCTTTCTTGAATCATTCGACAGGAAACGAGCGTCGTTCTTTACCCCGCTGAGTCATCAGGACAATATTAACTCACACGTCTAAGGAGCGCTGTAAGACTCCGTCTAATTCCAACCCGCCAAAGAAATGCAAAATACGTTTCTGGGCTGCGATGTACGCTTTCGGATGGCAAAAGTTTGTCTATAAAGAACAGACTTCGTCATTAAAACTATTTAAGCGGTTGTGGGAGCTTCCCCCCTCCACCCGCTGAGTCAGAATCGCGTCAGAAAATCCTGTTCCTCAGACCGTCTGTGACTTTCCTAGAAAATAAAGCTATTTGGGGAAATGCCCTAGTAAGCCACTCGTCAATTTCGTATCAAGTTGACCTCGCTCTGTCCCTGCTCAGTGAGTACTTTGCCTCCTCACAGGAGTGATTTTTTAGTGTTTAGAAATAATAATTACAGTGTGTCGATCGTCGGTCAAAGCAAACACCCGCTCTGAGTTTGGGCCAAAGGTCGAGTAAATGGAAAATAAACGCGGGTTTCTGTGGTCTTGAAGGCGGGAAGTGTTGAAACGCTCCTGATATTTGGGGACATTGGAGGCTGTCAAACAAAGCCGTGAGGAAGGCAAAGGAGCAGCCAGTGTTTGGGGACACCATGCGTGGCAGACAGCCCTTTATTTTTGTGGGCCTCTCTGATCCGCCGGGGCGTAGCAAGCACTCTGCACCTCTTCTCCAGGTCTCTTGTCTCCATAGGCACGCAGGTGCAATTACTATTATCCACTGACCCCCACTCCTACCCCAGTGTGTGACCCTGTGCCTGAACATGCGTACAAACTCACTCCCATCTCACAGGGAAGGAGAGAGGGCGAGAAGAGGAAGACCGAGTGGAAAAACACCAAGCTTGGTGCTTGATTATTGGAGATAATTAAGTAGAACCCAAAAATAGTCAGGCCCTTATTTCATATTATGTTCAAAATGATTCAAATTCAAAACTATTCACAGCTGTGCTGGGCGCCGATCTACCATGCCGAGTTGATTTCGAGCATTTGAATCCATAAGCAAATGAAGCTTCTCTCTTTTCTTCTAAGTATAACTTGGGGAGGTACCATGACTCAGAGGCTATTGAGTGCGAAATAAAGAGATCAATAATACCATTACCCCCACGACGCCCACCATTTATCCCACCAATACTTTTCAGTAGCGTGGAGCAGGATGGCCAATACGTCATGTCGGCTTTGTAAGCCTCTCCCCACAAAGTTGTTGATAGTGTTTCAAACTCAACTCTCTATATGTATTGATTAAGCAGACTGGCAGGTTACTATTTTATTGATTTATCTATCAAGAATTCCAAGTACCAAACGATGCAAAAACACAAGTTGAAAAGGAAGAGATAGAGGAGAGTAGGTTGTATTTCTTTAAAAGCACATATGCAAGGATTTACCCTGGCACTAGAAAGATCTTTCATGTGTGAGAAATAACTCTGAATCGTGTGCTATATAAATAATATCAACAATCCCATTGCTTTGAGGAGATTATTATCACCAGCATTGCCGAACAGACAGGCAGAGACAAAACCACCAGCCTCCCCCCTTCTACTTTTGTTCACATTTCTATTTTTTTTTTTTTAAAAAATGTGAAAAAATGTTAGGCGTCGCTTGTGACCCAGCTCGGAGGCCATCCTTTTCATGAAACCTTCCATGATTCTCCCAACATTCCTTGACATCTTTTTTGAACACAGTCGGCAAGCATGGCATTTCCACTTCCCCTCTATCGTTGTCCATAAGGGAACACTCTGTGTCACCAAAGGGTCTTAACATGGCTACAAATAGAACAGAGAGCATAACAGAGGTAAAGTGGTTTTTTGGTCTTTCTTTTCCAGTGGGTTGAATTCTTTGAGAGCAGGGGCTGTGCCATTTGTTTTTGTAGCAATTGGACCTAGCAGAGGGCTCTGCCACATAGCAGGTCTTCATTCTTCATTTTATTCCACAAATGCCCGTTGACTGCATAGTATGAGCCAAGCATGGTGGTCCACGCTACCAGGAAGGAATGCGTAACAGCCTTTGAGTGCGGGCATCATCGCTAACATTACCCTTGTTTTTGGCAGCCTCTACTGAGTTTGTCAGTACCTGGAAGGGAGGACATGTTGTCTTTTATTTGTTCTTTCAATACCCGGCAGAGCTTTGCACTAAATGCTATTGGATAAATTTAGTATATTTATAAAGCCAGAAGAGATCACAACTGTCCGGTGGACAGGCTGCTGTTTTATAAGTTTTGTATCGTTTAACCCTTTACAAGGGATCTTTGGTCAGATTTTTGTCCTGTGTTTTGAGGAACGCACATGTCTGCTTTCCTTACAATTTCAGTTCAAGTCAAAAGTTTCTGAGGGAGCTGTTCTTAAGATTGTGTTTCATCCACAATGAAAGGTTGCTGCTTAATAGAACAGATTTCATAAGGTTTATAAAGGTGCATACAATCAAGTAACAAGGAAAGAAATTAGGACATTTCCTGGAATTAATGATTCCTTGGAATTAATGGTGCCTCTTCCAATGGGCACGATTTAGAGCTCTTCCCTAGATATCAAGAGATTTGCCCATTTTTCGGTCTGTGTGCTGGTCATTGCTCTCATTGACTTCCTGTGCTTATGGGATCAGAAACTTGAGACATTGGAGAATTCTTCTTAAGAAGTGTACTTTAAACCTGCCAATTTGACAGTATGTGTCAAAAGCCTTCAAACCTTGCTTGCCCTTAAATCCAGTAATTTCACTTTTAGGTATTTATCTCTGAGAGATAACTGAGGCTATCTGCAAAGATTTAGTTTTTACGATAATTTGATAACTTATGATTTTAAAAACAGGGAATTCATGGAAAAGAAAAAGATAATCCATGTTGGTAAATTATGTAGTTGTTAGAAATGTTGTAGGAGGGACGCCTGGGGGGCTCAGTCAGTTGAGCGTCCGACTTCGGCTCAGGTCATGATCTCACGGTCTGTGAGTTCGAGCCCCGCGTCGGACTCTGTGCTGATGGCTCAGAGCCTGGAGCCTGCTTTGGATTCTGTGTCTCCCTCTCTCTCTCTGACCATTCCCCACTCATGCTCTGTCTCTCTCTCTCTCTAAAAAATAAACATTAAAAAAAAAAGAAATGTAGGAACTATAGACACATAGTTACGGGCATATATTCATGATGTGTTGTCAAAAAAAGAGGTTATAAAACAGTGTCTATATTTTAATTCTATTGTAATGTAACATATAGTAAAATGTGAAAGAAGTCTTTAAGGAAAAACAATAAAATATAATCACTAATTATTTCTCAGTGGCGGGATGTTTGTTACTTCTGTCAGGAAGACGGTTTTTATTTTCTCCTTTGTGTATATTTATGTTTTCTATTTTATCTTGAATAGCAGGTGTACTAGAGAATAAAAGTTAGTATTTTAAGATTTCCAAATTTGTAAAAAGACAGTATTTGGGGGGCACCTGGGTGGCTCAGTTGGTGGGGTGTCTGACTGTGACTCAGGTCATGATCTCATGGCTCGTGGGTATGAGCCCTGCATCAGGCTCTCTGATGTCAGCACAGAGCCCTCTTTGGATCCTCTGTCCCCTTTCTCTGCCCCTTCCCTGCTAGCTCTCTCTCTTTCTCTCTCTCAAATAAATAAATATTTTTTAAAAATACAATATTTGAGGGAGCTTATATTACGTCTTTCATCTACATAAATCAGCACTATGATTTTCCATGGGAACTTAAACAGCAGTCTGTATTGCCTAGTCCAGCTGAGAAACCAGGAAAAAATAAGGGAGCTACTGACCATGGTGGTTACATACTAAATTCTTCAGTCAAATACTTTTGGAATGCTTTTCTATTTTTCAGTGTCATCCCTACATTCCTTACTGTCACACAGCTTGTCCTCCACTGTAACAATAATTCATGTGAATGAAGACAATTTCAACTGGCTACGGCGAAAATAACACAGAGTGAGGAGAGAGGGAGAGTCCGTTGGCGGGGAAGGTGATGTGGGTTTTAGAAGTGACATTTGAATGTGGTCCCAAGTGAAGAGGATGAGTCATGTGAGGATAAGAGGCAATGACAAGGCGAAGGCCCAGCAAATGAAACACGGCGGGTCAAAGAACCGGCACGCTAGTGCTACCGGGCTTGGGTGAGTAGTGAAAAGCAGAAGGTGTGGGGGTGCCAAACCGGGGCAACTTGTCACACACACGTTAAAAAAAAAGAAAAAAGGTCAAACTTGTTTTCATTGCAATGAAGAATCACCAGAGTTTTAAAGAGCAAAAAGATGACAAAAAGATACCGTGATCGTCATGGCTGTGATGGCAAATGGCAAATGGACCACGTGGAGGCAGGAAGGAGGCGGGGAGAACAGTTCGCGGGAGAAGTCCAGCTAGACTATGGCTTGGAGGAGGCTGTGGTGGAGGGGGTGGAGGGGGTCGGTTTGGAGGTGTGTTTTGAAGGTGGATGCATAGAACTTGCTGCTCGCTTGGATACAGGGGTGAGGAAACAGAGAAGAATCAAGGACACTTTTTAGCTTGATCGTGATCAGGATAGGCAAACACAAATCACATGGAGAGCCTACTCAGAGCTAGAATTGAGAAGACCAACAACGCCAAATGTTGGAGAGGATTTGGAGCAATCTCAACCCAAACGTACTGCTGTAGCAACGATGGGAATTTGGAACGACCGCTTAGGAAAATACTTGGGCATCATCTATGAGAGCTCAGTGTGCCTGTACCCCAGGGCCCAGCAATTTCACTCTTGGGTAGTAACCCAAGAGAAATATGTGTACATGTGTAAAGGCATATAAAAACCATCCACAGTAAGATTATTCACAATGCTTTCAAACTGAGAACAAACCAGATGTCCATCAACAACAGTAGAACTGGAGTTCATTCGTATGATGGGTTCTTTTAGTGCATGAGAATGAGTTACAGTTATATGCATCATGCTGAATGAAAAAACCCAGAGACACGCATATGTGCACATGCACACACGTGCACCACAGTGTATGGTTCTATGCAGAAAAAGCTCAAAAGCCTGGAAAACCAATTTATCAGATAGTGATTGTACTTAGGGGAATGGAGGAGACGTTGGTGTGGATGTGTTAAGAGCAGAGCTTCTGTGATGCTGCCAATGTTCCCCTCTTGGTAGCAGTTTCTTATGATGGTTGTGTCCTCTCCTGTGCATGTGTTATGCTTCAAAAATAACGTTTAAAAATTACAAAACAAAATCAGATAGAGAGCATAGGAAGCGAAGAAGAGGAGAGAGGGTAGACTCTATCTTTCAAGGAGTCTGTGAAGAGCAAGAAGGTACTATGGTGGTAGGTGATAGGGGCTGATTTTTTCCTTTAATGAAGATGGGAGTTATTGCAGGATGCTGGCAACGATCCAGTAAAAGGAGAGGTGATAATGCAGGAGAGGGACAGAGGCTAATTTCATAAAGAAGATGCTTGGCTAGGTGAGCGGGGATGGAAATCCAGCAGAGGAGGAGTGGATGGATAGGTGTGCACTCAGTTTGTCCTTGACAGTGGAGGGCCCCGGGCAGACGGGCGTAGAAGCTTCTAGAGCGATACAGTTAGAATGGAAAATAAAACAGTGCCTGGTTGACTGCTTCTGTTTTCTCACTGAAATAAGTGAGGCGGGCAGTTCAGAGTGGCAGGCAGAGCGTTGGGAGTAGGAGGACCCAGGAGAAGGTAGGAAACGGTGGGTTTGGGGGCAGGACAGTGAATTTCTGGGAGAAAAAAGGTGGGATTGCTGGACACCACTGCGTGGCCACTTGAACTCTGTGGTCATACGCTGAAGGGAGACCTATCAGTCACCAAATTCGGCCAGTTGGGATTCTTTCGCATGAGGCAATCTCCACCTTCTGAAGCCTAAGCATTAGTCTCTTACAGTGGTCTTTCTAGCTTTAACAAGCTTGGGTATCGTTTGTCAGCTGGAAGCAGAGAGAAGTAACACAACAGAATGGGGAATGTGTTACCTCTTGCCTGGGGGGTGGGGGAGCGGGGCCTGTAGAGATTTCCAGCACCCCCTGACCAGCTGGTTTCCCACAAAGTTCTGCTGAGAGGTAGCACTGGCAAGAGGTTGGAAGGTAGGAGGAGAGGAGAGGAGACTTTTTTCCGGATTCCAGCTCAGATCCTGTCCTCACTGGCCTTCTGTCTCCTGTCCAGCTTCTTTTGGCCGGCACTGCCTCACCGGGTCTGGGGGTCCCTGTCTCTTTCCCTGCCTGACCAGCTCCCAGGCAGGTGTCAATGTCAAGGAAGGCAGCTGCCGGGCCCCGCCCCTTTGTCAGCCACACCCATCAGATCGTGCCCTCCCCGGAGATCTGAGCACCTCTTCCTTCATTCCTCTGGCTCTAGGGTTGGGAGCTTCTTCCCTTAATTAGGAATCTCTTACTTTTATGACATCTGCTTTTTTGTCCTCTCAGCTTCTCAGCATCAGTAGACAGACTGATTTAAATCTCTTCTTTAGGATTGTCTAACACGGTCTGCATCCCTGAGTAGGAATGGTGCTGTAATTGACATATCATCACGGAAAGCAAAAAAGCCACACACACACATACAGAACTCCTGCAGCTAACGTTCAGAGATAAACTATGAAAACCACCCACAGGGTGGTTTGAGGACATTGAAAGTATGTGCATACAAGTTTTGGCAAGCATTGTGCAAAGGAGGGCAGGTGGCCACGGGTGTGCACAGCACGCTGCAGGGGGGCAGTGGCCAGGGTGCAGCCCTCCTGACCTGCCACACTCAGGGAAGCACAAACCACCTCTGAGGACCAGGAAACAGGCGACAGGAGAGGGGTCCCGACACTTCGATGCTACGTGGTTAGGAAAGCAGTCCCCTGCTCTGGTCTGATCTACTTTTCCTCAAACTGTCAGCATAGCTTTCACAGAAACACCTCTCTTTTTCACAGTCAGATTTCCCCTAGTTTATATGCTATCTAATTAAACTAAGTGGCCGCAAGAACAAGGAAGAAGTTAAAACGAACAGCTTCAGAAACCCACAGTGACTCTTGCGGCGTGTTCTGCCCAACTCGAGGAGATAACTGTGCCCATGGACTAAAGGTAACCTGTTTGGCATGAACGTTCAATGCACCAAGGGCACTGGTAAGAACATTCCACGGAGGGGATGGGGTACTGCCTGCTCAGAGTTGGAGAGGAGAGCTTTTGCTTATCAGACTTAGGATGATGAGAAGCCTTCCTGGTGAGAGGGTGGGTCCTGAGCTTGAACGTAGTGAACAAAGGTGGAATTGATCAGAGATTCAGGTGTCGGGTAGAGTGACGGGCTAGACGCCCGTGAAGGCCCTTTCCAACAGTTTCTGCGATTCAGTCAGAACTGTCCTATAATGAACAATGGCTCAAGCAGAGGCTCGGTGGGCCCTCAGTTGGGGAGGGTGAGCCAAATATGGTCTAAGGGCTCCTCTCATTTAAAGTATCCCATCGAGAGAACATTCTAGAATACACCCAGATAAATTAGATGTTTCTAAATATATTTTGTCACATTGTTTATAATGTCGCATTATACACTTTTAATAAAAAATGAACTTTTTTTAGGACAAATTTTGCAGAACTTCAGACACTATCAGGCACATAATAGACATTCGATAAATGTGTTAATTAACTAATGAAAATAGCAACTGCAAAGCAGACAGATCTAAAGGGATGTGGGACACAGTCCCACTCACAGGCTGGCACTCTTGCCTGTGTTTCTCCTCCCCTGAAGAAGCCTAGAGGTGGAGGCAGGCACATGCGGAGACAGTCACCTGTCAGGGGAGGAAGGACTTGAGCCCAGAGGTAGCTGAGTTTCTTATCTGATCTGAAATATAGCCGGGTGTGGTTCCACCTTTACTGTGAAGTTCAACAACTGGGCGGTCCATGATTTAGGTCTTGAAAGTCCTCATCAGGACACAGCAAATGAGATGTTTTTCACACTAGAGGGATGTCTTTGTTACCTTCGTTTTCTGGGGACAGTGCTGGATGTTTGAGGACAGCCCTTAATGTGTGACTTCCCCAGTGATCTCACGGGATGCAAGAGAGGAAATGACTCATTAAAAACTTCTCCCAGCCCCCTTTCCTCACTCCTTTTCACGAAGCATTCAGGATAAACTGTTGGAACAGGGGGCCATGCATGGGGTTTTGGATATGAAGAAATCAGGATCGAAGTAGGCGTTGGTGTTTTTCTTGCTCAACAGAGCTGTCCCAGACACATGGCCTGTGGGAAGGCATTTGTCACTCACTCCGCACATCACAGCCAAATACATGTAGGGTGTAAAATGAGATTTTTCTAATAATGACAAGTCAAGGTGGAAATTGGAAACGAAGAGCATTAAGCCAGCTGAAAAAAGGGGGGACGTTCGGGGTAGCAGATTAGTATCCACATGCATATAAGTGAAGGCCTGATTTCTTTTGGTTTACCTAGACGGTTCCTTTTCTGCACGATGGCTTCACTGATGGGCATGCACACCGGGCCACCGGAACCAGGTGACTATCTGCACCAGCCCGAGCTGTGGCTTACACACACTCGCTGGGAAGAATACGCGGTGTGCCGTGACCCTGCACGGCGTTCCCCAGGCTGCCCCACAGAACCCACCCTTTGACCCCCTGGCGCACGGCACCAAGCAACGCTACATCGCTGATGAAGACCTGGGAACACTTGTTTGTACACGAATCAATATCTTCCTTGGCAACGATGGGAGGCTGCGTCTACCCAACCGACACCGAGTGTTCGGAGAATTGCAATCACAAAATTAAAAGTGACTTAGAGACCCTCTAGCCTAGCTTGCCAAAAGGTCAGCTGGGGAGACTGCTTTCTACAGAAGGTAGACAGTCAACTTTCTACCTTTGCTTGTACCATTTAGATACAACCAGTGGCCTTGGATGGGTTTGAGATGTTGCTTGAAAAGAGGACATGGAGACCTTGGACCACATCTTAAATCTTTAGCACCAAGAGCAGTGTCCTCGGATGGAGACTAATAGGTACACCGTTGCCCATCTCAGCTTACCAGGCAGTCTTTCTACCTTCCCCTCTCTCTCTTTCCATCCCCTTCCTTCCTTTTTTCCTTCCTCCCACTCTTCCTTCATTTCCTCCTTCCCACTCTTCCTTCATTTCCTCCCTCCTGCCTGCCTGCCTTCCTTCCTTCCTTCCTTCCTTCCTTCCTTCCTTCCTTCCTTCCTCCCTCCCTCCCTCCCTCCCTCCCTCTCTAATCTCGCTGTCTCTTCCTCTCCTGGCAGGGATATGGAATTGGACTGGAAAATCATAACGAGATGCATACTGGAAACTCGAAGTACAAGATGCTGTACTACGTGGCCTCAGGCTCCGTGCGCCATCTACACTATGCCTGTACAACTGGACCTTCCTTCTTGTGTATTTCTTCTACTTCAGAGATCAATATTCCCAGGAAAACTCCAGATCCAATGAAGAGCACCCACGGAAGAGCAGTTCCATTCAAGGTGACACCGTGGAGTGAAAAGACTAGATGTTCATGTTCAAATTTCTGCTCCACTCTGATTCCTGGTCTTAGGACAGGAGCCAAAGCATCCTTCCTGGGACAGTGCAAGCTGAGAAATAATTATGCCTTCCTTGCATGGCTTGCCACTGAGCTTGTCAGCCTCCAGTACAATGAGGTATCTCTGACTTAATTATTCAATAAGTAAGGAATGCTGAGAAAGGATTTTCACAGCTCACGGTTTTTCAGGGCTATGCCAACTTACATAAGGAGAATACAGTTTTTAAGCATCAGTTTTAACATGTCATATTTTTTGTTTGATTTTCTTATTGATTTTTAAAAGAGAGATGTTCAGAGAGTAATAGATGGTTGAAATTGGGATAGAAAAAGCATTATTGTTCCTATCCTAAAATATAATTATTCTAGACAGTCATATATAAGAATGACTCGCAGACTTAGGACGGCTCTCTCCCCACTAAATAAGAATATTTTAAAGATTTTAATTCCGAGCTATTTGCAAATACTTCAGAGGGTTCATGCCATTGATTATTTGCATTCATTACAGAATCTTGTTTTTACAGATAAAACATCTCACACCATAAATATATATGAAAATATATGTCAGACTAGCTTCTATCACATTTATTTTTCTTTTCCTAGAGGGGAAAAGCTCTGTTCCTGTAATGTATTCATATCATTTAATTTATAAGCTGGTTCATATCAAGTGGGATCATCTATCAGCAGAGGGTTGGATTTGGGAGCTCTCTCTGAAGACAGATTTCTCTTTAAAACGCAAAATGATGTAGACAGTGGTGCCCGCGCTCATCTCGATTTGCTGGTGGTTTTGTGGCTGTTGTTTGCTACCTGGTATTTCCACTGTTTGGCCTTTCACCATAACCTTCTGCCCACCTCCCTGGTTAAAAAATGCGACCCTAAGATCCACCTGGATGGCTAATTCCTCGTCTTGTGCTCGATGACTTGCGTTGATCTTAGTGATTTTTGAATCGGCCAAGTCTTTTGACCACCTTGGGGGTGCTACAGAACCTATTTTCCCTAGAGCGTTCCAATTTTGACAGCATGGCTTGCCTTGGCCCAGGACGAGGTCTGGCTCCCAAAGCAAGCCTCATGCAAATGTGAGCTTAGCAGACGAGCTGGGGACACCAGGTGTCAGTGAAGAGCCACGACTCCGAGATACAGAAATTTTGATTCCTATGTTGAGAATGAATCATCGGAGAAAAACTAAGGATTGCCTTTTCTCTATTTTTTTTTCCTATAAAACTGTCGAATGGAAGTGGTCTCCTTTTCTTAGGCCCTCTTTCACCTTTCTTGCTCTATTTCATCATCGTTAAGATAAAAACTCCTAGATCTTTTAGAAAGCTTGGAGGGACATCCAGTAATCTCGGGCCATAGGAAGGCAGCTTGCAACACTCCACATTTGTGTCTGGGTTTTCCTCTTCTGTAACGACACTAAGAGATTGTCAAGTGGTTCTGGAGAGAAGTACCAGATTCCTCGATAGAGATTTAGTTTGATGTTGCCTTTAAATTGGTGTCTTCATTTACCCACCATTTCCTAATGCATATATACCTGGTTCTGTAAGGTTACAGGGCATTCACTGATACGGAGATGGAACAGAGCTCCAAGGAGTTTGGAGGTCATCTAGTTTCATTTGCGACCTTAACGCTTGAGAAGTGGGGGTCCTAAGACACTAAGGGACTTGCACAAGTTCTCACTGCAAAAAAAGTGAGTTAACCAAAGCCAGATCCTCTCTCTGTAGCTTGTGGTCTTTCACCACTGAAGAGTCATCCTCAGCTAATTTATACATCTTGCTTTCTCATCTGTTTCCGTGCTAACACACCACTTTCTCTTTCTTCCAATGTGCTTTCTAGCATTTGAGAATCACATCCCATGGATCTCTTTGACCCTTTTCTCCAACTTCTTGGACTGAAGCTAATCTAGTGCGGAGCCAGCGTGGGCCAGACAGTCACAAAGAAATGGGTCCCTGTCTCCCAGTACATTCTCCATTTTTCTTTCCCTCTAAGAAAAATGCCCCTTGCCCATCAAAGCACTCGGTCTAAATGAATGTGCTCGTTGTTATAAAAAGTTACATAAGGACATTATAGAGATTCTCCAGACCAACCAGATCAAATCTCAAGTTAGAGCATAGCCCAGAACAGGAAGAAGTCCCAGCAAAGGCTCTAATGAGCAAACGAAACAAAACAAGCACGTTATAACACGTTAACTGTTTCGAGACATCTGTTTAGTTACAGAATTGACGAATTACCAGGAAAGCCCTTATTTAGAACATGGCTACCTATCCGGTATCCAACCAGCCATTTTCTTCACTTATGTGCTCACTGGTCTGTCTGATCTTCTTCTTGGTGCTAGAAAAGATTTGAGTATCAGATCCTAAGGAAACATCAGCGCAGATCTTTTATAAGTGTTAGTCCTACCGATGAGGTTATCGAACAGGACAGCAAAATGAAAATATTAATCTGATATTTGTTTTATAAAACCTAGTGGATAAACAATATATTGTTAAATATTGACAACATTTTTTTTCCCCATGACTTGAAAACGATGTTATGGTCATCTTTACCATTTCCTTTTAATCTCCGCCTCTCTGTTTCTTAATGTCAAAAGGAAATTATGGAGATTAGCCTAATATTCAAATATGTTATGAATATTACTGGAAAGAGAGAGTACCATTTTTCCCTCCAAGTTTTTGGAAATCGTTCTCCCATACAAGCCAGAAAAACGCTGTTGACTCTATTTTAATACTAACCAAATGTCAAATCATACAATTTTTTTCCCTACTCAGAGGGCAGCTTGAAGGCAAACCAGAAGCATCTTTCTGTAAATTAGCCGTAACGAATCATCGTGAAGCAAAACATATGCATCATTCACAAATCTTCGTGTCAACAAGCAGACTTCTAACAGGGAGGACCCTGGCCTCTGCCAACAAAGCATATTAGAACAGTTCCTCGGATCATGACAAAAGTAGCCAATCCTTCCCCAAATTCAGAAACCAAATCGCAAGCCCTTACCTTGGAGGGCCTGTAAGCTATGAGTCTGTACGATAATGCAGAGCTGCAGGACCAGCTGTGGAGCACTTTCCAGAAAGGTGGCCAGCAAATGCAGCATACTCACATCTGCATACTCATACACCATTTTCCAGTAGAACCTCCATCTGTCATTCTCCCCGCTCTGCCGGCTTCGAATACCCAAGTATATCGTGTGGAAATACCTAGAAAGAAAACACGGAGAAGAAGAAAGAAATGAGTGGTAATTTATAATTCAAACGCCAAGGCTGTTTTTCTTTTCTGCAAATCACAATAGGCAAGGACACGCGACACCATTACTCTAGGGGCTTACTAATCCAAGGCCTGAAGTTAACCATCGAACGAGTACCTTTATTCCTAAAAGTTCACTTGGAGAAGTCACTGCTATCTCTGTCCTCGTGCAAGGCATTCCACTGACTTGCAAAATGAAGAGGGGGGCGAAATGTGTTGGAAACTCGGGTGTAGATGGGACTTGGCACTGTAACAATCTACACGCCCTCTTTCTGGTCAGTTTCTCTATCAGCTCAATGGGATTCCGGAGATGAATCGCTCCTAGGGGCTCCATGCAAGCCTGAAGGATCAAAGTGTATGTGCCTGTAAACCTCCCTGATGTCTTTTTAAAAACGCTTTATTATTGCAAATTCCAAACATGTACAAAAGGAGAAAAAAAATCATGTATTGAGCCACCCGGATTAAGTAATGATCGATGCGTGGATGTACAATACACACATTACTTTTCATTTATACCCCCACTTACCCCCTGCCACCAGATTAACTCGAAGCAAATCCCAGGCATCATGTTATTTCATCTGTAAATATTTTATTAAAAACAATTTACATGCATAAATGCAATACCATTATTACCTTACAAATGAGATTAATTTAGTACTATCGAAGACTTGGTTTTCACGTTTCCCTGATTATCGTACTTTCTTTAGAGTTGGTTTGAAATACAATCCAAATAAGATCCACGCGTGAGGATTATTGGACATGTACCTTAAGTCTCTTTTACACCACGGAATCCTCTTCTGTGGTTTTTTCATTTCCTGCATGTTTTTCACTGTCTTAATTTTGAGGGTAGCGTTCATGAGCTGTGGTTAACATGGCTGACCTTTTTGTTTTCTCCAGTGAGGTAGTTAGAGTTGATCAGATTCGAGTTTGATCATTTTTAGCGGGTGAGGTTGAATGCTGTCTTGAGGCGACCCTGCTGATCTCATTTATGATGCCATCATCCACTATCGATCGTTTCCTAGGTCTATTCAGTCATTAGCGGCTGTGAAATGGGCTGTCTGAGTCTATCCCCCTTAAAAAATTGTTTTAAAGTTTTTACTTAAATTCCAGTTAATTAACATATAGTGCAATATGAGTTTCAGGTTTAAAATACAGTGATTTAACACTTTCACACAATAACTGGTGTTCATCCCAGCGAGTGCAGCCCTTACTCCCCCAACACCTAATTAACCCATCCTCTCTGGTAACCATTTAGTTTTCTCTCTATAGTTAAGAGTCTGTTTCTTGGTTTGCCTCTCTCTCTCTTTTTTCCCCCTTTGCTCATTTTTTTTTGGTTTCTTAAATTCCACATATGAATGAAATGATATAGTTTGTCTTTCTCTGACTGACTTATTTCACTTAGCATAATACTCTCTAGTTCCATCCACATGGTTCCAAATGGGAAGATTTCATGATTTTTTTTTATGACTGAGTAATATTCCATTGTATAAACATACCACCTTTTCCTTATCCATTCATCAGTCAATGAACACTTGGGCTGTTTCCATAATTTGGCTATTGTGAATAATACTGCTATGAACACTGGGGTGCATGTATCCCTTCAAATTAGTATTTTTATATTCTCTGGGTAAATACCTAGTAGTGCAATTGCTGGATCACAGGGTAGTTTTATTTTTAACTTTTTGAGGAAACTCCATATTGTTTTTTAGAGTGGCTGTACCAGTTTGCAATCCCACCAACAGGGCAAGAGAATTCCTCTTTCTCCACATCCTTGCCAACACCTGTTGTTTCTTGTGTTGTTGATTTTAGTTATTCCGACAGGTGTGGGGTGATCTCTCATTGTGGTTTTGATTTGTATTCCCCTGATGATGAAGAGTGTTGAGCATCTTTTCATGTGTCTGTTGGCCCTAGGGATGTCTTCTTCGGAAAAGTGACTGTTCATGTCTTCTACCCATTTTTTAATTGGATTATTTGTTTTTTGGGTATTGGCTTTTATAAGTTCTTTATATTTTTTGGATACTAACCCTTTATCAGATATGTCATTTGCAAATATCTTCTCCCATTCCGTAGAATGCCTTTTAATTTTGCTGATGATTTCCCTCACTGTGCAGAAGCTTTTTATTTTGATGAAGTCACAATAGTTTATTTTTGTTTTTGTTTCCCTTGCCTCAGGAGGCGTATCTAGACAGAAGTTGATACGGCCAACATCAAAGATGCTACTGCCTGTGTTCTCCTGTGGGGTTTTTATTGTTTCATGCCACACACATAGGACTTTAATCCATTTTGAATCTGTCTTTGGGTCTGGTATAAAAAGGTGGTCCAGTTTCATTCTTTTGGATGGTTCTGTCCAGTTTTCCCAACACCATTTGTTGAAGAGACTATCTTTTTCTGATTTCATATTCTTTCCTGATTTGTGAAAGATTAATTGATCATATAGTTGTGGGTTTATTTCTGGGTTTTCTATTGTGTTCCATAGATCTATGTGTCTATTTCTGTGCCAATACCATAATGTCTTGATGACTACCCCTTTGTTATATAACTTGAAGTCCGGAATCATGATGCCTTCAGTTTTGCTTTTCATTTTTCAAGGTTGCTTTGGCAATTCATATCACTATTATTTTGTTGTTGTTATTCTTGGCCAGAATACGTCTCCAGTTGTTATGTCAATGTCTTTGCAGTATGTTTGGTTGACTGAAGCTTATTCCCTAGTAGATCACTTAAGAAAGGTGAATAGGGATAATATTCTTTGAGTTCTTGAATATTTATAACAGCCTGTGGTTATCGATCTTGCTTTGGATGCAAATAAGTTCCTAAAATTTCACACTTTTAAATGAAAATTGGTGCCCATTTCTAGAATCTGTGAAAGAGCCTACCCAATGCAAAGATTCTCCAATACCAAGAGGGGAGGATGGGAGGGATACAGCAGTGAGGAACAAAGCAGAACAGCTGGGACAATCCTTTCACTGGAGGGTCAGGTTGCTTGGCTGTAAACTCTATGCATGTTCCATACAAGATTCAAGATCTGCAATTTATTTATTTAAGTCTATTAAAACTGTTAATTTACTGCTTACTAGCATAAAGTGCTGTCATGGAAGTCTGATAAAAATATGATATTCTCTCTCTTATAAACTACCTGAGCTTGTTGTTTGGATGTCCACACAATATTTTGTTTCCTTTTGAAAACCTATCATTTTATTAGAATGTATCTTTAAAAAATTTTTTTAATGTTTATTTATTTTTGAGAGACATAGAGGCACAGCGTGAACAGGGGAAGGGCAGAGAGAGAGGGAGACACAGAATTGGAAGCAGGCTCCAGGCTCTGAGCCATCAGCACAGAGCCCGACGCGGGGCTCGAACTCACAGACCGTGAGATCATGACCTGAGCTGAAGTCGGCTGCCCAACCGACTGAGCCACCCAGGCGCCCCTAGAATGTATCTTGATATTGGCTATTCTGCACAAGTTTCTTTGGAATGTGGTATACTCTTCATTTTGTAATTTCAAGTCCTCTTGATTTTCAGTATTGAGGGTTTTTTTTTTTTCCTTTCCTTTTCTTTTCTTTTTTTTTTACTGGTCCATTACTTCGGCTTTCTTCTTTGAGGATTTCTATTTACTTATGTCGTATCTTCTTTATCTTCTCTATCAATCAACTTCCCTGAAATTTTTAAATCTCAAATTATTTACTGATTTAATTTTTTCCCTCCTTTCTACCTTCTATTTGTCTTTTAACGATGGTGTTTGTATAGTGTCTCACTCCTAGTAGTGGAGTTTTCATTTTTAAGCTGCTTCCAAAAAAAATCAGAATTCTATATTGGGTTATATCATCTTTCTGGTCAAATCTTACTTTTTTTCCATTCATTTCTGATACTTTTCTAATTCTGATTTATATCTTTCTTCCATTGCTTTTATAATTCTCTTAATTTCTTTCCATTCATTTCAAAATGTTTGCTTACGGTTTTTATCCATTTTCTACATGTGTTTTTCTGGTGTGCTTTCATTCTCTGCAGGCACATCATTATTTTTCCTATTTTCTTTTCTTTATAATAGTTTTCATCTTTTTCAAATTGTGAAGTTTAATGAGTTAGTTTTGTTTTTATGTAGTTTTAGGAGGGGTCAGGGGGCCGGGGTAGCTTGGCTGGTTTCATAGCTCCAGAGCACGTCCTCTGCTGTTCTCATGGAGTAAGAACTTGTCAACTTTCTGACATCAGCTGCCTCTGTTTCTCTGACCCTTCCTTTCAATCTGGACCTTCTCATTCATTTCTGGAGGCTGTCCTTGTCCTGCCCAACTTGGAATCTATTCCCAGCAGATTCTTCTTAATGTGGAGCCTTGTCTTGGAAGGGTCTGCAATCTTGGAAAGGAAGAGACTGCCCCAGTAGCATCAGGTTTCATTGTGTTATGGTTCTCCTGGACTCATCCTTACCCTGGATCACTGTGGACACACTCCTAGGTCTTTCTTCCTCTCCTCTGAGATTGGCCCGCTGCATTTTCCAGTGAGCGGCTATTGGGGATTTGGAGGTTCTCCTGTTCTTATGGTCTTCCTTCTGCCTCTTCCTACATAGTCGCCGATATCACATGGCTCTTCCGAACTGTCCCTAATTTGTTCTTTGGTAATGATGGGGGTATCTCAGCATTGAGCTTCATCGCAGGTATTGCAATAAAACTTCAGTTTTGTTCTGCTTATTTTAATGGGATCGTTTTGGTGGTTTCAAAAACTATGAGGCCGCTGCCACTGCATTTACAGAACAAGAGCATTTTAAAACATAAAAACAGATTTAATCATTCCCTTGGGCCTCGGATTGCTCTCTCTCAATTATAAGATGAAGTGTGGAGAGAGCTGCTTACAGGGACTTTCATGAACAGGTCACTGTGTTCACACCACTGTACAGCTACAGCTTGGGATTAGCCCGGTGCAATGTGCTGGCCCCTCCTTTCTTAGATTTCCACGTGTTTTCACGAGCTCATTCTTTTCTTGAAATGCCTTTCTTGCTTCGTTGACTGGCAAACTCGTTTTTGAACTGACCGTATCTGTTTAGCAATTACCAATAGTTATTCGCTCTTCCGTGCTCTCCCTGTGTGTATGAGCTTTGCTAGGGCTTTAACGAAGTACCACAGACTGGTAGCTTAACCAACAGAAATGTATTGTCTCCCAGCTCTGGAGGCTAGAAATCTAAAATCCAGTTGTTGGTAGGGTTGGTGCCTTCTGAGGCTGTGAAGGAGACTCTGTTGTTTGCCTCTCCCTGCCAGACACGGAGCTTGAGTTCATGAACAGTGAGATCATGATCTGAGTTGAAATCAAGAGTCAGAAGCTTAACCAACTGGCCACCCAGGCGCCTCCTAATTCTGCCATCTTTAAAACCTCAGTGACTCCCCATTGCCTAGAAGATATATAGTAAACTCAAGCAATGCAAGACGGTTAAGGCTTTGAGTTTATCCCTTCTAACCTAACTTTTGGCCTCTGCACTCTCCAGCCCCCTCCCATCTTGTACCCTCTGTCCTGCCATATTAAATCACTTGCTGCTCCTTGGCTACGAATTTACACCTCAATACCTTTGTTCCTGTGGTTCCCTTCCCTGGGAAGTCTCTCCACACCCTTTAACACCCTGGAATTTCTACTGTTTTATGATTCAAATATCATCTCTCCCTCATCCTCTGTTACCACGCAGGAAGAACTGGCCATTCCACTGTTTGTACCCCAACTATATTGATACAGACTTTGATCGAGAAAATGATACTATTTTGTATTTGTTCAATTGTGAGTTCATCTCACATTCCAAATATAAACCCCTGGAGAGATAAGAATGTCACTGTCTTTGTACCCCTGCGTCGAGCTCAGTTTCTCATGATTAATAGGTACTCAATTTAATTCATGGCATTTTATTCCTCCAACGAGTATGTATTAAACACATGCAATGCTTGCAATTTTGTATTTTTCTATAAGGGGGAGGTGGCAGCCACTGTACAGTTTTGAGCCAAAGAGTGAGAGATCTGACTTGCATTTTAACAAAATTGGTTATTGTGTGAAAAGGAGAGGGCAGGAGGGCAAGGGGGTAGAGAGGGACATTGGCTGGAAGACTACTGCAATAATCCAGGTGAGAGAAGACTCGGATTTTCACTAGCCCGGCAGTGGTATTGGTGGTAAAAGGGGGTCAGAACTGGATAATGGTGACGAGGGCATTGAGAGCCTTTGCATGTTGAGGGAACAAATCAATGATTTCAATGCTCAACCTTCTTGCTATTATCATAGAAGTTTTAAATCCAGGACCCCCACGGCATTAACAAAGGCAATAAAGCTCCCACAAATGCCTCCCAGAGTTCTTTTACTGCTAGTTGTCACCTGCGGGGGAGATTATGCATACTCTAAGCTCTCCAGCCACAAGCTAAAAAGCTACAAATGCATCTCCCTGGTCGGTGGCCCACAGGGACTTAACTCTTTGGGTGCACCAAAACGTTTGTTTCTTGTAGCACTGGGAGCTTCAGTTAACCCTATGGTCATGGTAGGTTTGCTCCTAAGGAATGCAACAAACAGGTATTGGGCCTTAGAGAGTTTCATATAATAGGACACAAAATCAAATCTTCCAATATCGCACATACAGAGTTGAAACACCTCTAAACCAAGAATAATAAAAACCAAACCAAACCAAACAAGTTTAAGGCCAAATGAGCTATATTTGCAGAGGCAGAAAGATGGGGGGTGGGGAAAGCCCTGTGTCCTGACAGTAAATGCCTTTGCATATGTAGTTCTCTTTACTCGGAAGTATTTTGCATATTCCTGTTACCTTTTCTTAGAATGGCCTTCCCTCTTTTCTCCACTAAGGAAACTTACTTAGTATTTGTGGTTTAAAACTCTGGTAATACATCTCCCCTCAGAACACCTTCCTTGGTGACCCACAAACCAAGAATCTTCTCTGCACCTGACCGCGTGCCTACCTTTAGTACTGTGGGTATCTCACTGTGTTAGGATTGTTTGCTTATATGTTGGCTTCCGTTTCAGGGGCTCGCAGGCTGGACTGCGCCCATTCATCATTGAAGCTATACCATTCAGCACTATGTTTGTTCACGCGAGCATGCACAAATGTGTGCTCAATTGAATTTGGGGGGAAAAATCTCGAATTAGTTACTTCAGTGAGATATGTAGATAGCCTATGTCATAACAATTTTTGCTTCTGACTGGAAGGACACAATGGTTTATGATATTTAACTAATATTAGCACTGTTAAGAGTAATATGTAATATCAAGATAGTTTTCTACTTTGTAGATTGACACCAGGAGGCTTATGCCCATAAGGTGGTCATGAGGAAACGTCAGCTTAGGTTTTCCTCAAATCTGTGCTCTGAAAAATGGTGAGAATAAAGAGCCTTTGCAATCACAATCGGATTTCTTCCATCTTGTCAGTATGTGAATTGTATAACGTATTTTGGTTGTATTAGTTTTTTGTAACTTATTTTTCACCTGCTACCGGAAGGGGAGGTTGAAATAGAAGAGAGTCGATGAGTGTGAGCATACGCACGTACTATGCGTCACACCCAGTCCCGTTTATTCCTCACAACAGGGCAAGAAAAATTTGCCCCAGGTGAGTGGGGGATGAAACCATAAATTTGTAGTTCCAATGTCATATTCCTCCCCCCCCCCCCCGTCATTGCTACCTCCTGTGTGGGCTGTGTTGACTCCTGCCTTCCAGCAGTAAAATAAGCCCCCAGGAGAAGTCTTCAGCTTTTTGGCTTTTGCTCAACATTTGACCACCATCATGCAATTCCACGTTGTGCTTCCGCAACACACATGGCAAGAGGTTTGACTTCAGGGAGATCTGCTTCTATGATCATTTAATTCTCAGGACAGGAAATTCCATCCATGTTGACAAAAAGCCCCAGATAGCACTCTACGAACTGTTAATATCACCCGTTCTAGAGAAAAACCATCAATGCAGAGAGCAAAGGAAGACGGGTAACATTTATCATTCAGTTCTGACAAATGGGTGAAGATGTTGAGTTGTTCAAAGAAACTAGGTTAGCCTTCATTATGTTTTTTAGCTAATAAACTACATAGGAGACAGAGAAGTAAATAGAGAGAAATAGACCCAGGAGTTCCTTTTCTACAGAAGTTTAGAATGACACGACAAAGGGCTTGTGTTCCAATGAAAAGCTGTTGTATTCCCTGAAAAAGAAGGAAAATTGTCAAGCTTGCTTTTCCATGGTGGTGTTTTTTGTTTGAAGTTTTTTTTAAATGTTTATTTAGTTTTGAGAGAGAGAGGAAGAGAGGGAGAGAGAGAACATGAATGGTGGAGGGGCAAAGAGAGACGGAGATGCAGAATCTGAAGCAGGCTCCAGACTCTGAGCTGTCAGCATGGAGCCTGACTCAGGGCTTGAACCCATGAACTGTAAGATCATGACCTGAGCCAAAGTTGGACACTTCACCGACTGAGCCACCCAGGTACCCCTGTTTTTTGTTTTAAGCTACCAGTTCAAGAGCCTTGGAGTTACTTCCCACATTAAGCACCCTTAGGCTGGAGTTGGGTTTCTAAGAAGGAAGACGTTTTCAAAGTTAAATATCTTCTGTAAGGAACTGCAATCCCTTTGGTGAGGACTGACAGTGAGGTGAGAGGTGAGGCTGCAGGTCTGGAAGTGAACCCCAGGAGACAAAGAGGCCCCTGACCAGGGATGGGGGTGCAAGATAGGGAATCACGATAGGGACAGAAGAAACTTGAGCGGCGCTGAATTCCACCTGTTGGTCATAGACAGCTGTGGTGGCAACATTAGCCTCTGTTGCATGCCGGCCCATTAAGGACCCTCACTGTGATGGCCTTTGCACGCTCACCCCACCGGTCTGACAAATGCTCCCATGTGCTCTGTCCAACTCAGAATACTTATCAGACACACAGAGTTGGGTGCTCCAGTCATTGAGAGGGGGACAAAGTGGTCCATATGACACCACAGTTTAGCTTTCGAATGGTTCTTGGAAGCTAGCTACTGGAGAGACACAGCAAAGGAGTTCATGGTCATGAGCTACCTTCCTAGTCTAATCTGGATCCTTCACACTGCATTAAAACCACATGTCTACCCTTACACTGGGGGAGAGGAGCATGGCTAATGGCCTGTCCCCAAAAAACGACCCTTTCTATACCCGAAGGCAAAGGCCAAGCAGTCTTGTCTCTTTGGCATCTGCGTTATTATTATCTCACCCGAAAGCATCTCCTCTGCTCTGAATCTTATAGCCACCTAGCTTTTGAGCCAAGTTTCCCTGTCTGAAGACAGAGGTAACCATCCTCCTGATAGGCTGCTGTGAGGGTTAAATGGAGGATGTGTCTTACACACGTGCCTGGCTCATAATAGGAATGTTGCTGCTCTCCAAGGTTATTGATGCTCTAGATGCTTCTAGAATGTTTATCTTTTTATCCCTAGTAACTGAAGGTAGTTTTCTGTCTTCCATTCTTCTCATTTTCCTTAGGCATTTTATTCTTGGGGGTATGGCCCTCACCTTGGATTTGGCCTTTGCCTGGTCCTGCGGAGGGGCAGATGAAAAAGATTACAGCTCTACTGCAAAACGAGATAATTCCTGGACCTTCTGAGTATTAAAGGAATCCAGGCTGGGGTCCAGATGGGGAGTGGAGGGACTCACTGACTTTTTTCTTCTTAGGATTTGGCTTTGCTGTATCGATAACAGAAAGATATCTCTGAAAGGGGCATTAGTGACCAGGAAAGTGCATCGTAATTAAAAGCTTCAGTACTTTTTAGATATTCATACACACGGCAGGGAGGATTCATAGAAAGCCATGTTTATAGTTAAAAATTTAGCCTAATTACCAAAGAGTTTCATGTAAGAGGTAAAAAAAAGTTTCAAAGCTTTAGCACGGGGGATGAAATACACCCTGAGCATGAGAGAGCGGTGGCTTCAACGCCGCAGCTCTCATTAGTGTTAATGGGAGATGCTCCCAATGAAAGCCCACTCTGAAATACCGACGCGCTCTGCCTCCACCTCCAGGTAAATACATTCAGATGACATTTGCACTCTTACTGTTGGACCGATTCATTTTCTAGTAGGGTCGTTCTTCTTCTTTATTGCCTGGGGAAGTATGCTAATGGAAGACACAGTTTTCCTTACCTCACAAAAGGTCACCAGGAATTCTGCACCAACTTTATCAACATAACGTCGGTCTACCGATATCTTGATTTTGTGATTTCCTCAGCTTTCCTGAAGCCGTGCACACCAACACATCTACCTGACTCCCACCATGGCGCACCTACCTAACTCCCATACATGCGTGCATAACCCACCCTCTCCACACATCATGGAGGCAAATTCAAGTCTGGTGATTTTCTGAGCATTCCAATTCAACTGAAATTCCCAACTCCTTCTCATCAGTTATTTTCCGAGTGCAAAGAGCCACCTGGGCTAGCGTCACAGCCTCCCACGTTACCAACTTCAGACCTAAACATAACATGGCATAAAGCAATCAACTTGGGGGTGGGGGAGAATCCAAACTTTTCATTGCGTGAAGCATTATATATGTGTTCAATCTGAAATGTGATGTCACTGAGGTCTTTCAATTATTCGTGAGGAAATGCGATGTGGGTAACTCGTTTCAGATGGTTCATATCGTAACGAATACTTCAGTCCTTAAAGAATATTTGACCAAATGCTCACCGTTGATAGGTCACGAGCTGACTCAGACGTCATGACTAGCTATGAGGATACCGTGCCCCCATCTTCTAATGCTGAATTGTTTCTCTATCTTCCAGCACATTGAACGGGTTAGCTGTAAACCACCGTTATTTCTACTACCTGAAAAATGCAGAGTAAAATCTGTGCAGAAGAGTTTTAAAGAAACAACATGAATAAATGGTAATTCCAGCAAGAGGTATTTTCTTGTTGCTTGGCTACAAAGCTTTCCACTACGTATGTATATACATTTATGATACAAACATATACACACACATCTACGCGTATCTCAACAGCAGACACTGATAAGTAACAACATAGTATGGTTTCTCGTCTTAAGAAGCTCTTTAGTGGAGGGGCGCCTGGATGGCTCAGTCGGTTAAGCGTCCGACTTTGGCTCAGGTCGTGATCTCATGGTCTATGAGTTCGAGCCCCACGCTGGGCTTTGTAATGACAGCTCAGAGCCTGGAGGCTGCTTCCAATTCTGTGTCTCTCTGTGTCTCTGCCCCTCCCCTGCTTGCACGCTGTCTCTCAAAAATAAATAAACATTAAAAAAAAAAAGTTCTTTAGTGGATATGTTAAGCGGTAAGGGCACAACCACAGTACCTTTTTGTTTTTTTGTTTTTTCCTTAAAAACACCAGAATACCAGGTCTCTATGCTGAACAACAGTCAAAATGACCAAAATTTGTGGCTCATATTTCCAAGATGGAAGATTTCCTAGTGGCGATTCTTTTACAATTAGATTCTATTTCCCATCAATCCCCCAAAGGGGTAGAAATGTGTGTGACAGCGGAAAGAATGAATTGGATGACCTTGCACTTGACAAACACTAGGGGTCACAGCTATCGAGGACAATCTAGGCTGTCTCTCTCCCTGAGAGGACCAGGGTGAGGTGTCACCTCACACTGCAGAGCCACCTGCTCACACCCACCCTTCTCTGCATTGTCACAGAGCCTTGGGTGTGCCGTCTCTCACCGGAAGTGCAAAAGCCCTCCCAAACCAATGGGCATGTTTGCAGCCTGCCTCTCACATGCACCATAAGAACACCTGCAGTAAGAGAGACAGGAGAGTACACTCAGGATCCCCCAGGAACCCCTCGAATGGGACAAGAATGTGAACACCTTCTCTTCATTTCCTACACTTACATTCTCCCCGCCGGGGGCGACACTGCCTCTCAAACTAACGAGAGTTTGGATTTCTCTTTATATATTTGACCCATGAGCTGTGCTTCTGTCACCTCTATCTCCTGCTCCGATAAGAAGAATGAATGTGGGTCCTCAGAGAAGAACAGTACTCCGGTAGTACCGCGCGTCATGGTATATAACATGTATATACGTGTATATACCTCACACGGTATAATCTTAGACAAAGTAAAATCACACTTAGTTGGCATCTCGATAAAAGGCGTTCTTAATTATTTTTATCGTTCTGTGAAAGTAAACTTCATGTATGAGGCATGGTTAATTTTGTTTTGAATAATTTTCACACATCTCTCACAAAGTTAATGTACAAACAGGTACTCTTCACGTATTTCCTCAAATCTAGAGTAGGAGAGAAAGGAGTTGTTTCTCTACCAAATAGCTTCCCCTATAATGGGCATCCTAGCCAAGGTGTCTTAGGAGACATGCTACCTTCAGCAGAAACAGGAAAGAAAGCTGTTGAACTCGAAAGGAAGTTTCTTTACTCATGCTTAACACCTCCCACCAGGTGTTAGGCCCTCAGAGAGAACAAAAGATCTCCCTAAGTGATTTTTTCCTTTAGAGTTCTAATATACTAATATTTTGATAGTAAAAGATGTGTGAAAATGGAGAAGAGTGGTTTGGATAAAATATAGCATCCTATTGACGTGGTAAAACTTAAATTCAAGCCTTCCGATGATTAGGAGACTACTGGCAGAAATTATGAACGATATTTAAAAAAATAGGTCAACAGAATATTGTTTCTTATTCCTCAGGAAATAGTGATGGTGATAGAATCAGAACCTTCATCCCAAGCCCAGCCGAATTGATTTTACGACAAACGAGGAAAGTTCCAAGAGTGTGTGTGTGTGTGTGTGTGTGTGTGTGTGTAATGTTTTATTCTTTTTAAAAGATAACATAATGCTTTGCAGCTTTTAAATCCTTGACTTTAGCAGACTTATGGACATGTATGGCTTTAGAAGTTAACTGAAAAATCTATAGGCCAGGGGCATCTGAAGCTACATATCCATTGAGTGGCCATGTGGGAAGAAAAGAGAATGAGGGGGCCGACTGTGGGCACCTTGTTACAGTTCGGGGTGTGCTGCGATCCTGGGTGGCCCCGGGGTCCTGTCCGGAGTGTCCTCAAGCAGATACAAGTTACAGGATTGATGTCACCGTCACCATTGAATTCTTAGGGCTGTTTCGGTCCAAATGCAATCATTTCGCATTCTTGTTAAGATACTTTATTCCTGTTTCTATGATTGCTATTGTAACTTTATTATTTATTTATTTATTTATTCATGCAGAATCCTGGCAGAATGTGATACCATAAAACAGAGGGCTGTGGAGAGAGAGGGGAACAAAAGAACTGCGGGTTTGGGTGGAGTGGGTCTGAAATATTTCAGTGTTTGCGCCCAGGGCGTCCCTGGGTCATGAGCCATCTGGCTTCACTTCCCACTGAGGTGATCGGTCGTGCCCCATGTGGCAAGGTGCAGAGATGAGAACAGAAAATGCTTGCTGGCCCCAAGCTTACACTGGCTGCTGTGGTCGAGGGTTTATCACACCTTCACCCCGAGCACCTAATTCCCAAGACGGGATGGCTAAAGGGCTCCGGAGGCCAGAGGTTTGGAGACTGTGATGTCAGTTCAGCAGGAAGAGAGAAAGGCACCTTCCTAAGACCAGAGAGTGCCCTCGTGGAGGTGGCTGACACGCGACACAGTACAGAGTGGCGCGCAGGGATGAGTCGGGAAGGGGAAACACCTTTCTCTGCAATGACAGACATAATTCTTTCCTTATCCCATTTGTTCGGCAATCTGTGTTCTCAACTGTTTTTAATACCCCGGGGATAATCGTCAGAGCACAATTGGCAGAAAGACTCTGGCAAGTGGGACGTGAGGAAACAATACGGTAAACATGGCCGTGGGTGATCCTTTACCCAAATAATCTAAGGGTACGTAGAGTCCTGTTCAAGAATACCGCAGTCAAAGCTTCCGCGACCACCCACGAGCCAGGAACTACAGAAATTGTTCCTTGGGGATTGCACCTACAAACAAAAAGTGCAGTGTTTCCAAAGGAAAGTCCCCTTTGCCTGTAGTAATGACTTCAGTGACTCATTCATTCCTTCATTCATTCAGCAAGTATTTATTGAGCACTAATTCTGAGACAGGCACTTGCTTTAGCTCTGGGAATATAGCAGGGAATGAAATATGTAGTTATGTTCTAGTGGAGGAAGACAGGCACTAAGCAAAATAAACAAGTAGAAGATAAAATATACAAGTCATGCCACGTGCCAAGGAAAACATAAGCCAGGAAGGAGGGCAAGGAATGTTGGGGTGCTTGCCAATGTAGTTGTCAGGCAGGGAAATTTACTAGAGAGATGAATTGGAGTCAAAATTCAAAGGACGGAGGGGAGGCAAGCCCTCTTCACTTAAAATCTGAAGAAGAACATTCCAGGCAGAAAAGACAGGAGGTACAAGGAGCTAAGGTGGGCATCTACCTAGTCCATTCCAAGAGCATCAGGTAGATAAAAATGAGCAAGGGGGTGGGGGGTAGGGAGTAGGAGATAGGATCAGAGAGGAAATGGGACAGTCTGATCACAAAGGGCCTGCTGGCGTCTGTATGGACCATCTAGGTGAGAGAAGGAACAACTGAGGGTCTCAACAGGTGAGAGACGTGGTCTGGCCGACATTTCACAAGGATTTTCTGACAGCTGTGCTGAGATCAGGAAGGATGTGGAATCAGGGAGTTTATCGTCATCCCCTTGGCAGGCAATGATGGTTGCTTGCACCCGGATAATAGCCGTGGAGAACGAAGCAGACTCCAGTGTTCATGGAGAAGTTAGGGCTGGTGGGAATTGGTCCGATCAAATGTGGGTTTGAAAGAAAGAGGAAACAGTGTTGATCCCATGATGTTTGCCCTGAGCTCGTGGGAAATGGAGTTGTCATTTATTGAGTTGAGGAAACGGAGACAAGCAACTTGCTAGATGACGATGTGTTTCAGACACGTTAATTCTGAAATGCTTCTTAAATATTCAAGCAGAGATCTTGAGTAGGCTGTCGGGTGCAGCGGGAACTCAAGCCCAGTCTAAGGATGATTTGGGGGAGCATTAAAGTAGTTTACAGCTACAAGACAAGATGAGATACTCCTCACTTCGAGTAAAGTTGTGCCAACTTTAATCATCCGGAGTGTCTCCTCACTAGGCACGGGTTTCATGCCCATAGTGAGAGAGTTTTACTTCAAAAGGCGCTGTGCCTGATACCTTAGGTGATCCCAGGGGCAGGGAATTCAGGTTCTCTCAGGGAAGTGTGAATGCTCAGGAAGTCACTCCCTTCCCAAGGCCTGGAGGGGGGAAAGAAGGCTACCTAAGTGGGGGGCACAAGGATTGTCTACCCCAGAAGCCACAGTGTTATTTCAAACTCCTAGAAGAAAGTTGAATAGGGTGGGTTTGAAATTAATGTGATGATAAACTATCCGTGATGTCTAAACCTAGATGCAGTTTTGGTCACCTTTTTTCAGCTGATAGGCTGGTGAAAACAACGCAGTTGTATCCAGAAAGTTCTTCCTTATGGAGTAGCCAGAAATGGGTGGGCTTCCCCTTAACTGGAAAGGGAAGAGAGAAAGCGCAGAGAATCCAAGGCACTATCGTGGCAAGTGAGCGTTGGCATGCTGATGTCCTGCCCATGGTCAAGCCAGCAAGGCAGCATGGAGGGGCTGAGGAGCTAATGCCCGAGGTCAGTCCTCTGCCAATGACAAGGCAGAGTGGTTGGATACATACCCCAGCTGCTTCATGCAATGTAATTCTGAAGTGTGTTCTCTACTGCCCCTAAGAGACCCTGGTGGCTTGGTCCCAGCTGCCCACAGTGGTTACCTTACTCGTTCACATATACTCTTATGACAGCCTTTCCCTTCACTTCCTTTCATGCTTCTCCACTCCTATTGGTATTTCCTGGAATTGCCTTCAAATAAACCATTCACACTTAACCCCCCATCTTAATTACATCACATGTTCAGAGCAGCATTCCCCAATGAGGCACCTCCTCTACTGGCATCATATCAGTGACACGCCCTCCAGTCCCAAAATGGCTCCCGCCTTTCCTATTGTGTCTTGATTTCTCTGCTAAACACGCCACATTGCCTCTGATCAGGTCCAACTTCGCAGCTCATCTCATTGCATGGCCATGTCTCTGTGACCCATGTGTACTTCTTTTGCCGTCCTGCATGCCTCTTTCCTTCCTCCCTTGGCGTCTACCCACATTGGTTCTCCCTGAACGAAGTGCCCAATCCAATCTGAGGGCCATTCCTCCATGCTTGGCTCAAGCTCTCCTCAACTGCTGTGCCTACCCCAGTGATTCTTATCCTGAAATTCTACTGAACTCTCTCAGCACCAAAAATCTCGATACCCAATGATCCCGAGTCCATGCCTGAAAACATACATTTTGTTTTGCGTGCTAACTCAGAGCCACTGGAGGTGGCAATGTTGAGAAGGATTCTGAGCTGGTCTTTGAGGTCCTTGGCATTAATTAGTGGAATCACCATTTAATAAGCTATTTTGCTAAAGTTCCTTCATGTGCTATTTAGTCTTGACTCATTAAATTATAAGCCCCTCCAGCTCGTTATTCTGTGGTATTTATATTCTTCCTCCTTAGAGCCTATCCAACTTATCAGTCTAAATGCAGATTCATTGATCTAAAGTGAATTATGAGGTTCGAGCTCATATACACACATATATACATACATGCATACATACTGGGTGTGTCAAGAGTCAATGTCAGCACTACGCACACCCATACACCACACAGGCTAAGCCGAAAACACATCTTTGATGCATCTCTGAGAGTTCTTTACACACTGAATATCAAGGATTTAAAACGAGTTTTTCTTGGGCACCTAGGTGGCACAGTTGGTTAAGTTTCCGGCCCTTGACTTCGGCGCGGGTCATGATCTCACAGTTTGAGAGTTCAAGCCCCGCCTCGAGCTCTGTGCTGACAGCGCAGAGCCTCCTTGGGATGCTCTCTGTCTCCCTCTCTCTCTGCCCCTCCCCAGCTTGTGTGCTCTGTCTCTCTCTCTCTTTCTCAAAATATATAAACACACTTAAAAATTAAAAAAACATGCATACAAATAAAACCAGTTTTTCTCACGTTTGAGCATTCTGCTACACAGACCTACCTCCTGTGACATATCACATTTTATTATCAACTAAGTGCTTTTAATCAACTAGTGTTTCCTAGTCAATTTTCTTTAGAATCACAAAATAAATCGAGAGAGAATGGGCATGGACACACTCATTCTTTCTGGATATAATTTGAGATCTTCTGGTAATTTATGAACTGAAGTTGTACATGGTGCTTTGAACTCGATTTGGCAATATCACTGGTCAGTGAGACTTAATTTTGTGTTTTATATCATAGAGGAAAATCCAACTGATCTCACACTTCATTTAGAGGATGGCTTTAGTTGAGGAAAAATAACGTTAGCAAAAATTCAACACGTTCTCATAGGCCTTGCCTGAACCTCTATCGTGGTTTATGGAAATGCAATTCATGATGATGTATTAACTATTAAAACGCACGTAAGACTTCACTGAAATTTATAGGGCAGATTTACTTAATTTACTGTCTATCACATGAGTTTTAGCGTGCTGGGTAAATAACAAAAGACTGCCTACATCCTTCTATTGTTTTACCATAGCCCAGACTTAAAATTAAACTTGCTGACAAAAAAAAACAAAAAACAAAAAACAAAAAACCACGAAACAAAGGAAGGAGCCATGCTACCCACACTTGAATTTGCAACTTGGTTTTGAACGGCAGCTCTCTCGTCCGAGAGACGTACGCTGGTGTATGTGAGCGGTTTCGAGGTTCCCTTCCATCATTCAGTCTTCTGGAAAGAATGCACATGATCAAGCAAAAGGAATTAACTTTTTGCGTAAAATATACAGGCGCTGGGGAAAATGCTTTATATGTTTTCTTAATCTTAGATGCTTTATGAAGCGGTGTTATATACACTCCTTTGATCCTTAAAGGCTCCTTGTCCTAAGAGGCTTGGGTCATTAAGGAATGTCGTAAAGCTAAGAGGCAGTTGAATGCACCATAGACACGATTTCTCCAAGACCCGCGCTATTGAGACATAACGAGACCAACTTTCACGGAGTCCTACATTATCAGACAACCTCGGGTTTCCAGCCCAGGGAAAAACGTGTCAGCTACCCATGCCTAAATTGCTACTTGATTTTCGTATATTAAAATGTATTGGGGTCAAAACTAAAATGTATTGGGGTTTAAATACAGAGATGAACCTGATATACTGTGTGGTTCAAAGCAGCCTGTGAGTTTCCAGAAGGCAAGGCTGGGATTCCTCTCAGGGGTCCTGACACTGAGCAACCTGCAAGGGCGACAGGAGACTGTTCGATTGATTGGTTGATTGATTAGCTTTGTCAAAAACAAGCACGATTTTTCTCGAGCGTGCAATCCAAGCTCTCCAAATATCCAATCATAGGGCCGGGCCTGCTTGAGGTGCTCCTAGGCTTCAAGTGTGGAGGTGGGACTCACCTTGCCTCCTCTCTCGGCTACTCTGCATGCTTCCCGACTCCAGGCCAACTGTACTGCAGCCATGGCTGACTTCGTGGTGTCACATGGGATAACGGAATAGCATCTCATCCGAGTCACAGTCTTTTCTCACCCTTGGGGTCCCCTCCTCTTCCCTCACCTGGATGTGCCCAGGTGCACTTGCCCACAGTGGTGGTCAGCTTGACAAAGTGCCCGGGCTGGCAGTCCCTGCTTTGTCGTCTCCCACTCCGGCTCTCTGGGACCGCCTCCCCAAATAAACTCCATGCACACTAGTTCTTGTCTCGGGCTCTGCTCTCCGGGGGTCCCGCCTAAGACAGTGACTATAAGTGAACTTAGAGCTTTATTTTCCTCACCAAGGACTGTGCGGGAGTTGGGGACTAGGTAAGTGACCGTTGCCCAGACTTACAGATGCAAACTTTGTAACAAAATTTGGGAACGCAATTAGCATTTTTACCGACATCTTTTTTTCATTTTTAAGAGCGGATCTCTTCTAAATCCCTGTGACTTTCCATTTTTACAACATGAGACAAAATTCACGCATTTTCACTTACTGCGCAACTAAGTTTCTCATAAGGGCCATGCCAAACCGGCCTAATTCTGTAATCAGGTTTTGTTTCCCGGCAGCTCAGGCAAGAGACAATACTGGAGACACACTGTTCATTATGAAAGGAAGATACTCCGTTTTGAACGTGGTAGCATAAGGTGGTAATCAAATGTCACTTGTTTGATTTTCTTATAACACAGTGACAAAAATTCCCTGCTTCTCTTATCAAGAATAAGAAAATCACTTATCCTATTCTCAGAAGGACCACTGGATTCAGAGATGAGAAAAGCCAGCACAGGGTCTTCCTTTAGAAAACCTTCATCCAAGGTATTTCACTGATGTCTCAGATCATGGGACCCTGTCATAGTCACTTCCTTTGCACCTGCTGATTTATGGAAATACCCATTTATTTTACTATTTACGCCTTCTACCACATACAAACTCCCTTTATCATCCTCTCCCTTCTTCTGTCTCTTCCTTTTACTAGCTTCAGTCTTTTCTTCATGTCGATATTGAAAATAGGATACACCCTTCCTAGATGATTTCGCTCTTCTTCAAAATAAACTGAAAATGAAGAATAAGGAAACACAGCATCGTGTCTTCCTAAGCAGCCTTCATTATACATTTAAAGATTGCAATTACGGGTCGAGAAACATGGCCTTGATTCATAAAGTATCATAAAGAAATATTAAATTATATACGGGTCTTCTTAAGGTAAAAGAGGAGCATGAGGAAAATAAGAAAACTAATGAAACAAAAAGCATGGAGGCATTCTAATTCAAGAGTCCAACTGAGGTTCCAGAAACTTCCAAGTTGACATTTCTAGGAACTCTAATTTCTTTTCTGTTGTGGTGGTAGGAGACACGAAGACCCTTCTCGGTGAGGAGATCACAGTGACTCAGCACCTGCTATTTCCTACTGACATCCCAAATTTATTGATTGTTGTCCCAAGATTGGGCAAGCGCTGGGCATGATGTAACTGCCTCACAACAGAAGTGTTCAAGACCTGAATATAAAGCATAATACTTAATATGTATGCCAAAAATGTCAACATTTCCATCAATAGTCACTCGCAAATATAGGATTGTTTGCTCTATGGAGCTCAGCTATGAAATCGATATGTCCACTAGTTCATTTGTTTAATAACGGAATGAATATTCATTGTGAATCTAATATGTACATACCACTATGCTAGTCACGGAGAGATCTGAAAATGACTAGCAAACAGTTCTTGACCTCATGCTGTTTATAATTTAGCAATAGAGAACTGAAATGTACCCCCAAAAATTATAAATCGAGTATTTAAATATACTCCGGGATCTCTCTCTCTCTCTCCTTCTCTGGTCTCCATTCCCTTCTTCCTCTAGTCAGTCATCAAAATGAGTTAATATTCCTTCTCTTAACTGGTATTTGTTCTTAAAAACCTTTTCATCTAGAAATAATTTTAGACTCACACAGAAGGTGAAAAGATAGCACAAAGAATTCCCAGGTGATTCCCTGCTTCCTCCAAAGCAACAAGTTATAACCATCGTACAGTTATCCAACGGAGACATTATATGACATTGGAGCAATACTATTAGCTAAGCTACAGACCTTCTTTTGGCTTTTACCAGCTTTTACAAGCATCTTGTTTTTCCTTTTTTGGTGTATAGTTTCATAAAATTTTATCACATGGGTAGATTCATCTAACTACCATCACGATCATCCTAAGAAAACTCCCTTGGATTAGTCATTTACGGTTACACTCAACACCAAACCTAACTCTGGCAACAGACTGATCTGCTCTCCGTAACGATACTTTACATAAATGGAATCGTTTTTTAGATTAGGTTTGTTTCACTCAGTGTAATGCCCTTCTGGTCCATCTAATTTTTTTTAATGTTTTTATTTATTATTTAGAGACTGAGAGAGACAGAGCATGAGCAGGGGAGGGGCAGAGAGAGGCGGAGACACAGAATCCGAAGCAGGCTCCAGGCTCTGAGCTGTGAGCACAGAGCCTGATGTGGGGCTCGAACTCACAAACCGTGAGATCATGAACACAGCCGAAGTCGGACACTTAAGCAACTGAGCCACGTAGGCGCCCCGCTTCTGGTCCATCTAAATTGTTATGTGTATCAGTGATTCATTTCTTTTTATTGCTGACTAGCGCTCCATTTTATAGAGATACCACAGTCTATTTAACGTTTGAAGGACTTTGGGTTATCTTTAGGTTTTGGTGATTATGAATATAATTGCTGTAAATATTCAAATACAGGATTTAGTGTGGATGTGAATTTCTTTTCTCTAGAATGACTATAAGTGGGATTGCTGGGCCACATGGTAAATCTATGTGTAACATTCTTTTTTCATATATACTTAAAAATTTTTTTGTGTTTGTTTATTTTTGAGAGGGAGAAAGACAGAGCATGAGTGGGGGAGGGGCGGGGAGAGAGAGACACACACAGAATCCTAAGCAGGCTCCAGGCTCTGAGGTGTCAGCGCAGAGCCCGACATGGGGCTCGAACTCACGAGCTGCGAGATCATAACCTGAACCCAAGTCAACCAACTGAGCCCCTCGGCACCACTCTATGTGTAACATTCTAAGACACTGGCCTCTTTTCTTGCATCTGTTTTGTTGCCATGCATTTGCTTATTAAATGGCGCTGTGCTAAAAATATTTTACTTTTCTTTTTCGCCCAGGACCATGTTTTTTAAAATTCACAGCTATTGCTACATGATGATCTAACTCACATATAGATTATTTCCTTTAATTATTGCCTAGCATTGCGAGGAGGATCCCTTCTTCAAAGAATACCGTCATCAGTCATCTTGTAAGGCAAATGTCAATTCGTTTCTTTGGAAACAAAGATGCCCCATAAATAGTTTGTTCGGTGAATTTAGGTTTCTACTTACTGAGTTTTCTTAATATATTGTGTCTCTTTCTCGCCTCCGGGCTTGCTTCACGGTTTGGCATATTGATGAAAACATTACTGGGTCCTAATAGCAGCTGTCTAAGGTTGAATCCAGGTTATGCGTACAGTGGAGTCTTTACGTCATCTAAGAACTTTCCAGAGTTCACAGCAACAGAGCTAACCACCCATGCATGGGCACAGACCCGTGTTCTTTCTGTAGGCTATGATCAAGCTCAAAACAGCTGCTCTTAGGATCCGCTGATCCCAAGCCTATGGCTGACGGATGTGGAAACGACATGAAGCAATCGAAGAGCGCTATCGTCATTAACAAAGGCCCCCCCCCCCCCCAAATTAACTATGGGCCCCAAGTACATGATTTTCACACAGGCCTAGAGGTCACATATCCTTAATCCTTTAGACACACCCAAAAGTTCATTTTTTGGTGTAATTTTCTTATATAAAAGGGGTAATTCTAGGAAGGACCCACAGATTATCAATACTTCTACACCTACATATGTATCTGCATTCTCAGGTAACCAGGCCATTACTTGCTCTATTAAAAATACTTAAAAATTCTGGAAGACACAGGTATAGGGAGCTGGTGTTTTTGGAGCTTACGGCGAGTTGGGACTGGAGAAAGGGGGCCTGGGAGGTTGCTGTAAGTTCGATCAGCTTCAACTTGAATGTGACTCAGAATCAACAAGTGCCGAGAACTTAAGCCAGGATTTCTGATACATAGTAGATCGGAGATCGGGAACTAGAATCCGCTGGTGCTGCCGGTGTGGGGACCACATGTTGCGAATCTCTGCTATCAATGGAGTGGGACGAGGATCCAGGGTTGATCTCCAGTTATGTCTGATTATATGTATACGTGTGGCCATCTTTGTCATTCAATTTCTATCCTCTGACTCACAAAGAACCTCCATAAAAGTATTTGTGAGGTAATTTACCCCATAGTTAGCTTCTGGTGCAGCCACCCCTGTTCCCTTACATGGTCACTTCATAGAGATGATCAAACACTTGAGTTTGAACGTTCCAGGCCCTTCCCTGCTCTCAGTCAGTCATCTCTGCTCAGGTGGTGCTTGCGGTGCTCACATGTTAGGGTTAAGGAGGAGATATTATTCTCTTCTGTCTCTTTTTTCTTTTTTAAAATATTACAGTGAGTGGTGTCATCAAGATAACCAACTACGAAGCTCCAGGCCCTGGTTCCCCAAGGGACACGTTAAATAAACAATAAAGACTTGCTAAAACCACTTTATAGGAGCTATGGAAATCAGTCAGAGATCTACAGCAACCCAGTGGACTCTCAATCATGAAAACGTCATACTGAAAATGGTAAGAGGGGCGCCTGGGTGGCTCAGTCGGTTAAGCGTCCAACTTCAGCTCAGGTCACGGTCTCGCGGTTTGTGAGTTCAAGCCCCTCATCGGGCTCTTCACTGACAGCTCAGAGCCTGGAGCCTGCTCTGTGAGCCGGATTCTGTGTCTCCCCTTCTCTCTGCCACTCCCATGCTTATGTTCTGTCTCTCAATAATAAATAAACATTAAACATTTTTTTAAATTAAAAAAAAACTAAAAGTGGTAGGAAATCTCATGGCATTTTTACTTACCCTTGCCCCACCCCCTCCCTAACACCACATAATTGGTTTTGAGGAAAGCAGTGACCTGACCTTCCCAGGTCCCTTTCTCAGGAATGAGGAAGAGCAGAAGCAGACAAAATCTGCAATATTTTAACCTGTCCAGGGAAGCCTGAAGGCTTGGTGTCTGTGTCGCCTAACCTGGAGCACAGACAGCTAAAAGCAGTGTAGCTCAAATTTCATGCTCACGGAAGCCACAGGAGGCAGTGGAAGCCATAGGAGGCAGTGGTATGGCTCAAGAAAACTGCGAGGCGACTACAGACCCACAGATGCTATAGCAAGAGATTACTGATTAAGGAATACAGTAAAATAGCTAAGACCCTGAGAAGAAGCAGGGGTAAGAGTCCTAGAGAAACTAAGACATTTAAAAGTAGTCATGTATACAGAATCAGACACACACACACACACACACACACACACACACACACATGCTCTCTCTCTCTCTCTCTCTCTCTCTCTCTCTTCCTCTCTCTCTCTCTCTGGTCCAGGGACAACATATACTTAGAAAAGATTTGAGACCTTAAGTCTTCACACTTAGCTGATAAGTGAAGGCCGATCACGTCACTGATTAGTGGCTCCTGCATAGAGCTAGGCATCAAAGACAGAAAGAAGTAGTTGCTTTTCTTTTCAAATGCCAAGTTTCCAACAAAAACGCAAGGCACACAAAGAAACAGAGAAGCATAGCCCCTTCAAAAGAACAAAATAAATGTCCAGAAACCATCTGTGATGACAAATAGGCATTGGGCTTACTAGATAAAGACTTTAAGAGAATTGTCTTTGATATGTTCAAAGAGCTGAAAGAAAACATGGACAAAGAACAAAATAAAATCATAAAAACAATACATGAACAAAATTAAAGTGTCAACAAAGAAATAGAAATTACAAAAAAAAAATGAAACAAATTCTGGAGCTGAAAAATATAACTGAATTGAAAAAAATCACTGGAGAGATTCAAACAACATACTCAAATAGGTAGAAGAAAAGATTAGCAAATATGATATCAGACCATTCGAAGCCATTCAGTCGAGTGGCAAAACCAAAAAAAAAAAAAATTGAAGAAAAGTAACAGAGTCTGAGGCCCTTATGAGGCACTGTTAAGTGGACCCACATATGTATTACAAGAATTGAAGAAAAAAAAGAAGGAGAAAGAAACAGAGAGAATACTTGAAGAAATAATGGCCAGAGACTACCCAAATTTTGGAAAAGATATATATATATATACACACACAAGTTCAACTAACTCCAACAAAATAAAAACACAAAAAAAAACCCCTATACCAACACATAATAAAACTGTCAAATTCAAAGACAAAGAGAATACTCAAGCAGAAAAAAAAATGAGACTTGTAAGATTTTCAGGAGATCCCTTACAAGCCAGAGGCAGTGGAATGGTGTATTTAAAGTATTGAAAGAAAATAACCTATCGACTGAGAAAGCTATATCCAGCAACACTCTCCTTCAAAAATGAAGGAGAAATGACAATATCCCCAGGTAAGCAATAGTTAAGGCAGTTCATTGCCTCTAGACCTGAAGGAAAAAACATTAGGCAGTAACTTGAAGCCGTGTAAAAATACAAAATTTTCTGGTACAGGTAAATATATGGACAGATATAAAGACCAGTATTATAGTAATTTACTTTTTAACTCTCTACCTTTTATTCTTCTACAGATTTAAAAATCAAAGCATAAAAATAAATATAAATCTTTGTCAATGGGTATGCAATACATAAAGATGTAATTTATGATATCAATAACATAAAGTGGAAGACGGGGTAGAGTGGTAAGTTGGTATCAATTTAAAATGGATTATTATAACTTTGCAGTATTATGTGTAATTCTCATGGTAAACACAAAGAGAATATCTATAGAACATTTGCAAAAGGAAATAGGAAAGTAATCAAAACATGTCACTACAAAAAATTAACTAAATACAAAAGAAGACAGAAATGGGGTTAATAAAAGACAAAAAGCTATAAGACATAGAAAACAAAAAGAGCAAAAGGAATCCTTCCTCATCAGTAATTATTTTCCATGTAAGTGGATTAAAATCCTCTGAGTAAAAGACATAGATTGTCAGAGTGAATAAATTAAAAAAATTAATTAAAAAAAACAAACAAGATTCAACCACATGCTATCTATAAGAGACTCACTTTATGGCTAAAGACACACATAGATTGAAAGTGAAAGAACAGAAAAAGATATCCCTTGAAAATAGTAACCTGAAGAGAGCAGGGGTGACTAAACTAATGACATTCAAACTTTAAGGAAAAAACTATTATAAGAGTCAAATAAGGACATTATATAGTGATAAAAGGGTGAACTCACCAAGAATATGTAATAATTATAAACATATATGCACCAAACATGAGACTTCCTAAATACATACAGCAAACAGAACAGAACAGAAGGGAAAAATAGACATTCCCACAATAGTTGGAGACTTCAATATTCCACCTTAAACAATAGATAGAATATAAGAGAAAAGATTAATAAGGAAATAGAGAAGTTGACAACATTATAACTCAATTATACCGACAGATATATACAGAACTCCACCAAAGAGCCAGAATACACATTCTTCCTGAGTGTATATTCTCCAGAATAGACCATATGTTAGGCCACAAAACAAGTCTCAATAAAAATAAAAAAGATTAAAGTCATACAATGCATATTTTGTGATCATAATGGAATAAAGCTAGAAATCACCAGGAGAAGGAAAACTTGGAAATTCGCTTAGAAAATCTCTTCAGACAAATAAAATGGAAACACAACATACTGAAGCTTGTTTGAACCAGCAAAAGTGGTCTTAAGAACTACATGCTATCTATAAGAGATTCACTTTATGGCTAAAGACACATGCTTGCATTAAAAAAGAAGATCTCAAATCGATTATCCAAATTTTCATCATAAGGAACTAGGAAAGGAAGGACAAACTAAAGCCAAAGTTGGCAAAAGGAGACAAACAATAAAAATTAGAGCAGAGATAAATTAAAAAAAAAGAACAATAATAGAGAAAATCAATGAAACCAAGAGTTGGCTTTTTAAAGACTCACAAAATTGACAAACCCAGAGACAGACTGAGTTAAGGAAAAAAAGAGAAGACTCAAATTACTAAAATCACAAATAAAAGAAGAAACATCTGATTTCACAAAAATAAAAAGGCTTATGAGACCATCCTATGAACAACTGCACACCCACAATTGGGAAATATAAATGAAATGGATAAGTTATTACAGTCACAGAATCTACTAGGACCAAATCATGAGGAAATAGAAAATCTGTATGTACCAGTTACCAGTAATGATATTGAGTCAGTAATGAAAAACCTCCCAAGGAAAAATCCAAGACCAGATGGCTTCACTGGTGAATTCTACCAAATGTTTCAAGAAGAGTTTATACCACTCCTTCTCAAACTCTTTCAAAAACATGAAGAGAAAGGAACACTTTCAAATGCACTGTATGAGGACATCCTTACCCTCCTATTAAAATCAGCCAAAGACACTAAAAGAAAATAAAACCATATCAATGTCCCTGATGAAGATTTATGTAAACAACTCTAACCCAAATAATAGCAAACTGAATTCAACAGTATATGAAAAAGATTATACAGCATGACCAAGTGGAATTTAATCCTATCATGCATGAATTGATCCATATATGAAAAGTAGTCATTGAAACATCCCACATTAATAAAATAAAGGATAAAAACTATACGGTTATCTCAAATGCTTTTCAAATGAAATATCATTTGAGAACATTCAATACCCTTTTATGATAAACATTCAACGAACTAGCAATAGAAGGGAATTACCTCAACATGATCAAGATCACAAAAAAAAAAAAAAAAAAAAAAAAAAAAAGGCCACAGCTAACATCATAGTCAATGGTGAAAGACTGAAAGTTTTCTTCTAAGACCTGGAGAAAAACAAGACTTGCCTGTGCCACATCTACTCCATCTAGTACTGGAAGTCCTAGTCAGAGCAACTAGGCAAGAAAAAGAAATACAAGCATTTAAAGCAGGAAGAAAGAGATAGAATTATCTGTTTGCAGATGGCATGAAATCTCTAGGTGGAACCCCTAAAGATTCTACAAAAAACATTAGAATTAAAAAACAAATTCAGCATAGGGACAAGATACAAAATCAGCACGCAACAATTGGTTGACTTTCTGTACACTGAAAATGAACAACCTGATCTAGAAATTAAGAAACAATTCCACTTATAACAGCATCACAAACCACAAAGTACTTAGCAATAAATCTATCCAAAAAGATGGACTTGTGCACTGCAAGCTCTAAAATATCGCAAAACAAAGAAGACACAAACAAATGCCAAGCCATCTCATGTTTATGGATTATTAAACTCAGCATTGTTAAAATGTCAAAACTACTTGGAGCAATTTAAAGATTCAATTTTATCTCTATCAAAATCCCAATGATTTTTCTTGCAGATATAGAAAAATCCATCCTAGAATTTATATGGAATCTCAAGGTTCCCTAAATAGGCAAAGCAATCTTGAAAATGAAAAGCAAAGTTAGAGGTCTCACACTTCTTAACTTTAAATCTTGCTGCAAAGCTACAGTCATGGAAATAGTGGAGCGTGTATTAGTATATGACAGATACGTAGACCAATGCAATAGAACAGAGAGCCCAGAACAAACCCCAGCATTTGTGGTCAAATGATTTTCAGCAAGAGTGGCACAGCCATTTGATGGCGAAAGGACAGTATTTTCAACAAATGGTGTTGGGAAAATTGAATATCCACATTCAAAAGAATGAATTTAGACCACCACCTTACACCATATGGAGAATTAAGTAAAAATGGACCAAAGACCTAAATGTAAGGAACTAGAACTAAAATACTCTTAGAAAAAAACAAAGAGGAAAGGCCGCACGACATCAAATTGAGCAATGATTTCTTAGATATGATATCAAAAACACAGGCAACAACAAAAAGATGAATTGGACTTCATCCAACTAAAAACTTTTATACATCAAAGAATACTATTAAGAGAGTGAAAAGGGCACTCACAGAATGGGAGCGAAGGTTTGCAAATCATATATCTGATAAGGGATTAACATCCACAATCTACAAAGAACTTTTAAACTCAGCAGTAAAAACAAACAAACAAGTGAACAAAGTTTCATTTAAAAATGTGCAAGTGACTCAAATAGATATTTCTCCAAAGAAGGTAAAATGGCCAATAAACACACAAGAAGAGGCTCGCCATCACTAATCATAAGGGAAATACAGTCAGGATCGCAACTGGATACCCCTCTATCCTCATTGGTGTGGCCAGTATTGAAACAAACTGAAAAATAACAACTGTTGGTAAGGATGTAGAAAAATTGGAATCTTTGTGAATTTCCGTTGGGGATTTAAAATGGTGCAGCTGTGTGGAAAATAGTATGGCAGTTTCTCAAGAAATTAAAAATATAATTACCATATGATCCACTTATTCTATTTCTGGGTATATCTCCAAAATAATTGAGAGCAGAGACTCGAACAGATATTTTTTCACTCTTGTTCATAGCAACATTATTTACAACAGTAAAACTTGTAAGTAACCCAAGTGTCCATCAACGAGGAACAAATAACCAAATGTAGTATATGCATGCAATGGAATATTATTCAACCACTAAAATGTAGAGAAATATTGGGGCACCACGGTGTCTCAGTGGGTTAGGCGTCCAACTTTGACTCAGGTCAGGATCTCATGGTTTGTGAGTTCGAGCTCTACATCCGGCTCTTTGCTGTCAGCTTCAGATCCTCTGTCCCCCTCTCTCTCTGCCCCTCCTACCCCCTCAGAATGAATAAACACTAAAAAAAAGGAGGGAAATGTTGACATGTGTTACAACATGGATGAATTAAGCTGAGTGAAATAAACCAGTCACAAAAGACAAAATACCATATTTCTCTACTTGTATAAGGTACCTAGAGTAGTTAAATCCACAGAGACAGAAGTCGGATGGTGGCTCCTCCTCTCCCAGCATTCAGGGACTGGAGGGTGGGGGAGATTGGGGGGTTAGTATTTAATGGATATGGGGTTTCAGTTTGTGGTGACGAAACTGTTCGGAGATAGATGATGGTGATGGTTGCACAACATTATGAGTATACCTGATGCCACAGAACTGTACAGTTGAAAATGGCTAACATGGTACATTTTATATAGGCATGTTTTACCCAAATAAAAAAGGTTTACAGTCATTGTCCCCAAGACTCAAAATCTATTCAATATGCATGTGTCCCTGAGCATTCATGTCTGAGCTGGCACGGTAGTCCTTTCCCCACCCCCCCCCATCTTGTTCCAGTCAGCAAGAGTGGCAAGTGGTTGAAGGAAGAAGCATTTCATGATAAGCCTGCTCAGGACCCCCAGGGAGGAAGATGAAGAGCCCTACCATGGAGACTAATGGACTATGCCTGGGTATGGGTGACCGAGAGATGCGGAGGTGACGTTTCATGGAGGATCTCAGTAGAATGCTTAGAACAAGCATAACTTTGAACTCAGTCACTTTGGGTAGAAGAAAAGCAAACTTTCAAGGGCATTACATTAAGAGGATTTAAATGGCGCTTAATTAACTGTGGCTTATGGTATATATACTCGCAGAACAGTGTGTCTTTCCCAACTGTTTACTCTGACGGAATAAATGACTGCTTATCATGTAACGGACACCTATCGAGCCCTGATGTTCTCATTTAATTCTTGTTTCCTGCCTCTGTGGGAAAGACAATGATTTCCCTCATTTTTCAGGTGAGGAAACTGGCTCTTAGTGAGACTGGGTGACTGGAGAGAATTTAGGCAACCAGCAAGTGGCCCAGCTGGGCTTTACAGTCGAGTCGGTTTGACTCCAGTGTTTGTACTCTCAACCGCTTAGCCACGGTGCCTCATGGACTTTGTGACAGGTTCTTCAGGAAGAAAAATATTAGATGACAATTAAAAATCCCCAGTAATGCCTGATCTTGCTCAAAGATGATGATGATGATGAGAATGACAATATCACCTTCGTTTATAACCACAATTCGTATAAAGCCTTTTACAGATATTCTGTCACTTGTTTCTGGAACTGGCTCTGTGATTTCATTATTTTTCCCCTTTTCTAGATGAAGCCCGAGGTTCGGGAAGGTTAAATGAAAACCCGAAACTGGTAAAGCTCATAGTTAAACCAAACCTCTGTACTCTACATCTGGTAGATTCCATTACGTCCAGTTGCCTCACGAGTTGGAGTCAGTTCACCTTGAGTAGTTGAAAATGGGCCTGGACGTGGAAATTCAAAGCAATATTCCTGAGAACAGAATAAGAAGACTTTTTTTGTGAGTGGATTGACAAAAGTCTTATCATTTTATAGCCCCCTTTTGTACGGAACGTTGGGAAACCTTAAAGCGGCTTAGAGAAAGAGCAAGGGAAGGGGATCCAGGAAAAAGGCTAGAAAGCACAGGCGAACCAACAGAAATGAAATCTTCAGAATCTGTGCATTTTCAAATATATCAACTATGAATGCTACCATCCCGGGGCAGGAGCAGGGCTATGAGAAGGTTTAGGAACCCAACTTTCCTGGTTGAAAAGAAAATACCATACTATTAAATCAGGATTATTAGAAAGATTCCACACATGTTCATTGAGAGTCTACTTTGTTCCAGGCACTGATCTGGGCACTGGAGACAGAGCTATGAACAAGGGGGTCTGGGACCCTTTCTCTAAGGTTGTCGTAGAGGAGAGGCCTTGAACTAATATGCGAACAAGGTAATTCCAGGAGTAATAGTTTCTATGAAGAAAAGAAAACAAGAGAGTGTACGTGTGGTGGCTAAAACGGATTGAGTAGTTAAATGGCAGTGTTGCTCCCAGAAGATCTGGGGGAGGCGGCTCCAGGCAGGAGGACGGTGAGTGCAAAGACCAAGGTAAGCACGGGCTTGGCACGTTCAGAGAGTAGAAAGAAGGCCATATGGTGGGACTGCCATGAGTGACAGGTGACGGTATTGGAGAGGGAGTTGGGTCAGACCAGGCAAGACTAAGCAGGCTTAGCAGGTGGCTAAGAGAGAGAAAGAGTGTAAGCAGGGGTGGAGGGAGGGACCGAGAGAGAGAGAGGGAGACACAGAATCTGAAGCCGGCTCCAGGCCCTGAGGGGTCAGCACAGAGCCCGAGGTGGAGCTTGAACCCACGAACCATGAGATCATGACCTGAGCTGAAGTCAGACGCCTAACCGACGGAGCCACCCAGGCGCCCCCGCAGGCGGCCGGTTCTTGCTCACTGTGCAGTGTGAACCCACTTCCGGGCTACCGTGTGAAACCAGATCAGGTGGAGACTGCAGTGCTCATCAGAGAAGAGATGATGGCGGTGAGCTCGGAAGGCAGTAAATGGGTTGAGACAAATTCTGGAAGCCATGCTGATGCTACTTTCCAAAGGGCTAGATGTGAGGAGTAAGGCGATTTATAAAATTTGAGATGCTATTCAAACATTACTTCATTATTGGTGGCATTCTCTGGGACACTGATGTTATATTCTGGAGAAAATAGGCTGCCTGAGGACAGGGCTGTCCCTTCCTTGTCTACTGTGGACTGTTCCAGTAACGCTGTGTGCCATCCCTCTTGAAGTCTACATGTGACTTCAAGAGGGATGGCATCTCTTGAATGCATACACCATCACCACCACACTCGGCCAGCATTTTGACTGCAAAACTCTATCATATTGTCTATCGCTCGAGTTAACCATGTGAATTTGGCAACTGGCGTCTTTTCGTTCTGGCTGAAAGATCAGGTGGACTTACTTTTCTCCATGTCAGATGTCACAAAGGTCAAAGTTGTCCTGGGGAACGTTTGTATTTAGTCCGTTATTTTGCTGAGTTCGCTGTCAAATACGGTTCTTTATGACTAAAGGGTGTTAATGAAGTCTGTGGCAATCACAGAAAACATACTACACCTCATTTATATTTATTAAAGGACATAAATACTATTCGATTGCAAGGTCTCATTCAAAAATGGCTTCGGCAGAGCACAGCGACGGAGCGATGGAAACCTATAATGATCTTGCTTATCATGCAGTGCGGAGGCTTATTTTAACTCCGGTTTGACCTCTGTACCGTCTCCAGCAGCGCATTCGTAATATTGTCAGAAATTAAAGGGGAAACTGCCACCTGTGTAGGGCTTGAGCAGTTTGTGGCTTTGACAACTCCCGATTTCCCTTCCTCCGGCACAAAGAGGCCTCCAAAGCCAGGAGTGGATTGTGTAAACATTTTATGTTCCTAAATGGGGAAACAAAAAATCTGGCAAAATCAATTACAGGGCCCTGATATACAAAGGTCACTTTTAGCCGAACTGGGAAGCGAGTTAGGGTTCCTATCCTTGGTCAGCTTCCCTCAGTGAGGTGCCTGCCGACCTCCGGCGTAGGCCTGTGGACAAGCCAGTCAAAACCGTTTTGTCGGAAACGACCTGACATGTCTCATATATGCCTCAGAGTGAACTCAGCTGAGTGAGTTTCTCCTCCTGGGGCTGCTGGCACGGTAGGATCTTTTGTACAGTGACTTCAAGTGTGCAGAAGCAAGCGACACGAGCATCCTCCTTGCTCTGAAAGCACAGGTCACAGTCCTGCATTTGACCGTCGTCCACAATCATTTTCCGGTCTCCGTACGCCTCCTTGTCCTTGAAAATTCAAACCGATTGGGCTCAGACACTCAAATACAATTTTGCAGCCTACATCCGTAACCCAGATCGACCTAAGCTTCCCTGACTTCCGCACCAGCTGAGGGTAACATTGGGTCGTATATCTCAGCATCCAGAGGGACTTGGCTTATCCTCTCCTGAAACAGATCCCGTCACTGGGGAACTCGCTTCATCTGCAAGAAGAAGACAACAAGGCCGATCTTGCTTTGTTTTTGGGGGAATTGGAAGTAACTTATGCGAAGCTTCCGTGGCAGGGCCTGGAATAGGAAGTATTAAACAGTGGTCACTACTGTCACCAGTGCCCCCGTCCAGGTGCATCTAGTTTCCTGCCTCGACAATTGTGGTCTACCTGCGACGGGTCTGCCCGCCTCCAGTTTTCTACCCTCCGTATTCATCTTCTTAAATATCACTTACAATAGGTCATTCTGGAACTCAGACATAGTCGGTGGTTTCTGCCGACTGCAGGATCAAGCCCCACCTCACTGGTTTGGTGTTCAAAATCGTCTGCTACGCAATTTGGCTCAATCCACACTGCGTCCTTATCTCTACTCTAACCCTTGGCACGTTTATGCTACTGATTTGAAATTTATCACATTCTACCTTGCATGATATTTTTTATCCTTGTGAACAAGAGCTCCTCAACTGTATAGGAATTTCTTAGAGAGGAATTACCATATCTTATTCTTTTGTAAAAATTTCCCCATAGAAGCTATTTGTATGGTAGCTCTTACATAGAAAGTTTCTAAAAAATTGTTCCTGACGGTGATAAGATTGTAGGCCAGGAAGACAGGCGAACGTGTATAACAATGATGAGGAAAGTGAACAATATTTTAGCAACCGCTGCTTTTGTCCTCTGTCCCCTCTTCTCGAATCCTTCTGAAATTAATTAGGAAAGAAAAAAGTAATATTTAAGGTTGAAATAAAAGACAGTTTATATAAAGCTTTTCTCATAAAATCTTCAAAAGTCTTTGTTGGCACACATGTTATTTGTATTCAAATTCAAGGAGAAAATGTTTCCTCTTAAGGCCCCGCGGAGTAAATCTTTAACTCCTGCCTACACGGTAAATCGGTGGGCGATGCGGGATCAGAATCAGATTTGTCTGCCTCGCTGTCTGGATTCTCAAAATGGAGACTGATGGAAGGAAGTCCTGAGGTCGAGGAGCGCTAGAAACAGATTCAAATGTTGGTGGAGTATATATAATCAAACCCAGTCCATCAGACTCAAATAAGTAGGACGATGTATAGGAAACATGTTCTTTAAACATGTTCTCCTCTGTTTTGTTTTCTGACCACAGCATCGCAGTACTACCGTCTTGCAAATGGATTATTCTATGTGGCTACCAGCCAAAATATGGCTGACATTATGCCTCATATTTTCCCTATAACTACGGTTACATTCAGTTGTTTTTTTTCCCCCGAATTTCTAATATGGATTTACTCAGTATTTATTTTGTGGTGTATAAATCCTGTGGTACATAAGAGACGTGGTATAAATTTTGAGGGATACATAAAAGGAATGGAAGACTCCGTTTTAACTTCCGAGAATCATTCTTATTGAAGAAATAAGATACACGTTAGTCAATGCCCCTCCAGGATCATGGCCTAAGAAAGGTGATAGGTAAGATATTTATGTAGGAGGCCAAATGCAAGGCTTATAAAGTTTGATATTGTCAGAGAAGCCTTCTTGAGGTCGTGAAAGGTAAAAGAACAGGTTTTTGTACGAGACCTTGTTGAGTTTGAATCCTTACTAATTATGTGATCTTCGAAAAGTTATCTGCTGTCCCCTAGTCTCAACCTCCTCCTGTGTAAATCGGGCATAAGAGTATCCACTTCACGGGGGCACTGCTTCCTAATACAAGATCAAACACCTACCAGGAATTCAACAAATGATAGTTTTCTCCTACATTGAGTTAAGCCATGGTACAATGTGACTTTATAGAGATGAAGGAGAAAGTATTAAGGTTTAGTAAAACACTGAGCAAAAAACTTCAAGGTCAGAGAAAAATGGCATGGTTTTATAACATATCTACTTGAGTTACAAAGCCACGGTCAATAATGATGGGTAGATAGGAGCAGCGATGTGGAGACCTTGAGGAATTTGGATTTGTAACTAGCAGAGGAGGTGTTAGGTTATTCGGTAGGGTCTGTAACATTTCTGTATTAAGATATAACTGGAAGCTCATAGGATTGACGCCTGTTTTTGGTCTCAGTTTGGGATTAGTTTGTTCTTTGTAGATTCCTTTACATCTCGTGTGGAGGAAGAGTAGAGTTGCTGCAAAAACGGAAAACAGATTTGGCAGAGCAAATTCATGGGCGAATATGAAGGAGAGAAGATAAGAAAATACTTTGGTAGCCTTAGAAGGAGAGGATGGAAAAGACTGATAAGCTAACGAGAGAAGAAAATAGATTCAAGAGATATTTAAATACTGCTGTATTTAAATGATAGTTTGGATATAAAGGAGGATGGGCAGGAGGAGAGATATCCAGAGAGATGCCTAGGTATCTACACAACCGGAAGGGAGTTGGTGTTGCTGTCTTTCAGTGAGGGAAAGAATTCTAGACAGGAAGCAAGTTAGTGATGCAGCACTGCAGGTCAAGCGTTGAGCTTCACCCCGAGACGGAGAAGCCTTTGAGTCCTCTGAATGGAGAAGCCAGGGAGGCAGTTTAGTACCGGGACTTGAACTTAGAGCGGTGGTTCTCAACCTGGAGGTAATTTTGCTGCCCTCGTTCCCCAGGGGACATTTGTCAGTGTCTGAAGATATTTTGTTTTCATTATCGGGGAAGGAGTGCTACTGGTGTCTAGCAGAATAGTGGCCAGAAAGGCCGCTAAACACCTTACAATGCACAAGCCAGCCCCCGCCCCACCCCACTGCCAACTAAGGAATTATCCTCAAAGGTCAACAATCTTAAGGTGGTTGGTTCTTTGAAACATAGAAAATTGGAAGAAGGAAATCTCCCAATTCTATATGTGAACTCAAAGGGTCAGGTTGCCAACTGAGCCATCTATGCAAAGGAACAAAAGCCAAGCATGTGGTAAAGGTTTTGAGGACTGAACTAATATTTAAACCACCTTCCAAATCTCAGACTAACCTCTGAGTGGTGCCTGCGCAGGACAGATGAAAACCAGAGGCTTTGAAAGCTGAACTGAGATTAGAGCTGCCAACCTAAGAAGCTGAGATATAAATTGTGGTCTGGATCAAACTGGGTTTGTTTCCTCTCAGAAGAACAATGAAGCAAACATTGACGTATTACAGGAGATAATAACCGGGTCAAGGACCCATCCAAAATTACATGACATATACGAACCAAAAAAAAAAAAAAGACAATTCTTAAGGGCAGAGACAGCTGAGAAATGTTAACTCCATAACACCCAGATATTTGAATTACAAAAAACAAAAACAAAACCAAAAACATTAAAGCAGCCGTTTTAGTCATGTTCTATAAGATAATGGTAAGTATGTTTCAATAAATGGAAAGGTAGAAGGTTTTAGCAGTGAAATAAAAGTTATAAAAATGAATAAATGGAAATATTAGAATTGAAAAATATAATTTCTGAAATAAATAAAATAATTTCCTAGATATAATAGTGGAACAATGGTGCCAGAGGAATGAGTCAGTGAATTTGAAGCCAGATTGACAGAGATTATTCAATTTGAAGAATAAAGTCAAAAGAAAATTGGGGAAAAAAATGAACGAAGTATCAGAAACGTGTGAAATTATGTCTAGCAGTCTAACACTACGACCTGGCAATCCTATTAGGAGAAATAAAAATTTAGGCTTATAAAAATACCTATATGTAAACATTTACAGTGGTTTGGCTCAAAATTGCCAAAACCTGGAAACAACCGGAATGTCCTTCAACCGATAAAAGCATAGACAAGTGGTACCTCCCCACAGTGGAAAACTATTCAGCAATAAAAAGGAACAAACTACTGATTGATTCAACAATATGACTGAATCTCAAATGAAAGCATCTCAAATCTCAAGTGAAAGAAGCCTACTTCGAAAGCTACAGAGCATTCCATTTACATGACATCTAGAAAAGGTAGAATTATCAAGACAGAAAACAGATGAGTGATTGCCGAGGGCAAATGTTGGGATCGGCATTGACTACAGAGAAGTAGCACTGGTGACTGTTGGGATGATGAAACTGGTCTGTATCTCGATTGTAATGGTAGGGACAGGACTGTATGCATTTGTCAAAATTCATGGAACTGGACACAAAAGAAGTGAATTTTACCATATGTAATAAAAGAATAATAATAGAATAAGCATTTACCACATTAATAAATTAAAGAAGCAAGATAATATGATTATCTCAGTAAATGCAGAAAAGTAACTTGTTATAATACAATATCCATTTATGATTTAATTTATAATACTTTAACAAAGTAGGATGATGAGAGACAGTTCTTTCAGTTTTGTTCTTTTTCAAGACTGCTTTGGGGTCCTTTGTGGTTCTGTACAAATTTTAGGATTATTTGTTCTAGTTAACTCTTAAAAACTGTTGTTGGTATTTTGATAGGGATTGCATTAAATCTGTAGACCTGTTTGGGTAGTATAGACGTTTTAACAATTAGTCTCCTGATTCATGAGTGTGGAGTATCTATTTGTTGGTGTCATCTTCGATTTCTTTCATCAATGTTTTATATAGTTTTCAGAGTACAGGTCTTTCATTTCCTTGGTTAAGTTTATTCCTTGGTGTTTTATTATTTTTGGTGCAACTATAAATGAGATTATATTCTAAATTTCTATTTCTGCTAATTTATTATTAGTATATTGAAACGAATAGATTTTTCTACATTGATATTGTATCCTGCAATTTTACTGAATTCATTTATCAATTTAGTAGTTTTTTGGTTAAGTCTTTAGGGTAAGTTAAGTCTATATATAGTATCATGTCATTTGCAAATAGTGAGTTTTACTTTTCCCTTACTAATTGGGGTGCTGTTTTTTTTTCTTTTTGTCTGATTGCTGTGGCTAGGATTTCAGTACTATGTTGAATAAAAGTGGTGAGAATGGACATCCTTGTCTTGTTCCTGATCTTAGAAGAAAATCTCTGTTTTTCAACATTGAGCATGATGTTAGCTATGAATTTTTCACATATAGCCTTTATTACGTTGGGTTATATTCCCTCTAAACCTACATTGGAGGTATCACAATCTCAGATATTAAGATACACTACAAAGCTGTAGTAATCAAAACTGTATGGTACTGGCACAAAAACAAAAACAAGATAAAGCAAAGCAAATGAACAACAACAACAAAAAAAACCCATGTAAACTAGTGGAACAGAATAGAGAGTCTGGAACTCCATGATTAGTCTACAGCAAAGAGGCAACTATGCAATGGGAAAAAGACAGCCTCTTCAACAAATTGTGTTGGGAAAACTTGACAGATGCATGCAAAAGGATGAAATGGGACCACTTCCTTACATCATACACAAAAATAAACTCAAAATGGATAAAAGATGAAATGTGAGACCCAACACCATAAAATTCCTAGAAGAAAACATAGGCAAGAATCTCTCTGACACTGGTCATAGAAACATTTTTCTAGATGTGTTTCCGTCATCAAAGGAGAAAAAAGCAAAATTAAACTGTTGGGACTACAGCAAAATAAAAAGCTTCTGCACAGTGAAGGAAATCATCACCAAAACCAAAAAACAACCCACTGATGGGAGAAGATATTTGCAAATGATATATCCAAAATACATAAAGGGTTTGATATCCAAAATATATAAGGAACTTATACAAGTCCATCAAAACAAAACAAAACAAAACAAATAATCCAATTAAAAATGAGTATAAGACGTGAATAGATATTTTTCTGAAGAAGACATACAAATGGCTGACAGACCCATGAAAAGATGCTCAGCTTCACCCATCATCAGGAAAGTGCAAATAAAAACCACAGTGAGATATCACCTCACGTATGTCCAAATGGCTAAAATCAAAAACACAAGAAACAAGTGTTGGTGAGGATATGGAGAAAAAGGAACCTTTGTGCACTGTTGGTTGGAATACAAACTGGTGCAGCCACTGGGAAAACCAGTATGGAGGTTCCTCAAAACACTAGAAATAGAACTACCCATATAATCCAGTAATTCCACTACTACGTAATTACCCAAAGGGAAAAAAATACTAATTCACAAAGATATATGCAGGCCTATGTTTATTGCAGCATTATTTATGATAGCCAAGATATGGAAGCAACGCAACTGTCCATTGATAGATGAATATATATATGTCATGGAATATTACTGAGCCATAAAAAGAAATGAAATCTTGCCATTTGCAATTACACAGGTGCATCTGGAGGGTGTGATGCCAAGTGAAATAAGTCAGAGGAAGACAAATACCATACGATTTCACTCATGTGTGGAATTTAAGAAACAAAACAAATGAACAAAAAAAAGGGACAAGCAGAAGAAAAGAATCTTACATCTAGAGAACACAGTGGTGGTTGCCAGAGGAGAGGCGAGTGGCGGGTGGGTAAAATAGATGAAGGAAATTAAGAGTACCCTTCTGATGAGCACTGAATAATGTGTAGAATTGTCAAATCTCTATACTGTACGCCTGAAACTAATAAAACGTTATACGTTAATTATACTGGAATTAAAAAAAATAAATACAATTTTGAAAAGACATTCTTTCTAAGAAAAAGAGAGTTCTTAATCTCATATATGGTATGTTCAAAACCCTTACAGAAAACATCATACTGAATGGTGAAACACCGAAACATTAAGATAAAGAAAAATATATGAGAACTGTTGTCGTGGTTTTATTTTCAACATTACTCTGGAGGTTGTAGCAAGAAAGAGGGAAGAAACAAAATACCAGATACAAAGACCGGCAATGAAGAACAAAGCTGCCGTTTTGACAAATGGGATGATTGTTCCTGCGTTATACCAAAAAAAAACAAAAAAAACAAAACAAAAAACAACAAAAACCCTAAGATAAATGATTCGAATATTAGCAAGCACACCTTGTCCAAAAGCAGTGCGCAAAAGTCAGTTGTAAATATAATTTTGAAAGACAATGTGTCCTGTAGCAAAGCAGTGCAAATTAAGACCTACGCGAGATACTATTCAGCATTCGCCCGATTGGCAAAACTTCAAAACCCTGACTATGTCATGTTTGGGAAGATTACAGAGTAAAAGGAGCTCTTATCCTCTAAAGGTACGTAGGAGTAAGAACTGATTTAAGAAAACCCTTAGGAAAATAATTTGGTAATATCAGGCAAACTTAGACACGCTTGTGTCTTATGTTTTGGCAATTTCAAGCCAAAGTATATCCTGGGGAACCTTTGCAAATTTGTAAAAGATGGCATGGATATGAATGACCAGTCATATAGTTGGTTTTAGTTGCAAATAATTTGAAATGACAAAGTTTTCATCACCAGCGGAATATAAATAAAGGACCATGATGACAGCTGTGCGTATACGTACACTGTATCACTGTGTAGAGGTGAAGATATAGGGGTGCGGCTACATGCAAGAACAGAGAAGAGACTTCGAAACACACTATTACGGGAAAGAAGCAATTTAAGAAAGAGTATGGACCAGAGGATTCTATTTATACAAAATTCAAAAACATACTAAATGAAGCAATCAATGGCTTAGAGAGAAGCATGCGGCAAAACTACAAAGAAGAATGGAAGATTAAAATACAGAGCCTTTAGAAAAGTGATTATTACTGAGTAGAACAGCCCAGAAAGAATGAGATTGGGGAAAGAGAGGATTTCAGATTATGAAAAACATCTATTTTTAGTAGGTGGGGGGCTCACAAATGTAAGGCGAATCATGTTTTATACCATTCATCTATTTTATAAATATTCTTTTGACCCTTTCAATGCTTCGTAACAAGCAAGGTAAAAAATATAGGGAAGGAACTCAGAGAAGAGCTAAAGGAGAAAAAACAGAGGAAGCCAAGGGTCACCATCAACAGTCTCAAACGCAGCTGAAAAGTCAAGAAAGTGAGGACAAAAAAAGTTTCCATGGAGTACACTGTGGAAACCAGTATGAAGTCTCCTCAACAAATTAAAAAGAGAAATACCGTACAATCTACTAATTCTGCTACTGGGTATCTAGCCAAAGAAAATAAAAGCACTAATTTGAAAAGACATATTGCACTCCTATGTTTATTGCAGCATTATTTACAATAGCCAAGATATGAACCCAACCCAAGGGTCCATCCATTGACGAATGGATAAGGAAGATGTGGTACACACACACACACACACACACACACACACACACACACACATACACACTGGAATATTATGCAGCCATTAAAAGACGACGCATCTGCAGCAGCATGGATGGACCTGGATGGAGGGTATTATGCTAAATTAAATACTTCTGACGGAGAAAGACAAATACCATATGATTTCACTTATATGTGGACTTTAAAGAAACAAAACAAATGAGTAAAAAAACAAACAAAAACAGAATCAGACCTAGAAATATAGAGAACAAACTGATGGCTGCCAGAGGGAGGAGAGTAGGGGGTGGATAAAACGAGTGAGAGGGAGTGGAAGATACAGTCTTCAGTTATGGAATGACTAAGCCACGGGAATAAAAGACACCGCATAGGGAATATAGCCAATGAGACGGTCAATATGCAATGATTGTAATAGCCTTGTATGGTGACAGGTGGTAGCTCGATTTGTGGTGAGCATAGCATAACGTATAAATTTGTCAAATCACTACGTGGTACATTTGAATCTAATGTAACATTGTGGTAACTATACTCAAAGAACAAAATTTTTAATATGGTATATAATACCTGAAAAATTTAAAAATAAAATCCAAATAAACCATTACTGCTTTTGTGAAATGAAGTCCAACCAGTGCACATTGTTTTGTTTTGTTTTGTTTTAATTTATTGATTTTGAGAGAGAGACAGAGAGTGAGAGTGGAGGAGGGGCAGAAAGAGGGAGACACGGAATCCGAGGCAGGCTCCAGGCTCTGAGCTGTCAGCGCGGAGCCTGATGTGGGGATGGAACCCACGAACCATGAGATCGTGACCTGAGCTGAAGTCTGAAGCTTAACCGCCTGAGCCACCCAGGCGCCCCCCAACCAGTGTAAGTTTTCGTAGCACTTGTACCAAACCCAGAATGTTCCTCCTTCCCCTGTCCTTTCCCCAAGCAACCAACAACTACGATGCCAAGCTGCCGACTTTGGATTTGCACAATACCAATACCAGTTGGCTATTTTTTGATATGAGGTGAGTGACTTGATTGAAACTGAACTCCTATTTCTTCAACCATTCTGGATAGTTAGTTTAGGGCTAGGTAAGGACATTAACGCCTGCCTGTTATAAACAGGGCAACTTTTGCGCCTGAAGCATGAGATACTGAGGTTAGACAGACATCAAACAAGTGCTTTGGCTTTTCTTCTTCACTAAATGCATTCATTGTTTGACCCTACTGTTAGTTCTAGTGCTTTTCACTGTGAAAGTGCTGCTTTTCGATGGCTGTTTCTCAGATCAATATATAATAACATTTTGCAGGCTGCCTGGCTCAATATAACCCATTGCAATGCACTGGCTCTTGGGTTCTGGAGTCCGTGTGCCTGCAAGAAATGGCTCAGGAAATGAAGTGCAGAAATGAGACTGGGCAGAGGGAGAAGTTGGTTTCACCTTTCCAGCAAGAAATTGGAGGAAAAATGATATACCTGGGCTTCAGGCTCACTTTATTTGGTTCCTCAATGAATGGCGTCTCCTCTTGAACACCGCGCTCTGCTGAGTGGTATCGGGTACGGGTCCCGCCATCACAGAGACGTGAATTTCATTTCTGCCACTGCCTACCTGCGAAAAACTAGAGGAAACGATTCCATCTTTTCAAGTAACTTTTCTATATCTCTAAAATAAAAATAAAGCATGCTTCCTAGGATTGTAAAGATCGAGGGATGAAAATAACTTTAGCTAATGTAGGTCCTTAATACTTTGTTCTATTATATTGTGCATATTTTATAGCGGTTACCATGATACGCCTTGACTTTCACAGTTAACTGCGCTTTCCAGTAGACTGTAGACTCCTTAAGAGAAAGGATCATGGCTTAGTCATCTTTGTAGACCAGTTGTGCATATTCGGTTTCTTGCCCACAAATTAATGTAAATTGGAGAATGATTATTTTCACGTTTTTGTACTTACAACAGAATGGGCTTTAGGAGAATGGCAAATGGCCTGAGTGTACTAACTTTCTGGTATGCAACAATCCATGCACCAACAGACCGATATATCTGATATGCAAAATGAATGTAGATACTTATATTTCATGATCTGTTACGTTCGTGGTTAAGGAACAATGCTTTTCCTTTTCCGGAGTAAAACCACCAGTCACCAAAGGATCACAAATTGCAAAATGTACTTTCCTTCAGAGTATCAAGTAAAAATTTAGGTGTGTAGGTTTCACTTTTCTTTTGAATTTTTCTTAGAAAAAAAAAATCCCAGAAAAACTAGGTGAGCTCCTTTGATCTGACTTGAGCATGATATTTTGCCCAGGGTATTTTTCTGTCTTTTCTCCGTCCCTCGGTAACATGGGATGTCACAATGACCTTAAGAGTTTTCCGTGGAAAAAATTAGATGCAGAGAGAGCAAGTTGCCACAAAAAGAAAAAAAAATGAACAAAAGTCAGGCAATTTACAATTTCTCGGGAGGCGCTCCTCTTCTGTTTTGACAATACGCACTGTGCTAGAACATTCTTATCCTACAATTTGAATTCCGAAACAAAATTTTACTATCCCCAAATGCTCTTTCTGCTATATTGCCCTGCTTGTTAATTTGTCACATCTGATATTAGAGAAACTTCTAACAACTCTTTTCCTGCAAAGGGAGAAGAACTATCTTGTATTTGATACTGGTGTCGAGGTTAGGTGTCTGACAGGAGGAGACGTGTTCATTCCTAGGGAAATGTGCACGGTGTGTGGTCTCCTTTTTGGACTGTAAGCTATTTCGAGCCAGTAAGCACTGTATGTTCGTCTTTTCATCCCAAGAGGCCCGCACAATGCTTGGCACATAGTAGCTTCTCGATACGTTTTCCAGAGGGAAAGTATAAATCCCAGTTCCCAATTCTGAGATTTCTCAGTTCACGAAAAAGGCAACATTGCACTTTGCCTCCTCTCTGGTTCGGGGCCAGGCGATGGAGAGCTAGCCTTTGGTTTCTGTTTGAGTTTGGAACCAATTGCTAAAGAGAACAGAGGAGAGGCGCTGAAGTCAAAATTGTGTCGTTCATGCCATCAGAGCCTTCTGCACTTTTCCCAGTGGCTAGCAGGTGCTCAATAAACACTTGTTGACACGAATGGGAAAATTTCATTGGATTTTGAGTTTACGTGAGAATGACGATTTAGTGATGATCAAGATCTTTCCAATATTACTTTTGGCTTTACCAGCCTCAAGATTACCTCTTCTTTTTGTACCTATTTGTCGTGATTCAGATAAGATGGAAGAGAGGAACCAATGATTCAGGCTAGTTAGGGTAATTTTTCAAGATGTTTATAAAACAGAAGATCATCTTGCCTGTCTTCTAGCTCCAAACCTAAACGTCAAACCTCCGATGACAGCAGAGACATCAACCCCAGCCAACAATCAAAACAACTTAGTATCAAGACAACTTTGTATAGGTTTTCGTCTGACTCTAATATTAGTTCTACTAAACGGGATTATTACTTGGTCCTTGTGAATGAATTACATCCTGGTACCACATTTTTAGGAAATGGTTTCCTAACTGTTCTGCTTCGTTTTTATATTTTTCCAGATTCTTCAGCCGTGTCTAGATCGTAGCCATTGTCCTTGCTGGTCTCTGGGGCCGGGATCCTGCCACTTCTTATGCTGCTCTTTGCCGCCAGTCAGGTGGGTCCTGCCACGTGACTTGCACGTTTTCCTGACATTGTGCTTTTCCCCACCATCTGCGGCTCAGGTTGTCCCCAGCAGTTTCTGTCACCCACGGCCATGAAGTGACCTCCAGATCCTGAACCTTTCATCACTGCATGGGCCCGGTTTGGACGTGATCAAGATTTGTCACGATCACTGGCTGGAAGGCTGGGGCTGACCCCCAACTAATTCTGAGCCGAGTACTGCCTCAATTCCCTTCCTTATCCGTAAAGATACGACCGCCCAGCAACATGGAAATGCTGCACGTGACACGAATCCCGCTTCCACAGATGTGCTATGAGATCGTTTTTCTAATAAAAACGAAACGATGTGGGGTATTTTAACTTATCAAAGCCTTCCTCAAAGACCTTAGACTTAAACTCCCAGACTCAAAAGCACACACTTCGAGATTAGAAAAAATGATGACTAATTGCGGGGAAGGGGTTGGGTTCGTTTTTTTTGTTTGTTTGTTTATCCATGAACCCAATCTTTGAAAGGCTTCCAGACACAAAACAGACTCATTCCATGCTACCTGAGATGGAAGTAATCGTTCTGGCCACGCGTTACTATGATTGTATGCCAAGTAATTCAGAGATTGGAATATCTGAAATATTCGAATAGCATGCCAGGAATTTGAATATTCGAAATGAGTGACTATAAAATCTTGCAGAAATGAGCAAGCTAAAGATGATCTCATGTTTTGTCTTCTGAGTTTGTAACTTTCCAGAACAGATATCGTCATAGGCTCTGGCATAAGAGATTTTTGTTACCTTGGAGGTTCATGAAAGTGCTGGAAGCGGTAGACCGCATGGATGCAAAGAAGGGAAGAGTGGGAGCGAAAACGAACTCTAATGTAATGTTTTAAGCACAATAAACTGTGTTTATTCTCTTCGGATGCCGCACCATTCTGTCCTGCGTATTATCAGAACGGTAACTCTCTTGGAGTGGAAGAATCTGACAGAACAAGGCCGCAGATAGTTTTTCCAAGGACAGCCTGAGGAAGTCCGTCCAGGTGATCTCCTCACTCTGCACACGGGAAACTGGGGACCAGTAAGCTAAGTGAGAGCCAGGCGCCCCAGCACTGGGATTCAGACAGATCTCTGGAGCTTTCTGTGGACGGTCTGCCGGCCATGTTATTAGACAGTGACACAGACCGGCCTTTGGATCCCTGTGTCTTTGGGGAACTATGTCACGGTTTGTTGACAAAACACCGTACTTCTGGTAAATCGAATGTTTCCAGTCCTACGTTCTCTGCAGGGCTGACTCGGTGAAGGAAATCTCACAGACAATTTGTCTTCTAGAATATGGCCTCCAAAAGGAAGGACATTGAAACAGGAGAAAAGTGAAAAGTGGTGCGACCAAGGACAGAAGGTAAGCGATGCTTCACGCTGACAAATTTTAAATGTAATAAACAGATGCCTTGAACAAACACAATTCTAGAAAACTCCGATGCCCTACGTGCCGAGTACTGGCTACCACTAATGCACGTCTTCCCGAAACCATCGTTTCGTGGGAGGTACTGGTTCCAAATTCAATTGAGCACATACCTCTCACAGGGCAGGGAAGAAAGTTAAGTCCTTAACTATGACGGGCCAATCTAACCAATCTCGGGCTATTTTTAACAAAGGCTACAGTCATCTCCACTCCCCTGCCTCCTTCCAGAAGCCTTATTTTTTTAAGTCAGAGAAAGTAAATGTTTATTAAAAGCCTCCCAGCCAGCGACGCCTTTCAATTAGCAGTCCCCTTAAGATCCGACATCCTTCTGCTATTCCCTGAAGAACCATTTTAGCTGCAATCTGCACTTAATATTGAATTTGCACCCGAGAAATTCATTAGATACAAAGAGTACGAGAATTCCTTTTATGCATCCATTCTTTTAATTCAGTCCAAGAGAGCGTGCCTCTGAGTCACGTCAGATACCACTTGGGGGTTGAGGGAGAGAACGGGGGCGGTGAAGCCGGACTGGAGCGGAGAACAAAGCAAGAGCGAGGATATGGGACTTCAGACAGGTTAGCTGCAGTTCAGACAGAAGGGAGAGCGGGGCCAGAGGAAGGGGCAAAGCACAAGAGGGAAAGAAGGAGTAGCTGCAACCTAAGGTAGCTGAGTTTTGGAAACCATCCTTCTAAATCAAAATTCGTGTGATTTGTTTTAAAAAAATGCTTATTTATTTTGAGAGAGAGAGAGAGCAGGCATGAGCGGAGAAGGGGCAGAGGAAGAAGAAGAGGGAATCTTAAGCAGGCTCCATGCTAGGCACAGAGCCCAACGTGAGACTCGATCTCACAACCAAGATATCCTGGCCTGAGCTGAAATCAAGAGTTGGATGCTTACCAGATTGAGCCACCGAGGCGCCCCCGGTGTGATTTTCTTCTAATGGCCTCTATATATGATCAATCTCTTAGGGACAATTCCAGTTTTAAATAGATTCCTGCTACCACCAACTCTGCAAAGGGGAGTTTCTCTAGACAAGTCACGACTTTAATCCTGACTCAAAGGTAGATGTGGCGTCCTAGGTACTGCCACAGATCAGAAACCGTGGGCCTGGGAGCGTGGCACGGACCGGGCGAGGCTGGGGCTCGCCTATGACTGCCGGCTCCTGCACAGCATGAGAGTCAGGACTGCCGGCCAGAGGAGCAAGGGTAGGAAAGAGTCAGTGTCTGGGTGGGGAAGGTTCTCAACAGTTTCCAAAACTAAGAGGAACTATGCATGGCAACGCGCTTTAGGAACTGTGAAGTATTAGCACGAGGTCTCGGTGTTATTGGGGAGGGTGTCCGTGTGAACGGGTTCGTCTGGGGATTTTCTGGACTGCAAGGGCATAGCGAGGTGGTTTTGTAGAATAGGGCGGATCTTTGACTTTGAAGGGGTTCTAGGTTCTTCCTCAGAATGGCATAGCCCCAGGGAGCGGTGGCCAGCGGCAGGTCTCCCTCGGAGAGCGGGTCACTTGTCCTTGCAAAGCCCTGTGGATCCATTCTGCAACATTGCCCAGAAAATGCTCTTTGCTGACACCGACCAACGCTGGACAGGAAACCCAATCATTTATTGCATCTCCCAAAATTCCACTGGAGCCGTTGGCCTGGAAACTCCTGACACTTGGCACCTGGCTTACTCATCTCTGCGTCCTGGGAGCCCAGCATCGTGCTAGGTCCCTAACAGCTGGTCCACGAACGAGTGCTAAAGCGGATTGCTAATGAAATTAGTACCTGCCACTTAAAATAGGTCTCCCTGTCCCTTCCGCTCAGGTACAACGTGGTGCATTGCCCTACCCTGGAATTGCTGTCACGGGAACACTCGAGACATGCATTTTTGGTCTTAAAGATGACGTAACGAAGACCGTGCCACAAAATCACTTCGTTCGAGAATGGCGAATGCAGGCATTTTGTCCTCTCTCTCTCGCCCTCCTGTCTTTGTCGTCCCTATTGCCGGTCCCCCACGTGGTTTCTTCCACGTCGCTCTCCCAGCCTTCTCCACATGGAGCTGGCGCCGCAGAAGAGCCTGCCTTCTCTTCTTCATCTAGTCTATCCTCACCATTTTGTGGCTGGGGAAACGGAAGTCTAGAATATCAGAGGACTCTTCCAACAGTTAGCTAGAGAGAGGGGGGATGAGTCCCCAGACCTCGGCAGGTTGTTACCCATTGCATTTTCCCTCCTGAACTCCTTTTTGTTGTCATTGTTTTTTAGGGAAAGAGTGGGAACAATCGGATTAATAGAACAGGCCGACTTGGCAAAAATATATATTCTCCTCTGTAATCATGAGCAAGATGGGGGGAAACTGACTGAAAAATTCTTAATATTAAAAAGTGGAGGCTCAAAATTGTTTCATAAATACCTTCCTGGCTGCATACTTATTGACATATAAAAATACCTTTCTTTAGTGCATCAATGTGGAGAGATTTAACCAGATGTGAATTTTTACCTCGCTCCCAGCATCTGAACAATAATAATAATTAGTAGGAATAGTAGTACTTGAAAGGCAGAATACTCAATGCTAACAAGTAGATAGAATGGTTAAAAAAGCACCGCCTTAAAGAAAACCTTTTTCATTTCAAGATCTTAGCAGAGATACTAACCAACCCTCCACTCACCTTGTTGTAAGAAACACAGCAAAGGCACATCTGGCCATCGAAGGCGCTCGGTCAGCGTGGTAGATTTCCAAGGGGCTGGATGTCAGAACGAATGGTGCCCACCTGCCATTCTTCAAGGTCAATGCCCCAGAGATACGGGCTTGGGGCACAAAGGGCATCCCGGGATATTTTCCACCCAAAGAGGACCTATTGTGACTACCAGGTCTTCTGGGGTCAGAACCTGCAGGCCTGGGGGTTGGGATGTAATTGAATTACCTCTGGTTCAGTGAATAACCTAAATCCGGGGTACCAATCTGCAAGCTTTTGGCATAAGGTTGGCTCCTAATTGACTCACATTTGAAACCTTAATTGCTGTAATAATTGGGGCTGCCAAGTTCACCAGCTGGCCAAGGTCTTGGAAGAATTTTCACCAAAGGATGGGACTTCCATCTGGTGTTGGCTGAACCTGACATTACTGTACTACTGTTCTTGCTCCTCCTCTTCCAATTCATTTATTTAAGGACCGACCGCCTTGGGAGCTCACCTATGAATCATAAGTTAACGTCATGGCCGTCCCTGACAAGGATTAGTCTATTCACCGGAAAGACAGAAAGCTGCGGGGATCCGGGGTTGAAATGACCAGGTCAGAATTACCCAGAATGGTGGAAAAAACCGAGCAAAATGCTGCCCTTCTATTCTCATTAGTCATTCTGCATTGATTGGCTCCCCAGAGGGATGGTATCCTCATTCGAGAGCCTCAAGGATCAGAAGCTCCAACTGGCGATTCTTCTCCAGTCGAATCATCGGAGGCAGCGGGTAGACAGCACAATTTCCTTTCTGTAGAGCAATGGCGTTAAGGAGTGTGGAATTTACCCTCGTATTAACCTTTCTTTCTTTGAGGCAGGCCGGCTTATGGAGCTTTTGACCAGATCGACCAAGTAGACACCCCCCTCTAGTGGCTTCGATAGTACCGCGCTTTCTCTCAGCGTCTTGGGCCAATTTTCTGCCCAAACATTATTTCTACTAGAGCCACGGATGTTCTGGAAACTGCCAAGGGTACTGCCTCCACAGCCCTAATGCCACTTTGATCTTTTCCTGAAGTAAATTTTAGACAATTAGCACTCCTTCGTTTCACCCATTACTCTAAGAGCATCCTCCGGACGGGCTGGACACTAAGCTTGTACAAATCAATGCTACCGCTCCTTGCCAATTACTGTTTATCCTGCCCTAAAATATTCCTCCTACTCATGATAGTAATGTTGTAAAAAGAACACAATGTATATTGCAATTCTATTTCGAAGAGCGAATTAGGAAATCTATCAAAGCACTAACAGACTGGGAAATGCATAATAATACATGGGTTCTATCCGCCAAGGGAATTATGTATGCTTTATATAAAGCACGAGATTAAAACAGCAATTAAAATGCTATAAACCCAGAGAAAGGCAGGAGAATAATACAACCAAACAACTATGTCATGTCAAGTTCTTTAAGAAAAATGAATCAAATGCTCTGTCTTGTTTAAAGAATCTAAACACAAAACTCTCCTAAGGGACAGGACTGAAAGACTGCCATCTAATAACCGCGACAAGCCAGGTCTTGTGTCTTTCTTCCTGTCTCAATCCCATCTATAAACCGAAGATGATGGGGAGGGATCTCGGGCTGCAGCTGGGTTTCGATTCTCATGCTCTAAACTTTATCAGAAAGATGGAAATTAATTCCAAAAGAGTCAAAAAAAATTTTTTTGCCTTCAATATAAAAAAAAAAGATATTCATGTAATTCGTGAAAAGAGAATACTTCTAAGGAAGAGCGTGATGGGCATGAATTACACTGGTGATGTAACAGCAGTAATATCGGTACCCGACTTTACGTTCCAATCATCACCCTGCAAAATGCCTGCAGTTTAGACAATTTGAAGAATTACTCTCCAGATCCCACCAAAAGTGCTACCCTGTGATCTTAGGGTCGAGATCTCTGAGATCGCAGATTTAATCACGGTTTGAGGGTTTGTATCAGCTTGCTATCGATGCAGACTAAGGGTAATGCGGTTGTAACCGACCGTGTAAATAAATGAAACAAATGTAAAGTTACTACTTCAAAGTCTCGTGTAATGACGCTTGAAAAAGACAGAGGTTGAATTGTAGACTGGCGAGGTGTGAGTTACTGCTGTTACCTTTAACCAACTCGAGGAAGTAGTCGAGTAATGTGTCAACAGAAAGATGCCAAGGTGGTCTATATTTTCAGTCGCAAATCTCTATAATTTTCCCTCTCGACAACAACAACAAAACACAGAGTGGGCCCAGGCAACAACTGTATCGTGTCCACATCTGAAAACCACAGAAGAGGTTTCGAAGAGGCTACATTTGCAACTGAAAAATCACAAGAGGCTCACGGCTAAAAGCTTTTTGGAATAATTATCCTCATTTGACCATGAAATTAAATTGTGCTAGAACAGGCTGTTTCAGAGCAAATCTAAACGAGAATCTACAGACTTAATTCAGTAGATGGTAGACCACTCTGGACCACGAAACGAGGAAATCTAGGACATTATTAACATAATCAACCATAGAACCTCTTCCTGTGTTTGTTTGTTTTTAAGCCAAATTACAGAGACGCTTTTTGTCTTTTTAGCCTCTACATAAATTTTCTTTTACCTTTCGGCATGCAAAGGATGTAAGAAGAATTTTAAACCTACCTAGTTTCGATTCTTTAAAAACGATTATATCGTTATACAATATATTACATACAATATATATCGATATATATTGTATCCTACAACTCGAGGATAATAATGGTAAAACAGGATCCGTCTACAGGTTATCTTCTCATCGCAAATGGAGAAATTTAAATCTTCTTTTCAGCTGCTACCGTCTCTACTCAAACTGTGTATAACCGGGTAAGACTCTACAAGTTAACTCACGGGATTCACGCCAGGATCCAGCTACTCCTCCCCTTCCATTCTCCCCTTCAGCCATTCCTGTCTCCTTCCACCTGGTGATACGGGGCTGATTTCAATTCCCGGGAGGTCACATTCTCTTGAGCTGGTTGGAGCACGCTCACCTCTCGCTGCCTCCCTATTTCGTTTGGTGAGTTCCTTCTCCTTCGCTTGCTCCTAAGAGTCCTCCCTAAGCTCCTCCCCACCACCTGAGGCTAAATTAAGACCATCTGCTTACTCTGGGTTCTTCAACACCCTGCGTGCGTCTACCCCCTTCTAGTTGTGCAGCCACTTGTCACTGTGTAAGTGCCACACAGAGGGAAGCCAGCTCTATCTTTGCAGATGCCAGGTCCCCTTGCATCCCTTTCACCATTTCAGACACATCAGCCCCCTGTGGACTTTCGCTCCCTTAAAAGCCAGTGATTTGTATTTTTTGGCCAAAGGGCTGCCCCGAGGCAGTCAGAACTTGCCTTGCAGGTCCTGGCACAGAGCGAGTAGTACCTGGGAAGTTGTAGAAGTATGGACTGCCTTAAATAATAAGCAAGGGTACGGGGTATACATATCCTACTTCCCCGGCCCCTGGTGGAGAGCTGCGGGCGTGATTTGCTTTGTCTCTAGCACTTTCTGCAGATCGGCCCAAAGCTACCCTTTGTAGGTCTTTGCTTGACCTTTTTCTCTTCTTGGTCACATCACCTCATCCTCCCCCCCCTCCATTTTTTCCTGAGTACTCCAGAATAAACCCCTTCCCAGGAGTCCAAGGTCTGGGGAACTCGACCTCAGAGCCTAAGGGGCTCCCCATCAATGGTTATTGAGTGAATTAATGCATCTTGAGAACTGGTGTCGACAGAGAATCGCTCCAACTCACAGTTTGGACCCTCTTATCTCATGGATTGAAGCTCAGAGAGTGTGACTTGTCCAAACTTACTCAGTCAGCCAGTGCAGAGCAGACCTGTCAACATCAGTGCCTTCCCGCTGAATTATTCACCCTTTGTTCTGTTATTTGGAAAAGGTCGTTTGAAAAGACTGGTCAGAACTTTCAGTTCTTTCAATTTTAACCGTAACGGTAACCACTTATAAGAGCTTATATTTACTGAGCTCTGTTATTTTTCAGTGTTTGTTTATTTGTTTTTTTGAGCAAGCGCGGCGGAGGGGAGGCAGAGAGAGAGGGCAACAGAGAATTCCAAGCAGGGATGGGGGGCTTGAACTCGCAACTGTGAGACCATGACCTGCGCCAAAATCAAGAGTCAGACATTTAACCAACCGAGCCACTCGGGCGCCCCTAATAGTTACTGAGTTCTTATCATATGTTAGAAAGTACGCTGAAGTGATTCACGCACACTATTTCATTTCGAATCATGAAATAGAAATTGTTATTTCCCCCATCTTACAGATGAGAAAAATGAGGCTTAGAAAGAATAATAACCTTGCCTAAGGTCATACACCTGCTAATGGCACATCTGAGACTTGAAACTGGGAAGTCTGACCCCAGAGGCCATTCTACTAAAAATTGTGCATGCTTTCTAACATTAAAAAAAAAAAAAAGATGCAACTGTTCATAGCATTACTTTAGCACCAAGGAAATATAATTTTAAAGTTCATACTTAGTGTGTTTCTAAGGGCTTTGTTTTGAAATTATAGGATTGCAAAGTTTGGAGGCAATGGGTCTTGATCTTTATTTGTTTCTTCTTTTTCGGGGGGGGGCGGTAATGGAACCCTTTGAAACTCAGACTCTTTTGAAAGATGTCACACATACACGTATAGTATTAAATACAATTTCCAGGTGAAGTTGACTCTCCTAAATTCACAGAAATAAGTTAACAATCCCTGCTGTAAGGCACATTCAGAACATATTATCAGTAATAAAAAGCATCTAAATGATTAATGTTGAAGGAGGTAGTGTACAAAAGTGATTAGATGGCCTGGCTCCTACCTTCTAAGCTTTAACAGGACAGTTCGTAGTCATGGCTATCCTACGCAACAAAAGTAACAATTTCTGACGGTTTTTTCATTGACAGTTTACGGAGACAATTGTAGATTGTGAGTTGTAAGAAATAATACCGAGAAATTCTTCAGCTATCTCACCGAATTTTCCCCAACGGGAACCTTTTGCAAGAGCGCAGGGTGAGATCGCAACCAGAATCCTGACACCTACCAGTCCGCCACCCTTCTTCACGTTCCCTAGCGTCACTTGTACTTCCGGGTGCGTGTGTATGGGGTGCGATGCGATTCTATCATCTGTATAGTTTCGTGCATACATCACTACAGACAACATGGCTGACGGGTCCGTCACTCCAAACACTCATTATGCTGCTCTTTTGTAACAGCGCCCGCTTGCCTCCCACGTGGCCCCCCCCATCTCCATTCTGAACTCCTGGCAACCACGACATCTGTCCTCCTCTTCTGAAATGTTGTCACATCACAAATGTTATCTGGATGGAATGAGACGGTATGTGACGTGTTGTGGCTGGCTTCCTTCACTCGGTGTGATTCTCTGGACATGCATCCAAGTTGTTGGGGTCTCGGTAGCTCATTCTGCTACTGCCGGGGAGCACTCACAGTATGCGGGCCAGCCTTCGGAGAGAATCGCTCCCACTCACAGTTGTGCTCTAACACACTACCAGAAACTTCGTGACTTAAGCCAAAACAAATATGTTATCTTATGGCTCTGTAGGTCAGAGTCCCACCGGGTGAAAGTTTAGGTGTTGGCAGCACTGTGCTAGTTTCTGGAAGTTTCTTTTCATTTTTCTTTCTCTTTCCTTCTCTCTTTCTCTCTCTCTTCCTTCCTTCCTTCCTTCCTTCCTTCCTTCCTTCCTCCCTCCCTCCCTCCCTCCCTTCCTTCCTTCCTCCCTTCCATCCTTTCCTTCTGTTTTGAGTTTCTGGTGGTTCTAAGGAAGAATCCATTTTGTTGCCTTTTCCAGCTTCTCGAGACTGCCTACCCTCTTTGGTTCATGATCCCCTACATCCAGCTTCAAAGCCAGCAAGCGTGTGTTAAGTCCTTTTCACATTGTATCCCTCCGATCTCCTCTTTGTCTCCCTCTTCCATTGCTAAGGATGCTTCAGATTAAAACTGACCCTGGGTGACTCAGTCAGTTAAGCGACAACATCGGTTCAGGTCACGATCTCGCAGTTCCTGGGTTTGGGCCCCACGTCAGGCTCTGTGCTGACAGCTCAGAGCCTGGAGCTTGCTTCAGATTCTGTGTCTCCCTCTCTCTCTCTGCCCCTCCCTTGCTCAAGCTCTGTCTCTATCTCTCTCTCATAAATAAACAAGCATTAAAAAAAATTGGACCCACCCAGAAGATCCACAATAATCTTCCCATCTCGGGGTCAGCTGATTTGCAACCCTAAATCCATCAGCAACCTTCATTCACCTTTGCCGTGTGACGACATAATTCACAGGTTCTGGGGATCATGATGCAGACACAGTTTGGTTATCCGTTCCATTGCTGAGGAATATTTGGGCTGTTTCCAGTTTCTACTTATTTCAGATAAAGCTCTCAAGACCATTCACGAAGAGGATTTTCTGCGATCATAAGTTTTCATTGCTCTAGTATAATTGCTCAGGGCTGCTATCTTTTGTCTAATTTCTGATTGGATTTTTTAACCTTTGAGTTTTGAGAGTTGTCTCTTCCAGACACCCGTCCTCGGTTGGGTATGTGGTTTGCAAATATCTTCTCCCAGTCTGTAGCTTTTTTTTTTTTTTAAATCCCTTTAATGGGGTCTCCTATAGAGCAAAAGCTTTGCGTTTTGATGTCCAATTTATCAATTTTCGTTTTTTGAATGTTTTTGATATCAAATCTAAAAACTCATGGAACTCACTGTCTAGTTTTAGATCCCAAAGATTTTGTCCTTTTTTCCCTAAAAACTGTGTAGTTTTAGTTTTCTACATTTAAGTTTATGATCCATGTTGAGTTAATTTATGTATAAAGTATGAGGTTTAGGTTGAAGTTCATGGTTTCTTTTCTTTTCCTTTTCTTTTACCTTCCTCCCTCCCTCTTCCTTCTACCTTTGTTCCTTCGTTCGTTCGTTCGTTCCTTCCTTCCTCTCTCTTTCTTTCTTTCTGGCATATGGAAGCCCACTTACTCCAGCATCAGCTGCTCCTTCTCCACGGTTATCATTCCTCCACTGAACTGCCTTTGCCTCCTTCGTTGACAATCAGTTGAGCGCATTTGCGTGAATCCGCAGTCTTTTATACCACGTCGTGTTGCCTCACATGTCCTTTCTGCACTGTTGTAGGAGCTGATTTTCTTAGTCTCAGTTATATCCGATCGTCCTCACTGCGTCTTTCTGCTTGCAAGTCGAATGGCTACCTACCGGAGATGCTGAGTAGTGCAGTACGATATTGCCTCAATAAGCATTTCTGTAGATGAAATCGGCCTACCATTTTTTTCAATGTTTATAAACCATGCAAAGTGTATCTGCCCACATGCACTGCTTTCTGACAAAAATGCACACAGCTTTTATCTGTCTCTGTTTAGGAGGAGGTAAATATACCCTACTTGAAACAAAAGCGTGGCGTCAGAAGTTTGTCTTCTCCAAGCAGCATCCGCATCTCGTCTTCACAAGAGTCCGCTCTTCACCCAAATCCTGCAGCCCCTACTGCAGTCGGAAAAGAAGGAACTGAACTACTTATTTGCATTTCTTGATTGAATACATGAAGATTCATTCTTGCTTCAGTGTTGTATCTGCCATTCTTCTGCACTTCGAAGTTTCTGCTAATTCACGTAGTGTTATTTTTTATTGAGGGGAGAGGTTTAAAGACATTTCATAAATCAATAAACAAAGCAGATTTTTTGTTTTGTTTTGTTTTCCTCCAGCGATCTGAGAGGGGTACTGAATGTGGTGGATTGGAAAGGGAGGTTGCTGGGGTCTTACCAGGCTTCTCTCTGATACTACTATTACTCCTGATGTGTGAGCAGTGCTGTGTTTGTTAAGTTAATAAGTAATTTTATACAATATTTAAAATTTAATCCTCCTGGTCATTGCGAGGTATTATTAGACCCAATTTAGACCAGTAAAGTCTGTAAGGGACATACTCACAGTGCATATAAACTTAATCGAAGTCTTATGACTTCAAGTCCAATATTCACTTTAACGAGACAAAGGCAACTTAAAGGTAAGAGATGAGAATTCCCATAGCCTTCCTTTCTCCCCTCTGCCGGATTCCTTAGAACAACGACATCACCAGGAATCCTCACCTCCGCCCGGGATGCTCCTTCTAGAACCCTGTTCAATACCACTTTCTGCAATGACAGGACTATCCTGTATCTGTTCTGCCCAATATGGTAGCCACAAACCACATGTGGCTATCGAATGATTGAAATGTGATTAATGCTTGGAGGAACTAGAATTTTAATAGTAATTAATTCAAATTTAAACCTGAATAGCTAGATGTGGCTAGTGGCTGCTGTCTAGGGCAACAAAGCTTCCCTCTCTCTTCCCATCTTCACTGGCTGAGCGCAATCTGGGTGCCTCTTCTCTACCCACCATCTTTGATCTTGACCTTTTCCCTAACCTCACAAAAACACAAATAAGTATTTTATTTTATTTTTTATTTTTTAAAATTTTTTAACGTTTGTTTATTTTTGAGAGACATAGAGACAGAGTATGAGCAGGGGAAGGGCACAGAGAGAGGGAGACACAGAATCCGAAGCAGGCTCCAGGCTCTGAGCCATCAGCACAGAGCCTGATGCAGGGCTCGAACTCACAGACTGCGAGGTCATGACCTGAGCTGAAGTCGGTCACCCAACCAACTGAGCCACCCAGGTGCCCCACAAATAAGTATTTTAAATAGTTATTATTTTATGGCAGTGTTCACTAATCCCGTTTTTATTTTCTCTTTTCTGACATTACGAAACTTATTATTTCTGCCTCTTGTAATAAAGTGTCTTATAAGAAAAGTGAAAAACATCCTGATGGACCTCACTTGTTCACTATTATTCTTAAAATTTGCTATTCTTAAAATATAATCGCTCTTTACTCTTGGTCTCGTGATGCTCAACCTTCCATCGCCCCCACCTTCCCACACTAAACTTGCTTTCTTGATCCCTATTCCCCGGGAAATCCTTCTCCAATGATGTCACCATCTTTATTGCAGCCGTTAGCCTGCCTTCATGAACCTGCCTCTGTCTTGCGCCCGTTAAGTGGAAGCGTCTTATTACCCCCCCATTTAGTAAGACCACCCAGAGGGCTGACCAGCATCCTCCCCTCTTCCTAGAGCTATTCCACACACTTACGCTTCCTCCTTCCTGTAATGCCACTCTTTACCTCGTTTCATGTCCATTATTGACTGAAGGCTTGGCCCAGAGACTTACTTTTTATCACAAGAGCCATCACCATTCAGATGTTTCAATCACCCGTGAGGACAACACATGAAATTCCATTGCCTCACCTACTCGAACCCTTAACCTCCAGGACTTCCACCGTCACTCCACCTCAGCTACTGTCTCTGCCAACACTCCCTGACCTGGCCATCATTCAAGAGTACACTCGAGGGGCACCTGGGTGGCTCAGCTGGTTAGGCGCTGACTCAGGTCATGATCTCACAGATCGTGAGAGTGAGCCCTGTGTCCGGCTCCGCGCTGATGGCCTAGAGCCTGCTTAGGAATCTCTCTCTCCCTCTCCTTCCCTCTGCCCCTTTCTGACTCGCTCTCATTCTCTCTCTCGAAATAAACAAACATTCAAAAAAAAGTATACTTAAGAAACTCTGAAACACGAACATTCCAGTCTTGATTTCGACCTCCTACACAGAGCTCTCTTCTTTTCACTCAGATAAAGCCACCGCGTCTACTGTTTGCCTGGTAGAGTCTTCTAAGCCCGATACTCCTCTTTCAGCCTCCATTCAGCTTTACGTCTTTCACTATGTGGCTTAGAGTCTGTCGTCTATCTTTCGATTGCCCATTGGCCAATAATCCCCGCTCCCTTCCCTTGGTGCTCTCTGCCACACGCACCTGGTTCATTAGCACTGTCTGCTTCACCTTTCATACACGCGAGCTGTGACGTGCTGCTAGAAAAGGCATCCTGTCAACATATTGTTGTCTATGAATTCAACGTATTGTTTCGCCCACCTCCGCAGGGTCATCTGTACTCTCAGACTCTCCTGTGTCTTCCCTATACCCCCTCCACTCCCTCCTCCAGGCAGGCCTCACTCTCCAGGGAGACCTCCCCATGGTTTCAGTGACTGTGAGTGGATGGTACCTAAATCTGTATCTTTGGCACCAATCTCTCTCCTAGGGTCCTGGCGGATCGCTCTCCTTGAGTGGCCCCCAGACACCGCAAAATGGGCCGTGTCCAAAATAGGATCCAGCCTCCCCCTCCATCCACCAAGCTGCTTCCCCCTTACACTCCCCATCTTAACAGATCATACCACCTGACATTTGACACACACGACAGAATTTTAGTTGTCACGGTGACCTTCCTGGTCTTCACTTTTTTACATCCAATCATCAAATGCTCTGGATTTTCTACTCCATTGCTTTCAACGTGTCCCATCTTTTCTTCCCCACTTTCGCTACAGTCCAGATCACGGTCATTTTAACAGAAATCGCGGCCCCTCTTCTGCCCTCTCAGCCAGACAAATTCACTGAATTATCTTTAAAACGCTATCTTTCTAAGAAATAAAAATTATTATGTCCTTGACTGAAATTGTCTGACCATCTCCACTGCCTTCAGAATCAAGTTCACATTCGAAGCGTCTTCTTCAGCACCTGACTCTGGGTTATCTCTCTAGTCTCACCATCCCGCTTCTCCCATTTACACTTTAATTCCACAAATGATAAGCAGGTCACCCCGGGCCTCCTTAATTTCCTCATCTGTGACACAGGCTCTGTCTTGCTCTCTTTGCATTAGGCTCCTCGTGCTGCCAGGAATACCTTTTCTCACCATTTCTTCCCAGTGGGCACTTATTAGCACCTACTTATTAAAATTAGCAGGACCAGGTGAACTCCTTTTGAGAGTCATCCCATACAATAAGTGACTGTTGTTCTCCAGACTGTCAGTGTCATGAGAGATCAAGTAAAGCTATTCTAGACTGACGAAAACTAATGAGACATGACAACTGGATGCAACATGGGGTCCTGGACTGGATCCCGAATTAGAGGAGAAAAGACACACATAAGGGCTGGACAACTGGAAACAGTGGACTACAGACTGTAGATTAGATAAAGGTTTTCTATCGCGTTCATTTTCTGAGTCCAATAACTGGACATCGGATACAACGTCTATTGTTATATGACATTGTCGCATAGCTACTGCTACTAAAGGGCAAAAGAGCATGACATATTCAACTTCTTTCTTTTTTTTAGTGTTTATTTATGTTTGAGAGAGACAGAGAGCGTAGGCATGCATGCATGCAGCAAACAGGGGAGGGTCAGAGAGAGAGGGAAACAGAGGACCCAAAGCGGGCTCTGCGCTGACAGCAGAGAGCCCAGTGAGGGGCTTGAACTCACGAACCCAAATCACGACCCAGGCCAAAGTTGGACCCTTAATCCATTGGGCCACCAAGAGGCCCCAACCCAACTTATTTTCAAATCACTCGGAAAAAATAAATTTCATACTCGCATTTTCATGTGTGTATATATGTATACAGTACTGTATGCATGGTGATAGATGCACAGATAGATAGAGAGATAGAGAGATAAATAGATAGACAGATAGATACACAGAGGCATACACGGAGGGAGGAGAAAGTGATGAAACGAATGTGGCAATATATCAAACTGTGACTTTAGGCCAAGGGTATAGGAGATCCATGTATTATTCTTGTAACTTTTCTGTAGGTTTGAAATTATTTTACCAACTAAAAGATAAGAAGGAAGTTCCAGGATTTTTGATTTTCAATTTTGAACGGTTGTCAAGCAAATGTGAGAGCTTCTGTTCTCATCATTATTTTGGGTGAGAGCTAAAATTATTATTATTAATTTATTATTAATATTATTAATAATTATTTTGTAAGGGAGCTAAAATCAAAGGATGTTTTGGAAATTCTTAGAGCATAAAATATTTCATTTTCAAAAAACGTTGGATACAAGCCAGAAGACTATATCGTAAGCATAATTAATCACATGCAATGTTTAGAAGAAAATTGTGAGACTATACAAAAGAACATTGTCAACGGATGATGGAATTGTTGTGGAGTTTTATGTGATTTTCTCCTCTTTTTTCTTATTGTTTAGTTTTGAAAATCTGAACGCAGTAAGTATGTGTAAGTCGGTTAACAAAACTGAAAATACATCTAAGGTGCTTTAACGAGGAACAGAAAAATAGACAAGAAAACCAATTAGTGCTATCTCCTCATAACCTTGGCTAAGAGAATCTGGGAGCAAAGCACATTTAGACAGAGCTGTCTTCAAGAGCATCTTAGGTTACTTAATTATCTATATCCCCAAGGAGTCTGAGTATATCTTTATTTGAGGGAAAATTATTCTCAAAAATTTTATAGGCTGAAAACGTGGGACAAATTTTCAAAGTCTCTTTTCCTCATTTCCACCCCTTTCCCGATAAAATGGCAACCTTGCCCTTCCGACATGCTCTAGTATCACAATGGACCACGCCCAGATTATACACAGACGCCTCATGCCAAATCTCTAAACTCCTAAATTCTAGACCTTATAATTAGCTGTTGTCTATCATAGGCTTTTGAAGGACAGGGACCCTACTTGTTTTCACCTCCGTTGAGAGCCCAGAACGTATTAATTTTTAACAAATATTTTATGCAGACGCCGCGCCGTCTTGCTGAAATTGCACATTTTCTGCTTCTTCCCAGTTGCTTGTCAATTTTAATTTAGTACTGCAACTTGGGTTTTAGTTAATAAAACGCTAATTCAGTATTACTCACTCATCAGATCTGATGGTTCCAGTCTGAATTCAGAGCCCCTCGTGAGGGTGTCCCCCAAGCACCTGGTACCTCTTCCCTGTGACTGTATTTATCAGACTCCATCACCGTGGTCTGTTTACTCGTCCATACCCTCGCCCCCCAGTCCCAGCCCAGGAGAACATAAGTTCCTTGAAGCACTTGAGTCACATATCTTGAGGGTTGTGGGGCACAGAACAGGTTTTCAAAGAGTATTTTGTATTGTTGATAAATCGAATTTGACATCTTTACTTTAAGATGAAGAAACAGAGACCCTGGGGATGGAAGCATCTTGTTCGGGACCATATAGCTAAATATCTGTAGACAAGAAGGACCTGGACTCCTTCATGACTGGCCCTTTGCTCTTCCTTCTATAATGTCATTCTGTTTTTGCTTTTGAAAGTCTGCATATATTCATAAACATGTAAATGTTTTTCTCCAAAAGAAAAGCTGTAGAGAGGGTGCCATTGCTACTTTTAGGTCAGCCTTCTTGTTTGTCTGCCCCAGTCCTAAAGTCCCCTCTGATCCTGCCTCTTCTTATGCAATGTCTTTATACCTACAACTGTTACTTTCTCCTCTTGGTCTCCATAGGAGCTCAACTATGACCTTTTACATATGCGTAAGTGGTTCATTATCATTAATTAACTCTCTAAATTTTCCCTGGGATTGAATTCCAGTGATGGGTCTCTGTGTGGTATCTGCAACTGTTTTCCTCCACAAGGAGAGAGAGACAGAGAAAAAAAAAGGAGTGGCCAATTAGGCAGATGGATAAAGGAGGAAAAGACCCTCCATCAATGAAACAACTTGCTTATAATTTTAATAGATAATTATGATAGGAATCATTAACCGCTGCCCAACTTTTAATAACAGGATGCCACGTTTTAGCTGGTCGTATGGACATTCAGTCCAAGACTCCATCTTGCGGTTTCCCTAGCAACGGCCTCTGAGGGTGGCTATATGACTAACTCCTAAGCAGAGGAATGAAAATGGAAGTGATATGTGTGGTATCTGGTTCATTTCCTTAAAGGGACAGAATCTGCACCCCCTTTCTCTCTTCCCCTGGGTGCCTGCTGGCATCCTGGTACATTAGTGGTAGACAGAGCCGTCATCTTCAACACGGGGTGGTGGATGTGTGACAAGATCATCAGAGCAAGAAGATGCAAGGGGCCGGGGTCCCTGATGCTTGCCCAGCCCCACACCAGCCTTCCTTTTGTAGGAGACAGAAATAAACTTCTGTCTTCCCTATGTCACCCTTACTTTGAATTTCTCTATTACATCAGGCAAACTAGCAGCCTATGAAATAGAATCTTCATTTAATGCTATTCGATCAAAACCTTAATAGACTTATGGAGTATGAAATAATAAAAATGGAATAAAACATTAACCGAAACAACTTGGACACAAAGTGAATACAGATGATCAATAAATCTACCCATTTAAAAGCTATCAGGGATAGGCAGATAGTTAGTATTTATACTCTGTTGAGCATTTTTAATTATCTTTTTCTGGCAAGAAGCTTAGAAGACACAATCCTCACAAGGAGAAGCCTGAAACCCAGTGGGTGTCAAACAAATATTCGCTTTAAATCAGCAAGTGCCTGTTCTTACCTGAACGATCCTAGCTTACACACGTACAACTTTTACTCCTTATTTCCCGCCACTCCTTCAGACAATTCACGTCTCCAACTCAACTGAATTACAGTTCGATGTAGGAATCATTGCGTCATCACCTCCGGCGGTACTAGCACATAGTAGGTGCTCCTAGCACGTAGTAGGTGCTCCATTTTGATGTATGGAAAGAATGGATAAACATTTCTTTTCACTGCAGAGTACTGCCCCATCTCCAACTCTCTGTCTCATCAAACCTGACACACGAGCCTCAAAACTTACCCCTCCAAGAAATTTCCCCCAAGGCCCTCGGCAGGAAAAGATCTCTTTCTCAGAATTTTCATAATACCTTTTTTGTGTCTCCCTAACGTCATTTATCACTACTTTCTGTCACAGAAATTCATATTTATCTCCTCTTCCCTCCTATGTAGAGCTTGAAGGCAGAGAAGGGACAGAACTCACGCCAGTCACTTCTCCATTTTTTGTATGGCTACTGTGGTGTCTTATATTTAGCAGCAACATATTAGTACATAATACGAAATACATATATTTTGTGGATATATTTTTAGTGTGAGTTATCTCAAGTGGTTTTGTTAACTAGGCATGGAGAGAGAACAATGAACCAAAAAAAATGAGAGAGATCTATTAATTTAATAATCTGTAGACTTCTTACGCAGCAAAGGGATAGGGGATTAAATGAGGTTAATTATGGAAATGTGATTCGGTGACATTTTCAAGTGGCTTTATGTCAACTTCCTCACTGGTATCCTGAGGACTTCATCTTTCCCTTATAGCATTATGACAGAACCAGAAACAAAGGCTGTAAAAACAACAGCTATTGAGCCACCAAAGCAGGTAGTCCAAGTGACGGAAGAATGTGACGGAATGCTAGAAGAATACATTTTCCCGACCCTGAGTCACAGCTAAACAGATTGAACAGGCCTGGAAACAAAGAGGAAGCAAGGGAACAAACATAAACCGTACCAGGAAGTTGTGGGCGTGACGTGTCAGCAGCGAATCGCCCCTCTTGATGTCATCTATTGAGGATCACCCATCATCCACATGTTGCCCATCAATGTTCTAGCTGGAGAGATGCCCATTTGTGTCCAGGGCTCTTCCCAGTGACCCCCGCCCCACATCATCCAACTAGTTCAGGGAAGACCACTACTCATGAACCAAGATGGAGGGATCGGCCTGGGCTAGTGGGGATGGTGGGCATGGTTGTCGTGGAGTGCTGGTGGCATGAAGAAGAAGCACCCACTTGGCCAACACAAAATTAGTTAGTTTGAGACTTACTGCTAAGACGGCAGCACAGGGAATGCATTTCTCTATTCAAGAGGTTCTTAGAGAAGATGATGTTTAAATTAAACCTTTATGAAGATGGTGGAGAAGGCCTGGAAAGGAATACTGAAATGGGGAGTAAACTAGCAGGAATGAGCAAATCATGAGGCAGGAGACTATTGACAGGCGGTGTGAAATAGTGATGACGATGAATAGTAAGAGAGAAAATTGAAGGTGCAGTGAAGCAAGTTGATAGAAGGCTTCGAAGATTCTGTACAGGTCCAAATGTTCACATTCTTGTGTCCCCCAGTGTTTGGGAGACTTTAATGAGTCAAAGTTTCAAGAAATCAAGCTTAGAGGTTGATGGGACATTCAAGAAGTTAACTCAGTGATAACTGCAATGGATAGCTTAAGTTCAGAATGGATTGATATTTCCCCCTGAGTATTTTATTTCCCAACTATCAGTCCGGATTTGTCGTATCAAGTGGATTATGATAGAATCAAATCAATATCCTGAGCCCAGATTTCTTATGCTACACTGTAAGTGCCCATTCATACAAAGAAAGAAACAAAGAAAAACAATGCACATTTAGCATGTAAAGAATCTTTACAAAAACAGCTTAAAATATGATATTCTCTTAAAAATGGATAAAGTTTTTCCAGTTTTTTTCTAAGATAAAAATGAAAATCTGTAGCATTACTAAAATACTATAATTTTTAATAAACAAAACATGTAAAGTATTTTAATAACCAATAAGCCATTTCTCATATTTTAAGCAGGTATAAGGAGGAAACTTAAGATTTGTTTTACATTTTCTTCCCCAGAATGTAGCCAGCTCATCATGTCCAAAAAAAAAAAAAAAAAAAGAGAGAGAGAGAGAACTTATGGTAATTTTATCTTACAAGAACTATTGAAAAAATTATTACTACTGAACATTTATAATTTCTACATTTGTTCTTTCTTCTTATAAAAGAGCTTGTGTTAAATCATTTGGATTTTAAAAAAGGACAGAAGAAAAATGGCATTTGGTGAAACCAATGAGCATGCTTTCTGATCACAATGGAATTGACTAGAAGCCCACAATGGAAAGGTAGGAAAAGCTCTAATTACACAGGTACTAAGAATAAACTTAGTACCCTGCTAAGTAATCCATGGGTCAAAGAGGAAGCTTCAAGGAAAATTAAAAAAAGAACCTTCTAGAACTCATAGGGTAACTCCTGTGTGGAATCTAAAAAACAAAACGAATGAATTTTTTTAGAAAAGCAAAATCAGATCCATAAATACAGAGAACAAACCGGTCATTGCCAGCAGGGAGAGGGTGGGAGGATGGGTGAAACGGGTGAAGGGAAGAGGACAATACAGACTTACACTTATAGAATGAATAAGGTGTAGGGATGAAAGGCTCAGCTCAGGGAACATACTCAACGGTACTGTTATAGCCTTGTCTGGGGCCAGATGGTCGTTGCTACACTCGTGGTGAGACATGGACTGGCCCAATCACTCTGTTGTACTCCTGAAACTAATGTAACATTGTATGTCAACATTTAGTATGTATACTAAAAAACATTTAAATAAAATACTTTTTGATTTTATATATATATATATATATAATATGTAAATATGATTAAATATATTACATATATGATTAAATATGTATATACGATTAAAAATGACAGGGCACCTGGGTGGCTCAGTCGGTTGAGTGTCCGACTCAGGCTCAGGTCACGATCTCACAGCTCCTGAGTTCGAGCCCCGCATCGGGCTCTATGCTGACAGATAGCCTGGAGCCTGCTTCGGATTCTGTGTCTCCCTCTCTCTCTGCCCCTACCCTGCTCGCGCTCTCAGTCTCTCATAAATGAATAAATGTTAAAAAATAATTTTCAAAACAGTGAAAATTCAATATTGTGGGGCTTAGTTAAAGCAGCACCAAGAGGAAAATTTATAGCATTGAGTCCTCATATGAGGCAAGGAAAAACTCTTGAATCAATACTTCACGTCCCATCTCAAGAACCTAGAAAAAGAAAAGCAAACTGAGCCCAAAGCAAGAAAAAGGAAGGAAAAAAAAATAGAGAAGAAATCAATGAAATTGAAAACAGAGAAACAACAAAGAAAATCAATGAAACGAAGTTGTTGTTATTGTTGTTTCAAATTTATAAAATTGACAAACTGCTATCTAGACTGGCAAAGAGAAAAAAAGGGACATGACACAAATTTCCATGACTAGGAATGAAACATGAGATATGGTAAAAAAGCTGTGAGGTACACCCACACCACGAAATACTACTCAGCAATGAAAAAGGACAAACTATGGACACACGGAGCAACATGGATGCATCACCACTTCCTTACAAAAAGGTAATTTGATTTATATAACGTTCTTGAAAAAGAGAACAGATTCGTGGCTGCCAGGTTGAAATTAGGGGATGGGAGTGGAAAGAAGTGAGTATATTTATAAAGGGTTATATGAGGGTCCTGGGCAGTGGAAATGTTCTCGTTTGTTCAGTGTTATTGATACAAATGATCAAGTGATCACGTATCAGCAGTGAATATTGAAGTGATATTGTACTCGAGTTTTGCAAGACGTCCCGTTAGGGGAAACTGGGTGAAGAGTACAAGGATCTATCTTTCCGTATTATTTATTACAATGGCATGTCCGTCTATGATTTTCTCAAAAAACAAAAACAAAAACAAAAAACAAAAAAACCAAAAATACAACACCAACACCGAATTAAAAATACGATAGGAAAAACAGCATTTGGAGGAAACAATCAGCCAATTTGATTTAAAAAATTTTTTGTTCTGTCCTGAGTTTCAATATTCTCTGAGTATAAAATTCAGTTTTATTTGGCGCCCTAGGAACAAGAAGCTGAAATTTCTTTTACGAGTGAATGAGAATGTCTGGTTTCATGCCAGAAAGTACCTTCAGGATGTATTGTGGAAGCTTCTAGTTTTAAGTTTTTAAGCCTAAGATTCTTAAGTGAATTAAACGAATTTTACATCCTTTCATTTTCTTGGCAACATCTTTAGCTATTATTTTTTTTAACTACTGCAAACTGGCATGGCCTGAAATTAAGTCACTAGGCACAGTAGCCTACACAAATCACAGGGCTCTTTTCCGGAGTCCTTGAAACCTCTGTTGCAGTCTTTGTGCGTGACCGAATCCTGAAAGTACAACCCCGCCCCCTGCCGTGGGGACACATCGCCCCTGACACGGACAGAATTCCTCATAACCTTAGATCCTTGAGGGGAAGACAGGAAGGGAGAATATGCCTTGTGCAACGGGAATTTGGTCAGGTTCTAGCAGTCAGTCAGTCACTCTTTTTCCTACTAATTTGGGTGAGCAGGGCTCACGGCAATCCTCCTTGAGAATTTTCCCTTGGCAGGTTTTTAGCAACCGTACGCTTCAGCAGGGCTTCTAATTCCCACAATCAAAGCCCTCACGCATGGCATTCTGTGCAAGGGCCTGAAGGAGAACAGGGGTGGGAAGGGAGTTGGGTTTCCGGAGGAAAGAGAGAACAACTTTCAGTCTGCAAAGAAAGCTTCTGGTGAACACACTGTATCCGGCTCTGTTAGTAGAGCAGGGCCTGGTGAGCCCACAGCACACGGTAGCATCCATTTCCAAGATCCTTTGGCCCAGGGTTCTCTGACCGGAATCCTTAGATGTTGAAGCGTCCCGGACATTGAGAACTACTATCTGGGGGTTCCTAATGCCTGTTCTTATCAGCCCTACAGACTTCGCAGATTCACTTACGTAAATATGCTTGGATCGAAACTGATTTTCTCAATATGGTCTTGAACTTAACAGCCCAAGACAAAGACCGTCCTTTTGAAATCCCCAGTGACCTGTATCGGATCACTAGGTATATGGGGTGTATTCAAACTTTTGGCACTTTTAATGTGCCTATTTATATTTCGATTTTTTGGAAATATAAATTGGCTGAAAATGTTTGGTGATTTGTTCTTGTGTGTATGTATGTGTATCTGTATTATATTTAAATTAATTATATATTTAAATTAATATATAAAAATAAATTATATATATTGTATATGTTAAATTAATATGTATATAGTATATTTATTTAAATTTATTTAAATTTACTAATTTAAAAAGCTTCCTGGGGTATTGGAGATTTGTTCAATAAACATTTGAAATACCCTGTTTTGACACGTAAGTTCCCAGTATAACTTTCTCTTCTGTACTTCAACGATCTACAGAAAACCAAAACCTCTAACCAACCAGATTTTGCCTACCAGTTTCACACCTGACGGAAAGGGGAGGAACGAGAACGAATTTACTTTCCAAAGAATCTGTAAACCATGGGGAGAAAAACACGGATGCTAAAAGTGAAAAACAATAAAGTCAAGAAGGATCACAAAACTATGTTGTATTTTTGTAAGTGAATCAAACCCCCTAGACTACACAACTTTGTGGACTAAACTATAGTTTAAAGGACAAAATTTTCTGGAGGGCATTAATTTGCCCGAGCAAAAATGACCTGTCAGGTCATTTCATGTATCTTTCCTTAGAACACAGAATCTAAATTAATTCTTATAAATTAATTAATATAAATTAATTTTATAAATTAATTAATATAAATTAATTTTTATATTTTAATACAAATTATTAATATATAACAACATATTAATAATGCTTAATTATAATTAATATACAAGAATAAATAATATTAATATATTTTATATTAGATATGCTAAATATAATATTCTAAATAAATATTCTAAATAAATATCTAATTTGATACTAAATATTTAAAAAAATTTTTTAATGTTTATTTTTATTTTTGACAGAGAGAGAGAGACATAGTGTGAGCAGGGGAGAGTCAGAGAGAGAGACACACACACAGAATCCGAAGCAGGCTCCAGACTCTGAGCTGTCCGCACGGAGACCGATGCAGGGCCCGAATCCATGAGCTGCGAGATCATGACCTGAGCCGAAGTTGGACGCCCAACCAACTGAGCCACCCAGGCATCCCTGAATATAAATATTCTTAAACCTTGGTGCTTTGGAGAAAGGCTCTCCTATCTGAGGGGAGGCGGGTACTAACCACATCTGAGGAAGTTCCTTATCACGTACATTCACTGAGGAATAAACTCAAAAGTTCTGTGCTCCCATGAAAAGTGGGAAAGAGCACAACATCCCAGATGCCAGCTTTCAGCGGAAGGCACGTTGCCGGAGAGGTGAGCGATCTGTCTCCTAGATGGCACTGGCGGCTGGCCTCATGCCCAGGGACCTGTGTCGCCCTGCGGGTGGAGGACTCCCCTCTTCCAGGACACTCACGCCTGCCTCCCCATGGGCTCGCCCCTCGAAGCACAATCTCACAATCCCATATCCCTGTGAAGTCAGAACACACACCCTCCTCCCCAGTGCTCCCCAAACAAAAAGGCTGCCACTTGGCGTGATGTCTTTGAAAGATGTCTGTCCTGTCTGTTCACAGTAGGAATGTGAAAGAATAAATGCCACCTATTGTCCACCAGTGGCCCTGGTGACCAGGAAGACTGAATACTTCCCCCAGGCGTCTTCTCTCTCTTCCTAGTTTCATAAATCCCATGTCTCCCTCTAGCTTCCCGGACATCTGACTTTTCCAGGCAATCCCATTGTGGTGGGATATGATTCCTTCGTCTCTGTCGTTTCTATTCTCAGAACTAGAATCATTCATTTTGCAATTGTCATCTTGAGACAGGAGGTCCCGCGAAAAATCATTTTTTAATTGGCTTTGGGGCTCTTGGACAATGCTTATGACAATTCTTTCTTCTTATGGGACATAAATGGGACTATTATTCCCAAGCCAGGTACTGCGGGGCTCCATGCAGCTTCCCCGGAAGATAGATTCATACCCGCAATGGGTGAAGAGTCCACAATGTCTGTTGAATTTTGATGAGCCCCCTCTTGTTTCTATTAGAAAATACATACAGACATGCTCCTCAGTGTCCTGACAGAGGTCATGTCAACTGTCTCGAACAAGGTAAGAGAGGTGATAGCCCGGCAGCAAGGACAGCTGTTGGAGTGGGAGGAGGGGAGAAGAAGATTCAGAGCAATTTCCCCCAATTGCTCATAAATTCGGGCTGTGGTTTGGCAGAGCTAGGCGACGCCATCTGCATATCCCCCAAGGCCACGCGGCCTATGTCAGTGTGGAGATCTGAACCACCTCTGATGGAGACGTAGAAGCAGTGAGTGTACTACAGAAATGAAGACTACAAGCACAAAAAAACTTTTTGAGTGGGTTCCCTTCCTGTTTCATTTCAATTCATAGGAGTCTGCAAGTCTTGCTCTAAATATACCATTTATCTCTACATTCCTTCTTTTCTTCCTAAACTCTCTACTAGCCTGATTCAGTTCCTCCTGTGTGTGGCTACGTTTTTATTTTATGAAATCAATTTTTCTCTCCGGAAGTTGTAACTTTAGGGATTTTTCCACTTCTCAATTTAGACCTCAAGAGTCTCTCCCTTCTCCTTCCTCATTGGAAGGATGAATGGTGTCATGTTACTGAGCAGCCAATAATTTTGTAGAATAAGGTAATCGACTTTCCTTCATGGGCATGTGTGCCTATTTGATGAGCGGCTTCATTTTGGCCACCCAACTCAGCCGGGTTCAGAGGCTCAGCAAGAGAAAGGGGGCGCTGTGTTCAAAGACAGTGGAGGACCACAGCCTTACCAACCATTGTGAGGGCCCGGGTTTCCACTCCGTGGGGGATGGGTTGTGATCTGACCTGTGTTTTAACGGGATCCACTTGACTGCCACATTGAACATAGCCTGAAGGTTGAGGGGGGAAGGGGGTACGAAACAAGAAGTTACAGCCAGTTAGACAAGAATAGCATTTGAGTTAGTAGCAGAGGGTTGAATTCTGGATTTTTTTTTTTTTTAACAAAGATACAGTCCGTAGGATTCCCTGATGGACTGGGTGTGGACTCTAAGTGAAAAAAAAAAAAAAAAAAAGTAAGGCTGATGCAATAGCTTAACAATATTGCCACAGATCCTTAGCAATCCTCCCCTGAGAAAGTGAAGACTAGTGAGCTTCCCCTTCAGGGCTGGCTGGACTTAAGTTATGTGCTTCAAATGGACGGAAAGAGATGGAAGTGCTGACGTGTGACTCAGAAGGTTAGGACACAAAATGTCCTGTGGCTTCTTTCTTCACTCTCCCTCAGGGCACGCTCCCTGGGGGAAGTCAGCTGCTATGTCATGAAGACACTCAGGCAGCCTTATGGAGAGACCCGTGCGTTAGGAGCTGAGGCTTCTTGCCAACAGCCGTGCGGGTCTGGCCATCTTGGAAGTGGGTCCTCCAGCCCCAGTCAAGCCTTCAGATGATGCGGCAAGCTTATCAGAGGTCGGATGATGCGTGACCCTCTCTGAGCAACCTCACGAGAGATTCTGAGTCAGAACCACATGGCTCCTGAAGTTCTGAACTGTGGAATTATGAAAAAAAAAATGTGGTTTACAAAACAAATGAATCATTATAATTGAATAAAGTCACATTTGCAAATATTAATAAGGCTTCGAATTATATAATTTAGTAAGTTTTCTGATTTAATTACTGAATTTTCTCACATTCTAAATGAGAAAAGAAACCTGGAAAGAAATCCACTACCTCGGCCGCCACCTCATCATAAGGATTTTTTAAAAAGGCTAAATAGGTCTCTAGTCATCAGTAAGAAAAAGGAGAAGAGAAGGCATATACTTTTATACCCATGAGTTAACCATATTCAACTTCTACTGTGACCTAGCCTTCACTGAGAAATCGTGGCAGGGTTGGTAGGGTCAAGGGATGGCTCTGTAGAGTGACCATGTGGCTTTCTTGTTCAAAATATTACCAAATGGCAAATTCTGTGCTATGTCCTCTTTCTCCTTCCTGAGAATTTTCCAGCAACATCAGCCGTGAAGCAGGCCAGCCTCACATCAGCCCTGAGGAGCAAGGGTGGCGGTTCAGGGAAAGCATGAGATGAAACTACAATTTCCTTCATTGTTATTAGAGAAAAACATGTTCTTTGGGGAGTGCAAAAAGAAAGACTTTGTTAATTGTCATTTTTGGGGAGGTTATTTATAAAAAGAAGGTTCTGGAATGCTTTTTCAACGTGAGGCCAAGTTCACCAGCATTCTCTTCCACAGACACAGCCGTGGATGGTCAGGAATGGCAGCTTCCATTCCGGCATGCGTTTGCTGGATAATTTTATTCAAAGTCACAGCTGACATTTGGACGGCACTTTACAGTTTAGAAAGCGCTTTCGGAGGTATGAAGAGATTTGTCATCTCCATCGCAGCTCGTGAAGTGTGGACGTATAAAGTTGACAGATGGGATCCTGATTCTCGGGGAAGTTTGGAATCGCTTCGGTCCACAGAGCAGTTGGTGGCAGAGCTGGTATTCAGAAGTGGGTCTTCTAACTTCAGGCCCACATTCTCCAGAGCTACTTCTCCAAATACCCTTGTCATTAAAAATAAAGCACTTAGTCCCATTTTAGGGATATAATAATAGCATGACAAATGATTGTATCGTTCAAGGAACCAAAATCATATGCTGCTCTGAGCAAAAACTGTGGATAGAAGTCTTCCCCTGGAGTTAGTTTGGGATATAGATCTCTGACTTCTTCCTAATGGAACAACCCCTTGGGCTGCCCGGTCACCTCAGAGTTGATGTTGGGATGTAGCTTCTATTGCCCAAGCCCTGGGAAGAAGTATTTGGCCACAGAAGGTATTCAGTGAGTTCCACGGTTACTCGGCCAACCTAAGTGGGGAATATAGCAGGTGTAGCCAGGAAAGAACGAATTCAGCTCTGCCTGTCAGTATGCAGTCTGGAAGCTGTGCTCGATGCTCAGGATGTAAAGTTCTGAAACAGTCTTTTCTTGAAGCAAATCACACTAAGATGCTCATTTGGGGATTTTTTCGATGGAGTGTGCCGAGGTCCAGGAATATAAACAAGAGAAGTGATTTTTTAAAAACTCCCTTTTCGTCAATCCCTTGCCCCCCTCAAACCCAGAATGAGTCACAATGGGTTTTCCACCCACCGTCCAGTTAGCAAAACTTGACAATGGCCGTGAGGCGCACAATTTGATAGGAGGGCCACCTACAGTTTCTACGTTTTTATCCAAAGAAAATACTTTTCTCGTTCAAGTTTTAACTTTAGAGCTTTCCCACTTCCCATCCTCGACCTTGAGAGTCCCTCCTACTCATTGCATCCCTTTCGTGAGGGTACCAAACATCCACATCTCTGAGCGGCTAATATTTTTCTAGAATAAACTAACCAACTTCACTAAACGGGTATGTGCACCTATTGGGTGTACGACTTCATTCTGATCACCCAACTCAGCTGAGAGCAGAGGACGATGATTTATCACGAACCTAATAATTTTTTTTCTAAAATTAGGAAGAGCTAATAATGAAATTCTCTTAGGAAAGTCATGGCCCAACTCATAAAGAGAGAAGAACAAAACCCAAAAAAGTTCTATAATTATCCTAGAGCCGTATCAGGATTTTATTTCTCCACTGGTATCTATCATCATGGGAAACATGAATTACCATGACACACTGGTCTTTTCTTCCAGATCCAAAGAAGATAATAGAACATGCGATTCTTCCTATAGTATATTTCAACAACACAGTTAGTTCAAACTCAGAATAAAATCTTCCTGGACCAATCTAGAACTGTTAACTAGGAGATTTTGCTTTGAGGTTCAACAGAAAGTAGATGAATTTTTAGTCTTCAAACCTATATGTAATTATAATATTTAAATATATCCAATGGTGGTTATTTAGTCCTGTTTTCCAAACTTCTATAAGTTGTATTAAAGCCACCAATACCTCAGGTAATCATGAAATGGGCTCTGAATAATTTCTATTTTCATATCCAAAATCAAGTATGTTCTAAAAATCGCAAATGTCTTACTAGTTCAAAGTGACCATAAAAATGATGATGAATGGTCATGCCGAAGTAGAGAGTTAATACTTATACATACACTTATTTAAAAAATTGAATAATCAAGGGAAGTTTAAGCTTAAGCTGGGCCTTTCCCTCACATGGTGTTATTTTCAATGTCATGGAGAAATGAGGGGATAAGTAGCACGTATGACTGCAGATCTAAAGGAATAAAACTTTCTTCTGTTGTAAGAACGTGGTTATTTACAAGCTGATTAACGGCAAGGAACTCACAACCAAATGCTTGTGTTTAAGTAACAGGACACCCTGAGTTAACAGACGCTTACCTACTGGATTTGCCAATGTGCCCATTTCCTGAGTCTCAACCACGCTCTCAGTTCTGTGTGTGATAACTCGGTACATATACAGCTACCTCTATTTTGTGCCAGATGGAAAGAGAAACAATGACTTTAACAAACAGAAAAACACTTCAGGTAATTCTTAGGCCAGAACTATGTCACTGGGTCAGGGACACTGGAATGCTTTTCTATACTCTCCTGACACTGACCTCAACAAAATCCTCTTAGGCAATCCTCAACTTATGCTTTCATTACTATTTGCTCGCAGTTAAACATTTTTTTTTAATATTTATTTTGAGAGAGAGAGACACACACACACACACAGTGTGAGCAGGAGAGGGGCAGAGGGAGAGAGAGACCCAGAATCCGAAGCAGGCTCTAGGCTCTAAGCTGTCGGCACAGAGCCCGACGCGGGGCTCGAGTCATAAACCAAGAGATCACGACGCGAGCCGAAGTTGGACTCTTAACCGAGTGAGCCACCCAGGTGCCCCTACTATTGGCTCACATTTGAGAGAAGAGCAAACGCATGGCTTTATCCTGCAAAAATTTACGAATACGTACATCTATTCCATCCGCAACAAATCATTTCTCTGTAGCCCTCCAAATGATACTTATCTCAGGGAAAAGTACCTCAAAAGGTGATACCATTCTGGAGGAAACGAGTGTGACGTCACGATGTCTTGCTGCCACTGGGCAATGAGGTTGAGAGGAAGAGTGTCCCCAGCACATCACCCTGGCTTCTCTGCTAGCATTTCAAGAGATGGCCCGATCAGAAAATAGAGGTTCTCAAACAGTAGAACATGACACCTGGGTTGAAATGATACCTGGCCAACCAACCCATAGAATTTGCTGTCCTTATCACTTACGATATATCAAAATATAGAGGATAACAAATTCACCTCAACGCCAGCCGGCTCACTTAAAAACGGAGCAAAAGGGCACCTCACAGTCGAAACAACTGAAGTGATTTCTGCCAAACCGAGAGCAGAGCCGCGGAAAAGGTCACCTCAGCATCTTTCGCAAATTTACACACATGCAATGGCGGAGACGAACGGTGGAGAGGCAGCACCTTAGAACATTTTAGGATGGGGAAGAGAACCGTGTTCGGGCACTGTATTTCACAAACACATTTGTAGTTAACGGTTTTCAAACTTCTGGGAGATACTTCTCTACCTGGCTCGCCGGGGTTCTCTAGACAAAAGGGGACCACAGCTGAACGCCTGTAAGTTTTGTGTTATTTTGCTGCCAAAGTTGATGTTCTTTGGTGTATGGACAGGATTGATACAATGGAATTGCTTGGGTAAGAGAAAAGAAATCCTGTCCATACACCTCCCTTCCCTTCTCCCTCCTTCCCTCTTTTCCTCCCTTCCTCCCTTCCTTCCTCCCTCCCTTCCTTCCTTCCTTCCTTCTTTCCTTCCTCCCTCTCTCCCTCCCTCCCTTCCTTCCTTCTCCTTCTCTTTCTCTTTCCTTTCTTCTTTCTTTCTTTCTTTCTTTCTTCCTTTCTTTCTTTCTTTCTTCCTTTCTTTCTTTCTTTCTTTCTTCCTTCCTTCCTTCCTTCCTTCCTTCCTCCCTCCCTCCCTCCCTTCCTTCTCCTTCTCTTTCTCTCTTTCTTTCCTGTCCCCTTTCTTTCTTTCTTTCTTTCTTTCTTTCTTTCTTTCTTTCTTTCTTTCTTTCTTCTTTTCTTCCTTCCTTCCTTCCTTCCTTCCTTCCTTCCTTCCTTCCTTCCTTCCTTCCTTTCTTCTTCTCTTCACGTTCTAATTTGTGGTTCCTGATATACTCATGTAGTAGCCTAATATCTCAAGAATTGCCCGTAAAAGTGGAAGAATATTTGGGAATACTAAACAGGTCATTATATAATTAAATTTGTATATTGGTAGGTGTAGCTATAGAGAGAAGATCCAGGTCTTGTTTCCAGAGGTGATGAAAATCATACTTTCTGATAGTAATTTATATAATGAAATTAAAACATTTTGTAGGGATGCCTGGGTGGTTCAGTCGGTTAACCGCTTGACTCTTGATTTCGGCTCAAGTCATGATCTCACAGTTCATGGGATCGAGCCCTGTATTGGGCTCTGTGCAGAGAGTGGGGAGCCTCCTTGGGATGCTCTCTCTCTCTCTCTCTCTCTCTGCCATTCCACCACTTGTGCTTTCTTTCTCTCAAAATAAATAAACATTAAAAAAATAAAACATTCTATAATATTTTGTAATATTCTGATTTGTAATATTCTATAATATTTGTATATTTTGTACAAATTCTATACAAATATTGTATAAAATATTCTTTAATATTTTTTGTAATATTCTATAAAATAATGGTATCATACATGACCCATTATAATATTTCAGCATGAGAGTGATTTCTGAATCTAAGCATTGCTTTAAAAATTTCATGGACACTCCTGGTTGGTACTTCTTTATTCGAATAAAGTTCTACAAACTGAAACAAATGAAAAACATTAAAAGCTACAATAACCCAAGAAAAGTTGTTAATTTGGCAGTCCTACCTTTAGAACAAAAACTGTGTGAAGCTATTACTTATCGTAACAAATTCAGTGATCTTTTTCTGAAAAAAGTAAAAAAAAAACAGCATTTTCAGAACAATATATAATAACCTGCAAGTTACGCATGCTTTATTTGATGACTTAGCAAATGCTTCTGGTCCATAGCCTAATACTTAGACTTGTGCATTACTAAATAAGCTGTGTCTGCTGATATTTTGATGGCCTTCATTCATAGATAGGCAATAGAAACGATATTTACAAATTTTTTATTTTGATATTTTGAAGGTCTCTTTACCAAGGTAGGAGAATGAACACAACAGAACACATTTCACTTAATGGTCTGTGAGATTAATTTATGGCTTTAAAGTATTTAGACATGATACAAGGACCTCCGTCTGTATTCTGGCTCCATAGCCCCTGGAACTGTTTCAGGAGATATGTGTGGGCATGTATGTATGTATATATACTTGCAAAATAGCTATCAAAGAGCCTGTCGTTAGTCTCCTGCTCTATTTCATGAGTGGAACCTCGGGATCACGGATTTATAAACGATGCGGAGTAAGCAAGTGATGGTATCTGAGAAACGTATGTAACTGAACAACCATCACGTGGAGGATGACACGTCCACACTGACATTGACCTCCATGGGAGCTGAGTGGGTTCTCAAGGGCACGATCTGGACATAAATCCTGGGATGCAGTCATTCTATTGAGAATCGCTCAATAATCCAACCTGGCTTTTAATTGGCTTCTCCAAGCGTAGTCAGGCTCAGCGATTCACAGAGGCAGCGAATGAAACGTAGTCCTTCAGCTTAAATCCTCCATAAATAGTTACAAAAAACAAATGTTCCCCGGTAATACTGCAGTTTACAGAGTTTTGCCTAAAATGGAATTTATTTTTTCTGTTGTCTGACTGGATTTATTTGGTTCTTTTCCTTCTCCAATTCGGATACTAGATGCGGACATATCTCTGGATTTTGCAAGAATAAAATGGCCTTTTTTAAAAAAATTATTGCAACACGGCATAATAGTCAATGATTTGTTTCTGTCTTGACATTTCAAAAACAGCAATTAATGTGTCCCGTATTTACCGAAGTAGTATCAACCCAATTTATCTATAATTGCTTATTTAGAAAACAGTTAAGAAAAATGGTTGGCTATTTCACAGTAGGACTTAGACAGAAACTGTGGCGTCCTAAGGAATGAAGAGGAAGTAGCAATTACTTTAGACTGTATCTTGATACCTCAATTTACAAATTGATGTGAAGAGTTGCACTATAGTTTCCTGGCGTGCGAAAAGGCAGTGGAAAAAGGTAGAAAATGAGGAGTGATTATTGATTTCTGTATGAAGCTATTCACTGGTTGCTATTTTTTTGGCTATTACTATTCTTATATTTGCTATCTATGCTATGACTACTTGAGCAAAGGAATTAGAAAGGCGAGCGACTTCCTCGTGCATTTGTCAGAACACTGGAATAATTCTGTCCCAAACCTGCTCTTTTTTTTTAATTTTTTTTTAACGTTTATTTATTTTTGAGACATAGAGACAGAGCGTGAGCAGGAGAAGGGCAGAGAGAGAGGGAGACACAGAATCCGAAGCAGGCTCCAGGCTCTGAGCTGTCAGCACAGAGCTCGACGCGGGGCTCGAACTCACAGACCGCGGGATCATGACCTGAGTCAAAGTCGGCCGCTTAACCGACTGAGCCACCCAGGCACCCCCAAAGCTGCTTTTTTAGAGGGACTAAAGTTTATTGCCGACAAGTTTGATTTCTCCAGGTAAAACGCACGTTTGGCTTTCTAATATTCATCACCAAACCGATGTCTTCAAAGAAACTAAGCCCTTGAGAGTATTCTGTTAAATACAATCTAAGAGATCCAGGAAAATATTGGCATTTTAAATGCCGCGTAAAGTATAATCAGTTACAAGGGGTGCACAGCGTGGTGGAGTGAGTATGAACTTTCTACTACAGGAAATTGTTTTCTTTTTGTTTTTTTAATGTTTATTTTTCAGAGAGAGTGAGTGGAAGGAGGGGTGGAGAAAGAGGGAGACAGAGACTCGCAGGCAGGCTGTGCTGTCAGCGCAGAGCCCGACATGGGGCTCAAACTCATGAACTGGGAGATCATGACCTGCAATGAAACCAAGAGTCGGACACTTAACTGACTGAGCCCAGGCGCCCCTGTGGGAAACTGTTTTTACCAATTTGCCAGAGGCCTTAAAAATCTTACTATTAGCAACACTGTTAAGGGAGGTTTGGAAGCATTAATATGTGAGTCATCTAAACGCTATCAGGAATAACCTTCGACATTCTAACGGGATGAAATAGAAGCTGGAGGAGGGGGACAACTTGGAAATGGTGGCCTGGGTGGGATGGTTATCGCCAGTGGTCCTCCAGTGAGGAGGATGTGTTTTGAGGGGAATTCTTAAAGGGAAAGCACTTTACGGTTTTACTTAGGACTACCCTCTACACCGTATACACTCTCTACACCGTACACACCCTCTACGCCCTAATCCACCATGACTGGTATCCTTATCAGAAGAGGAAATGAGGACACAGACATTCAGGTGTGGTGGTGATTAATTAGTTTAAACTAGATCGCCTCGGGATGAACTCGATACACTGACGGACACATGGAATTTTCTGGGCTGGTCAAACTGCTCAAGAAGAAATTCATGAATGGGCACCTGGGTGGTTCAGTCTGTTGGGCGTCCAACTTCGGCTCAGGTCATGATCTCACAGTTCATGAATTCAAGCCCCACGTCGGGCTCTGTGCTGATGGCTCAGAGCCTGAAGCCTGCTTCAGAGTCTGTGTCTCCCTCTCTGTCTGCCCCTCCCCTGCTCATGCTCTGTCTCTCTCTCTCTCTCTCTCAGAAATATATAAACATTTAAAAAAATAAAAAAAAAAAGAAATTCATGAGGAGTGTGAGCAATATCCTGTTGAAAAACCAAAAGACACGACAGACTATCAGTGCTGCCGATCTCGATTCTGTGTGTGGGGGATGTATTCCTTCTGAAGATGACCTGGTTCTGCAGAAAGATCGTTGGCGCTAACATTACGAAGGAGCCTTCCCTGACGTTCTCTAGCTTGCTTACCCCCACACCAAAATGCTATTTATGTCATTCATATAACTGAGTATATTTATTACACAATATTTTGGAGGAGTCAAAGATACCCATGCGATTTCAATTTTCTTTCCCTGTGTAATTAAAAATCAAATTTCACTATCATATTCCTATCTTCCAATATTTAAACTGAATTCCTCTTACATTTATTACTATAAAATCTATTCACATTGCTCTCTAAAATAGCATATAAGATAGCCATGTGATGCTGCATTTTCAAATCACACGCTGTAGAAAACTACTTTTTAGATATTTTATTCTAAATATCTATTAAAAGAGAAATATGAAAAGTTTTACTTTCAAAATTAAAATGATTTTCTTTAAACCAGAAACATCATAGGAGTCTTCCAAGTATTTTGTAAAGATACTTTGCTTTTTCGTCAGAATTTTTGCAAAATGGGTGAGCTTATCAAGGTTAAAATAAGATTTTAGAATTCCAATATTCTAATATTTCCCCAGGAGACAAGATGTAATTCCAAACCAGTTTTGACACAAGAGCCCTCTTTTTGTCCCTAGCACGCGATGGAGGAGCCTACTTTTACTGCAAATAGACACTTGTTACAAGCAAAGTTGCGTCTCCCCCGAATTCTTAGGCGGAAGTTCGAAGCTCCAGCACCTCAGAATGTGACCGTATTTGAAGACAGCGCCTGAAAGAGGTGATTAAGGTAAAATGAGGTCAATAGGATGGGCCCTCAGCCACTATGACTGGTGTCCCTATCAGAAGAGGACATTAAGACACAGACATTCCCAGACGGAAGACCGGGCAAAGCCAGCCATCTGCAAGCCAGGGAGAAGCCTCAGAAGAAACCGACCCTACAGATGTCTTGATCCTTGTCCTCCAGATCCGTGAGAACATACCTTTCTGTTGCCGAAGCCACCAGCCCACAGGGTTTTGTTACGACAACTGCAGCAAATCGGCGCTAGCCATGTTATCGGCGACCGTGGCGCCGACGTCATTTTGTTTTCCACGTTTCTGGCGTCACGCTTCCCGTGATCATCATCTTTATCTCCATCTAGTTGATATGAACTTGAACTTGTTCGATGCGCTCATTTCGGTCTGAAATTCTGATGCGTGAACAGAGTGAAAGAAACGACTCTGGCAAACACGCTTTATTCCAGTATTGCTCAGCCTGAGGGGCCAGAATTCAGAAGGAGACAGTGTTGTACACACCCTCTGCTTTGGGCTTCGGTAGACGACACTGACTCACAACAAATTTGCTAACAAAGACATAATTAGTCACTGCAGGCATGGCAACACACACACACACACACACACACACACACACACACACACAGAACCCTCTTTTTCTGTTACCATATTGCTTTCATTCTATTCTATTCCTATTACACTTGTGGGAAAAATTAAGCTAACCGATACGCAATCTTTTCTCCATTGAATGTGATTAGATCACCTCGGCAGGCTCGTTAGAGACAGGGTAAAGCAGGGTAGGCATCTTCACAGAAATCGGCTAACGGGCCCGAGGTGGGCAGCGGTATTATTTACCAGAGAAGCTTATGTCCCATCGTTTGGCTCTCTCCCAGACATGATTAATTAATGGAGGAGAGTAAGTCATTCTACAACTAATTACGATTTGCCCTGAAACACAATTCTTGGAAATCTTTTTTTTTTTTTTTAATTTTTTTGGATGTTTATTTATTATGAGAGAGACAGAGCGTGAGCAGAGGAGGGGCAGAGAGAGAGGAGGAGACGCAGAATTGTAAGCAGGCTCCAGGCTGTCAGCACAGAGCCCGACGCAGAGCTGGAACTCACGAGCTGAGAGATCATGACCTGAGCCGAAGTTGGACCCTCAACCAAACTGAGCCACCCAGGGGCCCCTGGAAATCTTCTTTAAAGGGCAGAATCGAGTAACTATTCACCACCACGGTATCTAAGCCTAGAGATGTCATCTGTAGGAAACTGTAAGAGAAGGAGAACACTGAAGCATAACACGGTGCTTGTGTTTGCTGATCTGGCATGGCTCGGGGGTAGTAGAGACAGAAGCTAAGGAAGAGCCAGTTTGACACCAGATCACGCAGGCACAGAAGACAGATTTGGCGAGAGACCCCAGAGGCAGAGCCGAGGCTGACAGATGGACAATTCACAGGAATCTGGAAGGAAGTACGAAGACCCTGTCATACATGTTTCAAAGCCGTAATCTAGGAAGCAGGCTCTGATCTACGACCGAGGATCGTTCTGAGCTCTGTGGCAAATGGAGGGCCCCCATAACTTCTGTGACCGTCTTCCCCTTTGCCACCGCTGGTTTGATTGGGCCGTCCTGTGACACAGCGGTTTTACCCGGCCGCCTCTGGAAGGTACCGCGTACACAGCTCTGAACATGACTCACTCTCCGATTGCTTGTTAATCTCGAGTTACTAACTTACTCCGAATCATTTTTGTTGTTGTTGTTGTTAAGAGCCAAAGGCATCAATTGTCTACTTGCTCTAATAGTGGTAGCACTCGACATATTCTCGTAAGACGATGGCCTCACCACTTGGGCGGCTGCTCGTATTATAGAGAATGGCCTCACTTCTTATTCCTTGCTCTGCTAATTGCTTCTCTTAGGGTCTATCCCTAGAGAAACACCCCTGTCACCAACTTCCTCCCCCATTTCCTGCCAGGTCCACGCCTACACGCAAGCCAGCAAACCGAGTTCACGTCTCTGTTTTGAGACACCAAACATACACATGGACAATGTCCAGATGCCATCCATGAAAACAGAATTTTGACTCATAACCTGCAGCAGTGTGTCCCGGAAACCAATCTTTTACTGACGACAAACCGCCTGGGATGCTACCAGACTCACAGGAGGCCATCTCCAGTGACTATCCAGGAAGCGAAGCAGTAATTTTTGTAACAATCGGCTGGAAACGGCCAGGACTGGATTAAACTCTGACAGCTTCCCTAACGTTGTCTCTGCATCCAAAGCAGGACCAACCAGAGAAAGCCACAAAGCCCTGTCCATCACTAGTCCAGCTAGGAGCTTTCCCACCCCAGCAGCCTCCCGTTGGCATGACACAGCTCCCACTCCCCTGTCTGCCTTTGAGCCTTTGCCAAAACGCAGGTCACAGGACTGACCTCTTGGCCCAGCAAGCTCCCAACAGTCCATACTTCTCTCATTCTTTGGTCTCCGTTTATCTCTACCATCTTTTCCTTCTCCACCTCTCTCGGGCCTGGGTCAAAATTTACTTTCTTTTGTCATGGTTGCTACGGTCGTTCTGCTTTCTGATTCCCTCATTCCCTTCGCTTTCTCTCAATTAATGATAAGCGTTGAGAGATTTAGGTAGAACAGCTTATTCCCTGACAGGGCTGGATAAACTCTGTGACCTTCCGTCTCTCCATCTATAAAATGGGAATCGAAACAGGGCACACTTCTGGGGTTGTTGCGGGGACGTGTGATTCACGATTTAATGCCGGTAAGAACAATTAACGTAGCGTTGGGCACATAGTAAGAACTCAACAAATGCCGATGCTGCTGTTACTCTTATTATTATCATTTTTATTATTATTGATCGTTGCGTGTGTGAGTATTGCCTCCCTAATTAGATCGTCTCCTATTTTGAAGGCAAGAACCATACACCAAAATTCTTTTTATTTTTTGTACTGCGTAGGATAGGGCCTTACTTTTTAGAGCTATGTAGTAAATAACAGCTGAAGAAAATAACCCTGATTATATAATACAGTAAATTTATATGCCATGCATTAAAGTCTCTATGACAGCACAATTAAAAGTATCAACATCACTTGAAAACAGTCTTTCCTTTACGGGGCAAAATCTCTTCAATAACCTTACCTTGAGGCTGCCACAGTTATCATCGTACTTATTTACTGTTACGACAGAAATACATTCCCTTTAAAACTATTACTTGATAAAGTTCGTATCTGCTGGATCTCAATTAAAATGCGGAAAATGTGACATGCTTTTTCTCAAAATGAAAATGAATGACGCTAACTTATGGAGCATTTTTGTACTCCCTCCATTCATTTTAATCTCGTGAAGGCAAGAGCGTAATGTGCCAGTGATGGCAAAATCAATAGACTCGTGTACGGTTTCGACAACGTCTTTTCATAATTACGTATCATCCTTTCGTTGATGTACCGAACATCCAATACAGGGCAAAGCCAACGCACCGTTTTCTCCCTTCAATCAATCGCTCTGTCTCATTTCCATTCATCGCCTTGCCTCCTCTTCTATTTCTCAGGGAGGAGTTTTTTTTTTTTTTTCTTTCTAAATTAACATCATTTAAACAAGGGGCGCCCTGGTGGCTCAGTCAGTTGAGTGGTAGACTCTTGATTTCGGCTCTGGTCATGAGGTCATGGTTTGTAGGTTCTGCGCTGTGAGCTCATGTCGGGCTCTGTGCTGACGGCGTGGAGCCTGCTTGGGATTCTCGCTCCTTCTCTCTTTGCCCCTCCCATTCTCTCTCTCTGTCTCTCTCTCTCTCTCTCAAACTAAATAAATAAATATTAAAAAAATAAAGGAGAAATAAGGGCGTCTCAGTTTATACATAACTACAAACTCTTCAGTGGGTCGACACATGTTTTAGGAGACCTCCCTTCTTCTCATAAAACGGGTATGTTCTGGGAGAAGAGACGACGCAGATGTGTCTTAAGCAAATGGCTCTTCAATGAGTCTCTCGTGCCAAGTTCAGAAAGCGATAAAAGGATCACCTTTTGTGAATTATAAATTATAGTCATTATAAAAATAATGAACCTATTTCGCAAAGACAGGAAAAAGCGAGTGAAACGGATAAAATTCGTAAGTTCGTCACACTATCAAAAACCTTGTTAATGAATTGGTTATAATTTAATGCCTGAAATCTGTGAGTTAATACTGCAGCTAATTCTATCTACCAATCTATATATGATCTATCTATCTATCGATGTATCTATCTATGTATAATTTATCATCTATCATTATCATCTATTGCAAGGAATATGCTTCTGTTTATTAAGCCACTTTGGGAATTGTTTGTTTCTGATTGTTTGTAACTAATACAGGTTCTGTGTCCTAGAGACAGTCCCTTAAGTGTTTCTGGGGGCCACTTCTGCGACTGAAAAGTGAAGGCATTTCTACCGGGCTGTTGGGAAAAGAAAGTAGCCATTGTATAGAGACGTGCTTTGTAACTGTGTGTGTCACGTAGTTATTAGTTAATCAGCATTAGTCTCCTTGTGTGCTCAAAGTGTATTTTTTTCTAATACCTGGTAGACCCTGGAGGCCTGCCGTATAGTAACCCGCACATTTTTACACTCCGGTCGGATAATTCCAATTCTATTTATTTTTGTCAGAGCCTCTCACTTGGCCTCACTGGTTTTCGGCTTCTCTTCCTTGCCCTCCCGCGCCCACTTCATCGCCTCATGTGCTCGCGCTCTGGTTGTGCCAAAACCTGCACGGCACTTCTCTCCCCGTCCCCTTCAAAGTTCTTCATCTTCTTTGTTCCGGCAGTTATTAAAATATCACCTCCTCTTCGATATGTCCCCCGCATGGTGGGAGAACATGGGGCAAAGCCATCTGGGTGATCAATGGTCACGCACGTAAGTCCCGTAACTCCTCTCGCGGGCGCTACCGCGCACAGAACATGCAGCTTATCCTCAGGCACGTGAGGTTGACGATATTTAGACAAAGTATCAACTTCTTAATCTGCGCTTCCTACCTGAATCGAATAAGAGACACTCAGAGAAAAAGGCATGTCTTTTTAAGAGGCGGGGAGGATTGAAGTCGGGAGTGGAGAGGGGGTCAAGGTAGCAGGTTGTTCTGGTGATGGAGAGTCTCAAGTTTCCTGATCCTTTAATAGCAATATATGGTCACGCTTTCCGGAAAAGCCACAAAACCTTTCATTCCCTGACCCAGTATTTGAGCACATTTCTCCTCTCCCCAGGTACACCCTGTATTTGATCCTGGTTGGAACCGACCCTGGTCTTCAACTTTTCCCAGGGTGTGCTGAATCTCTATCTTCTTTCGAAAGAGCCGAACACTCCCCCTTTCTCGCTGTCCTGTCGTTAGTAAATGGCACCGGCATCCTCTCTGCTCCGTTATCCTACTCGCCAGTGGAATCTGTGACCACCCTCCCCGTGGACCTTTCCGGCAGGCCCGTCCAGGACCACCTCCGTGATACACCTGTGAGGACAGAGGCGGCTCCTGAACTGCGGGCCCCCGGAAACGCCGGGCTCGCTCGGTCCCTCTCCTCTGCCTTCGCTCCCGACACCTCGGCCTCATAACAGCTCCCAAGGTCGCCTCATCAGACTAGCCCATCAGACTTGTAATTTTCCGTTTCTTACTCTTAGCTTGAGTAGGCTTTTTATACCCTCTCTAATTATATTCCCTCTTTCCTTGTCTGCGTAACCGCCTCCATCTTTCAAACTCAGCTCTGGCCTTTGGCAGGTCCTGCTGGGATGGGCACACTTTCAGGCCAGCCTTGGAGCCCTGTGGGGGAACTCAACCTCTGGAATAACTCATAGCTGCCCCCAAATAGCATAGGGACAACACTGGCTTTGGCCCTAAAATAGGCACGCCTCTAACGCATGTTTTGAAGCAACTGTAGAACTCATGTGACACGCGTTTGCTAATCCTTATTTCCTCATGTGTGAGAAAATGGTTGGCAGAGAGGCCAATTCACCAGTAGTCCCTATGGGGAGAGACCTCTACACTCAGAACGTTTTTTCTATAATTTTTCTTTTTCACGGAACTGAGAGGACCATCAGGATTCAGGTTCTGGAGTATAGGAATAGAATCCACCTTTCAGTACTAAAGCCATGCTTGCTGTCATACCCATCGCTTGACGGACCAAGGATAGAGAACAGCTGACCGTGCAATACAGGAGCAAATGTCCTGTGGTGAGCGCAAACAGAGTGGTCAAAAGGAATGCTTCGAAGACATAATTTCAGACAATACAGATGGTCTATGGAATTCTGGGAAACAGCTGCAACAAATGGAACCATCTGGCAGCTACCAGAAGAGACTTTTCTGGCGGAAGGGGGAAGGCTGTCTATCACCAGGTCTCAAAATCATATCTTCAGAAACAAATACTACTCATGCATGTTATGTGTATATATGTATAGCCCATATGCTGACTGTATTCTGTAGAGGCAGAAACAATCTCCGGAGAGACAGAAACAATGTCTCTCTATTCTGTAGAGACAGAAACAATCATACTGACGATCACTAATGATGGATTTCATGTGTTGCAATCTGCACCCTAGTTAATTGCTGTGTAAAAGTTTCTGCCTGGATGACACCTGTAGACCACGGGAATATCTTCCGTTTCCGCGGTTTCTCATTAAAATTACAAACCTCATGGAAATTCTAGCACGGTTTCCGATACTAAGGTACTAACGGAGGCTGAAACTGTGACTTTAACAATTTACCTTCAGAACGGAGAGCTAAGCACACCTGTAAATAAATGTAACTGATTATTCTAATTATACCACAGAGGTTAGGGCCATTTGCTTATCTGCATATTTGTTCATTCATCAAATATTTATTGAGGGCCTCTACGTTTTGGGCACAGTCATAGGTACCAGGGGACGCAACAGTAAAAACTAGACAAAGGGGGCTCCTGGGTGGCTCAGGTCAGGTTGACCAGCCTGACTTCGGCTCAGGTCATGATCGCACAGTTCCTGGGTTCCAGCCCTGCATCGGGCTCTGTGCTGACAGCTCAGAGCCTGGAGCCGCTTCGGATTCTGTGTGTCCCTCTCTCTCTGCCCTAACCCTGCTAACGCTCTGCTCTATCTCTCTCTCAAAAATGAATAAACATTAAAAAAAAACAACAAAAACAACTAGACAAAGTCCCAGCTCTCATGGAGATTGTATTACGGAAAGAAAAAAGAAGAAGAAACCAATAAACATAAAACCTACCAGATACTGATAAAAGCAAGGAAGAAATATAAAATAGGGTAAGAGGAATCAAGAATGCTATAAGGATGCTGAGTTAGACCCAGATAAAGTGAGGGAGTGAGCCGGATGACATATGGGGGAAAAGCCACCAGCCAGCAGAATAGTAAGTGCAAAGGTCCTGAGGTCAGATCATGCCTAGTATGTTCTTGAAACAGAAAAAGGCCAGTAACAGGCCTGAGATTAAAAAAAAAAAAAAGGGAGAGAGAGAAAACAAATAGCAAGCAAGGTCAGAAGGTGGATCACGTGAAGTCTAGAAGGGCCATGCCTCAGCCGTCGTGCCCATTCTGGATGGCGACGTCAAGTCGCATGCTTTTACAGAACAACTCGTGGGTGGAGGCTGCTCTGGCCTCAGCGCACTGATAATTATGACTCTTCCGAAACGACCTGCGGCCCTGATGGGCGGTTGGTACGTTTCTGCCCACCTGCGGGTGGCTCAATGACCTCACGTGCTCAGGTGTTCGTGACCCCTGAGCACTGCACTTCGGTCTGTAATAAAAAGACATCGACTCTTGAGCGTGGGCACCTACGTTCAGTAACTTGGGAGAAGTAACTAGCTGACTTAGTAGCTGCCTATGTTATGTCGCCCAAACAAATTACCCGGTGATGGTCTGGAGGGTAAAGGGGGAAGAAAATTCATGACTCGAAACAGCAGTTATCACACGATTCAACGGAACGTGGGGCAGATGAAGAGGACGGTGTCTGTACAGCGCTTCGCCACCTCCGGGGGAAATAGCGTTCCAGTGATGACTTTACATATGCGTTCTTTACATTTGGGTACAATTTCCATTTCAAAACCTTAATGATCTATGTTTATATTTTATTGCCGCTTTTTTAGCTCAAAAAGCATCCCTGCCTGCCGATCGGATCCCGAGGACAAGGGCAAGGGAGAAGAATGGCGTCAGTCAAGCGAGGGAGGCACGACCCTGGGTCCCGGGGCGCGGGGCGCAGCCCACGGTGTCGCCTTGTGATCGGCTGTATTTCCGACACTGATGCGGTCATGCTCCCTACAGATGACACTGACACTCCCCCGGTGGCCCTCGTATTACTGAGGCATTTAAAGCAGGAAAGTAACATAAATAATGTTGAGTTTTAAAGAGGTCACTCCAGGGTGAAGATGGACCGGAGACGGGGAGACCGTGGGGGGAGGAGCTGCTGGACTAAGGCAGGAAGGTCAGGGTCAGCAGGAGGCACGGATTCGAGGTGAGGGAAAAGGTAGAGGCCGCAGAGCACAGAGCCGGAGTCTGTGCAGGCACCCGGGGGAAAGGGGACACTGTGGACGGCGTCTCCCAGGTGCAAGGTTTCTACCCTGGGAAGAAAGGAGTTAGTGTCCATTAGACGCCGTCTGCTTGGGCCGCGGCCGTCCAACGTTGGTCCTTCGGTGCATCTCATCTATCGCTTCGGTGCCCCCTTGCCCGGGATGGCTTCCTGACCCCGTGTCCCTGCCGGCGTGGACGCTGAAATCTAACAGCGTTGGGTGACAATGCCAGCTCCACCGCTGTCTTGGCTCAAGCTGCCACAACACAGACCACGGTGTGGGGGACTCAGCAAGAGGCATTTCTTTCTCGCGGTTCTAGAGGCTGAGGGATCCTGACCAAGGTGCTGCCAGATTTGGTTCTTGGTAGGATGCCCTTCCAGGCTTCCCGACAGTGGCTTGCATGCATACTGATGGAGAGACAAAGTTCTGATCTCTCTTCCTCTTCTATTTTTTTAAAAAAAATAAGTGTATTTTGAGAGAGAGAGTGTGCAGGCAGGGGAGGGGCAGAGAGAGGGGGGAGAGAGAGACTCCCAAGCAGGCTCCACACAGTCAACACAGGGTCGGAGGAGGAGCTCAGTCTCATGAGTCATGAGATCGTGACCGGAAATCCAGAAGTCCCACGCGTCAGCGGCTGAGCCACCCAGGCAACCCTCTCTTCCACTCCTTATGAGGACACTAATCCCATTGTGGGGGGTGTACCCTCGTGACCTCATCGGAAACTAGTCACCTCCCAAAGGCCCCGCCTCCCAAGAGGAGCCCGCTAGGGGTTTGGGCATCCATGCAAGAATTTGGCGGGAGTTGGGGGAAACCATAAACATTCAGTCTGTAACAACCACTCCTTAACTGTTTGGTAGCAGGAAGTTTACCCAACTTTTCCCATTAGTTTAATGGGAAAATAGTATCTCCTTAATGTATTTGTTGCACGGGTTAATTCTGGAAGCTTGTACGAAGGACTTGCCCAGACAAGAGGTTTAGTCAATGCCCGCGGCATTCTATTTGACACGTTTCATTAATGCATTCATTTACTTATCGACATCTGGCCTATTTATGAATGCTCATAAAATATTTACGTGTATGTTCTCCCTTAATATGATACAAAACCAGGGGCGCCTGGGTGGTTCCGTAGGTTGAGTGTCTGACTTCGGCTCAGGTCATGATCTCGAGGTTTGTGAGTTCAAGTCCCACGTCGGGCTCTGTGCTGATGGCTCAGAGCCTGGAGCCTGCTTTAAATTGTGTCTCCCTCCCTCTCTGTCCCTCCCTTGCATGTGTGCTCTCTCTCAAAAATAAATACACATTAAAAAAAAGTAAAAAAAAATTAAAAAACACTATGCAAAATCCAACTCATTTTAAAATTTATCTGAGGCAGTTTTCAGAAGACATCTGGGAAACGCTGGCTTTGACCTTGTTTCTCAAAGCTCCCCAAACGAGTGCTCTCACGATCTCTCATTTTAATAAAACTAATAATTCTCTCTCTTCCAGGATACGGATAAGGACTGACGACAGTCTAAAAGGGGATACTTTGTATGAATATATATTTGTGTTTCTAAACCAAGTCTTCCCTTCTGCAGGAGAAAGAACTTAATATTACCAGTAACATCTCTCGTATTCCACAAGAGTGACCCTTAGCCTATTAATAACCAAAACCTGTATTTAAATTCCTTGCATTTCCCATCCCCCGCGGAGAGTCAATGTCGTATTTACAGAAAGAAATCTGCTCAGCTGCCTGTTCCCAAATCCCCTAGTTTCAGACCAATTTTATTTTCAAAGAAAGCTGGCGTCTTTATTTTGCATGTTTTGCATGAGCCTAGAGAGTAACATTTGAAAGGTTGCCAAAGGCCAGCTTCCATCAATTTTGAAAATCCTGACCGTTTTGTTTCTATTACTCCTCGGAAAACAAAGCGGTGGCTTAGGTGCGAAGGAATCCAAAATAGAAGACCTTTAGGCTAAACCTCGTTGGATCCATGCTGACGCCTGTACGGAAGACGATTCTTTTACCAGAACGGGAAGAAGTAAGACCCGAGAAGCATCCCTGACATTAGAAAACGCATTTTGAGTTGTCTTGAGTCATAGGCGGTCAGACCTGGTTAGATCTACATGTGGTAAAACCTAGAGAGTTAGAATTTAGGTAACTGCGAGGTCACCTGCGTGGACCGACTCGTTTCCAAGGGGAAGGAAACTTCATTCCCAAGCTTTCCCGAAGTCACACGACCAGGAACAATCTGTATGAGAACCTAATTCCTCTGAAGCCTGGCCCACTACCCTGTCCCCTGTGTCTTCCCTTCCCTCTCCTTTTTCCCCTTAAAAAGAATCCGATTTGCCTAAAGCCTCAATGCCCTAGGTATAACGTGAGAAATATTTTATCATTTCTATAACGTTCAGAGAAATAAATTCAACACTTCTGCAGCAAAGCTGGCCTGTACTATTTATTGACTACTTTACCTGAGGTCGTAACAGGTGGCGGAAACTCCAGGGGCACCTGGGTGACTCAGTCGGTTAAATGTCAGATGCTGGATTTCGGCTCAGGTCATGATCTCGTGATTCATGTGATCGAGCCCCAAGTCGGGCTCTGTGCTGACAGTGCGGAGCCTGCTTGGGATTCTCTCTCTCTCTCTCTCTCTCTCTCTCTCTCTCTCTTTCTCTGTCTCTCTCTGCCCCTCTCCCACTCGTGCTCTGTCTGTCTCTCAAGTAAATAAGCTTTTTACAAAAATGAAACTCCACGAAGAATTTTAGGAGAAACCTGTAGAAGCAGGGAGGCGCCCGGCGAGCTGGAGAATTCCGGTTCTGTGGCATCGTCAGGCTGAAGAGTAAATGGGCATGAGGAAAATGATAGGAACGCTTCTACCCACTTTTCAGCAAGCGGTCCCTGAGCACCAACCTTTGAGGGCTTACTGTAGACAGCAAACAAGATAAAGAAGGAAATAGGGAGAATCCCCGATATTGGCGAGTGCTAAGGGCTCGTCATACACCTGTTCAGGAGGTGTTGGGGGGTGGCGTGTGAACTTGTTTATAGGATGGTTCAGGCAAGGCCTCCCTGAGATGCTGTTTGGAAAAGATCTGAAAAGAATAAGGTTCAATTAAGTTTAATAAGAATTTCTCATTTCTACATAATATAGACTGTCAGAATTGAGAATTATTGATTAGTATAAGCCTTCAAACTCGACGCTCAAATGTGCCATGTGAATGACCACATAGGTGGCCATTGATTTACACTGTTACCGTCCAAGAGCCTTGAAGGAAGAAATCACCACCTTCAACTCTGAATGTGTTTCACCCTCATGTACATCACAGGGGAGTCCTCACCCACTCACGGCCGCCATACTTCCTCGGAGCCCAGGTGTCTGCGGAGCTCTGGGCCAGCAGGTGGACGGTGTTAGAGTCACATAACCCGAGAACAACCCCACCTCGCCATTTCTCTAAAGCTCCGTTACCCCGGGCGGACTCACTAACTCACTGAACCCCGGCGTCCCCATCCACAGCAGAGGAGTAGGGATTAAATCAATGAACATAATATTAGTAGCCACCATTCCTAGAGTGTTTATTACATGCCAGACACAGTGTTGAGCCCTTTAGATACATGATCTAATTCAACCCTGATGATTAAATCCTGCTATTGTCACGATTTCACAAACACAGAAGCCAAGTGTTGGAAGAGTTAACAATTGTTCTCAAGAATGGCCTGAACCCAGAATTCCGGAACTGAAGCCGAGGGTCACCACTAGGCCCATCCCCTGCCTGGGTGTTCTCTCTGGAGACCATCGAAGGGTCTGAAGCTCAGGAGGCGCTCGGTCAACATGAACGTCACCTTCTCCCAGCGCGTTCGCTGTGTTGGAGGCCATGGCGACTTCAGGAATCTCAGGCACTTCCGGATGTGACAGTGTCCCTGTGAGCAGACCGTACTGCACCTGCCGAACCTACACGCCCAGAGGCGAGCGAGTTCTTGCCACTCAGACAAGGAAGAGAATAGCCAAGCTGCTGACCTGAGAGGAGCCCTCTTCATTAGCATATGTGCCGATTAAAAAAAATCTTTTTTTGCAGCATTTACTCAATTCTATATTTGTTCATGTTTGTGACACTTTGCTCTACAATCTAGAAAAATAATGTAGGTACAGACGAGAAAGGTCTGTAGGGACCCCAAACTTCCTGCTAAATCCTTTGGGCAAAGGGTCAGGAGATGTATTGAGTTTCCTGAAATCACTCTAAAATTCAGCTGAAAATGAGCAGCCTCGTGAGGGAAATAGAAACACAAGGTACTCCCATCCAGTAAGGTGGAGAAAGGGGGAGAAAGAAGAGGGGGACAGAGAGGCTGATGGAGAGAGACAGGAGAAAGGGCTGGGGTATTAAGTTGCATAAGTGTTTAAAATCGTCTTGCAACCAGCCATGCCAGCTAAAAATCTCGAATTGTCTTTTTTTTGGTAATTTTTTTTTTTTTAGTGTTTTTATTTTATTTTTTGAGAGATGTAGAGAGAGAGTGTGAGCAGGGGAAGGGCAGAGAGAGAGGGAGACACAGAAGCCCACCCTTCTTCGGCCCCAGGCCCTTACGCTCCAGTGACAGGGCAGTCCAAGGAAGATCTTCGGTCAGAGCCTGAAACCGTGGGGCCCTGAGGCACATCATTTTCTGTGCCCAGGAATCCATGTAAAAGATATCAGGGCTTTTAGGCAAGGGTCTGTCAACCACGGTCCAAATGCCTTTCCCATAACATGTGGGCACGGCTACATGGAGGGGACTGACTGACGTCCACTGTAGCCACCCTGGGTGAAGGTCCTTTTAAAAACATTATGCATGCATGTCCCCTTACGCAGAGCAGGGAGAAACTCCTCTCTTTATATCCCAAATAAAGCCAAAGAATATCACAGGGAGATTTCTTCAGAGGCAAAACTTGCAACTGAATCTCGCCCCAGAACAAGCGATAGTAACAGGGATTGGAGAAGAGCTGTCTTGCTTCTGCCGGAAGTCCGCGGACGCTGCGGTGAGGTGGCCCTTCTGCGGTCAGCTCGTCAGGGGCCATAACAGCACCAGGACGGCCTGTGGGGGCTCAAGGTCTCTGGCAAGAGCGTCAGGCAGGGCAGGTAATACCTGGTACGTTGTGACTGCACGTTTCTTCTGTATCTTGAGATTTTAGTCTCATTGCGATGAAGACATTGAATTCGCTGTCTGGGCAAGAGAAGGCGGTGCTCTTACATTCGGGCAATTCTAAATCAATTCGTTCTACTGGTGGCTGCAAATTTAATCCACCCACCTGCCCAGTCCCTGAGCTTTGGAGTTTGCGGGTTTATAGGGGACAGCAAAGAAGCGGCATGCACGCTGGAGGCCTGTTCCCCATAGGATTGTGGGTTTGATCATTCAAACAATACTCACATACGAATGATCATTAATTTAAATAGTAATAATAATTGCTCACTAGGGAGTGTTGACTCACGGCTAGACACTGGGCTAAGTGTTTTACCCACATCTTTCTTACTTTACCTACCACGGCTCGGAGCCATAAGTGAACGACTCATCCTGGCTTTGGATTTGACACCACCAAGACACAGGTGTCTTGCCCAGGGCCGTCAGCTCAGGACCGAGTGCTGGAATTTGAACCAGACTTGTCTACCCCTGTTCAGAGTCCGTGGCCTGAACCATTCTTTACACTGGCCACTCTTCCTCCCGTAGGGCTCCTGCTGGGTCCCTCCCCAGTGGTGGCGGGAAGCCTGGTGGCCAACGGAAGGGGCACCTCAGAGGAGAGAACAGAAATCGTAGGACAAGTGGGACCTAAGACATATTTTTATTTATTTATTTTTTGACCTAAGAAATATTTTTAAAGGTCAAAAGGGCTCAAAAACCCACACCAGAATACAGAAGTCAGTAGCTCTCCCTTTCCAAGCCCTTGAGTTGAAAGTGACTTGCTACCGTATGATTTCAATATTAATAAATACCTGAACGCACCCTTAAAAGTTCCAAATGGAAACCCACGCATAGTTGGCATACACACAAAATATATATTTTGTTTATATTTGCATAAAAGCTTAAGTTTTCCCACTTGAAGAAGAAAAGAAAGAGACTGTCCATTCTGAGACAAGTGGCTGGGACCGTCTTCAGCTTCCCACGAGTAGGAATTCGTTCTTCTCTCATGAGAGCTCTGACCTCTTTCTCTCTCCCTCCTTCTTTTCCCTCTACTCCCCTGTCTCCTTCCTTTTATAAATCCGTATTCTTCTCTCTCTTTAGAACTATCCATTTTTTATATATTAAGCTGTGGATATACATTTATTCAATGAACTCTTTTGAGGCCGTTCTTTATTTTAAAATTTGTGAGTTGACTGCTACTTCTAAAGAAGCCCCAGGAAATTCAAAGCAGTTATATATAGGCCCTGATTCTACCCACACTGGGTCAATGTCCTACTTATGTTACGTAACCATGCCAACCGGCCATTGTTTACGCCACAGGGCTGTCTCAGAAGTGAAAGCCCTGTCCTCCTTGGTTCAGGTGACCCCATCTCTCTGGTCCAAATGTCTTCTCTGAGACTTAGGCTCAAACACTGCCAGCATCAGGTGGACGTCATAGACTCCACTGCTAAAAACCATTCTTCCTTTGGCATTCTTTCTTCCAGTGTTTAAAATCGTCTTGCAATCAGCCATGCCAGCTAAAAATCTCAAATAGTCTTTTTTTTTGTAAAATTTTTTTAACATTTATTTATTTTTGAGAAATAGGGCGCAAGCGGGATAGGGGCAGAGAGAGAGGGAGACCCAGAATCCGAACCAGCTCCAGGCTCTGAGCTGTCAGCACAGAGCCCGACACAGGGCTTGGACCCATGAATGCAAGATTATGACCTGAGCCTAAGGGGGATGCCCAACCGACTGAGCCACCCAGGCGACCCAAAGTCTCAAATTGTCTTGAACTCCTCCTTCAACTAAACTCCAACATCCCATCAGACACCAATTTATGCTGATACTATTTCCGAAGTATTTCGGGAGTTACCACCTCCTGTCCATCCCAAACTCCATGGCACTGGTTTCTGGTTTCTCAGACCACAGGTGACCATGGACCAACATGTGTTTGAACTACGTGGGTCCCTTACATGTGAATTTTTGTCAATAAATACAATACTGTATTGTAAATGTATTTTCTCTCCCTTATGATTTTCTTAATAATAACTTCTTTTCTCTAGCTTATTTTATTGCAAGAATGAAGTATATAATACAAATAAATAAAATATGTGTTCGTCGGCTGTTTCTATTATCAGTAAAGCTTCTGGTCAACAGTAGGCAATTAGTAGTTGTGTTTCGGGGGAGTCACAATTATATGTGGATTTTAAGCTCCATGAGGGTCCATGCCCCTGACCCCCACGTTATTCAAGGGTCAGTTGTAAATGCCAACACAGTCCCCCAATGGTTGCCCAGGCCCAGCCCGGTCTTCCTCGAATCCATTCCCCACACAACCACCAGCAGGATTCATTCAAAATGCAATCCAGCCGTGACATTCCTGGCTTAAAATTTTTCAAGGCACCATCTATGGAATACAGTTAGGCTCATTAATAAGATCCAGAGGGGCCATGTCTTCAGCAATATAAGACTCTGTGAAGTCTCTACCTAATTTTGTTGAGTATCTTGTTCCTGTATTGTCTTTATGCTGCCCTTGTCCTACCCAACACCCCCCCACCTTCCTACTACCCCCCCGAACCCCACTTCACCCTCTTATATGTCTCTCTTGCCATTCACCGTAAGCTCTTTACGGACAGGCACCATCCCTCTTGCACTTTCTATCTCTAGCACCTAGAATTTATCTGGTATGTAGAGAAACTCATTTTTATCTCTCTGGCTCCCACTACAGGCAATAAGACAATCGCAGCTCACATACTCGCTGACTTCACAAGCTTAAAACCAGAGCCACGCCTTCATCTCTTAAGGTTAAAATCTCCTGTTCATGTAGGCTTCGTTTAGTGGTTTCCTTTAATGTTTAATCGCGAATCTTACACATCTGCAGCTGTGTATGTTACTACTATTACTAATATGATCATTATTGTTTATTATTATACATCACTCTTAAAATGTGGTCATTTTTTTATCCCTAAGTGTGCACCGATTGCTCTCTTGATGCTTAAACAACACTGCAACGGCTGAGAATCCAAGAATAAAAGACTCAGTTTCTGCTGTCACGACAATAGAGGATTTAATTATTAATTTGGTCATTGGATAAAAATAAAAATTGTCGGGGCATATGCTAGGAAATGTGGAGGAAACAATAGCGGTAGCTAACGAATGGTAGATTAATCATTTGAAAAAGGCTACATTCACTAAATCCTCATTATGTAGCAGACACTGTTGTCGGTACTTTATGTATTTTCTCCTCAGTTCTTACTATAGGCTCTGAGAAGTAAAAGAACTTGCCTAAGTTGGCAAAGTTTAAAACCAGGCCTTATTGGATTTCAAAACACAGACATTTCACTATCCAGAACCAGAAAAAACACACACACACACACACACACATACACAGGTCAATGTTTTCTCTAAAGAGTTCATGAATGCGATGGTGGAGACATGCAGGTACCTGATGGAAATGTCACGTTTATGCTCAAGCAAGTTGTGCAGAATAATTACAAACCGGAGGGCAATGCTGATTCTTTCATGGCTTCCGGAAGCTCAGCTTGACTGTCACGTAGGACGCTGGCTACTAGAGAATGTGTTTCAGTGCTTCAGAAATACAATTTGTTGGTAGAGAAAATCTTTCAGTATGGGGGACCCATGGGGGGATGTAGGGAGGAGCCCTTGGTAATCAGGAAGTTTATAACCATTGAATAAGGCAATTGAAAGTGGTGGGAAGTCACGTGGGCCTGGGCTCCACTTCCTGGGGCAGGGACCACAGCATGGGGACGATGGAGGGAAGGGGCTGGGAGGTGGAATGAGCAGCTGATTTCAGGTCACCTGGGGTTCTCAGGCTCACGGGGACAAGTTTGGCACACTTCTTCCTCATCTTCCAGTACAATCTGAGCCCCGGCACCAGAGAAAGACTGTCGGGGAGCATTCGTGCTCCCAACGTTGTCTTTATCAAAGCATGAGCATTCTTTTCTATTCCAGAAAGAATCATTTGTTCCGTGAGATTATTTGGCAAAGCACTGAAAAGGGGCCATTTATAGATTCTACCTGTTAAAGAAAAGAAGCACTGCAGGTTTGTACTCTGTCCTGTTCTCACGTACAACCGGTCCGTGGCAATGGTGTGTGATGGAGAGCAGTCTACCAAAGGCGATGGGATCACACACACTGATTCTTTGGTTGGAACAAGCCATTCCGGCGTGTTCAAAATTTGTTCAGGTCCATTCTTACAGGCACCGTGCAAGAGAATAATAATTTTTCATATTTGGAAAGGAAGAGAGGCTGTGAGTGCAGAGAGATCACACCTCGTCTCCCTCCCCCTCCCCCACCTTTCAACGCAGAAGGAAGAGAGACTCAACCGAAACATTTAATCTATGTCAATGTAACAACTTCACTGCAGGAAACACTTCTGCCTGTTGAAGAGGAAGATAAGACCCAGTGAAAGTGGTAGAGGAAAGACGAGGTCTGTCCAAGAACGTAAGATGACCTTGGAGAGATCCTAGCCAAACAACGCTGTGTCACAAAGAAAATAACCCCTCTCCTCCTGGCTTAGATCTTCTCTGAAGAAAAAGGGACTTTGGCCTCCATTAAAGATCATCATAAATCTTTGAGAGAAGACTCTTGGAACATGATGCAGTATAGGCAGTGCCTGGGAACAAACATGATACAGCCATGTCGGTCTTTTTTTTTTTTTCTTGATGGTCAGTCTGAAAAAATATAGGGTGCTGAATATTATTTTACTGGTACTTCAATTGCTGTTATAAAGATAAACGCAGTAAACACGAACATGACAGATCCCCAAAAGGCATGTATCTCTACCAAATACGGGATAGAGGACATAAATCCATCATCTTGGTTAGGAAGCATCCCAGGAAAATAACATGGCGGAATGTTGCCATTGCTTTGCACTGGGCTTTCAGGGTAGACACAAGTTTAGTGGTAACTTTTCACTACCATTGAGCTGAAAAAGGAATAGAATATTTATAATGAAAGGGGAAAAATGTAGAAGAGCGACTAAAACTTTCAGATCACCCAAACATTCCATTGTTTGCAAATCATGTTTGCAAGTAAACAGAAAAACTTTAAGTAGCTAAAACCGGGTGGATTCACTCCAGTTGTGTTTTTGCCACTCTCTGTGCTTTTCTGTATCATTCTCTCCTCACCCTGGTCTTAAGAAACCCCCTGCCCGAATATGGTACGAGACAAGGCGAGCTGGAGGCCATGAGCTCCAGAAATACCTTGTGCATCACCTCATCTGGTCTCTGTTCTCTAAGACTTTGACTCACATTCATTCTCTACTGTATCTTCTGCCTCAGACCCACCGACTGGACACATAAACAAACTAAGTCTCCGCTCCTCAGCGTTCATATCCCCTCAGAGACTTTGAGAGGGGGGTCTTCCTTCTGAGAAGGCTTTCCCATAGATCGAATGATCGGTCATCAGTAACCAACATGCTTCCCGACATAAACAACACATGCCTTTATTTATTTACATTTGGCCCTCAAGGCAGCTCACTCTGGGAATGGCCCAGTTTGGTGAGCACTTTATGCATAGGCGTGTGGACTGACAAATCTTACAGATTTCAGATTATTTGCAGCAACTCCTGATTTTCCATCTGTGGCAAACTGGTCTACCTTGTACAGTCTCTCATGCTATGGCCCTTCTCCCAGATCACTACTCACGTATTCAGCAGACACTTAAATGTCTACCTTGTTCCAAGCTTAGGCAGTCAAAATACAGTGATTAAACAACAATAGTCCCTGCCACTCAGGGTCCATGGTTGAGATCCTTCGGTTTGGGGAAAAAGGGGAAAATGAAAGACAACTTATTTATTTATTTTAAAAAAATTTTTAAATGTTTTTATTTACTTTTTTTGACAGAGAGACAGAGTGTGAGCAGGGGAGGGGCAGAGAAAGAGGGAGACACAGAATCTGAAGCAGCCTCCAGGTCCTAAGCTGTCAGCACAGAGCCTGACGCGGGGCTCAAACTCACAAACCGTGAGATCATGACCTGAGCCAAAGCCGGTGCTCAACCGACTGAGCCACCCAGGTACCCCGGCAACTAGTTTATACAGTTTTATATCTGCACTTTTTTCTTAAACTTTTTAAAATGTTTTTTAAAACTTTCATTTTTGAGAGAGAGGGAGAGAGAAAGAAAGAAAGAATGAGAAGGGGAAGGGCAGAGAGGGAGACACAGAATACCAAGCAGGCTCCAGGCTCTGAGCTGTCATCATAGAGCCCGATACGGGGCTTGTGCTCACCCACCATGAGACTGTGACCTGAGCCGAAGTCAGACGCTCAACCATCTGAGCCACCCGGGCACACCCTGCACTTTTTCTTTTTAATAAAAAATTTTCCTAATGGATGTCGAGAACGTATCTGAAAAAAAGACATCCCGGACCAACTTGCTTTTAGACTGCTTTGTGTGCAGTGACTACTGCTCTCAAAACCTCCCTCCTGCAAACCACTGGGACATAGGGAATCTAGTTGGTGGAATTTTCTATAAATCTGATAGAAGAGGAAAGACATTTTTACATGGTTTTATGCATTCTAATCCAATGTGGGACAAATATATAAATTTTCCATCTGGGATGAAACCAATACTTCCACAGAAATACAATGACTCTGGTACCCATGAGATCCCCAGTCAGTATAATATGCTGTGAAAAAAATAATGATCCCTAGCAATAATAACAAAGAGAATAAATACATGTAATTAGAATTGGCCATTTTTCATTTGTTTTAGAGACTGATTAACTATGACGGTGTATTTTCTAACTGGTGGCTCAAGCCAAACATCTGTGAAGTCTCTAAAGGAAGAAAAGAAATGTTACCCTCTTTATTTGAGAAGAGGTATATGGGACAAAAGTGTTAGAATCGTGAATTCATGTTCCTTCTGATTCTCACAGGCTACTGTATTAAAATTAAATAAAGGGTAATGGACTTCCTTCATGGTTTAGAGATTTAGGTCTTGATTTTTTTTTAAACTCATTTTATGGATTTTTTTTTAACTCATCAAGCTTCCAAATCATTCATAAGAAACAGCCACTTACTTTCTCCCAAAGCCATATGGATCTATAGGACCCTTTCTTTCCTCGCTCCTAATTACTGATGTCATTCAATGGTATTGAACGTCTAAAGAGAGTTAATAGGTTGACAGTGGCAACGAAGACAACACTCCATAGAAAACCTTGCAGAAGAGCCGTCGCCACTTAAACACAATTTGAAATTCAAAATCCTCTTTAATATTCAGCAGCTGAAAGCTGTCTCCGACTCCACTTATCTTGACCTTAAATGAACGTGGATCGTTTCCAGAGGTCTGGATAACACCCAAAAATGGTAACACTGCTGGGAGCCAGGAACAGAAAAGGACCCTATCTATGCCTACACTATACCTCTACCTGCGTTTATACCTATACTTATAACCGTAGCTGTACCTTTTCTCATTCTTATTCCTATAGCTTCTTGAGGATATATCTTGTTATCTGTTATATCCTTAAAACAGCCACAGTCTGCTCAATAAATATTGTGGAATCTATGAATATACAGTTCTCCCAGAATTAAGAATGAATTAAGATGACCACAGAAAGTTGGCATCGCACCAATTGTTGTCACGGTGCCCAAAACAAGGTTTGCGTTGTTTTAAGGGAAAGGTTCATTTATGATCATGGATCACCTCGTATGTACTAAGTCCTGCCTTCATTTCCATTGTAATTGAGCAGGCTAAAATGGCCATCCATAGTTGATCCTACATTTTTTCCATTTCGAACAACTCGATCAGAGACCAGAGGATATATTTAGATATTAGGTAGTCGAAATGGTGCAATTACATCTATTAAACATCTTTTTAATGTAGGAGAATCCATCGCCTGTTGGGCCGGGTAGGATGTACCAGATGAGCTGAGATGGAGATTCTGGGTCAGGCCCATGCAAAGACACAGGTCTAGGTATCTCTCCAGGCGTTAGGGCGCTTATCCGGTGCTCGCAGAGGAAAATCTCTTATGAAGTTCTGAATTAGACATCCAAAGATATAGAATCAGGGCATCCAGATCCAGAGTGTGAAAAAGCAAATAAAAAAAGGAGACATTTCTCAGGATCTATGGATTTCTCTACAATAAGTGAGAGTCATTCTGTCATGTTATTGTCGGAAGAGAGATAATTTTGGTTTTATGTGTGGAAACCAACGTGCTGCATTCTTTCGGGGGCGGGGGGGACAAAAGGAGGTTCTTTGATTCACATGTAGTTATCTTTAAGCTGTCTCTAAAGTTCACACTTTTAAAATATCCAGAACTTTCTAGTCAAGCCATCAGAAACCTAAGACGCTTTCTCTGAAAGAGTTGTGGAATTTTAAAATGACCTTGAAAATGTATATTAACTTAAAGGCGATTTAGATTTTAGCACCATGCAACTTGCTAAGGATAGAAAAAAAGAGAGAGTTAACTTTTCAGATAATTTCCAGAAGAGGTAAAGAAAAACTTAATACTTAGTTGTCCCTTAGCTACTGAAGTGTTTAGTTTCCCGCTCACATTCTTACGCATTAAAAAACCTCAAGCCAAATGGTGCTGTTTAATGACGTGTAATTCCATGTACAAATGAACGTGGCCAATACGGACATAAAGTAAGTACCACAAGAGTTGACACATTAATTCTACAGAATCCCAAATCTAAAGAGAACACTAAATGTGATATAGCTACATCATTGGCTAGCTGTAAACTAAGTCTCTTTCACTTTTATATTGCCATCCCTATGAAGTTGTCAATTCAAAAGTCACATGGCAGCATCGTGCACTTGGTCCAGGAATGTGTGGTCCACTGGGTGGAGGGTCAACATGAGAACTGGAAATTCAGAGACTCAGCTGAAATCGAGGTCACATGAAGTCAGGCCTAGGCAGCCATTTTGATTATGTCTGACTGGAGTTGAACCAAGCTAGTTTACAGAGAGAACAATGACGTTGCCCTGAACAACAACAACCAAAGACACAAAAGCCCACAAGATTCCAGCCCAAGGGGGGAAGGGGGAAAGATCTGTTGCTTTATCTCCAATGACTTCCCAGATTTAGCTCTTCCATGGTATTGACTATATTCCCATCCTTGCATTGTATAACTTACCCTTTTCCTTAGCTTGAGTTGGTATCATTTTATTATGGCCAAACAATTCCTGACCAGAATATGAGCTTCACGAAAGCGGGGGCATTGCTGTTTTGGCCATGACTTAAGAACCGCACTTAGCGACCAACGAAGATGTTGAAGGAAATGACTACATGGAGAGCAACAGAAATCGTGCCAAAGGAATCTGCAAAGGATAAGACAGTGAGGATAGAAGTGGGGAAGGCCTTTGACGGTGGGCAGGACTTACATGACACGACAAGAAGTCTTAGGCAGATGGAGGCAGCAGCAAAATGTCTCAGATATATATTGACCAACGTGTAGTGTGTACCTAGGATCCAAGAAGGCGGCAAGTGATTTCAGACATAATTAACAGAGGAGGTCACTTTGCTGTTACGCCTCAGTTCCTCAGCCGTACCTTAAAAATCTTACTTCCCCTTGCCATTCCAGGTCCCAGATGGCCTGTCTCTCTGTCTCCACTGAGACATGACAGTAAAGTGGCATATGGGAAGGAATGGCTCACAAGTCACTATAGAATAACTTTGCTCACGGCCACCTACTGTGAAATTACAGCCCACCTGCCTTGGTCGTTGTAGCCCTTTAGATATATTTCAAATTAACATGGACAGAAGTGAGTCTGGAAAAAAAATAGAGAAAAAAAAGAAATAAAAGTGTAACCTCTGTGAAGGAATATTAAGTTTAAAAATACACGGATACATACATCTACCTGTGTAGCATCTGAATTATTTACATGCAGGTGCCCCTGTGAAACATACAAAAAAAACCCGAAGATAAAAGAAGCAGAGTAAATATATGAGTACTTTGAGAAGTAAAAAGGCTCTGTACAAACACGAGGTACTTTTACTGTTATGTATTATTTTGATATACTATAAAATATTCATCACTGAATGAGAGACACAGAGGGAAAAGCTGTGTGCGGTCCAATTTGATTTTCAAACGTGGCTGACACGTCTTGCTCGCTCTGAGCTACGATGCCAGTAGTGGCAATCACACGCGTGGACGAATGTCAAACGACAGAAATTAAGTTACGGAACAGAGGATGGATGCTCTTTGGTGGGGGGGCATCAGATTTTAGAAAGCATATATAGCATTGCATGCCAAGGAAAAGGAAAGATTAAAAACATTTTTGGAAACTGGCCTTCATATGAAGGATGACATTGTCCCGGGAAGAGGCTTCCAGGCTCTCTTCATTGGATCTTTGGTGGGGGGTAAATAAGAAGAAAAAAACGCTGATGCTAAGGGGTCCTATTCTGATTACTCAAAGTAGCCCAGGAGAGCTCGGTGGCCCTGAAAGGAAAGACTGTGCTCGTCACCGTGAACTACAGAAAAGACTAGATCTTTCATCTGGCAGAAAAAGCAAGGTGAATGGAGGCATCAGGGAGACTGAGGAGTTCCAGCACCACACCCTTGTGTGGTTAGTAACATTTGTGTTAAGAGAATACGGGACGTGGAGTCGGAGGGCCCAGGCCTCCACTCAACTGTATCCCTGGTGGGCTGGAGGAGCCCAAGAAAGACACTTACATTTCTTGGAATTGGTTTCTTCATTAGAAAAATGATAGTAATAATGACTTTCACCCTAAATAAGGAATTCTGCAAATCAAAAGAGCTAATAATGTTGGTAAACATTTCAGAGTTGGAGTCATGAAATCCATCATTAAATAAAGATCCTTTGAAGAGTCCCAAGGCAAGGTTGGGGCGAAGCAGTTTGCGAAGTAGTTTGAGTGGTAGGAAAAGGAGTCACACTCCCAAATGATTCCAGAAAGCTTCTATCTCAAGCCCCTCCATCTTCCCAGCTATACTCACCACTCAATAAACCTCAGGTTTCATTCCACTTGGAGGTATATTTTCACTCTTTCAGAACTCCCCTTGTTATTCTTATGAACCCAATTTCTATTTGGCTTAAAAATATTGGTGGGGGGGGCGCTTGGGCGGCTAAGTCGGTTGGGCATCCGACTTCGGTTCAGGTCATGATCTCGTGGTTCATGAGTTCAAGCCTGGCACGGGGCTCTGTGTGGACAGCTCGGAGCCTGGAGCCTGCTTCGGATTCTGCGTCTCCCTCATTCTCTGCCCCTTCCCTGTTCGCGCTCTGTCTCTCTCTCTCAAAAAAAAATAAGAAAAATTAAAAAAAATTAACAAAAATATTGGTGGGGGGGCAGGGAAGGAGGAAAAAGATAATAGCAATATTTCGGGCAATTGTCTTGGCCCTAGTCTCTGAAGAATGCCCTTGCCTCTCCCTTCCCCTCTTGGCTTGGATTTTAGGCAATTCTCTCTAGACACAAAGCTATCTTATCTCTCCCTCTGCAGGTCTACACTCAGCTCACCTGAGGGAATCTCTTCCTAGAAGTCCAGAAGACAGTGAGAGTAAAGTGCGATCTCCATGGTGCTCTGGGCACCGGGCATGACTCTCATTATTCTTATGTTGCAAATGAAGAAGGTTGGAGCTAAAAGATTGAGCGGCTGATTCAAAGAACCACACTGAGTCACTGTTGAAGCTGAAAATGGAATCTAAATCTCCTCAAAATTCAGCGATGTCTTCTTGAGGTCCCGAAACTCCCCAGAACGTTCATTCGTCTCCGTGGTTCTCACAGGATTTAGCTTTGTATGTCCTGGTTTGAGGAATCGAGGAAAATTTACATGCCCAATATTAATTATGCATCTGGCAGGTAGAAGGAACCTTTTCAAGGGATAAGGACGAGGAAAGCTTCGGTTCTAGAAGCCGCAAAGTCAAGAGCTGATCAGTCCATCTGGGCCGTGGGCAAGTGCAACTGACCACAAATAGCTAGGGCCAGTATATTCTCTCATTCCTTTCCCCAAATTACGTTCTGGCTGTGACATACGGGGGAGACCACACCACATTCCTTCTCCCACTCCCCCATGTTCTGAACAAAGTAGATACAATCCTCAAATTAAAATATAAGAAGTAGAGGCTGTCAGAGGGAGAAAAGGGATGGGGTGGAAGGGTCTGGTGTGTGTGTGTGTGTGTGTCTGTGTGTCTGTGTGTGTGTGTGTGTGTGTTTGTGCACGTGCATGAGCACATATGCACACATGCAAGCTCCCACTATGTGGTCTCATGTGAAGATGAGAACTGAGTGGACACCAGACAGAGGGAGTAAGCCATGTGGATAACAGGAGCAAGAGCATTCTAGAGCATTCTAGGAAAACTCATGCATTCTCAGCACGCTGGTACAGACAACAGGCGGTGGACACGGAAGTTGGAGAACCATGAGGGAGGGCCAGAGCGAAGGGAACTGTCAGACGCTCGTTGCATGGAAGGCTGAGAAGTTTGTGCAAGGCTTTAAGGATTTTGCATGTCATTTGGGAAATTCAAATTTCAGACGGAAAGCCACTGGGAGGTGGTTTCAAGTTCCTCCCACCCAGTCGTTGGTTTTAAGCACAAATTAAAATGATCTGGCTTGAATACTGTGGCAACAGGGTGGAGAAGAGAGAGCTGGACAGGGAGACAAGTCATGGTACCAGTGGTCCAGGCAACTTAAGATGGTGGCTTGGGGGCACCTGGTGGCTCAGTCAGTTGAGCCTCCGGCTTAGACTCAAGTCATGATCTCATGGTTTGTGGGTTCGAGCCTGGAGCCTGCTTCGGATTCTGTGCCTCCCCCTCTCTCTGCCCTTCCCCAACTCACGCTCTGTCTGTCTGTCTGTCTGTCTCTCTCTCAAAAAACAATATTAAAACAAACTAAAACAAAACAAAAAAAAGGATGGTGTCTTGGACTTGGGCGTTGGAGGTCAAGACGGTGAGAAGAGGCAGAGTGAGGCATTGTTAAGATCGCACTAACCAGAGCTGATGACAGGTTGGATGTGCAGTGTGACAGGAAGGGAGGAACCGAGGACGTGGTAACTCTGGCCCTGATCCGGCAGGGATCTTCAGTCCCTCCCTGAAAGGGGTGCACTCCTGGGCCCACAGGTCTCTGTGAAAATTCAAGAGTTCTGTTTTGGAGTTGGTAAGTTCGATGTGCCCATTCAACATCCAAGTAGAGGTGCCATTATTAGGCATCAAGAGCAGGAGAAACGGGGCCAGCGAAAAGAGCTGAGAGCCGCAGTCAGTGAGCTCAAGAACAAGTGAGAGCCGGGATTAATTCGCTGGGAGGCATGTGGACCATTTATTTTAAGTAGCCCTACAGCACTGTAGGATTTTTTTTTTTAATAGAGAAGAGTTTCCTCCTTACTCCAAAAACAATATGATGGTTTTAAAAATTACAGCATACCCAAGAAGGTAAGCTAAGAATCTGAATATATTCAGTTTCCAGCCAGTGCCTATTTTTTCCTGAATGTTCACGCATGCACACGCATATGTCATAATTATTGTTCTAACGTTTCTTGAGTGCTTCTCACGTGTGGTGCGTGCGTGATTACGTACACCGTCTCCCTTAGTCCTCGCCACTGCGTGTCCCACAGATCCCGTAAGCACCCCCCTCCTAAAGTTCTTCTTGGGGCAGAGGTGTGCGTGCTTGGGCGTTTTTGATTCCAGAGCCTGGATTTTGCCCACTACATTTCAACCCAGACAGCGTTGCCATTAGAACGCGCATTTGGGGCAAGAGGAGTCCCCCATCCGTCGCTGGTGGGAATGCAAAATGGCGCCCTGGCCCTGGAAGATAGTTTAGTGGTTTCTTAGGAAACTAAACATCCTCTTGCCAGACAATCCAGCAGTCGGGCTCCTTGGCATTTACCCAGAGGAATTTAAAGCATTCGTCCATGATGTGGACATTTATAGGAGCTCTGTTCATAATTGCCCAAATTCGGAAGCAACAGATGAAAAGGCAAGGCAGACAGGTAAACGTCTGTTACTAGGTGAAAAAAGCCAATCTGTAAAAGCCACGTATTGCAGGATTCCAACAATATGATGTTCTGAAAGGCTAACCGAGAGACCGTAGGCAGAGCAGTGGTTGCCAGTGGTTTGTGGAGAGGGAGGGATGAATAGGTGGGACACAGGGAATATTTAGGGCAGTGAAATTATTTTGCATGTTACTATAATGGTGGAGACGTGTTATACATTCGTGAAAACCATAGAATGTTGAATGCTAAATGCGAGCCTTAATATAAGGGCTGGGATTTGGGCGATAATGGTGTGTCAGTAGGGGATCAGGGATTGTAACAGTGAGGGAGCTGCATGAGGGGGGCATCTGCAGAGAGCTGTGGGGGCCTGGAGGCCAGAGAATGGAACTGAAGAGGATTCTTTTCCAGCCCCAAGGTGAAATTTGCCTTGCTCGGTTTTGGGCTACGTTTTGTTTCTGTTTTTGATTGTTTCTTTTTAAAAAATTTTTTAGTGTTTATTTTTGAGAGAGAGAGGGAAACAGAGCTGGAGCAAGAGAGGGGCGCGGGGGAAGGTTGGGGAGGGGGGGAGAGACACAGAAACCGAAGCAGGCTCCAGGGTCTGAGCTGTCAGCACGGGACCCAACCCGGGGCTCCAATCTATGAACTGCGAGATGATGACCTGAGCCGAAGTCTGACGCTTAACCGACTGAGCCACCCAGGTGCCCCTGGACTACAGTTCAAACCCCTTCCTTCTTTCCTACTTCTCCCTTCTGGAATAGGAATGTCCATCCTATGCCCAATCCATTATATTTGGGAAACGCACAGCTATTGGTTTTCGCAGGTTCACAGCTGGAGAAGAATTTACCCTCAGGATGAATCATACCTCAAGCCTCACGCTTGCCAGCACTCCCTCTCTGTGAACAGGCGAAGAAGAGATCATGTGATCGCACAGCAAGATGGCTGCCACGTCCGGGCCAAGAGAAGAGGCCTCGGAACGCGATCTACCTTGCCGGAACCCGGATCTTGGACTTTACAGTCTGCGGAACTATGAGAAATAAATGTTTGCTGTTCAAACCTCCCAGTCTGTGGTATCACGTCACGGCAGCTGAGATGACTACAACGCTCATTCTAATTTTCCTCAAGTAACGGATACCTTTATACAGAAATGTTTTGATAACAGTCCTGATACTATCCAGACAACAAGTTCCTAGAACTAAAAATTGCAAGCGGGCTTCCTGTGCGGCTCTCTGCCGACCATCCTCTAGAACCCTGGGACCATTTCAGAACCTTCCTGCCAGTGCGAGCACATGTGCCTTCTCCTGCATGCTCGCCGAGGTTTTGAGTTAATATTTTTTTAATTATTACCATTTTGAAAGTGATAATGGCCTCTCACCAATTATTCTATTGATATTTCTTCGATCAACATTTACAACATTTTTTACTCAAAAATCCTCTTCCGTTTTGGAATCACCGTCCTAGGGACTAAGAGTCTAGACCGTACTTCTTAACTTCTTCCACTGTGTCGTTAAATGTCTTGTCTCATTTCATCTCTCACGGGGAATCCACTAAGTCCTGAGATCCACCTGTCTCCCTCTAAGACTCAGAAGACAATCAATGCTGACACAGCGGGGATGGATCTGGGACACAGCTCGTGGGGGCCAGTCCCCACCAGGCCCTTTGTATTCATGACAGAAGAAGGACACCAGGGAGGTGCCGATACTCACTTCTACTCCCAGACTTCTACTGGGATCTCTGAAGGGATGTGTACCCATCAGGACAGGAACAAAGCTACAGAAGCCTATGCAGGACCGAAGGAGATTCAGATGAGATTAAGTTGAAAGAAACTATGAACAAAGCAAGTGTTTAATAAGTGAATAAGTGAATGTGTGTTCATCTGTTGGCACTGAAATTTGGCACCGAGTCGAGAATATAAAAGAGTTTATTATTTAATTAGTAATGTTTTAAGAAAAGGACTAAAACTTTAGGACTTAACAGATTTGTGAATGCACGATAGCCATAATTTATGATTAATGTCATCATTACTCTTGTTATCATACAAAGCTAGGAAGTTGCGTTCAACTTTAGGGTTTAATCTGCATACTAGTCATCATAATTATACGTCAGCTATAATGGCGATCATTTATTGAGTATCTCCTACACGTCACACGTTAACTATTTTAGAAATATTATCTCATATGATTCCAATCTAGCTCTGGAACTCTGAAGTACCAGGGTAAGCCTGGAGAGGTATTCGCATCAAGTTCCTTAAGCAAAATGTGAGAAATAATGGAGCCCTTGACTGAATGATCACAACTCCCAAATTCTGTTATTAAGATTTTGAAAAGAAGAGAGTATAAAGTCAACAGAACCTCAGATAATGCCAGAAATTCCCTTTAGGCAGGACACAAAATCCACCCCCAGGGACACTGGATGTCCCGGGAGGCTCTAGGCCAGTTCCTGAAGGAATTCGGTCCCTGGGCTGAAGGGACCGCAGTTGATGATGAAGGTTAGTGTTTGAAGGTTTAAGAGAAAGAAGTCTATTCAGTCGTGGTTAAGGGGCTCATGCTGCTTGGAGAGAAGGGAGAGTGGCCAGCAGATAAGGACATGAGGCAGATGCGGGGCAGGAAAGCCAGCCTCTGGGTGGGAGTCTCAGCGCTCAGGTCAGAGACACCCAGGAAAGGAGAACAGGGTTGGTGTGTAAGGGCCACGCAGGCAGGGACGCACAGGGCACACACGGAGGACAGATATGGGAATATATGAGGAAATCTAAATGGGGATGACAAGGTACTCAATATATCCTTGTTGAAAGAAAGAATGCGGAAATCAGTGAACGCGTTGGGGGTTCTAGTAGCAAAAATATGATGAGCCCAAATCCACTGGACACTCAAATCTTCTGGTCACTCGTCTGAGGTTACACCAAAGTCAACGCACCACTTTGGAATAAATTCCTTTTCTTTAACTAGACATAAACACAGAGGCTTAGAAGTCTGTATCCTGAGGGGCGCCTGGGTGGCTCAGTCGGTTAGGCGTCCGACTTCGACTCAGGTCATGGTCTCATGGTTGGTGGGTTCGAGCCCCGCATTGGAGTCTGTGCCGGCAGCTTGGAGCCTGGAGCCTGCTTCAGATTCCGTGTCTCCCTCTGTCTCTACTCCTCCCCCACTTATGCTCTCTCTCGCTCTCAAAAATAAACATTAAAAAAAGTAAGTTTGTACCCTTAAAATGGGCTGGATGCTGGGTCTCTCCTGGCTAAGGCTCATCCTGATGAGCAGGTTAGCATTGTCTGTGACAAGAGAAGGCTGGGTGGTTTCCTTCCGGTGGTTTGTAGAGTGGCTTACCAGTCGGATAAACCAGCGCATAACACTGGAAATAAAAAAAAGATTCCCTCAAATCGCAATTGCTTTCCCCAGCACGTGGAACTCAGTTATTGCTTCCTTTTTAAGCTGTGTGAGTCTTGGGAAATGTCGTGGTCATAAATGCAAGTTAGTGTGCTGTCTTGTGAAATGACTATTTATTTATAAAAAGTTGTTTTGTTCTGCTTTTTTAAGCCATCAAGCTTCCAGGGTCTCAAAGCCAGTCCCTTGCGTGTGCGCCCTGGACTCTCCAAGCCTGCCTCCTGGGTTCAGTTTCCCCGCGGGGAAAATAAGGGTTTATTTTCTTGCTATCGTCCTTTGTAGTCTGATGAGACTAAATAATTCCCAGCCACCTAAAGTTTTACCCTCCAGTTCCACTTTCATGCTTACTCTTGCTGCTTATCTTCTATTTCTTATTTTCCCTCGTCCCAGGCTGACCCTTTTCCAGCCTTCAAACCCCCCAGAGCACACAGCCTCCCAAGGGCGAGTCCTCCTTCTCTCTCTGCTGTTCCATGTACGTGTCACCCTGGGCATGCTGTCAACTGGCCCAAGAGTCATCAGTATAAGTGAAAAAGCCTTTCAGCTCCAAGCCTTTAAATATATTTTTCATGTATCGGAGAACATGTAGGTTACTTCGTATTTGAATGTTAGTGTTGATGTCCAATCCAATATCTTTCCTTCCACTTCTCATTTTGTGAAGACTTTATTTTGCTACGGCAGTTCTGGGTTCACAGCAATGCTGACAGGAAGGTACGGAGATTTCCCATATGCTGCCTTGGCCCACGTATCTATAGCCTCCCCCGTCATCAACATTTGTGACAGCTAATGACTCTACATTGACACAGTATAATTACCAAATGTTCATAGTTACTTAGGGTTCACTCTTGGTGTTCTACATTCTATGAGTTTGGATGACTGAATAAGGACCCAGGTCCACCATTATATCGTGTAGAGTAGCGTCACTGCCGTAAAAGGCCTCCTAGTCATCCCTCCCCTCGCCACAGCATTTGGTGTTGCCCGTGTTCTGGATTTCGGCCATTCTGCAAGGTGTATAGTGGTATCTCATTATTGTTTTAATTTGCATCTCCCTAATGACATATGGCGTCATTATTATAATATGCCTGGAGGCGTCGCGGCCAGAGGTATAAATTTGGCGATTTTTCAAATTATTGAAGAAACGGGAAGGGAGGAGTTTCAAAAAGAGAACGTCCAGCGTGAGAAGAGTTTCAGGGTGGAATGTTAGCAGAGCGTCCATGCGCAGAGGCCAAGGAAGGAGCCCATGGAAACCAGGAGGAGGAGCAGAGGAAGGACAGTACAGGGAGCCAAGTGCAGAGACATGCTCCAATTCTTGGGGGTTGGAAGTCAGCACGAAGATGCTGGTTGGCTTTCAAAGAGTGAGAGGCATTTCTAAATCACTCTGGGCTGCAGGCGGTATGTCTTTTGCATATAAAAAAGCATCATTGGGAGAGCATGGGGCTTATTGATATTGATCTGTTGCCTTCCTTTTCTATCCGAACACAATTTGAGCTATCACCCATGACCAAACAACAAGATACTTCGTGTATAAAGTGACACGGATTCATGACATCGCTACCTAACACGGAGCAGCGAAGCTAACAGTGCTTTGCAGGTTTCAGTATCCTAAGAATCTATTGATATTTCACAGATCGCCATCACAATAAATTATGTAACCATAAAGAACCAAGAACATCCAAACAGAGGTCAAATTATTACATTTTTCATAGAGATTAATATTAAAAAATAAAATGTGCCAGTTAACCATGGAGATTGGAAAGATCGTCTTAAACTGTATTCACCAAACGCATCGACAACTAGTAGACTATACAGAATGTACAGATTTTGAAGGCGGACAGATTTAGGACTGGGTCTTAACTCCACCAGTTACTTCTTGGCCACTCGTATGAACCTCGATAAATTATTCCTGTTCGCTGGATCTCATTTATCCACCCTTGACATGCAATCAGAATGGTTTTGTTGCCAACATAATTGGGCAATATTGGAGGTTTTAATTTATGTTGTTTTTATTTTTTCTTGTATCGTGGCAGACTGCTGACTGGGCTCTGGAATTAATTCTCTACTTCTCCTTTTAATAATGGAACAACTCCTTCTACATGGGTTGTAGCTAGGCTCGTGGCAGCTGGCTCCTAGCCCCGCCATGCCTGTCTTGCAGCTAGGGGTGGCCGGATCCAGCTCGGGCCAAAGGGAATGAGTAGAGGTCGTGCATGTAACTCCAGGTCGTCACCTTAGCCGTGCTTATCCTAAGTGTAGTTGAACCAGCAGCCTTGGACCCAGAGATAGAAGCCACATGTTTTAGATGGTACCATTGACCTCTTGGTCCACAGCGGTACATCTGGCTGGATAACGTATCTATTTTTGAATTATTTTATGAAAGAGAGAGATAAACCTCTATTTACTTAAGCTACTGGATTTGGGGGGTTGTTTTGCCTACGGACTACCTCTCATTGTCATCCTTGTTCCCCCCGAGTCATGCTAGTTCACAGTATCATTGCCTCAGAGGAGATTTGTGACCAAGTGTTTTATTTTTTCCCCCACAGCTTACTTCCTTAGAATTTGGAGGATTTGGGAGGAAGCAAAAATAACATAAAAAGGATTCTTTGGTGGAAAAAAAAAAGGTGTCTTGCAAAAGTAGCAAGAAAGTGAGGTTGTCAACCCCCTCTTCCCACCCTCAGCCAAGACTAAAAAAATATTTCCCCGGGGACTGGGGGAAGAAAAGGAGACTTCTAGCAGCCAAGACCATGACATTAGAGCCTGGTTTTTTATAGCCTTCTAGGGAGAAAATAGGACCCCATAGTAGACGAGGCAGACAGAACCAGTATCAGTGCAAAATCTGAGGTCCAGAGGAAAGGCCATGAGCGACAGAGTCTGTTGAACCTGGAAGGGTACTTCAGACCATGGAAAGGAAAGATTAAGCCGACTCTTTGTCAAACAGTTACCCAGGACCAGAGGCCACATCCCCCTACCCCAGCACTTTGGTGATGCCTAAAAACCGGAATAAGGTACTACCACAGGGATTGAGAAAGCCACGCGGAGTGTGACAACTTAATTTTCTACCAGCCCAGAAGAGTGACGGGGTCAGTGACATAAATAGAAAAAAAAAATTGATTATTTCTTTCACATTTAATGTTGATCAGATTTTGCCATACTATACCTGGATAAAATGAATTAACAAATATATTCTGCATTGTACCGTGTTCACTCCCCCCGGGCCTTATCATTGAGCACCTACTTTATGCTAACGAGCAAAGTAGGAAAGCGTTTGAGATACATTCTCTGTTTCTTCATCCAAGGAGCTCAGATCAGCGAAGGAGAGTGAAATGGGTACAAAGCTTTCTATAAAGCACCGTGGACTCAGAGAAGAACGAAAAAACACCTCTGCCTTGGAGAGCTGAACACTTCAAATGAGAGTGACATATGAACCAGACCTTGAAGTAGAAGTACAAGCAGAGGGGACAGAAGGAGAGGATGCATTCTCTGCCCTGAGGCCACACTGTTCAATAATACAGAGGTGACAGGTGGCCACGAGGTTCTGGAGGCCGTGGTCACCAGAAAGGCAGTGGGACCACCACGATGGAAAACAGCACGGGGAGAGAGAGAGATGGGCAGAGGGATGGTTAGCTGGTGGCTTGGTTTCCCCACAACCCGTACTCTCCTCCATCAAAACTTGGCCTTGTGCTTTCAAGAGAAATAGAAACCATCCAGATGGGAAGCGGGGAAGGACAGATACAAAGGTCAAGAAAGAGAAAAGCCCGAGGGTTCAGGGGATGGTGAGCAGCTATGGAGGGGAGGGGCAGGAGCCAGAGATGGATGGAGGCGTGGATGGATGGATGGATGGAGGACAGATGTGAACCACTGGTCCATCCGGGGCACTGCCCGGATTTTAGCCAATCAGTGCTGAGCATCCACAGGGGGAGGACAAGATTTGCTAGTCATGCGGCTTGTGTTCCAGGGGGTCCACCCAAGGGGACTGTCCCACCCACTTCATTATCTTTCCTCTGAACCAGTGGAGCAGGGTATTCCCTTCACATCTGCTTTTGGAAGGCGCTCCGGCCTCGTCTGGCCCGCACTGGAGTCAGGCCGAATGAATAATCACGTGGGTTAGTATGAAGCACTCGTCATGTAGACCGGGAGACACATGGCCAGAAACTACTGGAACTCGGGGCCAGCGGCCAATTGCCTACAGTCTTGCGGGGCCCCACTTGAACAGTATTTCTCATACAAAAGGAAGGAGAAGGGGAAAGGTGACAGAGCACCGTGTTCTGTCTCTCCATGTAGCTTGCGTAGCACGGCACCAAAGGACACCAGCAAGCGTAGGACCAATAAGAGAACCCGGGCCCCTTTTGTTCGTGCCTGCACCTGGGTAGGTGTAAGTTAACGTCTATGCCCCTCCAAGTCTTGTATGCACCCCGACACACCCGGTCCTGCTAAGACCCCCCTGGGCCTGCAGGCGGACAGCACCTGTGTCTTATGATCTAGGTAGGATGCCTACACCGCCTGAGCGGCCCACCATGAGACAAGCTTTGGGGTTTGAAATATAGTCCGATGACCACGATTTTATGCCAAACGGCCTGAGCCTGGCTCGTCACGGAGCCAGACTCCGTATGAAAAGTCATAGCCAGAAGCTCAATCAGAGGCAATTTAATTAAAGTGAGTTGGTTATCTAGGCCCGGCAAGGCTTGCCAATTTGTCACTTGGCAACCAGCAGCCATGTGCTTTCTCGATGGCTTCTTTGTCCTCTGTCACCCAGGATCAGGCTGTGGATTGGTTTGGCTTTCTTTCCCCTCCATATTGCTGTGGCGGCGTTCCATGCCAAAGTTTGCCTTTGGGTTCTTTATTTATTTATTTTTTTGAAGTTTACTTATTTTGAGAGAGACACAGACAGCGCAGGTGGTGGGGAGGGGCACAGAGAGAGGGAGAGAGAGAATCCCAAGCAGGCTCCACACTGCCAGCGCAGAGCCTGTCGCACGGCTGAACTCACAACCAGGAGATCGTGATCTGAGCTGAAACCAAGAGTCGGACGCTTAACCAACGCAGCCATCCGGGTGCCCCGCGTTCTTTTTTTTCAACATGGAGAGTTGGTAAAGAAAGGAAAAAGAAGGTAGGGAGACACTGGGGGCTGTGCTCTTATAAAAGTACCTGCAAAGGATTCATGACAAATAAAAATGAACTTACATTTATTCAGTTAAGTGTGACCTTTCTACTCAGGACTCCAATGAAGAGCTAAACACACACGCACTGCTTACAGGTACAAAGTACTGTTCTAAGCACTCTACCTCCATTGCCTGATATATGACAACAACCTATGAGGCAAATCTTCTTAGAAGCCACACTTTACAGTTGAGGCGATCGTACTGGGTTGAATCGTGACGCCCCTCTCCCCGGAATTCATGTCTACCAGGAACCTCAGAAAGTCACCTGATTTGGAAATAGGGTCTTTGCAGATGTCAACTAAAGGAAGAACGAAGAGAGCATGCTGGATTAGGGTGGGACCGTGCCAAGGTGGAGGCAGAGATGGGCGAGATGCAAGGGGTCAGGGCCAAGGAACACCAGCCACCGCTGGAAGGTGGGAGGAAGGTGGGCAGTGGGTTCTCCCTCAGAGCCTCCAGAAGGAACCAACCCACCTTGAGCTTTGAGAAAATAAATTTCTGTTGTGTGAAGCCACCCGGTTTATGAAATTTGTCATGGAAGTCACAGGAAACCAACACAGCCATGAAAGCCCTTGCCCTTTCACTCAGGTATTAAGGGCAGGACCAAGAGTCTGGGTGTTTCTCTTCACTCTGCTGTGCTGACTCAGAGCCAAAGGGGTGTGTGGGTGTCCTGAGAGGTTGCTCAGAGCCATCATACCTGGTTTCCACTGTATGTCTTTAATGCATTTGATTATTGAAGTCTTGGTGATAAGCCATTCAATATCCCCATTTTCTATAATACTCTTGTATTTGCTTCACTGGCTGCCAGATTACAATGCCTGTTAAAATAAATATGCCTCAATTACCTTAAAATCACTCAACATCACCAGTGTTCCTACCGATATAAAACTACTAGAGTGATACAAATTTTAACAAGAGTTTGAATTCAGAAGTAATAAGGTTTTGTGATATGTGGAACGTGGAGTCATTCTAGCAAAAGACATTTAGAAATGTCTGCTTCGGACCGCAAACATTTAAGTTCAGAGGCAGCCTCCAGACGGAGCCTCTCGAAGGTGTAGGATTTCGAGCACCCTAAACATCTATGATTCTTTGATCTTTAGTAACCATTTTAGCTCAAAACTCCCGTTTGTTTTTAAGGAACAATATTTTGAAGACAGCTGCAAACGGACAAGGATGGAAAACCAAGGGTTGTTCCACGAATCTGACTTTGCATTGACTTTGTTTTACGTGAGAAGAGCAATATCCAAGTCTGACAGCATTTTCAGCTCTCAGGAGCTGTTAAAATGACACCAGTGTGAAATTGAAGGCTGCATCGATGGGGGTAATGAAGACTTCTCCGTTCCTGGCCCATGCAAATTACACTTTGCTAATATCGTTCTTGACCACAGTTTCCCAAATCCTATGCTGTATCAATTCCGACTTCAGGGGATCGATAATGGCATTGGCTCTCATACACATCCAGAAGCTCCTTCTGGCTCTGACACATGTTTGCTGCGTTTCTCTTTTAGGACCGTGGTTTCCTATCTTGTGTTTGTCTTTCATCTCTGAGTCCAGAAATGGGAGAATCACAACCTCTGAAAGACTGTCTTCTGCACCTGAATTTTCTTTTCGTGGTTCTTTTCGTGTACCGTGTTTTCAACAGGTACAAGCTTACTGCGTTTTCTTAGTTCAATATTAAATATTAAAAATTATTTCAATGGGGTTAAGGAAACAAGGGGCTAGAGCAACTGTGGAGAAACCCCCATGAAAATGTGTGAGACTTTTTGCAGGTTTCTCTTAAAGTCACAGTTCTGGCAACTGCACACTTTGGGGGCAATCCACCCCCCACCCACACAGGCTCCGTGACCAGGAACTCAGGTCCACCCCACTGTGGCAGGTATCGTGGCTCTTGGCTATGTAATTGCATGTGCTCTGCATGCCCAGCCTTTCTCAAAGAATCTACTTCCTTCCAATGGCTGCCGAGCGAGTGCAAGGGTGAGGCCACACCTCTGTCCCGGCCCTGCTGACTGGACCAAGTGCTGTCCCCTGATTGGAAAGGAGCCATCCATAGCCTGGCCAGTAACCTTGGCCTAATGAAACAAACGGTGGGATAGGCTGGATTCTCCCAGGGGAATTGGAATGGGCTAACAGGCTAAGCGAGCAGCAGACAGAGACAGGAAGGAATCTAGATAAATTTCATTCATGGCAGACTACGAGGAAAACTCTATGAGCTACGGCTGCTGAGGTCAATGAACGCAGTCCACGTCCTGCCCTTTCTGGGGCTAGGTGTCATAGCTTTCTCTGTATGTCCGAGCCCTTATAATGAATTTTCCTTTCCAATTGAGTGACTTTAATTTACAATTAATTGCCTGGATCAAAACATGAAGTGAAAAGCAACTCATGGACAGAACTTTCTGCCCAGCCCTCCCTATACCCACTTCCTCTCCCACAGATGCCCTGTCCCTCCTTCCTGTTCACGTTCCACTCCCTGTGGGAGCGAAGACGAGACAACACAGCCTAAACAATGCAGGCACAGAGAGGGCTGAGGGAGACAAAGATCACAGAGAGCCGAAATGCCGAGAGGGGGAGAGACCAGGACGCACAAAGCAGAGAGCACCGGGCCCATGACAGGTGGTGGCGAGCTCGCGGACACACACTGGTGGGTCCTGGCGACAGGGTGACAGGATGTCACCGGTGTCAAGTTGACTGGGCCAATAGATAACCAGGTGACACATGATTTCTGGGTGGGCCTGCGAGGGTGTTTTGGATGAGATTAGCATTGGAATCAGTGAACTCATCAAGTGGTTTGCCCTCCCCAACTTGGGTAAGCATCACCTAATCTGCTGAGGGCTTCAACAGAATAAAAAGGGAGAGGAAGGACAATTGTGCTCCTTGGTGCTTCCTGCTTGTCTGCGTGAGCTGGAACACTGGTCTTCAGCTCTTGGACAGGGAGTTATACCACCGGCTCCCCTGGGCTCAACAGAGGTTTTCAGACTCGGGACAGAACTACACCGCTGGTTTTCCTGAATGTCCAGCTTGCAGACGGCAGATGGGCAGATCGTGGGACTTCTCAACCTCCATAATTACGTGAGCCAATTCCGCATACTAAATTTCCTCCATATATATTGGTTCCTATTGGTTCTGCTTCTCAAGAGAACCCTGACTACTGCAATCTCTTAGCTCTTCACTGGAAATGCCTGACAATGAGATGGGAGATACAGAGCCCCAAACAGATGCTCTCTTAAGACTATGGAAAGCAACTCTACCAGAAGACCTTGGTACATCGTTGTTATGGTTATTTTTTTGTTTATTTATTTGACTCATGAGTAATGTGTCAAAGTATGGGTTTGCACTTAACAGCATCCTACTCTCAGGACAAGTCAGGCTTCCAGAAGACCCTCTGTATGTCCAGATAAAGATAGCAACATTTGGACACTCATCGGACATTTCTAAGTAAATTCGAAGTATATCTAAAGTATTAGGGGGCTGACCACGATTTTCACTTATCTTCTGTCTTTCTGACATTTACGGGATAAAGTAGCAAAGCGATTGTGGAATGTGACTCATCTTTGCTGCTTTCCCAGCCATCTGCAGGATATTGAGAGACGCACAGTTTCCAGGCTGTGAACATATAGCATGCTCCACGTCCCAAACCGACGCCGGCAGCTGGGTGCTAATGGCCTCTTCCCAGCAGTGCACCCAGCTAATGGGCTCTTCCTGACACTCGGTCAAGCATCGCTAATGCCCAGCGCATTGCCGGCCCACACCAAAAGCGAGAATTCCACTTCCGTGTTTGAAGAGACCTCTCCAGGGGTCCCTCCCTTCGGCCACGAGAGCCAGGGGACTTGGATGCACAGCATTAGAGGAAATGGCTTCTGAGAGGTAAGAGACGATCAGGAATCACGAGTCTGAAATGGGATTCGATTGTGAACCCACAATGCCTTTGTCCGGGAGACAGAAAACCGGAAAGGACGCAACATTTTTCTTTTAGGAATCCATCCATCAGTTTGATTCTGATGTCAATATCAAAGAAGCGTGTGTGAAACCCTCCGTCACACTAAATGGATCTGAAATGATAACTGGCCCTCGGGGCTGGGAATTTACCCGTGAACACACTGCAGTTAAGTGTCTGCAGCTCTCTCAGCAATCTGCTCCTTACACACACGGAGTGGTAGGGAACCTTCCAAACTGGATAAGTTGGGTCGGAATGTACAGGGTTTATAAGTATTTGTGTTCTGCAGGTGCAGCCCTGTGTCCCTGGTCCTCTGCACTCATTTTTCACTCGGGTCTCCCTGGAGAGCGCTGCAAGTACACAAAATAGACTCATGAGATTGCACCCTTCTGCCAAGAGTAGGAATCACAAACTTCATGATTCCTCTGCCTAAAAATATGAACTGATATGATTGAACGGTCACACCCCCCACCTTTTCTGGTCATGGCTACCTCTGTTTCAACTCTGCCTTGGTCACATGGGGAAGGTAAACAAAGTCACATCAAAGGGATTAAAAACAGCGTAAGTTAAATCAATGGTTCTTTCATAGCTAAATGAAATGGGAGGGCATATATTCTCTTATGATGTCTTCATCTCATTCCCCCCTCCCCCGCCACTGAACTCATGAATATTAAATGAATATATTCATCATCCTGTCCCATTTCCCTCAGGATGTTCCCCTGCTTTCCCAATTTACAGACGTCAAGCTAACCAGGTGTGAATAAAGAAGACTTTGATTTATCCCTCCTCCTCTGATGGGAAAATCCTTGCCTATAATCCTCGACATCTTAATTTAAGTTTACGTACTTAGAAAGCCAGCGCTAATGAATACAGCTATTTACCTTTGATTAGGTAAATCCATCAATCAACAGTATAGATAGACTTTAGGACCGGAAGAAACCTCATTAGCATCCATTTCAAAGTCTTCATTTTAAAGAAGAGGAAACTGAGGCCTTAAAGAGGTCGGGCAACACGCCCTGTTCCTCCCAGGGAAAATCGCCAGGGCTCAGACGTGATCAGATTGGGCAGCTGCCAGCGGGTGGAGGGATGAACACAGAAGGTCCCACAGGGCTGGACCGTCACCACCAGCCCAAGGAACTAGGAGATAAAGGCGACCAATGGTGTGAGCTTTTCAAAAAAACACCGTTGCCCTTTTAAAAAGTTGTCTTCCATTCCAAGACAGTCATTCTTACTTTTCAGGATTAACATCTTTCCCTAAATGTAACGATGGCTACCATAAAAACAGTGATTCTGAAAATGTCTTTACCAAGAGAAATAAGAGATTTCCCTCCCTGGATTTGTTTCTACTTTTGATTTTTTTTTCATAATCGCTTTATTTACTGCTCTATCATATCTAAAATTCAGGGAAACCACCGCCTTAAGCTCTAACGAGTCACTGGAGATTTTTAAATCAGAGAGTAACATGATCGGAGAAGTAATTTGGGAAAATTAATTGTCCTTCGGTGGAGAGTATCAACTTTAGTGGGAAGAAAATGGAGTCCGAAGCCTGCTTAGAAAACAGTCGCTACACAATCAGCACAGAGTAAGAGGAAAGAGCAAGCTGGGGGCTGGGGGGTGAGGGGGGCACAGCAAAGGCCGAAACAGAGGACCAGGCAAAGGGGTGTTAACAGACAAGAGGACTACGAGATTTCAAGCCCAGATACACAAAAGGATAATGCTTTACAAAGGAGCCAGCAAAATCTGGAGAAGTTGGTGGGGGTGGGGGGACAAAAAACACCCTGATTTATTTGCCAACAGCTGTATTTGGTGTGAAGATACAGTAGATGCATTAGGGAGAGTGTTCGATTGGAACTTGGCAATGCCGAGCTCAGATTCCATAGGGAGGTCAAGGTATTCCTATGGAAAACTCACAAAAATGTAGGAGTCACAAGCATGGAGAATAGAGACACAGAGAGGACCAAGATACACAGATACGGACAGACAGACAGAGAAGATCAGCCAGAGAGAGAGAGGAAACCCAGGAAGAAAGGGGAGTTTGAATATGAAAGATCTAGTGTTCAGTTCCTTCCTTCCTCTCTCCTTCTTTCCCTGCTTTCCATCCATCCATCCATCCATCCATCCATCCATCATCCATCCATTTACTGAGCACTTACTCTGTTCCGGCCCTGAACCGCACTCCAACTAAGCCACAGTTGCAGTGTAGGTATGGCGAAGGCTGAGCCAACTAAAGAAATCCATCAGGTACCAAGGAAGAGGAGGGGACGAGTGAAAGACACACCTCGCTTCTACCGTCCCCGTGTCTCCCAGCTCCCTTTTTCCTGTGCTCTTTTGCTCCCAACCTCTGGGCTGCCCAGAAGCTGTGGTCAGACTGCTGAGCCGAAATCAACAAAATGTGGACATCGAATGCAAAGCGTCGACCCTTCCAGAGTGTAGGGCGGGCTTCCATTGCTGCCTACGTTATAGGCAGAACAGACCTAAGCAAAGACCACCAGGATCCTTAGTCAGGGCAGGGAGGCTCAGGTTGGGAACCTGGCCACAGACCTCTGAGAGCGTGCTTCCTGTTGGGGACAGGAGCTGCTGCTCTGCTCTTCCGTGAAGATTTTATTCAATTCTCTGGGAAGAAAAATGCTTTCAGTGGCAAGATGTAGAAACTGCTGACTGAAGCGAAGTGATTCCTCTTTAACCGCACATCAGCCAAATGGAAGGGAGCCCCAAGATCAGGGTGTTCTCTTTTAAACAAATTTCTGGATCCAGAATCACAGTTTAGAGACAGAAATAGAAATGTGTGTGTGTGTGTGTGTGTAGAAATATATATACACACATATACATATATATAAACATGGACACACATATTATATATAAATATACATATACATGTGCATGCATACAGACATTTCAACAAATATTAATGAAACACACAAAATGAAAAGAAATAAAATAATTACAACTATGCTAAGTTATGAGGAAGACAGACATGGTGCTCCTACACAAGACATAACAGGAGGGGGCCTACAATGAGGTAAATTCGATCTCCTCATTTCGGAGAGGAGCGTGAAAGCCTTATTAAATTCTTTAATTTGTTGCATGTTTTAAGCGATTTCCTCAATTAAAGTATAAACAATAATATTGCAATGATTTTCTTTTTCCTTTGTGGAGATTTTAACTATTGGGTTTAATTATTCCATTTGGATTTCACGCATGTGCCCAAGGCTTCTAAGAAATGAGAATTCTGGTAATAAGTCAAATGAAAAATGCATAATAAATAAAATACATTCTGGAACAACTTGACATTGAAATTTGACTTTCCTTAAAAGTTACCATCTCCTGTAGGTCCATCTCTGAGGAGGAAGCGTAGTTTCTGTTTTTGAGTGGTTCTTTTTGATAATCGAATATTTATAGCAAATTGTACTAAATGTGCTGTAAGATTTGTTGTATTCAGAGCTATGTATGGCTTCGCTTTTCTATCCTTGACTCTCCGCTCCCGTATGACAGGCGTGCTAAGACCGGTAATGGCATTACGTGGTGGCCGCAGAACCAGTGACTGCCATGGCTAGGAGCCCCAGTCTGCAGCAGGGGGCTGTGTGTTCTGACTGTGCCACACGGCACCAGCGCACCTGGACAGCATGGATTGTGCACAGATGTGGTTGCTGGGTGCCGTGCCTTCAACCCTCACCTTGCCATTCCACCCTCTCTCTTCCTGCTGGTCTCCTCAGGGTTCCCAGGCTGTTTGCGCAGAAGTCCCACAGCAACTGTGAGGCAGCTCAGCCAGAGCCTGCTCTAGGCCCGTTGGTCAGGCAACTAATTTTGTTTCCCTGTCTTAAGGAAGAGACAGCATCAGTATTCTTGACCAAAAGTGCAGGAAGGTCAACAAGATGGCGGCATCACCGGTCGTGACATTGCTCCCCCTCACAGGAACAGCTAACATTTAATCATGAAAGAGACACCACTGAGGGAATCTTAACACACGGGGAGAGGGAGGGGTGGAGACTGAGGCAGCCCCTAGACCATGGAGACCAAGACAGATCACACTGGAAGGTAAGAGAAGCGGCTACACACTGACCGCATTGCCCCTCTCCCAGGCCAGTCCAGGGCCACCCCCAGAGTCTCACCAGAGCCTCTAGTTCCTCCAGTGGGAAAAGAGAACCTGGGGGAACAACCAGCATCCCCCCAGCATTGCGGGTTGCTTTGTGGGAGCCCTGCTTGGATCTTGCCCCACAGCGATCTCAGGGGGACTTATGCAGCCCGGCCCTGGGACTGTGTCTGTGACAGAGAGCTGGGGAGGGGGTTTGCAACCAGCATACGAATTTCGGCAGACGGGGTTCAGACCTGCAGTGCCCAAGAAGCAATGCCAACCAGCAGCTTTCCTCATCTGCAGGACCAAGTCGGTGGTGCGCTCTGACCAGGGAACTCAGTGGGGTGCAGCTCTACCTGACCTGGATCCTCAAGCGAGGTTTGCCAGCTCTAGAACCTGGTTTGCCCATGCTCGGGCAAGGCGCTGAGTCACAGCCCCACCCGCTGCGGAGACCCCCCCATCTGACCAGAAAGGCGACCTGCAAACCGTGCAGCCTGGTGGCACTCAAGCAGAGAGGGGCGTGAGCAGAGCTGACTGCCCTCAGAGCGAACCCAGTACCTAGCATGGAGTGTTCCAGCGCGGTGCACAGGCAGGTGGATTTACTCATAGCCGAGGCTGAGGATAGCTCCCTGTCCCTCCCGACTGGATAGCCTGTTTAAGATATTGAAAGTAGCCTGGAGCTGTCCTTCCCCTCCCCACGCAGGCAAGGGGGCTAAGACGTAGGTCCACCTGCTGTGGCTCCGAGGCCCCCCTCTGACCAGAAGGGCTGATGAAAACCCCTGAAAGCCATGGCGTCGTGGTGCCTGGGCTGAGAAGGACAGGCAGAGCAAAACCAGTGGACATGTTTGGCCTGAGAACCCAGGGCATGGCTTGGCTCCAGTTGAGACCACAAGAACAAGAACAAAAAGCTTTACCAGCTTTAGGACTGCTTCTCCCACTGAGCCCGCACAGGGAAACTAATTCGGGCTGAATGTCGCCTCCAGCCTGACCAATCAGGGATCCTAACCAAAGCCCAAAGGAAGTTTCGTAGCCCATCCAACAGCCCTACATACAGTGGCACTCGAACAAAAAGCACAGCTTGTAGCTTCCCCCACCTGTAGAGCAAAACCAGTAGCCTCACCGGATCAGGGAGTTCGTTGCAAACTCTCGCCTGATTCGGGTTCTTAATTGTACATACCATGTAGCCCATCCCGCTGCTCTCCTGAGACAGGGAAATTAATTCACAGCCCCATCTACTATGGAATACGATACCTAGTCCCAAGCATTTAGTAAGCCTGGACAGAGAATCCAGGCAACCGCAGAGCTCATCCTACAATTTCACTTGGGTAGGAACCAAGCTGGCAGTCCACCCACCCAACTGTTTTCAGCCAGTGGCCCATCCCCCTTCCCCAACATTAGAGCTCAAACGATTGCCTCACCCCCAAAATAGACCATAATAGCAGGTACCACCTACCCAAGGACATTACCAGCAGACACACCCAGAAACACAAGCCAAGTGGACTGGTGAAGATCTGTCCCTGCCTAATCAAACCTGGAGAGTCTGAAAGAGGAGCCCCAATAGTCAAACGTACAGGTGAAGACTTTCTCAAATGAATAAACAAAAACCTAAAAGCGTTCATTACCACCAGACAGAGCTTACAAGAAATGCTAAAGGGAGTTCTTTGAGTGGAAGTAACAGGATTCTAATTAATATAATAAAAACATAAAAAGGTAGCATAAAACTCATTGCTAGTAGGAAATATATAGTCAAAGCTAGATTCTGTAATTTGATGATAGTGTTGCATAATTCACTTGCAACTCTAGTTTAAAACTTAAAAAAAAAATGAATGTAGTAAAAACAAAACATAACTACACTAAGCTCTTATTAGCTAAACAATATATAAGATATGTAAATTGTAACAGCAATAACCTAAAATGTGAGGGGAGGAACAAGCAAAAGTGTACAATTTGCAAATTCTATTGAAGCTGTTATCAGCTTAAAATAGGGTGTTATAATTTTAAGATATTTATGAAAGCCTCGTGGCAACCATAAAAGACAAGCCTGTAGCAATTAAACAAAAGAACATGATAAAGAAGCCAAAGCATACTGGTACAAAGAGGCATCGTAACACACACAAAAAGACAGCAGGATTTTAAAAAGTGAACAACGAATCTACAAAACAGCCAGAAGAGAAGTAATAAATGATAAAAAACTTACCTATCAATAATTACTTTAAACATAAATGCGTTAAATTTTACAATCAAAAGACATAGAGCAGCTGAATGGATAAAACAATAATAGCCAATGATATTCTGCCTACTGGAGACTCACGTTAGCCTTAAACACACATAGACTAAAGGAGAAGGGATGGAAAAAGACATTTCAAGCAATGGTAACCCAAAGATTACTTTCAAAGTATTACTGCTTGTGGACAATACACCTGGCCACCCAAGCGCTCTGATGACATGGACAGTGAGACTCATGTACATTCTGCAGCCCATGGATCAAGGAGTATTTCGACTTTCGAGTCTTAGGATTTAAGAAATACATTTTGTAAGGCTATACCTGCCATGAACAGCGATTCCCCTGATGGATCTGGGCAGAGTAAAATTGAGAATCTTCTGAAGGATTCACCATCCCAGATGCCATGTGCAACACTCCTGATTCATGGGGAGAGGTCAAACTATCAGCATTAATAGGAGTTTGGAAGAAGTTGATGCCGACTGTCATTGACGACGGTGAGGGGTTCGAGATCAGTAGAGGAAGGAACTGCAGATGCGTTCGAAATAGCAAGAGAACTAGACTTAGAAGGGGAGCAAGAAGATGTTAATGAATTGCTGCCATCTCATAATCAAACTTTAATAAATGAGGAGTTGTTTCATACGGACGAGCAAAGAAACTGGTTTCCTAAGACAGAATCTACTCCTGGTGAAGACGCAGTGAGCACTGTTGAAATGACAGTCAAGGATTTAGGGTACTGCATGAATTTAGTTGACAAGGCATCAGTAAGGTTTGAGAGGATTGACCCCAATTTTGAAAGAAGTTCCACTGTGGCTAAAATGCTGTCAAAAAGCATCACGGGCTACAGAGAAATCGTTCATGAAAGGAAGAGTCAATTTCTGTGGCAAATTTCACTGTGGTCTTATTTTAAGAAATTGCCACAGCCACCGCCACCTTCAGAAATCACCTGATCAGTCAGCAGTCAGCAGTGACACCAGACCCTCCACCAGCAGAAGGATTACCACTCACTGAAAGCTCAGATAACTGTTAGCACTTTTTAGCAATCGAGTATTTTTTACTTAGGGTGCGTACATTGCGTTTTTAGACATAATGCTTTGAACAGTTAGTAGACTGCAGTATAGTATAAACATACAGTTTTATGTACACTGGGCAAACAAAAAATTAATTTGACTCACTTCGTTGCAATACTCAATTTATTACGTTGGTCTGGAACACGACCCGCAATATCTCTGAGGTATGCCTGTATGCGAAAGGCCAATGGGTATAAGAAAAGAAGCTGAACATCACTGGTCATTAGGGAAATGCAAGTCAAAACTACAGGGAGATACCACCTCAGGCCTAGGAGAATATCTATCATCGTTAAGACAAGAGATAACAAATGCTGGCGTGGACGTGGCGAGAAGGGAACCCTTCGTGTGCGGTTGTGGAAACTGGCGCAGCCGCCGTGGGAAGCAGTATGTAGGGTCCTTGAAAAATCAGAAGCAGAACAACCACGTAATCCTGTAATTCTATTTTTGGGTAATTATCTAAAGGAAATGAAAAGACTACCACACACACACGCACAAAATACATGCCCTCTTTTTTATTGCAGTATTATTTACGATAGTGAAGACACTGGAAGTCCTTCGATGGATGAATGGATAAAGACGTTGTAGTGTGTGTGTATACATATATATGTATATGTGTATATATCTAATACTATATATATTTAGAGATATCTTTTGTATATATACAATGGAATATTATTCAGCCTTAAAACATGAAGAAATCCTACCATTTTGACAACATGGATCAACTTTGAAGACATCACGCTAAGTGATACATTTTGACAATGTGGAGGGATCTTGAAGGAATTATGCTATGCGAGATCAGTCAGACAAAGTCACATATATGTGTGATCTCACTTATTGTGGAATCTTAAAAGAAAAACAACAACCACATGCATAAACAAAGTGATCAGATTTGTGGTTACCAGAGGTGGGGGGAAGGGAGCAGGAGGAGGGGGAATTGGAAGAAGGTACTTAAAAGCCACAAACCTTCCAGTTACAAGTATCTGAGACATAATATACAACATGATGAGTATAACACTGTTGTTTGATATATAGAAAAATTGTTAAGAGAGTCAATACTAAGTTTATCATAAGAAGAAACATTTTGGGGGGCGCCTGGGTGGCTCAGTGGGTTAAGCTCCCAACTTCGGCCCAGGTCATGATCTCACGTGAGTTCGAGCCCCGCATGGGGCTCTGTGCTGACAGCTCAGAGCCTGGAGCCCGCTTCGGATTCTGTGTCTCCCTCTCTCTCTCTCTCTCTCTCTGCCCCTCCCTCGCTCATGCTCTGTCTTTCTCTCTCTCTCTCAAAAATAAATATCAAAAATTTTAAAAAAGAAGAAACATTTTTTCTTTTTTTTTTTTGTATGTATATGAGAAGATGGAGGTTAGCTGACCCTATCGTTGTAATCGTTTCACAATATATGTAAATCACGTCATCATGCCCTACACCTTGAACCTCTACAGTGCTGTATGTCAATTATTTCTCAACAAAACTGGTGGGAGCGGGGGGAGTGGAGAGAGTGTTGGTTTGGACTCAGATCTGGTTGTTGCGGTGACTGTGACCTCAGTTCAGATGAAGACCTCCTCTTCCTCTTCTGAGAAAGGAATGACAGATCTGACTGGGCGGGGACTGTGAGCTGAAGTAAGCAAATGGCGGCAGCATCCTTGTGCTGGACCTGCCTTGGTCCCTCTCTGGCTATTTATTGAAAGAAATTAGGGTCCACTCAACACATGAGGAAGTAAAAATTCTCTTTGTGCCAGTGTAGTGGGACCATTATGTCATTAATGTATAATAATAATAATAATAATGATAATATCAGTAGCTGGTTGAGGCCTTTTAAATGGAAGAGTTGCTCATGGTCTCGAGCATAAGTAAGAAAATCGACAGTCGTGATACGTGTGATAAATGTCACGAGAAAGTTATACACAGGGTGCTCTAGAAGAAGGTGGAGGACTCCTGTCACACGCTGGGAGGGTGGATGGTGTTGAGCTGTTCCAGAAAGGCTTCTCGAATGAGCTGATTCCTAAGAGTATGCAAAGATAAGAGCGAGCCAGGTACATAGGGTGCCTTTTACAAAGCAGCCAGATAGAAGGGGCAAGGTGACAAAAATCCTCACATGTCTTGCTCGAGTTCTTCATTTTCATCTTGGGGGTGAGGGGTCACCAGTGAAAGAAGCTGAGTGACAGGGTGAAAGTCACATTTGTGTTTTCGAGAGCTCACCCTGTCAGCAGGAGGAGTCTTCTAGCAAGAGGCATGGAAAAGAAGGCGAGAGGGTGAGAGCTGTTCAAAGGTGACTTTGGTGGTCCGGGCAAGAACGAGGGGGTGGTGAGGAAAGTCGAGCTGGGAGCTATTTAGGAAGGAGGACGGGTCATCCTGGAAGATTTATTGAACATCGGGAGTCCTGAGGAAGAAGAAGGAATCCGGGAGGAATCTTTTAAACATGAGGTGGGAAGACATATTTTTCAACCAAGTGGGATGCATCCCTCATTCCGTACCTCCCGCCCGGCTGCCATTCTTTCTGACTTTCAGAGTAAAAAAGTTTCATTCTGTGAGGAGACAATCATTTCATAGGTCATGGGCCCTGTAAAAGCCCTCCTTTGTCTTTTAATTTCACACTTAACAAAACTTCTTCTTCAGCCTAATTTATACACCCGATCATCCCACCGGGCGTGTATTTTCTCTCTTCCATGAATTAATGCACCATTCCTACAGATCTGAGGAAAGATTTATATTCTTGCCTTAATTTTGAAGTTCTTTAAACCACATTTCCTGCTTTTCCTGTCTCGCTTCCTGAATCCTGGAATAAATTATATTTTGCTAACCGACCCATCCTCATGAGGGTATGTTGAAGTTATTGACTATTTTGAAGAACTTTTTTTTTAATGTTGCTTCATTGATTGTTTTGACTTCCACATCCACGTGGACCACGGTCACTGGTGGATGCAGTGGGTAGCCATGGCCGAGGGCAGAGTTACCTGGTTTATGTGGAGACACGGGACTAGGACTTTGACCTTCTCCACTCTTGCCAACTCTGGTCACTACAGGCCTCCTGTTTTACTTGGCCTCTTACAAAACAAAACAAACCTCCTTACTTTAAGAAAAAGCAAATAGACTAAAACACTTGAGACATTATAACAGCGTATTCCACGTGGAGTGTCTAGTTTCACTCCCTGGTTGTGCCTTTTTCTAATACTCTCTAGAGAATAACAACTGTCAGCACTACACGGTGCAATGTCATTTACTGAAAACAGCCAGTCACTGTGCTAGAACGAGTTCGATATGCATATATTCACGTGGGAATTTTCTAAGCATGTGATGATTTCACACGGAGTCCAGCCTTTGACTCTGGCGGAATATGACCAAAAGGAAAATACGGAGCTAGGACCCAGCATTGTGGGTCCCTGCTAAACCCGACATCTGTCTCCATAGGAAGAGAATGGCCACACAGACTCTTCCAGGCACAGAGTATCATTAGTACAATCATCTGTTGCAATCTACCATAATGAGGTCAACGATAGCAATGATCCTACTGAGGCTGTAAAACAAACGAGGCTAAGAGGCAAAGCACACCATACGGTTCATTATGTCGTCTATACCACCCAAAGTGCAATGTCTAAATATGACTTGGTGCCATCCAATTCATAGGCGTCTCTATAAAGTAACTGTTTGACTTGTAGAATCGGTCACTATCTTTTAAAAAATGTAAATTTTTCATTGAAACATTATACCATGTCAAAATGAAAAATAGCTGAATGAGGAAATACGAGTCAACCAAGCTTGTGAAATCGGAATATGCATAGTCACACGGCGTGACCTTGTGTCGCATACGTCCTAAGTGAGACAGATGCACTCACTCGTATAGATTAAGGAAGCGGAGGGAAAGGTCAACAAGGGTGAAGGGTACAGTAAGTTTTACACGATGTTTTGTTCTAAATATTTATAATATACTAACATTATATATTAATATATACTAATAGGTTATAAATGATCACATTTAATTCATTAAGGTAATACTTTATACCGTAATCAGGATGTCTATTGATCTTAATAGCATAAATGATAGTTCATCGATATCAGAAACCACCTCATCCCTATTTTGTAAAAGTGAGTTTATAGCCCCTGCGGTGCTTCTGAAATCATACCCGGTAAACGTCGTTACTTGAAAATGATATTTCTGTAGAATGAGAAAATACCACAAGGTGATATTTAAATAATTTAACCTAGCATTTTCCAAAATGTTTATCATACGATGATGAACCTTTATGATTTTCTGTCAAAAAAAAAAAAAAGAAAAGAATCTGTGGTTAGATAAGTTTAGGACGTGCAACTTCTTACCTTGGTGACTCAAATGCTCTTGAGCAACAGACATGCGTGTCTGCTTACCCCAGTCCTTTCCTGGTCCCTTCCCTTTCCCCCCATACTGAACATTAAATGCTAGAGTTCCATATAGCACACTTTGGGAAGCGCTGTTTTGGAAAGATTTTATAGCCCAAACCAACCGTGAGGCATCGAGAATAATTAAAAGTAAATGACACAGTTGAAAGTGCACGAAGTCATAGGACAAAATCATTGAGTCCGTTCCATAGACTACACAAGGGCCAAATAGCTTCCCTTTTAATGTTCCAACCCAATAAGTTGGGTTGGAAATCCTCGAATTGACATGATGAAATTTTTCTAGATTTTCATATGGAAAGATAAACTTACTTTCAGGACACCCATATGAAGATCCATGGTGTTTATTTGAACATTCTTCATATTCTTTCTTCTGAGGCTTGCTAAATAAGACTCGAAACCTCCTTGGACAGTTGTTCGAGTTGTTAGTTTCCTTAATATAGCAATAAGGGAGAGAGCCTTTCTATTTCACTAAAAAAATACAAATAAGCTTCAATGATTTTTTTTCTGCTGGTTCACTCACGTCTTTTGGCGGCATCTCTTCGACCTTTGCTTTCTTTCTTTTTCCCCTGGCAGACATGCAAACCTTGCACAAGAAGTGAAGAGAAGTTGATGGAAGATTAAGTACCTCAAGACGTCCCACACATCCCATGATCCCTCCTCACACTGCAAAGTCTATTACGTTCCAATAGAAGGTCATGGTGCCTGTTCGAGTGTCCACAACATACATCTAGCCTTCACCCCAAAAGTCTTTCTCTCCCTTATCGCTATATTAAGTAAACTAACAACTCAAACAACCGTCCGAGGAGGGTCGGAGCGAAGGAAAACAACTATATTTTTCATTCGAACTACTTCAAAGAAGGTAGAGGAATTTCAGCTACTTTCTAGAAACGCATAATAGAAGAAATGCCATCATTTGCTTTCCAAATTTCTATACAACCCTATATTATATTACTCAAAGTGTCAACTTTTGTTTTAAAAACACTGAAGAATTTTATCCAAATCAAATTAGATCCAAACGGGTGAGGATTTTGTCAGAGGCATTCCAGGATAGAGAATTTGGTTCCAGAAGTCCTGTTCATGACGTGTGAACTTTTTATGGACATAGAGCCTTGCTGTTCAGATTTTTATCCTGTTTACATCACACTTAAGAAAACTCAGCCCCTAATTTCCTCCCTTCAAAAGGGACTGTTGTTGTTGTTTCAATTTTTAGCTCATTTCCTTTATTCATACTGCCTTTGTCATGCGTCAACAATGTTGACCAACTTCAGACTCCAAACAGCTTTAAGCATGAATTGTCTTTCTTTCTCCCTGGGGGTATGGGAGGGACGGAGGATGGGAAGCCAGGTAGAGACTCTGGGTGGAGGCATACTTGAACAAAGCTGAACTTAGCTTGTATTTTAATTCACTTGTGTAGGTGCCCTTCTTCAGAGAGGAGACTCCCGTTTGGACTCTAAACCACTAGAGGGGAGGACCGTGCCTCTTTTCTACCTTGTACATTTCCACGGTGCCTCATTTATTACCGAACACAAAACGGCATCTTAAATACTTTTTCAAGAAGTGGATTAATAATAACACGAATACGAAATCAGAGCAGAAGCCCTCCATGGGAGACCTATTTAGTTACATGGAGATTTGAAGAAGTAAAGGGTTTACGAGATTAAGAAATATTATCGGAGTCACTTGGCCACCATCGCCGCCGGGCTGTCATGGTTAATTCTGGCAAGAATGGCACTCATAAAAACATGTGCACGGTGAACCCCATTGGTTTTGCTCGTCTAGTCTTGTCTGTGGTAAAAGCATCATTTTTTCACTGAGTAACAAAGTATACTGTGTCACCCCACTGTATGCAATGTCACCCTCAGGAAGGCGTTCTGTCCTCTCCTGCACAAGACAGGGACATGCGATACAAGTTCAGCCAATCAGATGCTCTTTTCCAGGAATCTGAACATTGAGGAAAGATGATTTGATCTCGTAATGCTGCCCTAAAAAGACAGTCCCCTACATGCATTACCTTGATCCCTGAAGCCCTTTGGCTTCTGCTCTTTCAACGGCATGAATGCCCTTATACTCCTCAAATAAAAAGGAGCCTCTTCCTTAAAAATATAATTAGCCAGAATCAGGTAAATAAAATGGGCAGAGAATCAAAATGCCCTCAAGAACCAGACTTCCTGATGCATACGTGTCTGGTGAAGGTTCCATTCATTAATTCAGCTAATCTGTGCCAGGGACTTTGTGTGGGGAACTGAGTGGTGCCAAGACCAAGTTCAGTCTTCCTGGATTTTCATTTTAAGGAGGCAGAAATCAGGACATAAACAAACGAGTAACACGTGGACAGATTGCTATAAAGGTTACGAAGGGAAATAACAAAGTTCAATGTCAAGAAAGTAATATCAATGACCTACTTTGGATTCACTGCTCAGGGAAGCCTCTGTGAGGTAGACAAAAGTGCCCTCACTAAAGAGACTGTGGCAGAATGCCAACAGCTTTGCATGAATAAGTTCTTAATATGGTCTTTTCAAACTGTGGGTTCTGATGTATTCGTGGGTTAAAAAAAATCAACGTAGCAGATTGTAGCTTTCATTCATTCATTCATTCATTCATTTATAGAGAGAGACAGAGTGAGAGAGCACACACACGTGAGCAGGGGAGAGGCAGAGAGACAGGGAGAAACAGAGAATCCCAAGCAGGCTCTGTGCAGTCAGTGCAGAGCCTTATGTGGGACTCAGTCTCATGAACTGTGAGATCATGACCTGAGCTGAAATCAAGAGTTGGGACACTTAACCGACTGAGCCAGCCAGGTGCCCCTATGGCCATTATGGTTAAAAGGTGGAATAGAGGAGAGTGGAACAGAAAATATCAAAGAGCATTGCCCATAGTAAAGTGGGTAATGAAAATTTTGTTTCTATGGGCCCAAAGGAGTTTGAAAAATATGACCTAAAGAAACGTTCTGAGAAGGCAATGATTACACAGACGACAACTGTAGGTACTAGCACAAAAATCTTAAGCAAGGCTTGGCATCTGGAGCAAAGGATGCCCCGGGCATCTCAGAGTTCCTAGGGTAGGCAAGGAACGCCCTCTAGGATAGGAAAAAAGCAGGGTCCACGGACACAGCCTGCCTTGTGAGAAGAATCCACTCATTCCCCAGTCAACAAGGATAGAGTGAAAAATCTGCTCCGGGCCCGGTCGTCTGTGTTTGGCAAGATGGCGGTGGGTTCGACATACTCTTCATGAAGCCGGAGGCTGGAGGCGATGGCTGCAGTTGACCAGTTCACGACCACTGGTGTTACTCCAAATCTCAGCAGATGGAGAAGAACCTGTCGCTGGGAGGTCCTCTGGAGAAGGGGCAGTCACAGGTCTACAAAGGAACTGGGACACGAGAGCACTCAAGGAGAGCATCTTCTCCCTGCTGTGCACCGGCGCCATTGGGGAGGCCGTTGAGGGCAGTTATGGCTGGTGGGAGGGGGAACTTCCGGAGCTCAGTCAGAGAATGTAAGTGACAATGGGAAGAAGGTCACTGAGAAGTAGTGTGAGCATTACAAATTTTTTAAAGCAAGCAATTTCTCTAAGGAATTATACACCTGAATCGATGCCCACCTTGGCCTTCAGGCAGCAAACCAGGGCCTTCACAGGATGAGGCAGAGAAACTACCGCACGCTTTTTGCCAAAAGACTGGGATGGGCTGCTAAGGGAAGCAGTGAGCTGTGGGCCTTTGTAGGACAGAGGAGTTTGTTTCATTGACCCTCTCAGAGCCAGAGACGGCCATCACTGTCGTTTTATGCCTTTGTAATTTACCATGCTTGTATGGATGCTAGATTGACAAAATTCACCTGCCGCCCGGGTTCATAAAACATATTGTCTGCTTATCTGCCATCATTGTGTGGTATTTTAGCCATGGCTTGACAGGCAAGGAAAGTGGGGAAAAAAACCTAAAAGATTCCAACCAACGGGCTGGGTTTCATGTTGGTTGGACAACTTTGCAGATCCTCGTGCTCAAAGGCCAACTCCTCTAATCTAATGTTGGTTGCCAATGACACCTAAATGAACCAATGGGGGGATAGAAGGGACAACAGATACATCTTGGCAGAGGCGATAATTGAAGATGGGCTGCAGGTAAAGAGAGATCTGTCCATATTGGACTCCTAGTAGCAATAATAGCTACCATCGTTGTAGAATGTACTCTATGTACGGCACTGTAGTAAATACTTCACATTTAATCCTTATGACACTCCTCTAAACTAATATCCTCATTTTAAGATTATGGTTAAAGAGTAAAATGGAGAGGGCCTGGGTGGCTCAGTTGGTTAAGCAACCAACTTCAGCTCAGGTCATGATCTCGCGGTTCATGGGTTCGAGCCCCGCATCGGGCTCTGTGCTGACAGCTCAGAGCCTGGAGCCTGTTTTGGAGTCTGCGTCTCTCTCTCTCTCTCTGCCCTCCCCCCTCTTGCACTCTGTCTGTCTCTCTCTCAAAAATAAATAAACATTAAAGTAAAGATTAAAACTGAGATTAAGTAACTAGGTCAAGATCACCTAGTTAGTAAGTGGTAAGGCTAGATCCAGATACTGGGAATAGAGGACAAAGGTCTCAGCTCTTGGGGAAAAAGCAGATGGAGAACCTGGAGGCAGACAGAGCCCAAACCAAACTGTCTAGCGTTTAGGAGTAAAGCATGTAGAATTCAGTAGAAGATTCCAGTGCGGAAGCCATGTGGGTCCATGGAGCCCTTTCTAGTCACGCCAGGACCTTCGCCACTTCCCCAAGAGCGAACCTTGATGGGTATTGGCTCAGGGGCTACAGATTTCAGTCCATGAAGCTAGTTGGTGCCAAGTACAAGTTCTGTTATATCTTTTAAGCCTAGTTTAACATCGTGTGTTCTCTATCTCAGGAAAATAAGACCTATGATCAACTTTCACTGGCACAGTCGCATTTGTACGGGACATTTAATGTCCAAGAAGACTCGTGTGTGATTCTTTTGCTTGGGGCATAGAGCCGAACATTTTCAGAGTATTTGCCTTCGCTGCACTTAATCTCTAGTTTATTCTATTCACTTGCTTCTACAAGCCGAGAGTTGGCATCTGTAGGTTTCAAGCCTATGATAAATGTTTGATCTGGCAAATTAAGAACTCAGTCTTCCGGAGGGAGCGAGAGATGTCAAATTAGACGCACAGACTCAGACAATTTTCTAGGACTTCCTATTTCTGCAATCAGTGGATTTGCCACGGGCATGTGCTCCTGCATTTTGTAAGACGACACGCTCCCAGTCAGTTTTTTGAGATTGCTTAATTCCAGCAAAAACCGTTGCTTGCAAGTGAACTTTAAGATTCTGGTTTCTATAATTATCGGGACACTTATGCTCTGCAATAAGGGAAAAAATCAATTCGTTAAGCTTTTCTTTCATAACCCATGTATTTTTTTCTAAGTTTACTTATTTTGAGAGAGACGAAGAGAGAGAGAGAGAGAAAATCCCAAGCAGGCTCCATGCTGTCAGGGCACAGACCAAAGTGGGGCTCCATCTCACCACAGTGAGATCATGTCCTGAGCTGAAGTCAAGAGTCAGACACTCAACCTACTAACCCACCCAGGCGCCCCTCATAACACATGTACTGTCAGTCGTGTGATAGCCATGACACAATGTGAGAACAGAAAGGAGAAAGTCTACTCCCAGCCTTTGGGAGCTCACGGTCTTATAGGGATCCGAGGTAAACACATATAAAGCAAAAATGCGTAAGAGAAACGAAAAAAGAAACTTCCAGTTCTTCTCTTTCCTGAAAGCTCCCACAGAACAGAATATATACATAAAGTTTAACCTACTTCTATGCCCTTCGATCTAAGTAAAAGAATGAGTGAAGATTGTAAGAAAGTAAAAGTTTGTGGAATAGCTTACAAAGTTATCTAAAAGTTAGGAGATAGCTTTAAGTTTGGCCTTTTAAAAAGTGTTTATTCCAGTGGGAATCCCTACTCAGCTGGTTGGCCCTGAGAAGGGGTGGGGAGAGGGGGTCGGTCTGCAAGGCCTAGGGTCTGGGCGTTTTCCAGATTTCCCAGAAATTGACTGAGGAGAGAGCATCATTCATTATGCAGAGACACACACCCCCTTTTCCGAGTGCAGCCAAAATAACCACCATATTTTAGTTTTGGGAGCCTCTGGGGAAGGCGATCTGTTGTGAGGAAGCTTGAACGGACCACGAAGGCCCGCCTCCAGCCCTCCTGCACCGAGCACGGCGCCCTGATCACGCAGGAGCCCTGTGATCCAAGCCCGCTGGGGAGCTTTGCCCAAATGAATTGCTACCGTCAGCAGGAAGCATCCAGAGTGAAGTGAGATGAGCCGATTCTGAATGGGAAAAGAACAAAGGTCCGTGGCAAGACCACGAATGAACCAGCTATCACTTCCCACTTCAGCACCCAGCAGCCAACGATGCTGTCGACAGATGGCCCAGATACCCCTGCCTCTTCCTGTAATTACTTAACGATAATCGGAACCGGGCACCTGACTGCTCGGGGAGTGGATTCCAGAAGCCCCAGCTCCGAGAGAGGACACAGGCTGCTCCTCCTCAGCAGGGGTCATGCCCGAAGAAAAGCCTCTAAAGAAAAAGAAAAAGGTCCCGCTTCTAGAATTTGGTGTGAGTTGGAGCTTACTGTCTCTAATGTCATTAAATATCACTTTGAACCTGGAGGTATTTGGAACGCCCGCTCTTGGTGGGAGGGGGGTCTCGGACGTGAGGAGAAGTCCTGCAGGACACGGAGGGTCTTCGATAAACCCAGCGATGATTCTAAGCAAAATGACAGGGATCTTTCTCTTCACAACATCTCAAAACCTGTGGAATCGTAATCTCTTGTTGGTTCGTATTTATACCTACTTCAAAGAATATGATGACTGTCAAGGTCCCTCGTCACTAAACACCGAAACGTTCTGCATAAAGGTTTATATCATGAAGAAAAGTGAGATCCGTGAACCCATAAATATGAAGACCGTTTTAAAATCAGTTTTCAAATAAATAAATAAATAAATAAATAAATAAATAAATAAATAAATTGGTTTTCAAAAGAGATGTGAAATCTCTCTATTTCTTTTAACTTAAAAGGTATTGGTTGCAAGGATTTGGGCCCCAGGTGTTACCCTTTAAAGTGAATTCTGGTGGCGATCTTTGTTATTTTCATGGCTTAAACATCTGCGCGGCACGAACGTGCATGAGACGTGATATCAGTCTGTTTGCATAGTAGGTAACTCCACTCCACATTTAAGTCATTCTACTTCATACGATGTTTTCTAAACAGTTCAGTTTCCTGATGAAAGCAGATGGAAAGCCTTCCTCTTCTTAGTGAAAAGGTCCTCTGGTTTTAAAGGCTAATAATTACCATAAAGATAGAGGACACATCTCACATGGTGTCATCGGCTCTCTTGCGACAGAAGTGGGCTTTCATAACGCAGATGTGAATTCCAAACTGGGCTCTGCCGTTTTAGAGCTATGTGACGTCATGCAGATAATTACACTTGACCAACACGGTCCACTTATCCGTACTTTTTTTATAGATAAATACACTACAATCCTGTAAATAGATTTTCTCTTCCTTACGATTGTCTCATAACATTTTCCTTTCCTCCGGCTTACTTTATTATAAGGGTACAGCATTTAATACATGTAACATCAAAATGTGTGTGAATTGACTGTTAGGCTCCCGGTCAAGAGTAGGCTATTAGTCTTTATGTTTTGGGGGAGTCGAAAGTTCTACAGGGATTTTTGGCCATATAGGGATTTGGTGTCTTTAACCCCCACGTTATTCAAGGGTCAACTGTATACTTTCTTGGTTTTCGTTTTCTCATCGCTAGAATAACTAATGTAATATGCAGCTTATCGGTTCTTCTGAGGAGTGAATGGAAATACTTGTTGAGTGCTGACCCATCATCCCTCCTCTCCACCTCCGATTACCTTTGGAGAGAGAGAATGTTTTTAGAACATCTGGTGAAAAATGAATGGGGAACGGTTAGAAAATATCATCTATTATGTTATTTGTTTTTGTCATTCAAGTTTCGAATAGAGCTGTCTTGTGTATTTATCTCTGCTCTCATTATTCCCCCCTGCCAAAGGTAACTGCTATCCTAAGATTTGTGTTTCATTGTTCACTGCAAAACAGTCCTCTGAGACTCTAATACATATATTTATATCTAAGTATCTATCATCTGTCCAGCCAGCCAGCCATCTATCCATATTGCTTCGCTTTGCCATCTGCCCTTTTCATCTCTATTTAAAAAAGAGTTATCACGCTTATTTAGATTTCTACAACTAGCTTGTATCTACAACTCCTTTGTTCATAGTTATGGATGACTTATTTTTATTTCTGAGTAGTATTCCCTCTTTTAAATATACCACAAAAGTATAGGGATATTTCTAAAGTATAGACTCTGGGGCGCCTGGGTGGCTCAGTGGGTTAAGTGTCCGACTTCGGCTCAGGTCATGATCTCAGAGCCTGGAGCCTGCTTCGGATTCTGTGTGTCCCTCTCTGTCTCTCTGTCTTTCTCTCTCAAAACATGAATAAACATTAAAAAACAAAAAAAATCCCTTTGTCTAAATTATAGACTCTGGAAAGAAATGACGAGATCAGAGATCATTCACAAGTTCAACCTTAGGAGATAATGTCAAATTCTTTTCTAATATTGTGATACCGATTTACACTCCCACTGCTAGTATGTAGCAGATCTCATCAAACTTATCAAACTTTCGGTCTCAGGACTTAAAATCGCCCCCAGGGCTTCACTGGATTTCTTAATTTTTTGTCGATCTAGATGTTGTAAAATGGCGTCCTCTTATAGTTTTAATTTAGATTTCTCAGATTACTCATGTAGTTTTAGTATTTTTCATCTGTTTATTAGGCATTCATCTATCTTTTCTGTGAGTGGACTCTCCATGTCTTTTGTGTATAGTTCTTTCGAATGTATTTTTTGTCAAAGATATTTATTTATTTGCAATTCTCACCCTTCCTTGTGTCTCTGTATGGGAAATATATTATTCTAGATCAAGTCTCGTTCTCCTTTATCTTTATGGTAATTTTATTAACAGAAATGAGTAATTTTAATGTTGTCAAACTCATCAAACTTTTACGGCTCACACTTTTTATTGCCTTGTTTAAAACCCAACAACCTTTTATGGCTAACACTTTTTATTGTCTGGTTTAAAAAAATATTTCCCTACCCTGAGTTCATAAAGATATTCCCTTGGATAGACATAAAAACTTCGCTTTAATAGTTAAGTCTTTAATCCTTGTGGAATTATTTTTTATTGTAGAGTATTAGGTATTTTTCACCATAGAGTATTAAGTAGGATCCAATTTCAACTTTTCTACCTTCATAAACAATGGATTTAGCACCATTTATTGAAGTTAGTTCCCCGCGGGTATTTACAATGTTACCTGCAGGATAACCGAGCAACCACAAATATGGAGGTCTGGTTTTGGCTCTCGATTCTGTTTTCCATGGTCTATTCATCTGTCCTGTACCAGCCCCATAAACTTCCTCAATTAGTACAGCTTTATTGTAAGTCTTGATTTCAGGTAGAGTATGTGCCTTCTTAATTACGTCTCCAGGAGAAATCTGGCTACGCTTGCACTGAATACCTTTTAGAATCGCTTTGTCAAGTTCCCGTGAAAGTACTTTATGGATTTTGACTTGATTTTCTTTGATCAATCTATGGAGATCTATATGTGAGGAATCAATGATACATGATTGTTAATCTTCCTAGTCATGAATATGGTATATATCTTATTAATTACATATATTATTTTCTAGATCATATATTATATATTTTTATATAGTACATATTATAATTTATACATATTATATATTATAATTTATATATTATATAATATATTATTATATATATTATTAGTCCCCCTTTAAAAAATTCCAATTTATAAAACTTTTCCACAAAGATCTTGCTTATTTTTGTTATGTATACATGTATTTTTTTTTCTTCAGTAGTTTATGTGTCTAAGTTCTTCTGTAAATATTCTTGGGAGGAGGAAGAAGATAATTTCCAATGCAGACAATCATGCCATTTCCAAGAAAACGGCTTGGTTTCTACCTTTTCAAAACTAATAATCATTTTTCTTATTTTATTTCATTAATTAATACCTCACAGGCAATTCTGAAAAAAATGAGCATTAGTGGACACTTTCATCTCTTTATTTTAAAGGAAATACTTCTAATGTCTCACTGCAAAGAATAATGTTTGTTATAGGCTGTTGGTAGATAGCCCTTATCAGTTGAAGGAGGTATTTTCTCGTCATAGCTTCCAAGAGTTGACTTTTTAAAGTTAGGCTTAGGTATTGAATTTTATCAATATTTTTTTCGGCATCTAATAAGAGATTACGTAGTTTTTTAATCTCTTTGTTTATTATGATGAATTACATTTGTAGACTTCTTAAGGGTAAGTTATTCTTGCATTCTTTTTTTTAATTTTTTTAATGTTTATTAATTTTTGAGAGACACAGAGAGAGAGTGAGTGGGGGAGGTGCAGAGAGAGAGGGAGACACAGAATCCAAAGCAGGCTCTAGGCTCTGAGCTGTTAGCACGGAGCCTGATGTGGGGACTCGGACTCGCAAGCCATGAGATCATGACCTAAGCCGAAGTCGGACGCTCAACCCACTGAGACCCCCAGGCACCCCTATTCTTGCATTCTTAAGATTAATCCAATTTGATCATGGTTGGTTTCAGTTTGCTAGTATTTTGTGTAATTTTACATCTGTAACCATGAATGAGATTGGTCAGTAATTTTTCTTTTTTCTACTGATACTGTCTAGTTTTAATATCATAGAATAAATTAGTGGGTGTTCCATTTTTTATTCTTTGGAAACGAAAATTAGGATTGAAATAATCTTTACCTTCTGCTTACTTCCAAAAAAAGCCTTATTATGCTATATGAGGATCTTCATTGGACCAGGTTAAATTATACAGTCCTTAAGTTATAAGCAAGTTATAACTCCAATAGTAAGCCATAAAGCATTCCCCGCCAATGGAGTAGGATACATAGGAGGAGTTCTGATATCTCCTACAGATACCCTACAGAAGTTGATGGCATACTTCTCAGGAGTGGAATGAAGGTTAAGAGAAAAACCAATAAACTTGGCCTGGGCTTTAGAGTTATTTTTATAGTATACTCTAAACCTGAACCAGTTTAAGAGGTATATGATAAAGATGTTAGAATTTACAATACAGGAAATATTAACTGACAGGAGAATCACAATTTACAGTCCTTTTTTTGGCTAAAGAAACATAGCCTGGAGAAATAATTTCTTCTTTTGTGTTCTGCCCTAAAACATGCATTTGATAAATCAAAATTCTTTCTCTGACCTCAAGAGAGACAGCTTGTTTCATAAATGATGCATCGTTTTGCTACTGGTCCCAGATACAGGCATGAACCTCCTTTATGAAGTGAAATGGAAGGTGGTTTCTCTTTTCCTTACTAAGTCCTCCACCCAACTACCTACTGATAAATAAGGAACTTCAGGGTCAGTGAAACCCTGTCCCCTAATCCCCTGAAGCTGAGATTTATACAACAGACTACCGTAGACATTACAGGGATGCCAAACTTCAAGTTCGATGAGATCGAGGGACTTGCCTAAATGACACTATGGCATTTTGAAATGAAAAACTGTCACACCTCAATATATTTTGGTAATGTCTACGTGCTGGCATGAATCCATTTAACTGACAGCTAGGCATTCGTGAAAAATTAATTTTTTCATTCATTTATTCTTCATCAGCATTTATCAAATCCTTACTGTAGTCAAGGTATTGAGCGAAGTACTACATAGGAAATATAAATAAAACACTCCATTAAGCAAGCATATATTAAGTACCTTTAAGTAAGATACTATATTAAGCACTGTAAAAATTAGAAGTTAAGGCGGCATCGTTGTCTTGGATGACGTTAGGGAAAATATTACCCTAGATATATTCATGACATTTTTATTTATAATATGCTACAAAAGCTTTTTAAAAATTTGCTAAACTATTCTTAGGTACTTTATTTTCTACTTTATTTTTCTGAGCTGATCCCGTATTGATAATAAGCTTTTATTGATTCAGCTCTGCTTACCAACTCAGCAAATACATGTGTAAAGGCAGCCCGCACAAAAAAGAGCCTGGAGCCAGGGAAAATGTTGGACACGATTACACGGGAAGTCTCCTGGTGGCCTGATTTCACTATAAAATGAAATGCAGAAGTCTGGGAGAGACAGATAACCTAGAATCAGTTTGGAACTCTCTCAGGAAGTGACTCTGCCGAAGTGTGTTTAAAATGCCCCTTCATCCACACCACGTGGAAAACGCGATGTCATGAGAGGAGAGAGTACATCACAGAATGCGTAAGCCTGACGGCCACTTAACAAGGACTAGAACTCAGATTAGCAAGAACCGCAAGACCAACCAAGCAGGCGGCAGAGCTTCCGTGGTGACAGCAAGGCGGGCAGCCAGCCTTATGCAGAGAAAGATGAAAAGAGCAAATCTCTACAGGAATCACTTGACAAGGACTATCAGAAAAATGGAAAGACGCAAAGATGCAAAGATAAACACTCTTTCCTAATAGTAATGAAGAGTCTGGAATGAGAAAATGATAAGTCGCCACTCAGACTTTGGGACCAGGAATTGGGTAAGGCCCCCAGAAAAGAATCAGCAGAACTTGAAAAAGGTTTCATCAATTTCTACTGAGAAAGAACTAGAAATTTCCTATCCCGAGACTCCTACATAGTCCTCAGTGTTCTGTGTACATTCCTACCTACTTCATGTAAAATAAACAGTAAATTATGCTTATCCTACAGTGTGCAATCATTTTCAGCAAATTACATGTTGGTGTTTCAATAATCATTATTAAACCACCTGCTTCAGCTCTTGCTATAAGCCAATACAAAAACTGGGAGTGCCATCGAACGATTTGATCAAAAGTCTGTCGCTGAGAAGGAAAAACAAAAAACAAAAAAACCAAACCCAGGAATGCATGACCCCTTCCAGAGTGTTGCTTCAATGAGATTTACTTCTGTCTGAACTACGCGAGAAGCGTCTACATTAACGTCTGGTTTTTAAGGCCAACACAACATGGCACTGAGGAACGCTTGTGCGGAACTGTTTTCCTTTGTCTCCAACAGAAACCAACAGGCTAATATTTGATCGAGCATGACAGACTCTGGACACAACTACAAATGACACTAGTTGACCTCAGTGGAATAGGATGCACAAAGTTGTTCTCCAGCTTTATTGAGATACAATTGACATCGAAGCACAAACATTTTTAAAGATCGAGAACTCACATCCAAATCTTTTCACGTAAAGTTATCCAATAAAGCTGTCTAACTGAAAATTATTCAAAGAGAGAAACAGAGTTATTTCAAAAATTGAAATCTTAGCGTCCGACCTGGCTCAGGTCATGATCTCACAGCTTGTGAGTTTGAGCCCCGCGTCAGGCTCTGTGCTGACAGCTTGGAGCCTGGAGCCTACATCAGATTCTGTGTCTGCTTCTCTCTCTGCCCTTCCCCCCGCTCATGCTCTCTCTCTCTCTCTTTTTCTCAAAAATAAATAAACATTAAACAAATCGAAATCAGTATAGTAACATACAATGGTAAAGGGCCAACTTGGGTCGGAGCCGTTAGTACCCCCCATCTTGGGACCTTCCTGGCAGGTACCTGTCAAATCTAGATCTGGGAAATATTCATTTTGACAAAGTACTTGGCTTAGAACCTAATTAATGAATCTCCAAGCCCAAATCAAATCTGGGGAGGGACAATCAAATTTTCATCTTCTTCAAAGTAGATTTATAAAGAACAAAATGGTTAATATTTAAAGCCTCAGAGCAAATAAATGCAGACATACTGTGACTGATGTTTGGATGTTTTGGGGCCTTCTAACGATGTCTCTCATGAATTAAGAATTTAAGAACCCAATTTGAATTCTCAAACATTTCCAGTTTTTCTTCCTTATAATGACTTACAAACCTGCCATCTTATTCATGGGAGAGAGATGAAGGATATGCTACAGCTCTGATGATTGTCATCGAGAAGGACTTCAATTAACCACATCAGTTAATCTTGATCACACATGTGTGTGGCGAATTTATCAAAGAAACTGCCAATTACAAGACCAGAACGTAAGAATGGAGGGAGGGAGGGGTGCCTGGGGGGCTCAGTCTGTTAAACTTCGGCTCAGGTCATGATCTCACACCTTGTGAGTTGGAGCCCCGCATCGGGCTCTGTGCTGATGGCTCAGAGCCTGGAGCCTGCTTCCGATTCTGTGTCTCCCTCTCTCTCTGCCCTTACCCAATTTGCACTGTCTCTCTCTCTCTCAAAAATAAACATTTAAAAACATAAATAAAAAGAACGGAGGGAGTAAAGACACAAGACCCTAGAACAGGTAAAATCTGTGTTTCTTGACCTGGTGTCCAAAACGATGAGTTCATTGTTCAACCTTTGGGCAAATCGGTGCATCTTTCCCTAACTAGACGTGCAAAAATACAAGTGCTACCAAAGATTTGGTACTCTTGGGTCCAAAACATTGGGCCGTGTCTAGAAAAAGAAATGTGGGCTTAAAATCAGAAAACGACGCGAGTTTTAGTACTGACCTTGCCCTTGAAGCCTTCCTGGGAAGGGTTAGCAAGAAGCCAGCCACTGCAGTCTCAGGCCCTCTCCGGGAAGGGGCCCCTGTGGGTGGCGGGCACGGCCCCGAGGAGCTACGAGCCGTGTGGGGAAGCGGTGCCTCCTGGCCCGCAGAGCAGAAGCCACAGCTATGTCCAGCAACAGGTGAGGTGGCCCAGGTCGGCCATATGCAGGAGTTCAGGCCACACTGGGAACTTCTGCAACACACTCAGCTTTCCCTGGCAGCCGTCTGCCAAGCACACCATGGCGGGCGTGTGAGAGGACCTGGCAAAGGCTACGGTTAGGAGGGCCACTCTTCACCCTGCCCTCCTTGCAAATATACCTTTTTCTTTAAAAAAAAAATAACTTATTGTCAAATTGGTTTCCATACAACACCCAGTGCTCATCCCAACAAGTGCCCTCCTCAGTGCCTGTCACCCATTGTCCCCTCTCCCCTACTCCCCACCAACCCTTGGTTTGTTCTTAGTCTTTGAGTATCTCTTATGTTTTGTCTCCCTCCCTCTCTGTGGCTTTTTTTTTCTTTCCCTTCTTCCCCTCCCCCATGGTTTTCTGCTAAGTCTCTCAAAGTCCACCTATGCGTGGAAACATATGGTATCTGTCTTTCTCTGACTGACTTATTTCACTCAGCATAATACCCTCCAGTTCTATCCATGCTGCCACACATGGCCAGATTTCATTCTTTCTCATTGCCGTGTAGTAGTCCATTGTATATAAGTACCATAACTTCTTTATCCATTCGTCAGTTGATGGGCACTTGGTCTCTTTCCATGATTTGGCTATTGTCGAAAGTGCTGCTATGAACATCGGGGTACACGTGCCCCTGTGCACTAGCATTCCTGTGTCTCCTGGGTAGATTCCTAGCAGTGCTATTGCTGGGTCATAGGGTAGCTCTATTTTCATTTTTTTGAGGAACCTCCACACCACATGAAACGATGTTCAACGTCACTCATCATCAGGGAAATACAAATCAAAACCACACTGATACCACCTCACACCGGTCAGAGTGGCTAACATGAACAAATCAGGAAACTATAGATGCTGGCGGGGATGTGGAGAAACAGGCACCCTCTTGCACTGTTGGTGGGAATGCAAACTGGTGCAGCCGCTCTGGAGAACAGTGTGGAGGTTCCTACCTTTAAAAAGCGTTCTTGACAGAATGAGGTGGAGGCCACACCGGCCACTAGCGAGAAGGACACCCTAAATAACTAACAGATCAGCTGATCTCTGTGTGCCCAGCCTACGCACCTGCAGACTGGGAATGGTGATGGCAGTGCCTAACGGGCGGTTCTGAGGATCATGTGTGCTGCCGCACGCAAGCCTTGAGCTCAGCGCCGGCCCCTAGAAAGTGCTAGGAGAGGGCGTAGACAGATATCATACCCAAACACTGCTCGCTCTTCCTGCCACTTTTCCCTCTCCAGCAGGTGTTCCGAGCACCCCTCTTCCAAACCAAAAATATGCCCAATGAAAGAGAATTTAGCCGCTAAGTGCTATTTATAATCAGGACACTGGCCCTACAGCTATCTGATTCGGCACATTCGCTTTTCGCCCCGGAGTGAGTTGACTTCCTGAGGTTACCCAGCCAGTGCCTGCAGGGCCTTGACTACAGAGCTGGCTGTCCGTGAGCCAAGAGTGGCTCTGCTTAGAAGGCATTGATTTAAAACATGCGACGGAAAAGGGAAGAACAAGAAAGCCAACGACGGTGCCAAGTGACAGGCTATGGTTAAGAACTGTCTTCTCTTCCTCTCTATCCGTGAGGTGTGTCCATCCACTGGAAGGGTCACGCTACTTATTAGCGAGGGGGGGGGGGTGATAAAAAGAGCAGCTTGTCTATTTGCACATGTCAGCACAGACGTGGGGGGGGTGGACGGAGGGGCGCACACACCATCCTGTAGGGTTTTAAGCTTCCTTTCACAAAAGCAAACAAACCACAGCAACAAGCCACTTCACTCAATCCCCGTACCTAAAATAACATAATTAAACTTTCTCAAACCCAAACAAAAAATTCTCTCCTTTTGCTTAATGGTATTTTCTGGAGTGGTTAAGTGGCGTTTTCAGAAAAAAATGAACGTGAGGAATCTTCATCCCCTCTCTACAACGCCGTGTGTTCAAGAAGAAGTTGGTCTGGTCCCAGGAGCTCCTTCAAGTGAAACACGCCATTGGGTCTCCAGAGACCACCGGCTTCCGTCACTCGTCCAAACGGGAAGGTGACAGAAGACTGTGGATCGAACATTGCTATCAGTACATCTGTGGCAGCGTTTCCGAAAGCGGTTCAAGTAAGGGGCGTTGAGGAAGATGAGCAAGGGCCAGAGAAAGTCGGAGCCTGGGCAGGATGGGGACGGGGTGAGGTCGGCACAGCAGGACTGGTTTATTCAGATCTAATCACAATGCCCGTGTGAAATGGGTTTCTTTTTTTTTTTCCCTCCTCTTCTTCCTCTACCGAGTTTTCTTTACTCGTGTGGCTTGACCCACTTGATGAGAAGAGAAGCAGGGATTAAGTTCGTATTTACTTAGCATTCCGTTAGGGGCAGAGCCACTGTATGTGTGTGTGTGTGTGTGTGGGTGTGTGTGTGTGTGTGTTGGGGGCGGTGAACCCATGTTTTGGAGGGAGCCACAGAGGGAGGAGCAGGGATGCGGATAATGCTGATGAGACGATAGGAATGACACCTGCTACGGCAGAACTCAAAATGTAATGGGGTTGACAAGGTGTCACATGAAAGAAGCCTCCATACAAAGACGATATGATTTAATCCTGGGGAACAGAGTTCTCGGAATAATCAGGGCAGGGAAGATGGCTGGGGAAAACTCTGGGGACGGAGAATGCAAGGTTTGCCAGCATCCTGGAGGGCGGTCGGCTCAAGTGGGGGTGGGCAGGGGGTCTCCATTCCTCCCGAGGTCTGAGCGCAAACGGCCCAGTGAGAGCAACGGGGCTGTTGGGCGTATTATCTGGCTGAGGTCAAGTGGGTGGCCACTGGCCCGCCTCCCTGCCTGGCCCCGGGAGCTCTGCCCGCTGCCCGCTGAATTATAAGCAGCACACTTGGAAGCCGCAGAGAGATGCCGTCCTTACTACTGAGTCAGGGAGCGTCACGGATGTGGGGTAGCCAAGCACCAGCGTATTTAGAGCTTGGCCTCCCCTCCCTCGCTCAGCACACTTCCAGAAAAGGATGACAAACGGTTTTGGAATCTGGAGAGTGTGAAAGTTTTCTTCCAAGCCTTTATTCTTAGTCTGCAGTGCCACGAGGCTCACAGGACTTGGAGAGCTGGGTTTCTCTTGACGATGCGGGCTTGCTCCGGGGGGCCGGGCAGCCTTCTGGCCAACGTGCCACACGGTCACCTGTGGCACACGACCAGCCCCGGTCCCCCTCCTGCAGAAATGGTCTGTCAGGCGCAGCCTTGGCTTCCATAGCCAAATTTACCTTCTTTCTGTCCTAATTATATGGAATGTCCGTCACCACTTCCAATTTAAAGCCCTATTCCTGACCATGAGGGGGAAAAAAAGGTCTCCAAAAAGGCATTTTTCATCAGAAATGGGGGACCTTTTTCCAAAATCATAAATAGGTCAAAAACATCAAATGCCTACTCCAGTGGACAATCCGGAGTCTTTGGTGACAATATGTGCGGTTTGTGTGACTTGTAACGTTTGTCGCCACTCTCATTTCTGGCTTATAGCAGACACTCAGTAAATACAGATGACCAAAAGACCCCACATTCTTTCGTTTTTAATTTTTTTTAAACGTTTATTTGTTTTTTTTTTGAGAGACAGAGAGAGACAGAGAGCAAGCAGGGGAGGGGCAGAGAGAGACGGAGACACAGAATCCGAAGCAGGCTCCAGGCCCTGAGCTGTCAGCACAGAGCCCGACGAGGGGCTCGAATGCACAGACCGTAAGATCATGACCTGAGCTGAAGTCGGACGCCTAACCAACTGAGCCATGCAGGCGCCCCCCAAAAAAACCCAAATTCTTATTGTGTGTTGTGGACAAAGGAAATTCCACATCCTTCATAAGCAATTTACATGGACCGTAAGAGGACGTGCCACAGAAAGTCATCACTGTGAGACGCTTGAGGGACAAATCACTTACTTGAACTGTTGCATTTGATGTTGTATCAAACGTATAAACTTTATTGTGAATTTACCCCCTTCCTTAAAATTACTGAATACGCTATTTTGCAACAAAAAGGAAATTAAGCAGTGTTGATGTCTCTTGGTCAAATGTGTCACGAATTAATTTTTCAAAAGAAGTTGCATCACGCATCCTTTGCCCTGTATAGCCCTTTGCTTCTTTTTCCTGAATTTGCCATTTCCAGCTTGTTGACGTCGTAAGTACATTTGTTCATTTATCCCCTAAGTCTTTATTGACCCTTTCCATGAGAAAATAGGGTAGAAGGAACATCCTGGCTTTTGAGTTTGGATCTAATTGTCGACACCAAGTGCGTGTCCAACAATCCAAGTATAAAGCAAATAAAACACCGGAAGGGCACTGTGGATGTTGTAGGACATGAAAAATTTGAAATGTGATCGGTCAGGCAGGAGAGTTCTTTGCTCCTTAAAAAACAAAACACAAGCAAAAAAAGGAAAGAAAGCAAGCCTGGGCTAAACATCATCTCCTTTATTCAAAATAAGAAAGTGTGGGGCACCTGGGTGGCTCAGTCGGTTGAGCGTCTGACTTCGGCTCAGGTCATGATCTCATAGTTCGTGAGTTCGAGCCCCGCATCGGGCTCCGTGCTGACAGCTCAGAGCCGGGAGCCTCATTCAGATTCTGTGTCTCTCCCTCTCTCTGCCCCTCCCATGCTCATGCTCTGTCTCTCTGTCTCTCAATAATAAATGAACGTTAAAAAAAAGACTTAAAAAAAATCTGCCAAAGTGAGAAAGTGCATTATTGTTGCTGTTGTTTTGCTGTTTATGCTTCAGTCGATATAAGAAACGATAGAATCCGACGGGTCTTCTTCACATTTCTGGCCATGTGAACATTAATCAGAACACTTCTGGAAAGCCTTTCCGAGAACTGCCCCCACAGACAGTCAGGGCGACTAGAAAGCAAGTTACACCGAACACATGTGACCCCAGGAAATGTTTCTCTAGGCCCCCGGTGTCCACCCGACCTGCCTTCCATCCCATCTCTAAGATGGTCCTGTGGGAAGTTCTCTCGGAAGATTTTATTTACCTTTGAAAACATTAATATGTCTCACTGATCATTCTCAACTTCCATTTTGTCATCTCCGTTACCCCCAGAAAGTAGGAAAGCACAGAAAATATGCTCTGACATTTTTTTTAAAGTACTCTCAGGGTTGAAGAGTTGTACACTTGAAATTCTAACTCAAAACACTTTCCAGGAATGGTCCCCTCTCTACCCACTCCAAATTCCGACCTTTCTCTACTTTGTGTCCCCTTCAGATGGGTAGTATTCATATTCAAATTCCATTTCCCATTGTGATTTGTTGCTGAAGAACTGTGGATTCGCTTTGTGTACCTATCTCTGCCGGCAAATCAAAGGCTCCAGAAAGGCAGGGATCTTTCTGTCACTTAAAATAAGGCCGCGTATCTGACAGTGAAGGGCTCTGGACGCAAATGTCAAATGAATGTTTCTTGGGACACAGATTTTTCCCGACAGCTAGAAACTCCTTCATGAGCCATTCCAGCCAGTTCGGTGGGTCTTGATCTTGGCCACACATGCAGGTTACTTGAAGAGTTACCAGTGCCTGGGTCCCATCGCCAAAGACGATGAGTTAATGAGTCGGGGTATGGGCTGGACGCTGGGACTTTTCCAGTTCCCCAGGTGATCTATCTCCAGCCAAGACTGAGAATCGGTTCTCTAGATGTACACTTACTCAAACTTCCCTGAGAAGAATAACCTGGAAACTTTATTAACTGTACAGATGACCAAGCCTATCCTATCAACTTCATTCAGTGGGTTTGAGATGGATTCTCCCCACAGATAATTTAAACATTCCTTCGGAGAAATGTTTATCATCAGGACACTTGGGGAGACATAAAAAATGGCTCCCCTGAAAGTAACGAGGGGCACTGTTGCTAACTTACAATTGTTAGTGCTATGTTATTTTCCACCCACCTTCGAGCCCTCTTTCCCCAGCGAACACAGACATGAGGCGTGATGAGATGCAATTTGGGCGGCGGGGGAGGCAGGGAAGGGGAGGGCAGCGTGGTGTTAGTCCAAAGCCAAGTTACAGCTTTTGGAAGCCGGGGCAGCGGTTGGCAGGTGTTCATGTCTGCTGTGTTATTACAGACAGCTGGCGCCACCTGTGACGCACACACTACACGCCTGTCATCCGATCAAACACCCTGCTAGCTGTTCTGGGCCGGACTCCTTGCCCCATATTTGGCTGAACCTGAAACTGTCTGAACGTGGCTACGCGTGGAACAAGCATCCAGTGACGTGGGCTCATCCGTCGTCCCAAATGCCCGCAACTTCAGAATAACCTCCCGGCTGTGGCTGGATTCGAAGATTCTCCCAAAAGTCCGAGCTCGTCTGCAGACTGCAATGATTCGGGAAACTGTCATCCCTAGGGGCTTGAAAAAACAGTTTTTGCATCTGAATTTGGAAAAGGTCTCACTCCCTTCTTTAAATCCTCACCACCATGATACAAGTAAGTCTGTCCTTTGCTTAGAAGCAGAGTTAGATCTTACCCAGTTGCAGGCGCTCTCGCACCAGTACAGGTAAACGGAGATCCCCGGGCAGGGCGTTGAAGGAGGAGATCCCAGACCAAGAGCCTCCAACCATACATGCTGGAGGTCACTTCCGGGTGGGCTGTGATAACAAAATGTCGGGGAAGCGATGCCTAGAGAGCCTGGCTGGTAAGTAAAACACTGAGCCGTAAACAGGATATGCACAAAAAGCATAAAGATTGCACTACTGGTGAATCTTGAAACATTTGTCGTTGGTCTGGAATCGTTTCGAAGGCACTGAAGATTCATCCAAAGTCTGGGAAGGGGCCCCTTGAAGACGTATCTTTTCCTGGGTCGCCCTCCAGCCTGGAAGTACGTTGTAGCTCCTTCCTCTAAAGCTCTTAAGGAAAGGTCCCTCCTCCCTCGGTAGCCATCCTCGTCCGGTTCTATAAATCATTTCCCTTCTCGTAAGGCCTTGAGCCAATTGGCTGTAATGACATATCGAACTTTGGGTCCCACAGGCCCTTGGCTGATTATATATTCACTAGATTTTAAAAGGCAAGTCCAACGTATTGAGTACCCTTCAAATTTGGAACCAATTCCCTTGTTAGGTTTTCATCCTTATTAGAATCTGAATAGCTGTTGGCACCAGTTTCTTTCTCTTCGCGCTGTCTGCTTAAGTGAGAGAAATTCTTGAGTAATTACCGTTCTTTAATGCAGGTAATATTGAGCAAAACTAATATCAAAGCCTCCGTTCCGTAACTAAAAGGATGATCTCTCAGTTTTAGCAACCGAAGAATGGTGCTCCTTTTTAATATGAAGAGGTCATCTGATTTAATAACACATTTCCCAAACAACGTAAATAGGGGCCTCATTTGAACAAGATATTGATCGGAAGCCGTCTCTTCCTATAACAGCCCTACTTATGTAGACAGCAAGAGGCCGTACGAACTCAATGGGCAATTTCGGTACCTCTCCGGGGCCATCAGAGCATCGGCTTCCAATTCGGCCATGCAGTCATCCCTCATTTCACAGAACACTGGAAAATTCCAGAATCAGATCTAAAGCTTCATTCCGTAAATCGCATGCTTCCAAAGCTCGCCACAGCTCTGTCTTGCAAGCTCTCCGACAGACTTAGGTAAGCGGTGAAGTCGGGGCAAGGGCAAGGCTGCCCACTGTACCGCATCTGTGTACCCCCGAGGGGATTACGGAAATTCTCTGCCTCTCAATTTTCCCAGAAATGCTATGAGGACTATTTTACATTACTCTGGAGTTCGGAGAGGACAGGTATATATAAGTGCAGCATAGTATCCTCCTTACTGTTCTGGTTAAACCAAGTTTGCATTATACCAGCACGGGCTCTGTCACGGCACCAATTATTGGCATAGAAATGTCCCAGTGGCATGACAATTTTTCAGATGCATTGTCTCCTCAATTCGACTGCAGCCCCACAAATATTTTTGCGTGCCTTTTCTTTGCCCGCACTGCCCTAGGCTCTGCAGACATACACTGCAAAGACAAAGTACTGATTAATCTTGATTTCTTTAAGACTTTCAACTAGGAGACACAAAGTCAACTTTATTCACTTGATTGACTTAGATTCACGTTTCATTATCTGTGCCGGAGCCAGTACCTATTCTATAAAATAAAGGAGGGAGAATGCCTGGTGGTTCCGTCTGTTGAGCCTCTGACTCATGATTTCTGCTCAGGTCTGCTGAGGTCCCGTCCCCAAGGTCATGGGATCGAGCCCTGCACTGGGCTCCATGCTGAGTGTGGAGCCTGCTGTGGATTCTTGTCCTCTCTCCCCTGGCCCCTCTCCCCAGCTTGTGCTCACTCTCTTTCTCAAATAAAATAAAGAGGGGCAGGCATCGGGTGGCTCAGTCGGTTAAGCATCCGACTTCAGCCTAGATCATGATCTAGCCGTTCCCGAGTTCGAGCCCCACGTCGGGCTCTGTGCTGACAGTTCAGAGCCTGGAACTTGCTTTGGATTCTGTGTCCCCCTCTCTCTCTGTCCCTCCCCTGCCCGTACTCTCTCTCTCTCTCTCTCTCTCTCTCTCTCTCAAAAATGAATAAACATTTAAAAAAAACTAAAATAAAATAAAGAAAAAAAGCAAACTACAACAGCGGCAACAAAATCCCTAAAGAGATTCATATGTTTTTCTGCTAAAAGGAAACGCTGCTTAAATTAGTCACACCTCATTATCAGTTAACGTAGATGAAGCGAGTATTTTAGTTTGATTTGGCCAGTCTACACTGTCAACTATGACTCAGTACTGGAAGAGTTTCGAACCACTGTTTACAAACATTTAGTTTGTCTTACTTTGTTACCTTAGCTTAACCTGTTTAGCCGTTATTAAAACATTAAAAACATCGTTGTTTCTGCCGACATATGCCCCAGAAGTCAAAGAGGTGGAGACTCTGGTGTAGAGCCAATCACGCTACTCAAACGGCTTCTCTACCTTATAACTTTCATTAACCAAATGCTTTCATTTTTTCAATAGTAAAGATCACAGTAAATCAAACTACTGTGTCAACATACTGCAAATCTGAACTCCATTTATAAAGATTTTTTTTAATTTCTTTTTTTAACTGATGTATAAATAACATACAGTTTTTTATTACTTTCCATACAGTTTTATATTACTTTCCGGTGTACGATATAATGATTCTATAATTAGATGTGGAGAGTTTTTAACTCATTTCTGAAATGCTGGAAAAAGCCACGATCACTTCTGTTTCAAGGACCATTTTACTGATGTCAGTTTTACGTTTCACTTCCTTGGCACCTAGATCAGACATAAAGTGTAGGTTCGCCAAAAGTTCTGAATATCATATTGTATTTGTAAGAATTCTCCTGGCTACCTTTATCTTCACTATCTCTTCTTGGAAGTATAAAAACGGTCCAGGCTTATCCACACAGCACTGTCTAACTGAGGTGAATTGATAGAAGACAAGTCGTTAGGAGTTGAGGACTCTGGAAACAATTAGAATGTTCCATAGGTTCTACACCTGGCCATGACCTCAGGAAAACAACCATTTCAAGCTTCAGTATCTTCTTCTGAAAGCTGGCAAAAACTATAGTGCCTACTCTGGAAGGATACAGAGAGAATTAAAGAACAATGCAGGTAACGATCTGAGTGCGGTATTTGTCCCATAGCGAGCCTGGGATAAACATTAGCGGTTAATACTATTACATAACTATTTTATATATAATCCAACACTAAACCGGCCACTGGTCTAATTAGAGGAGTCTTTGTCTGTTTCTCTGATGTTAGTGGGACACAGTGATGATCAGGGGGATTGACATATTGTAGAGATCATCAGATTAAGAGTCCAAACACTGTGTGCACTGATTCTGTAGCTTATTAACTCTGAAACTCTGTGCAGGTCATTAACATCCCTGAGTTTCGTCCCCTTCCCTGTGCAATGGGGACATAGCTCACAGAAAGCGATGCAATAAAGAGAAAGTAACCATATGTAGATGTATTTTGGAAATTGTCCAGCACCTAAGAGATGGAATTTATTACTAACGGGTGTTTCGGGTAAATGGAAATCATGACGAATTGATGATGATGACCGACGATTATTTTGTGGTTACCATGAGGCAGACAGACACCGTGCTAAGCACTTCAGATGCATCGCCTTCTGTGCCTGAGCGTAACGTGAAATTACGTAAAGCGAATGTTGTAGTTTTGCGATCCATGAACAGGGAATTGCCAACTTTGACTTCTCTTCTTTTACCTTATTGTTATTATTAAAAATCCAAGTCTAACCCGCTGTAATTTTGAGAAATGCCTTTGACCTTCTGTCATTATGCGATTACCTCTAGCCCTAGAATGGACCATTTTACAGCGCAGCACTAATCTGTAAGAAGGACTACTACAAACACATTTATTGCCTTAATCTTGTTGCCTATATTGAGATAAATTTTTAATAGCTTCTTTATATGCGAGCTGAATACTTTCTTCATTTTTTAAAACATTGCTTTACCTACTCCTTCCAACTGTGTATAGCTAGATAACCAATTTGTTAAATTTAAGGTCAAATTGTATGTTCTGGTTAACATCTGGATACAAAATCTCGCCCACCGTACAAAAGAGAGGGTTGAGATCCCTTTGTTATACTTACCCTAATATCATAAAAGGATTCTGGACCACCTACATTTATGGGTTTGTGTGTTATACAATTGGGTGCCCTTCACACTGTAATGATTATTTGTTAGGACAAATTTATGGTAAGTATATTTTTCTAACATTTCTAACGTTTCTAAAATAGGACTATAAAATACAAAAATCAGCATTTTACTTCAATTTTCTAATTGATGACAAGTGTATTCAAAAGTGAAACCCGGGGCGCCTGGGTGGCTCAGTCCGGTAAGTGTCCGGCCAGCTCAGGTCATGATCTCACGGTTTTGTGGTTTCGAGCCCTGCATCGGGCTCTGTGTGGACAGCTCGGAGCCTGGAGCCTGCTTCGGATTCTGCGTCTCCCTCTCTTCCTGCCCGTCCCTGCTTGTTCTCTGTCTCTATCTCTCAAAACAAATAAATGTTAAAAAAATTTTGGGGGGGGGCACCTGAGTGGCTCAGTTGGTTAAGCAGGGCACTTCAGCTCAGGTCATGATCTCACGGTCTGTGAGTTCGAGCCCCGCGTCGGGCTCTGTGCTGACAGCTCAGAGCCTGGAGCCTGCTTCGGATTCTGTAGCTCCCTCTCTCTCTGCCCTTCCCTTGCTCACGCTCTGTCTCTATGTCTCTCAAAAATAAAATAAAAATGTTAAAAAAAATTTTTTTTTAAGTGAAACTCATTTCTTAATTTACATAAAGGCACCCACGTGGATGGTATCTATATAAATATATATGACATGTATTTATATATAATATATAATAAAATATTTATATATGTATGTTATATTTATAATTTTTCTTGACCTAGACCCTCAATAATTTAATCCTCTTTATCAGTTCTAAGGAGTTCTTTTTAGCGTTTTTACTGATTTTTGATCATCTAGGCTACACTCCATGGAAACATTACTGATGTTTGGGAAGGTGTGTTTTAGATTAGACACCAAACTACAAGTCGTCCAGCTAAAGCAGATGAGAATTAACATCACTGCCATGACCAGTCATTACTCTGATAAAATCACTGTAAGCATCACACGGATATTTCTGTCCATGGTGTCCAAGGAACACAGAGATTTTGATTCATCAATCTAGTTGATATGTATGGGCAGAGTATTTTCACTCTTCATTTTTGAAGAGTGTTAGAATTGATGGCAGCCATGATGTTGGAATTGATGGCAGCCATGATGGAGATGCTCCAATCCACTTTAGGGAAGACATGTAAGGAGTACTAGGGCCTGATATTGTCAATGAGGCAAGACCTTTGGTTTACAGAAAAACACTTTACTTGGCCAGTGTAGATACTTTTAGGTTAGGCATTTATCTGTTCTGACAGTCTCCGGATTCTTAGGACCACCACGAAATTAGACGGAGCTTTGGAGAAATTTCTCACTTCTTCCTACTTCGAATCTGGGATCTTAGTCATAAAACTTCATTCTTAAAAATTCAGCTGAAGCCAGGCTTCAGTGTTACACAGATTCCATTTTCAGGTTCAAATATGAAGCTCATAAGGAGCTTATTGGATCCATCCATTTAATTACATTAAAATTATCGCAAACTGAATACCTTTGGCCCACAAAGTAACAAAAGTCCAATTTTTGCAAGGAGCTCATTAGTGATTGTTGTGCCTAAATATACTTCTTACTGAATGTTATTCATATGAGAGCAATGTCTTACGTAATGGGAAGGTGGAGAAAACACCCCATTAAAAGAGTCATAGAAAATCAGATTATAAGTATATAAAGGGGACCGAAACAATGACTGATCAAGAGCTGTGGCGGCGTCAGTGGCGTCATATAGCATCTGAAAGTGCAGCGTAAGCCACCGGGTCAAGGGCGCTCCCTACTGACATTCGTAACAAACAGATGAGAAAAAGGGAACATAGATTGTTTTTCTCTCCACGCATCGTCTCTCTGCTCGAGTGGTGTTACTCGTTATTTCGCTTGCTTCCCCAACTCACACCAGGAATGGTGGTAGGTGAGGCAGCTTAGAAGTCTTCTATTATCTCTCCCCTACGGTTACATTCTAACTCTCCTTCTGGCGTCCAGAGCAGCACATTCGTCGTGTGCCTGCCTGGGAAGCAGCAAAGCCAGAGAGAGGACCACCCTTCTTTCCTTCCATTTTACGCCGCCTTCGACATTCTAACTTGTTTTTTGTCTTTCGACTTCATTCTTATTCTTTTAATAGAAATCTAGATAGTAACACTTTTTTTTCTTATTCATTCTTTCCTTCAACAAATTAGACTGTTCCTTACTGTTTTTCCAGCACTTAAATTTAAGTATTTAATTAGTAGTTACTACTACTTAAGGAAGTAAGCAGTAAACCATGTCTTTATCCCCATGTGACATTGGCCTTTGTAGACCCATAATCTGGTGGAGTTTTCTTAAACTGTAAAAAAAAAAACAAAAAAACAAAAAAAAAATTTGCAATGTATTTTTTTTCCGCTAAGCTCTATGTCTACTGTGGGGCCTGAACTCACAACCCCAAGATCAAGAGTCGCATGCCCCACCCACACAGCCAGCCAGGTGCCCCAATGCAATAGTTTTAAGAGGCTCAATTATGAGCTTTGAAAAATGGATTCAAATCCTTAGTGAAAGCACCTCATTTTCATGTGGGAGTTATTATATTTACTCTGAAGGAGTAGGAGGAAACTGCCTCTTATTAAAAGATTACTATTGGATCAGGTGCCATCCTGTCCTCTGAACAGCCTAAGAAGGCCTTTTGGGGCCCAGAGATGGGAAACGCTTTGGCTCAGGCCACACAATGAGCAGGTGGCAGAGTCCAGTGCAAGCGCAGTTCTCTCCAGAACTAGTCACTGCTCTCCCTGCTTCACCTGCTGCTTCACTGATAGCTCAAGTGGCAGCGTAAGGACACCGCCCTCAGCTCCAAGACCTGGAGAAGAGAAGCTTTGCAACGATGTCTGGATACTTAGGGGTCGTGTCTTTTGGCTCATAAAGCAGTGGAGAGCAAGCCACCTGCTTGGCTGACTCGCTTGGAGAGATTTATAAAACCTTAGGTTCCTAAGTCACAAGGCCAAAGATTCTGATTTGGCGGGTTTGGGGGCGTGGCCAGAGCTTGAGACTGATCAGATGTAAAAAGGCCTCAGAGTGGTTTTGGCAGACAGCCTCCTTTAGAAACCATGGTCGGTGTCTGTAATGACGGTCTTCATAGGTTTGTTGGCATACCCAAAAGAATTGTGAAAACTAGACCCATCCTCTGACATCGAGCGAAAATCTAAAATTTGTTCTTATCATTTTAAAAACTGAAAAGGAGGCAGAATTGATACCACTTAAAATTTACCTCCTATGTCATTTTAAAAATATTTGCAATAGAAGCTAAATATCTAAGCAAGCCGAGGGCCAAAATCATCCGTTTGAAAAATAAGCGGAAAATGCGGAACCATAAAAGCCCTTGAGGTGCCAAAGCAATCTTGAGAAGTAACATAACTGGAGGCGTCACCTTTTTGATTTCTAACTATATTACAAAGCTATGGTAATCAAAACAGTATGGTACTGGCATAAAACGCAGACACATAGATTGATGGAATTGAATAAAGGACCCAGAAATAAAGCCACACATACACGGTACGTTAACTTTTGGCAAAAGAGCCAAAAATATACCATGGGGAAAAGGAAGTCTCTTCAGTAATTGTGTTAGGGAAACTGGACAGACACGTGCCAAAGAATGAAACTGGACCCCTATCTTATACAATAGGCAAGCTAGATCAAAGGCTTGACTCAAAATAGATGAACCCAAAATAGATTAAAGACTTGAAGATAATACCGGAAACCATAAAACTCCTCGAAGAAAGCATAGGAAATGAGTTCCTTGACATCCGTCAAGGACAAGGACATGGCTTGGATTTGACACCGAAAGCAAAGGCAACAAAAGCAAAAATAAACAAGAGAGACTACATCAGACTAAAAGCTTCTGCACAGCAAAAGGAACCATCAACAAAATGAAAAGGCATCCTACTGAATGGGAGAAACTATCTGCAAACAATAAACCCGACAAGGGGTTAATATCCACAAGATGTAAAAAAACTCATCCAAATCAATAGCGAAAACCAAATAAGCAAACAATCTGATTAAAAAATGAGCACAGGATCTGAATAAACATTTTTCCAAAGAAGACTTACAGATGGCCAACAGGTACACGGAAAGGTGTTCGACACCACTAAGCGTCAGAGAAACGCGAATCAAAACCACAACGAGCTATCGCCTCACGCTTGTAGAATGGCTATTATCACCAAGACAAGAAATAACAAGTGTCGGTGAAGATGTGAGGAAAATAAAGCCCGTGCACCATTGGCGGGAATGTAAACTGGTTCAGCCGCTGTAGAAAACGGTCTGGAGGTAACTCATCAAATTAAAAATAAAACCACTATATGACATAGTAATTGTACTCATGTGTATTTGTCTGGAGAAAATGAAAAAACTACCTTGAAGAAATATATGCACCCCCTTGTTCACTGTAGCATTATTTACAAGAGCCAAGATACAGAAGCAGCCCAAATGTCCACTGATGAACAAATGGACAGAGAAAATGTGACACACACACACACACACACACACACACACACACACACACACTGGAATACTATTCAACCATAAAAAAGAAAGAAATCTTGCCACTTGTGGTGACACAGAGGAATCTTGAGGGCATTACACTAAGTGAAATGTGTCAGACAGAGAAAGACAAATCCTGTAAGATGTCACTTATACGTGGACTTAAATAAAGAAAACTCATAGATATAGAGAACAGATCTGTGGTTGCCAGAGCCCGCGGTGGGGGGGGGGGGTGCCAAATGGGTGAAGAGGGTCAAACACTATAAACTTCCAGTTATAAAATAAATACGTTCTGGGATATAATAGACAATATGTTGACTTAGTTGGGAATACCATAGTACACATTTAAAAGTTGCTAAGAGAAGAGATTTTAAAAGTTGTCTTCACAAGAAAAAAGAAATTCATAACTATGTATGTGATGGATGTTAATTAGAATTATTGTGGTGATCATGCCACAATACTAACAAATGTTAGTTAGCCCTGGGGCCAAATCACTGTCAAATCACTGTCCACCTGCACCTAATATAATGTTTTATGTCAATTGCAGCTCACTAAGAAATGCAAACATTACTTCTTAAACTATTGGACATTTTTTATAATTCCCTTTCTCTTTGAATTTTTATTTCCATTTCACTTGCCGTATTGTCTTTTAGGCTAACATAATATATTTTCATTTTGAAAGTTTAATGGATCATGCTGTTAGACTTTTGCGAAACAAAAATTACGTTTTAAGTGCAAGTGAAAGATATTTGGTGTAACTGTAGATCTCTAAAGTGTTAGAAAAACTTGTGTGTTTTAATTACATTAGTATGAGTGTATAATTCATCGAAAATCTAGATAGATGAGACTTTCGAGAGAGAATTATTACGAGTCAAACTTGATGTTAAGTAAATGCATCTAGTAATAAGATAGATCATGATTTTTTAAATTAGATCATGAACTTATATCTGAAACTTATTTACTGCTGGGAGGGACAAGGGTCAGTATCAACTCTTTTCCCTTTTTCCCCTTTTTTCAGAATGAAGTACTGAAAGCTTCGTTCACATTAATGAGTAGGAATGGAAGGAGTTTCCTAGTAGTGACCTATTCGACTCACTGTATTCTTTTCAAGTCATATCTTCCAGATCACAGTCATCTGTCAGGAAGTATAAGATTTAATAATCTACCACCTGAAAGCTTCCGAGGTCCTCCCACTTTGTTGAAAACAAAGAATCGGAAGCCGGCTCACCGACTGGAAGGGTTTGTTAGCCATATTAGCTACAACACAATTCACGTTATCCCTCTGATGCTGGGGAGGGGTTTGAGCCCCAGGGCTATGAACCATATCAGGGTTCCAAGTCAGATTGTCCGTCTTCCATAAAGTCAGAGAAGAGGTTGTAAGAGAGAGAGAGAGCTGTGTAGATTAAGTGTTAGAACAGTGCCCGGGGCAGTAGACGGTCTGAAAACTCCCTGAGACTGTGCGCCTTGTTGAATGCTGTCTTGTTTGTTTCTCTGAAGGTATGGTTATAGCATGATAAACGCTGTTGCTTTACAGTATGCGGAGTGTCTCCCTGTGACATACGGGTGCCCGTGGGAGTAGCTAAGGAAAAAAAGTGCCAGATAATCGCGATTTAGGGCCCAAAGGCACCTCAGGCCTGAATCCTTGCTGGGGAGAAGGGATGCTTGCTTGCCTTGCCTGCGAGGACTTCTAGGTGGGTCAGCACTGGGACCCTACGGAGCACCCAAGTCATTCCTCCGGGAGGGGGGCATTTCTCTGAAGCCGCCAGAGAGTAGACGGGCATCTCACAGTCATCAGGGTTCAGGAGGAGCTGACCGAACATATTCCAGGAGCGTCTGCTGGGGTGAACGACATGTCCTTTCAAGTGGCCGCTGGGAGCACCAAACTGTCAGTGTGCAGGATAACCAGGACATCCAGTGGGGACTGAGGAACCACTCCTTCTCTGAGACCTCAGGAAATCCGACCTTTCGGTTACTCTGAGAGAGGGCAGTTGCCTGACGGAGCAGACCCCGAAGGGGTCTGGGCACAGGCTGAAAGGTAACAGAGAGAGGGACGTGACCGGGGCTAACGGACAGGGGAGGGAATGGGGTGAGGCCAGCCGGGAGCCTCTAGGGGCCTCACGCTCTCAGCCATTTTGAGTTTGATTTGAGTTTGGGAGAGTGTCTGGTCGGGTGGCCAGCGCTCCTGACCAGAAGCACAGTGTGTGTACTTGGGCTATCTCATGTCCAGAGTCCCCACATGCCAGCAAGGGACACAGCTCTGCACCCGCTCCAGTGGCCTGAGGGGACTGTCCCAGCGTTTCTGAGAAAATCCCAGATGGGCTCTGCAATGCTTCTGGTCTTTTCTTCCCTGGGGACTGTTTCACTATAGGAGGGGACTCCTGCAACTCGCTTCTGGGGGTGCAGTCAAGAAGGGGGTGCAGGCACAGCGCCCCCCAAAGTGTGGCCGAGGGGTCTCCAGTGGGACCAGGGCCACCCCAGACTGCAGCTGTGGCCGGAGAACCCAGCCTCCGATGGGGCAGGGTTAGGGCACGGCATGTCTGAGACCTGTGAGGACTGACCTAGCCATTCTGTAAGAAGAAAGAAGGCAGGGAATGTGGGGTTGACGGAAAGACGCGGGGAGGAGAGAGGACTGGGAGTCAGCTAACAGAGAAACCCTGGATGGACGGCAGGAAAGGGGAACGAGAAGTGTGGAAATTAAAAAAAAAAATCCGTAAGATGAATTGCCAACAGAAGGGTTGGAGTTAAAACGGAGCAAAAGGAGCAGAAACAAATCAAGGTATCCGTCTCAGGCCACCAAGTGTGATGGCTGATGGGGAGGAGGGGGGGAGGACAACGGAAGTGCAGTTCTCAGCCAGTCCAATAGATTCAGATTATTTTCCTCTTAAGACCTCAAATCGTGGATCTTGCGAGAACCGTATGTAAAAAACTAAGAAAGTAAAGAAAAGAAACTGGACATGAAAACATCGCCAAATCCTACATGTCAGAGTATGTTCGCAGCAGGGTTGAGTGAGCTCTGGGCGCACCTGGGACAGTGCAGCCTGGAGCCCGACCCCAGCAACAAAGCACGTGTCAGCAATAGAGAGAGTGAAATAAATGTTTTGGTTTCCCAGTGTATAGAAAGTTACGTCGACACTCTACTGTAGTCTATCAAGTGTGCAAGACCATTATGTCCAAAAAATAAAAAAAAAAAATCGATGTATATACAATTTAAAAAGACTATTGGTAAAAAATGCCAACCATCATCTGAGCTTTCAGCGAGTCGTAATCACTGATCACGGACCAGGATGACAAATACAAGAACGACTGGAAAGTTTAAAGTATCGTGAGGATTACCAAAATGCGGCACAGACGCACGAAGGGAACAGACACGGTCAGAAAGACGGCACCGACCGACTCGCCCCGGACAGGGTTGCTACGAACCTTCAATCTGTAAAAACTGCAGTACCGGCGAAGTACAGACAGCACACCTCCCTGGGCTCCATTCATAAACACGGTCCCAGGAAGAGCTGATTTCAAAAGCTTCCCAATAAAGATACAGGGCAAAGCCCGTCGCTCTTACGTAGACTCGGAATGTGTGAACCTTGCAATACCTTTCTTTAGGTATGTCTCTCTGGACATGGGATCCGTGATTCGCTCCAAAGCTGGGATTTTGATCTCGGTTCCGGAATATCCATCTGACTAAGAGAACCCAAGTTCTTTAATAAGTAAGAAATCTAATTAAAAAAAAGAAGAAGAAATCTACTCTTAATTAATTGAACTAGGACAGAAGTACGTGCTGTGTAGATTTTCAGACTGTATGGATACCCGTTTCCTGTTCCCCCTCCTTTTCCTGACAGGAGATTCAAACTCCTACAAATTCAGCACAGATTACATCACGGTCAAATGGGGGCAGAAAAGAGACTTCCTAATGAACAGGAAACCCAAATCCTGACAAGTACAAATACCCGTGTGTCAGCTGTGACGTGGCAGATAATTTCTTAAGAAGCCTCAGAAGGTTTGCATCTTTGAAAAAAGTTTTTGAAAAAAGACTGGCCCACGGGCAAAACTGTATCTTTTTCAGATTACGCCAGCCTCTTTTCCTAGGGTGTGTGTCTAGATAAAGCACATTCTGGGGAGGGGGGGAGAAGGCTGAAATAAACGAAGTTAAACCGGAGTCACAAGTAAACTCGTCAGTGTAGGAGTCGAGGACTTAGTAGAGCAGAGGGAGTAGTTCAAGACGCCAGTCCTTTGTGTCTAAACTTGACCTTGAATTATAATTGTGTGTTTCGATTTCCACCGACCAATAAAGATACCAGAAGAGATTTGTGTATCCTATCACTGAGCACAGCGCTGGTACTCCATAGGCTTCTGTTGAATAAATAATAACTAACATTAATTGAACATTTACTTTAAGGACTTGAACTTGCATTATCTCCTTCAACCTCCCTACTACATAAGTTGGTACTATTATTACTATTACCATTTCATAGATGGGGAAACCGAGGCCTTGCAAAGCTAAGTAACATGGCCACCTTACACAGTCACTAAGTATTGCCACTTAACTTGTCCCCAATCTAGGAAGTAGTGGAATAAGGATTTAAATCCTAGCAATTTGACCCTAGACCTACAATTCTTAAGCATTTCTCAATACTCTTTTGTAGATACCAACTCGCTTGGGCAAACGGAATAATTCAGTGTTAGTATTAAAAAAATAATAATATTTCTATAAATTTCATTCTAGTCAAAAAATGCTCCCCTTTTAACCTTAGAGGATTAATGAGGCTCGATCTGTTGACCTACCAGTGCACTCAACGTGGGGTTTTATTCTTACTATCTGGATTCTTCTTCTTTTTATTATTTGCCTTCTTGTAATCACTAAGGATTGCTTTGGACAAACTGTGGACTATTAAGAGGTTTCAAAGAGTTGCGAAGTTGTTTGTTTGCTTTTTAAGGGAAATGAGTAATTACTGTCTTGATAAATTCAATTCCTACTGTTATCAAGTAAAATCAGGAATAAATTAAATCCGACTGGTTTCATGGTTAAGGCCAGAAGACAATCCTGGGACTACGTCTCACGAAGCGCTGCTAAATAATTGTAAAAGGGTAGTTGCAAGAGACGTTTTATAAATTTAATTCTAGCTGTACCTTAAATACACAGTCCTGTACGTGTCTATGAATCTGGACCCATGTACCTACTTCGACATCTGTGTTGTCAAAACAAAATTAATAGCCTTCCTTTGACAAACTGTTTTTACACTTTTAAGGAAACTGTATCAGCACCAGGAAAAAGTCGTTTTGAGTTTTGTCTTCATTGGAAAAGGCAAAAAATATATACATGCTGAAGAAAGCTCTTAAATTTCCAAGTAGAGAAAATTCAATCTTTACAAATTTGTCAGAGAGACAGTTCTTATAATTAATTTGGATTTAAAGAAGAAAGGGAACTTTTACCAATACAAGGAAACAAATCTCCTGGACATATTTTATGGGAACTCCCTACAAATTGTGACCCCTCATATTATTTCCAACAGCTGGTGACCTAGTCTTACTTATCTCCATTTCTCTGTGCCTACCGTAGCTCTGTCTCTGCATGCGTGGGAATGAATAAACAGACAGAATTATCCAGGATCTGAGGAAACACAAAACATTCCCCAAACACAGAGAGAGAGAAAATGACAGCCTTGAGGTCCATTTGCAATGTAAGTGTTTTTGCTAAATATAGACTTTTTTTCTTACTGCCATTATGTCCTAAGTAAAATTCTTCTGTCCCATTGTACCAGTTAAAACGAGATCTCAATAGCTCAAAAACAAACAAGAAACAGACAAAAACATACTAACCATGTCTAGCCAGGTCGCCAAAGCCCCTTCCTCTTCACAGGCTCATGCTCTAAGAACTTTGAGAATTCCCCCGACATCTTCAGTATGTAATTTCCCGCACAGTTCAGTTTCCCATGTGTTTAGTCTCCCAAATGCCTTAGTCCCTTCTGGCTGCTGTAACAAAATATTGCAGACTGGATAGCTTATACATGGCGGAAACTTGCTTCCGCCAGTTCTGGAGCCCGGAAGTCCGAGATCAGGGAGGGGCCAGCACGGTCGGGTGAGGGCTCTTCTGAGTCGCATGGGGACTTTTCCCTGTGGCTTCACAGGGCCAAATGGGCTGAGGCGCTCTGTGGAGCCTTTTTAATAAGGGACTAATCCTACTCATGAAGCCTCCACCCTTATGACTTCACCATCTCCCAGGGGTTCTACCTACTAATACCATCACGTTTGGGAGTTAGGATTTCAACATATGAATCTGGGGGAGGGGGACGCAAATATTCAGACCATACCGACTGATAGGCGACCATTGATACTACCGACTGATATCATACCATGCTATTGATGGTGATGGTTCCATCGCAATCAAGAGCAGCTATTTTTATCTTTTTGTCCTGGACGAAAAGATCTCTTTCTCTCCTACATGAGAGACACCCCCCACGTCATGACCCTGGGGTGCGATGCCAGGCAGTCTAGAGTCCTGCACAGAAACCCTGAGTGCATGACTCAGATCCGTGCTGTAGACTCGTGACAGTCGGCCACTGTCCTTCAAACCGTCAGTCCCTAGGCCGAAATCGAGAATGTCAAACCCACAACGCCAGGGCTCCCTGAATTAAATTGTGCATGACAGATGCACATTCTCTCAGACCTAAACGAACATTCGCTACGGATTAGGGACTGTGTTATGTAAATACCAGTCTTAAGAGAAGAAAAAAAAAGCACAACTAAGAGGGGTTTATCTTTCATCATAATTACTTCTTTAGTAATCATAGCTCATCTAATTGCTTGTTCCCTAGATACTGGCCACTTATTTGGTGACTGCTTAATTACTGATTATAAATATAACAGCCTATTATTTCATTACTATTATTATCTTAATCTAGGGAGCCTAATTTCCTTCAAGAGAAGTGGGATATATTAAGAAGCACATTTGAGGGTGAAAACAGTATATATACCGCGTGAGAGAATTACAGTTGATTATCTCGGCCGGATCACCGCTATTGGGACTTTTAAAGCCACATCTTGTTTCCAAGTTCTTACTGATGTTGTCATCTCCTTGACTTCATTACGCACTTGGTTAACATGAATGGCGTCCATGTATCTGCATAAATCAGACGAGCTGAGCTCTGAAATCTAAACCGTTACTTCTCTGCCCTTCAGGAAAAACGCAAATCAGCAATTTCGTTACGAGGGTCAAGCTTGGGCTCGCAAGGATATTTTACATTCTTTTCAGAGGTAAAACGTCCAGGGCCAGTGAGAATGCAGAACTTAGATTGCTGAGTTTGCGGTTTGCTTTTCTTACACTCTTTGAGGGTACGAGGAACGTCTGAAACCTTAGAAAGACTCTCCATTATGTAAACATGAAGCACTTCCCCAAAAGAAATATAAACGGGTTAGCAATCGCCAACCATCTTCAATGCCCAGTTCCATGCTTTGCTTCTTTGATCATGCCCGTTGGTTTTCTTGTGCCGAAGAAGTTCGCAGAATTTAATGATAACTTGGCTACATCAAGGCCTGGGGGCGGGGGAAGACGCCAGGCTGGTCGATGTTTGATTTGCTTCCAGGTGGAATCAAATTTTTTTTAATGTTTTATATTATTTTGAGAGAGAGAGACAGAGTGTGAGCAGGGGAGGGGCAGAGAGAGAGACGGAGACACAGAATCCAAGGCAGGCTCCAGGAATCCGAGCTGTCAGCACAGAGCCCGACGCGGGGCTCGAACCCACAGACTCTGAGATCATGACCTGAGCCGAAGTTGGGCGCTTAACCGACTGAGCCACCCAGGCGCCCCACCTTCTAGGTAGAATCAAACTCTTCTACTCTCTTCTGGAAAATGTCTACTGTCCACTAAGAAATTAATAAACTGTGATTTCAGCAAGAGCTTTCATGCATAGGGTTCTCCGACTAGAACGACATATTCTAAGCAGGCGCTTTCTACCTAACTACAAACGGTGATAGCACACCCTTAAGAGTCAGAGTTCTTGAATTCCAAATAATGATTAAATATATACAACCGCTTTTCATCAAAAGTTCACCTCATTCCATTCTTATTACTCTAAATATGAGATTAACGGGTATGGCGGCAAGAAGGTCTTTCATCGGCTTTTCAATTGTCTTAATAGTTATTAAAAGGTCATTCCAATTGTGGTGATTTTCTATTTGTGTCTGTCAGAAAACCCAGCAGGTATGAGAAACAGCTGCATGGAGGGAGACGAGTGTACAGTGAATGCATAGAGGACTTTACCGGAAGGAGAGAGCGATGGAAGGTGACCTTTCAATAGGAATTATTGTCTCACGGCCACTCGGTCACAGTGGTTTCTGAATCCAAACATATCAATACTGGGAAAAAAATTATTCTAGATCCTTTACACAGTGATAGATGGATGTCGGTTTGGAACGGTTTTGCAAATGAGATTGCAATGAGATTGCCTTGAGCAGTAAAAACCAGGTCCCCCCCAACCCCTTTGCATCGAGCCAAGCTATTAAAAAAGAAATTTGCTTGGTGTCCCTGCTTAACGATGCAATGTCTCAGATCAGCTTATGTGCGAAAACTGCCCGTGTTTCTTATTTTTTATTTATTTATTTATTTATTTATTTTGCAATTTTAAACTGACTCTTAAATGGTATAAGGTTAATGAATGATAATTAATGACTGGCAATCATTAGTGAATATTAGGATATTGAAATCTATCCCTTTTCGGAGTTAAGTCATTCTTTGGTTGCATGTTACCATGCCGTGACTAACGATGATCTAGCCCTAAACAAGGGAAAACAGAAAATACTCCTGAGAAAAACGATTTCTGTTACCGAAACACAACACACAGACTGATTAGAAAACAGAAGAGTTGAGGCTAACGCTGGAGGAATATTGTTTTGGGGACCATAAAAGTGAGTGACAATTACCCCAAATACCACTGAGAGGATCTCTCCCTTCTCTAGCATGTACTCGGCAGTGAGCCCACCCCACACGCCACAGACATTTCTATGTAGTTTGTTTCCCAAAACACCACCAATGTAATTGTACAGATACACAGAGCAGATACGTAACTATAGGAAAAAACAGCAGAGAAACACAGTTGACCCTCAAGCAAAGCAGAGGTTAGGGGTGCCGACACCCCACGCAGTTGAGAATCCAGTTATAACTTTTGACTCCCCCCCAAAACGTAACTACTAATAGCCTACTGTTGACTGGATGCTTTACCAGTAACATACATAGTTAACTGGCCCATATTTTGTATGTCATATGTATTATACACTATATTCTTAAATTAAGCTCAAGGAGAGACAATGTTATTAAGTCATAAGGAAGAGAAAATACATTCAAAGTGCTGTACTGTATTTATTGGGAAAAAACCCACATACAAGTGGACTTCTCTGTTTGTTCAAGGGTCAATTGTACTCAATTTCCATTGCAAACGTCAACACTTGGAAACCTCCAGAAAGACAGAAGTGATATTCTGCCGGTGGAGAGCTTCAGGGGACCATGATTCCTATGAACATCGGGAAGTCGAAGGGTAAAATAGTACAAATTTCTATCGGCGAGATGGCAGCACTAACAAAAACAGATTTTCCATTCTCCGAAATACTTGTGAGGCATGTGGTTTCAGTTTGGAAACCTGGAGAAGGTTGCTCCTACCTTTAAAACCAGTGAAAGATTGAACAGCAAACCTTCGGGAACACTGAGGTGGAGAGCAACCAACCATGATGAGATCTGGAGAAAGAAAGGTATTTACAGGGAGCGACGGAAGTCAGGCCTTTGCTTAACCCCAGAAAGACTGCTGGACACCACGAAGCTGGTAAGAAGCTTAAGCTGAAAATATTTGTAACCAATCACTGAAGGCTAAGAGTGGTCTATCAAGAGGGATCCAGTCCCTAAGGATGCAGAATAAGGGATCAGAATAAGTGGTCTCTTGTAGGGTTCCTCTCCATGAACCCAGCAGACATTCAGGGAAGTTTGGTAACACTCCCAAGAAAGTTTCCTTGAAAGAGGTGATGGCAGGAGAGAAAGTAACCATCCTTAGTGTGTGTATACCTAACAAAGAGTCAAATTACGTGAGGCAAAAATTATTAATAGTACGGACAAGAGAGATGGACAAATCCACAACTGGAGTTGAGACTTCATTCCTCTCTCATGACTGTGAGCGACACTATCTTCCAACTTGACTTAAATGACATTTAGAGAACATTCCACCCAACAACTGCATGATGGACATTCTTTTCAAGTGCATATTCTGGGGCATAAAGCAAACTGACAAATTTAGAAGAATAGAAGTCATACCAAGTGTGTTCCCATATCATAATGGGATTAAACTCTAAATCCATAACAAAAAGATGTACAGAAAATCCCTCAAACATTTGAAAATTAAAAGCACACCTGTAAAATAACCTATGGATCAAAGTCTTCTTTGTCAAGGAACTATTTTAAATATTTTCAATTGATAAAAAATAAAAATGTATCATACAAAATTTGTGGGGCACAGCTAAAGCTGCACTTATAGGTAAGTTTGTAGCATTAATGCTTATATTATTAACAAGAAGGAAGTTCTCAAATCATTCACCTAAACTTCCACCGAAAGAAACCAGAAAAACAAAGAAACATCAGTTCATATCCAAAGTAAGTAGATATATTAAGTAGAAGGCAATAATATTTATTATTTATTTATTAAATTTTATTAGAGTGGAAATCAATGAAATTGAAAATAGAAAAAAATAATAAGAAAATCCATGAAACTGGGGCGCCTGAGTGACTCTTGGTTTTGGCTCAGTCTATGGTCTAATGGTTTGTGAGATGGAGCCCCATGTCGGGCTCTGCCCTGGCAGCACAGAGCCTGCTTGGATTCTCTCTCCCTCTCTCTCTCTCTCTCCTCTCTCTCTGCTGTGCTCACTCTCATTCTTTCTCAAAAACAAAAATTAAATATTAAAAAAAAGAAAATCCATGAAACCAAAAGGTGGTTCCTAGAGAAGGTTAATAAAATCGACAAAACTCTAGTCAGATTGAACAAGAAAAAAAGAAAGAAAATGAAAATTATTGACCCTGTAGACATTAAAAGGAGAATGACAGGATACTACAGACAATCCCGTCCTCATAAATTTGGCAATTTACGTGGTGTCTGTGTTAAAGAGAATGAAAAGACAAGCCACATACTAGACGAAAATATTTGCCAATCACATATCTGATTAAAAAAACACAAACACTTCCTTTCTAAAATATATAAAGAACTCTTGATAAGAAAACAACTTGCCAACAAAGTTGACCAAAGATCTGAGGAGATCAAAAAAGAATTATGGATGGCAGGTGAGCTATGCAAAAAGGTCGACATCATTAGCCATTTAGTAAATGCAAGTTAAAACCACAAAGAGATGCCATTACACACCCATTAGAGCAGAAAAACAAAAGAACTGGCAAGGTCAAACGCAGATGAGCATGGGGAGTAAATACCACACATCACCGGTAGGAATATATGAGAATGTTGCAGCCACATCGGAAATTCATTTAGTCTCTTATAAAGTTAAACATTCAATCATTCATTCATCATACAACTCAGCAAAGCCTGGGTATTTACCCGCGTAAGCTGAAAACCTACGTTCCCGCAAAACCCTATTAGCATTTTTATTAATAATTGTAGCTTTATTCACCATCTCCCCGAACTGGAAACAACTCATATGTCTTTCAGTGAGTGAATACGTAAACTGTGGTATACCGTGCATACAACAGAATATCACTTGGCAATAAAGCAGAATGAACAACTGATTCACGCACCAACAGGGTGAGTCTTTTTGTTGTTGTTGTGATTTATTTTTTTTGAGAGAGAGCGCGCGAGGGGGAGAGGGGCAGAGAGAGTGGGAGACGGAAAATCCCAAGCAGGCTCCACGCTCTCACCACAGAGCCCGAAGCAGAGCTCAAACTCAAGAACCTGAAACCAAGGTTCCACCCTCAACTGACCAAGCCGCCCAGTTGCCCCAACAGAAATGAATCTTAAATGGATTTTTCCAGGTGGAAGAAGTTAGACCCAAGCAGGTATATATCAAATGATTCCATTTTTCTGAAAAAGGCAAGACTGTACAGGGACAGAAAGGCAATCCCTTGTTACCAGGTTAGGGGTGGAGTGAGTCGTTGACCACGAAGGGGAAACATGAAGGAATTGGGGGGTTTACAGAACATCTTGGATGATACGATGATAGTAGATACACAAACTCTGAATTTCTCATACCTGCACACCGTGAAGAGTGAATTTTACTCTATTTAAATGGGAAAAAAAAAGTCACCCAAAATGTGGGAGGAAACCAAGAGGGAATGCAGTCTGTGACACATAAATCTAATTGTATTACAAATGTGCACTGAACCACAGTGAAGGGGACAGAGAAGCAACTGGGGAAAAGAGTTTTGACTAGATATCATGAGGCTAAAGACAAAAGGCACTGTACATAGACACCGCATTCTACTTCCTACCAGCTCTAAGACAACTTCACATGCCCACAAGGGTTGGTCGCATAAGGGAATATATTGTCTGTAATGGCAGTCCTGGTCTCAACTTTGCAAACGAAGCTGCAAAGAACCAACGCTAGAACGAACCCACGGGGCTGGACTGGAGTTCAATCATCACTATGAACTCATGTTTATCTTACCAGGTGGATAGAGAGATGATAAATGATGCATAGATAGATAGGGAAATACAGATAAGTGTGTATACATGCACTAGTATGTCTCCATGGATTTCCTGGCTGCCGAAAGGGACTGGAAGCAGTCCCTCAAGTAGCAACCAGCACATGTCTTTGTCCAGATCCTGGATTCTAAACAACATTCTCCAGGGAAAGGCATCAGGGGTCCGCACAGATCATGCTAATTTTAGGACTGTGGCAGAGGAAATGCTAGACGGGCCTCCTGTATCTCGCTGCGCCAAAAAGTAAGAAAGCACACCTACCACTCCCGCTACCCCCCCCAAAACAACAACAAAACAAACAAAAACAAATAAAAACAAAAGCAAGCCATGGGTCATATGAAGAGAACCCAGAGGCTAAACGAAAAATGTTCCCAATGGCTAAAGCGGGAACGAACTTTAGCAAGAAAGTAAATAACGATAGTTCTGGATTCTAACACAAAAAATACAATAAATATCCACAAGTCCATGCAGATATAAATAAGTGATGGAGTAAAGAAGCAAATGGGGGAGCAGAGATGGGTCCTCCTTTCAGAAGAATTCCAGTCAGTAAATGTGGAAAATACTAGAAAAACAGAAAATTACCACATATCGCTATGGCAATAATTGCTGCGGGAAAAAAATCCATTGATAAGCGTTAAAATTAGTGACATTTGCATAACCTCAAAATATCTCCTCCAAGATATTAATTACTGCAGAGGTTTGTTTGTTTTTTTTTTAATTTTTTAAAGTTTTTTTTAATGTTTATTTTTGAGACAGAGACAGAGCATGAGTGGGGGAGGGGCAGAGAGAGAGGGAGACACAGAATGTGAAGCAGGCTCCAGGCTCTGAGTTGTCAGCACAGAGCCCGTCGCGGGACTTGAACTCACAGACCGCGAGATCATGACCTGAGCCGAAGTCGGACGCTCAACCGACTGAGCCACCCAGGCGCCCCCTAATTACTGCAGAGGTTTTAACTTATGTCTGTAAACTCTTTGACATCCCTTCCTCCAGGAAGCAAAAGCTAAATCCTCTTCTCTTGAGAATGGGCTGGACGTAATAACTTGCTTACAAGGAATGTAAAGGGGAAAGCAGTAACTTACGATGGAGAAAGAAACCCGGTGGACACCACCTTAAGCAAGGGATCGAGTTAACCTCCCCAGTAACAGAACGTATTGAGAGCAAGTACTCCTGAGCGGGGTGACGAGAAGGGGACGTTCTCTCCCCAAATCCATGACGTCAGGTCAATCATGAGATAATATCAGACGGAGCCAAAGTGAGGTACATTCCACAAATACCTCGCCAACACCCTTCGAGAACATCAAGATCATAAAACAAAGTAAAGATAAATGGAAGAACTTTGAGGAATTAGAGAAGACTAAGAAAACTAGAAAACAATTTGCCGTGTTGTAGACTGGATCCCGGAATAGAAAAAGAACATTAACAGAAAAACATGGAAAATCTGAATTAAATTTGTAGCTTACATAATAGCATTTACATTATTAATTATATTGCATTAAATCATGTATATTACATCATTATACTATATTAATTATACTATATTACAGTATAATATAATAGTATTATATAATGTACTATATATTATGTTATGCTATATTATACTATATTAAATGTAAATTAATATAAATATTAATTATACCCTGTTTATTATAATATTATATTATACAATGTTAATATCAATTTACTATACTGTTTATTATACTATACTATATAATTATGCTATATTAATGTCAATGTTTAAATTTTGATAACTATATCATGGTTATATGAGACGTTAGCAGTAGGGGATTCTAGGTAGGGGGAATATACCAGAACTCACTCTATTGTCTCTGTAATTCTTAAGTATGTCTAAAATCTTCTTTTAATTTTTTTTTTTTTTTGAGAGAGAGACAGAGTGTGAGCAGGGGAGGGGCAGAGAGAGAGAGGGAGACACAGAATCCGAAGCAGGCTCCAGGCTCTGAGCTGTCAGCACAGAGCCCCACAAGGGGCTTGGACTCACAACTGCGAGATCATGACCTGAGCGGAAGTCGGAAGCTTAATCGACGGAGCCACCCAGGAACCCCTAAAATCTTTTTTCGCAGAAAATTTAAAATACATTTATACGTTACGCAAGGAATTCTGACCTACATTGCACCGAAGACTGAAAAGTTCATGGAAGCGGAATGCATCGTTAGTTGTAAGAAAACCTGAGGAGAATAGCTGGATGCAGCATTAAACAGGGCTTCGGTCCCCAGGTATGTGCTGGGGACGCGTGACCTTTCAGTGGTCACGCTGCGTGCGGAAGATACAACAGTGAACCAAGTACAGCCTCGGTCCTAAGGAAATACTAAAATTTAGATGTTTAAAATCAGCAAAACCAGGGGCGCCTGGGTGGCTAAGTCGGTTAAGCGGCCGACTTCAGCTCAGGTCATGATCTCACGGTCTGTGAGTTCAAGCCCCACGTCGGGCTCTGTGCTGACGGCTCATCAGAGCCTGGAGCCTGCTTGGGATTCTGTGTCTCCCTCTCTCTCTGCTCTGCTCACGCTCTGTCTCTGTGTCTCTCAAAAATAAATGTTAAAAAAAATTTTTAAATCCGCAAAACCAAAAACTTCAATTTACTACAGAGTGATGGAAATAAGAGAAGGAAGGAAGGAATTCAATCCGAGGGAGATCGAAAGAGACTTCTGGAAGAGAGGACAGGACTTTCCGGCTGGTTGCGTCTTAGATTACCCGAGGAGTGTGGGAATTTTCTTTTCTCCTCTGACCTCATTGCTTTCACGTACACCTCCCCTTCCCCCCAAATCAGTCTCCAAGTCCTCTCCCTTCTACACCCCATTTCCTCTCGTTTCAACTTTCTGCTCTCCTGCCTCCGCCAAGTCAGGTCCTCCCCACCTCCCGCTGGTACGGATGCAGCAGGCTCCTAATAGGCTTACCTGCCTCTCAACCGTCGTGCTGCCGCCCGGGGGGGGCCTCCTAACATGAAGACGGATCATTTCTTATTCGCTGCACAGACCTTTACCTGATGCCTACTGCATGTCAGCAGCAGGCCCTCAGCTCGCTGGAAACACTTCTAGAAAAATCCCCCAAAAGTGTTCCTAGAAGGATAAAATGGAGGACGGCAGAAAAGACGGGAAGGGAGTGGGGGAGAAAAGGGGCAGAGGGAGGAGTGTAAAATGCGGACACACAGGGAGGGAGGCGTGGAGGCTTGTGGCAGGGGCGTCGGGGTGACCCACGTGCAGGAGACACGCAGGGTGCCACGAGATGACATTGCTGAAGGGTTTAGGGCCAGAACGAGACCGATGGAGAGAAAGAAACAATCATTTGAAACGCAGCTAAGTCAGGCTCACAAGAAAGACGCGGAGAGTATGGACGCTTCGTTGGCCATGAAGCCTAGGCACCAGAAGAGCGACATCAGAAGCCGGGGTAAGGATGATAGACAAGACGCGGTCCATTTCCTCAGAATTGCGAATTTACTGTTTTGGTTTTTTTGTTTTTTTGTTTTTTTGTTTTTTTTTAGACATAGTAGGTGCTTGAATCTATCCCTAGAAGACTTGCCACCAGCACGCTAAGTCCAAATGTACTTTAAGTTTTTATTCAATGGTTTCAGCCATCAATTTGCACTGATAACATCAAACAGTGGCGTCGTTCATCGGTATTACTCTTTAGTAAGTTTGTCGCGCTCGGTGTCAGGTGGCTTCGCACCACATAAGCACAGGGGGAACCTCTCTTTCGCAGACAGGGAATTCTGGAGAGGGAGAAATAATTATACTGAAACAGGATGTTTTTCCACAGTCATCTTAAAAAAAGTGACTCCCGAGTTCCTTTGGCCACGCTGACTTCTCTGAGCATCTGGAACGAGTCACCTCCTCGATAAAGTAGGCAGGAGTCTCCCTGGAGCTATGAACACTGAGTATTCATTTTCTCGAGGAAAGACTTAGACGCGACCGGGGCGTATCCAGACAATTCCTGCTCATTCGCAGACAGGTGTGTCCACGCAGCCACCGCTCCGCACAGCCGTGCCTGTGCGGACGACCTCTGCCGGATTAATGATCGACGAAGGCTGAAATCACGAAACTTTTCAACGCCCCAGTCTAAGATGACTTAGTTCATTAGAACCGGCATCTAATTCAAACAGAAAGGTTTACCATCCATGTGTTGACATCAAGATACAGCTCATTATGCATAGAACTATAATAATATTGTGTTTAAACATCACCGCACAAAAAGAAAGACTATCATCAAGGTCTTCTAAGAGAAAACCGTAGGGTTCCACTTTCTGCTAGAAGAGGAAGAAATTCTTCCCTAAAGGCTTCTCGAAAACTTCTAATTTTCCCTGAACAGGAAATATGGTCATCTTTAAGTAAGGTATTAGGAATTCTCATTATAACATGATATTAATGGAACAAGCACAGAAGACAAATGTTAAAAAAGGGTCGACCCGAGCGGCTTCCTACAATACTCCATCACACCGGCCGCACTCCGCTGTCTGTCACAACCCACTGTACTACTGCCGCACATCCAGGAAGCCGAGGCAAAGCTGCGTTATCACCTAGGCAACGAAAATAGATTCACACATTTTCCTACTGAAAAACGTAGAGAATAAATACCCTACTTCAAGCTCGCTGTGCCTTTGACATTTGCAGAGCTGAATGCGGAGCTGAAACTGACTCCCTCGGTCCTTACAAAAAGTTGATTAACAAAGCAGTTTTAAATTCAGTAAGTTTGAGGCTCTCGATTATTTTCTCATGATGAAGAGCACAGCACGAAAACAGCAATGAATTGGTAGAAATCTCCGGATGGCCATCAGCCTGAAAATATGAGAGACGGATGATCTGTTTGGGGTCAGAACAATACCTCTCTTGCTAACACCGGAGGATTTTGCTAACCCGAAAGGATTTTGAGGACTCACGCATATCAGCACCAGCATACAGCAGGCACTCACTAAATGCACGGTGACCGAGTGAATGAGGAGGCGGAGTGTCCTCATGCTCCTGCCGTCGGGCAGAGTTGTTCTGAAATCATCTCAGAAAAATTAAGCTGTTTTATTTTCCAGTTTCTAAGGTAGATATTTCCAATATTGTTTGGTAATTGCATTTAAAGCTATTATGGTCAGGATTTCTTTCTCCTGACAAACTCTTAAGACTCTGATTCCGCGATTTCTAGCTCATTCTGCTACACTTAAACTCACCTCCCCCAGTCGACTCTTTCAGGGAAAATAAGGAATGGGCTCCCGTTATCATGCATGTTTCCCTGGTGTTCAGATACACCCACTTTTCCAGACATGTTCCACTAACGAGCAGCAAATAAGTGAACCTTCTGAGCTGCTACTTAGAAGAGGAAGATTGGATCACTCACTGGGGGAAACCGAGGCAGCTGGGGCCATGGTAATAACCAGTAGCCTAAAGCAAGAGAGGGTACACTGGGGTGGCTATTTTCATACTTGTAGACCCAGAACTGTTAGAGATGACAGACTGCAAAAAGATTTTTGTGTATTTCCTAGTCTTCATGTTATAAATGAAGAAATGGAAGTCAAAGAAGGCGGATTGGTTGACTAAGGTCACATGACTTCTTAGTTTCCAGATGGGCTTAGAATACAAGTTTTCTGATGGTGAGCAGGGCTCTGTCCTCTGCCACGGTAGCGTACGTTATCAAGAGGTCACATGGCAGGGCTAGGGTACGGAGATCGGCTTCGGTGATAACACTAATAATCATTATCACAGAAAACACTGTTTGCGATATGACAGGGACTGCACTATATGCTTGATGTCCGATATCTTTTTTAACCTTCACAACAACTCAGGGAATTAGGTGATACCACCATGTTACTGAGGAGGAAACTGAGGCACCGAATTTAAGCTGCCAGCCCAAGATCACAGAGTTGGTGGCATAAAACGGACTCGGCCAGGTTATTTAACACCTCTCAGCTATTATATGGCGAAGACAATGAGGGGTTGAACTCCAAGGCCGTATAGACTGAGAAAGGGATGTAAAGAATAACATTCTCTGCCTTGGAGCAATTTTCCTAGGAGGCTCCGGTGCCTCTTAGCCCTGTCTCCATGTGTATGCTCACAAGCATGAGAGTGTGTACGGCCTTCGCTGTAAGGGGACAATGCAAAAATTGCCATCCATGTTCTTCCTTCAGAGATATCACTGCTATTAAAAGGGTTTGTTTTAATCCTTGATAGGACATATTTTAGAGCGCCTTCAGGGGGCAGTGGGTACCCCTAGATGAGCCAAGCCTGGTCCTGGCAGGGCACTGGTCCGCAGCTGCCTATATACCTCTGGCCAGGGTAGCTGAGGACGTCTGTCTAAAAACTGGCTTTCAAGGGATAAGGAACAATAATGAGATATGCGAAGCAAACCAGAACCATCTCAAAGCCCACGACTGCCATGCTATCACGCCAAATCCTCGGGGAAAGAAGCAAGGTGACATTTATAACTTCAGAACAATGACATCTCTTCAGTCGGTGTCAGGGAACAGTACCTACGAGGAATGACAAAGAGAACACATCTCTCCCCAGCAGGAGGGAACCTGCCGGGACTCACGGGCCTGCTCTGCTCCCTGTGGCCCGCAGAGCTAACGCGAGTCAGGGAGAATAACTTCCAAAGCCAACAGGAGGTCCAGGCATGGGTGAGCTGTATGAGGAGCACGCCTAATGGGAAGGATATGCGAAAGTGGGCACGTGCTCGGCTTCTGTCGAGGTGGAGCTAGCCCCTGGGTGGGGACCCAGAACTTAGTGGAAGTCTTAAAGGGAAGAGTCAATCGAGAAGGAGAATATTGTCTTACACTTAAGAAGCATAGACCATTGACGTTTATGAATTGAATGTTGTGGTTCTTTGAGAATTATTAGGCAGTTACATCTGTGATTTTAGAATCTGGCTGAGCACAAATGTGCCTTGTACACACCGAGAACGATGCTGGTGTACAGAAGGGAGTCGCCAGGGACGACTGGGTGGCTCAGTAGGTTAAGCACCAACTCTCGTATTCGGCTCAGGTCGTGATCTCAGAGTTTGTGAGATCGAGTCCCGCATCTGGCCCCACGCTGACAGCATGGAGCCTACTCGGGATTCTCTCTCTCCTTCTCCCTCTGCCATTCCCACGCGTGTGCACTCTCTCCCTCTCTCGAATACATAAACTTAAAAAAAAAAGAAGTGAGTTAGCAGGGAGTGAGATACCTGATCAGCCCTTCCACAGCCTCACCCCATTCCCATCATCCTTGGCTCCTGATTCTCACGAAATCATCTCTTGCCGTTATTTCCTTGCAGAGAAAACAAATAGATAAAATGGCCATCCAGCGGGAGAAAATGTCCAAAAATATGAAAAGTAGATCAAGGAGTGCCATGAGCCTGATGAAGAAGAAACACATGATCCTCAATAACAATAAAGTCGGACCAAAGCCAGAAGCCTGTCCATATTTGGGAATCTGGACACTTGCAAAGGTTTAGAGAGACGACCCTTGTGAATGTCTGGGGTCCACCATAGATCGAATAGATTCCTTGCCGAAGGAATGGCCTCGTGCAGTGCTTCTAACCCTGACCGTTGGAATTAGCTGGGAGGCTTTCCTACATATGCACACATACCCGATCTCACGTAGCAGCCCCCCAGCCCGGGAGCCGGGGTCTCCAGGCACACCGTGGAGCGTGGGACTCTGCATTTAAGGATGTCTCTCTCGAGGCACTGGTTGAGGACTGGTGCACAGACAGCTGGCAGGGCTCCTTTCCATTGCGGGCCCTTCCAGTCACGAAGGGACCTAATCTGTCCACGTTGTGGTGTTAATCTCCAGCCCGGGCTACTATATTTATAGAAAACGCACTGTCGGAGCTGTTTGAAAAATGACACAATGCCAGTTTGATCTAGGAGAGATAAATACTAGTGCCGTGCACAATTCGTTCTTGGGTTCTGACCATACAGATCCGTGTTTTGTCCCGGGCCACCTGCATCTCTATGGGTTACTTTATTAGGTAACTGAGAAAGAGGATGCATACTCGTGAAGCTTTAGAAGGAGTCTCAACTTCCTATCTGCTGAGTACACAGAGAAAAAAAAAATCTCACATTTTTGTAGATATGAAGAATTTCATCCTACGGAGTGTCAAGGGGCTGTTACGGCACTTAACCTACTATCCTTGGTCAGGAGACAGGGGCTCCTACACCCCCAAACATCTATGTGTGCGCATCCCTTCAGTTTCTAGATCACTCATATAATCGATCCTTGCTTATTTTATTATCTGTTTATTTACCAGTTGGTTTCGATATTGGTACACACGGCTATGTTCTTTCCGACGCGCAAGTGACTCAAAGGCAGGTCATGTTTTCTATGAACAGAACCTAAAATCAAGCTTAATCAAGCATAACGCTTTAGTTCTATCCGGACGCTGCCGATGTTCTGTTCTCTGGTGCTTCTGTCCCCGCAACAAAGACCTAGCCATTAAGAAAGATGAAGTTCTAAATAGGACACCCTCTTCCTGGATCTAGGATTCCGACAGAACTCTGAGCATAGAGTACAGTGCTTAAAGAGACTCCTTGACTCATTAAATGGCCAAGCATAAGTCTTGATTATTTTAGAAAGCATTTGCAACCTCAAAACTGGATATTTAAAAAATGAGTCACCCTTCATCACTGGCCAACTAGCTGCATCTCTTAACCACGGTTCCAAGCCTCTGGACGCTCAAGCTTACATTATTCTTATATTATTCATAATCTGCCAAATTGACTCCATAGCAACAAAAATATTGAATACAAAACTGCTTTCTGACAAAGCCAATTTTTATTATAGCTTTGAGTTACAAAACCGAAGCTTCTCATAAAAAATGTCTTAAAAGCCTCTTCAACCATCAGGTGAAATTATGGTTTTAAATCTCTTAATTACTCGCAATAGGCCGCCATCTCCTGGGTTTCCTGACAAATCTCATATAGATGGTAATAATGTGCGAGACGTTATGTTATCTTTGGGTGTATTCTGAGCCAAGGCAACGCCACTCTATTACTTGTTATTTTGAATTATACTAGTTAGCATTACTGTGTATGTCGTATAAAATTCTGAAATCCACTAATGAAATTAATTTCTTCCCTGCTACCCCTTAAAGAAACCCTCTCTTGGTCTGATTGTCTTCTCATCTGAAGAGGAACTTAATACTCTTTTTTTTAACGTTTATTCATTTTTAAGAGACAGAGAAAACACAGCGCGAGTAGGGGAGGGGCAGAGAGAGAGGGAGACACAGAATCTAAAGCAGGCTCCAGGCTCTGAGCCGTTAGCACAGAGCCCAACACAGGGCTCCGACCCAAGGACCACAAGATCATGACCCGAGACTAAGTCAGATGCTTAACAGACTGAGTCATCCAGGCGCCCCACCCTGAATTATCTTTCACGGTGTATGATTATCTTGCCAACGAGGAAAGCTAAGTCACAGTTTCCACTCCAACTAGCTGATAAAAGAATTGGATCAAAGCCCCAAGTCTTTGAGTCTTTCCCTATGTTCTGCCCAACACCTTATGACAAGGAACCAGCCAGTCCTAGATGGAAGGTAGAAGGAATGAACCTAAATCACCGGGCACCTGGGTGGCTCAGTCGGTTAGGCAGCCAACTTCAGCTCAGGTCATGATCTTACGGTCTGTGAGTTTAAGACCCGCATCGGGCTCTGTGCTGATGGCTCAGAGCCTGGATCCTGCTTCGAATTCTGTGCCTGCCTCTCTCTCTACCCTTCCCCTGCTCATGCTCTGTCTCTCTCTTTCAAAAATAAATAAACGTTAAAAAAAATTAAAAAAAAAATCACCAGATGACTGTTGTATTGTTTTTTTCTAAAGAAGTTCTTCAGTTAGACATTCAACAAGCATCACTAACTGTTGTATTTGAGCGTCACGGAAGGCACTGGATACTCAAGAACTATAAAGATGTGGTCTCCATCCTGCTTCTCTCGCGCAAGCAACATTCTTTTGTTCTTTGGAAGGAGTTCAAGGCGGGATGCGAAACAAGTCAGATTTACCCTTTTTTTAGGTGGATACGAATTCCAGGTGTAGTGCTGCTTTTACTGTAAATAGAAACCTGTGAAAGCCAGGTAGCTTGACATCTTAGCATGATGGCTTGATGCAAGACATCCGGAAGACATTTTTTTCAGACATTTTATGACATGAAAAATGAAACTTGTCATTGGATTAAACATCTGTATTCTTAATCGGTAGTATTACCTTCCAAGGCAAGCATGTTCGGGAAAGGCTCTTGTGCTGGGCGCCATGACTGTGTTAGTAAAACAAACATACTCTTTTGAGTCGCTCGATACTGTGCTAGGCAGTGAGTTGCAGGGCTGAGGGAAACCATGAGGATAAAAGTCACCTCCTCTATGAGGAAACCAGAAAAAGCGTTTGAAGAATAGTGGAGACAGGCAGTCCAAGAAGACAGGACCATACAAGTAGAGGCTTAAAGCTATATGTATTTTCACACTGGTGGGCATGAAGTACAAGGCAATGGAGAAGGGGAATACTTGGAAACAAGGTTGGAGAAGTCAGGAAGGGCAAGGCCATATTGATGAAACAGCCACAACAACAACACACATTTATTGAGCCCACGTGACATGCCAGCAATGGCCTCCTCCGGCATGCATGCGTTTCCCTTGTAATCCTCACTGCGTCTAAGGGGGAGGGGAGTAAGCTATCAGCCGAGTGCACTGAGGCAGCAAAGCAGGACAGCCGTGGGGGTGAGTATTTGCACCAACTCAAAGCCCAAAGGCTAGGAGAGGTTATCAGGTGAGCGGTCCCAGTACCCAAGCAACAAAAGTATTTGCTCCAGCTACAAAACGGTGTAAAGGCAACGCAGACATCTTTCCCTTCTGCCTTGATGATCAAGCATCTTCCACCATCAGGGGAAAAGAAGACCCCATCAGACTGTATGTTGAAACCAAATCGAACCGCTCAACAAATAACAACAACGAAACAGGGTCAACTCATCTACTTCTAGATTCCCAAATAACTGAAACCTTGAATATTCCCATAAAATTGCCGAGGTCCTAACGGAAGTCATTTTACTTCTGGCTTTTCTATTGCTGATGCCTGCAAATGTTTCCAGACTTTGCGGATCTGCGAACATGCATGAAACTGACGGGTTTTTGTTTTTGTTTTTGTTTTTATGAAAAGAAAAACTGCAAATTTGATCAATTTGATAACTGTGCATGTGTGTTTACATACCGGTGCTAATTTATTTTATTTTTTTTTAAGTTTATTTATTTTGAGAGAGAGAGAGAGAGACAATGAGTGGGGGGGGGAAGGGAGAGGGAGAGAGAAAGCATTCCAAGTAAGCGCCTCACTGTCAAAGTGGAGCTTGATGTGGGGTTCGGTCCCACAACTGTGAGATCATGACCTGAGCAGAAATCAAGAGTCAAACGCTTAACCAACTGAGCTACCCAGGCGCCCCCAAATACCTGTGCTATTTAATTTAATTTTATTTTATTTTTAGTTTTTTTAATGTTTATTTATTTTCGAGAGAGACAGACAGACAGAGACAGAGCACAAGCAGGGAAGGGGCAGAGAGAGAGAGACACACACACAGAATCTGATGCAGGCTCCAGGCTCTGAGCTGTCAGCACAGAACCCGACTGTGAGATCATGACCTGAGCCGAAGTTCAGATGCTTAACTGACTGAGCCACCTGGATGCCCCTACCTATGCTGTTTGAAATTGGGCTAGCCCACTTGTAATGCTGTACAAGTTAGTTTCTTTCCTTTTCTATAGCTTTTTGACTCTAAGTCTCTTTTTTAGTGTAAGGAAAGGGGGAATTTATTTAAAAATCACATATATATAAATATATATATACACATGCACACATGCATGTATGCATTTTATTCATATAAAGAAAATACAAGACAATACAAATACTGTTGCCTATTTGGGGGAGATGAGCAATGCTTTGGGTAGGCCAAGAATAGGAGTACGATTTTTTGCATTGGTTTGACTTCTGAGCCATGGAAATGCATTACCTATTATCTATTAAAAATAAAGTAAATGTTATAAGGTTGCTTATTATCATTATCTCCATTTTCGAGATGAGGTAATTGTGGCAGAGAAAAAGTGAGTAACCACTCAAGACCCTTGTCTCATAAGTGAAGAGAACCCTTGGAGGATTTTCACGACGGCCATGTGCCTGCTACAAAGATCTCTATCAGGACAAGGGAAGAATGAGTGGAAGGGCTGGACGTGGAGACAAGGAGGCCAGCCAGGGAGTGGTGAGCAGTTCAGGGGAGGGGCAGTGAGGGTCTGAAGTCAGGAGGTTTAGACAGAGAATGGAGAAAGTAGCTTAGGCGCAGTAGAAGGCAACATAAATGGAACTGGTGGTCTGATTGACAGGTGAAGGAAGGGAGTGTATAGCAATTCCAGGGTCTGTGCTGGACAGCGAAAGGCTGGTAGTGTGCCCACAAGAGGTAGGGAAAACAAAGCAACATTCATGAAGATTTCAGTCACATTAGGGAAGTGTGCAGTGGGAATAAAGAAAAGGGCAGCCTACGGGCACCTGGGTGGCTCAGGCAGTTAAGTGTCCAACTCTTGATTTCAGCTCAGGTCAAGATCTCATGGTTGGTGAGTTCAAGCCCCACGCTGTGCTGACAGAACAGCGCCTGTTTGGAATTCTCTCTCTCTGCCCCTCCCCTGCTCATGCTATCTCTCTCTCTCTCTCTCAAAAATAAGGTTAAAAACCTTAAAAAAAAACAGAAGAAAACTTAACAAAAAAAAGGCGGTCTAATGCGATGAGCAGTGAAAGAACACGGAGACCCTAAGAAGTAAGGTCTATGTTGTCCCATTTTGTAAGAGGATGTACGGAGGCCCATTGCTCTCGAGAGACTTTCAGTAGAGTCTAGGGCTAAGTACTAGGTGCGGCATCCAAACCCTGCTTGCCTGGTCCCAAGCCCCATTTCCTTCCTTCTCCCCACTCTCCCTTCCATCAGATGCTGTAACAGATGCCTGTAAGGATACATTTTCTATCAAACGCCTCGCAAATAAAATTCAGCATCATCACCTCAAAAATATCCTTTTGTTGGTCAGAAATGTTTATTTGTTTTCTCTGTCATAACCGCTGAAAATCTCCTTCCCTATTTCCTGAGGTATTTCTTCATTGGATAGCATATATATGTAGAAGGACTTTGATGTGTTTCTCTGCTCTTAACTGAAGAAATACAATCTATGAAGTAAATCTATTTGCTGTTTTCAGTATATATTAATTTCTAGATGTATATAATAATCTGATACCAAAAATATCGCAGAAGAATTGACAGAGAATTATGAGGTAACACTGCCGGGAAGCACAAAGTTCACTGCTTTGAGAAGAAGTGTTGAGAGACTTTGACCTTCTGCATTCTGACAGGGATTCTATGAGCTGTGTGTCTCGCCCTTTGCCAGGCACCACACACTCACCCGTATCCAGAAAGTCAGAGGACAACTGTAGTCTATGGGGTGCCTTGGTGGCTCAGTTGGTTAAACATCTGACTTCAACTCAGGTCATGATCTCAGGTCAGTGAGTTCGAGCCCTGTGTCGGGTTCTGTGCTGACAGCTCAGAGCCTGGGGCCTGCTTCGGATTCTGTGTTCCCCTCTCTCTCTCTCTGCCCCTCCCCTGCTTGCACTCTATTTCTCTCTCAAAAATAAATAAAACATCAAAAAAATTTTTTAAAAAAAGAAGGAAATTTGCAGTCTAGAAGCTGAGGGAAACGCTGCTACCCCAAGTGCTGACAGAACCCATCATCACGGTCTCTATGCCTTCCAGATTAAAATGAGCACAACCAATAGATACAGAAGGTGATGAATGCATACGTCTCCTCATGAGTATCTGTATTAATTTCATATTAACTTGGCAGCTCGCAACAATACAACTTAATTTTCTTAAAGTTCTGTAGGTCGGTACCCTGAAATGGGTTTCATCGGACTGCAATCAAAGTGGTAGCAGGGCTGTGGCCCTCCTGGAGGCTCTAGGGGAGAATCTGTTTGCTTGTCTTTGCTGGCCTCCGTGGGGTACCCACATTCCCCGACTCACGCCCCATTCCTCCGTCTCCAAAGCCAGCATCTCCCTGACCCTACTTGAGTCATGTCTCCTTCTGACTTCCTTTTTCCCTCCCTCTTCCACTTTCATGGACTCGCGATGCCTCTCTGGAAAAATCTAGGATACCTGCCTACTTTAAAGTCATCTGCTTGGCAACCTTCATTCCACCTGCATCAGTAGGTCGCCGTTGCTTTGTGGCCCAACATAAACACAGGTTCCGGGGATTAGATGCGGACATCTTTGGGTGCCATTATTCTGCCCGCTGCAATCTTTTCCCACCTTACTCGCCATGCATATGGTGACTCCAAACTGGTATGGTTAGGAACATGCTGTGAACTTGGGCCGATGTCTATGAACATGAAGAATGTGAATATTAACATGCATTTGGAGGAAGGCCGCTGCTGCCTGTTTTGTGATCGTGTAAGACAATGGGTTACTTTCGGAACTCAAGATACGTGCAACATCGTTAAACGGCAGACTCGTGAAAGTTAGACCAAGATTAAGGGGATGTGAGCTCACTCTGATAACTCTTACAAGAGTCAATATCGGTTAGGAGGCGCGTGAGAGCTCCTTACAGCCAATGACAAGAAGGCTTACCCAAATGAAAAGGAGGTCATGGCTCTGTAAATACCCTTATTCAAGGTCCAAATCTTAACTTTGGAAGAGGAGGTATTTCCACCGTGGTTCTATAATTTTAAGCGTTTATGTAACTGAAAAAACAGCTTACCATCACTTGATGTGAAATCAATCAAGTTTAGTTGGATGGAACAGAGAGAAATGAATTGTTTTTGCACGCCAGGGGTCCCCATCTCAAAGGCCCATTCCGTCACTGTGGTTTTATGAAAGGACCCATGCTGATGTTGGACTCTTGTCCACCTGGTATGACGTTAGAAATGGGACAGAAAACACAGAAGACCTTGAGAAAGTAATGGGTGCTGCCCTTCTGTAACCCCGAATTGATACTTGATACTTTTACACTGCCTTTGACACTCACTGCTCAAATTCAATCTTCACGAAGGGACGAAACCCCCGATGGGCATTATTACCATTTTACCCACCCTCCCATCTTCCTCCTTCTGGCGTCCGGTCCAAGCAAGCCTGTTCGGACCCGCCAGAACAGAAAGGCACCAAGCGCTACAGAGCCTTCTCCAGCACCAAGGGCATAAGAAATAAGATGAGTTTTCTATTTTAAACTATACAGAAGACATTAGCAAAGGGCACCTGGTATGAAAACTGTGGACTGTGTCAATATTTCAGCAAACACATGTTAGAAACCTGACTGCTTACTCTTCAGAGTTTAGTATGCAACATGTGTCTTGAAAGAATAAAAAGTTGATCAAAAAATTTTTTTCAAGGAACATGATTTGGAAAAAAAGAGAGAGAATTGTTTCTGATATGCTCATTAAGAATCAGTCTACCAGATGTGAAGGGGCTTCTCCATGAGACCCCAGCTAACCAGTTAATTGGATACCGACAGAGTGGTAGATGCCATGTTCAGTGTAGACACGTCAGAGATCATTGCCAAGCACTTGTTTGTAAAATAAAGGCCAACAGCCCTGGAATGTCTCGCTCACAGGAAGGAAAAGAATACGATCGGCAAGGCAACGCTGAGAAGGTGATGTGGAAAAAAGTCTCCAAAAGCATAAGGATGATTCGAGAGAAATTTCAACAGGATTTCGACAGGAGAAGGTACAGCGGAGAGACCTATGAATTAAATACAACTACCAAATACACAGGAAGTAAACAGGTAAGCCGGTACAGGGGAGGACACAGCGGGGCATCCATTCTTCCCGTGGTTCTAACTCGTAACCAGGGTGCCAGGGTGACTTGCGTGACTCTATACAGTAAAGCACAGAAAAGGAGGGGAGCGAACAGAAGTCGAAAAATGGATGTATTTAAAAATCATTATAAAGTCATAAGTCATCTTCCCATCATGTCATCTAGAAGGAAACCAGTCAGGAGGCTCTTCACCCTGTCACGTACACCAGATTCGGACCTCCTTGCCGCCTTCGGATGAACCGCGTACGACCTCTCTTTGTTCCTTCCCACCGCACATTCCCCAGATGTCACACTCAATGCCACCTTCTCGGGCCGACTCACGTTGTTTCCCCCAATTCACTGAGGACTCCCCATGCCGTTCTCTGCTTTATTGTCTTCTGCACGGTCCTTACCATCATACGGTGTGCTTTATTTAAGGCAGAGACTCCCGTGTATTTTTTGTTTCTTAGCTTTTGCTGCTGCATCCGCAATCCTGAGTAGTGTTTGGCACATAAGAGGTGCTTACGATGTACATTTCTAAATGAATAAATGAAACATCTATCTTTAAAGACTCCGACTAGATGCCCGCTCCTATACCAAACAGCCCACCTCCTCAAGCTTCATCATCACCACATTATCCAACGGTGCTAGAATTCTCTACAGATCCGGGATCCAACCGTCCCTAAGTATTCCCATAGCACCATGCGCTGTGGCCAAACACAACAGAAACCTTTGGATTGGTTCATTATTTGTTGCCAATACTGCCTCTAATGGGCCATGGTTTGGGTCGCACCAACACTAGTACTTCCTACCTTTCCCAACTCATTTGCTTGATAGAGGTGGCCAAACCTATATTCTGCTACATGTACATGTTTTCCCCACTCCCCATTAATTTGGTTGAAAGCAATACCCAAAGTCATTTCTGAATACAGCACGCTTGACTCTGAATGGGAAAGATATAAAAAGAACAAAGGTGAAAAGCATCTCGGCTCATTTTATTAGTACTTACGTCATTACTTTCTCTCAGGACATATAAGCATCGACATTCTATTTTTCCACAGATTTCTTTGACTCTCAACTGGCATATTTTATGAGCTTTCAGATGAAGAGATGAAAATTTAGATCACTTTGATTTTGAAATGTCTCTTCCTCGGCATTAATTATGACACCAAAATTAATTGTAGACATTTAGAATTTAGTGTTTTGTAGATTATTTTCATTTTCTTTCTTTCTCTTTCTTTCTTCTTTCTTTTTTTCTATCTATCTTTCTTTCTTTCTCCTCCTTCTCTCTTGACATATTTCATGATATTTGCAAGTTTAGTACTGCCAAAATTTCATACGAACTCTTCAGGCAAAAATATCTTATTTGCTGGTCCTGATGATTAATGTTTCATAACATTGGGAAAATTAAAAATATATAATTGTCATGAATACTAATGGTGCATAATATGTATGAAGGTCATTACATGGTCAAGGAAAGAGCTTAAAATAGCTGGCATTTTGATTAGCCCTGATTCCTTTTTGGTCTCCCTGTCCGTGGGTTCATTAATACACCTCTAACGTGTCATTAGTCTCACATTGAGAGGTTCTTACAAATCAGCACTTTAATTTCAAATAAAGACCAGTTAAGCAACTTCGTCTCTTCATCCAAAAAGGAACTATTGGGGAAAACAAGCATGTCGAATTTTCATTGTCTCGCCTTCTATGGGAGCGGACCGTCTTCCTCCCAGGGGCCATCCTACTTCCTCTGTGCTCCCTGGGCCGTAATTTCAGCAGCTTCTGCCTTGTGACAAGAAATGAACACCTTGCCTTCGTGAGAATTCAAAGGACTGATCCCGAACACCAGGCCTCAAGGACCCTGGAGAGGTAGGGGTGAGAAGGACGCTGGGGAGGCAGGGGTGAGTCAGGGAGTCATCTCTGGGGGAATTGGAAAGCACACAACAGCCCTTTCGGGTAGGAAAAATAGGCCTTATTTTTGACCAGAGCATGGAGGAATATATAGCAACTTGTGTCAGGAGGATTTGGAATAAAACACGAAAGAACTTAAAAAACTGGCAATGCTGCTTATAGGTGGATCCGATTGGACTCCGTCTTGTTCTCTCCCTCTCTCTGTCATCTTTAAATAAAAACACGTGTTAGCACGCGACCCATGCTCTCCTTCCCCCTTCCTCAGAGTCTGGCCTCCACCGGAGCGGGTCCTGGAAGGACCCTTGGCACTACCCTCAGGGTGAAAACAATTCCTAAACACTTTCTGAGAACTTCTCTGTTCAGGGCATTGTGCGAGCAGCAGCGTGGAAAATACCCAGATAAGGTACCTTCAGGTACTTTATTTTTTTCGGGGTCCACCAGTAAAATGTGCATAGTAGCTTGTGAGAAGCTGGATCTCTGAAGACAGGGAAGTTATCTCCATTCCTGGGGCATTTCCCCCACCAAGCGGCAACGGCTGAGAGTATCCTGCCTGCCAGGAAAGGGGAAGAGGGTGAGGACAGAGAGCTGCAGAACGCGGGGTAGGTCCCAATGCCCGTGGAGGGCAGGAGGGTGCTGAGGGGTTGGGGGCCCCTGGGGGTCTCCGTCGGTTAAGCAACTGACTTCAGCTCGGGTCGTGATCTCGTGCTTGGTGAGTTCGAGCCCTGCGTCGGGCTCTGCGCTGACAGCCCAGAGCCTGGAGCCTGCTTCGGATTCTGTGTCTTCCTCTCTCTCTGTCCCTCCCCTGGTTGTGCTCTGTTTCTCTCTGTCTCTCAACAGTAAGGAAATGTTTAAATAAATAAATAAATACATACATTTAGAAATAAAGAGGATGCATAGAGTATTTGTAATTATAGTTGACCCTTGAACAATCCAGGGGTTTCGGGCCCCGACCCTCCTCTGCCCCCCATGCAATCAAAAATCTACATTTTAACTTTTGATTCCTGAATAACTTACCTAGAATAGTCTACTATTAACCAGAAGCCTTACAAGTAACATAAATAGTCGATTAACACATATATTGTATGTTACGGACTGTATGCTTACAACAAAGTAGTAAAGTAAGCTACAGTGAAGAAAATGTTCCTGAGAAAATCTAAGGAAGAGAAAATGCATTCGCAGTAATGTACCGTATCTATCGGAAAAACTAACAAGCCCCATGGATAAGTGGACCCACACAGTTCCAACCCATGCGGTTCAAGGGCCAACTGTATTTATAATGATGCTAATTACTTAACATGGTTCCCTGAGCTATGGAATCAACAGACACAGAATCCACGGGGATATGTGAAGAATAGTTAGAAAGTTCCACTGAAGCGAAATTCTAACTGGAACCACGCGGGTCACCTACAAAACCCGAGCTGCCCCTCTGGCCATTTACTTGTTCTTTTGTTGCTGTGTTTTCTCTCTTGGAGCCACAGGGTCTTGACGGTCCCTTCCTGAGCCCCCTACCTAAACACAACCTATTTTAATGAAGGAATCTGAAGGTCGCTCACACTTCAATGACCAACGACTAACAACTAGTCAAAGTCTTCTTTTCCAGGAGTTAAGTTGAAATAATCAAGGTTTAGAAGTTCTACCAACTATGTGGTACTGGGGCAGGGGGGTGGGGAGTGGATTTATTTTCAGGAACAAGCATCTCCATATCGCTAAAACGACAACATAGATGTTCTTGCCTGGTGACAGGTAGGGCCAGGGCTAGAAATGCATATGAATTCGCATTCTTTTGTACCTGCGAGATGAGTGGAAAATGTAAAGCATTATACAACAGCATATATTCATATAATATGTATTTCGCACTTTGAGTGATTACAGTCTTTTAAATTGGGCCCGTGTTACTACATACTATTAGGTTCAGATATTTGGGAATTTAGTTCAGAATAACCATTTCATACGGACAGATAAACTACTTTTAGTAAGAAAAAAAACCTTCTAGTGTGGATTTTGGACACTTCTAACTGAATGATTCGAATTTTAAAAGGGCGTAAGGAGTCGCATTCTACACGGTAAGGTCCACATTGTGCTCTTGAGACCCGACTGGTGAATGTGCTTTCTGTGTGTCTAGTTTGCTTTCGGGGCAGGGATTTTGGATAGCCTGTGGAAAGAACGATGCTTCTGGAAGCAGACTCGGGTTTGAATCCTGACTCTAAAAGTGGTGATCATGGGACCGCTGGGTGGCTCAATCAGTTGAGCACCCGACTCTTGAGTTTGGCTCCAGTCATGATTCCGGGGTCCTGGGGTCTAACCCTGAACTGGGCTCTGCTCTGAGTGTGGAAGCTGCTTAAGACTCCCTCTCTCTCTCCTTCTGTCCCTCTCCCCCACTCATCCTCTCTCTCTCTCTCTCTCAAATAAAAGAATAAAATAAATAAAAAATTTAAGAGTGATGATCATGACAGTAATGTCATTTATTCAGTGATTACTGTGCACCAAGCTTGGAGTAAACCGTTTAAATACATTGTCTTATTTACTCTTTACAACATTTGTATAAAGAAGATATTAATTATTGCCTTCATTTTACAGAGGAAGCAGGGATTCTAAGAGCTTAAGAAGCACAGTTCCTTCAGCTACTCAGTTATGGAGGTGAATAAGTGAACTCACTTATTTCAAAACACACTTCTTGCTCCCACGCCTAGGGCTCAGCTTAGTGTTGGGCACTGCGCATGCAAAGACAAGTAAGGCATGGTGTCTATCCTTAAAGCCCCTCCAGCCTTGACGGGGACCTGGTCCTGCACTCCTGTGACCACAGAAGGCTGTGATAAATGTCATGGGAGGGTGAGAAACGAGGTTATCCAGGCCTTAGAGGAGAATTCTGGAAGACTTCAAATTAGGTTAGGGAGGGCTTCCTGGAGGAGGCATGGCTCAAGATGACCTCCAAAGGACAAGCAGAAATGATTTAGACAAATACGGCCAATTGGTAAGGAGAAGATCATGGGAAAAGATCTTTCTGGGGTCTTGAAAGCACTACCAGATCAAAGGTGTACGGTGGCTAGATGAGCCGAGGGAGAGACTGGAGGGAGATCAGAGGCCAGCTTGTCGAAGAATTTATCTGAAAATGTCAGCTGCCTGCAGGATTTTAAGGAGGCTGATGGGAACACATTGTTTTGCTTTTTTTTTTTAATGTTTATTTATTTTTGAGAGAGAGAGAGAGAGAGTGCGTGCACACATGAGCGGGGGAGGGGCACAGACAGAGAGGGAGACACAGAATCCGGAGACACAGGCTCCAAGCTCTGAGCTGTCAGCACAGAGCCCCACGCGGGGCTCGAACTCGGGAATGGTGAGATCATGACCTGAGCTGAAGTCGGAAGCTCAACCGACTGAGCCACCCAGACGCCCCCACATTGGTTTTTAAGATCTTGGGTATTTAACTTTGCTAGGCTCTATTTTGTCACCTGTAAAATGGACAGAAGGATTTAGCAAGGAGGGCATGAGTGAAGACGTACGAAGCAGTAGGTGACACCTATCCGAAGTAATTGCTCAGTGACAAAGAGGGAGGAGCCAGTTGCTTGTAAACACTGCCCAGGTATTAACCCCTCCGATCTGCACTCCATTCTGAGGGAAGGGAACCGCTCTGCATCCAACTTTAGCCCATGGAGACAGGTGATGGGAGGGTCGAGCGTTGGTTACCTGTCCTTTTCTGCTTCTCAAGAGGGCGGCTGTGAAGGGCCCATCACTGCCCAGCCCACAGCAGGTCCTCAGGGTGCCAGGTCCCCTTCAGGCCCTCGGGGAGCACCCGGGAGTTAGAATATCTGCCACGCTGTGAGGAGGGAACCACCAAATCCACTGCACCGAAAAACATCCTTCATATATTTGAAGAAGTCTAAGCCTGCGTCATATATCCCAAGACACGTGTCTACGAATGAAACAAATGTGTCTAGAGAGCAGAGACAAGAGGGTTCAGGTTTCCGATATCTGCAATGTACTTATGATAGTAAGAAAGAGCATCGCTGCTCCCGTGCACTCATGAATCTCCCATCCAGCATGGCTGCCCCACCAACATGGAAGCATTGACCATCACCGGTTCCAGGTGCTGGCAAGATCCCACGGAAGAGACTCGCCGCTAAAGAAAAAGTATCAGACACAAGTCCTGCTTGAACCACGGAAGCCATCACACTGCACGCTGGCTGCTGACGTGTGTCCAGAAAGCACCCTTGCCTTTCCGTTAAATCGCCTGTAGGCTGTCGAAACAATCCACCCAATGGAATATAGCATATGGTAACTTCAAACTTTTGGGGGGGTCTTACTTTCAGAATTTTACTTATTTAGTCAGAAACATTTAATGAATCCAATCATATGAGATACTGTGACAAGTGCTAGAAATATAGAGCTGAATATAACATGGTTCCTGCACAAAGGAAGTTTGGGTTAATGAAAAATATTTGGTTGAACCACATGAAATTGCCCTTTCTGTGGGCAAATGCAGTCATTTGGTAATTTCACATGGTTCAACCTAAGGTACTGTTGGTGATGGTGATAATAATGAATAATGCATATTTACAGGGAATTACAGAAATGCAGAACAAGGCACAAGAACTTCCAGAGAAGGTCAGGGAAGGCTCTGCCAGGAGCTGTGTTTTGCAAGATGAGCACACCCCGCACACTCCCACCTGTGGACTGACTCTAGACCTTGTCGGTCCCAAGAGCTGCGGCCGGCGATCACCCTGAAACCTCAGCCCCAAGCACCCCACTAATTCGCCATCACCTCTTTTCCTCCCAGTTCATGCCTGAGTTCCAACTCCAACCCTACTGGCCCTTTTGATCCGTTGACCCTGCTACCTCACTGTCCCTTCGGCTTTCTCCCCTTCTTTCCCAGTTAAACTGCATGTCAACCAATTCAAACATTCCTTGTGTTGCATACATATTGCTGCCTTGTTCTCACTTGAAAAACACCACAATAGCACTGCTAGGAATCTACCCAAGAGACACAGGAGTGCTGATGCATAGGAGCACGTGTACCCCAATGTTCATAGCAGCAATTTCGACAATAGCCAAATCATGGAAGCGGACCAAGTGCCCATCAACTGACGAATGGATAAAGAAGATGTGGTACATATATACAATGGACTACTACGTGGCAATGAGAAAAAATGAAATCTGGCCGTGTGTAGCAACATGGATGGAACTGGAGGGTATTATGTTAAGTGAAATAAGTCAGTCAGAGAAAGACAGATACCATATGTTTCCACGCATAGGTGGACTTTGTGAGACTAAGCAAAAACCAGGGGGAGGGGAAGAGGGGAAAGGAAAAAAAGACACAGAGAGGGAGGGAGATAAAACATAAGAGACTCTCAAAGACTAAGAACAAACTGAGGGTGAGGGGGGTGAGGGGGGTGAGGGGGTGACGGGCATTAAAGAGGGCAGTGTTGGGATGAACACTGGGTGCTATATGTAAACCAATTTGAAAATAAACTATTATAAAAAATAAAACAAAAAACAAAAAACAAAAAACATCGCATCCTGGTGAAATCAAACTTCAGATCTGCACGCATAGCTGGAGTGGAAAGACAACCGCAAAGATGCCTCATTTTACGCCCACGACCACACCCTTACTGCTTCTAGACAGTACCGTAGCTCCCTTGTGCACGGATTCTCTGCATTCCGAGATGGCTATTACGACTTCTCTTTTTCACTCAAATCCATAGCACCTCCCTCTCATCCTTACTCTGATCCGATTATGCCATTTAAAGAAGGAATTGGAGAAACAAAGTACCTACTCACCTACCTCATCACCACCTGGATCCATCGGCAACGTTACCCAGTCTGCTACCATAGATGACCCAGCCCTGCACATAGCTCAGGCCAACCCCCGCTTCGTGCCCTGGGTTCATTACCTCTCCGACGTCATCAATCTCCCCTCCTCCGGATTATCCCCATCAGCTGCCATTTCTCATGCCTTAAAGAGACAGAATCTTAACTTGCCTTTTTTTAAAAAAAAATTTTTAAATGTTTATTTATTTTTGAGAGAGAGAGAGAGAGAGAGAGAATACAAGTGGGGAAGGGGCAGAAAGAGAGGGAGACACAGTATCTGAAGCAGGCTCCAGGCTCCGAGCCATCAGCACAGAGCCCAATGCAGGGCTTGAACTCACAAACCACGAGATCATGACTGGAGCCGAAGTGGGACACTTAACCGACTGAGCCACCCAGGCGCCCCTTATCTTGCCTTCTCTTGATGCTCAGTTCTGCATCCAAATTGTTTTTGAAAGGTCGCATATATTTGATGTTTCGAATTCGTTCGTCTCTTCATCTCTCAGCCACAGGCTTTCCTCCTTACTGAACTACTCGTATCAAGGACAATGTGACGTCTTCAATCTTTGCTCAAAAGATACATCCTCACAGTATTAAAACTGCATGCTCCCCCAAACCTCCTCATAACGCCTCTCTTCATTGGTTTTTCTAACATATATTGCCCTGTAACACAAAATGTGTGTGCACGTGTGTATATACACATATACATAAATCATTTATTTTGGTTATGGTCTCTCGTCTTGCCCACTAGAATTTAAGCTCTACGAAGACAGGGATCTTTGCTTTGTTCACTAAAATTTCTCAGTGCTGTGAAATGCATGCCACTCAGTAGGCATTTAGTACATATTCACGGATGGGAAGAGTACCTCCAAAAAAGTTCTGAGGCATATATGTTTTCCTCGAAATTTAGGAGGATACGCATGCTATTAAGAGTTAAAATAATGTTCTGAGTTACTAGAACAGATCACATCCCGTGTTGTCCTCTATAGAAGACACCACATTTCTTTATCATTATTCTTTTTTAAATTAAAATGTTTTTTTATTTTAGAGAGAGAAAGCACACAAGCAGGGCATAGGGGCACAGGGAGAGAAAGAATCCCAAGCAAGCTCCATGCTCAGCACAGAACCCTACATGGGGCTCGATCCCACGACCCTGGGATCGCGACCTGAGCTGAAATCAAGAGTTAGGTGCTCAACTGACTGAGCCACCCAGGTGCCCCTTACCATTATTCTTTTAATCCTAAGAGAAAAAGAGTCCTTCGATGCAGGGAACTTCACCAATCAAGTTATGTACCTGTACTGTTCTATAGCTAAGTAAACTCCATGTCCTATTCGTAGACAAACGTTCCCACGAAGTCAAAACTACGTAAGTCAGGTCCAGAACATAAATTCTAAGGGTTAATTTAAACATTCAGAGCAATAGGCTCTAATTACTATAGGTTCCGTTTACTGATGGTAAACAAACTTGAACCCCAATCTTTCACATGAATGGTTATATGAGTTACAATAATGCCACACAATTGCATTACGAGCAGGCATCACAAATATTTACTCAAGAGCTTCTAACGTTGGGAAATGGTATTTATTTGCTCCATGAAGACTAAGAGGACATGAAGCTCTATGCACAGTGGGATCCAAATCATCTAATAAATGCAAAAAAAAAAAAAAAAAAGAAGTTGGCTTTAGGTGATACGACTACGGGTGACTTTTAAGCTTTATTTTTACTTTTCTGTATTTTAAAATTTGCTTACAGGTGTACAGGGGATTGAAATAGAAGAGATACATCTTACATTTTTTATACTTCCCTATATTTGGTTTGACTTTTATGCCATTTAAAAGCAATTACCCATTTCCCCTCTACTCGTGCGTGCACGAGATAAGCATTTTCGGCAGTCCCTTACAGAAGCACTTACAAAAAAGATAATCTTAAAGGGTCATTCCGGGACTGGAGTGCTCTCTGGCAGCTAAGAAAAAGTCACAGAAAACTTCAGGTCAGAGCAGGTCAGGTTTGTCTATACCCTCTGATATGCGAAAATGTCTTCTTCCCTTGCCTACTCTCACGAAAGTCTGTTGAAAGTATGGTCGTGGCCTCTCCATGAAAGAAAGGAATGGCTTGAAGCACTCAAAGTAGATACTCTTGCCCAGGCTTACAAATTATGTTTTCCTCTTTAATACTCTTAGTTGCCTGGTCCCAGAAGACCCCAGTTTGACCCTGGATTTGGTTCACTGTTATCCAATGGGTACAAGGAGAGTGATGCCCAGGAGACATTTCTGGGTGACATAACTCCGACATTGGCCCTTCTATGTGATCTCTCCCTGTGGGAATCCTAAACAGCCTCCTCCCTTGTTAGACTGATGACTACGGTCCGTCTAGCTGAGACCTTGGCAGAGCACCAGGCGTGGTATCACACTTGATAGCCATAGGCATCTTGGTGACCAACAGGAAAAAGGAAACCAGGAAGGGCACTCACTCTGGGTTGGCCAACCCAAATCCCACACTGGAGCAGTCTGACATATCCAGATCTCAGATGAAGAGAAGCAAGACATGTTAAGAATTTCCCAATGACCTTTCCCTTTTGTCTGGATCATCCTGGTTTTCTCTATTATTCCAACTTCGCCACGACTGCCTAAGTTCGACTTGCAAGCTTCCTACTCCTCCTCTTTTCAAACCCATTCATAAATATCTCTATACATTATGTAGGATGTGAATCCATGTTTGCTTGACAGATTGAAAATAAAGTCAATAAAGTACGTGACTTGTCCAGAGTCACAAAGTGTAGAGGGTGGTTTGCTCTAGAATTTCATAGGATGCCTGGGCCACGCTGTAGAAGGGACAGGAGCAGAGCAGGGCTGGGATAGGTGATCAGCGATGGAATGTCCAACATGAACGTGGCGTTAAGAGCATCAATTCTGACCAGATAGGAGACAAGAAGCCAGAGTGGGAAAGGTTCCGCAGGGTACGTATGGCAGGAAAGGTAATTTGGGATCCCGGGGAGTCAGCATAAATCTGAATATTATCAGCAGGAAGAAGCTGGTTCAGCATCAATGGAATGGGATAGTTCAAGAGTAAGAATCAAGTGGTTCTTGATGGATAAGGTGGTAAGTTACCTCGATTCTACTCCTCTTTATTTCCCTGCAAATTGGGCAGAATGTGTATTTTAAGTGGCTCGTGCGTGAAGACTTGCGAAGAAAGACCACTGAGCGAAAGACCAAACGTAGGGAAAGAGCCTAGGAAATGAACCTTGCGCCGTCTTCTAATATGCTGCAAGTTCAGGGGGAGCCAGCACAAAAAGCCTAAAACCTTCCAGTCCGAGAGCGGCAAACAAGCCAGCAGGTCACTTGGCTAACTGGGAGAGGGAAGATTGAATTTTCCAGCTCCCCTAGCAGCAGGCAGGAGTTAGGATGTCAGAACAACGAATGATCTGTAGGAACAGCACGAACCTTAAAACACGCTGAAAAATGATTATCTGCATTCACTGAGCACCAATTTAGAAGCCGACGTGATGTTCCCCTGTGAAAATCTGCCTGGGATTTTATGGTCTGATACCACGTTTAGAAAGCCGGCTACTCTGTTCTGCTCCATTGCGAATGGTCCTCTTAGAGTCCAGTCTACCAGGGAACTTGACAGAGACACGCTGTCAGTGTCGCCCGGAACGCCACGGTGTGGTCCCTCTTCTGGACGGGCCGCATCCCAGTCTAAGGCAGAGGTCACAAGATTTTGACTCTCTGAACTCTTCTAGTGTGCAGTCCGTTTCCTGTCTCTTTGTTTTTTTAAGGATTTTTAAACTTTTACTGAATTTTAAACCTATATCATTTTTTTAAAAAATCAAATAGTGTTAAGAGATTCACATCGGGGAAAAAGGTAATGCATGCTCTATTCTTCTTTAGCTTGGATGCCTAATCCCACATCCCAGAGACAAATACTTTCTTCAAACATTTGTCTCCAATCTCTGTATGTTTCTATTTGTCACCTTATGAATTTTAGACATGATTACAGAATCAACTATGTATGAAGGGAAACACTGAGCCCTTCTATCCAGACCTACATGGGTCTCTCTTTAACATCTCACTTTGTGATGACATAAGCATTGTCTGTTGTTCAGTGAACTTTTTTTTTTTTTTTTTTTTTGACGGGGGCTCGAACCCACGAACCACGAGATCATGACCTGAGCCGAAGTCGGACGCTTAACCGACTGAGCCCCCCATGCTGTTTAGTGAACTGGATTACACAACCTTGCAAATATTCATCCAACAATTTGAACTTAAACTTATTTGTCTTCTTATGTAGCTATTGCTAATTTCCTCCTAAGCATTCCAACAGATCTGCCAAGGTCCAGCAAGATATTTTTCCAAATGCACAAAAACAACAGGAAAATAAGGATTCCCTCCCGCGATCATGCTTCTCAGCTCCAGGCAAAACGGGCTGCTCCTGGAGGCCACCTGCCTACGTCCGATGCCCTGGATTCTCTATCTCTGGTCTTACTCATACTAGGATCATTTTTTGGGCGGAATCGCGTTTTCCAGCAGTTTCTCAAGATGGGTTGCTTGTGAGGTCCTTTTGTGGACGTGTGAGTCCTTGCATGTCTGAAAGTGTCTTTTTCTTACTCTCACACTCGATGAATAAATGGCTGAATGCGGGATTTTATACGGTTAAATCAGATTCTTCTCAGAATTTTAGTGTGTGTCTCCACTCTTCCCTCCTATCTAATGTTGACTTGACGGTTGCCTGGCCTTCCCTGCGGGTCCCATTTTGAACGCTTTTAAGATTCACACTTCGTCCCTATTCTACTATTTTACAATGGTGAGCATGGGTATATGTGTATTTTCTTTTTAACTAGACTAGGTGTTTGATGGTCTCTTAATTTAGAAGTTTATATTATTCTTTGCAATTTTATCTGTTATTTCCTAAATAATGTCTTCACTCAACTTTTTATCTGTTCTTCTTTTTTTTTTTCCGTTAGTTATGTTAAACTTTTTGGAGCAATCATTTAAGACTTTTATCTTTTTCCTTAAGGTCTTTACTTTCTATGAGATTTGTTGACTTCTTCCAAAGCCTCAACATGTTTTAATTCTCACCTTATTTTAAATGTCTAAGGGCTCTTTAGTGTTTTCTGTTCTTACCTTTTTATTTTATATGATGTGAGATATCTTGTCTTTAAATATATATATTCTCATTTAAAACTTTTTTCTTCTGCTCCTATATTACATTTCCTCTAAGAACCCTTCTAAACAAATGCTGGTAAGGTTCTAGAGTCTAGGTAACCCATGTGCCCTGCTGGTGGGAATGCCAATTGGTATAGCTCCTGTGGAGAACAATACGGAAGTAGCTCAAAAAATTGAAAATAGAACTACCAGCAACAGATCCAGCAATTCCCCTATGGATATTTATCCAAAGAAAAAGAAAACTTCAAGAGTTATCTGCATTTCCATGTTCATCGTAGCACTGCTTATAATAGCCAAGACATGAAAACAACGTAAATGCCCATGGGTGGATTAATGGATAAAGACAACGAGGTGTATAGATACACACGGACATACACACATATGGTGGAATATTACTCGGCCATAAAAAAAGAAGGGAATCCTGCTATTTGCAATAACATGGATGGTCCTTGAAGACATGAGACTAAGTGAAGTAAGTCAGAGAGATAAAAATGATCTCATTTGCAGGCAGAATTTAAAAAAGAAGGGAGGGAGGAAGGGAGGGAGGGAGGGAAGGAAGGAAGGGAGGAAGGGAGGGAGGGAGGGAGGAAGGGAGGAAGGGAGGAAGGAGAGAGAAAAGGAAGGAAGGAAGCAAGGAAGGGAGGAAGGAAGGGAGGAAGGAAGGAAGGGAGGGAGGGAGGGAGGGTGAGAGGAAGGAAGGAAGGAAGGACGGGAAAGAGGGAGACTAAAAAAAAATAATAACAATGAAAAGAAAAACAAAACTCACAGGGAAAGACCAGAAGTGTGGGATGGGGGTGGGGGAATTCGGTGAGGGTAGTAAAAAGGTACAAGCTTCTAGTTATAAAATAAGTAAGAACCAGGAATGTAACATACAACATGCTGCCTGCAGTTAGCACTGCATGCGCTACACTTGAAGGCTGCAGAGAGTAATTCCTAAATGTTCTCACCACAGGAAAAAAAAACCTTTGGATAACTATATGAGGTGAAGGCCGTTAGCTGAACTCACTGTGGTAATCATTCCACAATATATGTGTGTCAAGCCATTATGCCGTACACCTTAAACTTACAGTGTGTAGTCTCTATAAAACTGAAGCAAAAAGAATTCTTAATTTTAATTGTTTTGGTTCCAGGTTTTCACAATGGGAATGTTCTTCTAATGTCTGCTGGATTTTGCTCTCTGTTCACATTAAGAGCATTTGTGGTTTGGGGGCACCTGGGGGGCTCAGTCAGTTGAACATTCGGCTTCAGCTCAGGTCATGATCTCACGGTTCATGGATTCAAGCCCCGCATCGGGCTCTGTGCGGACAGCTCAGAGCCTGAAGCCTGTTTCGGATTCTGTGTCTCCCTCTCTCTCTCTCCCTCTCCCACTCACACTCTCTCTCTCTCTCTCTCTCCCTCAAAAATAGATAAACATTAAAAAAAAAAAAGCATTTGTGATTTTGATTTCTCTGGGATTGTTCACTTTCTTCTGAGAAGAATTCTGAGGAGGACACGGCTGGTTGTAGGCTCTTGGGGAACACACTGAGGGGGGATGGGGTCTCACAGATCAGCGGGCAGCATGATATTCAATCTTTCCTTTCATTCTTCCGTCTCAACTACTTTCCCTAGACCTGTTGACCCAAGTCAAGTCTCTCTGGATCGATTTTTCTAGAGGATCAATTTCTGGTCTGCACACAGGGTAAGCGAGGAAACTCCTCTGTCTGCGTGAGGTCGAGAAGGGAGCTCGCAACCCCCAGGATTTAATCTGTGTAAACAGAATTCCTGCCAAATCCTCGCACTGTCCCCTAGCAACGTTTTCTGACTGCGAATATAAATTTTCAAGCAATCCCTCCCAGTCAACACATACATACCCCCAATTCTCCATTTAACTGACCTATTTTCCTCCTCAGTAAATAAGCCACTTTTAATTAATTAGAACTTCTTTCTACGAAAATGTTTTCAGTGAGTTTAGGTTATTTGCAGCTGCGAATAAGCTAATGGTGGGAATGAGTTTCTTATCTCTATTAAAGTGCAGTGTCCTTATGAATAAGACGTTGGCCACAGTGTATCTCCGGTGGACAGATTTTCGGAGGATTTTGCCTAGTACCACGAGTATGAAAAGAGTGCTGTGAAGTCTGTCGCCCTAAGGCAAGCCGAAGAGAGCTGGTTAGCCACTTACTAGCCAATATTTTACGTGGCTTGGTGAAAGGTAGTATCTGATGTCACTGATGTTAAGCGCATTTTTCTCAGGAATCTTTAATATTTTTACATAGAAAAGGTTTGGGGCGCCTGAGTGGCTCAGTCCGTGAAGCGGCCAACTTCAGCTCAGGTCACGATTTTATAGTCTGTGAGTTCGAGCCCCGCATTGGGCTCTGTGCTGATGGCTCAGAGCCAGGAGCCTGCTTCGGATTCTCTGTCTGCCTCTCTCTCTGCCCCTCCCCTGCTCACGCTCTCTCTGTCTCTCAAAAATAAATAAACGTTAAAAAAATTAAAAAAAATAGAAAAGGTTTCCCAAACACTTGCTGGGTTTTAAGATTGCAGTCCATATGATAGACACCATACAGAGAACAGATCACAACACGAGACTGAGGTAGCCCTTTTTCAAACCATGTTCTCAAACTTTCGTTGGCATAGAGACTCCAAAATCACAACTTGAATGGTCAGATTGATTTTTTTTTTATTTTTTTTTAAACTTTTGTTTTTTTAATGCTTATTTATTCTTGAGAGAGAGAGAGAGAGAGAGCGCGTGTGCAAGTAGGGGAGGGGTAGAGAGAGAGAGAGAGGGAGACACAGAATCCGAAGCAGGCTCCAGGCTCTGAGCTGTCAGCACAGAGCCCGACGCGGGGCTTGAACTCACCAACCATGAGATCATGACCTGGGTTGAAGTCGGACACTCAACCAACTGAGCCACCCAAGTGCCCCTCGAATTGTCAGATTTAAACTAAGATTATTAAAATATTTTAAGAATTACGATAAAAAAATTGGTCTTGAAACAATTGCTAAATTTGTCACAGACGGTGACAATAGACTTCTACATTCAAAAGTACGTGGAGACCCGAACGGAAACGTTGCTAACCTTCCCTGTGTATATGGGGAGAGGAATTCAATCTTCTTTCCTGTCATTAACAGCCCTAAATGCAATCAATGGGCCATATACTCTCTAATCTGTGCCTCGGGCTCCAAGAAATGTCAATAGAAACTGTGTTGGAAGATCAAGGGCAATGAGTTTATCAATGCGTTTACCCTTCCTGGGAATATGTTCTCATCAAAAGCATACTCCAAACCCACATGCTCTGTCGGTTCCCCAATACCTCTGAAGTGTCTGTGTGTCTAATATCTTCCTGAAGGAACAATGCTGCTTTTCCTCTTTGCGAGTGGATTTGCATAAACTCAAGATAGCATAGACCTAACCGTTTGTGGCAGAGGAAATATTGGGTCTAGCTACACCCAGGACTTGATCTCTGTGTCCATGCTCAGGAGGGTAGAAGAACCGGGCCCTTAACAGTAGGGATTTGGCATTAAAACAATCCTTTCAAAGAGAGAGAAACTGGTATTCATTGGAGCATGTCGTCCTTGTACTGCGACTCAGTGGAAGGGTCTCAGGACTCACCGCGTCCAATAAAGTAGGAAGAAGTAAGTGATTCGGCCTGACCCACAGCCCAGGTGTTTTATTTTTATCATTAAAGTGGACGCTTGGCCGTAGAGGTAGTTCTCCCGGCAACAGCAGTGCTAATTTCCCCCTGGTCTTCTCTCCGGAAGGCCGAAGTGTTGGTACATAGGCGCTTTGAAGGCCCACAGGTCATAGAATAGTCTTTGAATATTTTCTCCCATTAAGAGTCCAATGCTTTCAAAAATAACTGGGTCTTTCTCACTTACATCTTCCCTCGGGGCAAAAACTAGAAGGTGAAAGCGATGACAATGTCCATTTTTCTAGGTTTGCTCCAGTAAAAATGTTTTCCCGTAGCACACTTGGACCAAAAACTACACACAGGTTGAGCAAGCACAGAGAGCCCACCTCACCCTAAAATCAGAAGATCCTCGAAAGGCCAACGTGATGCTACAGTTTATGTGGCGATTAAAGTCAACTCTAGTGTGGACTTTGAGCGTTGTTCATTCCAAGCCAAGGAAGCACCCTAAGCTCAACCCAGGGTGAGCCTGGACTCCCCCAAGGGTGCACCAGAAAAATGCTGGTCAAAATGCTGGAATCGAAGCCATTGCCGCTCGTTCTTCCGCATGTCAATCCCAAAGCCTTGGGTTGATGCTTATAAAGAGCGTGTACCGTATTTCAGGTTAGACTCTCCAGTGCTACTGCATCCTCACACTTCAGAGACGAAGGAGCCCCGAACCTGAAGTAACTTGCCCAGTGTCCAATCTAGTTAAGAGATGAGCTGGAATTTTACCTCGGTGTTACATGATCTATTCGGTTCTCCGATAAATATCACTTCTCATTTGGACTTGATCCCTGAATGGACCGAACTTCCAGCAAAATAAATCAGTCAATTTCCCCGTTCTTTCTGTCATCAATGATCTAGGTGCGTCCAACTTTTAATAACTATTTTCACCCTTTGGAAGAGGACCGGGGCTAGATTTAGTATAGAATTTAAGTCACATGAAAGCTGGAGATTCAATTAAGCAGTGCTCTACAGTTTCTAAATATTAAGGATTTAGGAATCTAAGTGGCTGACCATTCATTTATCATTCCTTGAAGACAAAATAGAATTTTCAAAGCCTGGGGAAATTGTCTGAATTTTTGCCTCCTTGAAGGTTCTGCATAAAACCTGCCATTTTTCTGTGAGGAGAGATAAGTTGTACATAACAGAGAGATCTTACTGGACTTCAAATCAGGCCTTAAAACCTTCTGGAGTGTCTTCAAAAAGTACATAATATCTATTACCTAGCTCTAAATAGAGTATGGAGACATCAGACAACAAAACTATCAGGGATACTACCTCATTCACCTCTGGCGAATCTGAGACCTAGGGCCCTCTTTCGTAACGATAGCTGATGCTAAAAGCATCTTATTCTGTTAATAGTCCCTTTTCTTGGGAAGTTTTCTAGCTAAGGTTAATTCAAAACTACCTTTTTTTTTTCCATTGTAAGGGTGGGAATTATTTTCACTTAAGCAGGCTTTGCTGCTATTAGAAGACATATAAGATGGGCAATTTGCTATCATGTCAGGGGCCTTAAAATCCTTTGTATTTTGACCCAGCAATTACACTTCTGGGAATTTAATTTCAAGAAATAACGTTGTACACGGAAAATTACTCACAAGACTCTTCATTGTATTTTGACAATAGAAATAGTTGAGACATTAGGGAAACGGTTAAATAAATTATGATAAATGCCTTCACTGAATATTAATAAGACATTAACATCATGTTTTCGAGAGCCATCTAATGATATGAGGAAGTGCTCATAATGAAACGTTAGGAGAAAACAGGATATAAAAGCCATTTACATCTTGGTTCCAATCCTATCCATGATCGATCGCTCGTCTTCGCAGTTCAACCAAAATATTGATAGTGAGCAGAGGGCAAAGAGTGATTTAAATTTTCTTCTTTTACCCTTTTCTAAACTTTTACAGGAGGCGCGTATTATTTTTATACTTCCGAAAAGCAACATCTAAACGTTTGATGCGTGTACTCTCCGTGATAATGACCTAGTTTTGATCATGCAGCAATATCTATACTTAGGAAAGAGCATAACGCCTGAATTTTTAAGCGTGGCATTTACGATCACTTTGTGGTCATATCATGTACTAGATGACAAGGAGGGACACACGGTCTGCAGTGCAACAGGCGGCATGTCTTCAGCAGATGAAGCGGGTGAGAGAAATTCACCTTGCGTTCCCGTCGCCCCTCCCCCATTCTCCGCTGCTTCTCTCACTGTCGGATCTGGTGTTAGGCCAGAGAAGTCTTTAAGGTCAGACACTGTCTTTTCAAAGGACTTGTGAGTTTTATTCTGCAACGCAGAAATTTAAGCGTAAATCTGAGATTTTAATAAGACGGTGCCTCTTTTTGTTCGTTAACGATTAGCACGCTTCTGTGTGAGACGGGCTGTCAGTAGGCCATCCGAGCTGGGTTGGGGTACATCGTTACCAATAACTTGAGAGATGATATATGAAAGATAAATAAATCAACCCACAGACAAACAAAGAAACAAACAAACAAATAAATAAATAAATAAATAAATAGACATCCTTGCATGGACAAAAAGTACGAAGATGTTACTATTATTAAACTTCCTTTAAATATCGAAGGCAAGTTTAGAGATTACTGAGTCAAACACTGTCATTTCAACCAGGTATAACTCGGCAAAGCTTCTGTTTCTTAAAGAGCCGAAATGCAACAGGGAAGGGAATATTAGCCATCTTGCTTGCTGACATGCACCTAGACAAATGCATTTGTCCGTTCCCCAATCAGCCGTCCTCTCCTTCCCTCTCTCCTGAGCAATGCTTTTTGGCATCGGACCCCAGAGACCTTAAGGAAAAAGACGTCATTCCCTTCCCATGGATCCCATGGTCTATTGGAGTATAAAAACACTCAGCCAGTTGTGATGCGTGATAAATATTATATGAGAGAGAGTTACAATAGGCTGTATAAGTCCAGAAGGGAAGGAAAAAAAACCCAACATTTCATTGTCTGGTAACATCTAAACTGGAATTTCCGGGATGAAATGTTTTCTGAGGAGGAGCTTTCTAATCGGGACATGGGAAGAGGGAGAGAGCGCAGAGACCGTATCAAGGGCAGGGTTTGGTGGTATGAAGACGCGTGGCCCGTGGCCGAACTGTGGCCGTCGGGGTAGGATGGGGGTCTGGGGGGTGCCGGAAGAGGTAGCATGAGCCGGACTGTAAAAAGGGGGAGTAACGAAAGATCATCCACGACTCGCTAAGGATGAGTGATATCCTTACTAAGATTATCCCATAATTGTTGGATGCTAAAATTATGTTTTATCGACATAGTCTGCAATAGCTAAATCTAACCCTCTATTAGCAACTTTCTCCCTCCTACTTCCTTCTTCAGCAACTCATACAGTATACGAAAACATACCAGCATCAGCCTGCAATAAATCTCCTGTGTTTAACTTAGAAGCACAGATTTGAATGTAAACTGAACCAAAACAAGAAGAGAAAGAAATGGCAGAAAAATGCAGTTTCAGTTACAGCTACCCGGAGTGTTTGGGAACAGTCGCAAAAAGTGTCTGATGATGAAAACTATTGCTCTGATTAATTTAACGACTCGGTTACATAAACCAACGACGATGTCACCAAGCAACCCACGAAATCGTGCCTGTATCATCTTAGCGTCGCAAAGCACCATCGAGGTAAAGTTCAGTCGATCCGTACTTTATACATGAACACGTGGCCAGTGGCAGAATGGCCGGTACTGGACCTTCACGATGCGGGTTCCTCCTCCTGCCCACCACCGTGCACCCGCTGGGAGGCAGGCATTTCCGAGGTAAATAACAGGTCAATATGGTTTCCGCTTGTATGAGCTTGTTAACCAATAAACAGCCAAGGTTCTCAGTAAGAGTTCTGATGGGCGAGCTTCTCCGGAACTAGCCCCACATGCTGCGCCGGGGGCTCACGGCTCGTGCCGCCAGCCAGCGCTGGCTTGTGCAGAGGGTCACGCAGAACCAGGCTCACGCACAGCAGTTAGTTCTCTCCGGACCTCCAGCTGGGCTCTGGCCCCCGCCAAGCTCTACATATTCCGAAGGACAGACCTCGTGACGTCTACTGAAATGCTCTTTCCGGTTGATGACCAGGATGAGAACGAGCATCCCGTGAATTATCAAAAACGACCCCCGTGGTGCCAAGAAGCATTGAGGGCCATGATGTAATGCCTAAATTTAAACTTCCCATCCCAAAGGCTCCCCAACACCCCAGCCAGGCCTACTTCTCTTTTCCTTTCTCACACTCTCCTACTCGTGCGTATGTGTTAACTTTGTCAGATGCATCAGCTCTGTGCACCTGCCTCGAGCTCCCACCTCCTTGCGATTTCTCTGACGTCACCTGCTTTGCGGCAGCTCTCCCTGACAATATTATGGCTTTTCCCCCTCGCTAGCACTGGAACAAAGGAAGTCCAATTGGACAAGAGAACTAGTTGACCGAGGTAAGTGAAAGAAACAATCAGATGATTCGGTGGCAATTAGAATACTGGGATGGGTCAAGCATGTTCCGAAGAAGTCTCAGAAATTCGAATGATCTAGAGAGCCAGCAAACTCCACCTGCCTGAGACTCCGGGGAAAGTACACTGCTCATTATCCAAATAAATTAACCGCTTCTCCTAGACAAAAACTAAATAGGATGATGTCTTAGAAGTCAGAAAAAAAAGTTCAAGTGTTTCCTGGGCAGTGTTTTTTGAGTGCTGTCTAATGAGGTCATGCGAGCCTTCATCTTACGTGTACGTGTATCTTCGATATTACCTTCGATTCCAAGAATTAGAGGGTTAATAGTAGGAAAGCAAATCATGAGGACGGAAAACCCATTCTCTACGAAGAACTCCTTCTGGGCGTCGAGCAAGTGTATAACCCAGCTGCGAGGCAGAAATCACCAGTTTTAATGTACCCGCACAGTATCTTAATTTGCCCTGAAGTCAACTGACCACTTCCGGGTCTCGCTTTGGGTTTTAACTGTGAAAGGAAATAAAGAAAAAAATATTGAATTGTTTCAAGGACAAATAATAAATTATACTCCTCTAGATAATTAAATTGGATACAATCGGACATGGTTTGGTGGGGGACCGGAGAAGCCAGAAGATAAGAATTTTATGGATTACATTATTTGACCTGATTATTTAACAGTGACATAACAGAGGGGTGCCTGGGCGGCTCAGTCGGCTAAGCGTCTGACTTCTGATTTCTGTAGGATCGAGCCCCGTGTTGGGCTCTGCACTGACAGCGCAGAGCCCGCTTGGGATTCTTGCTCTCCCTCTCTCTCTGCTCCTCCCCCATTCACTCTCTCTCTCTCTCAAAATAAATAAATAAACTTTTTTTTAAAAAAACAATCACATCGATGTAAAAGAGAAAGCTCCACATTGCATTCTAGGTCCGGACACAAGAGACACTCCTGATAAATGACGTGGGGATCGTAGGTTCCTGGCCAACCTAATCTGTGACAATTCTTAAGAAAAGGAAGCTGCGTGCCTCTGTGACAGATTTCCTTCTTAAATCCAAACTTCTTAAAATTCATATATCAGAACTCCCCTGTGCAGAACATTCAGTACTCATGCATTAATGCTATAACACGGACCAGGGTGCTTATAAAGTGGCACATACTCTCCCCCCTCCTTTTTTTAGCGGGTTAGAAAAATGAGAAATGAGATCCTGAGGCCACCAGAAGTCCCAGCCCCTGTCCCTTCCCTACAGAACGTCTACAGCCCTGTCCTCTTGAGTCAAAGACAGCTGTGACTCTACGAAGCACAAAAGCCTTGACCCAGAAATGTAGTGACACGGGGGCGCCTGGGTGGCTCCGTCGGTTAAGCGTCCGCCTCTGGCTCAGGTCATGATCTCACGGTTCGTGGGTTCGAGCCCCACCTAGGGCTCTGTGTTGAAAGCTCAGAGTCTAGAGCTGGCTTCAGATTCTGTGTCTCCCCCTCTCTCTCCCTGCCCCTCCCCTGCCCACCTTCTCTCTCTCTCAAAAATAAATAAACTTTAAAAAAAACGTAGTGGCTTTAGTTGTCTTGATTGAGGTCACTCATGAGGTTCTATTTTCCCCTTTGGGCACGATTTCAGATTTATGTGAGAAAACTGTAAAATACACAAAATACACCCAGACTACCAAAGCCCGAAGGACATGTGGTTTGCTCGTGGCCCATCGTTGGTAATTTGTCGACTGCCATCCCGTGTTCACAGGGATTCTCTCAAGGCCTAGACATCGATGCTCTGCTACACACGACATTTCAAGACCATTCCGAGTCATGGCAGCCAGGACCTGAAGAGGCCACATAGTCCGCCTCTGATGTATTAGAAATAATGTAGTTTGTCATTTAAGAGTTTGGGGAGTCTAACAAAGTACCTAAGTTAGAATCTGAATCATGAAGTTCAGCACAAAATAGGAAGTTCCTCATCATTAAAAGACCAACGAGGCTATTAGATCTCTTCTCCAACAATCTCTGAAAATCAGAGAGATACTCCTCCGGTTCAGTTCTCGACTCGCTCTTGAAGCTGGCGTAGCTACCCACTCCAGGGCTTTCCCAGTCTCTCACTTATGATATTGTACTATCTGATAAGCCACTTGATTTGGTTATTTTATGATCGGTAATTTTTCCAAACGAAGCTTCGGTCTCTTCCGAAACGAACACAGATGTTACTGGAAGCTGTGAAGACAGGAAACGAAGCAGATGTGACCTGGCTTTCGTACAGACCTGCCTCTCCCACTTACCGGGACGCAGCTGCTGAAAAGTTCGACTTGAGAAATTCCTGGCACCTCCTTTAATGATAAGCATGGATGTCTTTAATACTGGAACCTATCAAATTATATCGCCCTCGACTTTAATAAAATGCCCAACTTATTTTCAAAAACAGCGGTTCATTTTATCGGACAATACAGAGCCCGCGCTTCCATGGAATGACTGTCACGAAACCCCGACCCCCGCTGCTGTAGAAGTCTGGCACGAGCGTCCCCTCACCCAGAGGGCAGCCGCGTTAAAGAAACAGTGGAGGTGGGGGCTTTTCTCCCCCGCCAAGTGCCGGCCGTGCCTTCCATCCCCGCTGCCCACATCCCACCTCTGCGTAAAGACTTCACCTTGAGAAATATTCAGGGTTCCTGACCTGGATGGAAGACGGAACATTATTTTAAGTCCTTTCTAAAAGACATAAAAAAGATATATTTCTCTCCAGAACTATGTTCTCGAATACAGTAGCCACTCCTACGTATACTTAATTAAACTTAAAAATTCCGTTTCTCAGTCACAGTTGTCACCTTTGCCACATTTCGAGGGCTCAAGAGCCACATGTGAGAAAGCACAGATGCAGGGGCCTCTGGGTAGCTCAGCTGGTTAAGCATCCCCGACTCTTGATTTCGGCTCAGGCCATGATCTCAAGGTTCGGGGGTTCGAGCCCCCACATCAGGTTCTACACTGAGGGCGGAGCCTGCTTGGGATTCTCCCTCCCTCTCTCTCTGCCCTCCCGTGCTCACTCGCTCGCTCTCCCTCTCACTCAAAATAAATAAATACTTAAAAAAGAGAGAGAGAGAAAGAAAGCACCAATGCGGAACATGTTCCATCCTGCAGAAAATTCTGCAATTGGGATGTGCGACTCTAGAAAATACGATACTCGGTCAGAGAATGGTATTTATCATATTGGAAACACATTTGCACCTCATTGTGATGATTGCACGCTATTAACGCTGTTTCAGAAAGCCTCCTTCATTAACCTCTTGGAAACCAGAGGCTCCTAGTTCTCATCCCCAGCGCCCAGCTGTTCTCCCTGGCAATCGTCTCTGCTAAGCTCGGGCCAGTTATTCAGGAGGGCGCCCAGGGAAAGCGTTGGCTTTGCCTTGGGAATCGCGATCTTGTCTTTGGAGTAGGGAAGGAAGGCACTTCCCAGACCTCCTGGAACACTAGGAGCCAAGTCACTTTGTAGAACAGAAAAGAGCATAGCAAAAACCAGCGTAGCCTGAGATCACATTTCACGCTCTGCGCTGACCCGGGCGACAATGTCATTTCATTGTTCGCCTTGGCAAAGCCTGAGGTTACTTCGCAGCTCCGTCGACTCATGAAAATAAATCCGAGATAATATCGACAGGGCCAACTAAGCCTAAAACATTTTTTATTCCCAATCCAAATGAGTGATAACGTCTTTGTTTCACAAAGAGATCTGCTGGGGATCAGGAGACGGCTCCAAGTCTCTTCCTGAGACTGCGGGAGCCAACTCCCCAGCCAACGTGTTTCCATTCTGCATCCGGGGCACAAAAAGTTTACGCGACAGAGAGACATAAATAGACGGCCTTGTTCTTAAGGACTTCCCAAGGCAAATGCACCTTCGTGTGCATACACATATTAAATGAGTTTATTTCAAAATCCAGACGATTTAAATCTATTTCACGTTTTTAATTAATTAATTGATTAATTAATTTATTACTTTTATTTTTGAGAGAGGGACAGAGTGTCAGTGGGGGAGGCGGGGAGAGAGAGGGAGACACAGAATCCGAAGCAGGCTCCAGGCTCCGAGCTGTCAGCACAGAGCCTGCTGCGGGGCTCCAACTCACAGACGGTGAGATCGTGACCTGAGCCGAAGTCAGATGCTTAACCCACTGAGCCAACCAGCCACTCCTATTGCACGTTTTTAAATAGCAAACAAAATAACTTGGGTTAAAGTGTGCATGCATTACCACTAACTGAATAGTGGCTAAAGTATTACGATCACTTTAAAGGGCTGTAGATGCCACCTTACATTTTATGTAACCAATCAGCCAAACGAAACGGCTATTAAATACTCTCTATGTGCCCCCCAAATAATACCAAATATTCCTGGGGGGAGGGGGTGCTACAACATGAATCTAAAACCTGAGAGCAAATGATCCTGGCAGGATAATTAAATTTAAAAAACTTGTTTATGGCACTGCGGGGTCAGTGATTTCAAATGCACCGATTTAAAATCTTCTCAGAACACAGAGCCATCGATGGATCCTGAAGTTACAAGAACGGCTTCCTGGACAAAGTCAGAAGTCAAGTGAGCTTTAAAGGAGAGAAGGAAGTGGAAGGGATGGTGGCAGAGAGCATGAGTAGATTTAAAATTCGAAAATGCCAAAGGGACAGCCACATAAAGGGGCAGATATATTCTCTGAAGATGGCGGGGGAGGGGCTGAAATTAAGCACATGTGTTCGAGAAAACGGGAAATAATGACAATAGCAAAGGCGACCTAGCCACCGAGGTCCATGACTGGATGACAGAAATGTAGTTAACGTGTTTCGCAAATGCCAGGGCTCAAACGGGCAGCCAGGGACCACACGTCGCATCGCTCTGTCTCTGACTTACAAGTTCTTTCCCAAAACATTTGGATTGGATGTCAACATCTGAACTTCAGGAGGTTTCACAGAAAAGTATGCCGTTTCCAATTCTTTTGAAAAACTGGAAGCTGTAAAACCACTAAGGCTAAAATCCATCATGGCGACAACTTCCTAGAGCTGAGTGGTAGCAGACGGCCATTTATAAACGGGGATCCCAGCACTATTGTTAGTGGGGCTTACGCTGTTGGTTTTCTCTGGGTAGGGTTAAAAGGGAAGTGATTTTTTTTATGCCTTTTTACCAAATCATGAAAATGAGAGACCAAGAGGTCTCTGGATTCCAAGGGATATGGAACAAAGCATAATTCTCAGGGGACTTAAAGAGTATTACAAAATGCATAACATGCTAAGGCTATTATTTTGGTCTTCTTTGCACACATGCATTACCTAGCCCCATAGGTATTTGGGTGTAACTCCCGTTGAAGAACACTGACCGGAAGAGATGCAAAATTAATGTGTTGTTTTACAAAGACTAATCCAATCGGTAACATGATCAGGAATTTTAGAGACGACAGAAGGTGCAGTTGAGGAAACCAGCCAAGAGGTGGTTGCGATCATTCAGTCCTGAATGTGGAGAGTCTGAGTTAGGGGGAAAGTAAGAAAAAGCCAAAGGAAAGGGGTCGATTTGGTATAAATGGCAGATTAGCTATTAAAGGGAAAAGTCAGGAAAAAGTCAAAATCGCTGTAGCAAGAATACTATGGGGATTTGCGTTTCCACCGAAGCGTAAGCTCCTACACGACAATCCTCTTTTCTGCCTTTACTCGAAATTCCCATATTGCTCAGTGCCCTGACCTGCTCAGAGAAGGAGGCCAAACTTGTTGGTAGAGTTGAATGACAATGAAAAGCACACGAGTCCTCGAAGTAAGGGACTCCAAGCCCGTTCTTCCCTGTCACTCTTTCAGTTTGACGACGGCGTCACCACATTCTAGGGAATGTGTTTTCTATCTCAAAATTACCCCCAGACGACCAACATGGTCACTTTCGATGGAAATTCTAATCTCTTCTGTGCTGTTTCCGTCTATGAGTGATGATTCCTACTCTTCCAGAAAGTGAACGAAATGCAGTTTCTACTTTATAAAGATAGACACTCTTTGGAGAAAAATCCAAAATATTCTGGGTCTTTTGAGAAAAAAAAAATCGACATTTTGTCAGATGTCATTTTTTTTTTTCATTTTAAATCATTGTTAAAAGGCAAAACAACTTTGAAGACTGTCGGGCAGTGCCTACAGAAGCAAAACAAACACATGCTCCCTGACTCGGCGATGCCATCGCCGGCCATTGCCCAGACAGGCGCATATGTTCACGAAAGACATGCACGGGAATGGTCATAACAGCGCTTTCTCTAACAGCCCAGAGAGGAAACAAATTCCAAATATCCAGCAATAACCGAATGATGCGGGGAGTTGGCCGGACAGATTAGCACGTGGCAATGAGAAGCAATGAACCGCGACACCACAGGACGACAGGGGTGAGTGTTCCCAGTTTCGTGTTGAGCGAAAGAAGTCAGACAAAAAGGAGCAAGCGTCGTACGGGCCCATTTATGTGACTCTAAAAGACAAGCAAAACGGGGGCGCTGGGTGCCTCGGTCGGTTAAGCGTCCAACTTTAGCTCAGGTCACGATCTCGTGGTTTGTGAGTTCGGGCCCTACATCGGGCCGTCTGCTGTCAGCGCAGAGCCCACTTCGGATCCTCTGTCTCCCTCTCTCTCTCGGCTCTCCCCAGTCTCAAAAACAAATAAACCTAATAAAAAAATTAAAAAACCAGGCAAAACGATTCCAGAGTCTTAGAAAGTATGCTAGTGGTCACCCCTGAAGGACTGCTGGCCCGAGGAGGGATGAAAGCGGCTGTGAGGCTCTGCTTCTTCCTTGGGGCCCTCATTACATGGGTGGGCTCGTTCGGTGAGCATTCACTGAGCCGTATTTCATTGTGCATGTGTGTGCATGCATGTTAGCTTCATACATCCACGTGGTGAAGACCTACTGAAACACAATAGCAAAGGTTAACCCGAAGTCTCTAGCCTCAAAGTTCAGAGGATTGGTAGATTTACTTACTACTCAAATTGGGAACCACGAAAGAAAAAGGAGTTTATGGGATACCATGAATTAATATACTTATAGGTCCCACTATTTTTAAAAAATTTCCCTGTATTTAAATCTCTGGAGACCAACTCTCCACATCTTTTTTTGTTTGTTTGTCTTAATGTTTGTTTATTTTTGAAGGAGAGAGAGACAGAGAGTGAGCGGGGGAGCAGCAGAGACAGAGAAGGAGACACAGAATCCAAAGCAGCTCCAGGCTCCGGGCCGTCAGCACAGAGTCTGACGCAGGGCTCGAACTCATGAGCCATGAGATCATGACCTGAGCCAAAGTCGAACGCTCAACCGAGTGAGCCACCCAGGTGCCCCACCAACTCTCCAAATCTAAATTGCCAAAAAAAAAAAAAAATCCATCCATGACACACTTGAAACAAGAAGTTTTAAAATACACTTGAGTACAAATTTTTTAACTAATATTTTAAAACACAGAAATCTTTTCATTTTGAATAAGCCACTGGCCTTCTACGGGGACCCAGGAGGATCAGCTGGACGTCTGACAACCTTAGGCAAGTAAGTAGGACCCAGGACAGGAGGGCTGGGAGCAGGGGGAACGAGCCCTTAGGAGGAAAGGTGCGATCAGGCCGTAGTGTGAAGACAGCATTGTGCACTCCACCCCTTCCATTTCTGGGAGGGTGGCGACAACGTCTACTTTTGAGAAAAACGGGAGAAAGAAAGGAGAGGACAGAGGGTCGGTTTTAAGAACGTGCAATTCTCTAATTAGATTAGCAGACGGATAGGATAAGAACAGGTGCTCAGGTGAGCAACAGTGAGTCACTTCCCCTGCGATGGACAAACGGACACAGGGAAGAGACGATAGCTTGTCAACAGCTCCCCAGAAGCCAGGACAGCCACCAGGGGATGCCGGAGGAGAAAGGAAGCACACCTTTCAAGACGGCCAGGCTCAGGCTCCAGGATGGGAAGCTGGAGTGGGGGAAGCATGTTGGAGGAGCGTTGAGCTAAGAAAGGGGTGATGGGGCCAGCGTGCATGTTCTCTCAGCCTCGCGGGCTCCCCTCCTTGGAGGCCAGCCCCCGCTGAGTGTGTGACGGCATGAGACCCCCAACCCCCGAGCTTTCCTGATCGCTGATGGACTATCAACCAAACTGAGTCAAACTAATTTTCTTTTCTGAGAGCCCGTAATCGAGATCCAGGGATTCGAACCTATGGCAAGTTGTTTCTGGCGACTGTTACTGATTGACTAGGAGGAAATGGACCGGAGGCGGCCATTCCACCGAGAGAAAAAGAGAACAAAGCAAAAGCAGTCGGAGAGGCAGAAAGAGAGCCCCAGTCTACCCAGATGCAGAGAATAATCGGAACCATCACCCCCAGCTGCCCAGGTCCCCAAAACGTGGGGTCCCTCAGTCTTCCCCAACATCTCTTTCCTTCGATTATGTCAGTTTCAGTAGGTTTCAGATTTGCGAGTCCCAACATTCCTTCAGGGACATGGGTTGCGGGCTCCACTGAGGACTGAGGGTGAGGAGAAGGGGAGCAAAGGAGAAACTAGACATCTCCACTCTTCTGAGCAGGGACCTCAGGCCAGAGTATTATCCTTCCTGATAAGAGGGAGGAAGGGATTCCAGAGAGAGGGATTACACACTTGGGGTGGGAGAGAGGGTGGAGACTCCACAGGAAGGCAGAGAAAGGGGACTGGAGGCAGGAGGGAGGAGAGAGGGACAATCCAGGAACAGCTGGGCTGCCTGGAAGGTTGCTCCACACTGCCGAGTTAAAATAAAATATTTACCATAGCACAGCATGAAAATTCACAAATGAACATCTGTAGTTCATTCGAAAGTTCCCTCAAGATGGCTCTATGATTATTTCTCTACCCGATGGAGACGATTCTCTCAGGAATGGGCCAAAGTCCATTGGCCAAGGTGGCCAAGGTCCCACCTCAAGCATCACACAGGACGGCACTTGACCTGGGGTCAGGCAAAGGACAAGCACGCTCCGCCACCGCGGCCACACTCAAATCGAGGTGGAATCAGTATGTCCCCCGCTACACACCGTCATGTCCATTTCAGGGAAAGAAGAGAGAAAGAGAAAAAAGGACATCGAAGAGTTGAAAACGCCCAGATGGATGCATTTTCTAGTGCACCTGCAGTGCCAAAGGAGTGGTAACCCTCAGACCCCCGATGAACACAGGCGGAGGACAGCCACCAGCACAGAGTGTCGGGTGGGGACTTTGGGAACCTCTGCCCTCATCCTTGAGATGAAGCCATTCCCTGAACTGAGATCTTCAGGTGCTGATACATGGGGCCCCGACAGTGCAAACATCCCTCACTAAGATAAACGAACGCGTTTCTCTGTGACCCGTGACTTCACAATCCGAAGTGTTAACAATGGTCTGTGAATAAAACGATGGCCCCAAATGCAAATATTTTTACAGACTTCCACTAAGGCCGCATCCCTACACTCTCACACTTCCTAAGAGTTGAAATGGACTCCAGAATGTGAAACCGATGGTTCTTTATTAGAATCTCCAGGTGAAACTCGACTTTGAGGTGATCGTATTGGAAAAGATACTATCAAGAGGGTACCAACCCACAATAGCTGAGACAATATTCGCTGTAAGGAAAGACCTCCCCTTGTAAAACGGCCTGGAAGAGTCATATTTTTCAAGTTAATACATAGAATGTGAACTTCTTCAGTGAAGACTTTCCCAATTTTTGCTAGCTTGAAAACCAACTGTTAGCTAATTGAAATGGAAAGGAATCAATGATTTGTAAATACATTAACTTTAATTATGCATAATTTGGGAAATTAAGGCCATGGCTTAATGGTGTACATATTCAATTAAGTAAAAAGGTTTCATTATTGTTTTTTATTGATGAAGATGATAGAAATAATAGCTAACCATTTCTGAGTATTCTTACTATGCCAGGCACACTTTAAATTTATTAGCTCATAAAATGCTCCAACAAATCTTTTTGAGGTGGCAAATGAGAAACGGGGCGTTTTAGTTCAGTATTTTCTCAAAGAAGATAATTGTACTAAAAGATTATTTTCTCTTTAATATGAGATTTATGTGTTCTAGAATCTTCCTTTTGAAAGCACAGCACTGGTCCCGAGTATATTTTCCTCTGAGTACCATGTAATCAGAGTTAGGGCTTAAACATACTTAAATAGCATTTCCTTCTTCTCCGAGTTCTTTCCCGTTGGCCCAGTAGACCCTCCTGGGACAGAGTTGGGGTCAACATTACTGTTCTCTTCTCACAGAAGATGGAACACAGTATAAAGTCAGAAGGCCATACGGGTATTAGAATTTGGGTTTCCGGAATCCCGTCTCAACACAAAAAAATATACACACGGGCACCATTTATATTTTCACTCTCTATGGTGCAGGAATGAAGTACAGAATTTGGGGGCCCCTGGGTGGCTCAGTGGATTAAGTGTCCGACTTTTGATTTTGGCTCAGGTCAGGATCTCACAGTTCCTGAGTTTGAGCCCCACATCGGGTTCTGTGCTGACAGCACGGAGCCTGCTTGGGATTCTCTGTCTCCCTCTCTCTCTGCCCCTCCTCACTCATACTCTGTCTCTCTCAAAAATAAATAAATGAACATATTTTTAAAAGTACAGAATTTGAAGACTTCAGTCAGAAGAGCTGTCTCATTTCTTATTCAAGTGTGTACACTTACCACATGCTCTTACTATTCATCCCTCCACTCTCTTCTAGAACTTCCTCCCATAGTTAGTCGTTCTCTTGCCGGCATATCCAATCTGTCTTCTGGCATGAGTCCTTCCCAGCCAACCCTCTCATCTCCAAGGAAATAAATCAGCAGAGCTAAACAAAGGAATCACCTTACATCCGCACCCAGAAACTGTCCTCTCATTCCCCTCAGCACAGTGCCTAGCATATTATGGACTCTCGACACTCGTTGTTGAATAAATGGATGAGCTGAATGCAAGCCTCATTTCGTAAGAGAAAACACTAATTGCCAGTTATCTTTAATTAGATGCGCAGTCTTTGCCTTGATGGAACTTGGCATCGATTCTTAGACATCATGTTTTAGAAATATCTAGGTACTCTTTATCAATTAGAGCATCTAAAAAAAAAAAAGACTTCATTTTTCTTGATTGTATTTTTTTCTAGAAGATTCTCTGAATATTTGCCTGTGATTTAACATTCCAAACTTTTCTCTTCTCTCCACGTGGCCCAGATTCCTTCTCTTTCTCACCCTCCCTCCAAGCACACACTCTGGGTCACCCCTTATTGGAAAGGTACTGGTAAGCATAGAATGATTATCTAAAATTCCTGTTGAATTCGTTGGTTTCGAACTCCTCACCCATGGTGTCTTTTTAACTAATTTAATAAGAGCTAGTAAACTTGCCTCAAAGAGCTCTATGTCAGCAAAGAAATAATTGGTGCGACAACCCTAAAACAAACAAACAAACAAAAAAGCATCTCTTGAACTGAAAAGCCATAAATAGAAACTTGCTTTGACACCAACCTCACCCTTTTGTACCCATTTTAAGGCACAACCAATGGCAGGGTTTTAAAAACAATGAGCTGGGGGCTCCTGGGTGGCTCAGTCGGTTGAGCGTCCGACTCAGGTCGCTCCCTTAAAGGGCTGAGCATTCGGCTCAGGTCAAGATCTCGCGGTCTGTGAGTTCGAGCCCCACGTGGGGCTCTGTGCTGACAGCTCAGAGCCTGGAGCCTGTTTTGGATTCTGTGTCTCCCTCTCTCTGCCCCTCCCCCACTCATGCTCTGTCTCTCTCTGTCTCAGAAATAAATAAACATTAAAAAAAAATAAAAACAATGAGCTGGGGCACCTGGGTGGCTGAGTTGGTGAAGCCTCCAACTTCAGCTCGGGTCATGATCTCACGATTCTGAGTTCCAGCCCCGTGTCGGGCTCTGTGCTGACAGCTCAGAGCCTGGAGCCTGCTTCGGGTTCTGTGTCTCCTTCTCTCTGCTCCTTCCCCACGTGTGCTCCGTCTCTCTCTCTCAAAGATGAATAAACGTTTAAAAAAATTAAAAAACAACAACAACAACAACAACAAAAACCAAGGAGGCAGCCTCCCTCTTCACATCTTTGGAAATCTAGAAATCTGGGTCCCCTCTCCTCCCTCAAATAGTCTCGACCTACAGGTCTTGCCTCAGTGTCAGACTTTCCTTAGCTATACAGGATTATAAATTAAATACGCAGAAACGGCCACTCTTTCTGAATACCAGAATATACTAATTAACACCTTTATATGTGTGCCCTGTACACTAGATATTACTAAATCCTCTATCCAAATTATCCTTTCATTCCAAGGTTGGGTCTTTTCTCTTCTATAATTTCCTCTGAAGTGTCCGTGCCTCGTATCATTCTTAGCTTTAGATGATTAGCTTTTCAGATTATTTCGGGTATTTTATATTTTCTCTCTTCAATTATATCATCATCCCTTAAAGGGCTGGGGAAACCTTCTTTCTTGACATTCCTGTTTAAATGCCTCGATCAGAGCAGGTGATCGAAATATCATCTGATTGGATAATGATGGACACGGGAGCAATCACCTAAAACTTTAAGATGTCTAGGCAGAAGTTAAAAGGCCCAGAAGAAATTTCAAAAATTCTCTTGTTTATCTCTTCCTTCTCTCCTCTCCTCTCTTCCCTCCCTCCCTAGCCATCCCCTAGCCAACCCCCACCCCCCAACACTTTGGGACTTTATATAAATCTTTCCAGCCTTCTTCCTAGAAGAGTCTCTGGGTATCTTCCCAGAAGTTGGCATGAGAGTCTAGTCTTAAAGATTAGAAACATAAAATGTTTCCACTGCAAGTTCAGCTGCAGGACGTAGACACTTGTTCTCACAGGTGTCTAGCATTCTCTTTTCTTCCGTGGTTGAGGCCACAGATTCCAGTGTTGTCCTCAGTGGGAACAATGAACACTTAATCATGCTACATTGTAATTTTCTCTCTATTCCTCAAAGACAGGTGTCTTTTCAATGCTTTTCTTTTTGTATTCTTCCCTGCCAATAACAGTTGTTACGAATTTAAAACTAGAATACACGGGAGAAGTAAAAGGGTATTTTTGAAAAATGATTCTAGGAGTTAAAATTGTTTAAAGCGAAGCTAAAGAGATGTCATAGGTTTTCTTATTTCTTTGTACGACTACTATTTTTAAGATCCCACCAGTAATTAAAGATCAATTCATTAAAACACATTAGATTTATTTGCAGTAAAGAAAGAACATGTAATCCATCAATGAATAAATATTATTGAGACCTACAGATGTGAATTACTCCAATTATTACTGTTAGACTATTGGCCAATATTTCTGATAATACAACCGGTAAAAGCTTTTACACTGTTCTTGGGAGCGTGCATTTTATATTAAACACACTATTACCCTACATACTACCAATTACTCAAAACTCCCATACGCATAACACTGCCAGTGTGATAAAGAAAATTAAAATACAAAAACTTTATTTATTTGAGAGAAAGAGAGAGAGAGAGAGCATGAGTGGGGGAGCAGCAGAGAAAGAGGGAGACACAGAATCTGAAGCAGGTTCCAGGCTCCAAGCTGTCAGCACAGAGAGCCAGATGTGGGGCTCCAACTCACAAACTGTGAGATCATGACCTGAGTTGAAGTCGGACACCTAACCAAATGAGCCACCCAGGTGCCCCATAAAATCTTTATTTTAAATGTAGATGTCTACAGAAAGCCTCAAAGCATTAAACTAAGGAGATACTTGAAGGGTGATTCATTCAGCTTTAATCATAAGGAATAGTCAATCAAATATTCAGAAATTTTAGACTGCTCTCTCAGAAGAAAGATATACCTGCCGCTCCCAAAACAATTCCTTACTTGCTTCAGGCATACCCGAACAATACACCCCAAGTATAAAATAACAGTCCATAATGATGTTGTGATTTGTGGGCAGTACACTCTTGAGCATGTTCAAAGAAAATCTAGGAGAAGAGTAACATAAAAGATCTATATCCATTCTCTTCTTTGAGGAGCCTTCCCACCTCCTAAGGCAGGGGAGAATAAGTAGCCAACTGCAGGAAAGGCATGAATAGACCGACTTGGTAGGTTTGGGATCCGGGAGGTACTCCCAGGAGAGTATGAGGTTAGCCTCCTCCGGCTCGAGCCTCCCATTTCTTCGTCTTGACTATGAGGCTGTCAAAACGAGTCACCCGAGACCTGAAAACTGATATTATTTTCTATCCTGGGATAAATGGCAAGACCTTAGCTGTGACTTTACTTTCCTGTCCTTTGAAAACTCAACTCTCTGGCTCACACACGTGCCCCGGGCATCCTCTCCCCAGCTTGCTTACGTTACAGTGGTGCAGCAAGCCGTGGTGTCGTTAGATTGTGTTTCTTGTTCTCAACTGATGTACTAGTTAACATTCAAGAGATTGAAGACCAAAGCTACTGGTTCAGAGAAGAGTTGTAGAGGATCTGCAGATTTCATTATTTCTCTTCATTGTTCATAAGACGTAGAACAAATTCCATATGCATACCTACATACACATATGTTGGACACATGTCCATATATGTGTCCGTATTTATAAAACATTACAAGAGATTGAAGACCGAAGCTACTGCTTCAGAGAAGAGTTGTAGAGGATCTGCAGATTTCATTATTTCTCTTCATTGTTCATAAGACACGGAACAAATTGCATATGCATACTACATACATGTACGTTGGACACATGCCCATGTATGTGTCTGTATGTATGTCTATCTGTACTGATTCACAACGTACAATGTATTTCTTCCTGTGCATGCCATTTAAGAAAAAAAAAAAAAGCAAATTCTAGATCCCTGCCCCTAGGGTTTAAATACCAGTTCTCTACCTTCTAAGTTCTCTGTACCTCGTATTCTTTGTCTACTAATTAGGGCTTAGAGTGTAAGAATTATATGAGACAAAGTACCTGAAGTGCTCGATGTGATGCACACGAATATGCTATTTTAACAAAAAGGATGAGCTAATTTCACGAAATTCGCTTCGTCTGAACGAGAGACTGCCAAGACAGGGTCACGGATATCATTACCCCCTTACAAATGAAGAAACTACAGCCGAGAGGCTGTACCTTCCTCCAAGTCGTGCATCTGGTGAACGGCAGTGCGAAAGCCCGAAGCCAGGTCCGTGACCCCCCCTTCCGCCTCACTGCCTACCGGCCACCGAGCTATGACACGCCCAGGGCAAATGGCGCACACCAACGCCCAGGAGGGATGAACTCGGAATGGATGACAAAAGGAACAAATGGAGATAAAACTGCCCGGACTGCCTTTTCTTCTGCCTTCCTGTTGCCCTTTCCTAGGCTTTAAATGAAAGATGAAGGCAGGATAGACCTTTTTTCTCTTTCTAAATTTTGCTGTCTTTACCTTCACGAAGAACATTCTGGCTCTCGCCATCTCCATAAACATACACGATAGTTTCCCCAAATAGCAGGAATATTTTTAGACAAATCCAACTTATTTTCGAAAAAAAAGCAAGAAACATTCCATCCCAAACAGCATCTACCCATCTACTGTTCCCCTACCTTCTCTTCTAGATTTCACCCACTTTCTCTTCTGGAATTCTTAGAAACTAACGAGGCAGCTCCCCTTTGGGGAAAATCTGAATACGTGACAGACATCAAGGCACTTGAGCACCGTGGGAAAAGTGTTTTTCTTTCTTTTTTCTTTTTCTCTAACCAGTTGTTACAGTCTTTTACTTTCCTTTCAAATTCAGTAATTGAGGAAACTTACGGAAAAAGAAAAATTCTGTCTAGGCGAAAAACTTTTCCAAAGCATCTAAAAGCTTGAACTTGGGAGTCTCAAGTCTCTGTGGCCATTGTAGACTTTCTCACGTTCCAGGCAATCCATAACTGAACAGGCTCCCCCAATATTAACTCCCGTCGCTACATCTCCCAGAGTGTCGAAATATCTCGTATAAATCTTCCTCTCCCTTATTCGTGATTAAACATTCAGATAAAATTAAGCGCAACAGAATTCTCCCTATCCATCCCCTCCTTTTAATGGATGACAGTTACCGAGGGGAGCAAACCAGATCCATTATGTATCAAAATACCTAATTTGAGACTTTGACCACCTCAACTAGTAAACACATTCTCGGCTTTCCCGTGCCCTGGAGTGGGAACTCATTCAGCGATCTTCAGTAGCAGCCGGGACAAGAGTCTGCCCCTCGTGGGCTTATTCGCAGACACTAGACACCTCAGCGGGAGACTCCTGTCCACAGAGCACCCTTTCACCCCATTCTGCTGAAGATAGTTCACCAAACCGTATTTGCAGATGGCGTGCAATTATTGCCCGCGGAACTAAAATCGTGGAATTTGATGGGAACTGCAGGTGCGTGTCTTGGGCAGGCTTCCCTGCCTTCCGCATCGAATCCCGTTTACCCAGGCTTCTGCACAAGACTCTTGCATGCCTGACGTTTTTGGACCTTCACGCTGAAGTGCCAACCAGAGCAGATTAAAAATTTCCTTTCATGGGGCGCCTGGGAGACTCAGTTGGTTAAGCGTCCGGGTCTTGATTTCCGCTCGGGTCATGACCTCACGGTTCTTAAGTTCGAGCCCCACCTCAGGCTCTGCGCTGACAGCGCAGAGCCTCCTTGAGATTCTCTCTCTCTCTCTCTGTCTCCCTGCCCCTCCCATGCTTGCTCGCTCTCTCGACCTCGAAATAAATAAACAAATATTTTTAGGGGGGCCTGAGTGGCTCAGTTGGTTAAGCATCCTATTTTGACTCAGGTCATGATCTCATGGTTCATGGGTTCAAGCCCCACAAAACACGTCTTAAAAAAATTTTTTTTAATTACCTTCACTTCTGCACTTAGCGTTCATGGCAGATTTCTACTATTTCTCTCTCCCCTATTCCATCATCAACTTTCCTATAAACGTGGGGCTCTTTTCCAACAACCGATCCCATTTTTATAACTCCATACTTGGAGCAATGGAAGGGGCAGGGCAGACAAAACCCTTCCTGCTCGGGCAACGGTGCATTTTTCTCTTTCCTCCCACACCCGTCCAAACCTTTTCATCTTTCCAGCACCAGCCCGGTCACTCAGTCACCTCCTGCCCACAGAGCTGAACCCGCTCCAGCCAAGACCCAGCCCGACTCATTAGCAGAGGCTTCGAGCCACCTTCACAACCATTCCTATGGCTCCACAGAAAGTCAGACAGGGAGCTGGGTGCTGCTGGAGCAGTCAGCGACAGTACCCGGACGTCTGCCTTCTTCCTCGACCATCGGCCTCTCTCCTGTTCCTCTGGCTCCAATTCTGTTCTGATAACATCCGGAGTTCGCTCACTCGGGGCTCCTCACAAGGCAGGTTCGCTCTCCGCTCCCAGTCGCCACACCTCCTCGAAGTTAATAACCTGCCGCCTCCACTTCTGAGAAGTGGTTCAAGTGCAGAGGTTAACAATACGTCCCTAGAGTCAAGTACATCTGGATTTGAAGTTCCGCTTTGCCTGTTAATTATATGATCTCAGGGGCGCCTGAGTGGCTCAGTCGGTTGAGCGTCCGACTTCGGCTCAGGTCACGATCTCACGTTCTGTGAGTTCAAGCCCCATGGCGGGCTCTGTGCTGACGGCTCAGAGTCTGGAACCTGCTTCGGATTCTGTGTCTCCCTCTCTCTCTCTGGCCCGCCAGTGCTCACACACTCTCTCTCTCAAAAATAAATAAACATTAAAAACTATATGATCTCGGACAAGCCATTAACTTCTCTCACAACCTCTTTGTGAAACAGGTAAATCGCGGTTGCGATTGGGCAGGTTATGAGGACAAAAGGGGGTCGTTTGGGCAAAGCAGAGGGCCCAGCGACAGTAGGAGCTCACTGAAGTCACCGTTGTCGGTCCCCGTCACGACGCTCTGCCCACCTGCGGCCGGCCGGCTGCTTGGACGGGCCCCTGGCTGCACTGATGGCATGGCGGTGCCACGCCCTCCGGGCCCCGTGCTGCTTCTCCCCCATGAAACGTCTCTGCCAGGACAGAAGCACGATCGTTTCATCCCCAGAACGATTTTCAAGAAGCCACGCGGAAAGCCAAGCCTTCGCAGCACTTGTCCTGAAACCCCTATCAGGAAGACGTTGGAAAATCGTGACAAATAAGCTTTCGAAAAGCATACGGATTGTGCAGTTTGACTTGCACAACCAAATTCAGGGGAAGCTCCAGCGAGACACTGGATGTAGCCGAAGTGGCCCAAGCTTCAAGGGAAGATCTTTTGTCTTCTAGAAAGACCAAAAGATCTGGATCTTAAAGGAAAAGGCAAGGTGAAGAAGGGAGGGTTTCCCATTACGCATGTAATTAGACGGCGCGGGCTCCACTCTGTAACAAAGCAATTATACAAATGTTGCTACTTTGTTTCAAGAAAGCAGAGAAGGCCTCTGAGAACCGGCTCAGAAGATGGCAGGGAAATGATCTGCAGCAGAGAAAATGAAAACCTTCCAGCTTCTTGGTTTGCTTCCTTTTTGCGGATCTCGAAAGCAGGACTTCTCAGGTTTAATACGCACAAATCACCCGGAGCTCTTGTTCATACGCAAATTCGGTTCTGAGCCACTGGATTTAGGGTGTGGCCCAAAGGTCGGCGTTTCTGACAACCAGGTGAGGCTCAAACTTGGGCATGGAAGCCCCGAGGCTCGCCGGCAGGGCTGCGAAGGAAGCTCGGATCCACACCGCCGGGGGCTAACTCCGACCTCCCTCTACCCGGGAGACTCGCGCGTGTCTACACACACCTGCACACAAGGCACGCAGGCTGAGTTCTGTGAGCTCTCTCACAGAGGATTCGGGGTCTGGTCATCTGGTTATTCTGGAGTCTAGAAACACCGTCCAGGGCAAAGGCGGAAGCAGTGCGCAAAGACATTGTAAACTGAGGCTCAGTTCCAAAGAGGATCGTGAAAGACAGTTCAAGAAACTGAGGGGGACCCGTGGCCCGGGCTGCCCACCTCCCCATGCCTGCCACTCCAGGAAGCTCAGCCTGGGGAGGGGGGCATCTCTAGAATGTCCTGGAATTCATCGGCCTCCTTCACCACTGACTGCCCACCTCTCTGAGTGGTGACACAGTACTCCTTGTGCTGCAAGAATGCCATTCATCTCTGCACCGCCTGGCTTTCCAGGTGACTTCGTCCAATACCATCCAGGCCAACGTCCCTCCAGGTCACGAGGTGTGGCAGCCCTGGGACCATTTCCCTGTCCCGCTCCTCCTCCTTCCATCTCTTCCCCTCCCTTCCTCGCTCAACCATAGTCAAACATGTTTCAGAGGCTCCTATTTAAAACGTAACATCTGCATGCCTGGGAGGCTCAGGTCACGATCTCACCGTTCATGAGTTCGAGCCCCACATCGGGCTGTGTGCTGACAGCGCAGAGCCTGGAGCCTGCTTCGGATTCTGCATCTCCCTCTCTCTCTGCCCCTCCCCCACTCGCACTCTGTGTGTCTCTCTCTCAAAAATGAAATAAACATTAAAAAAATTACAAAGAAATAAAACATAACATCGACAAGGCAAAAGAGAAAAGGAGAGAACAGGAGAAAAACAAACAAACAAACAAGCCTTATGGTTTCTCGCTCTGTCCATATTCCTGTCCAGCCCATCTTCCAGGCTTCAAGGTCAATTCTGTCTATCAGTTCTGTCGAGAGTCGCCCACACTCCCCGACCCCACCTCTGCCCAGCTGATTCAGACCGGCCTCCGCACAAATCCTGTTTCTGCCTCCCGTGCTTGGGCAAAACCGCTTACTCACCAATGATAAGTCGTGCCGTTTATAATCCGATGAACATTTTGCAGGAAAGTAATGAGTTAAGATCCAAATAACTGAGGCCAAACTATGGTAGTTCGCGAAGGCTCTAATCTTCTTTTAACTGCGACTCACTTCAAAAGAAGGCACAGCTCTGGGAATACACCGGTTTTGCCCCCTGGCACCAGACTTGCTCCAGTGTTTGAGAGGATACATACAAGAATTCTTTTATTGGGATTTGCCCAGAGGGGAGAAGTCCCTTGAGGGCATTGCTCCTTTCTCTTGGAAAATTCTTTTCTTGATTTAGAATATAGGCTCTCAGAACATAATGTGGGTAGCCAGCCTTGGAACGGGAAAGAAAATTTTTTTTGCTGAGATTTTTGAGTTCTTTCTCTCTGTTTTCAAAACTCAACTGATATTCATCCCTTCTTGGGATTTTGCAAAAAAAAAAAAAAAAGACTCTTTTGTCATAAAGTCAAGATTTCCCTATTTAAATTGAAGAATCCCCTGAGTTCGGCTGGAATATAGGAGTGCTTGTAGAAGCTTCCAGTTCATTCGGTGTGTTGATGAAGGCTTCAGAGCCCATCACCACGGCTGAGACGATCCCCAAAATAAAAGTTGAGGGTACACATCTCCCAAATGCCAGTGCTTAATCGACCTTCGTGAGCAAGCACCCGTGTTTCAATAGTCAAGGGTCCGACTCTTGATTGCAGCTCAGGTCATGACCTCAGGGTTTGTGCCTTTGAGTCAGCTTGGGATTCTCTCTCCCTCTCTGTCTCTCTCTCCCCTCCCCTTTCCTTCAAAAATATTCAAGAAGCGAGGAAAAGGAAATCAAGGTGTTCCTGCGTGAATAACACGCGTTGCCTTTTGTACTCCGTGCCATTCATTTTTCCCAGCGATTTTTTTCCATAGTATTTTTCCCAAAAGAGAAATCGGGAGTCTATCTGTCGTGCAGTTCAAACGTAAAGAGTGGAAGTGTCAGGAATTGTATGTTTGGTTCGATTGTCGGCCAGAGAAAATCTCCCGGCACTACATGGACTAGCTTTTTTTTTTTTCGATAAATTTTAAATGAGCCGAAAGTATATACCATCATCCAAGACCAGCTCAGTCACTGCTGCTCTGACTCGGTGACAACGACCAAGATGCTTTCTTAAAATGAAGTCGCTTAATCCTGTCCGCGAAGGCTCGCCTCTGAGGCAGACTTGACTAAATCTGCCCAACAGAGAAGTACGAATGATGTTCCTGGCTGAAGCCAAGTCACGGCTGCCTTGGCGGTGCCCACCCACTGAGGCTGTTGGTACTTTTACAGCCGGAATTATGACCAGGGAAGCGCCCGGGGAACTGGCACTTTTAAGGGTCGGACACCTAAGCTGAAACCATTGGGCATCGACATGTTTTAACACTTCTTTTCAGGGCATGCTGCCCTGTTACCGCATGGTTTAATTTTCTTTTTTTAATGTTTTATTTTTTGAGAGACAGAGAGACAGAGCGTGAGCATGGAAGGGGCAGAGAGAGAGGGAGATCCAGAATCCGAAGCAGGCTCCAGGCTCTGAGCCGTCAGCACAGAGCCCGACGTGGGACTCGAACCCACGGATGCGAGATCATGACCTGAGCGGAAGTCGGACACTTAATGGACTGAGGCACCCAGGCGCTCTCGAATGGTTTAAAAGTGGACAAATCCCAGGGAAGCTCAGTCGGTTAAGGGTCCAACTCTTGATTTCGGCTCCGGTCATGATCTCAGGGTTTGTGAGTTTGAGCCCCGCATCAGGCTCTGCGCTGGCAGTGTGGAGCCTGCTTGGGATTCTCTCTCTCTCTCTCTCTCTCTCTCTCTCTATCTCTCTCCCCTTTCTCTCCTTCAAAAACTAAATAAGAAAGTAAACACTTTTAAAAAATTTAAAAAAATAAAAGTGGAGAAATTCTGAGTTTGTCAACTGGTTTCTTACGTTCCTCTGGGTCCCCACAGCCCTCCACGCAACCTACTAACACAGGGCTTCCCGTGTTGCACTGTTGTGACTGGTCTTCTAATCGGTTTATCCAACTGGATGGCAGTTTCCTGAGGCTGAGAAACCAAATCCTATTCATCTTTGAATTCTTTTTCTTTTTTTTTTTAAAGGATTCTCGTTAAGGTTGTTTGAAAATGGCAAGTTACTACTTGGGTTTACACATTTTATGGAGAAAACAGATCGTATAAGTCAAAGTATGCCGGAGTTCTGTAATTGTGGCTGATTTGGAGAAGCTCTTGATGGATATATGTTATCTCACTAAACGAATGACTAAATGTCTAGAAAATAACATTTTATGAGATCTCAACGGGGAGAATCAAAAGCAAGTTTAGCTTTAATTTACAGTGCTTTTCAGCAGCGAAGTAGGTAGACGTGAAAATCTAATGGGCACGTATCATGGAAAATTCTTGCGTGTTTATCGGTTTGTTTATTTATGTCCCTGTTCTCCCCTCCATCTTCCTCCTCTGCTCTCTCGTTAGCAAAACACGATGTGACTTTGGAAATGCATCTGTTGAAAGGGTGCCAGACGGTTTAAGTGGATAAAGATTTATTACGAGGTATTATTTCACTTGAAGGATTACTGGGGGTCATCGAGGAACCAAGCCTGGATGCTCTGTGGCCCAGAGCAATGCGGATGAAGAGTGACTTACCACATCTGGAGGACATTTTGTCTAGAAACTCTGTCTTGGCGGCCACCTGCTGCTCAGCATTTAGTATTAAAGGAACAGGACCTTCCAATCTCTATCCCTCCCCTGAAGAACAAAGCACTTCCCGGCACGCAGCCTGCACCCCACACTTGCTCGCTCACTTCGCCCTTCCGAAGCCTTACAGACGCAACTTGTTACCACAACCTGGGCTCTTTAGCTGCAGGAAAGGCTGAACATTTGTCTTCCTCCCTCCCTCCTTTCTTCCCTTCTCTTTAATTTTTTTTTTAAGCTTTCTAGTTTCTATCCCATAAGACACAGTAGGAAGGGAGCAGGAATGGGTGTTTGGGGACCCAATCTATAATCGCCTGCTGTATAAATGAAGGGATAAAAAGAGTCTCGACGGGCGGGGGTGGGGGGGCAGCCCTGGGTGGCTCAGTGGGTTGAGCCTTCAAGTCTTGATCTCGGCTCAGGTCATCATCTCTCAGTCCCTGAGACCAAGCCCCGTGCCGGGCTCTGCGCTGACAGCACGGAGCCTGCTTGGGATTCTCTCTCCCTCTGGCCCTCCCCTGCGCATTCTCTCCCTTTCCTTCTCTCTCAAAAGAAATAAGTAAACTGAAAAAACAGCCAAGGATCGCAACGTCAGGGTCAGCTCATGGACATGGAACCTGCACTTGCTTTCAAGAGGCAGCGGCAGAGTTCGTGTATTGTAAATGCCAACAGAGCCTAAACATAAAGGTGAAGTCTCTAATCGCAAGTGAGCCTGTTCACCTTTTCGTGTGCTAAAAGCATTTCTTTCCTGTGACCCATCTACACGCGTCCTTCGTCCATTTTTAAGTGGTTCGTGGCCACTTTTTCTTATCGATTGATGAGAATTTTTGTTAGGAGAAACAGTCCTTGGTCGGTAATATGTACTGGGCATTGTAAAGGTATTCATACAGTTCGCCATATGCCTTTAACAGGTCATGGCGTGTGTGTGTGCGCGCATGTGTGTGCGTGAAGGGATATTTTACCAGATTATTGGGCATCTCGACATGCTGTAAAGAAATGAAAACCAGCACGTTAATATTGGTCGCAAATAGTATTTCCTAAAGCTTCCGCACACGATCTGCGGCCATCTGAAAATCACTTGTTAAATGGGACTTCTTTGCTGGACGACATCAGGTATATTTATTTCTCCCAGCAACTGTTTTCCAGGGAAATGGCTTCATGCTAAGATGGATTATTTACGAGCGAAAGGTATCTTCGTGGGATCAGCAGAGAAGGCCAGGTAAGGCCGGGAATGGCTGCCCAATGTTAGGCAGGACCTTCGTAAATATCCCTAACGACCCCTTGACTGTAATATTTCAAGCACGGGCAGATTAATTACGATTGAGGAAAATCAAGGCGATCTTGTATTACGTTTAGAAACTTCACTGTAGTGTTCCAGTTAGAAATGAGGACAAGGAAAATATGTCTCCGAGAAGAACACAGGAAAACCACAAATTCCCATGTTCTCCAGATGCTGAACACTCTTCTCAAGACTTTCAACACTAGGATGCGATTGAAGAAATGGTCACAAAAACACATGGAGCTTTGAAAGCGTGTGAGAATGCTCTGAAAAAGGTAAAAGCTCCAATCTAAAACAAGGAGACACCGTATCAGGGGCACTACTGTGGGCTTTTTTTTTAATGTTTATTTTTGAGAGAGAGAGAGAGAGAGAACGAGAGAGAGAATAAGCAGAGGAGGGGCAAAGAGAGAGGGAGACACAGAATCTGAAGCAGGCTCCAGGCTCTGAGCTGTCAGCACGGAGACGGATGTGGGGCTCGAACTCATGAACCTTGAGATCATGACCTGAGCTGAAGTCGAAGGCTCAACCAACTGAGCCGCCCAAGGCCCCCAGCTGAGAGCCACCCAGAGGAGGGCAGGTGGGAGCATCTTTGCCCTGCCTTGGGATGGAGGCGGTAGGCTCTGCAGGAACGAGAGGCTGGGGAGCTGTGCTCGGTTCATAAGAGATACGGAGAGGGGACCGCAGTGGGACAGGCGGCAACAGCAAGTAAATAACCAAGAAGCACAGCAGAAGGGATCACATCTAGAGAAAGCATGGTGGCCAGTGTGGGGAAGCGGACTCGGCATTCCAAGCCAGGCAGGAGTAAGTCAGGGGAAGCATTCGGGAACCTTCTACGAGTGAGGATGATCGTACTTGTGAGGGAGGGAGGGAAGATGGGGCACAATTAAAACATGAGAATTCATCTGGTCTTCAGATAGCAGCAAAAAAAAAAACAAAAACAAGTGGACTTCGAGAGACTGCTATAAATAAATGGAATTCACGGTGACATGCAGGCAGGTAAAAAAAAAAGACGCGATACTATGACTACTCTTGCCATTTGTTTTTGTTCAATCAGAACTGCTAAATGTAAAATGCAGGTTAGGGTCTTAGAAAAGGGAGCAAATTGTACCTCTTGCTGACTCCTACTCCACAGGACAAAATAAGAATGGGACCACCTGGAGTAAAAACGCCTGGCTGTCACTAGGACGCCCCAGGGGATCTCCCCTGTGGGAGGGGCGCTGCGGGAGCCTATGATGCAGACACAGATTTCTCAGGGGGGTTCTGGAAAGGGGCGGCATGACCGGCAGGACCCAAGCTTCTACTTTCTTAAAGGGCCAGGCTCATCCTGGGTCTGCAATGGGTGACTGGACGGTTTTCTCCACGGGGAGCCATTCCGCAGATGTTCTGGAAGGGAACCCACCGGCAAACTCAACTCTGCAGTGTCTCTGCAGCCGGCCGGTTCTCATGTTCTGGTGCCTACGCCCTGGGGTCCGAGTCAGTCCTGACTGCAGAAATCCTGTCCTTCCATCCACTGGCCCGAGGCCAACTGCAGAATTCAACGGGAAGGGCATCAGACACGCTAAAAGGGGTATCCTGGACCTCATAAGCTTGTTTTAATCCACGGATTAAATTCACAAGGAAAACAGAACATGGAGAAATAAGGAATTTACCGGTCTTCCCCTGGAATGAAAATAAAATCCTCTAATAATTTGCTGACTTTCATTTTATTCATTTAATCCACACGTATGTATTCAATGGCAATGTGCCCGACACCCAGACACCCATGTTGCACACTGCGGGCACTTGCAGAGAACAAATCGGTTTCTGCTCTCCCAAAGCGCACATTCCAGAAAGGGCCAGAATTGACAAACGAAACTAACCGAGGCTGATAAAAGCCAAGCAATCTGCATAACTATCTTCTGAAATAAACAGGTGTTGGGGAGGGTCATGGAAAAGACATGACCGCCGATCGACCTGTGAGCTGGCCCTGGGCGCTGGAGCCCCCTCACCCCCACCCCTCTCCTCGGAATGTGGGTTCTGCTTGCCTTTCCGGCTCCCGGAGGTTGTTCTAAGGACACGGCCTTGAGACAACGTTGGGGTGTTTAGAATGCCTTCGCAGTGCACTTAACTGAATCCAGTGAAGGCCGCTGTGTCAACTTTGAAGCTTTGGCAGCAGGTGCAGAGACCCTCTTATTTTGCTGCCGCCCAAGACAAGCCTTGCGTATGTAAGTTTCCTTTGCTTATTAAAACGGCCACCTGCTGGTCCTGAGTGGTGGCTCTTTGTTTCCCATCCCTCCCTGCCCTCCATGTTCCAGGGGCCTATTGCAAAGTTCACCTGGAAAGCTCCAGAGGCTTGCAAACTATCATCCGGGGAGATCCCCAAAGTGCGAGCCACTCTAGAAATACGGGGCCCAAGTGAGCTCATGAGGCGTTTGTACACACTCCTGCCCCACACCCTGCCTTTCCCGTTCTCTGCCATTTTCCCGGGTGAACTTCCTCTCACTTCTCTAGGAGGCCCTGGGGTGACCACAGGGAGAGACTCCCGGGACTGCAGGTTTAATGATTTCCTACACAGAAGGAAAGAGAGACAGCTCTTGGCCGCGAGTCAGAATTTAGACTCGAGTTTAGGTGAAGCGCGTTTCTTTTCCTATTGTGTTTGTATCTTATCCTTAATTTTAATTTGGTAGATTTCAGAGCCTTCCTGTCTGTATCAGATTAAAACTTTGTTCTTCCTTTCAAGCACAGGAAAAAGTGATTCTCCAGCATTTCTCTGTTAATTACAAAAAAGGCGGGCCACGCCCTGCCTGCTCACTAATGATCCATTCTAAACAACAGAGGTGCATTTATGTTCAGGACAGAGAAGCAAACACCTCAATGCTTGTCCACGCTAAGAGCTCTCAACAGATAAAATGTCTAATGCTGTTTAATGAACTTAGCAAAGTTTTGGTGTCCTCGGCCAGCCAGGTCGTACCAGAACTGTCTTTACACAGCATGTAAAATGTTCGGTTTCACAAATACTTATATTCAATATTAAAACCCAAAAAGGTGGAGATATGGGGACAAATTTGGGAACCTGTATTGAAATGAATGTTTAGACATAATGCAAAGATATTTGATTTCGGCTCAGGTCATGACCTCGGTCTGCGGGCTTGAGCCCCATGTTGGGCTCGGGGCTGACAGTGTGGAGCCTGTTTGGGATTCCCTCTCTCTCCCCCTCTCTTTCCCTCTCCTGCTCACACTCTTCCTCTCTCTCTCAAAACAAATAAATAAACTTTTTAAAAAGTACAACAATAAAAATAAAGAAAAATTACAAAAATAATTCTGCTCAACCTTAGTTAACAGTATCACGGTTCAAATAAATATTTTGACAAGGCCTTTTCAAAGGTAGAGAAATTAATTTTTCATCATGCGTTTGTATACGATTTTCATTCGAGTCCTCTGGAGGCAAAAGCCAAACTGAGCGGGAGTGAGTAAACCAAGCTGCTGCTACCTGGGGGTAATCGTTCAAGTCTCTGGCAGGACTTCAAAGTATTTCAAAAGGGGTGTGTGTGTGTGTGTGTGTGTGTGTGTGTGTGTGTGTGTGTACACGCATGCGCAAGCTGTGCATTTTTTTTCTGTTTTCAAGAAATAATTATCGAGCAAGCTTATAACTCCACGAAAATCACTAATCCCAAAGTTACATTAAAAAAAAGACTAGTATAGGGGCGCCTGGGTGACTCAGTAGGTTAAGCGTCCAACTTCGACTCAGGTCATGATCTCACGGTTCATTTGAGCCCGTGTAGGCTCTGTGCTGACAGCTCAGAGCCTGAGCCTGCTTCAGATTCTGTGTCTCCCTCTCTCTCTGATCCTTCCCTGCTCATGCTCTGTCTCAAAAATAGATGAACATTAAAAAAATTTTAAAAAAAAGACTAGTGCTATTCCAACAGTTCTTCTTTCATCCATGACACCAGCCTCAATATCTAGGTAGACAGCAGAATAATTTTATAAAACTACTTAAGTGCACCCTTGGATTAATTGTAGTGTTTTACTTTAATTTAAATTTTCTATTATTTTACCCATTTCTCACTTAAGAATTATTATGCAGTGTGTATAGATCTTAATGTAGAAAGATCTAGAAAGCATAGATCTTAGTTAGGAAACCACTCCAAACTTTTAGCCTGGACAAGTGCGTGGTATCTTAACTCTTTCTAGAATAACATCTGGGGTCCTGGTTCACTAACTTCGTATTCTCAGATGAGGGGATTTGGGCACAGGGCAGGTACTCAAAAGTTGTTAAGGGTACAGTGATACAATCACTTAGAAAAGAGTTTGGCAGTTTCTTATAAAATCAAACACACTCTGTCCATAACACCCAGAAATGGCGCTCTTTGCTATTCAACCCAAATGAGTTGAAAGCATACCTACACCAACCCTGCACACAAATGTGGATAGCAGCGTTACTCATCATTGTCAAAACTTTGGAAGCAACCGAAACGTCCTTTAGTAAGTGAATGAAGAATTGCGGTAAATCCATATACTTCAGTATTACTCAGTACTGAACAGAAAAGAGCCATCAAGCCACAGAAACGGAGGGAGGAGCCCTAAATGCATATGGTAGGTGAGAGAAGCCCGTCTGAAAAGGCTACACACTGTATGATTCCAAACACATGACGTTCTGGAAAAGACGAAACTAAGGATAAAGAAAAAAAAGCTCCGTGGTTGCCAGGGGCCGGCTGTAGGCAGGGATGAAGAGGCGGAGCACGGGGTAGTTTTAGGGCAGTGAAACTATTCTGTAACATACCGTAATGGTGGACAGATGTCATTACACACCTGTCAACATCTGTAGAATTCACTAGATAAAGAGTAAACTCTAACGTCAAGCATCGACTTTCACTAGCGACAGTGCATTAGCACTGGTCCACAAATGGTATCCAATGTTCCATATTCACATACAATGTCAAAGTCAGAAAAACCTGAGGTGAGGGATCTGAGAACTCTGCACTTCCCATCTAATGTTTCCGTAAACCTAAAACTGCTTGGAAAAAAAATCTATTAACTAAAAAATTAAAATTAAAAAAAAAGTGCTTACATTTGTTAAATGAAGCTATAAAGAAATAAAAGAAGCTGGTCGGGTCTCCAAGCACCTTCCTCCGAGTAATCGCTACTGAGCTAGGTACCAAAGGTTCCCCATGGCCTAAGGACGAAGGGCCCAGGGCATCAGGGAATGCCCCCTCACCTCCAGAGGTCTTTTCCAAGTTGGAGTGCTCCCACCTACAAAGTGAAGTTCGTTGCCTAAACTAAAAAAGGTAAATCCTTCTAAAAGCTAAAATAGCATTTAGGGCCCAGGGAACTGAGGAAAAGAAGGGAATTTATAACCAAACTCCTTTTAGGCTCAGTGAGAAACCCCTGAATGAAGAGCGGTGGGTCACCTTTGGCTCAGGAGGTTAACCAGCAGGCTAACCTTCTCCTGGGGAACCCTAATTAACTTCCGTGGGGAAACGTCCTCGCTGACTGGTGTTGCCTGTAAAAGCAAACCCTCCTTCCAACATGCACAGATGTTAATGCACTGTTTTGAAAGTTCAGGGTACTTATTACTGAGTTGTCAAAGGCCCATTAATTATCCACTATACTGTATTTAGCTTTTCGCTGGTAAATCTTTTTTAATTGCCCAGTCTGCATGTACACAGCATCTTTATTTAACATGCTCCCAACTCTGTTTATGTTTATGCCTTTTCCAATAGCTCATTAAATAGAGTTCTTACCACTACTATCAGAATCCTCAGTGAGAACCGTCCAAGCCTACTTAAGCGCTTTCACTGCATTTACTCATTAGAGAATATTTTCACGTTCCAAATTTATTTCAAGGCTGCCCTCATTCATCTCCTTTCCCTGCCTCCGTAGAGTGCAGGAGACTTCCTTCTCCAACATTCCCAATGTTTATACTACTTTAGAAAAGAGAACCATTTGGAAAGACATTCCTGACCTTGTGCCCTGCACTTCCACTCACCAACGGAATCGAGTCCGGATTCCGCAGGGAAGCAGCGAAGTCGTGGTTAGTTTGGTCCTAAACTCGAAACTCATCGGTTCATAGTCTTTCCCTTACACCGCCCGCATCAGCCCTCTACAGGACACATCAGAAACAATCTTCATCCCTTTTTTTTCTTTCGGCTTGGAATTCTCTTAGGTCTCTCTCAAATGTTCCTCCCGTGTGAAAGCTTCCAGGGAAGAAGTCCCCCATCTTCATCCCCCAAACATTTCTACTCCTGCCATTGTCGATATCACCCGTTGAGATATAAACAATTAAAAACAAGAGGCTCGTGCGGGACAGTGAACTCCTTTAAGTCAGGGAGTGCCTTTCACGACTCTCGGTGTGCCCAGATACTCAGTGATTATTTCACAAACGTTTCTTAAATGAATGAAAGCGGTTTTACTCCAGCCCGTCTTAGTTGAATTTAACGACTTCTGCTCTTCCCGGCATATGTCCTAACCTATATAATCACGCGATCAGGGGGCATACGCAGAAGAAAGTCATGAGAAAAAAAACCAGGATATAGACAGACATGATTCTTAGAACTTAATACGGGGGATAAAGAATCCGGGAATCAGAAGCCATCGAATGTCATGAACCTTAAAAACTATTTGGAAATCACTCAGTCTCTCTGGAAAAACTACAGTTTGCAAAGATACCACTGAACTAAAAAGAAAAACAGTACTGCCTATTTTTCATTGAATGCCAACCCCCTCATCTCCCACCCCGAAAAAAAACTCTTAAAAAAAAACCAGACCGAAGTTGGCAAAGCCCTTCCAAAGCAAATTGTATCTACTTGGCAAGGGTGTGGGAAGGGGGGGAAAGAGGGGGTACATCTTTTAAATAGGCAGAGGGGATTTTTTTTTTTTTGGAAAATGCCTTCATAAAAACTAGTTGTGTCTGGTTCTGAAAATTCTGAATCGTGTGCATTTGAGAATGAACTTTCTAGCACTTGCGTATGCTAGACTTGTAGAGAGTTGGTCCTCTGAGACAGAGCTTAGGAGTTGAATTTGAAGTTGTGTCACATAGACGTAAATCGTGCTGGTCTCGGAGAAAGTGATGGGACTGACAGAGAGGTTCTGCCTTGCATGCTTGTCGCTGAATTCATAATTCATGAACATATGTGGAGGAGAACTCTAGTATATGCAAAGCATGAGTGCGTGCTAGATGAGGATATAAACACAGGTTAATTACATACTATTCACACGGGGCCGGAGCCCACTTAGTATTCATTAGTGTCCTGCATTTCCCAATGGAAAGAACATGTATTTTACTAGGAGGTTATCAAATGAAATGGACACATTATGGATGAAATTGATCCATGGTCTCTGTGTTTGAAGTTTGGTGTGAAACCGCAATCTCGGGAGGAGCTTCCCAGAAACCTAGCCCAGGTCAATAAAGCATGGATATTGCTTCCCACGTGGATATTCAACAAGGTGCACGAAACTTGGTGCCCGCTCCATGCAGTTCTCACAGAACCACAGAACTGAAAGCGACGTTAGAAATGGTCTAATGTAACTCTCGCCCACCATTTTATAGTTGGGAAGTTTACAGCTCAGTCAAGAATTTAGATCTGACCTCTCTCCTCGGCTGTGTCTCTCCTTTTCCTGGTAGTCAGAGCAAAACTCCCGCAACTGATCTTAACTCATTTCCAAGGGTGACACGGTGAAATCGAACTCACGGCAGCGTTCGGCCCAGTTGGCAGTCTGAAAGGTCAGCAAATAGTCCTCCAAGCGATTCTCTTGGATTAATCGAAGAGCAGTGAGACCCAGTGGCGAAAGTCCAAGATATGGAAGCCAGAGTCATGAGTCTGAGCGCCGAAACTCGCTATTTAGCAGCTGTGTGCTGGGCAAGGCTCCTAACTGCTCTGAACCTCGGTGAGTTGTCTTCAAATGAGAACAGTAAGAACACCTACCTTGAGCGGCTCCAGAGAAGACTGGATGATTTCAGATGAGTAAGTGTGGTTTGCGAGCTGCAATAGCACTTAACGAAGATTTAGTCCTTCTCGTCACGATCAAATACTATTTATTAAACCACCCAATAAGCACAGCATGTCACTAGGCCTTAAGCAAAGCAGGAAGCAGGGAAGACAATGGGCTTTATCCACATTAGGGATTTTATCTCCCAAAGAGTCAGTTTTTACCAGCGGGTAATCTTATTTGCAAAATCCATTAAGTCGGCCCGATTCTGCAGTGACACAACTCACTGCCCTTTCTATGGTAACTTCTAGTAAATTCTTATTTAGTATTTTGAGCCATTTCACTTAGGATTTTCCTCTTCTGACTTCTCAAGAACGGAGTCCCGACATTACCTAGGGCAGTTCTGTCCAACGGAAATATCCTGCGAGCCACACCCGTGCTTTCGATTTTCCGGTGGTCGCATGTATAAGGTATAAAAAGCAACAGGTGAAATCCATTTAAACGATATATTTTACTGAACCCCCAACACTTCCAAAGTGTTATCGGTTCAACACTTAATCGGTATGAGATTCTTAGTGAGATGTTTGTCATCCCTTTTTTTTTTTTTCCCCCACACTAAGTCCTGAAAGTCCCCAGGGAACCTGACCCTTGCAAACACACATTTCAAATGTTCACTAGCCACGTGCGGCTCGGGGCGACCATACTGAAAAGCCATGCAGGTCTAGAGCCTGGCACGAGACCACACCTCCTGACAGCGCAGACCTAGAGAAATTAACTCAGTCCCTCTCCATAGAAACCCTTCAGGAACCCCGACGGAAACAATCACATTCTAGCACAGAGATGGGGGAAGGAGCCCTAGCAACACAAGCGACAGCCTAGCAACACCAGCTGTTGTACGAAAGGGAAATTAGAAAACTACTACTCTGAAAAGAGGCATTTCTGGGGAGGTCGTCCTTTCTCTGTCTTGGGTAGTACAAACTAAGGGAACTGGCAAAACCTTCACACGGCCACCCATTTGATAAGGCATGATTCTCATTCTCTTTTGATTCTACCACACATCCGCGGACATATTTTGTCCTAATGCTGAGTGTTCTATTTCTCACTTAGGATGACAAACAGTAAAGCATGAAATCTTCCCATGATCTAGCCTGTCTTGTCGGTCTTGGGGTCACCGGGAGGGCCGGAACTGCAGGAGGCAGGTTGGTCATCAGACTTCACTCCGTATTGCTTTATGAAAATGCTCTGCTTACTCCTGCCCAGGCCGCCTACACGGAGACCGAGTTCCATTGTCTTCGATTCCTCCCTTAGTTCTTCCTTCCCCTTGCAGAGGCAGAGGCTCCTTGGTCTATCGGACTAAAAGCTGGGGGTGAGAGACGCCCACCACCTGACATGCCTCCCTGTCGTCCGGACAGCCAGGGAAGATACGTCCTTTGCTCGACCCCGGGGCTGCTGCTTTTTCAGAAACTTCTGAATAGGAAGGGATACCTCAAACAGCCCAGCTCCATCTCTCTGAGCGAAGACAGCCATCCTTACACCCTGGCAGGAAGAGCTACCCTTCCCTCTCTCACCACGCCTCATCCGTTCCATCCTGATGAGTTCGTAGAGAACTGTGAGAGATGGGTGGCCAATGTGCTGGATTAATTTCCTGGAGATCGGTGGTGGACGACAAAACTAGAACATCATGGATTTTTCATAAAGATTTTATTAAAACCTTTCACGTTCTTTGTCAACAGAAGATTTCATATCTCTGCTTACAATATTGCCCGTATGGAGATCCACTGTTAACCATTTCCAAGGACCGGCCCTTGCTTTCATAGCGGGTGAGCTGACTTTGGTGAGAAAGCCCATTAACACATCTGGCTGGACCATATCTTCCGTTAATATTCGGCTCAGAGTCATCCTCCCTGACCATTTCAGTTGAAAGGGAGTGCTCCCCTCTCTGCTTCTCAGACTTCAATGTGCGTGCTAAACCCCAGGCCTCTGTTGAACCCCTGTTCAACTATAGGTCATGATTCAGTAGGCGGATCTAGGTGAGCCTGCCATTCCGCATTCCTGAGACACCTCCAAGAGATGCAGATGTACTGGCTGCAGATCGTACCTTGTATTGTAAGGTGACAGCTCCACTCTTAGCACAACAACTCAGACAGATTTGGTGCCATGAGCATGACTTGCCTCCTTCCCGAGGCAATAAACCTCTTGAGAGCATATTTGAGAGCATAACCTTCTCAGTAAACCTTTTGAGAGCATATTCTTTTTTAAAACGTGTTCCTTACGATGATTTTATTTTTTTTAAAAAAATTTGTTAATGATTACTTTTTTTTTATGTTTATTTTATTTTCGAGACAGGGAGAGACAGAGCATGAGTGGGGGAGGGGCAGAGAGAGAGGGAGACACAGAATCCAAAGCGGGCTCCAGGCTCTGAGCTGTCAGCACAGAGCCCGACGCGGGGCTCGAACTCACAGACCACGAGATCATGACTGGAGCCGAAGTAGGAAGCTCAACCGACTGAGCCACCCAGGCGCCCCTAATGATTACTTTTGAGAGGGACAGAGACAGAGAGAGAGACAGAGAGACAGAGTATGAGTTGGGTAGGGGCAGACAGAGAGGAAAGACAACAGAATCTGAAACAGGCTGGAGGCTCTGGGCTGTCAGCACAGTGCCTGACCTGGACTCGAACTCATGAACTGCGAGATCATGACCTGAGCCAAAGTTGGATGCTTCACAGACTGAGCCACCCAGGTGCCCCTCTTACGATGATTTTAAACAGATGTTTGTGGAATTCGCGATTGAAAGGTTATTACTGGTCACTTATTTTTTGTCATTCTATTCTCAGCAACTGATTACAGGACCGAGTGGTGATTTGGTCGATAGACTGATAACGAATTTGCACATATTAATAGCAGTGGAGTGAGAACCTACCTGCAATCCCAGCTCTGTGACCTCCCCTCATTGCCATCAGAACTAGTCCTCCATGGGATGCCTGGGTAGCTCAGTGGGTTAAGCGACAGATTCTTGATTTCAGCTCAGGTCATGATCTCATGGAAGCCCCAATTCCTGAGGTCAAGCCCCGTGTCAGCGTGGAGTCTGCTTGAGATTCTCTCTCTCCTCCCTCTCTCCCTGCCCCTCCCCACCCGTTTCTTAAAAAAAAATAAACATTAAAAAAAAAAAAAAAAAAGAACTAGACTTCCAGTCCGAAGCCTTACTCTCATTATCTGACCAGGCAGAAATTACACAATGAGAACACAAAGGAAGCAAATTTCCCCTTTAGTTTTTTGAAGCAGTTATAGTTTGCTTTTGTGATGCCGTTGATTTCAGATTCTCACCTACCTTTACTGTTAACAAGTTTGTTTCTGGACCTCACTTGGATTCCCAGGCTTCTATTATGTCACTATTTGTGGTGATGTGCCTTGGCCACTGACTTCTTACCCGCTTCTGATGTATGTGTGCACCCAGGACTCTCAGGTCAAACGCCTTCAGACTCCAGACCCCACTGGTGCTCTCAATATCAAGTGGACCTAAACCTGACTATTTTCACAACTGGAGTTTTGCCCCTGTGTTCCCAGAACAAACTCGTCTAACGGATCGTGCTCGGTCTGGCTAGGGAAGTGTTGCTTTAAGCTTTGCTGGCATGAGTTTCGAAATGGTTGTCAGTACAATTTTCCCACTCACACTACCAAGGACTGAAACTTCAGCCTCTGATTTTGGAATAAAAATCTCCATTTTTGCTCATTTCTCTCATGGCCAAATTGCTCCCCAGGCTCATAAAGGCATGCCTTATCTACAATCCCCTTGGTCTCCTAGGAGCCAATCAGAGACTGGATCTCAATGATAGTTTCCAGGGTATATGGCTCATGCTTCCTTGAGAGAAACTTCAGGTTTCCTCCCTCTTATTCATTTGATTCCAACCTTTTTTTAAAAGTAGGTAGAGGGGTGCTTGGGTGGCTCCGTCGGTTAAAGGGTCCAACTCTTGATTTAGGCTCAGGTCATGGTCTTGCAGTTCACGGGATTGAGCCTCGCATCGAGCCTTGCATCGGGCTCTGTGCTGCCTGGGATTCCTTCTCTCTCTCTCTCTCTCTTTCTCTCTCTCTCTCTCTCTCTCCCTCCCCCACTCTCTCTTTCTCTCTCTCTTAAAATAAACAAATAAACATGAAAAAAAATAAAGTAAGTAGATATTATGTCCTTAAGTAACTAATAACGATTGACTACTTTTCAGAAATAGGAACACGGATAATATTTATGCTTTCATTAGAATAGTGTTACATTACCCCCTCCTGCGTACAACTCAATCTTTCCAACCCAACCATCATCAAATCAAGAAAACTCCTATAGGATATATCTGTGACTACTCCCCTTAATAGTAGTACGTCCCCTGGAAATACGAAACCCGACGGGACATAGTTCCTAATTTATAGTAGAGTAACCAATTCCAGTGCCGTGAATCTCTTCAGAGAGTCTTCTGGAACTGACCTACATTTCCAAAAATAATTGTTATTAATTTTACTCTCGTAAAGCAGGAAATTAATTAATGCGCTGAAAGTCTACCAAAGTAAAGAAAGCTTTACGAATCCTTTCTTCTGCTTTGCTGAAGGATCATTTATTTCTTCAGGGCTACCATTACATCGATCCAGTGACTGGGCCATAAACCGGCAAGAGAAATAACGGAGAATCACTTTGTTACTGTTACGGCTACAAGAGCTACCTTTGTTTGGATTATTCATCCATGCATCTCTTTGCTACAGAAAAGAGACCTGAACTGCAAAGAATCCCCGTATCTTTATTCACCACTACTCTCTGAGCTGCAGAAGGAAGTCCTCCTGCTCTTGGTACGGATGAAATCTCTCAGATGGGCAGTTTAGAAAGGTGACTCTGTCCGAGTGTACTTGATACGAAGCCGAGTCAAAGTCATCCCAAGTCTTCTTAGACCCATACTCACGGCGGATCCTACTGTTCCCATAGATGCGTGATTTTCTGTTTGACTAATCCTCACCCGCCCCACGCACTGCCCACTGCTCTGTTTATATAAAAGGAATCCCCCGGCAGGAAAACAGGGCATGTGTATAAATTAAACAAAAGAAGTAGAACTGATTCAAACAGCCTACTGATGAATCATGAAGAGGAAAAAATAGTTTGACCCACTTCGGATCCTTTTAAAATAGATGCTCAAAATTAAAAAAAAAAAATTAAATATCTGAAACGTTGTCATGGGGTTGAAAACTGTTCAGCTTCCCGACAGAGAGCTAATAACCTGGAGATCCGGGCAAGTCCTAGCCAAGAAAGGTTAATGCATTGCTCTCAGAGTAACACACCCCTACTCTTTAATGAGGACAGGCCTGGATGTAGTGTCTTTGTATAGAGTTCAAATTCAATTTCTAGCATATTAAATCAGGGACAACGTAACCCAGGACAGGCTTTTAATTTAAAAGCCCACCTCGCGCTGACAACAGCCTTCTCATTGACATAACGGATAGTTCTTTTTAAGCCAGTGAAGCATTGTTCTTATTTGCTAATCATAGCACCCCAGCTGTGTCTACCTCACTACACGAAATGAAAATGGTAATTTTGGCTTCCCAGGTCTACAGGATAGATATCTTAGAATTAGTGACAGGGGAACACTTTCCACATCAGCATCAACTGCTTAGATACGGGTTTGGGGGAATATGGTGTTATTTGTTTATAACTAAAATTCAGAAATGACACAAAATAAGTTACATTACACGAACCAGCTTAAGATTCTATCTTCACATGTGGATCATACCAGAGGCTAGACATTAGACGACAGATAATGTTATCGACTCTGGAAAGCCCTTGTCCATAATCAGAGAAACTCTGTAACGACAATGGCCTTAGAAGAACACGCACGGACTTTGCCAGTGCTGATACTCTGGGGACTGGGCAAACAGGAGGAATTTATAACAAAAGCAAGACCAGACTTGTGGACCCGGAAAGAACCTTGAATGTTATTTGTCGGCCAATCATATCATACAGATAGAAAACTAAGGCTCGGAAGGAGGAAACCAAAGGAAGACTTAAACTTCGTGGGGACTCGAAGCTGTGCTCTGCCATCGGGCTGACACACGGAGCCCAGAGCACTGAGGTGACCTGCGTGGGGTCTGAGCTACCAAACGGCCAGCTCGTCTCTTCCGACTCCTCACGTAGTCCACTTCCCCAAAGGACAGCTGCCTCCGGAAAGCAGAGCCATCACCGATATTCTATGACCCGTCGTCTTAGGGTTGGACCTGTCCTTCAGATCACTGCCTCTAGAAAGTTTCCAGACAGAGTCATTTCCATTTGAACCCTTCTTTAGTTTCTTTTGCAAGCAGTAATCTATATTAGTTCCGTGGGTATACAAGACGTGAAATTACCGGTTTATGGTAAGAGGAAGTATGGCATCGTAGCAGAAGCTACAAACCTTCTTTGCTTAGACAAACGGAAGCACCCGAAATTCCAAAATCGTTCCATACATACATCTGTTCTCAGGCAGTCAAGTGTAGGTAAGAATAACGTGGAAAAGTTTGAGCCTAAAGCTTTGTCACTCTGACTTTTCTGTCGGCAAGAACAGCAATGCCAACCTGGGCTTCTGGATGCATCTTTCTCCAAGCAGAGCTAGTACTTGATGAAATTCGGTCCCCCTTCCCTAATTCCTGCGATCTGAAAAAACGAGCTGGGGCAACGGGGGATATCACTTCTAGATAATAACACCCTTTCTGATTCATTGCTCCTTTAGAAACTCAAGAAGCAAACAGCCCCTTTCTCAGAGAGAAGAAAGAATAATGCCTGGGCTTCATTCACAGGTCAGTAAATATTCACTGAGCAGGTGTTCTTACTCATGTAAGCTCCACAGCCACTGGAATAACTTCCCAGGGACTGGCCCGTGGTCTTCCTTCCTGACTGGCCAAGCCATCAGTTACCAATGACACCAGCATTACATCCAGAAGGAAGTCACTCGGTGGTGGTCACAATGGCGCAATGTCCATTCAAGAGAATTTGCTTTTCCCTGACATCCATCAACACACTGCAACTATTTTATAAGACTACACCCGACAAGCACTTTTTCATGACTGGTACCACACCGCACCTTTAGATCTGATAACACACAAGACTAAAACTTCCAATTCTAATTCCTGATCTTGCTTCCGTGGGCCTAGTTAGGGCGTCATTCAAATCCTAAAGCAAGTCAAGCAATGTGCTAATTGGATTAGCCAAGTGAGTCCCTACAAAGGGGAATCCTTCTGTTGCTGCTGCCCAGTGGTTAGTGTTATTCAATACCACAGGTAAACGATTTCGCTCAAACTGGAAAATATAGAACATGTTTAACAGCAAGATGTGTCCTCAGATATTCAAACATCAAAGAATTTTTCGTAAGTGACTGAGCAAAGAACTTCAAAGCTACTGAGCCAAGGATTTGTGGATACTGTTCAAAAATGATGGCGGCCATTTGTATAGATACTACTTTTAACTGCTCTATGCAGGAAGTCTGCAATTCCATCAGAATGTAATAACCGTCGAATTCCTTTTCACCGTCGTGAGGTAAACAGTATATGGTTCGAGTGAGTGGGGAAAAAAAAACACAACTTTTGCAGCAGTTATTGCGAAGATATCGAGATAAGTATATCTACCACACAGATTTATGCATAAATTATTCCGACACATAGAGAAACCACAGTAAACGCACAGAGGACTGTCTGGTGGTGTGTGGATTTATATCTGGTAGGTAAGTCAGAGATTTAAATAGCAAGCCCAGCACTCAAGGATGTTACGGAGATTTGTGGTGCTTCCGGGAAGATCCCGGGTCCATAAACCAAAGAAGAGATTTCAAAGTACCGTAACTGCAGTGTTTCAAAGGAAACTCCTGCTTCCTCCGTCCACGAAAAAGCGAAGGTTAGGCCACTATGTATGGAGTAGCACATACTGATGGAAACTGTAGTGAAATCTCAGGGCTGGAAGGTGATCTTTTTTTATTTTAGTTCAACCCTCTGTGTGATACTTAAGTTTTTTCGGCGACGACTCTGCGTCCAGTTTTCCAAACCAATGGCGGGGGACTCACTGCTGATGAGGAATCATAGTTGATCTCTAGATGCTTTCGATGAGTTAGAAAATGCTTCCTTGCATGGATTCAAAATCTCTCCTGGAGATCCCCTCCATCGCATCCCAGAGGGCCCACACCCAAGTCCAATGCCTCGCCCTCCTTGCAGCCCTTCAGTACTTACCAGGGAGCATTCAACTTCCCAGCCTTCTCTTCTACCTAATGACCCCCCAATCTCATCAACCATTTCTCATGTTGCCTTTTCCCCCCTCCCACATCAATACTGAATTCTAGCCTAGAATCGGTGCAGAACGATATGACCTGGAGAGAAAAAAAAAAAGACACTTGAAAGTCTCTCTCTCAATTTCCACATTTGCAAAATGGAAGGGCTACCTCAGAACTTACTCGGAGGATCAACTAGGAGAGACATGGACACCCTCCGAAAATTGAAAAAGTGTTACAAAAACAGAAAGAACAAGTGTGTAAGGACAAGGAAAGCTAAATTTGAATAACACCGAAGACCGCCGTAGCCTAAGGAAAAACTCTTCCAAAGGTAGCCGGAAATAAACTTTGGCCAAGAGTTTACTTTAGCATAAATCCGTGAACAATGTCGACCGATCTGTTTTCCTGAAAAAGCACTCCCCAGTCTTGTTGGGCCTGTGTAGGCACTCCAATTACATCCAAACTTGATCCCTTCGAAATCAATGAGTTTTAATAAATGAAAAAGACATGACTGAATCTGAGAAGAATTGACGATACATCCTCTGAAACTGAATTCTGTGCCATTCCTTTGGATAGAACAATGTTTTAACACGTTCGTTAACAATCCCTCCCCTCCCCGGCTCTTACAATCTCGGATTCCTCAGTGCTTTGAGAACAACAGCTAAATCCATCTTCATTGTCTACCCGACTGAATTCTCCTTCCTCACCTCTAGCTACTATCTCTCATTCACTCTCTACTCAAAGGACACACTTAAGCTTGTTCTTTCTTCCCTGCCCTGCCCCCACCCCCACGCTTTACACAGTCACACCCAAGGCCCTGCTACCATTGCCCAGCTTTATTCAATAGCAGATTCTCTCCTCATTCCAACCTTCGCTCAAGCACCCACCTACCCCCGAGTCTCGCCTGAATCACTAAGATGGTGTGAGTTTCCGGTTTCTGCCATAGCACTTATTTCCTGGTATTGAAATTGTTTGCTCATTTTTCTGCCTTCCCACCAAACAATGGAATCCTTAAAAGATGACGTGCATTTTATTCATTTGGGGGTAATCAGTAACTAGAACAGTGCCTTGCATAGAGTAGGTACTCAGTATACGCGGAATGAATAAATTAATTAATACGCAGTGGAGGGAAACACAAACAGACAGAAAAGCAACCATTCAATGAACACGGGAAAGGGCATCGACCTTGCCTGACCGATATCAGAATTCAGAACTAACTCCAAATGGGTAAAGTGCGTTTACAGGAGTCGAAGGCGTAACCTGCATGCCGTTTCCCTGCCCATTCTTGATCTCTAGAACTGCTTTTATCATTTGCAAGGGACCTTCCACGCATTCACCTGCATGACGCCACTGCGAGGCCCTGTTACCCACTGGGATTTAATGCGACAAGCTCATCATGACCAAACGGTGGAGAAAAGGAGCACTAGACCGGGAGTCAGACGAGGAGCTGAGCCCCAGGCCCTATTCTTCCGGTTGACTATTGGTGTGTTGTTATTGGGCAGATCTCTTGCCCTGTCTAAACCACGGCTCCCTCTCCCACTTTGCCTCCTTAGGGAAGGTCGAGTGTCATTTTTATACCATGTTGTCCTTACTATCCAGGCTGGCATTTGGTGATAATGAACTGATCCAGAAAGAGCACCGACTTTAGGGGATGCTGGGCCTGGCTGTGACTCTTAGCTGTATCACATAATACTTGCATAATTCTCTGAGCCAGTTTTTTCATATATAGAGATACTAATGATTTTTCTCTTACGTTATCGTAAAGTGTAGTTGAGATAAAGAGTATAAAAACCTTTGTAAATTTTTCGAGTGCTCTATAAAATTACTATTCCTCATGCTTGGTCAGATTTAAGAATGACTTAGAGGGTGCCTGGGCGGCTCAGTCGGTTGAGCGTCTGACATCGGCTCAGGTCATGATCTCTTCATGAGTTCGAGCCCTGTGTCGGGCTCTGTGCTAACAGCTCGGAGCCTGGAGCCTGCTTCGGATTCTGTGTCTCCCTCTCTCTTTGCTCCTCCCCCACTCATGCACGCACGCACGGCGCTCTCTCTCTCTCTCTCTCTCTCTTTCAAAAATGAATAAATATTAAAAAAAATTAAAAAAAAAGAACGACTTAGAAGAGCATTCCTTGAAGCTCCCTGTGCGCCGCGAGAGTTTTTAATAAGTATATCTTTTAAAAAGCTATTGATCACGGCACATTAGCTTGTTTTATTTTTTTTGCACGTCAGCTTATTAAAGCCTCTGAGAAGTCCTGCAGTAGAGTGATCTGTTTAATTCCATTCAATCTGCCCTCTTCCAATGTATTTGAAGACGGAACGCATGTTATACCTTGTGGAATATCAAGCATGAGAAGCGTAGAAATATTCTTTCACCAGGTCTCCACCACATGACTCTCATGATAGATATTCAGACACAAAACCCGAAATAGTCAAAGACTCAAACCACTCTCCCATTCTTCTATCCACTCGCGTATTGTTTGCGATCTGCCTGCTTGTTAGAAGACAACCAAAAAAGGGCATACATACATACGCAGGGAAAACCGAGTTAGGATTTTGAGAGCAAGCCATAAATCCTGAAGGAAGGAAACATCTAGGTATAATTGATCACGGGTGTGAAGACTCAAACCTGTTCCAATGGGGCATTTGTGATTCCCACTGGCTGAACTGCACTCTTAGTAACTTCTGGAATCATATGACATGAACAAGAAAAAAAAAATACTTATTCATTTGCATGCACATTTCCGTCATAGTCATAATTGCGCTTTTCACTTGGTGGCAAAAGTTCACTTCATTTTTTCAAATGGCTCTTTCCCAGAATCAACCCCTGTGACTTTAAAAGCTGCCATTAATTTCCCATTAGTAAACTTTAATTAAAATGAATACGTATCATTGCTTTCAGCAGTTGCATTTGTAATAAATGTATAAATACACTCAAATCTTGCCCAAAATGTTTCAGGTAGCTATTTCTGAACAAGCAAACACTTTGATGTTATTTCAAAGGACTGTATCTAGAGAAAGCTTTTAGAACCTCGCCCTTACCTAAAATAACTAAAATTTCATGGAAATACAAGGAAAGGTTACCAACCTAGCTAAAATCTATTTTATTGATCTTAGAAAGTAGCATGTTAAAACATGAATAATGACCCCTGAGCTTTGAATCATTCCGTACCTCTGTGTTGCTGCAACATTTGTGTAGAATGCACTGAAAAGAAAAGCTAGAAGAAGCAGAGGGGTGCTCCTAACTTAAGGAATCCTCATGGTCTAAGATAATGGTCTAATACAATAATCCGAGATGAAATACATTTCACCAGCCTATTATCAAAGATACACCTACTGCCCAAAGTTGCATTCCAATACTCTACACTTGGAGAAGTTGAAACAATTTAGAATGTATCTGAGTGTTACACTCCATGAACTTTTCTGATCCCTTTCCAATTTCCTACATTAGGCTAAAGTTTGTTTGTTTGTTCGTTTGTTTAAAAATACTTACTTCATAAGGAGAAAATGAGGTTGAGTCTTACATCATGATTCCACCAAGTTACCCCACTACTCCCCAAATATCTTAACTGGAATCATCAAGGACAGTTAGACTAGATCATTCAGGCTTACATAGTAAACACAATATTCTGAAAATGTAGACACATATCTGAAAATATTTTCAACAATACTTCCTCCCGGACAACCGATGCATTGGCAGAAAAAACTTCAAAGCCTCTAAGGAAAACACTGTAGACACGCTTAACGAAACAGTCATGAGGAACCACGGTTTCCCTCAGAGTTGGGTTGGTTGGTGCATTTGTCAGACAGCCTGTGATTCTCCTTCTGCTTTTGACCTTCCCTTTCCAACGCTCCTCTTCCTAGATAAGCTTTCCCGGATGGCCAGTTGACCCCGTGGCTGTGGTCTCACTGAGATGTATCCAGGCCCTCTTCTTTTCCTAATTATTTCTCACTTTCTGCCTCTTATCTCCTGGGATAACTAAATGTCATTTTTCAACTGGGAAGAAGTCTGGTTTAGAAGGTCTAGTAAACACATGGATAATTAAAATTATCTTTCAGTTCACAGAATTCGATAACATCGTTTTCATAAACTATCCACCTGCAGGAAGAATGGGTAGTTCTTCAGTTAATAAGAGAAGTATCTGCCTTATTTACATAAATCTAGACGTTTTAAAGGTGATTGGACAGAAGTGATTTCCAAAGCCTGCATAAAGGTTGCAAAAGCCAACAAATGGAATGTTAAACTTTATTTTCCACATTATCAGATAAAAACTACTAATCACAGGCACCTGGCCACTAAACGATTTCCGTAATTAATGTGAGCATTTGAGTTCTTCATCAAATTTGAGTAAGGGTATCAAGCTATAAGGCTTCATATAGTCACTCGTGCAGCATACGGCTATCGCATTCACTGACAATTCAAAGTCCTCCGAGTCCAAAATATGGAGGTTTCCAACATCAGTGTGTCTGACTGCCTCTCATCTACCACTTTTCCAGAAAGCATCTGTTCGAAGAAAAAAAAAAAAGCTTCACAATATGAAAGTTTGCCGTCTATGGCAATCCTCACCCTGCTTTTGAGAGCGACAGTCCCAGGAAAGGTTGCAAAGGAACCACACTTGTTCTTCTCAACGAAAACACTATTGTTCGCCACAAATAATAGAAGCTTTTAGTCCCCTTCCACAAATTCTCGGAGTTGTTTCCACATGGGATACCTCAGCATAGTTAATGGTTTATAATGCCTTTATCACACAGATCGCTACAAATGAGACCGAAAGGATACTGGCATAGCAGCCCGTAGCCCCGCGGTGGTGCACTTACTAGGAAGTTTCCTCATTTTACTTACACTGCACACTTATTAAGTCATCATAAACCCAAAAAATGCTCTGGAAGGTTAGCATCGAAATGCTTCAATACAAGGAAATTTTGTAGATGTTAAATATTGCTTCGAAAAGCTATTCGAAATGCACAAACGTTGAAGGAACATATTTCTGAGCACTGTTTCATTATATTCCTAATCTAGGCAGTGACTGCTCAACTGACAGCTCCCTCTGCCCAGAGAGTTTAGCTTTGTATTCCAGGGTCTAAGTGTAAGTGGTATCTGTGTAAAAAGACTTGGTAGATCGGATGACAAGTAGCAGAGCAACCAATGAAGATGCCACGTCCGATTAAAGTTTACAAGACGCACCATCCCTTTTCTAAGGTTTCTTAGTTACATGAGAGATCAGAACGTGGGGGTATTGCAAGATAATCAGAAAAGTGTACATAAGACATCATAAAAGTGTACCGACTCGTATTCAGAGACAGATATAAGTATAGATTATAGATATCGGTATAGGGAGAGGCATTCTCCGAAAAAGGACAAGCCGTCTCCCTACTAAGCTTTTTACTTGGAGCACAGTACTTCTCTAAGAGTGAGAATTCAAATGGGGGTACTTCTGGGCAGTAAGAATTCCATATAACTAGAATTAGCAACAAGGAACAAAAGAAGCCACCCAAACTGCAAGATACACCACAAATTCAACAGAATAAAAACGGATTTTTAGAAGATGCGACAGGAATCCTCTCCTACCCACTGAAACAGTATAGTATCACTAAAAATGGGGAGGGGGTAGCATATAAACATAGAGAAGCTAGTGAAGCAGAGTGGGAACACGGAAGGGATGGGTTGATCAAAACCACTTTGCTGCCAGTCCCTTGTTTCTCACAACCCTAGGTCGTGATCACAAATCGTAATGCAAAACCCAGTTTAAGAAAAAAAAAAGCAAAACTGAAAGAGTGTGAGTAGGGTTACCACCACAGCGACCCTTCAGAATTTTCGTGCAAAAGCAAAGCAGTAGGGTTGCAGTAGCAAATCCGCGTCCCTTCCCCACCCCTGATACGGTACCTCCAGATCTGCCCGAGCTGCAAGACGTGGATGAGTGACTGCAGGAGCCAGATGCAGAAGGAGCAGGACGCAGACCTGTGTTTGCCGCTGGCCCGGGTGGCCCCGCTACTGTTGCTGCCGCTGTTGGTGGCGGCGATGTTGCACTTGCTGGCGTTGGACGCCTGCCTTTGCGGCGTGGAAGGACGAGCCTCGCCTTCCGCGGCTGCAGACCCACTGCTGGCCACAGTCTTGCAATCGGCTCCAGGCTGCGGGCAGCTGGAGGCGGCTGCGGTCGTGGCGCTGTCCTCGGTGCTGAAATCGTGCACAAACCAGCGGAAGCTGAACACTTGCACCGACAGCGAGCCGAGCACCACGAAGAAGAGCGTGAGCCCGAACCACCAGCGCTGGCCGCGCAAGTAGTAGTCCACGGCGAGCCAGATGTCCGTGCCCACGTCCGCGAAGTACACGGCCACGGCGGCCAGGATCCAGAGGCAGTCCCACAGCGAGTAGCGCCGCTGCTCCCTGCCCAGGCGCAGGCACAGCGCCGCCGAGCCCGCCCCGCTGCCGCCCGGGCCGCCAACGCCGCCGCCCGGGCCGCCCAAGCCCCCGGAGCCGCCGCCCGAGCCGCCGCTCCCGGCACAGCAGCAGCAGCAGCGCGAGCAGCCGCCGCCGTCCGGGCAGCAGCCGCCCCCGGCCGCCTCCTCGTCCTCGGCTCCCGACCCCGACGGCAAGCCCGGAGCCAATCCCTGCACCGAGCCCGAGTGGTCCGAGTTCTGCAGCGGGGTGAACGCCACGTCGCTGCTCTTCTTCATTTTCAGCCTCCCGTCTGACTTAGCGGCCATGATGCCTCCAAACCGGAGGAGAGCCCTCCTTTATCTGACACCTTTCCCCGCTGTCTCCTCCTCCCGCCACCTCCTCGCCTCGCCCCGGCTTCCCTCCCTGGCGGCGCGGCTTCCCCCTCCTCCTGCTCCTGCGCCGGCTCGCCCGCCGCCGCCTGCCGCCCGCCGGGCTGGGCGCTGGGCCGGGCTAGCGGCGCGCCTGGGGCCGGCAGGAGCGCCGCCTGGCTGCCTGCGCGGAGCCAAGCTGCTCGCGGCGCCCCGCGCGCGCCCCTGCCAGCCGCCCGCGCTCCTCGCCGTCCCGGCCCCGCGGCTGCCGCCCGAGCCGCCGCCGCCGCCAGCAGCAGGAGCAGCAGCGGCCGCCGCGGCGCTCCTCGGACCTGCACATTCCTCTCCTCCCCTCGCGCGCGCTCCCTCCTCCCGCTTCCTCTCCTCCACCAGCTGACTCCGAGGGAGAGGATGACCTCATCCCTTCTCTTCCAGCTGCCGCCGCTCCCACCCCGGCTCGGGAGGGGCGAGGGAGGAGGAGGGCCCCGGAGGAGGGGCCGGGACCGAGACTCGCGGCTGCGGTGGGGGGTGGGCGGCCGGCCGGTCCCGGGGGCCGGGAGCCGCGGCCGAAGGGTCGAAGAGGGACGGTCGAGGGCCCCCAGCTCACAGGATTTCGGGGAACGCTGGGTGGATTTTAGCGCCACAGGGGGAGGGGCACGAGGGCGCACAGAGGAGGGGTCTCGGCGTCCAGCCCTCGGCGGAGGTCGTAGAAGAGTGGGCACGGGCGGGCGTGGCGGCGGCGAGGGCTCGGGGGCGCAGGCCTCTTTGTGATGCGCTCTGATCTGCGGGTACCCGGACCGGGGCTGGGTGTGCAGCTGGGGCCGGCGACGGTTTGGAAGACCGGGTGTAACTCGGCCACGAGGGCCCCGAATGCTGGCGGCGGCGGTGGGTGTGCCCGGCCTTGGGAGCGCGGAGAAGGGAGAGGGCGTGCGGGGCCCGCAGAGGCACGGAGCGGAGCGGCGACCGCTGGCTGGGAGTGCTGCGGCGAGTGGGCGGGTCCGCGGGGAGCCCCGGCCCGAGCCCTCGGGGGAGGGCGCCGGCCGGGCTTCTCCGGGGGACCCCGGTGAGGAGGCGGCCCAGGCACCCTCTGCGACCCAAGCCCACGCCGCGCGGCCAGCACGCCCCGCGCGCCCTCCGCCGCAAGGCAGCCGCCGAGCCCCGGGGAGCGGCGGCCTCCACCCTCCCCTCCCTCGGGAGGGAAGCGCAGCACCCCTGGCGGCTGCTCCCGGCGCCGCGGGGAAGCGGGGCGGGGCCGGCAACCCCGGGAAACCGGGTACCCGCCGGCAGGTAGGGAGTGGCGGAGCCGCGAGCTGGCGCCACCTCCCCTACTCCAAAACTAGAATTACCTTCTCTTAAAGCTATAGGAGTTAGGGACGTGAGGTGTGGTCCCACGACTCCAGATATGACCTGAATACATTAAATCCGTGATGGGAGCGGTTCGCCAAACGAGAAATGAAGAGCATATAAGATATTCGGGGGCTTGAAAAAATTCTTAAAAACCCAATACATGGAGGAGCCTCCTTTTTTTTTTTTTTTTTTTAAGCAAGCGAACTTAGTCTGATTTGTCTCACTTAACTTTTGCAGTGTCAGTGACAGAGAGTGTAATTCTTTAATTACACTGTGACTCACATGTTTTAAGACCCGAGGGAAGTGAGGCAACACGTGTTACACTGCCATTAAGAGCACCGGTTGTGGTCCTTCTAAATCTGGAGGCAAAACATAACACCCTCCTCTCCTTCCCCGTCGTCGTAGACACCCAGGCTCAGTTCGAACTAGTGTGCGTGCCATTCTTACTTAGCAGCATCATGAAGTAGAAGAGCAGGGGGAAAAAATCCTCTGCCTGTAGAAATAGCCACGCCGGATGTCCGTTGCCACAGCTCATCTGCTGTTTTAGCCCCAACCTGGACCAAGCGGAATTCGCCCCACCCCTGGATGCGGCTTCCTTTATTCTCACAGACTGGTGCCCTGGGCGCTGCCAAACTTGGCCTTTCCTGATAGTGTGGCAGAAGGGTGTTGGGCCATAGAGCCCATCAGCGTTACACAGCATGTACAAATCCGTTATGTCTAGCAAAAGTCATGGCCGAGTGGTGAATAAAGGTCAACGCCGTATCCCCGAGCCAGTTAGAATGCCAGGCAAAGGGCATATTTTTAAATCTAGCTTGAAACTTGGATCCTCCTGGAGTAAGAGAATCCTTCTTAGAATAACAAGCTCGTCCTATTTCCCCAAGCTCCGATCTAAGACTCCATCTCCAGGGCATTACAGTCGACCTTACTGTGGGCCAACCCCCTGGGGGGAGAGGTAGGATCTCTTAGGTGACCAGGTCCTAAGGGAAGGAGTGTATTCTAGGTCAAAGGCAGTGCCTTAGGATTGTACCAGATGTGAAAAGGCTCTGCAGAGTATCTGAGCTTCTAAAGGGCTGGAGCTGACTGAAGGTTCCTTTAGAGCAGAGATGTTTCTTATTCAGCTGTTTCGTTTGCAGCCGTCTACACCTGCACAGACTATATTCTCAGTAAACCACAGTTGAATGAATGCATGAATTTCTAGAAAGAACATTCCATAACAGGAAGAATGCTACATTCTGTACTGTGGTCCCATTGACACATAGGAATTATGAGACTTAGCCTGCGAGGTTCTAGGAAAGAAATAACTCGTCATGGTTTCCTTACTGATACATTTCCTCGAAACTGTCTAGACCCTTTTTAAAAGTTTCTCTCTGGCCCATCTCTGGGAATGATAGTAGAAGTTAGTAGAAGGAGTGTTCAAGGAGGGGATCAGAAGATGAGTATTCCCAGCCTGGTTCTGCTGCCTCCTGGCCCCAGGATCTGGGCAAATTGCTTAATACACAGGATTAATGGGAGGATTAGATGAGATAATACATATTACTGGGCTTTGCATCCAATATTGTTCTCAAGAGTCTCTAATCCCCTAAGTCTATTACTCACGTCTCAGGATGCGGATTTTACTATCACCTGCTGTATCGTGATCATTGCACTTGTCAAGGCTGACGGACGCAATGGCGAAGCGCTCAGAGTTGAGACTCAGACAGAGGCGCCCTTGGGCATGTCATTTACCCTCCCTGGCTCTCCTGTTTACCATTTGTAAAATAGGGCTGATAATCGGCCCTAGTGTCCAATGTCGTTGCCAGGAATAAATTAAATGCCACGTGTAAACCAACCCCGTGTCCAGTGTCCAGCACATTCGAACACTAAATATACAACCTTCTGTTAACATTCTTCATGTTTCTTCCACCGCCTCGTGTTTTCTTTGCTTTTTTCTTTTAATTTTTGTTTTGTTTTGTTGAGAGAGAGAGAGAGAGAGAGACAGAGCGTGAGCGGAGGAGGGCAGAGAGAGAGAGGGAGACACAGAATCTGAAGCAGGCTCCAGGCTCTGAGCTGTCAGCGCAGACCCCGACGGGGGGCTCGAACTCATGGATCTTGACCTGAGCCAAAGTTGGACACTCAACCAACTGAGCCACCCAGGCGCCCTCATGATTCCTGGTTTAACTCTAAAACTTAATGTTCAGCTTGTCAGATTTCCTCAAAATACTGTCCTTGGACCGACTGCGTCAGAATCCGTTGATTTTTAATGCGGTTTCCGGGCCTGTCTGTATGAGATCGTTGAAGGAGAGATTCTAGTAGGATCTAGATCTACTAGATTCTAATTCGAATGTAAATCTAATTCTAGTAGGCTCTCTCCTTCAACGATCTCATTTTCCACTTTATCCCAGAAGTTCATCTCCAGTGTAATCTAAACCACGGGATTCCTCCATTGCGAGCATCCCACTGTGGTTAATCCCTCCTAAATGGTTGACTCACTCCCTCAGGCACCCTTGGGTTCCTTTCGACTTCAGTTTTCATGGCCTTTGCCTGCTCTTGCCCGCACTTTTGTCCTTACATAGCTGAACTTCCATGGTCAGCCCCCATCAGCCCCGCCTCAAACACATCCTCATCTCTGTTGTCCCTCCCCCTCAACCAAACACCAAGCCTGTTTAAACCCTGCTCTCCACCAGCTGGGAGCCTGAGTCCCTCCGACCAGCGATGGCCAGAGGAAGGCTGTGGCCAGGCTGGCCGGGCTCCTTTTGGATCCATTGCAGTAACCCTACCGGGGACCCTAGGCCTGCTCAGCATCACACTGTGCCTCCCTTGTCCCTTTTCTTTTCTACTCTTCTAAATTCATTATTTCTTTTTTTATTTTCCCTTCTTAAACTTGAAGCACCTCCTTCCTCGTCCTTAAGCTCAGCCGATGCTTCCCATTTAGCTGAGAAAAATGAAGCAATGAGAACAGAACCCACAAAGCTCTTGGGACCTCCCTGCCCACCTGCCAGCATCTGTGCCAACATACTCCTGCCTGCACAAGGAGACCCCGCTGACTCACCCGCTCCCATCTCTTCTCGTGGCTCAAGAGCGGAATTCAAGGCTAATTTCAACAATCGTTGATTTTTTCCCTCTGCCGGACCATTCCTGTTGGCATACGACCATGCTCTTATCTATCCACTAATTAAAAAACAAAGCAAAACCACAAAACAAAACACACACACACACCCCAAAACTTTTTTTTTAATTCCAATGCCCTTTTAGCCACCGCTAACTCCCTAAAACCTTTCACGAAAAGTTCCTCTAGAGTTACCTAACCTTGCTTTCTTCAGTTCCTCTTCTCCTAACCTCTGGCTCACACTCGGGTAAACCCAGGACAGTTCCAGCGAAACTGTTCTCACCAAGCGCACACCGTCTATCTCTCCTTTGCTAAGCATCCCGCTTTTTTTTTTTTAACGTTTATTTATTTTTGAGAGACATAGAGACAGAGTATGAGCAGAAGAAGGGCAGAGAGAGAGAGGGAGATACAGAATCCGAAGCAGGCTCCAGGCTCTGAGCCGTCAGCACAGAGCCCGACTCGGGGCTTGAACTCACAGACAGTGAGATCATGACCTGAGCCGAAGTCGGCCGCCCAACTGACTGAGCCACCCAGGCGCCCCTGAACATCCCAGTTCTTATCTGACTCGGACCCTCCGGCAGCATTGGCCTAGTTGACCGCTCCCTCTCTGCTCCCTGAAATATGTTCTTCACTTGGCTCCCACTGTACCACACGCTCTTGGTTCTTTTTTTCCTTCTCGAAGCCTGCTTCTCTGCTAATTCTGGGTCCTTTGCTAATTCTTTCTCATTTCCTCTATCTTTAAATAGGCTCAGTCCTCAAATCTCTCTGTGTAGTCTTGCTCCCTCGATAATTTCACGAAATCTTATGTTTTAAAATACCATCTATATGGTGATGACTCCCCTATTTATTTCTCCAGGCTGGATATGCCCTGAACCCCAGAATACATCAAACAGCTTTCTCAACGTCTGCACTCAGATGCCTAATGGACATCTCAAATTTAAATAGTCTGAAATTGCACTGCAAGTCCTCCCACACCCCTCAAAATCTGTTCCTCCTTCCTTATTTCAGTTAATGGAAACTCTCAACTTTTGTTTCTCAAGCCAAAGACTGGTAGAGTCATCCTTGGCCACTTCTTTCTCTTAGACCCTATAGCTGATCTTCCAGAAAATACTTTGGGCTCTACATCCAAAATCTATTTTTATTTGGCCGTTTCTTACCATCTTTCCTGATGGCCGCTTTGATTTGCTTCACAATTATCTCCCCCCTGGATTCCTGTCTCCCTGCTGGTCTTCTCGTCTTCTCCCTTGCTTCCCGATAGTGGGCGGGGCAGCCAGAGTGATCCTTCAGATAAGCAAGCCGGGTCATGCTATTCATTGATTCACATCAATGTTGGCTGCATAATTTGCGGGGCCCAGTACAAAATGATAAAGCAGGACCCTGGTCAGGGATGAGGAAGCCAGTCTCCTTTCCCATGAACCTCTGCTTCGACCCATAATGGACACACAATCCTTAAGAGATTGCGGCCTTCGCACTGGGACATGCTCAGTACCTGGATCCTCGGTGGGCAAGAGACCCCTGCTGAATGCTCCTGGACCTGCCAGTCCAAGAAGGGGAGGGCTACCACCTTTCCTCACCCCGAAATACCATGCGGCTCACACCTGATCCCAGGACTCCCCGCTTCGGACCCAGGGCTCCCCTAAAGGTGGAGGATAACAATGGTGATGGGACACAGGCGAGAGTGTGGAGCGGGAGGTCAGGCAGGACTGGAGCACCGGGCGGTGGTGAGTGGGTAGCCGAGAATCCATCCCGGGGAAGCAGGGAGTCCACTTGGGAGCTGAGGCTCCGAGTCTGTGGCACGTGCCTCATGATCGGATCAGAATTCACTTCAAACACAGATTCGAAGAGCAAAAGATGGCAAATGCAGCGCGTTAAAGTGCGAGGCCCTTCTTAGCATGGAGCCCTGTGCACCTGCACTGGTCACCCACTCGTGATGTCAGCCCTAAGTTGTATTTGTCCAACGTCTTCTCATCTTTCACCATATAAAAAGAAACACTTTCATATTCGCAGGCAAAGCCCTCCATAACCTGACTCCTGGGCAACTAGTCTCCTTCTGACCCTACTCATCCATTCCCTCCCTCCGCCCCAGCCTACACAGTCCTCCTTGGGATACCTTGAAGACACCCGGAAGGCTCCTGCCCAGATTCTTTGTGTCTGCCTTCGGTTCTTTCTGGGATGCTTTTGTAAGTATCCATAAGGTTTGCTTCGTTTTCTTTACATCTTCATTTCAAATCCTCATTCATGAGACCCTTCGCCTCCAGCGTGGGCAACCTTCCTTTTGAATAGAAGTCCTCTCCTCACCTTACTTACACACTTAGTCCCTCCATCTAGGCCAAGAGAAAGAGGCCCGACTCTTTTGCCTGTCTACTTAAGACCCTTACTGAAAATTCTGACTTCCCACTCAAGGTTCTACCTTATTTTATGGCGGCCAGCATGAGGCACAGACAGGCTGGCCTCTCCATTCTGCAAAGATCCCACATGCTTACCGGTAGGATCTGAGCTTATCCTAAAGATTCCAATGCGGGAGCTCTATCAGAATATGCATTAATGTTAGCATTTGCCCCAAAGAGTCATATCAGGTGAAGGCGGAAAGCAGATTTTGTGAAGGTCTTTGTTAGTATGTTTCTGGTGGGTTCTTTTTAATGTTTATTTATTTATTTTGAGAGAAAGAGGAAGAAAGAGAAAGAATCCCAAGCAGGGCCCACACTGTCTGTGCAGAGCCTGACATGGAGTCACAATCGGGAGATCATGACCCGAGCAGAGACCGGGTCAGACGTTTAACCAACTGAGCCACCCAGGCGCTCCTATTTCTTTCTTTCTTTTTTTTTTTTTTTTAATATAATCCAACTTTAGAGAGGGAATGTATGGACTCAGGAGAGAGGTAGGTAGTAAAATATAATCAATATCAATATAATATATTTTATTACATATAGTAAAATATATTGTATTATATATAGTATATTATATATATAGCATATATATTGTATAATATATAGTAAGATATAATCAATATCAATAAAATATATTTTATTATATATAGTAAAATATATCGTGTTATATATAGTATATTGTGTATATATATACTATATATTACATAATATATAGTAAGATATAATCAATGTCAATATAACATATTGTATAATACATAGTAAAATATAATCAATATCAAATATTTTGATTCAATGTATTTGACCTTGAAAAGATAGAGGTGAATTAAAGAAGACCCAGCTGGCCCCTATGGTCAGCCAAGAAAATCAGTTGTTCAACACCAGCTAAATTAAGGATTCTACTTGGGGCGTGGTATGGACTGAATATTTGTCACCGCCGGTCTATGGTGTTTTGTTAGTGCAGCCTGAGCAGACTAAGACAGGGTGATTATCCATACTTACACTCTTCTCTTGTACTTTTGTTTACTAATAAGAACTTCATTTGGAAAAAAAGCAAAGTTAACCTTGTGTTACTGAAGCAACTGAATGCTACCGAGACAGGCGTCTTGATGAATAAGCCAGTGGTATATGTCCCAGAACCCCTCTCTGGAGACTACCACATGGAAGATTTTTCACTTAGAGTATCAGCCATAATTCTGAGAAGACTATAGGGCTTCATGTCCAGTCATTTCAAATTAGGGACCAACTTCCCTCTGGGGGTATTCTAAGAGTTGGCAGGAACCCATCCTAATGGAGCTATTTGCTCTTACTTGTGGGCCGGAGACCCTTCTTACATGCCAGCCAACCCTTCACTGCCCCATCCCAGATCTCCTCTCCTCTCCAGACATCGGGGCCACACCCTTGCACCACCCCAAGTCCCATTTTCCCTTCTTCAGGCTTCCATTTAAATGAATAGAATAACACATAGTTTTTTAAATATAAACAAGAAAAGAAAAGAAGGAAAGAAAAAGTTTACAACCAAGAGGAAATAAAATGATCTCGTACCCCATGTTTTTCAAACATTATTGCCTTATTAAGACCTCACGACGCATTTGGGAAAGAATGCAGACGGGCAGTTTACTGCTCTTGGGAAAAAATGAGGTCTTGAGAGTTTGAAAGACTACTCGATGCCCGAGTTTTTATGGGATAAGGTGAGAAGCGTTTGTCCCCCGAAACAATAGGGACTCTTGACCCGTTTAAAGTAAAGGAGTGGCATGACTAATTTTGCATTTTAGAATGAGCATTCTAGGGGCGCCTGGGTGACTCAGTCGGTTAAGCCGCCGACTTCGGCTCAGGTCATGATCTCCCTGTTCGTGAGTTTGAGCTCCGTGTCGGGCTCTGTGCTGACAGCTCGGAGCCTGGAGCCTGCTTCAGCTTCTGTGTCTCCCTCTCTCTCTGCCCTTCCCCTGCTCATGCTCTGTCTCTATGCCTGTCAAAAATAAATAAACGTTAAAAAAAAAATTTAGAATGAGCATTCTAGTAGCAGAGTGGAGAATTAAAGAGAGATCTTATGTAAGACCCTTTCTGATTTATGAGACACCATATTCTTCCACGTATATACCGTGCCCAGAGCCTGACACAGTGTCTGCCATATTAACAGACATTCGGTCAATATTCCGGGAAAAGGTTTCCCAGACAGAGCATCGGCACCTCTTCTGAAGGCCAGGAGAACTAGGCCCATGACTTTCCAAAAGCTAAAACTCCAAAAGCAGAAATCTGAAATACTGAAAATTAAAAAAAAAGAAAATTAGGGCAATACCATAGAATTTAAAGTTGAGAAGTAAGTTGGGGAAGGAACAGATTAGCGTTAAGGGATACAAGGGATACAAAAACACATACAGGGGCACCTGGGTGGCTCAGTCGGTTAAGCGGCCGACATCGGCTCAGGTCATGATCTCACAGTCTGTGAGTTCGAGCCCCGCATCGGGCTCTGTGCTGACAGCTCGGAGCCTGGAGCCTGCTTCGGATTCTGTGCCTCCCTCTCTCTCTGCTCCTCCCCTGCTTTCTCTCTCTCTCATAAATAAATAAACATTTTTAAAAATTCTTTTAAAAAGAAAAAACACATAAGAGAGGTTTATAAAAATGTTGAAAGAGTCTCTCCCCCTCTCAAGAGCATTAGAAACTGATGGCAAGGATTCTTTAATCTAATTTCACTTCGAGACATATAGTCTTTGTTTTCTGGGATGCAGATACATCGCTGGCATTTTTCTTAATATACGACTTTAGGGATGTGGAGAATAAGAAACAAAATTCATATAAGACAAGGTGAGGACGTGAGAAAGGAGAGGGGTGAGATTTTTGTGAGGGCTCACCTGGCATTTGGAAGAGAGCTAAGAGAAATGAAAAGAACAAGAATGTTATAATCAAGAGGTGAAATTGCACAATGGAGCAAAGGATTTGAGTTGCCGTAGCGTCGTGCTGCCAGACCAGGACTGGCGTGAGTACACAGCAGGGGCCAGTTGCTTGGGCCCCAAAGTTATCTAGGAAAGGGAGAGTCCGCTTTTAAAAACTCACATGGCGGGGCGCCTGGGTGGCTCAGTCGGTTAAGCAGCCAACTTCAGTTCAGGTCATGATCTCACAGTCTGTGAGTTCGAGCCCCGAGTCCGGCTCTGTGCTGACAGCTCAGAGCCTGGAGCCTGCTTCGGATTCTGTGTCTCCCTCTCTCTCTGCCTCTCCCCCACTCACACTCTGTCTCTATGTCTCTCAAAAGTAAATAAACATTAAAAAATGTTTAAAAAAAAAAAACTCACATAGTATCCCACTCACCCTGAGACCTAGTGGGGAAAACGAACAAACAAACAAAAATAAACAAAAACACCCCAGCAGTTTGTGAAGGACCTAGACTGTAAGATTTATTAGCAACCAGTGTCTCTGCCTCCAATAATTCAACTATTTCCTGCACTGGTGGACACTGTGTTTGCACTTTTCTCCTCTCACAGGCGAGCTAGCTTGGATGTGCTGTCCTCCTGGTGCGTTTCTAAGACAGGCAGGGCGAGCACTCATAGCACAATCCACCACCTTTCTGAAACCAGTGAGCTTGACCTGCTGCCTGTACGCTCCAGCGGCCTAACCACAGCCGGTGGGTGTGCACACAATCCACCCAGGGGGCACCCCCTGATTGCCTGACCCCGGTGGCCAAGGGGCTGGCATTCCCAACTCCATGGGAGTGTCACGATTAGAAAGACTGTTCTTAACAGGCTGCCACCCCCATGGCACTGTACAGACAGCAAACTAAAAGACAATCCCAATATTCCTGTGAAAAAAGGCATATTAGCCCGAAGCTTCAGCTTGAGGGACAGGCTTTGGGTTTCCCAGACATCCGGAGGCTAAAAAGCCTCTCCCCGGGAACATAGGCAGGGGGCCCTCTCCCTGTACACCCTTTGGCCTCACTACAGCTCGATGAGACCTGCAAGAAAGGAGCTTAAACACTTGCTTAGACCCCCAATTTTTTACAACTGTCACCCAAGGGATATCTCCTGACTTCCTGGTCTGTATGTATGATTATAGTTCCACAAAACTGTATATATTTGCATACTTTAAAAGCTACAACCTGTGGGTCTGGCTTGCAATCAGGCTGAAACTCAGCACTAAATGAGATTCCTCCCCTTGGAAGACTGGCAGGTCTTGGCCCAGCCTCAACAATGGGGACATATCAAGAATAAATCAGGGGTGCCTGGGTGGCTCAGCTGGTTAAGCATCCAACATGAGCACATGAGGTCATGATCTCATGGTTTGTGGGTTCGAGCCCCGCATCGGGCTCTGTGCTGACAGCTCAGAGCCTGGAGCCTGCTTTGGATTCTGTATCTCCTTCTCTCTCTGCCCCTCCGCCACTCTCTCTTTCTCATTCTCAAAAATAAACAAACATTTAAAAAAAAATAAATCATGGGGTTTAGACAATCACAAAGGTTTGAGAGACAAATAAGAGTTAGGGCAACATTGAATGAGAAGAATCACCACCTACACAAGGTGACTCAAGACTGAGAGATGTAGCCATTTCACCTCACACATGGAAACAAAGACAGAGAATCAAGGAAAACGAGGAAACAGAGAATACATTCCAAATGAAAGAATAAGAACAATGCCAGAGAAAGGCCTTAATGACGTGGAGATAAGTAATCTACCTAGTAAAGGATTCAAAGTAATAATCATAAAGATGCCCAGACTTGGAAGAAAAATGGGCAAACACAGCAAGAATTTCAACAAAGAGATAGAAAACATAGGAAAGAACCAAACAGATATCACAGAGCTGAAGAACAAATAGCCAAACTGAAAATACACCAGAGGGGTTCAACAGCAGACTAGATGAAAAAGGATAATGAATCAACGAACTGGAAGACAAAACAGTAGAACTCACCCAGATAGAACAGCAAAAAGAAAAAATAATTTTTAAAAATGAAGATAATTTAAGGGACCTATAGGATAACATCAAGTGGAATAATATTTGAATTATAGGGCTCCTACAAGGAGAAGAGAGAAAGAAAGAGGCAGAAAATTTATTCGAAGAAGTAATGGTCGAAAATTTCCCTAACCTGAGAAAGGAAACAGACATCCAAGGACAGGAGGCCCAGAGATTTCCAAATAAGTGAACACCAAGATATCCACACCAAGACATTATAATTAAAACATCAAAAGTCAAAGATAAAAAGAGACTTTTTAAATCAGAAAGAGAAAAACAAATTGTAACATAAAAGGAAACCCCATAAAGCCATCAACAGATTTCTGACTTGAAAATTTGCAGACCAGAAGGGAGTGGTAGTACATAGGCAAGGTGAAGGGAAAAAAACCCTTCACACCAAGAACATTCTATCTGGCAAAATTATCATTCAGCATTGAAAGAGACATATAGAATTTTCCAGATAGGCAAAAGCTAATGGAGTTCATTACTACTAAATTTGCCTTATAAGAAATGTTAAAGAGATTTTTTTAAGCTGAATAGAAACAGCACTAATTAATAAAAGAGAACATGGGAAAGCAAAAATCTCTCTGCTAAAGGTAAATATATACTAAAGGAAGTGGATCAATCACTTAAAAAGCATACAGTATAAAGGTTAACTGACAAAGTAGTAAAATTAACAAAAACTACAATGGATAAGGAATACATAAAATTAAAAAAATTAAAACGTGGTATCAAAAAAATAAAACATGGTGAAGGGAGTAAAAGAGCAAAGGCTTGAAATTTGTTCAAATTTAAGTTGCTGTCAGCTGAAAATAGCCTGCTATATACATAGGATGAAATATGCTAACCTCATGGTAAGCACAAAGCAGAAAGTTATCATAAACACACAAATGAAAATGAGAAAGGAATCTAAATATAACACTAAAGACAGTCATCAAATCACAAGGAAAGAGAGAAAGAGAATAAAGGAAAAAAGAGGAAATACACAAACGTCGAGAAGATAATTCACCAAGTGGCAATAAGTACATACCTTTAAAAGTAAATGGACTAAATTCTCCAATCAAAACATATAGATTGGCAAAATGGATAAAAAAAATTGTTTAAAAACAAGGCACATCTACATACTGCCTACAAGAGACTCGTTTAGAAGTAAGGACACATGCAGATTGCAAGTAAAGGGATACAAAAATATATTTCATGTGAATGGAAAGAAAAAGAGAGCTGAAGTGCCTATATTCATACCAGACAAGATAGACTTAAAACATTGTAATAAAAGATAAGGAGGGGGCACTATATAATGATAAAGGGGTCATTCCAGCAAAAGCAAGTAACATTTATAAATATATATGCACTAACATAGAACTACCAAAATACGGAAAGCAAATATTAATAGACCATAATAGTAGTGGACATGGAAGCAACTTAAGTTTCCATCAATAGATGAATGCATAAAGAAACAGTACACACTCACACACACACACACACACACACACACACACATGCACGCACACATATGCACACAAATCAGCCATAAAAAAAGAAACAATATAGACATTTATAACAACATGGATGGACCTTGAGCGAATTATGCTAAGTAAAATAAGTCAGACAAAGACAAATATTGTAAGATCTCCCTTATCTGTGGAACCCAAAATACAAAACAAACAAAACAAAACCTACACTCATAGATACAGAGACTAGATTGGTGGTCTAGTCCCCCCCACAGGGGATGGGGTTTGAGGGTGGGGAATAGGTGGAGTGGATCAAGAAGTACAAACTTCCACTTATAAAATAAATAAAGAATGGGGATATAATGAATTCATGGGGAAGGCAGTCAATAATAGTGTACTAACTTCGTACGGTGACAGACGGTAACTAAAATTATTGTGACGATTAGGTCAAATAACTATGTCGTGCATCTACAACTAGTATGATGTATGTCAATTATGTCTTGGTAAAAAAATAAAAATAATAAAATAATAAAATTTCTTGATGATCTTGGAAGAAGTCATAAGGAGGCCAAAGGATTAACTAACTGTGCCTACATTATTCAACATGTGCGGGCTGTGACAAAACCTCATACACGAAAAAAAGACTGTCAGATTTTGAAAATAGGCTACTTCAGAACTCAAAATAAATAAGTAAATAAACAAAAACAAACAAACAAACAAATGTCACCAGAAAACCACCCGAATTAAGTAGGACTCTCTCATTTCTTTACTAAAATTTTAATTTATTTGGGACCCTACTTCAATTTCCTGAGTTCCGCTTACCTCTTCGCTTTGAAATATGTTTTCCTGACAAATTTTTTTTTCATTTCTTTTTTTTAAATGTCTGTTTACTTATTTGGGGGGGGAGAGAGAGCAGAGAGAGAGAGACAGAATCCCAAGCAAGCTGCACTGTCAGCACAGAGCCCAATGTGGGGCTCAAACTCACAGAACTGTGAGATCATGACCTGAGCTGAAATCAAGAGTCAGACGCTTAACAGACTGAGCCACACAGGCGCCCTGAGAATGAAAGATTTAATTTGCGATGGCATCTAATATGCTATGGAAAGTTAAAAAATGGCGGCCACATGAGCCATGAAGAGCCTATATGATGACCAGATAGATGTAGAGGGCCTTATTGACTGACAAATAACTGGTCTACCGAGACGAGCCTCCAGGACTAAGCAAATAGGCATTCTTGGGGAGCTGAGAACAAATTCCTACAAGTCAAAAAACCTGTTGTTTCCAGTAAGTAATATTTAACAGTATTCCAAAGACGAACACTTTTTTAGCTTGATGTCATCACACTGGGCTGACACCAGGAGTCAGTCTAATGTGGGCTTGATAAGAGTACAGATATATATCAAAGTGAATATTACGTCTGACCATTTTTAGTTTTACCATTACATGAAAGAAAAGAAGGAGGTCTTAAAAGCCACAGGCAGTTCGGAGAAGTATTATTACAAAAGAAATTGAGTAAAAATCCCAGTGTAACTATGGAGTCCAAAAAACATTTTATTTTTATTTCTATGAAGTACAGTAATGAACAATAACTGTTTAATCGTCTTACTCTCTTTACATTTTCTTTGCTTCAAAGTCTTACATTTATTCGTATTAAGAACATATGATATGAGTTATGAAATTTAAATACCCAAGGTTTAAAATAAAGTTCTGTGAATAAGAACAGAAATATGAAAAATATTTTTATATTTCCTCACACATATCATTTAATTAGTCTTACTGTTAAATACTACTACCTGGGGCACCTCGGTGGCTCAGTCGGTGAAGTGTCCCACTTCAGCTCAGGTCACGATCTTGTGATTCACAAGTTCAAGCCTGCATCGGGCTCTGTGCTGACAGCTCAGAGCCTGGAGCCTGCTTCAGATTCTGTGTCTCCATTTCTCTCTGCCCTTCCCCTGTTCGCGCTCTGTCTCTCTCTCTCAAAAATAAGTAAACATTAAAAAAAATTTAAAAATACTGTTAACTAGTCCTATTGTTTTGTTTAAGTAATAGCATGAGTGTAACAAAAAGTGTTATAGAAAAACTTATTTTTTTTTAATTTTGAGAGAAAGAGAGCACAGGGGAGGGGCAGAGAGAGAGAGAATCCCAAGCAGGCTCCGTGCTGTCAGCGTAGAACCTGACACTGGGCTCGATTTCACGAACGGTGAGATCATGACCTGAGCTGAAGTCAAGAGTCAGAGGCTTAACCCGCAGAGCCACCCAAAGGCTCCCAGAAAAACATAATTTAAGTGAATATCTATTTTCATATTTTCTATTAAAGTGTTAACATATGTATACAATTTTTTTTTCCAGTGAGAGTTCTCTTCCTTAAAAGAGACAGAAGGGACACCCGAAACACAAAGGAAAAGGCAACATGGGAAGACAATCGTTGGAGTGATGGGGCCACAAGCCAAAGATCACCAGTAGTCCCCAGAAGCTGGAAGAAGCAAGAAAGTATCCTCCTAATAGAAACGTCTAAGGGACATAGCCCTGCTAACCCCTTGATTTCAGACTTCTGTCCTCCACAACATAAGGATAGATTTCTGTTATTTTAAGCTGCCCACTTTGCGGTAAACTGTGATGGCAGCCCTATGAAAGTAATACACACATCTACCAAAAAAATATGCAGGGATGAAGTCATAATAATAGAATTATCTTACTACCTGCCTTTTTGGATTCATTGTGACTTTGTCTTTGTTTCCCTCCTTCCAGATGTCAGAACCTGGAATTAATTTTCTTTTAGCCTTTTGCACTTACTGGTCCACATGGTGGGACGTACATTTGGCCGAATAGGTTTTTGCATGTTTGGAGAGGAAAAGAAAAGAGAAGTTGGAAAAAAAAAAAGAAGGCAAGAGCACATTAAAGATAAAAAGAAAAGAATTATCTTCACAGAAGGAGTGCAAGTGGGCGTGTGCAGGTGCACGGATGTAAATGGATACGGGGCGCATCACTGTACTCAAATCAGAGCCATAACACAAATTGGAAACAAAGTGACTTCCTTGTTGCATAAGTTTCTGTATGCAACCTACGCTTTCAGTGCCAACCATATTATTAGATGCGGTATCCTTATTTTATCTAGTAACAAGCTTTTTCTGATCTATTTTGCAGGTCCTTTAAGGTTGCAGAAATGTTTTTACATGAAGTAATTCCTATCTATGTTTTGTAGACTGGTGAGAAATCTTATCACTATTGGAAGTACTTTTGTATAGAAAAGTAACATGTAAGATCGACTTTGACAAATCAACTGAAGAGGGGGTATTGGGGTCCTATAGCACAGTTACAGACTTCATTCGTATGTATTCAGTATACTTTTCCCTCCCCCTCTCGTCTCCCTCTTTCTTTGGCTTCTGTTTTCTTTTCCTTTTGCACCTTCAGAGAATCCAGTGAAGTTACGTACGATGCTGTGTGGACCTGGTTCAATGGGAATAATACTCCATTTTGAAATTTTGTCTTCTAATTGTCCTGGGTACCAAGTCAAATTATCTCCGAACCCCAATGATAATTTCCCTTGTAGGAATGTTACTAAAATAAAAAACTAAGAAGGAGGAAATTAATAATGTTGTTAAAATAAACAAGATAATTTTTTTGAATATTTATTTATTTTAGAGAGAGAGAGAGACAGAGCACGAGCAAGGAAGGGGCAGAGAGAGAAGGAGACACAGAATCCAAAGCAGATTCCAGGCTCTGAGCTGTCAGCACAGAGCCCGACATGGGTCTTAAACCCACAAACCGTGAGATTGTGACCTGAACCCAAGTCAGACGCTTAACTGACTGAGCCACCCAGACACCCCTAAACGAGTATTTTTTAAAGTTTTTATTTAAATTCCAGTTAGTTAACATACAGTGTAATAGTAGGTTCAAGTGTACAATTTAGTGATTCAACAATTGCGTACATCACCTGGTACTCATCGCGAGTGCCCTTCTTAATTCCCACCACTCAATACTCCGCTCCCCTCCCCCCTGGTAACCATCAGTTCTTTCCTATAGCTAAGAGTCTGCTTCTTGGTTGGCCAAGGCAGTATTTTTAATATTAATACAAGACTGGAATTTTAATGAAGTAACATCAACAGCTTTTAAAAAGAATACTGACTTTGAAATAAGTCACTAAGTTGAATCTAACTCTGATTCATGATTAAACCAAAATATAGATCAATTGAATTTGAATTCAACAAAATCAATCTCCTTAAAGTTCTTTCTGCTTTTTGAGTCACTGTTCTGCATGGTTCTGAAAACACAGAAGTTTAATAGGTCTCACGATCAAGAGTCTAGTGAGACCAAAGTGTCCCTGTCATGGGAGCTAGAAAACCTGGGCTCTAAATGCTGTATAGACCACGATCCCCCTTTTTGTCGCTGTGGCATTTGGGGGAGCTTGGTTATTGGAGAAAGAGGTGGACAAAGGTCTGGATTACAGAAATACAGGGGATTTCTGTGAGGTGATTTTTTTCTAGCCGGCATCATGGGGACAAGATGTTAACGGTCTCCACCCTCAGCCAAGTAAGTAGTTTGGCCAAGGCTTATATGCCAGAGACACTCTCACTCACAGTACTTCTTTATCTTTCCTAGTCTAGACCGACTCTTTCTTTGCCTTCCCTGCAGTGGCCTCTGATGGCCACAACAACCCCCATCCAATAACCAGCAGCTCGAGAAACCACAAGTGTAACTTTTCCTGCCAAGTCAGCTGTGGACATCTCATCTCATATTCTCCTTGTGAGTTCTTGTCGTCAATGCCCAGAGCAGAAATGTTTACAGTGGGCCTGGGCTTCTTTCGTGCTTTGGAACCAAGGGAGGTTAACGCTAGTTATCTTACCCCTCGATTTCCCAGTACTCAGAATCTAAGGGTCATACGAAGCCTGAACGCGTAAAGGTGAAGCCACGATGATGTACAACAAAGCAAGGTACAGGTTATTAACAGTTGGTCCTGTTTAATAAAGGAGGAAATGCAGAAAAATGAAATGCTAAGCCATGCCTAGTGTTAAAGAACAGAGGAGTAAGTACTAAGCACGCACGTGGTGGCTCCACATCATAAAGTCCAGGTCACCACCAGTGCTGGCCAAAGCTCCTCCGTTACTAGCCCCTTCTCTGCCACTTGTTATCCAGTGAACTTGAACTATGTCCTCCAACCTTGTGGGTTTTACTCTATTTATATAACCATGAAGGAGGTGCCGTCGGTGTTTTGTGCATCCTCATGCTTCATCTTCATGTGGCACCTACTTGAGGGGAGTTTCCTGGGGAACCAGAGATGATGCAGTAGCTCTGTCTTCCGGGATCTACTCTTTCTAGAAACAGGCATCTGTCCCGTTGACCAGGAGCCGGTCATCATGCGTGTCATACAAGTCACCACCAAGAGTGGTCCGAACTTTTCAAACCAGTGACTTCATTAATTCAACGAACGTTGAACGCATACTTTCTGGTTGTCTGCAAACGCGATCTGTATAGAAGTTTGCCGGAAGTGAGCATAGTGGTGCCCGGACTTTAGGGTCCAACTGGCCACGACGTCATTCTGGATGGGAATTCCAGGTGCTTCCCCTTGGGAATGTTGCTTTTGTGGACAACATTCTCTGAGCTCGGTTTCCTCACCTGAAAACAAATTGGAGACATTATAGCTTCATTGTGTGATGGCTATGAAGTTGCTATAAAAATAGGAGCCAATGATGGACGGTAACTTGATACACACACACACACACACACGCACACACTAAGCCTGGTGCCTGGTAGGTGAGGATAAAAAATGGAGGATAATCCTTCCTTCAAAGAGCTTCAAATCCAGCTGGGTGAACATACATAAATACCAGTAACATAGGATGAAAAGCTTATTAGGGATACATATTAGACAGAATAAGGATTCATAGCCATGTATAATTAACCCTCTGGAATCAGGGACGGCTTCACAGAGATGAAGTTTGATGAGGGTTCCTAAAGAATTACTAGGAATCCATCAGGCCGGCAGAGTGGGGAAGTGCATTCCACGCGGAGCTAGCAGAATTTCTAAGATAAAGAGGCGTGAATGCTGTGCCATGTTTACTTCACTACATGCAATTGAATTTCACAAGAAGAGAAGTGTAGAGGGACATTTAGAAGAATTTTCAAAACCATGAAACTAAATGGAATAAAGCAAGATGGCCAGAGAAAAATGGGTCTACCAAAATCTTAGTCATGGCAATACATGCTTCCGGTATTGATGTGCAAAAATTCTCTTCCACTGACCCTCCGCTCCCCTTGATCGGCCTCTGGGTTGGATCTCTGGGCTTCCGTCACTCAAACAGAACACAGAAAGTAGATTTAAAGTGCCCAGAGACTCCGTGCTCACCTCGCATCTCCTCTCCCAAATCCCTCCGGCATCGGGAGCCCCCTTTGAAGTCCGAGAGGGTCCTGGGCCCCATTCTAGAGTCTGCGGATTTCCTCTTTCCTAATTAAGCTTCCAAGTTCATTGAAAAAGAGTATGAGAGCAAACCGAGGTGATCCGTGCATGCCTCAGAAAACAGGAAGGTGTGGAAGGCAGTGGAAATGGGAACTCCCTACTGTTTGTCTAATAAAACTGGAAGCCATTGGAAGACCCAGTGGCTTTACCTTTCAATGTAACTTCTCCATAAAGTATATGTAGATTTAAAATGTTCTTAATTATTCTGATAAAAAGATATGACTACATACAAAAATTAAAATGGGCATTGCTGGAATAATTCTCTTTTATTTCATACTCAAGCTTATACTACATTAAAAAAATACCCAAGTCCCAAAATAAACAAAAACACCCAACACTCTTCCAGAATTATAATAGGTATTTAATGTTTTAGTGGTTCCACTGCTTCCAGAATGCTCTGGTGTATGTTATAGATAAATTCTGGAAGCATATTAGACCACTTGTCAGGAAGAATAAGGATGTGACCATCTTTCACATAAACTTAGAAGAATTTGAATTCAGTCGGATGCAATTGAATCATGACTCATTTTTTTTAAGGTGATGATAAACAGACCTCAGTTAGTAAAACAGCCACCACGATATACAGGTATTATCCTGGACAATGGGCAGCTCTTAAGGAGTGGCAGACACATATGCAACATGTACATAAGATTAGTGTGGATAATTAAATTACAAAGCATAAAAAGCCTAGTGAACTCATTTCTCTATTCCAATGCGGTTTTTATTTTCTAAATTTATAAAGGTGAGGTCTAACTGTCTGCTTCCCGTAGGAATAAGAATGAAGAGAACTGTAGCGTCCCATGAACTAGTTCTCAGAAGGCAGATTCAGATGGGACACTTGGTTCACTTAACCGTGCAAGAGATGCACAATGAATCTTGAAGCCTTCCCAAGACCTCAAAAAGTTCCCGGAGTCAATTACTGATGTCATGTCACTTCCGGAATTTGACACAGAGTACGGTTTTGAAATAGGCAAGTTCTAAACAAAATTGACACGTGCTTTATTCACGCAGGCTCTGGTTCTGGTTGAGGCCCGCACATCACGGCGTCTGAGGGCATGGAGGTCAGTTGGCCTTTGGGGTTCACAAGGGCGTCTCCAGCTTTTTCTCATAGATGATAGACATAGGGACGGGAAATTCTTCATGGGGAGGAAGAGGATATGGCCAGGGTGGGAGTGAGGGAAGTCAAGAGTTGTTACTGCCACGGTTCTAGAATCAACAGAGGGAGTAGAAGGTAAGCTCTAGGCTCCTGAATCTTGTGCCATACTTGACCCCTGAAAATAACCATATTAATAATCAAGTAGCTAAAGCTCTGGAGCTACCTGCTTATTATGCCAAAGTGTTCTTGCCAAGTCAACTTCGGGGATGTTAGTGTGTCAGAAACATAGGTACAAAGGCCTGTAAGAGACGAGGAATGTGAAAAAGAGGACGACGATCTTCATTCCGGAATACTGTATCAGTTACCATGAAGCTAGCCACAGATCAGTGGCCTCTGGGGAATCAGGGCAGAATTTCTTGCTCTTGGCCACCAGTGAAAAGGCATGTTAATTCTTCAAAATAGGATTTGGCTATGGTTGTGTTTTCCAAACAAGTAAATAAGTCAAATGAAACCATGAGAGAGATGGACTCGTATTTTGAGATTTTTAAAAACAAGAAACTCAAGTGCACTCACTACTTAGCTTGTGCTGAAAGCACACCAGAAAAATCATTGAAGGCGCCCATACCGTAGAACAAATTATTGATGAAATGTCACCATTAAGAAACCTTGAGTGGTGTTCGTTCTTTATTATAGAGGTAACAGCTATAATATATCCAAAGTGGATGTATTCAAGTGTGTATTGTTAGAAAAGGCTCAGTTGGACAAAACTCAACACCCTGTAGCATTCTACCCATCATATAAATGTTACAGACCACGGAGGTAACAACTTTCTTCTAGAGTAATGATAGCCAAAGGAGACAGGATCAAAATTATCACAGTTAACTCAATAAATACATGTCAGCGTAAAAATACTTTCTTACTCCTCCGTAGATCTTTTTACCCCAGTGAATTTTAAAATACCCTAGTTGTTTCCTGACGTTCATGGCTTTTTTTTTTTTTTTTTTTGGAGTGACTTTTCTACTAAAAATACCTCAGTTAAATATGTGGACACATATGTGACTATGTACCTATCTACCTACCAATCCAGAATCTCCTGTATTAAGGAGTTAGACATTTTTTTAATGTTTATTTTATTTATTTTGAGAGTGAGGGTGAGAGAGAGAAAGACAATGAGCAGTGGTGGGGCAGAGAAAGAGGAAAGAGAGAATCCCAAGTAGGGTCCACGCTGTCAGTGTAGAGCCCCACGTGGGGCTCCGTCTCACGAACCATGAGATCATGACTTGAGCCCAAAACAAGAGTTGGATGCTTAATTGACTGAGCAACCCAGGTGCCCCTGAAGTGTTAGACATTTCAGAAAGCAGAAAGAGAAATGTCCCTTTTCGTTGTTAAAATTGGATACCCCATTCTTCAATTTGTGCCTTCTGTTCCCTTTTCAAATAAATCCTTTCTGGTTATTCATTCAATTGTTCTTCCCAGTGCTGCATTTACACAAGCAACTTGGGAATTACTCTCCTCTTGGGAAGCCTAGAACAATTCCCAAGCACAATCTCTAAAATTAGAGACGGCAGTTGCCACCGTCACTACTCGATTAAAATAAAACCAAGGTGTTTGAATGAGTTTAAAGGTCAAAATACATTCCCCATGGTGTCGATCCTCACTGGACGAGCACTAGGGAAAGGCTAGCTTCCCCACCTCCAGAGGTAATTCAGCCACCAAATGAAAGTATTCTTTATCCTCAGTAGAAAACAAGTAGATTAATTCTGGCGTATTTATGCATAAAAATCAAATACGGTATTGAAGACGATTAATATTCTACATAATTAATGGAAAGGCATGGAATGAAACAGAGCACATAACTAGTCACAATGAAGTGGTTTAGGATGATGGATATTGATACCAAATAACCAGACTATACTTCCGGGATTGGAGTTAAAATCCGTTCCAGGCACTACGGTAACAGTACACGAGGAAATTATATTTCTGAAGAAGTAATACGATGTCATTATTTGCCTCCTTGGATTCTCTCAGGAATCACTGAAATTATTACTTTTCAGGGCACAGAGAAACAAAGGTAAACTTCTGAGAGGACTGTATGGTTTTCTGTTGGGAAACACGGCAGAGCCTGGGGAACACAGTCAAGCAAAAGTCATTACTGGATCTGATTTTTAAAACCAAAACGTTTGGGGGCGCCTGGGGGGCTCAGTCGGTTGAGTGGCCAACTTCGGCTCAGGTCATGATCTTTCGGTCTGTGAGTTCGAGCCCCGCATCGGGCTCTGTGCTGACAGCTCAGAGCCTGGAGCCTGCTTCGGATTCTGTGTCTCCCTCTCTCTCTGCCCTTCCCCTGCTCACGCTCTGTCTCTCTGTCTCTCAAAAATAAATAAACATTTTAAAAAAACCCAAAAAGTTTGTATTTCAATTCTGAAATTAGTGTCTTACAGCCTATGGGCTTCGTATTAAGCAAATAACTACTGCGAAGACAAATACGAGTCAGGACAAACATTTGCTCTGTCAGGAAACGTCAAGAGAGCTCCGGCAGTATCAGGGGCTGGATCTGACATTTGAAAGCTCCCATGTGTATGTAGAGCTAAGACTTCTCAGGTTCGTTTTTCTAGTTAATTTTCTCCAACCCCTATACTTCTTATTTCTGATCATAGCAAGAGGCAGATGCCAACTCTTATAAGAAAGGCTGTTCGCAGGGTATTTCTAGCCTGTCTGAAAATAGGAAGTGCTAGAAATTTCATAAGGAAGTCAGTTCTTGTTAGCTTTCCGATTCAATTTTTGCAGGCCAAAGTGATTTGGGTAATTAAGGCCTGACGTAAAACAATCACATCATAGTTATTAGCAAAGGTAGCGTTAATCCATGTGAGAAGGCCACAGAGTGTAAGGAAAGACCATGGGACCGTGGATTAAGAAACTAGGGATTTCCTTCTAAGACCGAAATTTGCCATGAGCTCCTGGAAAAATCATTTAACTTCTTTAGGCTCAATTCCATGATTTTTAAGATGAGGAATTTAGACTAAACCAGTAGGTCATATATTTGACTGCATAGGATGCACAGTTTAGTCACAATAAGTATTATGCAGCCATCAACTAGGAAAAACATAAAAATGGAAGCACTCTTTGAAGAGAGGACGGTTGTCATATAGTACATGTTCCATCGGTCCTTCTTGAATGGTTGACTCTCAAACTCCTTTAGGAGTTCCTCAGAGTATCTTGGCTAAATTATTTCTGAAAATTTGAATAAAGAGTTAAGGCCTTTCTGATCTAGAAATACCCAAGGATAAAGAGAAGGAAACTTGAGGAAGTTACCACTCATATGAAGTAGATGTTTGATCTTTCTTAGGTAACTAGAAGTTTTCATCCATTAGCATAGTTTTCATCCATTAGCACGCTTCGGTTGCCAGAAACAGAAAGCATGATCCCAACTGATTTGAGCAAACCGGGTAATATATTGGTTAATGTAACTAAACCGTAGTAGACTCAGCTTCAAGAGAGCTCTTCATCCAAAGGTCTCCCGGTCATTAATCTTGGGCTTTCCCTCTCTGCAGTTCCTCAGCATTGGCTGTCTGCGTGTGAGCTCATTATTTCTGGACCAGCTCTCTTCCTGCAATTCAGACCTTAAATCTATGGCACACTCTGCAGGGAAGGAAACTATCTCTCTTCTATGAGCCTCCGAAGAAGAAAGAGGCATCTTCCAGAGGTCTCAGGAAGCAGCTCAGTCTCATTGACCCAAATTGTAGCACGTATTCATCCATAACAAATCCCAAACGGGTGGAACACAGTCATAGAGTTAAGTCAAGGCTCGCTCCTTCAGTGGGGCACGAGGGCGATCCCACCCAAAGGACACAGCTGGGAATTTCCAGAAAGAGAAGAAAAACAGGCCTTCCAACCAATGTCCAGTTTGGCTATTAACATTATGAATTTAATGCATTGCTAGGTTTCTCCTTACAGATCAAGTGAAAGATTTTCTGGAGAAAAAAAATAGACATGTGATCATTACTTTCTCATATCATCTTATTAAAAGTCGCACGGACCATGAGCTATTGGGCAGAAGGACAAGGTCTTAGTTCAAAGAATTGAATAGGAGCTAACTTGCGTGTATCAAAATACACATAGACCACAAACTCACAGCACAAGTCTGTATTTACACACCATCCTAGCAAAGGACTTTGTATTGTGCACGAATGGATTACATATTAAAGAGATTTAAACTTACAATGTTATCAGTATATTGACTTGTTAATTCTTCATAAATAGAGGACCCTCAGAATTCCATGTGAAGAAATCTGGGGAATAAAATCAGCATTTGCTTGAAGAAAAAGAGAAGTACACGGAGAATAAATGCTGGGGAAACATGACAGTGGACTCGCTGGCAAAGCATCATAACAAGGAGTTCATTACCATCACACTCCGCCAATCACCCGTGTGGGGGAGAGAGAAAACATGCTTGCCTCAGATAGCGTCCAACATAAATCCAAGAGGCAGTTAGCAAACACGCACACTAATTGTAAGAACTAATCCCCACTTTATCTGAAGCCCAATCAACCTGCTCATGCCCTGAACTTAATTGCTATTTTTAGTCACACTGGAAAAAATAACCAGTTGGTGTCTAAGACTTCATCCAGACCACGCATCCAATACATGCCCGTTTGAAATCCCGTCTTTTGCTCCCAGTTTTATTAGGTGCTTCGAGACAGTCTAAGAGAAAAAGCCGAGTATGTGAAGAGCTTTATTTTATTTTTTACAAATATTATATGTCTGGTATCAAATTCTACAGCAGAAATATACATCTGGCTCCTTGAAGGATTAGTTGGTCTCATTACAGAGGAGAACGGCAGGTACCGATTGAGGGCTGTGGGAATTGTTGTTTAAATTCCAGGGACAACGTACACCTTCCTTCGAACATGTGGCTCAGGAAACTGAGACAGGCTTGAACTACAGACAGACAGACAGAATGCCAAAAGACCACACAGAAGCCAGAGAAAGGGCAAGTGGCCCTCATTGGAGAACCTTAGGTCCCTGGAGGGGCCAAAGTGTGCTCATGAGAGTTGGGTACACCTCGGTGATAATGAGTGATGAGCAGCAGACCTGATAAAGCCCCCCAGCAATCCTGTCCCTCCTCCAAATGAGGAGTATCTATTAAGTGGGTTTTGGTCTTCTGACCCAGGAGGGATTGAAAAGCTTTGCTGAGGCTTGCTAAGAGACTTGACCCTATTTCAAGTGACTAAAATCCGGCAGATTTCAATGTTACAGTTTTATGGGCAACAGGACACGTGACGTCAATGCCAGCACAGGAGATCCTGGCTTCTCAGCCGGCTCCTTGACTGGCCGGTGAGTGAGCTCCACGATTAAATCTTTCTGAGCCTCAGGTTTTCGGTCTGTACAGGGAGGATGTCAACACACTGTCTGCAGGGTTTTCGAGCTTTTAAATGAAATGCACGTAAAGTATCCGAGGGGCTGTCTCGTGCAGGGTTGTTTGGAAAACGCTCATTCTCTTCCCTTTCCTCCTGTATTTCTTTCAAACACAGATTATTTTCTGATTTTGAGCCGGTTGTGCTGGGACGAGGTGATTGAGAAGGAAAGCTGATAAGCCAAAGCGAAGAGCCTAGAGGAGAGATTTATTATTTCTTTTTTTTTTTTTTTTGGATGGATTCTTTAGATATTTGGGGACAAGAGACAATCCCTGCTTTGTGTTTCCAATAAATGAGATAGTTCTTGAGCTATAGGCTTTCTTCCTTTCAACCTCTTGGATGACAGTCGTGATAGGCAATCGGCAAGGATTTGAGGGCCACATCCCGGCGAGGAGGACAGCTGAAGAGGAACATTTCAGGTTTGAGCCTGATCCTGGCTTCATACTTTGTGGTTCTTATTTTGTACAGGCAGAAAGCACCACTAGGAAAGTTAAAACTGATCAACATTACAAAGAGCGGCCCCTTCAGTGTTGGATCCTTAGTGTAAATTCCCAAGTCTGCCTCTTCTGGTGCCCGGTCCCGCTGAAGGGCATTTTGATTCACGCAGGAAACAGATACTCATCAGGAGGGCATTAATTGTATATATTATTTGGATTGGCCTAGGCTATGGACTCAATGTTTGTGTTCAAAATTCATTAGGTTGAACCCCAAGCCCCCGATGTGATGATATTTGGAGATAGAGTCTTGGGAGGTACTTAGGGGCAGTCATGACAGTGGGGTCCTGGTTTGATGGGATTAGTGCTCTTATAAGAAGAGACTCCAGAGAGTATTCACTCCCTCTCCCCCCTCCCCACCGCCCCTTCTCCTCACCCCACCTCATCCCTCTCTCTGTCTCCATGCACATGCACTGAGGAAAAGCCATGAAAGGGCTCAGCAAGAAGGCAGCTGTCCACAAGCCAAACAGAGCCCTCACCAAAAACTGAATCAGCTGGCTCCTTGATCTTGGACTTCCCAGGCTCCAGAACTGTGAAAATAAATTTCTCTTGCTTAAGCCATCAGTCTGTGGTATTTTGTTATAGCAACTCAAAAAAAAAAAAAAAAAAAAAAAACTAATATAGCTTACCTACTTTGAGAGCCATTCTAATAGAAAAATCTCCCTTTCTACAAGATATGCTACAAAAGTTGAACTGTTCTGTTTCTTAGAAAAGTATAACCACCAATTGTTCAAGGTCAATTGTATCCAAAGTCTTTAGCCTGACCTGATCTGATCCCGGATGACTTTCTAGCCACATTTCTCCCTCCTCCCTCCCCTCTGGTATTCCAGGTGACCCATGTTCTTCATCAGCAGTACCCTTTCTCATCTGGCAATGCCAAGCCTACCTCCTTGCAAAAGCCCCTTCCTTTATAAAGCCCTTCCTCATATCCTTTTCCACTCTAAAGTAGACCCCACCCAAAGGTAAAATGTAAGAAGGGAATGAGCACTGATTTAAGCGTCAGCCATCTGGGGTTTGCGTCTCCATTCCACCTTTTCTAGTCTAATGTTCCATGATGATAGGTTCATCTTTCTGTGAAAAAAGGCTTATCTAGCTTGAAAAAGGTTGAATGATGTGCATTCCTGGCATGGAGCACAGCATTCAGGCAATTAGCAGGGGCTCAAGAAATCAATATTATTCTTTTCTTTGTTTCCCCTCCCCCGAAGTCTCACCTTGAAAAAACATAGTTCAAGGGCTTGCTTTCCACTTCCTAAACTGCTCCTTAGAAAAATGCTGATGTACAAAGAGTAAATAGCAGCATCTGTGGTACTTAAGTCTCCTTTCTCCGTTCCCACCACCACCTGCCAGAAAAACCAAAGCAAACCAAAACCAAACCAAAACAGAAAAACAAGACAAACTGAGGAAATCTGCTGGACACATACTGTCATTGAGCTAAGAGACAGAAATGGAAGTAAAGAAAGGGTGGAGACAAACACCTGAGTAGAAGTTTCAGCAGAACAGGGCAGGGTGTCTGTCACTAGGTCATATGTCCCCAGTGTAATAAGGAAGCAGAGAGTCAGAAGCTAATTGGCAGAACAAGGAGAATGAAGCAAACACATAAAGAGAAGCTGAGAAACCAAGAGATAGGAGAGGCACAGAGGCTGGTCCCTGAAGCCAACTTGGTGTCTGTTCTTCACTCATCCATTTATTTCTCCAATTATTCTACAAATCTCTACTAAGAGCCTGACCATGGACAAGTCTAGAGGGGAAAGAGAAATAAACAAATATGAAGGCATCTACAAATTGAGGTTCCGAGAAGTGCTATGAGCAAAGATAAAGCAAGGTGAGGCAGACAGGAACAAGGAACAGGATAAGTGTTATTTTATGGCAGGTTTCAAGGAAGACATCTATGACAAGTGACACTGAACAAAAGCCTGAACGGGGAAGCAGTGAGCTTTGGTAGGAAGGAACATTCGCTTCCTTCAATGCTTTGAGGCAAGAGGGCTCCTAGAATTTTGGCATTACTGCCGGGAGGATGAGAAGGATGGAATGGAGGGGAGCTGGAGTCAGAGAGGAGAGAGAGATGATACGCCATGTGGGGTCTGACGGAATCTTCCTGCGCCCTCAGAGTCTGCTTTGGTTTTTCCCTCTGACCCTGGGATCTTGTAAGACCTGTCTGCTTCTTTCAAAAGCAGGTTTTCTTGTTTTAATTGAGCAGACTTGAATGGGGTTTGGATCCTTGAAACCAAACAGATTTTTATGGAACCCTATCTCTTTAAGCATTTGTTCAGTTTCTATCATCTTAAGATTTGGTCTCAGTCTTTTTGAGACCTTGTGTCCCTCAGGTATGATCTTCACAAGTGTTTCTCAGCTTCGTTTTGTTCTCTCCGCCTCCCTACCCTGGCTAACACAGGAAGTCTAGATGGAGCTGGAGTTCGGTGTTTCCCATTCTGTGGGGAGATAGACTCTGATAAAAGCCCAATAGTTTAGGCTCTGGAGAAGGTTTCTCCCAAGGGCAGGACTTTTCAAGAATAGAAGGCTCTGGGGCATATTACAAAACATTTCCTTTATTTCTCTCCTTCCAGAAGCATGGGGGAATTTTTCTCCAAATGTTACTGTGATGAGCTGGTTGGGCTCCTGGAGATAGAACCCAAAAAAGTGTGCGTGTGGGGGGGTCCCTTGTGACTAGGTCCTCCCAGAATTCTTAACTCTCACTTGGAGCCCTCAGCAATCTCTCAGTTATAGCTTAGATTTCCTACCCTGGCGCTGGTTGGTCCCTGGAGGCTTCTGCTCCTGAACTCCTGCTCCGCTAAGTTGTGATTCTCTGTATCGATAGTCTGTCTCTAGGGACACAGGGTAGTTTGCCCTATGACCTCAGTTCTCTGGTGGGTCTAAGAAAAGTAGTTGATTTCCAGTTTCTTAGGCTCTTTTTCTTCTGTGGATGGGAAAGAAATGAAATGGACAAATTTCTAGAGAGACACAAGCTACCAAAACTGACTCAAAAAGAAATAGAATATCTAAATAGACTTATAAAAAGTCAACAGATTGAATCAGGAATCAAAAAATGGTAAAAACAAACAAATAAACAAACGAAAAAACTCACCACTTGATGGCTTTACAGGTGAATTCTATCAAACACTTAAAGGAGAAATAATACTAATATTTCTCAAACTCTTCCAAAAAATAGAAAGAGCAATCTCTAACCCATTCTTGTGAGTATCAGAGTACTACCCTGATAACAAAATCAGACATTCATTTTTTATGTTTATATATGTTTTAAAACTATGTATGCAATGTCTCCCTTCCATACCAGAGTCAAATTATCTCACCCTGGAGATCACATATATCACCCTGTTTGCTCTTCTGAGCATAATATTTCTGGGTGCAATAAATAACTAAAATCTACGTACCATTTCTTTTGTTCATACACTTATTTTCTGGCATTTGCCTGTGTATGTAGGGAAGAGAATGTCAGAGAATCAAAAGGTAAAAATTAATTAAATACATGATTTAATCTCACGGCCACCCTCTTTGACATTTTTCAAAGCTCAAGTGTGTGCTGTAGGCTCAATATATATGTATTTGCTGCTTTCTTTCAGAGACGTCCAAAACCTGTCCCTAAAATGTGTAAGAATATCTGAGAAAACGGGAGGAAGGTGAAAATTGGATTTATAATAATAATTAAAAATCAAATCCCTGTGTCACTATTGGATAAAGTGTTTTACAGGGGATATTTTGAGTAAGAGGATGTTGTAAGTTAAAATTTAGGAATTTTGAAAAGGCAGGAAGTAAACTAAACAACAATAAACTCAATGAGGGAAAATGAGTCAGCATCTGCAGAAATCCCTTAAGGCATCACTTTTCAACGGTTAAAAGTCTTAAAGATCAAAGAGAAAAGTTAATTCGGTTTATTCTTAAAGTGGATATTATTAGTTCTTTTTCCCCTTTCTTAAATTCTCTAATAAGTGTTGCCTTCGGGCAAGGATAAGTTGTTTTCTTTTACCAAAAAGTGCAAGAAGTTTAAAATAATAACATTGATTTCTTGCAACTCCTCATCAGGCAGAGTTTGATTTTCCTCATCCCAATCTCCAGCCTGTTCTTCCTTTCACTTCGCTTCTCCTCCTTCTGAACTTTTCTTACCTCCTGTCTCTCCAGCGAGTCACAGCTTGCCAGCTATTATCACCTTCCAAGACGGTCTCTGGCAAAAACGGTCTGATCCTTGGTAACCTAACGAGAATTCTCTAGGTGTTCTCAGGCCACTGTCCGTATCCATTATGCCATCTGATTAGCAGGGCCATACGCTGGCACACGCTGGGCTCTCAGAAAAATAGATCTCTACAGCATGGTCTAATTAAGAGAGAACAGGAAACCTACGTTTGAATCCTGTCTCTGTGACTTTACCAGTTATGTGACCTGATGAAATCACAACCCCACTAAGTTTCATTTTCCTCGTCTGAAAGCTGGGTATTAATGACATCTAACTCGGTGGGGGCTTTGAAGACTCAAGGAGAGAACACGGAGTTCTTTTGTGAGGGAGTTCGCGCACCTGCATAATAATGTGTATTTCATTATAACGTCAGGCCCTTAATGGGTTCCACCATCCCAAATTGTTATTCTTCATTTCCAGTTTGAGAAGCTGAGGAAGTAATAATAATAATAATAATAATATCCTCGATAATAATGGTGGATACTGCTTTTGAAGAGTTTACTTGTCACCACACGTATTGCCCTATATTTTATGTATATTATTTCAGCCAATCTTCGCGAGAACCCAAAGAGGTGAAACTGAGTCTCAGAAATGTTAGGGTCACAAAGCCAACGTATTGTTAACCCGAGATTTGAACCTGTATCTTCTCTGACACAAAGCCAATGTTCTAATAACTCTGTAACCTGTTTCCTGACAGCTATTCCATTTTCTCCCAGCTGCACTTCTGAGATCTACTTCTGCCTTTGGCAGGAAAGCAGCACCCACCCTTATTCATGCGGAGAGGAGAGTGGGAGTCTCATATAAAGGACAATGACTAAAGTACATCCTCTGAAGAAGTGACGGTGTCTCCTCAGACAGGGATGGGGGTAATCACTAGTACTGGCATGACATCTCGTCTTTTGGAACCATGTGTCTTCTCTTTAAGCTGTCCCTGTTGAGAAAGGTAAAGTCAAGTGTGCCAAACTATGGTAACTGTCATTTTTTGTCTCCTTAGCACATTTTCCAGTACCTTTTCTTCTGATTATAGCATCTCTCTCTGTTTCAGAACTGCTTCCCATTTCTCAAGGTTCTAAGGGAGCTATCGAAGACAGTATCCTATTCTCAACCTTCACCTGCAGTGTGCCCACGTGACCCAGGCTGGATCTGTAATGGGAACCTCTCCTTTTGGCAACGGTGAACTAAGACATGATTGGGGACCTGACCAATCAGAGTCCATTTCCTGGAACAACATTTGGACTGAGGAGAGATGGATACAAAAGAGAGTGAGTGATGAGGAAAAGCTGTAAATCTGAGGCTGACTTGCCTTCCTCCCTGCCAAAATAGAGCAAGCAGGTCTTCTGTAAGGGAGAATCAGAAGAAATTATGGGAAAGAGAAAGAGACGGAAAGAGAGAAAAGCTGACGATATGATTTGAGTTTCTAGAATCAGTCTTGCTTGAGGCCAAATCTACCTCTAGGCTTCTGAGGAACCCAAACCAACAGATTTCTTTTTTTAGGGTTGTGTTAATTTGAGTTGAGGGTCTATCTCTTGCAATCAGAAGAATCTTGACCTAGATAACTCAACAGAGTGAAGAAAGTTAGAAAGTCTAGAGGTAAAGAGGGAATATATCGATAGATTAAGAATATACACATTATCAAAGCAGCCCAAGTGTCCATTAACAGATGAATAGATAAATATGTGGTATACACACACACACACACGCACGCACACACACACACACACACACATGCACACACACAATGGAATATTATCCAGCCATATACAGAATGGAATCTTGCCATTTGCAAGGGCATGGATGGAGAGTATAACGCTAGACAAAGGAAGTCAAAGAAAGACAATATCATATGATGTCACTCATTTATGGAATTTAAGAAACAAAACAAGCAAAAGAGAGAGAGAGAAAGAGAGAGAGAGAGAAGGATGAAAAAACAGAGTCTTAAGTATAGAGAACAAACCGATGGTTACCAGAAGGGAGGTCATGGAAGGGGAGAGATCATTGAAATAGTTGATGGGGATTAAGGGGTGCTCTTGTTGTGATGTATGGAATTGCTGAATATTGTACACCTGAAACTAATATTACTAATATAATGCTAAGCATCCTGGAATTAAAATGAAAAACTTAACAAAAAAAGAATGTACAGTTATTAGATGTTTCCACTTCAAGACAAAACACAAATTTGTGTGCAGACCTATTGCAAAGAAGGGACTGTATTTTCTCCCTGGACTTCTGCCGTTGCTACTTAAAAAAGAAAAAAGAAAAAAAAAAACAAACAAAAATCCAGCCATAAGCTATAACGGAAAAATATTCAAGTGAGAAAATATTTTAGTATGCTAAACACTCAGATATAGATAAAGAATCTCCATGTATTTATTCTTACCAACAGCCTGAGGCTTGTAGAGAAATCCTGCTAGAGGAGTATTTATTATTATCCCCACACCCTCCACCAAAAGTCCTGACATAAAGCTTACAGATCATTTTAGAAAGTTATTTAGTGGTGATGGTGGGGGTTATGAGGACAAGTCTCAAAACTCTGAAGGTGTGTTTTGATCTCCTTTAAAGTACAGTCCAAACGGCAGCCTAGGGAATCACATCAAATTAACAACATGAGGCCACACAAGACCAATTTCTACATTTTAATTTTTTCTTCTTCTCCCACTGTGAAAGGCTATTAAAGAATGCTGTTAGAGCCTAATGATGTAGATCTTGATGCTTTGGCCAGGTAAGACGGCAAGTCATGAGAGATTCGACTTTTTCTGAGAAAACAGAGTTTGGAGTGAATCCGACTCAAAGAGAACTCGCGCCGTCACCGTTGGACTCGGGACCGCATTTGCTCTCAACCATACCTGAGATTTTGGTAAGCACGTAACAATTCCAGGTTTCCATTTTGAATCTTTAGCACTGACTGTATTTTCTGTTCTCAGGGGCTTCTTTGCTGACTTAGCAGGCATGGCAGGAAGGTCAATGAATTTGGGCAAAAGATAAGGAGGTCTGTGGTGTCCACCCCTGATCTTCACTTAGGTCATTGACGAAATTCTAAGATTGTCGTTAGGTCACTTACACAGTTTTACCGAACTAACTTTCTGCTAATGCAAATACCAACACTAATCCCGAAGACTGATACTTTATACTCCTCTCACTTGTCCAGAGTCAGCTCATTCTTCATTAACATTTCAGCATGGTTCTGGCGTTTTAATAAACATGAGTGGTTGTTTTCTTGGCCTCAGCGATCACGACGGGCTAGCTGATTTGTGTTCACGAAATGTAAGAAATACACTCTTCTACCACCGTTCCAAGGAGAAATGCTGACATGTAATTCGTTGATTTGACTTATGACAAAACACATGAAGAAAACAGTAGACTCAAGCATATTTAAGTGCATTTATAAACGCTCGGTGAAAGTTGATTGAAATGTATGGCTTTCTGCATGCTAATATTTTAGTAAACACTATTATATATACGGATCCTGGTTTCCTCAGTGAGACAGCCTGCTCTAATATTTTAAAATCACGAGTAGAAGAGAATGCCTACATATTCTACATATTTTCCCCATGACCTTTAAGCTGCTGACGAAAGATCAGGATTTCTTCGAAATCACAATCAGAGAGGGGAGGGTGGATATTAAAAAGCTAAATAAAGCCAATCATCGGGCAACTCTTCAGTTCTGGCAAAATCCCGACCAGTTAAAACACCCTGAAAACAAGGGATTTGGTAGCGTCTATAGATTTTTATAAATTGTACACAAAACTGTTTATGTGCGTGAGAAATTTCTGTAGCTTAGTTGATTCATATTTATTTGTATAAATGGCATGTAGAGTAAATCGCTTATTTCTCAGAGGCACCATATGGTGTAGGTGCTATTATTATTATTATTGTACAGATAACTGGAGGAGAACACAGCTTGCAAAGGTCCCAAGCTCCAAGATAGAGAGCACGACGATGCACCTCGGTCACAAAGTTTTAGCACCGCGCTGGTGATGCTGAGGCCACAGTGCCTCTCACCATGAGGAGGAAGATTAGGATTGACTTTGGAAGACCACAGTTTGTAAGTTGTATATAAATATTTTAGAATAGTTTCCACCGAGTGCCGTGTAGAGGGAAATATCAGAGAATCTTTGTTTTCTCCTAGGACGACCCTGGTGGATGGAGAGGACATGGAAGCTGTGCGCGGAGGCGGTCACAGCCAGGGAAGCTGCCTGGCTAAGGGGTGGTGGGCTCAAATGAAGAAAGCATTCTGGTGACACAGGGAAACCCTGGTGGCAGGAGTGTGGGGTCTTTAATGTCAGTGATTGTAAGCCGGAGGCATAAATGTTTAGAGCCTAGAGATTATGCAAGAAATTGTGTTCTGCTGGTCAGTCCTCAAGAGGGAGAGAAAGCCCGTGGGAAATAGATGCTACATATGCATCTGCACAAACCTAGAGATTTTTCTTCGCCAATTAAGATCCGGAAGCAGTCGTCACGCTCTGCTCTAGGGGACAGGTTGGGCAACGTGTCCAATAAGCAGACCTCAGGGCACCAATCAAGGTGATGGCCACGCCCATGGAAGGATTGACGGGTAAAGTGAGGTGTCAAGGTACTGGAAGTTGAATGCTGATGGGACAAGGGGATTTAAAGCCATGTGGTGCGCGGGCTTGGATTCTCCTCAAATCTCTCCTCAAATCTTATTTGCCTCATTCTGAGCGCTTTCACCAGTGCCACCGGGGAGCCAATAGCCATTAATAAATCGCTAGCTGCAAACAAAAAACCTGAAATCCTGAAATGCGCCCAGCGAACCGGCTCTCCTGAAACCTTATTTGCAACTTCTCTGCTGCTCCAGAGGTGAGGCTAGGTGGCCGACGGCAGATTCGGGAAATAGGCATTCCCATAAGGGGAACCGAAAATGGGACACAGAAACCATAAGAGGACATGCTGCTTTATGGTCCTGAGCCTCAGGGAGGTGGACAAAGAGCAGCTGGGCATGACGCCGACCAGAGAGGGGGTGACTTTTCCTTTCTTTCTTTTCTTTGTCTTCTCTTTTGAAGAAGGCAGAATCAAAAATAGCAACACGCTCAGCAAACAGCATCTACAGCTGCTAAGGAAAGAACAGCCTTAATTCAAATGTACTGTAGAAAGGACAGCTGCTCACATTGGTCTTTTCAGCCTTCCCCGTGCACATATTTAGCAACAGAGTCAGCGGCACTATCTTTGAATATAAAAGACACTGATAGATATCTGGGCTAGCTCCAATTCAGTTACATTTTCCTTAAGGAGAGCTTACCAAGTCCTTTGCAGTTATGCCCAAACTCAGCTCTCTCTAGCTGTCCCAGATTTTTTTGTTTTAACGTCGACTGTCTCAGCCTTCAGAAGAGGAAGAGGTGGAGGTATTCAAATATAGAGAAATCAGGGGCGCCTGGGTGACTCAGTCCGTTAAGTGCCCGATTCTTGGCTTCAGCTCAGGTCCTGATCTCACGGTCTCGTGAGTTCGAGCCCCATACCCGGCTGGCTGTTGACGCTGCTTGGGATTCTCTGCCTCCTTCTCTCCCTGACCCTCCCCCACTCGCGCCATCTCAGTCTCTGACAAAAGAAATAAATAAACTTAGAATTTTTTTGAAATAAAAGCCAGAGCGTTAGAAGCTGAGGTCTCGGCTGGTTCAGGTTTGTGACTGCACCAAATAGATGGATGCCAGATGTTTTGTGTCTTCTTTCAGAGTTCATATTTTCTTCTTTAAACACAAGGAATGCACTTTTCAAGTTATCAGCTGATACATCTTAACTTCCAAGTGGGGTCTTTAGAGGGATGTGGTCCCCAGCTGCTCATGGTTTGACAAATGAGGTCATCAACAGCCCTTTGGGGTCACCAGAGTTGTGTGGCCTGCAAGTGTTAGGGCCTGCGGAGGGCACCGGGTGAGGAAGACACTTAGCTTTCCCCCCGGAAGGTATTCACACTCAGACTTGGGCATAGCGGTGCACAAATAATGTAAAACAGAAGACGGCAGGCGGAATGGATTAAGGACACACGCACACAGACACCTGCACGTGTTCTAAGGGGACAGAAAGAGGAAGGTTTACATCCAAGAGAAGGAATCACCAAGTCTCTTGGAGATGGACCTTAAAGAATTAGCAGGATTTTGGGGCACCCGGGGGGCTCAGTTGGTTGAGCATCTGACTTCGGCTTAGGTCATGATCTCACAGCTCATGGGTTCAATCCCTGCATCGGGCTCTGTGCTGACAGCTCAGAGCCTGGAGCCTGCTTCAGATTCTGTGTCTCCCTCTCTCTCTGCCCCTCCCCAACTTGTGCTCAGTCTCTGTCTCTCAAAACTAAAGAAAATATCAAAAAATAAAAAATAAAAAAAAGAATTAGTAGGATTTTGACAGAGGAACGTTGGGGGCTAGCATGGGGGAGGAATAAACTTGGGAAACCATAAAGTCGTCTAGTTTGGATATAAAAGAAAAAGCCAAAAGGGAAGGCAGAGCCCTCTATAAAGGGATTTGGATTTGAGTTGAAGGCTTGTGAGCCAGAAAGTGACATAGTTGGAAGTGCAGTTCAAGAAAATATCCAACATACTCAGATATTTTACTTTTTATTAGTGTTGCCTTGGGAACACGAAAGACAAGTGACCGGAAAGGGTAAAATAGAGCAAGTGCTTTGCGTTTTGTCAGGTTGTAGCAAGCTCATCCCCCTTTTCAGTCTGGAAATGTGAAATGGCTTCTCACAATCAGATAGTAAAAGGATGGCAATGAATTTCAAATTAAAAGCTTTCTTCTAGAGTACTATCAACATATCGACAAGAAAAAGGAAGCAGGATTCCATAGGCTGTCCTTATAATAATACTTAATACAACACATTCTGGCAAAAGTCGGGCGAGGGGCCACTCACTTGCCCTTCCTGGCCTCCATCTGGCCCCCACCATGTTCCTTACGTTCCTTCCTGGCCTCTTTCTCCAGTGGTTTGTCCATTGGAGTTTTGACATTTAAATATATCTTTAGCAGGGTAAGAAGCCCTCCACTAGCCTTCCTTCTTCACAATCTATTTTGGAAGATGGAGGCTTCAAGTGTGGTTGTCAAGGTCAGCATTGCTCGTTAGGGAAGAAAATCTTGGAGGATTCGGGAACTGATTAGCAATATGATATGAGAGGGAAACTAAGAAGAGAGCCCTAGAAACTTCTCACAGACCTGTGTGACTATCAAAGCAACAGCATGGGAAGTAAGGACTGAATGGGACTCATGTCACTGGAGTAGATATTAAAAGATTCGAACAATGAACTCAAAAGGACCAGTGAGAACCCTCGCCACCACCACAGTACCTAACTTGCCAGTCAAAACCTTGTCCTTTTACCCTGCCTGTTCTTTTTCCTAGACTCAGGTAGCCGCTTCAGTAGCCAATACCCCGTTTCTTAAAAAAGGAAAAAAAAAAGTAGCTGACATAAATACCAAGCAGTACCACAATCTCCTTTAAATCTGAAAACGAAGAGAGTGATGGTGTCTGTGCACATAGGTTAATTTATTTAACATGACGAACTTAACCAACACTCATCTCCGGTCTTTTGCAGGGTTGGAATGGTCCTGAGACACGCAGAGGTTCAAACGCCCTCCCTTTCCTAGACAGTCACGCTTCCTGTACCTTTAGCACCACCTGTATACACTTTAATTTCATACACAGTCACGCTGTGTCCAGGTCTTTTGCCTCCTGGGAGGTAAGAATGATTTCAGTACCAGAGTCAGCTCCACGTTTTCATCAATAATGGAGGAAACTGAGATTTTTTTTTCTTGCATTTCAGGCATTTCAGGGTTCATAATGAACTTTCTGACAAGTAAATCAATATAAACACAAGATTTGTTAGCACTTTAGCTAGGAAGCATCAGAAAAACAGGGTAAACTCAGGTAGTATGCAAGAAAATGTGCCTACTGAAAGCCCCCTGTTTTCCTAGGACTAATCGCTCCCCTACCATGGGGAGGAGAGCTTAAACCTAGTCTTCTTGACTTGGTAGAACCCATGAGTCCCCTTTGCTTTATGCTGATACATGTTCACCTAAGAGAAGGGCAGGCTCTCTGTACGTGGCTGTGAGGGGGAAGCTCTTCCTGCCTAACTGTAAAGCCAGCTCTCGGTAGCTTAGCTCTCTTAAAGCTGGGGCCCTTGTGCCCTAGAAGAGCCACCCGTCTGACAGGTACAGTGCTCAGACACGAATATAGAGGATACGTATTCTTTTCAGGGGTGTTTTGATTAAACAAAAATGTCTATTGTAAGTACAATTGTTCCAAAACAATGGCCCTTTTATCATAGAGCTCCAAACACCTGGTTCTTGGGGTGGCGAGGAGATAGCGTTCTTCATTAGCCCATAAATCACGCTATCTTGGTCTCTGCTATTAAGCCCAGCCCCCTTGGGATCCACAGACATAGTTGACTTCTAGTTTCTTATGAAGGGGATTATCTAGGAATGGGGCGACACAAGGGACTGCCATCATGGGCGCTTTCCAATTAAGCTCCAACTCTCATTGGCTCTGTGACCTCAAGATGGTAAGTGTGTCTCCCCAGCCTCAGTTTCCCAATCTATAAATTGAAGATAACAACAGTCATTTTTAATACAGGGACGACAGTGCAAATATAGTAGTTACACATTCCCACACGAGTGGAAGTTCTAACCCCGCCCCTCTCCCCCTACCATCCTTTGTCAGAGGTCTGATATGGATCAGCACCTATGAGGTCACAGTTTGAGATAAAACATGAGAAAGTCTCATTTCTACTTGAAAACCTGTTTGGAGGGGGGGTCCGAAGCCATTGGTATCTCTAATTTTTAAAAGAATTTAATAATTCTCTTCCAGGATTATAAGGGGGTTTAGCACGCGTTTGGAGAGAAGAGATCTCTTTCATTACCGCTCCTGCCCACCTTGGGACAAGAAGGAACATAGACCGGGAAAAAGACCTTAAGGAACAGGCTTCTTAGATGTACTTTTAATCTAGCGCAAGAGCGTAAACGCTTTTCCTCTCCTGTGCCACAGTGTTACACGGAGAAGGGTTCTGAGGCCATCATGGACCATCGGTCTTGGCCGGGGCTGTCTCACCAGGCAGCGGAGCAGAGCACACGGACCACGAATTTGCCCTCCCCAATCTAGTTAGATACCACCAGGCTCACAAGGGTAAGCGTCCAGGGAGAAATTCGAGGCTAAAAGCTGTAGTTACATAATACAGCATCCACTTTTGCCTTCACTGCCCTATTGTGTTCATTTTCCCTACAAATGTATCACCCTGCAGCTCTGTTAGCCCAGCCAGGATTTGGGAGACTGCCTTACTCCTAAATCCCTTTTCTTGAGAATGACAAATCCGGCATTGCTCAGCAAATCCAAGTTCAGCGTGTTCAACGGAGGGTGGGTCCCTTGGGAGCCCCGAGCTGCAAAGGCAGCTGCGCAATTAATTGACACAGTTTTATTCAGGAGAGGACAGCTCTTGGGGGAGAGGCTTGTGTACGGGTCGGCGAAGGGGGCCTCACTGTAGGTACCTCCAGTTGCAGCCTGGTGGACCACAGGGTCGGGCACAACCCATCGAGTTGCGGGAGAGAGAGGGGTCCCTCGGGGCCAGGCAGGCTTGCCTCAGACTAGGAGCTCCTGGTGTGTGTGGGTGGCTCAGTCGGTTCAGCACCGGACCTTGATTCCAGCTCAGGTCCTGATCTCACAGTGCGTGGGTCTGAGCCCCACATCAGGCTCTGCACTGAGAGCGGTGCTTGGGATTCACTCTCTCCCGCTCGCTCTGCCCCTCCCCCGCTTGCTCTGTCTCTCTCTCAAAAATAAACATTGCAAAAAAAAAAAAAATAGAATAGAGATCCTGAGGAGAGGCTTCAATTGGGCCTTTTGGACACTGGTGAGTGAAATAACCTTTGCTTTTCCTTTCTCTCTCCTTTCTCAGGAAATGCAAAGCCAGGCACCGTGTGTTTCGGAGAACTTTCTGTTACCACTGCTTACAGAAAGAAGAGTGTATTAGACCGGAGGTCTTCTTCAACTCAGGATTAAGGTATTGGGAAGGCAGAAGCTAAAGAAAGAAGTTAAAAACGTGTTCTTTAAATATTTATTAAGGCCGCTGAGGAGAATAAGACGGCCTTGGGGAAGACCTGAGGGCCAGTGTTGCCTGCGTTTAAAATTTCTCAAGTTTGTCAGAAACACAGTGTTTCTGAAGACGCTCGCCTCAGATGAGGCCGTCTGCACAGTCGTGGGAATAGTTTTGCAGTTAACCTATTTATGGGAAACCTCCCCCAATGAATTTAAATTCACTGGTGAGAGAGTCTTGATAACTGAGATAAACAGAAAGGAAAATGCCTTTCTCTTTTTCTCTCGACTGTTTCGCTCTGCGCCTCCTCCTAGTAACACTGCCTCCGTTCTCCTGTACAGCTCACCACGCCACAAAACTCTAGAAGGCAGCATGGCTTGGCTTCCGGGAATAGCCCTCTTCTGGAGAGATACTACTATATAAGGTTCTTCTAAGCATATTGGACGTCAGCTACAGTGGAGGTCCCCTCGGGCTCTGGGATTTGGAGCTTCTGACGTCTCGTAGATGTGACGTGGTGGCTGCGATCCAGGGCAGTGTTCCCTGAGCTCCTGAAACTGCAAGGATGGAAACATGATTACATTATCATTCACTTATTCTACGTCTGAAGCCACAAAAGGAACTGGATAATTTGAGTCGAAGCTGACCCATACTGCAGCCACCGAGCCAGAGACCTCGGATCGCACCAGAACTTAGAATGGTATCCATCGGCCAGGGTTGAGCAAAGGGAAAGAAAGAGAGAGGACGAGCTTTGTGTACGTCTTGTAACTTTCATTTCTCCAAATTAATCAGAGGGAGTCGAAGGATGAGGTGATTCCATCTAACTAAAAATGTATCGGATGATGAAAAATATAAGTGACTTGGATCGCTGTTATTCTGATGTACGAACAGGGTTAAAATCCACTCTGTGTTGCTCACTTCCATCTGGACTTGGTTGGGTGATGCGGTTGAGCGTAACTCAAGAGGGTGAATTTCTGACCTACTATGTGATCTAAAGATCGTATTTTTCTTTTTCTTGAATTTCGGGATAATTTACTGCGCAGCGACATGCATGGATCTTGATTTTCCAGTTCCGTAAGCTTTGACGAAGGCGGGCGCCTGTGTAATCCACACTCCGACGGGAGATGTAGACCATCGCGAGATAATAGAAAGCATACAGACTGGTCTCTGCCCCCATTTCCGGCAGAGGGCTCCTCAAACCCTTGGAAATTCCCAAGTGAGGAGAGCACTGCCAACATCTTTTGCTCCTAACGAGGTGACTCTCAGTGGACTCCTGGATGGCCCCTGGATGTAGGCTGGCCATCAGAAAGACTATGCCATGATTAGAAGCTAGGTATTTTCACCTCCAATCCTCGAGAGAGGGGAGCAGGGGAGGGCATGGAGTTGACGATTTATCACACCTGTGTGAAGAACACTGTATAGAAATGGTGACAGTACGGGGTTTGGAGAGCCCCCAGGGGGATGGACACATCCACACTGGAGGACGATGCACCCCAACTCCGCAGGGGCAGAGGCCGTCGCGCTCACGACCCTCTCAAACCACATCCTGTGTATCTCTTCATCCGGCTCTTGACCTGTGTCCTCTACTCCATCCTTAAATAAACTGGTCAATGTAAGTCAGCGTTTCCCTGAGTTCTGTGAGCTGCTCTAGCAAATTAATTGAACCCAAAGAGTGAGTCATTGAACCTCTGATCTGTACCCAGTGGGTCAGAAGCACAGGTATTATCCGAAGCGTGTGGGGGTCAGGGAGCAGGGAGCAATGTTGTCAGACTGAGCCCTTAACCAGTGAGATCTATACTATCTCCTGGTAGATGGTTCAGAATGGAATTAAACTGTTGGAGCCTCAAAGGGCGTGGCAGACAATCGCTTCTTGCCGGGGCGGGGGTGGGAGGGTGGGGGGACCTTCACATGTTTAATGACCAGAAGTGTTTTACACGAATGATAAAGGAGACCCTTAGGAAAGAAACACATAGAAGGGAAGACTGGGTTTTTTCCTACAGAGGAAGGAAAAAACGATGTTTTACATTTTAACTATCAATGTAGAAAATCCCTTTGTCCATCCTTTCCACTAAACATCTCTCCAACAGGAGGCAGCCGCTGTTATTTCTGTCACTACAAATATGTTTTACATGTTCTTTAACCCTCACGTGGATGCACTCTTGCGTGTCCTCTGGATACACACGCTTGGATGAACACAGCCCAATGGTTTTGACAGGCATGCCTGTAGCCTTCCATTACCGAGAAGTATTCCAAGGAATGAAAATGACGTGATACCTTTCTCCATTCTCCTGTTGATGGACATTTACGTTATTTTCGGTTTCAGGAAATTATGAATAAAGCCACCATGGACATCATTACCCAAGTCTCTTCTTGAAAAGACGGGCACGTGGCTTCACTTAGTCCTAGGAAAGTTCTGTGTTTAAATTTGCAAGACTCTGGTAAATTGCTTTCCATGGTGCACTCACACCAGCCATAAGTAAGAGTTCCAAAGACCACATTTAGTGATTTTTAGCCTTTTTAATTAGTCATTGTGGTGGGAGGGAGTGGTATCTCCTTGTGGTTTTAATCTGCCCTTCCCTGATGGCTAATGATATTCGGTGCCTTTTGATATGCTTATTGGCCATTTAGAAATCTTCTCTACTCTATTTTAGTCCCCTGCCATTTTTTTACGGGAGTTTCTTTTCTTGTACTTTTTAACTTAACTACACTGCTGTTTCTTACTTCTACGTTAATTTTTACTTTTACTTTATTTTTCTTTTACTACTTTTTAAATATATTCTGGATACCAATCCTTTGTCAAATACAGTAGTTGCAAATATATTCTCCAGTCTGGCATCTATGTGCCGTTTGAGTTTTTACTAGTATCTTTTGAAAAGCAAAAGTCTTCATTTTGATGCAGTCTAACTTACCCATTTCTTTGTATTTTTTTCTTGTTTGTTTTCAGTGTTCTAATGAATCCTTACCTCCCTGAAAGTCACAAATATATCACCCTATATTTCCTTCTAGAAGCTCCACACTTTGTGATTTTTATATATAGGTCTGTGCTTCTTTATTGAATAAATTTTTTTAATTAAAGTGTGGCAAAAGTGTCAAAGTTCACTTTTTTCCATGTAGTTAACCAGTTGTTCTAATTTTTTGAAAAGATCTCTCTTTCCCTGTGGCATCACTTTGATGCTTTTCGTGGAAATGTTTCATCAACGACACTGTCTATGGTTTACTGTAGCTTGAAGGCAAATCTTCAAGTCAAGTAGGATAAGTCCTCTAACTATTCTCTTTCCATCTTATTATTTTTTCTAGTTCTTTTGCTTTTCCATATACATTTTATGACTAGTTTATCAGTTTCTATAGAAGAAGTACCTGTTGCTATTTCGATTGAAGTTACATTGAAATTATAGGTCAGTTTGGGGAAAATTGACATCATAATAATATTGAAATTTCCAAGCAATGAATATACTGCATCTTTCCATTTCTCTGTATTTTCTTCAATTTCTCTCAGAGTGTTTTGTGGTTTTCGGTGTAGAAGTTGACAGATATCCGATTTTTTCCTATTTGACATTCCCCGATGCTGTCATAAATGGTTTTATTTGAATTTCATTTGTCTATTGTTTCCCACTGGTGTATTGAAATATATTGATTTTATATCTCATGACCTCAATAAATTCAATTATTAAGTTTAATAAGTTTTTATTTTCTGGAATATTTCTTTGAGTTTTCTGTACACACAATCACATCTCCAGTAGAGACAACGTGACTTTTTCTTTCTAGTTCAGTCTTTACGCCATTTCTTTTTTTTTCTTTTTTTTAATGTTTTTATTTATTTTTTGAGAGAGCACAAGTCAGGGAGGGACAGAGAGAGGGGGACAGAAGATCCAAAGCAGGTTCGGCACTGACAACAGCGACCCTGATGCGGAGCTCGAACTCACAAACTGTGAGATCACGACCTGAGCCGAAGTCCAACACTCAGCCGACTGAGCCACCCAGGTGTCCCCACTTGTTTCTCTTTCTTATCTAATTGGACAGGATAGGAACTCTATTACGTGTTGAATACAAGTGGTGAAAGAGGAATATCTTTGACTTGTTCCCGAAATTAGGTGAGGCGATGGTTAATTTTATGTGTTAACTCGACTGGGCCACAGAGTTCCCAGACATTTTGTCAAATATTATTTTGGGATTGCGATTGCCATTTGAACCGGTAGACTGAGTGAAGCATACTGCTCTTCAGCATGTTGATGGAACTCATCCAGTCAGCTGAAGGCCTAAGGAGAAGAAAAAAGCTAACCCTTCTGTGAATAAGAAGGAACTCCTCCTGCCTGAATGCTTTTGAGCTGAGACGTTGACTTTTCTTGCTTTTGGACTTGGACTGGAATTTCACTGTCAGGTCTCCTGGGTTTCTAGCTTGCATACTACAGATCTTAGAATTTAAGCTCCATAATTGCATAATCAATTCATATGTATGTATATACATTTATATACACATATATGTATATACTTTTTATTAAGGTGTGATGAAAATATGAAATATAAAACTCATATATGTATATGCATGTATAAAGATGATATAGATAGATATAGATATAGATAGATATAGGTATAGGTATAGATATAGATATAGGTATAGGCATAGGTATAGATACAGGTATAGATATAGTATAGATAATGATATAGATATAGATATAGATATAGATATAGGTAGAGGTAGAGATATAGATGTATAGATATAGATATAGATATAGATATAAATATCGTGTTTCTTTAGAGAGCCCTAATACAAGGGAAAAAATACAGTCTTTACCGTTAGGTATAATATTAGCTCTAGGCTTTTATCATGCCCATCTTCAAAATGATATCAATTTTATTTATAGTTTATTGAAAGCTTGTATGATGAATGGAACTTTCAATCTATCAAATGTTTTTTTTCTCTTTAGATGATTATGTAATTTGTCTTCTTTATAAAATGTTAATATGGTGAATAACATGGATGTCACTGTTGAGCCTTCCTTGCATTCTTTAGTAAAGTCCATTTAAATATGATGTATTATCTTTTTTACATATTACTAGATTTAATTAGCTAATATTTATTAAAGGTTCTATATATCTAGGCTCATTATGAATATTTGTCTTTAATTTCAATTTTGTAATGTTCCTTTAATGACTTTGCATTGGGAAACAATAACCTCTCTGTTTTCTAAAAGGTTTTGTCTAAAATTTCTGTTATTCAAGGTAGCTATTTTGGCTTGGAATCTTCTTTATGGAAAGGTTTCTAATTATAAATTAAGTTATTTAGTAGATAGTTACTCATATTTTCTATTTCTTTGTCTGTTTTGATAATTTTGTCACTCAAGGAATTTGTCTATCCTAATGTAATCTGTAAAATTTAGTGGCATAAAGGCATTTATAATGACTGTCCTTTTAATGTTTGATTAATGGCTATGTCTTCTATTTCATTCCTAATATTGGTAATTGGTAGTTTTTTTTTTTTTTCTGGAACAGCATTGCTAGAGATCTATCAATTTTAATAATGTTTTCAAGGAAGCCATAATGGCTCTATTGATTTACTCTATGGTTTCTTAATTTCATTGATTATTGCTTTCATTTTTATCATTTCCTTTCTTCTGCTAACTTTGGGTTTCATTTGCTCTAAGTTTCCTAGTCTCTTAAACATGGAAATGCCAGTCATGACATTAAAATTTTCTTCTTTTCTAATATAAACTTTTTAAGAATATATATACTTTTCTAAACACTGATGTTGACATAGTACCTAAATTTTGATTTTTTTTTTAATATTACCACTCAAAATGTTTTCTGATTTCCCTGTGATTTCTTCCTCAGAGGGCACTGCTAAATGTTTAATTCCATGAGGAATTTTAAAACATCTTATTGTTAATGGTTTCTAATGCATACTGTTTCATTTCTTTTAAATTTATTGAGATTTTTAATGGCCCAAAATATGGCATATCTTGGTGACTGGTCCATCTGCCCTTGAAAATAATGTGTATTTTGAACAGAGCCAACTGAGCCAACCCAGGTGGCCCTCCATCTGAAATATTAAACTACAAGTGTGCCGATGACAAATTTATTTGAAGATGTCATTGTACCTTAATGCTTGAAGGATATTTTCCCTGAATAATAGAATGGAATTCTTGGTTGTTACTTTTTCCTTTAACATTTTAAAAATACCATTCCATTCTCATCTGATTTACAGTGTTTCTGATTAGAAATCAGCTATAATTCTTATTGTTGATTATCTCTATGAATGTGTCATTTCCTCTTACTAAACTGTTTTTTTTAATTATCCTTGTATTTGAGCAAACTGCATAGGGTTCTTTCTGTCTGTCTGTCTGTCTCTCTTATAATTAATTTTAGTTTCTTGGTTCTGTGGGTTTATAATTTTTACCAAAAATTAGAAATTGTCTTTTTTTTTAATTTTTTTCAACTTGACACCTAAATGGGTTTTTTTTAAATAGAGATACAATTGACACACAACATTATATGAGTTTCAGATGTACAACATATTAATTTTATATCTGTACATATTGTGAAATGATCTCCACAGTAAGTTCAGTTCATATCCATCACCATACATAGTCGCTATTAGCGTTGCCAGCCTATACCATAATCTAAGGTTCTGCTGATTTTTCCTCATTTCTGAAATCCCTCTCTATGTAGAGCTAAGCAATTCTGCCTGACCACCTCAGTGTAATGTATCTGACCTCATTTATGGAAGCTGCCATTGTTTGGGGTTAAGCAAATAAAAGCATATTTCTTTCTGTAATTCAGCATCTCGGGGCTCACTCTTATGCACCATTCCTTGCTAGCCCTGTAAAAACCATGTTCATAAGTTTACCTGGGATTTTCTTGTTGCTACTGAAGGCATAAAGTTTTCTTATCTCTGTTCCAAATCCTAGCCAGAATCATACCTTTAAAAGGTGAGTTGGGCAATGTCAAATGGTACGACAGGAAAACAAACAAGCAAAGGCAAGTTCAGAAAACTGGCCTCAGAAGGATGCAGAGACATTTATGATAATTTGATGAGCATGTTTTTCTTGGGGGAGGGGTGGGACACTGGCATCGTTTGAATCTTCCATGGGTGAAGGTCAAAACCTCCTCCATCTCATTTCCGTGGAAAATTGATGACATAGATCACTGCTAGGGAACACTGGCTACAGATGCTAGAGGTGGCACTTTGGGACAGAGAACACGGTTCCTGACTTTGTGTGGGACTGCTGACACTGGACTCTCTATTTCTTAGTTTGTCTTGTTTAGACCCCATATTTCCATTTTGAAATATTTTCATCTCTTACAGTATAACCAGTGATCTAGATGTATCTGTGGTCTCTTCACCCTTGAGAACAGGTGACTTTACCTTTCCATGACCAAATGAGAACAAGGGTAAGGTCAGGGGAAGGGAGTTAAAATAAGTAAGATCAAATGTTCATTTTGGTCCAGCCCTATTCACCACAGTGAAAGATCACGCAGGAGTTGCAACCCAAGCTTCACATAGTGTTAGATTTTTTTTCTTTGCCTGGAGAATTCTATGAAGCCATCACCTTCAAAATACAGTGACTACAGACAACTAACCAAGAATTCCCTATTTGGGGAGGTTAGCCAAATGTTTCTCCTTTTTAAAGGATAGCATTTATTCCCTGGGATTGTTGTGAGAAGTATGTGAGCTACTATCCAGAACTACTACCTAGCAAGTGCTCTATGGAATAATAACAACTACTTATTTTATTCTTATTAGAAGCAATAGTATTCCTTTAAGGAGAGAAATTGGTTGGGCCACGTGCACTGCGAGATTGCTGGCTCTCTGTGTCAAAGGGAGAGAGGGAGAGAGAGAGAGGCTGCCTTGGTGGCACAGACTTCTGGTCATAACATAATGAGTTGTAGTGAAGCATCCAACATCTCTCTTGGGTTTTGGTCACAAAGAAAATGGAAAAACAGAAGTAAATCTAGAGGCAGGGGATGGCTTGCAGTTCCAGTTCCTTTTTTCTACAAAATGGTTTGTGGGTTTTTTTCTTAGGCTGCACTCTCCTGCCCCATCAGAGTCGGGTGTTGCTGCATGTCCCTAGGTGACTCTCGCCTGGGCTGGGGGTTGGGGGCATCTCTCCGGCCTGTGTACGGTAAAATAGGCTCTCTGGGCTCCAAATAGCCAAGTGGAGCTTCATGATGGTACCTGGTTTTCTATCCCATTACCTGTGACTAAAACGGCACCTCCGCCCTCTTCTTGGGCACTGTAGAAGAATCCGCAAGGTTTGCAATTCTGGAACGTCTGCCTTGTGTCCTGACTGTGTGCTCTGCGAACGTAGTCAGAGGGGTCGTTGGAAGCCCCCATATTTAGGGCTCTACAGGAGAGTGTCTCTAAAAGCCTTACTCTTTTTTATGCCCATTTTGTAGGCAGCCCAGGTAGCGTGGGAATTAGTCTGGTGAGCCTTGTGGACACATTTGCCCCTTCATGTGACAGTTTGCTTTTCTCACATATGGGGGAGATTAGAAGTCTGCATATTTGCTAAAAGACCTTCTCCCAAGCTCCCCACACACCAGATTGTCTGGTGAGTTCTGAGGATCAGACTTATTTATTCACTTCACAAACATAAATGAGCTCTCCTCTTATTTCCTTCAGATGTAGTGCTGTAATATCTAATTCAGAGCCAGAGGAAGGGAAGGAAGCAAAGTAGCATTGACTTGAAGAGCTTACCCAAGTTCCTTCTCTGAATGCTGGCTGTAGCAGGCACTTAGCGTTCTCAGGCCATCTCGGCATGACTCAAGGGTCTGCTCGTCCATACTCTGAATATTTCATACTCTCAAAACACAAACTAACAAATAGTATCCATCATTATTATTATTGCTTTCAACACTATGAGAAATAGGTTTTACTATCTCCACTTGACAGAGGTGGCTATTGAGGTTGGACAATTGCCTAAGATTCCGAGACTACTAAGTGATAGAGATGAAATTCAAGATTACAGAACCATGTCGCTGCCTCTCGTCCTACCACTGAGCAATGTTCCAAGGATTACCTGTAATAGAACCAGGATTCAAATGAAAGTCTATCTGACTCTCCAGCCCCCAGTCTTTCTGCTTTGCCTCACCTTCTCTCCAGGTCCAGCAGGAAGATAAGAGGCAGAGTCATAAAGTTCTAAGGGCCAGGCGACTACGCACAGATTAGTAACCCCTTCCCCAGGAAGCAGAAGCTAGGATAGTTAACACCTGTATCTCGTTGAACATTAACAGAACACATTCAAATGTTCAGTGCTTTCAAAGCCCACTGTAACCCTGAGAAGCAAGAATTCTTATTTCCACTTCCCTTCGAGGACGCTGCAGTCCAAGACTGAAACCATTTGCCCAGAGTCATTGTATTCAACTCTAATCCACCTCATCTGGCTTCAAACTCTTCATTTTCTCCAGCGTGCAATTTTACACACACACTTTACCCTTGAGAAAGTTGCGTTCTTCCTTCGCTTTGAGACGTCTCGAAGAATAACTTGCCATTCGTGCATGCAAAATTTGCGCAATGACATTCTTCTTCTTCTTTTTTTTTTTTTTCAATTTCAGCATGGTCCTTTGGACCTTTCTTGCCAAAGCAGAACTTCGATCCTTACCTGAGTTTCCTCATTGTACCCTACGTTGTACATAGGTGGATAGGTACACATGACACAGTTCATGACTAAAAATTATTTTCCTTTTCTCTTATTTGAGTTCTTTTGCGGAGACTGCTGGACACTGCTTCCCACGGCCTTTCACAAGAGATGGACAAACAAATCCCTCCGTGCGTGTCCTTCCTCCCATGGGGATGCACATAGTGAAATTTGCTCCCTTCACACTTCCCAGGCTTTCTGGGATGAGCAGGAGTGGAATCCCCGGAGAACACTTTGGCGACGTGCCTGAGTGATAACTTTCCTTCCTGACATAAAAGCTGCCCATGTCTCCTGAGATCTGTGCTAGATCCATTTTCTTTCAACTCTTTTAGCTTACTTAAAGGATACATTTTTGCTGATGACGAAGATACTATGATGCCATTTTTACTGGGAAACAAAAACAAAAAAAAACAAAAAACCCCAAACAACAATAACAACAACAGAACAACCACAAACACATCCAGGATCATGATCAAGCCACCGAAAAGAGAACGGGGAAAACATTAATAATTCAAAGACGAAGAAAATAAAAAATGCATCTCCTAGAGAGAATGAAAGATAGAACGCCTTTCTGCCTTTTTTTTTTTTTTTTTTTTTTTAGGACATGCTTCTGATTAGAGAGAAAGTCCGTGTGTCTACTGGTTCTGAAGATGAAAATTTTAAGGTGAACTCAATTCCCCAAATCAGAAAATGGCTAGAGATCAGGACCAACTGGAATGAAACACTGCCATCGATAAGAAAAAACATTCCGGTTACTGTTCTAAATATTACTTAGAAATTTGCTTTTAAAAGAAGGCATCAATAAATAAATAAATAAATAAATAAAAGAAGACATCGTCTTTTCATTTTAAAGTAACATACCTAAATATAACTGGAAACAAGTGTCGCATAGTAATAAAATGAATTCCAATTTTTACAACTTTAATGATTATAATATAAGAGCAGTTACAAATTAAAGATGGCCTCGGGTGCCTGGTGGTCTCAGTCCCTTAAGTGTCCGACTTCAGCTCAGGTCATGACCTCACAGCTCGTGAGTTTGAGCCCCGTGTCGGGCTCTGTGCTGACAGCTCAGAGCCTGAAATCTGCTTCAGATTCTGTGTCTCCCTCTCTCTCTGCCCCTCGCCCACTCCTGCTTGTCTCTCCTTCAAAAATAAATATTTTAAAAAATTAGAAAAAAAAAACAAATTAAATATGACTTACTTCAGAGATCTAAATATGGCTTCATACTCACTTTCAGTATCTGTATACGAACATATAAGATTTAGATTCCATAAACATATAGGTAATTTTATCTTCCAACAAAACATATTCTGATGCTTGAAGCTGTAGAGGATAAATGATTTAAAAGGAGGTAAATTCTGAAATATGAATATTGGTTAAAATTTGTAACCACCATTTAATAAGTCCATAAAGTGTGGAAACGTAATGTATGAAATACTTATTGAGTATTTATTGAACCTAAACTTGGCGTCTCACACTGTATTTGGTGCCAAATACGGAGTAGTAGGTTGAACCGGAATTTCCGTTTTTTAAGTTAAAACGGTTGGTGGCTATTTATTTTTTTTAATGTTTATTTATTTTTGAGACAGAGAGAGACAGAGCATGAGCAGGAGAAGGGCAGAGAGAGAGGGAGACACAGAATGTGAAGCAGGCTCCAGGCTCCGAGCTGTCAGCACAGAGCCCGACGCGGGGCTCGAACTCACAGACCGTGAGATCATGACCCGAGCTGGAGTTGGACGCTCAACTGACTGAGCCACCCAGGCACCCCAGGTGGTGGCGATTTAAATAGCAATTTCACATGATGCAACCTAAGCATTAAAGCCTGCCCGTTGTCCTCATGGGGCCCAGCCTGGGAAGGAAGACAGACTTCTAAGCAGACAGGTGCAAGTGCGGGTGAAATACCGGAGCGGCTTTTTAACGGTAGGTTTTATATATATTTAAAAGTAGGAGCAAAAAGGATTAGGGTACCAGATAGGAGCGGAAGGAGGGGAGAAAAGAAATGGAATGGGTCATTTGGTAAAGGTTAAGGTTGCCTACGAAGCAGAGAGCATTAGTTGTATCTGGTGGTGGGGGTGACTCAGGGCGTATTTATTTGCTTTTTCTTTTTCTTTTTCTTTTTTTTTTTTAAGGAAGAGAACGAAGTTTATGTGCCAAAGAGGGGAAAGGAGTCAGGAGGAAGGTTATGGCAAGCGACCCTAAAGATGCTGGCCAGGAGGGTCTCTGGCACTGACTCCTCATTTGAATCGTGTGAGTCTACGTACCATGCACATGACTTAGTAAGTAGGAGGCGTGCAACAAATGTTTCTCGAGCCGAAATAAAAACCACGCTGCATTTTTCTCTCTAATTTTTGATGGCACATTGTTCTCCAGGGAAAATAGCTGATGAGAGTCAATTCTGGGGGAAAAAAACTCTTGCCATTTCATTTCTAAACGCTTTAGGTAAATAACATTACAAGGGAAAAAAAGGAAAGAAGAGGAACCAGTATTTTACAGGACTTTAACCAGAGCCCAAAGCTCAGTAAAAGAACAGTGTGTGGTAGAAGCTGGAAAGGAAGCAGTCTTATATTCAGAGAGAATGAGCCATGCATGCATAAGGAGGATTAATGAATGAAGAACTGGGTAAAAAAAAAGGTATTAAAGATGAAAAAAAAAATCAGGAAAATGAGAGAGGATTTTCGAAGCACAAAGCACAGTATTCTAGAAAGGCAGCAAGACCATGATTAGTCCCCATTGACAGAAAGAGTGTCGTTATTAATTACTTTGTGAAATAAAATGGCTGCCCCTTTGTCCACCGGAAAGCTAATCCTTGCAATGCGTGAATGGGGAATTAGCAAACGCTAAGAGTAGGCCGCGCTCTGCCGAGACGGTAAAATTTAGAAGGAAGTTCAGAGTCAGGATGGGTGGTCGAGTCAAAGAGACCTCTTTTCTATGGCAGAGAAAGAAAGAGAGAGGGGGAGAGAACTATACGGTCAAGAAAAAAGATCTTTCCAAAATTCTGAAGTTAAAATAGACAACTGTGAGATGATTTTCATATAATCTGTGATTGCTTTCCAAATATTTCAAGCCAATTTAATTCTGATTTCAGGAGTCTTTAGCCCCACGGAGTACTCTCGGCAAAGGACAAAGCTTATGCATTATCCCCACTGCATAAAAAGAGTGCCAAGCCTTGCTTTGCTTCAAGCCCTCAGGATTCCAGAGTACCGCCATTTTAATTCTCCCTCCCCTTCAACTTGTGCCTTCCTCCAGCCTCCTGTGTGTTCAGACATCTCCATGGATCCCCCACTTGAAACCATTCCGTAACTCAGCCTTTTAAAAAAAGGTCCTTGTTTGTGAGAATTCGGTTTACTCCACTACGGGTCAAAGTACTCTTTCTAAACCCTACTCCCCTCTTCCTCCTCCAACCTCACCTCTGCCAGCTTTCCCGGAGATGGTCACCACCTGGGCAGTAAGTGTGCCCTCACCAGCAGTGAGTGCGCGCCGGGTTCCGGGTGTACCAAGTGTGTGTCTGAATTACGGCGCTGCTACGTCACAGAGGGCCACTGCTGCGCCGTGCTCACTCCACCCTAACGTCCTTCACCTCGTCACCAATAAGAGAACTGACTTTACTGAAAGTTTGAAACCCAAAACATCTTAACTATTTGTCCGAAACTCCAGAGCTCAAAGCCAAAATGAGATCAAGTAAATTTGAATTATTCTTTAAGCAACGTGCGGACATTGTTACAAGAGCCGGGACTTCAACTCGCAGGGAACTAGGTTCCGATCCTTATCATAGACATTGGCAGCCGAGAGAGTTGAGCAGACTTTGCCTTTCCGAGTCTTAGTTCCACCAAATGTACGAAGATGGTACTCCTCATAGGTCGCGATGGTATATTAGAACTGACGTAGGTCAAATGCCTAGCACAGTTCCTGGTCCAGAGAAGCCTCTCAATAAATGATAAGTAATTATTAATATAATTTTTATATGTTCCACATTTTCTCGATGTAGAATGATAAAGTCCCTAAAAGTCGGTTTCAGCGCAACACGAAGGGTCAAGATGAAATGGCTTACGATGCGCAATTTATCAGAGTTAGTGTAACGTATACACCAGAGCTGCCTGTTTAAGAACCCACCGACGGCGATCAATACTTCTAGCACCGAAACTTCCCTGTCATAACATTCTACTTAAACAATCAATAGACAAATAGGAAGACCTTAATGATTTAGCATATTATTAGCATAATGCAGTCAGTGTCTACTTGGAAGGCGACTTGGAACTGCAGTTGGAAATTTGAAGCAGGCGATTTTTTTTTAAAGGCCACTCTGCTCTTTTGGCAACTATCCACTGACAGCATGTTACTTTTGCTTTCTTTGTCAAGCCCAGGAAAACAGGAAGCACAAAATCAATTTGGACTGGGGGTGGGGGGGGGTGGGGGGGGGTGGGAGGCAGCTGGCCGAGAAGCAGGCTGTTTCTCGCTGTAGAGTCTACGTGAAGCGTAAGCGCTCGCCCGAGTCTCCCTCTGAGCCGCTCCTTGGGGCACTTTCGAACACAGAGAAGAATTCTTCTGTACATATGGGGTTTCTGGACCCCCTCTCCCCTCGAGGACCTGTTTTTTTATTTTATCTTATTTATTGTTATTATTATTGTTTTTTAATGCCTAAAACAGGGGCGTAAGTCAGGGACAAGAAGCCTGAGACTTGAGCATAGACCCAGCTCTGCAATGAATCAGCCATGGGACCTCGATAAAATCACTGAATATCCCACGGTCTCTGCTTTCTTCATCCCTGAGGACACTAGACAAGGAGCAGTTTCACACTCAAATTCCAAGTAAGGAACGCACTGTGGAAAAATCCTGGAGACAACCCAGAGAGGCTGGTTGGGCTGCGGCCAACTGGGGATATCTTGGGCCCCAGCCAAAGACATTCAAATCCCATTAAAAACTAGTTGTGCTCCAAGAGAGAATGCTTGTTGGCTGCCAGCTGGAGCCCTCCGGACCAGATGATGTGGAAGGGCTTTTTTAGTTCTATGATTTGGGCCACCCCGGCACGGGGAAGTGACACCAACGGATGCCGAAGGAGGTGCTTCTAGAGTGGCTTGCCAAATAGCGCTTCGCTGTGCATCGTATGGAAAGCTGGAAGCGCATAAAAAATAAACTTGCTCTAGATAATCCTGATGCCGAAACAAAAGCTAAATGAATTCCAGTTTAATTCGAATTAAATCTACGATTAACAAATGGCTTTCTACTACTGTGAAAAAAATGTATTAGATGACAGACCCTAGCTTCGGACTCATTTACCATATTCCAGGCAACTAGATACATAGGAACCAGACAGTGTTTCCCTTAATGGCCACTCAGCGGGGACTCAGTCCATCTGTCTCCATTAAAAGAAAGAGGAAGTGTTTTATTTATAGCACGACTCAAAGTATCCATTGTTGCTTTATTATTTATTTTAAAATTATGAAGAAACGCAGATGCTGCTTCCCCAACTTTTCAGCTCAAGTAGGACTTCTGTGACCGTTCCCAAGTCCAAGAGATCAGAACCCAGAAGGCAGTGACCCCAATTGTCACCCGATGGACAAAGCTCTCAATAAAAAAGTTGCATCCACTTTAAAGGGCTCCTCGATTCTGCCATTCAGTGTGGCATACACACAGCGAGGTCCAAAGACCATCGGAGAGGAATTAGGATTTTTTCTGAGAAAACGTCTTGTTCTGAAGTAAATACAGGTTTCGTGAGAAATGGCAAGGGTAGCACCCAGCCTCCCCCACTGGCCAACTGTTACCTAGAGCACAGAATCCAAACTAGGAAACTGATCCTAAACAAACTATGTGGATGGGTCTGTCACGGGGTCGCGTGTGTAGCTTTGCGTGACCACATCGCAGCGAGACACGCAACCAGCTCCTCCCCGCTGAATTCTCCCACGCGCTCCCCTTTTGTAGTCACGCTCACCTCCCTGCCATGAATTTTTTTCTCCCTCTCTCTATTTTCTCATGGTGACAATATTATACAAACGGAGTCGCATGGGAAATTGTAGAGACGCATTTCTATATTGGATTTCTTTCGCTCGGTCCTTCCTATCCTTGTGACTTACCCAGGTCGGTCCATTTCTTTTGATTTTTGTGCGCTCCTTTCCATGGTAGGGGTTCGTTTAACCAGTCGCCTATTTTAAAACGTTTTTAGTTTTTCTTGGATAAATGCGCAGAAGGGGAATCGCTGGGGCACATGCTCGGCAGGTGTTTCGTTTTTTAACAGACTTTCAAGCGGATGGCCAACATGGCTGTACCGTTTCACATTCCCGCCGGCAATGTAGGGGAGAGGGGGCCGCTCTGCCCTCTCGTCAGCATTTGGTATCGCCAGTATTTTTAATAATTTTAAATGTAATAATTTTTAATAATTTTAAAATTAAACATTTTTAATTTTTAGTGGCGCTAACAGGTGTGTATTGATGTCTAATTGTAGTCTTTTTTTAAAAAATTTTAAATGTTTATTTATTTTTGAGAGAGACAGAAACAGAGAGACAGAGCATGAGCAGGAGAGGGGCAGAGGAAGAAGGAGACACAGAATCTGAAGCAGCTTCAGAATCTGAGCTGTCAGCACAGAGCCTGATGTGGGGTTTGAACCCACAAACCGTGAGATCATGACCTGAGCGGAAGTCAGATGCTTAACCGACTGAGCCACCAAGGCACCCCTTCTCATCATACTCTTCATGGCTAGTGATGTGAACATTTTTTATGCCCTCACTTTCTCTCTGTATATTTTGTTCAGTGAAGTGCCTCTTCATGCTGTTTGCCCAGTTTTTTTTTTTTATTTTTTTAACGTTTTTATTTATTATTGAGAGACAGAGAGAGACAAAGCATGAGCATGGGAGGGGCAGAGAGAGAGGGAGACACAGAATCGAAGGAGGCTCCAGGCTCTGAACTGTCAGCACAGAGCCCAACTCGGGGCTTGAACTCACAAGAGATCATGACCTGAGCCGAAGCTGGACGCTTAACCGAAAGAGCCACTCGGGTGCCCCGTTTGCCCAGTTTTTAATTGGATTTGTTTGTTCTTTTGTTTTTTACTGTTGCATCTTGAGAGTTCTTTATATAGCCTAGATATGATTCCTGTAACAGACATCTGGCTTGCCAATAATTTTTTCACAATCGGTAGGTTATCTTTTCATCATCTTCACAGGGTCTTTTGCAGAACAGAAGTTTTGAATTCATAAAGACAAGTTTATCGCTTTTTTCTTTATGAATTATGTTTTTTATGTCTGAGAACTCTTAATGAAACCCAAGGTCCCGAAGTTTTTCTTCTATGTTTTCTTCTAAACATATTGTAGTTTTATATTTTACATCGAAATATATGATCCGTGTTGAGTTATTTTGGGTATAAGGCATTAGATATAGGTTGAAGTTTATGGGTTCTGTTTGTTTGTTTTTTGCTTCTGGATGTCAAGTCTTCCGATGTCATTCGCTGAAAAGGCTTTCCTTCCTCCATTGAATTACTTTTGCACTCCTGCTAAAATTCAGTCGGGCATATGTGTAGGGGACTATCTCTGGATTCTACAGTCTGTTCCATGGATCGAGGTGTCTGTCGTTCCATCAATGCTACTCAATCTTGATTACTGAAACTACATAATAAATCTTAAAATTGGGTAGGCTTCTCAGAGGTTATTCTTTTTCAAAAGTTTAGTTATTCTAGTTTCTTTGCCTTTCCATATATTATTTTGAATAATCTTTTCTAACAAAAAAATTTGCTATGAATTCAATAGGAATTGCATTAAACCAGAATATCAACTTAGAGAGAATTGATACCTGTATTAAGTAGAGTTTCCCACTGTTTTGGGGGGATTGTAAGTGGTATTATGATTTCTTTTTTTTTTTTTAATTATTACTATTTTAGAAAGAGAGACAGAAATGGGCAGAGGGAGACAGAGAGAGAATCTTAAGTAGGCTCCAATGTGAGGCTTGATCCCAACTCTGGGACCATGACCTGAGCTGAAATCAAGAGTCAGGTGTCCAACTGACTGAGCCACCCAGGCTCCCCAGTGGTACTGTATTTTTACATTTCAATGTCCATGTATTCATTGCTAGTGTATAGACATGCGATTGATATTTTCGTGTGGATCTTGAATTCTGTGACCTGGCTCAGTTCAATTATTAATTCTAAAATTTTTTTCTTTCTTTTGGTAGATTTCTTGGGAAATTTTACGTATATGATCTTGCCATCTGTGATAAGGAAAATTCCCTCCCTCTCTAAGTTGTATGCCTTTATTTTTGTCTCTTGCCTTATTGAAGTGGCCAGTACTTCTAATACTATATTCAATAATATTTATGACACAGGGGTGCCTGGGTGCCTCAGTCAGTTAAGTGTCCGAATTCGGCTCAGGTCATGATCTCTCGGTCTGTCATTTTGAGCCCTGAGTTGGGCTCTGTGCAGATGGCTCAGAGTCTGGAGCCTGCTTCCAATTTTGTATCTCTCTCTCTCTCTGCCCCTCCCCCACTCATGCTCTGTCTCTCTTGCTCTCTCTCAAAAATAAAAACAAAAATTAAAAAATTTTTAAAAAAATGGGATGCCTGGATGGCTCGGTTGGTTAAAGCATCTGACTTCAGCTCAGGTCATGATCTCATGATTCGTGAGTTCAAGCCCTACATCAGGCTCTGTACTGACGACTCAGAGCCTGGAGCCTGCTTCGGATTCTGTGTCTCCCTCTCTCTCTGCTCCTCGCCCACTCACACTCTGTCTTTCCCTCAAAAATAAATAAATATAAAAAAATCTTTTTAATAAAAAAATTTCAAAAAATATTAATAGTGATGACAATGGTGGTTATCCTTGCTTGTTACTTGTTTCTCCCTACTTAGGGGAAAAGAATTCAAGTTTTCATCATTAAATACCACGTTAGTTGTAGGTTTCCCATTTTTGGATGTATTTTGTCAGTGAAGAACTTCTCGTCTTTTCCTCGTTTTCCGATATTTTAATCATGAATGGGTGTTAAATTTTGTCAACTGGTTTTCCTGAATCAACTGATAGAGTCATGTGATTTTTTTAAGTCTTAAAATGGCAGACTGCAATATTAATCTTTAAGCATTTTACCAGGCTTACACTCTTCAAATAAATGCCATTCATTAACATATAAAATTGTTTCTACAAATTGCTAAATTAAATTTACTAATATTTTATTAGGGATGTTTGTGTCTCTGTTCACGAGTGCTATTGGTCTTTATTCTTCCTTGTTTTGTACTGTCTCTGGTTTTGGTATCAGGGTAACACTAAACACAAGCTTCATAAAATGAATTGGCAAATTCTATTTCTAGTTTCTGGAAGATACTGTGTAGCACCGGAGCTAATTCTTTAAATCTTTCATAATTCTTCTTTAAATCGGTTTTCTAGTGAAACTCTCTGGACTGGAGATGTCTTGTTTTGGAATATTTTTAATTACACATGCAATCTCTTTAATAGTGGCAAAGCTATTCAAAGTATCTAGCTCATACTGGGTGAGTGTAGTACATGTTTTTTGAGGAATTGGTCCATTGCGTCTAAGTTGTCAAATTAGTGTGTGTAGAGTTGTGCGTCATATCCTCTTATTACACTTTCGGTGTAGAATCTACTCTATGCTTCATTTCTGGTGAAAGTTCTGACTCTCCACTAAACCCCCTCTGATAACACCTCAGGGAGAAAATGGAAGAGCACCTCATTGCTATCCGGTGAGATGGAAGTTAAAGATCCTAATATGTCTCCCCCAAACCCTTGTGGAAGGAGGAAGCACCTGCAGAGGTGAAAGGTTTGACTTCCTACTCATTCTTCTTTGATATCACACTCACGGAGAGGATTGAGGTACTTTTTACAGCCTGGAGAGGGTGAATATCTAGGCTTTCCATTCAATCTTTGGTAGGAAGGGTAGGGAAACAATACATGTTTTTTTTCCTGTGGTATTGGCTAGAGTAAAGTAGTTATTGCCTGAAAGATTTTCTGTCTTTCTACTCTGCCTTTTCCCTGGTCATGTGACTAAAGAAAACAGGATTCTTATTTTATTTATTTATTTGTAATTTTAGTCTGTGCCCATTGGCATTTCTAGGTTGCTACCTTCTCCAGTATCCTGGAGGCAAAAGAAAAATCATCTTCATGTTGTTCCTCAGGTCCTGATGTCCCCAGTCAGTCTACCTTCTCTCCACCTTCCAGAATCTTCTCATATGTATTATGCATATAATGTCTACAGGGTTGTTGTGGTTTTTTTGTACTTGGTGGGAGGAATATAGAAGAGTATTGCTACTCCATCTGTCTGAAAGGAGACATTCCCCCAAATAAGATACATTTAGTCCAAACTTTCCACATTCTTGTGCTGGTTCTTCTTGAACCTTTAGGCAAATTTTCCATATACTTTCTGACCAAATTATGTAAGGAGGGATATAATAAACGTAAGATAAAATTGTTTTCATTATGAAACCTGTGAAGACCAAACAAATATAAATCAGGAAAAGGAAATACATTTCATTTTATTTCAATCAAGGCGTTATCTGGGCAGCATAGCACCCAACAAAGTATACTTCCCAGGGCTTATATTGCTTCTACCTTAGAGCAGAAAGGCAGGAATTTAGGGGAAATGAGCTATTTTTGAAAACTTTTATGTTTCTTTTGGGGCTAAACTTATACCAGACGGTAACTTAAGGAACAAAAAAGAAGTTAAAATAAATTAAAATGTGTATTTTGACTGATGACAGGCTCCAAACATATCTCCGTTTTTAAATAGCACAGGAGAACTTAAAAAGGCCTCCTTGGGGCCCCCGGGTGGCTCAGTAGGTTGAGCGGCCGACTTCGGCTCAGGTCACGATCTTATGGTCTGTGAATTCGAGCCCTGCATCAGGCTCTGTGCTGATGGCTCAGAGCCTGGAGCCTGCTTCGGATTCTGTGTCTGCCTCTCTCTCTGCCCTTCCCCTGCTCACGCTCTGTCTCTGTCTCTCAAAAATGAATAAACATTAAAAAAAAAAAAGTCCTCTTTGGAAAAGGCAAGTCTCACATAGGTATTGGCAGCCAACATATGACTGGATTTAAAACTACCTGGCGGGGCACCTGGGTGGCTCAGTCGGTTAAGCGGCCTACTTCAGCTCAGGTCAGATCTCATGGTCTGTGGGTTCGAGCCCCACGTCGGGCTCTGTGCTTATGGCTTATCAGAGCCTGGAGCCTGCTTTGGATTCTGTGCCTCCCTCTCTCTCTGTCCTTCCCCTGCTCACACTCTGTCTCTATGTCTCTCAGAAATAAATAAATGTTAAAAAACAAAAAACAAAAAACTACCTGGCTCCACGTTGGTGGCAGTGGCACGTGCCTCACCTGATTTCCCGTATTGGGTGTCTTAGTGCCAAGGCATTTACATTCCTGCTTTCCTAGATTTCTAATTGAAAAGGAGATTGAAATCCAAATTAATGTTTTGGCAAAACAGTATCTAAATGATAATGAGCGTGTGTATTCATTTGTGGTTAGGCAGTTGAGTACCATTTAGATGAAGATAAAACTGAGAAGCCTCCCATGTGATTTTCTACTTAGCTTTACCCTCCTAGACACTGCTCTGTGTAATGAACTGGTTCTAGAACACACACGATGTTTCAAAACGCTTTAGATCTAGATGCTCACCATTTTCCAGTTTTAACTATTTATGCTTCATTTACAGAACTCTTGCTCTCACCGGTCTGGATGTGTCTGAATTAATCAGGTATCTCTAATACCAAGCCAATGACTTAAATCATAATGCGATACAACTGTGTACCAAAAACGCAACTTTTCCTCTTTTGATTTTGTGAGAAAGTCAGCAAAAGCCCTTCGGATTTCTGCAGTTCACAAAATACTTGGAATTGTGTTTATGATCTCCGTTGTTCTTGAGAATTACTTGTTAAGCTGTTAAGACTCACTCAAGATTTTTAACAGCACATCGTTGATAACTTAATTTGCTCTAAGCAGATGACAATGATTCACTTCCTTGGGAAAAAAAAGTAATAAAATTAAGGCTAGATAATTAAAAATTAGATAACAATGCACATCCTAACAAACACTAGCAGATTGCATCATTGTCCTATGGACATAAGGCAGAGTAAGTACCAAAATATTTTCCTTTTTTTCTCATAATATAAATAAATCATAAAATCTCTAAGAGGTACTCACATTCCTGTTTGCGGCTGGATCACACTGGGACTCTTTGGAGAACGGTATGAAATGGATCTAATGAATTCCCGGACTTCAATCTCCAATTGCATTTCCTAATTAAACGAGACAAGATGCAGGAAGGGTCTGTTCTAGGCATGATGCTGTTCTCGTGATAAGCTTTATATGCATGGATCATTCAATGAAACCTCACGTCCCTCTCGGTTGCTACAGCTTAGAGAATCTAAGTTTTTTTTTGGAGTTGAGGTGAGTGTATGATATTTTTCCCAAGTTCCTTCAGTGAAACTGGAAATAAAACTCAAGTTCTGCTGACTCTAGCTTTGCTTGCTGTGGGAGTCCAGTCCAAGCTCTTCTGTTCGCTATAAAATGGAAACAGTTATGATGTTCTCAAACAGCAACAAAAATGCTTGGCTATATCACTTCTCTTCCAAGACTCTTCTAGAAAACTATTAACGAACTAATAATTATTATAGGAATTACTTTTTTTTTTAAAGGAAAAATACACCACTTGCGAATTTTGGTGTAACCCGTGAGTATTCTTTGGAGCAGGTCTGAGCCAGAAGCCACAGTGCCTTTGAGTTCACAGACGCCTCGCACAGTTAGCTGTTTCAAACGCTGGTCAAGGCCTTGCCTCCTTTCCCCGTCCAACGTCTGCAAAGGCGCAAAGACAGCTGTTTCCACCCCGAGCACGTCTACCTGCCAGTTGTTGCCTCCTGATTCATAACGATGAAGTCCTCATCTCCATGCCAACTGGGAGGAGCATGTGACAAACCTTTCGTCCTTGGAGAGAAGCGTCCAGAAACAGCCGACTCCAGCTAAAAGCTGGGTCATAAGTTCCAGCCTCCTCTCTTTGTGAGATAAACCTGACAGCTTGGGTTAAAACTGTGTTATATACTCCCGGATCTGTAAGCCTTTCCAAGAGGGGTGTGCTTGACAGACTCTGCCCAGAGCCGGGGTTCCCACGATAAAAGAAACTTGTTCTGAATACAAGAGCCTCTCAGCAGAAATCCCCTGGACGAGGTGTTTGCAAAACCAAGAAAATCACGACTCGATGCATTCATTCCTCTTACTCTTTTGCAGTGTCCAGGCTGAGGATGGGTCTCCTGCAGTGACGACACACGCACCCTGGCCATCAGGTTCCGCTCACCCATATTTGATTCTGAACAGTTCACAGGCTCAGATGAATCAGAACAGATTATCGTCAGGAGAAAGAGGGAGGGAAAAATGAACACATTCGTATGCATTGAACGTCGCTCTATCTATTTTTACCATTGAATCCGCACGGCATTCCTGTCGGGTGAATTGGATTTTTCTCTGTTTGGCCAGAGAGGACACAGAGACCCCGAGAGGTAAACCGTTCGCCGGGATTCACGAATCTGGTAAGTGGCACCTAAAACAGAGAAACTACACTAAGCGCTTCCGGTTAAGTATCTACTGTTATTAAGTATCTACTGTTGTGCCAGACACTACATTTATTTTATTTTTATTTTTATTTTTTAATTCAAGTGTAATTAACACGCCGTGATACATTAGTTTTTGATGTGCAATAATGATTCAACGATTCGTGCATTTCTCAGGGCCCATCAACGTAAGTGTGCCCTTAGTCCCTCTGTGTATTTTACCCAGCCCCTCCACTCGCCTTCCCTCTTCTAACCACCAATTTGTTCTCTGTGTTTGAGAGTCTGTTTTTTTCATTTGTCTCTTTTATTCTTGTTCATTTGGGGTTTTTTCCCCCCATAAATCCAACGTATGAGTGAAATCATATGGTATTTGTCTTTCTCTGACTGACTTATTTTGCTTAGCACTTATACCCTCTAGGGCTATCTCTGTTGTCACAAATAGCAAAATGCCATTCTTTTTTATGGCTGAGTAATATTCCATTGTGTGTGTGTGTATGTGTGTGTAGTATATACACATACATATACTACATCTGTATCCATTCATTCATCTATCTATGGGCACTTGGGTTGCTTCCATATCTTGGTTATTGTAAATAAGACTGTAATAAACAAAGGGGTCCATACATCTTTTCAAATTAGTATTTTTGTTTTCTTGCATAAATACCCAGTAGCGGAATTATTGGATCATATGTAGTTCTATTTTTAATTTTTTGAGGCACCTCCATGCTGTTTGCCACAGTGGAAAACCCGTTTGCATTCCCAGCAACAGTGCACTACATTTAGTCCTTACATGACCCTATAAGTTAAGTGTTATTTCTCGTATGACAGATAAGAAAGTTAAGCCTCACAAGGGTTAGATGCCTTTCCCAATGCCACATGGCTACCAAGTCAAAACTTTCAGGGCTGCTCCTGCTCACTCCGAAGCTCATCATGATCCCACCCAGGTCCAGGGCTTTCTGTCTGGGTGACTTCAAGACAGACTGCGTGCCACTATGTCACAACACCTCCTGGGGGACGTATTCATGGTCAGAATACCAAATGTCGAAAACGTTGAGGTCTGTCAAACAGCTCAGTTTAATGCACAAGCCACACGTCATCTATTAAAAACCAAAAAACAAACAAAAACAAACAAACAAAAACAGGAAGAATTCTGGAGTGTCTGGGTGGTTCAATTGGTTGACTCAGTTGGTTGAGCGTCTGACTCTTGATTTCACCTCAGGTCATGATCTCACGGTTCTTGAGATCGAGCTCCATGAAGGGCATGGATCATGCTTGGGATTCTTTTTCTCTCTCTGCCCCTTTCCCCACATGTGGTCTCCCTCAAAAAAAAAAAAAAAAAAAAGAATTATGAGAAGTTTCCTAGTGAATTATAAGGTAGAGGAAATGAGAATCAGGGTATGACAGCCTATTGCCTCTTTGTGTGGCTTTGTGGCTTTGAAGGCCATTTGCTATCCTGGGGAGAGAGTGGAGTCCAAGTTTGGAGTAGCCCAGCCTGACCCATAATCTAGGCTAGTCTCGTGGGGCCAAATTTTCTCACCTACAAAATTATTTGATTAGATTTAATGGTAGAACTAAGATACTCTCTTGAATTTTTAAAATTATTCATTTATCCATTATTTTTTAAATTTACATCTCAGTTAGTTGGCATATAGTGCAATGATCATTTCAGGCATAGAATCCAGTGATTCATCAACACGTATAACACCCAGTGCTCATCCCAACAAGTGTCCTCCTTAACGCTCCTTGCCCATTCGGCCCATCCCCCCACCCACAACCCCTCCAGCAACCCTCAGTTTCTTCTCTATGTCTAAGAGTCTCTTAGGTTTTGTCCCTCTCCCTATTTTTATATTATTTTTGCTTCCCTTCCACTTATATTCATCTGTTTTGTATCTGTTAGAATTTAGGATGGCACGGAAATGGAGAGAGAGAGAGAGAAAAAGGAGACGGAGATCAAGTGAGGGGAAGAGCAAGAGATTTTATTGGTGGAGGGGGGACCAAAGTTCCCGGGCGAGGTTCCATGACTCCAGGTAGGGGAGTCAGGGAAGTCACACCCGGAGAGGGCAGAGGCAGGTCTTTTAAGTTGGGACAGTTCCGGATGGGGTTCTGGATCGCGTTCTGGGTCGGGTTCCAGCTGGGGTTGGCGCCAAATATGGTGTTTAGCTGAGTTGGATCCTTGTGATTGGCTCCTCTTGGAGCGTTGCCAAGGCGAAATGACCCCGCCCCACTCCGTTAGCTGTAGATCACGCACCACCCCTTTTCACTCTTGTTGCTACCCGTGCGCATGCACAGGGGTTTTCTCTCGTGGTGTAATGGTGCAATCAGCAGGTAGGGGGTGGTGACCTAGGGCAAAGGCGGGAAGAGACCTTCCGGGGCCAGGAGGAGGCTAACAGTATCTTAAATTCCACATATGAGGGAGGTCATATGATATTTGTCTTTCTCTAACTGACTGATTTCGCTTAGCATAATACAGTCTAGTTTCAACCATGTTGTTGCAAATGGCAAGATTTCATTCTTTTTGATTGCCGAGTAATACTCTATTGTGTGTATATATGTGTATATATACATATATATATATATGTGTATATATACATATATATGTGTGTGTGTGTATATATACCACATCTTCTTTATCCATTCATCAGTCAATGGACTTTTGGGCTCTTTCCGTACTTTGGCTATCGTCAATAGCGCTGCTATAAACATTGGGGTGCATGTGCCCCTTCAAAAAAGCACAGCTGTATCCTTTGTATAAAGACCTAGTAGTGCAATTGCTGGGTCATAGGGTAGTTTTATTTAAAAAAATTTTTTGAGGACCCCCCATACTGTCTTCCAGAGTGGTTGCACCAGTATACATTCCCACCAGTAGTGCAAAAGGGTTCCTCTTTCTCCCCGTCCTTGCCTCTTGATGTTTAAAAAAGATTGTTAACAATAACTAAAGAAGCACATCCTGTTGTACTCATTTATAACGAATTTCACTCTGAAATATATAATGTATAGCCACCCTGACATTCCTTAATAAATTTCCCACTCTCTTCTAAAAAAAGGGGGAAGAAGGGCTAAGCTCCCTTCGAAACATTACAACATCTTGAGAAAATCACTATAGGATTTTTTTGGATGTGTGTCATTATCCACAAAATCAAATAAAAAATACAGGCATGATGGCTAAGGATTATTATGTTCTAAAGGCATCAGGCAGGAAGTCCAAAGACACTGTATCCATTTGAAACATTTTTACGGTGACAATTTCTCATCTTATTTAAGGAATTTCAAAATTAAATAAAAAATTAAATGGGGCCCTCAAATAGCTTCTGTTGTGCCAAGGAGTTGTCTGGGATTGCCCAGACTCTGCTACCAGGTGAACCGAGGGGTCTCTTCATGACAATCAGGCCTAATGCCAACTTATCCTTGAGCATAGAAAACTAAGCGATCAGTATAAGAAGTAATGTTTACAAGTATAGGCATGCGTGGATACCACATTCAATTATTTAAGTAACATAAAATCAAAATGAATAGACATCCTCTGTACATATTAATTCAAAACACCCAAATGGGTAACATTTTGAAAGGTAACAGAAAAAATGTAGCCATTTACTCTTACTTATTTATTTCTGTGCTCTTATGGGAATTATTCACTTAATATAGTTGCTGAAGATGTAAAGTCTACTATGAGGTGTATCTGAAGAACTTGGCAATAAAACGAGTATGGATACCTTGTGAGTTAAAGTATGAAATCAAACTACAATGATTTGAATAAATGACCCACAGGTTATCTTGGGGAAGGATGATGGCCGTTGTACTACCCTGGATTGGTTGTGATGCCTGAACGCATGAATTGGTCAACAAAAGGAAACTTGGACCACCAATGAAGTTGAGCAGAAAGAAACAATGATCATTATTTGAATGTTTATTTATTTCGAGAGAGAGAGAGAAAGTGAGAGACCAGGGGAGGGGCAGAGAGAGGAGACACAGAATCCAAAGCAAGTTCCAGTCTCTGAGCCATCAGTGCAGAGCCTGATGCGGGGTTCAAACTCACAAACCATGATATCATGACCTGAGGAGAAGTCCGACGCTTAACCGACTGAGCCACCCAGGCTCCCCAATGATCGTTATTTCAAAAACTGTCTGTCACCAAGTTCACCATGCAAAGGATGTATGGTATAACGGCAAATACATATTTGGTCTTTGTCCCCAGTTCCTGGCAATTTCTTGAGTGGGCATGAGCTTCTTTTGTTACTCACAACAAAATCCTGAATTATGCTAATGAAGTGCTTCTCGAGGGCTCCTAAATAGCTTCTGGATGGGCTGATGGCCAAAAACACCAAGGTATGTGTTTTGAGAACTTTCAATCCTCACTCCTGCCCCCGGAGTGCTGGGGACGAGAGAGGAGCTAAGGGTTGAGTTCAATTACCAAAGGCCAATGATTTAATCATCTTGCCTTTATTACAGAACCTTCATAGAAACCCCTCAGACAATGAGGTTCAGAGAGTTTCTGGGTTGGTGAACACATCAAGGTGAGAGGATGGAACACCCAGAGAGGGCAGGGAAGCTCTGTGCCTCGCTCCCTCACTCCCATACCTTAACCCATGCATCTCTTCTATTTGGCTGTCCCTGTATTGTATCCTTTATAACAACCCAGTAAATGTAAGTGAGTGCTTTTTCTGAATTCTGTGAGTCATTCTAGCAAGTTATCAAAGCTGTAGAGGGGTCACGAGAACCCCTGAATTGGTAGCCGGGTTAGACAGAAGTGCAAGGACCCTGGGGACTTGGAACTTGTAACTCGTATATGAAGTAAGGGCAGTTTTGTGGAACTGAGCTTGCTAACCTAGGTGGTCTGCATTCACTCTGGATAGTTAGTATAGTAGTCTGCTTGAGCTGCCATAACAACATAGACTGGGTGGCTTAAATAATAAATTTTTTTTTTTTATAGTTCTGGAAGCTGAGAGTTCAAGATCAAAGTGCCAGCATGGTCAGTTTCTGGCGAGACCTCTCTTTCTGCCTTGTAACAGTCATCGTCTTCCTGTGTCCTCACATAGCCTTCTTCCATGCATGTGTGGAGAGAGAAAGAGAAAGAGAGAGAGAGAGAGAGAGAGAGGGGCCCCACCTACTGGGAGTCGGGCTTCAACATATGAATTTGGGGGAACACAAACATTCAGTCCATAGCAATTATTGTCTGAGAACTGGAAGATTGGGGTTGGAAAAGACCATGTATTTGGCACCAAGAAAAAACCATCTCAGGATACAAACAAGTTTGTCTTCAGGAGAAGGCTTATCTTTTGATCAGGAAAGCATTCTTATGCCCCTTTTAGGTTCCGTAGGGTACTGCTCCAGGATTTAGTCTTGAGAGACAGATAGAAATGAGAAACCGAGTTGCTTTTCAGCCCCCATTAAGATGGCCCATCCAATACCTCAGTCTCTCAGTTCCCTGGCCTCGCCGTGTAAGACTTGCTTCTCTCTGCCTCAGCCATGCTCTCTCAAAGTCACACCCAGGACTTGTCACCCCCTGACCTTGATCCATTCCAAGTATTCCACATTCTTCTCAACGGGAAGAGGCTTCCAAGGATGCCTCCCCCGTGTCCCTATCATGTCCCAATCATGTCCCAATCACCATGTCCCAATCATGTCCGAATTGTGTCCCAATCATGTCCCAATCACCATGTCCCAATCGTGTGCCAATCATGTCCCAACCATCATGTCCCAAATTTTTCTTTTTTCCCCTCTTACTCAACTTCAATTTCATGTCCCTCCATTTTAGAGACAGCTTTGTCCTGACCCTAAACTGCCTTTCCCTTTTTGTCATCAGATCCATCTGCCATGATCTACAATTCCACCCAACCATTCCCTCCCCAGGCAAAGACTAAACCTTCTTCTTAACAGGAAAGTGGGAGCCATAATTTGGAATAGTCTTCAACAACCAAATTTATCCACCCTGCCTGTGTCTAGAAACATCCACTTTCTTTCTTCCTGTTTTCTCGGCCACGCCCCTCCCCTATCCAAAACCGACCCAGTGTTTTGATCCTAAGGAAACTGAAATTACCAATAATCCCTTCTATCTAGTGTAATCACCTGCATAGACCCATCCCGTTACTGCCATTGGCACTTAAAGTCCCCCAACTAAATCGCACACATGATCAACAAAAACCTTTCTTTATCACACATCCTGTCTACACCCTGAACTTTTGCTTTCCTACTTCATAGAAAACTTCCTGAGTGACTGGTCCCTACTGTTGACTCCATTCCCTCCTGTTCCCTCGGGCTCATGTCCCCTCCTAGTGCCTTGAGGGCCCCTCCCTCTCCTGCTCATCGCCCTTTCTGGGCACATGCTCTTCTCCACAGCCATGAAATGCTAGCTCCTCTTGCACCTCATGGTTAGACCCTTTGCTCTTTTCACATTGTACTCTCTTCCAAAGACCTTCTCATCCACCCTCAGCTACGTCTTCAAATCAACTGCTGAGAAATCTCAGGTCTCTCCTCTGAGCTCCAGTCAATGTATGCAGCCACTATCAACAGGTTGACTTGAGTATCTCGGATGCACCCAAACTCAACATGACCACGACCGGACTCATGAGTTTGGTCTTCATATCCTGTTTTTTTTTTTTTTTTTTTTTTTCCCTAGAGTTTCTTATTTCAGTGTAGGACACTTCCATCTTTTCAGGTGTGCAAATCACATCTGTGGCCTTTCCCTCTTTTATCACTAAAATCCAGCCCATCGCCGATGCTTATTGATATGCTTCCCCTCCTGATTCTCAGATCCTTCCTCCTGTCCTTTCTTCAGTTGAGAGCGGGTCCTAGTTCTTACCTTTATCATCTTTAGATTGGACTGTTTTCTTGTGCAGACTCTGGCCCACCTCCAGTACTTTCTCCACACCACAACCAGAGTGGCTCTGTTTTCAAAGCGTACATCTGAGTTCTGACAATCCTCTGATTCCTGCATGGTCCGGCCTCTCTGCCTGGCTTTCCAGCCTCATCGTGGGCTTCATAACACTCCTCTCTCCACCCGCTGCTCTCCAGCCTCAGTGGACATCTTCTGTCACCCCCAGTGACCAAGGACCTCCTCTGCCTGGAAGGCTGTGCTGCCGCCCCCGCCTCCCTCTCTGGCTTCTCATCCGCCACATCTCCTGATCGTTGTTAATGTGACTTCGTCCCCCCTGATGCCCAGCCTAGGTTAGAAGCTATCGTTTAATGCTCCCAAAGATCACATTTCTTTTCTTCAGAGTACTAACCTCACTTTGTAATTAGAGACCCATTTGTGTAATTATTTTATTTAATTCATATTTGAGAATATAGGCTTGTCGTGTAATTATTTTATTTAATTCATATTTGAGAATATGTTTTGTTGTTCTCTGTTGTATACCGAGACCCTACCACTGTGTTTGGCACATAGTAGGCATTTAATAAACATTTTCTGAAAATGGTAGTGTGATTATATAAAAGGGTCTTTTTCTTATGTTCAATTTTTGTTAGTTTTAATAAGAATGCTTTGGCAGTCATTTTATTAAAACATACGTGCCATCTTTTATTACTAGAATAAAGGTGCTTCTCTTGGATCTAAACAGAGTCGCCGAAGTAATATATATGTATATTTGGGTCAAAAAACAATGAACAACTAAATAAACATTAAAATAATCATGCAGGGGCGCCTGGGTGGCTCAGTCGGTTAAGCACCTGACTTCAGGTTCAGGTCATGATCTCCAGGTCCATGGGTTCGAGCCACGTGTTGGGATCTGTGCTGACAGCTCAGAGCCTGGAGCCTACTTTAAATGCTGTGTCTCCCTTTCTCCCTCTGCCCCTCCCCCACTCGCTCTCTCTGTCTCTCTCAAAACTAAATAAACATTAAAAAAATAAAATAAAATAACCATAACCGTTCAGATTATGCAACAATATGAATAATTTTTAGAATAAAGCTAAGAGCAAAAATAGGATACATAACCATATACGGAATTTTTTAAATAAGGGAGTTTGCTATTTTTACATGTATGCTGGAGAAGGTAGTTTGGGAGTTTAGCAGCAATGAGAGAAGATAGAGATCTCTCTTTTTTTAATGTTTATTTATTTTTGAGAAAAAGAGAGAGGGAATATGCACATACGTGAGGGAGGGGCAGAGAGAGGGAGACATAAGATCTGAAGCAGGCTCCACGCTGACAGCAGACAGCCCGATGTAGGGCTCGAACTCACAACCTGTAAGATCATGACCTTAGCAGAAGTCAGACACTTAACCAACTGAGCCACCCAGGCACCCCGAGATCTGTTTATAGAGTTGGCTAATTTTTGCAACAACATGGCAGTACAGAAATTGCCGCTAAGGGAAGGTTTGTGATGGACCAACGCCAATAGTCTTTGGGAGCAGTGATCGCTGGTCAGTCTGGTTACCTTTTTTGCCCCGTTCTGTTTTGAAATTCTCTTATGACCCATACTTCCAGAAAGCTAGTTAACCAGAACAGTTAAGTGTTCAACTTTTTCTGCGAACTAAAGACAAGGTTATATACAGGCGTTGAGACTCAGTTATATGAGCGAGAGATAAAACAACATCGAGATAGTAGTGAGTCGGCAAGAAGTGACTGGGAGGGGCTCTAGGAGCAGGACTTTGGAATGACAGCCAATAAATGATAACGAGGACAAAAACTCTCAGAAATACTTGAGAAATAACTGAATTATTTTACAGTCACACCGTACGGAAGCCATAAAGTATTTTGTTTGGATAGTAAAAGTAAGGCATGATCCATTAAGAGATAAAACGGGATACTCACTTACCCAAGCAGAGAGAATAGCCCAAGATCCAGGCAGTGGTAGCACCTGGGGCTAAGCCAATAGACTCAAGTGTGTTACTCCACTGGCAAAACAATCACGACTGTGGAGATAAATGCATCAGACTATCTTAGTCGGATGCCATTAAATATTCAAATCACTTATTGATTTTCCCTTGATCTGACTCCGCGCTCATCCAGCAAGTGTCTGATTATATCTGACTTCCCACATAGAACTAACCAAGAGACATTGCCCTTCAGTGTTTATGACAGTTCATTTCTCACCGTGAATTAATAAATCGATGCTCTGATTTTATCCATCGACCTCATGCATGCGTTCATCCTAAAGATGAATCCACTCTCCATTTGCTGTTGGAATCAGTTTTCAAAGCTAACACGGTGAAGAACAGTCTCTGTCCTGTGAGAAGTCTACTAAGACAATGTCAGCCTTTGGATTCTCTTCCCAAATCATCTATCTCTTTTCCTACTTGTGCATTTTCTCCATTCATCCACCCCATGTACAAGGATCTGTGTTAAAAAACATTTATTATAGGGCCTCCTGGGTGGCTTAGTCGGTTTAGCCTCCGACTCTGGCTCAGGTCATGACCTTGCGGTTGGTGAGTTAGAGTCCTGCATAGGGGTCCATGCTGACGGCTCAGAGCCTGGAGCCTTCTTTGGATTCTGTGTCTCCCTCTCTCTCTGCCCCTCCCCTGCTTGCACTCTCTCTCTCAAAAATAAATAAATGTTAAGAAATTAAGAAAAAACATTTATTATAGCGGCGCTTGGGTGACTCAGTCGGGTAAGCCTCCGACTCTTGTTTTCGGCTCAGGTCATGGTCTCTTGATTTCAGCTCAGATCACGATCTAAAGGTTCATGAGTCCCAAATCAGGCTCCACATTGATAGCACAGAGCCTGCTTGGGATTCTTCCTCCCTCTCTCTCTCTGTCTCTGCCCTGCTTGTGCTCAAGCTCTCTAAATAAATAAACTTAATAAAAACATTTAGTATAAAAATAAGTATAAACATGATCCCTTATTTTGAGAGTTTGTTTATAACCTTTTGGGGAAGAAGAAATCTTCACAAATACCTTCATTCGTTCAAAGTATTTATTGATTGAATAGTACTATATGTTAATGATATAGAAAATAAGTGCTAGAATAAATAAAACTATTTTAATAGAATTTTTTTAATGTTTATTTTTGAGAGAGAGAGAGAGAGAGAGAGAGAGAGACAGAGCACGAGTGGGGATGGGGCAGAGAGAGAAGGAGACACAGATTCCAAAGCAGGCTCCAGGTTCTGAGCTGTCAGCACAGAGTCCTAAGTTTGAACTCACGAGCCGTGAGATCATGACCTGAGCCAGAGTCGGAAACGTAACCGACTAAGCCACCCAGACAAAAACAAAACTATTTTATTTATTTTTAATTTTTTTAACGTTTTTATTTTATTTTTGAGAGACAAAGAGACAGAGCATGAGCAAGAGAAGGGCAGAGAGAGAGGGAGACACAGAATCCAAAGCAAGCTCCAGGCTCTGAGCCATCAGCACAGAGCCCGATGCGGGGCTCGAACTCACAGACTGCAAGATCATGACCTGAGCCGAAGTCGGCCACCCAACCGACTGAACCACCCAAGCGCCCCTGAAACTATTTTAAAAATAAAGTAAAATAACTACACGTAGGATTAAAAAAAATAATTCCACTCTAGCTAGAGAAATCAGAGTTACATAGGAGAGGTGAGCATTGAATTAGACTTGAAGGATGCAAGAGATTTCAGCAGAGAGATTTTAGGAGAGAAGAAAGAGCAAGAGAGCAGAAGAGGGTGGTTCGGGTACTCAAAGTAAAACAATACCACTTATTATGAGTTGAATCGTCCCTTTTCCCTGCTCCCCCCACTTCATGTGTTTAAGTCCTTAGAATGTGAACTTATTTGGAAATAGCATTCCTGCACATACAACTACTCAAGTTAGGATGAGATCTGTGGCGTGGGCTCCATTCTGGTGTAACTGGAGTCCTCGTAAGAAGGGACGATTTGGATATATAGAGGGAGGAGGCCTTGTGAACGTGAAAATAGCTTTCCACACACAGCAAGGAGAGAGGCCTGGAACAGACAGCTCCCCCACAGCCCTTTGAACAAACCAACCCTCCTGTCTGCTTGCTCCGGGACCTCTAGCTGTGCAACTGTGAGACAATCCATTTCCGCGGTGTAAGCCACCCAGCGTGCAGTCATTTGTCACGGTAGCCCTCGTAGACTCATATACCACTGTTGTAATCAGAGTTCCAGATGCAAAGCTCATAGAATATAAGACTAGATAGGTGTCGGAAGTGGGTTTTTTTTTTTATTTTGTTTTGTTTTGTTTCTGTGTTATTTTGTTCTTGGTTTGTTTTCTTTCTTTCTTTCTTTTTTTTTTTTTTTAAGAGTCATAAACATCAAGCATGTTATCTTGAAAAGGTTGGAAAAAAGACCCGGAAAATAATGATTTACAAATTCGCTACCAGTTAACAAGTGTTGTTAGGTAACTTTATCTCGTTTACTTCTCACAAGAAACCCTGGGAGAAAGGGTGATTAACACAGCTATGAACTGAACACCCGTCATCAGAAGTAATCAATAAATGTGCATTAAGTGAAGAAGCAAGCAGTGGTACTTCCCGCTCTTGCTTGGGCTCAGCCACCATAAAGTCTTAGTATTGTGTTTTCTGCTTCGTAGATTTCTCATAATATTTCTTGAGTAGGTTGCCAAAATGTCCTGACTCTCTCCACGGTTCCTATTAAATGTGAGAAATAATAAATGTTCTCGCTAGTGGAAGGGTCAGTATCTCAAAGAGGAAGATTCATTGCCTCCTTCTGAATACCAGGTTCGGAAACAGAAGAAATTATATTTTCACCTGAAAAACATATTTGCACAACCGTAGTTCCTTATATGTCTGACACACCTTATCTTCTTTTTAAAGAAAATAAATTGTTTGGCTTCTAATTCATATCCCTCACCAGGGCATGGAGGATATAGCAGCATGGCTAGTCTAAGGTACTATCTCCCATAATCCTTTGCCTTTTCTAAGACCCTTTTATTTTTCTTAAGCCTGTTCAGCTAGAGACAATGATGAGGTAAGGCTGCCCAGATCACGGTAAATCCCGTTGCAATGAAACAAGAAGAGAAAGCCCTCACACCCAGGCAACGAAAACCACTGACTCTACATATCTTTTTAAGAAGCATCATGGAACTTTGTGGCCGAGTCCACGTAGCTCACCTGTACGATGCACGTTTCTCAATAGTACTGAGGGAGGAGGTGTTCGAGACAGAGTCACAGGTACGTAAGCACTCTTAAGTAAAGAACCAACTTGAACCCATGCTGAAACCTAACCACTCAAATGTAGGCTTCGCTCTACCCTTAGAAAACTCATGAGGGTAACATCATGTGAGAAACTAGAGAGCCCCCTTGGGAAAGAAAGAAAGAGTTCACCTCAAAGGAAGAGGAAACGAAGGAGCTAAGGACCACTGAGAGGGAAGGACACCTTTAAGCCAGGCCTCCTGCCTATTCTTCAGTGTGTCTCCAAGTGTGGTCGCCAAATGCTCTAATTGCATCCTCATGAAAGAAGACCACCACACAAGGATGACATGAACAAAGGGCGATGCTATCATCACCCCGGCGTTGGCGTATGGAGTCACCGTGGCTGAGGCAGACACACTCTCTTCCTTTTAGATCTCAGGGGACACCCTTTCCTGGGGACTCCCATGCCTCCCTGAGGGGTGCTTGCAGACGGAGTGCTTCTGAAGAGCATGTGGATGGTAGATCAGACAAGTGCCGTTTGGTTCTTGCCTGGCCCTTGCTGCACTCCCTGCCACACTGGACTTCTGTTTGTTCCTGGAACGTGGCAGGGCTGTTCTTTCCTGAGAGGCTTTGCACCGCTGCCAGCCCTGGAAGCCCCTTCTCTGGGTCTTGGGTGGCCGTCCTTCCCATCGTTCAGGTTTCAATTCAAGTGTCAGTCTTTGAGAGCAGGTTTCCCCGGGTTCTCCGCCCACCAGCCCAGCCCCATTAGATGAGAACCATCTCACTTAGCAGTGCTCACGTCCCTCACACATAGCGTTTTAAATGTGTGCCTACTCTACACGTGTTTTTCTGACTTATTGTTGTATTTCATCATCCATCTCTCTCCCAGTGAACACGAGCTCCAAGAGGACAAAGACCCTGCCTGTTCCATCATTTCTTTGTGTCTCATGCTGAAAACAGTATTTGGCCAAAGGTATGCTCTGGATGAGCCCCTGTGGCCTGCGTGCATTCGACCCTCCGATAAGTGTGCGGGAAAACCATGGAACACAAATACGTGGGAACGAACTTATTGCATTGGTGTCTGGGTATAATGTGAGCATCTAGAATAATCTTGGGACTCAAGGTGAGCAGGAGTTTTAAGGACAAGGCAGAGTCATGGGTGATGAGAGGAGCCCGGATTCAGCTGAGGAGACTAAGGCACAGAGGCTCGTTTGCATCCATCCTTCGGAAATGCCTTGAGCTTGGGTGGTACAGAATGATGGCCATGCTCAGATGGCCCACCCTCCCCTGTCGCAGGGGCCCCAGAGCAGCGGGGCACATAGCCTTGGCCAAACAGTACCTCTCGTCTCAGTCGAGTGGCACTAAGTAGGCACCTCCTCAGAGCACGCCTGCGCCTCCCTTGCTAACATTTCTCCGTGCAGCGGTTGCCATGGCACCGACCTGCCTGGTTGACGTCTAAATATAGTGATAAAAGATTTCATCTGCTCTCAACTACTAACAGACAAATTTGAAGAGCAAAGAAAAATAAATGTTTCTGTGCCATTATTTTTTTTTTGGGGGGGAGAATACATTTTAATCTGTTTTGGTTAAGACATAAGGAAGAGTGATTGATGGTTTTTATTTATGGGTGAGGTTATTCGTTGCATTATCTATTGATGTTGTACCAAAGTTTTGTTTTTTTTTAAAGACCATCAGCTATTTCAGAAGTGGGGGGTGATAAATAAACAACTATGTTCTAGAATGACTATTTTAGCAATTCCCAAGTAGGTATGACATACATGGAAATAACTCAGGAGAAACACCTTGTGATGACTCAAAAAATTTAAGGTTGAGGGGAGAAAATACATATTAAGGGGGGAAAAGTGAGGGTATTTGTTTACCTAAAGGCATAACCAAAAGAAAAAAGAAACATGATATGGTTTCATTGCCACAGATAAAATTTCTATGTATTATGTGACACTTCAGTTTAGGAGAGCCAAGATGACAGTCCTTTGCAATGGTTACATTTATTAAAAGGCCTTTGAATACAATAGAAGAATTTGTTCCATTTTCCAGAATAATGAGCAACAACTTGAACTTTGAGAGAACTCACAAAATGTAAGACTTTCAGAAAAAAAATATATAGTGTATGAAATCATAAAAATACCAGTTTGACTCTGGAGTCATAAACTGTTTGTTAATGTAAGGCAGATTGATTTATTTTAAAACCAGCCGCTTTGAACAACGTGTCAAACAAGTTATCTCTTTCTCTAGGGAGATTCCTTCCCCTAGACATGGTTTGCACGGAAGCCCTGGGCTCAGAGTCAGAAGCGTGAGTGCTTCAGGCTGTGAGAGGGGGCTCTGTCTGCTCAGCCTTCATCCCTGGGCTCGCCCGGAGCGTGGCACACAGGCACGACCCCTGTAAGCCAGTGTGGTGCCTTTGGTGGATGCTGAGAGAGTCTGGACAGTTGTCCCTCTGAAGCTAAGCATCCCGACAGTAAAATGGAGCTTGGCCAAGCCTGATTCAGTGTTTTTCCAGCTCTAACACTGGTGGACACCACCCTTCAACCAGAAGGGACTAGTTTACTCGAGCTGTGTGCGCTGGGGACTCCAACTCCAAAGCTTTGGGAATTAATGGTTTCAGAGGTAGAGAATGGGACTGTGCACCATGCTCATCAACAAGACATGTGTGAGAAGGTCCTGAGAAGGTGCTGCCGGGGGTCAGGCCTGCCATGTCTCAAAGCGGCACCCCTGTCTGCAGCAATACAAAGTCTGGAAGAGCAAGCCATTGGGTGCCAGCCTTGCTCACGTCTATTGCTCCAAATACTGCCTTCTAGGTGCTCTTTTTACACAACTTCCTACTTAAAATGGCTGCCTCCGTGGTGAGCTAAGTGGGCACAGTGTTCACATGAGGGCCCTATGTTTGTCTTCCTTTCTAGACTCAGTAGGGTCTCCTCCATTTTCCTCACATGAGCCAGGTGCTCAGCTGCCCCAAAGTTCTTTCTATCATAAAAAAATTTCAAAAAAATTAATTTCCACTAAGATGTTAATCATATAGCAGGGTTCAGCATCAACGAACATCAAGGAGTATTTGTTCGAATAGATAAATGAAGAAATAAGATTATATTTAGTCCAAAGACCTAAATTGCTAACTCCCACTGTAACTGTTTCTCAAAATGTGCACATAGTCATTAAATTGTCCTATGTATGCAAAAGGTTGGGTGAAGGAATTAATCATATTAACTTTAGCCAGAGGAAAGTCACATAGGACAAGAAGAATGAAGCCAACGGACTTGATAAAGAATGAAGACACACTATGGGGGATGTCTCAACAATCAGCATCTTCAACTCCCGTGATTTTTTTCTGTGATGTGTGAATTAGTGCATCATTAATGAAGCCAACTGTACCTCATTGATTGCCTCATGAATTTAAGATAATGGAGTTTCTGTTTGGGGGTGGGGGTGTGGGGAGAGAAGAGGAAGAGGTAAGGCAAGTATGAGCAATGTGTTGAACTCCTTTTCTTTTTTTTTTTTTTAACGTTTATTCATTTTTGAGACAGAGAGACAGAGCATGAATGGGGGAGGGGCAGAGAGAGAGGGAGACACAGAATCCGAAGCAGGCTCCAGGCTCTGAGCTGTCAGCACAGAGCCCGACTCGGGGCTCGAACTCACGGACTGCAAGATCATGACTTGAGCCGAAGTCGGACGCTCAACCGACTGAGCCATCCAGGCGCCCCTGAACTCCTTTTCAAACTCTTCTGCCAAATCTATCCAAATCCTCGGAGAGGGAGTGAACGGAGTTCTGGGACTTGGGTAGGATGTAAACTCCATGAGACCTGTGCTGCGGTCTGTGTTCTGGGCAAAGGTGAGTGCTCATGAGCGACATCTGCTGGAAGTGCTCTGGGAGCCAAAAGGCCAATCGGGTCAGACATAATTGCTCTGCTTCAGACAGCTCTTCTCCACCCGACAGCTGTGAGGCGCCCTCACAGGTAATTCTCATCCCTACCTCGAGCCATCTGCCCACTAAACCACCTCTCCCCACCAGTTTGGTTACATCCATTCAGGCTTCATGCCATTCAAAACCTATCTCAGAGACTCTAGTTCATATCACTCGCAGTCCCTAATGGCCACAATGTTCACGGTGCCGTCAGAGAAGGTTGTACCATTGATATACCTCCTTTTATGTAATTCTCTGGCTCTCGTTTGTAGTTTTGTGTCCCCACACATTACAAGTGTCCTTGAAGTCAGGGGTCATTCCTACCTTCATTAAAGGCACTCTAGGGGCGCCTGGGGGCCTCAGTCGGTTAAGTGTCCAACTTAAGCTCAGGTCATGATCTCACAGCTTATGAGTTCAGCCCTGCGTTGGGCTCTGTGCTGACAGCTCAGAGCCTGGAGCCTGCTTCGGATTCTGTGTCTCCCTCTCTCCCTGCACCTCCCCTGCTCGCACTCTCTCTCTCTCAGAAATAAATAAACATTAAAATTTTAAAAAAATAAATAAAGAGGCGCCTGGGTGGCTCAGTCGGTTAAGTGTCTGACTTCGGCTCAGGTCATGATCTCATGGCTCATGAGTTCGAGCCCCGTGTCGGGCTCTGTGCTGACAGCTCAGGGCCTGGAGCCTGCTTCGGATTCTGTGTCTCCCTCTCGCTCTGACCCTCCCCTGCCCACACTCTGCATGTGTCTCTCTCTCTCTCAAAAATAAATAAACATTAAGAAAACAAAAATAAAATAAAAAGCACACTCTAAAAACTCATCTCCCTGACCAACGGGAAGAAAAGACACTGAACAAAAGAACATGCAGATATATGATTATAAATCGTGACAAGTGAGAAGAAAAAGAGCCAAATATTATGAGCAAGCCGATATCGACCAAAGCTTAGTGATTGAGGAGGAAATTGATAGGAGATAATGCAGCACAACTAGGGTAGACATGGAGGGTCTCAGAAGTCACTACCACAAATGTAAAGTTTTGTTCTAAGGACAAAGGAATCTTAAGAAAGGATTGAGGCAAGAGAGTAATAGAATGTTATATTCCCGTCACATACTTCGATGAGGCAATCAGCCCACCTGTAGACACACAGCAAAGTTTATTATTCTGTCCATGTGGAAGAAAGAACAGAGAGTGATACTGGTTGGAAGGAGTTAGCACTGCAATTACCTTTAGCCAGACGTGTGCCACAGTGACCCTTCACAATGACAAAGGAACAAACACTAGAGAAAGCTACGACTCGCTGCGTTACATTCCTTTCTTCCTTCTCCGTTGGAAACTTTGTCGTCTTAAGTAATCCGGTCAACGTACATCGAGGTAAATTTAGAGTCCAATCCCTATTCCTGCACAAATCTTATTTTGGAGAGAAGTTTTTTTTATCCGGGAGTGATTTTTAACATGTTTAGACTCTTTAATGAGCCGAAGCAACTTATGTCTCTGTCAGATGAGGGAAAAAACCCAAACACAGAAAAAGTACGCTACCCTCTCCGTATGCTCTTCGAAGATGCGGCTTCCCTAAAATGGCACGGGCTGGATCTTGAAGTCTAGCCCTGAACCTGCTCAAACATAGAGATCGGCTGTGAGGACTTCTTTCTGCTTTTAGTCAATAAGTGTTAAGCATGTAGCTGACCCTAGGGACCTGCTCTATGTGTTGTTGGGGCACAATCCCCAGGATGGTCGTGATCCCCGAAACACACACCTCTGCTGTCTCTCTGCCTCCTTTACCTGGCCTCTTGTGGATCCTGGATGTGATTTCCATTGTTACTGTGTTTGAATATAAAACTGAATGTTAAATTTAATATCCATTGACCTACAGCTGGTGTTCGGCTCACAAGGGGAAAGAATCTATCATTTTCTAAATGAGCTTTCGGTTCATGGAAAATCATTTTGAATGTTGATGTTTTCCATTTTCCTTTGCACCTTGCTAGTCTTCGGGGTGCAACAGCCCTCATATTTGTGTGCTCGGTAGTCGGATTGTTATATAACTAATACGATATTTTGACAGCACTTTATTTCTGCGGTAAAATATAGTTGCTGTTTGCGAGCATCTTTGAGGCAAGATAAAGCCTTACGAGAAAAAAGAATATTGTTTTCAGATTGTCGATGCGACTTTAAAAATTAAAATCCCATTTTTGTTACCCTCACAAATGGTTTTTCTTCCGATTCTATTAGAGTGTTTTTCTCCTTGAAAACGATGTGGAATTTAGGCATGAATGACAATTCTACCTTTTGGATATTGTCTTCATCTCACTAGCTCAAAATCATATTTGGTCATTCATTGAATTAATCTATTTAATGAAGTTATCTTATTTTTCACTATCTAGTAATTCCTGCACATTTGATTTTGTATTGAATGCTTTCGCTAGTCCCCAGATGGTGTTAATTAGCATGTAACAGTTCACTATAGTATAGTGGTTAAGAGTGAGGTTTCTGGTGACAGTGGGGTATGGGTAAGGGTTAGGGTTAGGGTTGGGTTGGGTTAGGGTTAGGGTTAAGGTTAGGATTGAGGCTCACACTTTGGCTTTTCCATCTTCCGCTTGTTCTTTATCACTTAGAGTAAGTAATTTAAAAAAAATTTTAATGTTTATTTCTGAGAGAGACAGAGAGCGAGCAAGAGAGAGAGCAAGCGAGCAAGAGTGGGGGAGGGGCAGGGAGAGGGAGACAACACAGACTCCAAAGCAGGCTCTGGGCTCTGAGTTGTCAGCATAGAGCCCAATGTGGGGCTCCAACTCACCAACCGCGAGATCATGGCCTGAGCTAAAGTCGGATGCGAAACCAACTGAGCCCCCCCAGGCGCCCCAGAGTAAGTTATTTAACTTAACTGTGCCCAAGTTCCCTTGTTACAAAAAGGGAATATTAAGAGTGCTCCAACGGTCTCATTGCTGTGCAGATTAAATGCTCAAGACACGCAAAGTGCTCAGAAGAACACCTGGCACAAAAGAAGAACTCAATACAAGTAGTTATATTTCTGTCAAATATAAATCTGACAACAAAGCCGACACTAGTCAGGATTTCCTTAAGAGAAATGGTTCTGAGTGTCTGTAATGACTGAGAAGGAAGAGTGTGCCGTTTGGCAAGGCCTCGTCCCCTGCTCCCAGCCTGCCCGTCCTGAGCTTTAGGGAGAGCAGCAGGGGTATGTCCTTGCCACTCCCCTGCCCACTCGGGAGGCAACTCTGCCTTCCAGAGGCACCCCGTTTACGCGGAAGGGCCCATTGAAGTGTGAGGAGACTCCAGTTCAGCAGAAGGAGATTGCAGTGTAAACCCACTCAGTGGCATTTAAAGCTCATGGAGTGGGGTGCCTGGGGGGCTCCGTCGGCTAAGTGTCCGATTTCAGCTCAGGTCATGATCTCACCGTTCATGAGTTTAAGCCCTGCTTTGGGTTCTCTGCTGTCAGCACAGAGCCCACTTCAGATTCTCTGTCCACCCCACCTCTCTTTGCCCCTCCCCGCTAAAATAAATAAGCATTAAAAAATCTTAAAGCTTATGGGCTTGGAAGATAAGATTTTTCTGGGCTCCCTACCTCTGAAGTACAAGAAGCTTTGAACTAAAACCTGTTTTCAGATTCCAGTCATGTCTTTCATCCAGCAACCACCAGCCAGGGAACACATGGAAACACATCCGCAGGTACTGCAGCCACCCGAGATCCTAACGCCTCTACAGGCAAGATGCCAAGGGTCAACAACCTTAACCTTACACCAGCATTCATTTCAGATCAACCAAGGAGCCCAAAGAAACTCAAAGCTAACCACACACACACACATAAACATGAAGGAAGGAAGGAAGGAAGGAAGGAAGGAAGGAAGGAAGGAAGGAAGGAAGGAAGGAAGGAAGGAAGGAAGGAAGGAAGGGAAGAAAGAAAGAAAGAAAGAAAGAAAGAAAGAAAGAAAGAAAGAAAGAAAGAAAGAAAGAAAGAGAAAGAGAGAAAGGAAGGAAGGAAGGATGGAAGGGAGGGAGGGAGGAAGGAAGGAAGGAAGGAATAAAAACGAGAAAGAAAGAAAGAAAGAAAGAAAGAAAGAAAGAAAGAAAGAAAGAAAGAAAGAAAGAGAAAGAAGAAAGAAAGAAAGAAAGAAAGAAAGAAAGAAAGATGGAAAGAAAAAAGAAAGGAAGGAAGGAAGGAAGGAAGGAAGGAAAGAAGAAAGGAAGGAAGGAAGGAAGGAAGAGGAAGGGAGGGAGGAAGGAAGGAAGGAAGGAAGGAAGGAAGGAAGGAAGGAAGGAAGCCACAGGAATGTCAAAACTTTTCTATCCTGACTCCTTATCCTGACAATGCCCTCTGGGTTCTGTAGCTCTCCTTGGAATTGACCTCCCAAGGTTTGGGGTGGACTTGCATTTATTATCTGTCTATATGGTAGGCTGGGGGCTGGGACTCCTGGAGTAAACTGAGGTCTTTCTGAGGAGGGCGACAAAGGTGTCTGTCAAGATAGGAAAAGGAGGAGAAAATAACATTTGCATCCCACACAGTTTCATCTGCTAAGTTGGCATGAGTTGGTCTGTCTGTTTTTCACCGTGACTTCCTTAGCTGCCCTTAATGTCTCCTAATTCTAACCAGTTATAACATATCAGGAAAGGAACTGTGCTCAGATATGCAAACTATCTTTTTCAAAGGCTACGTATTATCTTCAAGAGAGAAATTCCTTTTTGACTTTAGCAGTATCTGTGACCCTCCGGGAAAGGTGACTACTTAACTCAAGAAGTGTCCTTCTGGGACTTGGACATGTCTAAAGAGTCTAAGGTCGTTTTCCAAATACCTTCTCAAGAATCCTTTGGAAGGAGTATGGTCTCACTTAGGCCAGTGGAGTTCTATTTTAATTAATGGAGCAGTGGACTATTTCCTAAAGAATATGGCAACAGTTTTGAAGAATTCATCTACCTTCAGAAGTGAGGGAAATATAAGTTGGTACAGCTCAAACGCTGAAAATAGCTTCTGATGTAGATAGTAATTATCAGGTTTAGTTTTTGAATGAGAACACTGAGGCACCAAACTTAAATTATTCTGCATTACTCTTCAGGATTCCATCTGTCTCTTACACCGAGCGTGCATGTGGCTGTGGACACTGATAATGACAACCAACCCAACTAAATTTTGGGCAATGCTGGATGCTGTCCTGGGTGTTTTATAGGTTCCGTGTTCCCAAAAGCTCTAGGAGTTGGTACAAAAGCTCTAGGAGGCTTTTCATGTTTGTTTTATAAATGAAAAAAAAAAAGTGGCCAAGAATGTTTTGGTGGCAGAAGTAGGATTGAACTGGGGCACCTCTCTGTGGAGTCTGTGTTCCTAACAGCGGCTACTGCTCCAAGCCAAGAGACAGAGCTGCAGTCTGAGACCAGCCTTGGGTAAGTGAGCAGGGAGGGAAAGGCAAGAGGATGAGAAAAATATCCGGAGAGGGCAAGTAATTGGTAGAACGAGAGAAAGAAGGATGACTTTGGCCAAGAAAAATAGAGGTTTGTGGGGACCACACTAAGAGCCAGTTGGAAGGGGCAGACTATGGAAATGGAAATTTTTCAATAGCAGAAAAATGATCTGATTCCTAGAGGAAATAAGTTCCCTAAAACAATACATTTTTGTGTTCATGCAACACCCCTCCCCCAATTCAAAGAAAGGGAATATAAGAAAAAGTCAGGAAATCTGCAAAAGTATCACCCACTTTTTCTCTCGCTGAGCAGCCTTCTCCCAGTGAGAGTTGAAGATTCCGATGTCTGACCCTCAAGGCTGTCCAGTAGGGATGGAAGCATGGCTTCTCTCTCTGAAGCAGAAGGCAGTATTATCATAAACACACTGTTAATTGACACAGACCTTCACTGAGTCTCATGTGATCTCTTGACCTAGTTTATTTCCATTGTCAGTGAGAGATTGAGCTACGGCAAATCCAGGACCTTCTCGTCATGATCAAGTTTACCATACAATTTGATGGCACGTAAAATTCTTTGTCTGCAACTTTGAGGTTGAATCTTACTGAAGCTTAAAGCACTCATATTCATGCAATGGTGTACCTGGAAATTACCTATGTTGAAAAGATGACGTTGTCCAACTTCCAGCTGTGTATCTGACTGTGACTCCTCCCTGAGGGCCCCTCCCTGCGTGTGAAGGTGTCGGGGGTGTGCACGCACATGCGTGTGTGGACAACTACCAGAGGCGATACGTGTGGAATTTTCCGTGGGCTGGCATGATGGAATCACATACGGTTAAAGAAGGTAAAGTAAAGGAATAATGGTCCTTTTGAGTAGAACAAGTATGGTCGATAAAATCTGACCCTATGGCAGTAACAAATATCTCTCCGCCTCAGTTATCTCACAGATAAGAAAGAGATAATAATGTCTACTTCATGGTGTTTTTGTGAAGAGGACCAGCAAAGTGCTGACAAAAGTTCTAGTGCATAGGAAGCATCCAAATGTTCACATTTATCTTCTAATTACTCATACCATCTGAGATTTCTGGCTCCGCACACAGACTTTAAAGGGAATGTTAAATCCAGCATTACCAACTGCATTTCAATTCTCAATAAAACTTAATTTTATTAAGATGAATATTTATCTCGCTAAAATACCAATTCTACTTCTGGGAAAAGCACTGAGTGGGTTTTTTCCCTCCTTCTGTCATAACTGTCAGCTGTTTGTTCGGACCTTTCTGTTCCTTTTAATCACTGAGAAACTTTGAGAGAGCAAAATGATTCCATTTGAGAATAGAGTATGTCCATTCAAAGTAAGGTCTCACGACATTGGGAATTTGAGAAGCTCGTATAGAATAGTTTATATTGAAGCCCGCTTAGGAAAGGATGAGAAATCGGAGATCTGTAAAGGTTAGAAAATTGCCCATGATCCCATAACCTTGTCCACTGATCGCCTGAGTTTTGTCTCCTATAACTCACTTGGATACACCTACATCATTTGTGTTCTGGTGATAAGTATTTGTTAAGTGGTCCATTTTAAGTAATCTAAAATTAGAAACAAATTAATAGAGCATTATTCAAGGTTTTTGAAGAGAAATAATGAAGACAATTTCTTAGGGATCACTTTTCTTATTTTAATGAAAATGTACTTAGCAAATTAAACCTCACGACACGGTGCACTCCATTTCAGAAGCTGGCCTTGCTCTGCATTGGGAATGACATGGTGTTTGCCAGCAGGACTCACAGATTATATCTATAAATGACCCATAAGTCACGTGACGTAAATAATTGTTATCTCCACTAGGGCAGCTTTTGGATGCCGTAAGATAAATTACAGAATTTTGGAACCGAAAAGAAAAGTTGACACCATTTGTCCAACTCACTCATTTTACAATTAAGGAAATAGAGATCTAGAAAAGCCTAATGCTTCACGAGTATAGACTTTACATTTCAAACTTAGGAAAAAGTATCAAAAGTAGAAGCAGGTACACCCTAATGAGAGCTCACAGGGTGATAGCTGCCTGTTTCATGTAATTTTAAATATTATCGTCCAAAAGCATGGCTTGACCTTTCAGGATTTTGTCTCAAAAGCATGACATTTGTGATGAGGAGAAGTGGCTGGTGGTAAGAACTGTACCCTCAGCCACTGTGTATCCTTGTGCATTTAGGAAGAACTTCTGGAAAGTCTCTCTTGACCTGCTCTGTGTCCAAGAACTACCTGAGCAGACCAGATGGAAGAGAATAATTTTTTTAAGAATTTTTTTATAAGTTTATTTACTTATTTTGAGACAGAGAGAGACAGAGGGCAAACAGGGGAGGGTGGAGAGAGAGGCAGACACAGAATCTGAAGCAGGGTCCAGGCTCTGAGCTGTTAGCACAGAGCCCAATGTGGGGCTCAAACTCATGAACTGCAAAATTATGACCTGAGCCGAAGTCAGATGCTTCACTGACTGAGCCACCCAGGCACCTGTTAGCATTATTAAAAAAAATTTATGTTTATTTTTTCATTTTTTCATTTTTTTTTTTTTTTGAGAGAGAGGGAGAACAGGGGAGGGGCAGAGAGAGAGGGGAACACAAAATCTGAAGCAGGCTCCAGGCTCCAAGCTGTCAGCACAGAGGCCCATGCGGGGCTCAAACCCATGAACTGTGAGATCATAGCCGAAGTCAGATGCTTAACCGACTGAGCCACCTAGGCGCCCCAAGAATAACTTTTATCATAAGTAGTTACTCTGGTTAAACGTTACCCTAAGTACTTGCTACTCAAAACATCGCATCGTTTTAAGATTAAAGCCAGAAACAAATGAAGAAAGAAGTGCTCTGGCTGATGGGCCATCTGGGGAACCTACCACTGAGATTCCAGGAAAAAAAACCTTGTTTCGTGGACACGTCATGCCGTGGCTCAAGGGAATAAGAACATCTTGCCTGGGCTTCGCCTGGCCTTGCAATGCCATTTTTTCCCTCATAACTTTCCCCTTGGCCCATCGTCTCCTCTTAAGAACAACCTTCATGTCCAATGAAGAAAAGAGTTTTAAATCTCCTTGGAGATGTGGGTCCGGTAGGAAATTTCACGGAATGAATAATTCTGGCTTTCTTTCACATCGATTCTACCATCCTAACAAAAATTTCAGAGACGAAAACTCCATGGCTGGAGGAGCAAGATAATTTTAAGGGAACGATCCAGAAGATGAGTGTAAAGCAAGCTGATCTGGTCTAAAAAATGTTTCTGCTATAAATACAAATGTATAGAATACAGGTGTTGATAGAGAAATATTTTACCATCCCAGAAATTATTTTCAGTTTCCAAAGCACCTATCAAGAATTATGGACTCTCTCTTTATAATATTTTAGTTTTGGTTTTATACAGTGATGGCCAATTCTACTACGTCTCATTTGTCATCCCCATGTACCTAGAATATTCTTCTGGTTAAGAGGACGGAAAATGTATCATCCCTTATCTCAAAGCACCTGCGTTTGCTTTTGCCATTAATTAATTGAATGGCATAGGTGTCAAGTTTAATATGACCACCACCACCAAGATGCTCATATACTTTGAAAACCGATTCACTGGTGTGCCAGAGTCTACGGGGTGAATGAACCAGGTGGGTCCCTTGGTCAGTGCACTCTACCAGAATGGCAATGCCTCGAGGAGGGTATCGCAACCTAATCAAAAAGAACTGAAGATCTAAATCCCTTCAGTTTTCCTTCAAAGAAGGGTAAGCCAGCTAAACCCAGATCAGGATTTTTTAAAGTGGTGTCTGAGAAAAAAAAAAAAAGGCATAACTAAGCAAGACATTCACACAGAGGTGGCCCTCTACTCTCCACCAATATCGGACTGCTTATGGTGCCCTGCAGGATGAGGCCGTTTCCCACTCCTTGTCTTTGCTTATTCTGGCTTCCTCCCCAGCTGGGATCAACTTCCCTTCTTCAATCTTTTTAATCGGTTAAGATTTATTTATGCTTTTAAAATTTAGCTCAGTTGTCATTTCCTCCTGATGGCTTTCCTTTGTTCACCCATGACTTTACCTGTAAAGTCTTTGATTCCCCTTTTTTCTGTAATTTCCAGCTGCCCCTGCGTACCTCTCTTGGAGACCCTCCTCACTGTATCCTAAGTACGTCTTCTCATGTCTGATTCACCCGCTAGAGTTATAAATCTCAGTGTAAGGTTCATAACCGAGGGCATCATAAACACCTAACGATCATTAGGTGGGGTTAGCACCTGAGGGAGGTAATAACCTACAGCTAATAAAACATAATTTATCCATAGGTGATTTAGCGATCTTCATTTTTGAATAGCTTTACAAGAAGATGTGTAATCACACACATTGTAACTCCATGAGGGCAAGAAAAATGACTTCTTCATCTATTCCTAGAATCTTAGCATAGGAGCTAGCACCCGAAAAAAGCTTGTGAAATAAATGAATGTAAAGGCAAATGAGTCAAAACAATCCAGAAAAGTAACATAAACAAACGTAGATTCTTTTAAAAGATAACCGAGATTGACAAAATTTTGGAGAGGTAAAATGAGTGGCTTAAACCATGGACATGTATTTCTCAGAGTTGTGCAGGCTAAAAGTCCAAGATCAAGGTTCCGGCCAATTTGGCTCCCGGCGAGAGCTCCCTTTCATCCCTAAGGACAGTTTATCTTCTTGTTTTGTCTTTAAATGGCTTCTCCTTGGTTCCTGCACATGGAGAGAGGAAGAAAGTTCTCTAGTGTCTCTTACTGAAGGACACAAATCCTATCAGCTCAGGCCCCATTCTTAACGATGATTCAGGGTCATCAAAACTGCCATTTCCACCACAACCCCAGAGGGCAGGACTGGTTCCTCCTCCCTTTTGAAGGGTACGGCCATCTCTCTGGTTGGAGGGAGGAAGGGTACCCATGTCAAGGACCTCAGGGCAGGATCCTCACAGAAAGTCGTGTGGGTGGGCTGCTCCTAGAGCCCAAAGGGGACACGGCCACCCTGAAGATCTGAAAGGTCAGGGCTACTCTGCAGCTTGTGGGTGATGCTGCCATCCCTGTGAACCTGGAGGGCAGACCATTGAACCAAAGAGGATTATTTTCAAGCCTTAAAATCTAATGAAATTTGCCTCGCTGGATTGGGACTTGCTTGCTTGTCATCAAAGGGATGACAAAACTTACCCTTTTCTTCCTTCTAATTTCTCCCTCTTGGAAAGGGAATGTCTCCAGTGTGCCCATCCACCATTATGTTTTGGAAGCACACAACTTGTCTGGTTTCATAGCTTCACAGCTGGAGAAGAATTCTGCCTCAGGATGGATCATCCTCAGAGTTTCACCCATATCCGATTTAGAGGATATTAAAATGAGACTTTAGAGTTGATGCTGGAAATGAATTCAGATTTGGGGCTTTGGGGGATTTTTGTATTTTGTGTGTGAGAAGGACATGGATTTTGGAGGCGTGAGGTGGAAGGTTTTGGACTGAAAATTTGTGTCCCCTTAAAATTCGTATTTTGAAGCACTAACCCCCAGTGTGGCTCTATTTGGAAATGGGGCTTTTAGGAAATAATTAAGGTGAAATGAGGTCATAATGTTGGGGCCTTGATCCAATAGGATTCATGTCCTTGTAAGAAAAGACATCAGAGAGCTCGTTCTCCCTCTCTGCATGCGCACAGTGAGGAAAACCCACGTGAGCAAGGAGGTGACCATCTACAAGCCAGAAAGAGAGCTCTCCCCAGAAACTGACTCAGCCAGCACCTTGGTCTTGGGCTTCCTCGCCTCCAAAATTGTTAGAAAATAAATTTCTGCTCTTTGAGCCATCCAGTCTATAGTTCTTGTTACGGTAGCTTGAGATACACCAAACACAAAAGTTTGAGATATACCACACAACAACAACAAAAACCCGAACACTCAAATTACAAAAATCAGCCATAAGAAAGAGATGACTTTACAGCAGCAGAAAAGATATAAGAGATTATTATGAACAACTATATGCCAACAAACTGGGTAGCTTTAATGAAATTGACAAATTCCTAGAAAGACACAAACTATCAAGACCCAAGAAGAAATAGAAAATCTAAGCAGATACTTAATAAGTAAAGACTGAATTGGCGATAGATTGTTTGAAACTATCCACAAAGAAAATCCCAGGTCCAGATGGCCTCACTAATTAATCATATCAAATATTTAAAGAATTAACATCTATACTTCACAAACTTTTCCAAAAAATTAAAAGAGAAGGAATTACTTCCCAACCCATCCTAGAAGGCCAGTATTACCCTGATAATAAAACCAGACAAAGATACTTCAAAAAAATGAAACTACAGAATTTTCTTTATTAAAATAGATGTAAAATTATCAACAGAATGTTATCTAACCAAATCCAGCAATAAATAAATAGAAGTGTAGGCCATGACCAAGTGGGATTTATCACAGGAATGCAAACGTGGTTTAATATTTGAAAGACATTTAATGAAATACACCATTTCAATAGGAAAAAAGGGGAAAAAAGCCATATTATCGAGTCAGTATATTTAAAAAAAGCATTTGACAAAATGCAACACCCTTTCTTCATTAAAAAAAAAAAAAGAAAACTCAACAAACTAGGAATAAATAAAAGGGAACTTTCTCAACCCGATACAGGATATCTATAAAAAACCCATAGCAAGCAGTATAACTAATTGTGAGACCAAAAGCTTTCCCTTAAGATCAGGAACAAAAGAAGGATATCTGTTCTCACTAGTTCTAGTCAGTTTTGTGTTGGGGGTTTAGTCAGGGCTATTTGCCAAGGGGAAAAAAAAATAAGTGCCATCCAGATTGCAAAGGGAGAAGTAAAAATCTCTGTTTGCATAGGACCCAAAGGTAGAGGTGGAATTAGAGGGAATCCAAGGTAAAGAAATATTAGAGGAGAAGTATTAGGGAAACGGCAGACTAGATAGCACAAAGGGGCCCTCTCTTCACAGAAACCTCAAAAAATCAAGCAAAAATTGTCTGATTCAACTTTGTCATAATTCTGGAAAATGATCGAAGGTTCACAGAAACCCGGCAAATGATGAATCAAGAAAAAGATCATTTAGAGCAGGAAGAAAGCTTTGTGGCATTTTTATATTTGTGACATTTTTATTCGTCTTTGTCACACTCTGGCCCTGCCTTATCCACGATGTATAAAAATGCAATTTGTGACAATAACAACATAATAACAGCATAGGGGACCAGACTATTTATGTATGCTGCTGAAGTTAAATTGAAATAAACTCAAACTAAATTGTTATAAATTAGGATGTTGGTTGTAATCCCCAAAGTAACTACTAAGCAAATAACTACAAAATAGAGATTGGATCACCAATCAAAAATCTTTCAGGGAAAAAATGTTCCAGACTAAAATGGCTTTACTGGAAAATTCTATCAACCATTTAAAGAAGAATTAACACCAATCCACCAATCCTTCTTAAGTTTTTCCAAAAACCAACAAATAAACAAAACTATAAGAGGAGAGAACAGTTTCTAACTCATGCTACAAGACAGTATTACCCACATACCAAAGACAAAGATAACACAAGAAAATTATAGATCAATATGCCTTATGAGATTCAAAAATCCTCAAAAAAAAATGCTATAAACTGAATCCAATATCATAGTAAAATGATTATACGACATGACCAAGTGGGATTTTTCCCAGAAATTCAAAAGTGATTCAACATAAAATCTATATAATATACCACAAAATTAACAGAATGAAGAAAAAATTGATCATTTAAACTGATGGAGAAAAAGCATTGGATAAAATCAAGTACGCTTTCATAAAAACAAAACAAAACAAACAAACAAACAAACAACACAACTCCGGAAACTAGGAATAGAGGAAATTTCCTCCAAATAATAAAGGACATTTATGAATAACAGCCAAGATAATGCTCAATGGTAAAAGATTGAAAGCTTTTGCACTAAAATCAGGAATAAGACAAGGACACCTACATTTAAAGAAAATGTTTATTTTGAGAGAGAGAGAGTGAGTGAGAGAGAGTGGGGGAGAGTCAGAGAGAGGAAGAGAGAGAATCTCAAGCAGGCTCAGCACTGTCAGCACAGAGCCTGATGTGGGGCCCTATCCCATGAACCATGAGATCACAACCTGAACAGAAACCAAGGGTTGGACGCTTAACCAACTGAGCCACCTAGACACCTCAAGGACACTTACTTTTATCACTGCTATTCATGTTGTACTAGAGGTCATAGACAGAAACATTAAGCAAGAAAAAGAAATAAAAGTCATCCAAAATTGGAAAGGAAAAATTAAACTATTTTTATTCACAGATGATATGAACCTTTAGGTAAAAATCCCAAGTGAAATCATGCCAAAACAAAAACAGAAACAAATGACCAAAAAAATTACTCAAACTCATAAATGAATTCGGCAAAGCGGCACGATATAAAATCAACATACAAAAATCATTTACATTTCTATATACTAAGCACGAACAATACAAAAAGGAAATTAAGAAAATAATTCCATTTATGAGAGCTTGAAAATACTTAGGAATAAACTTAACCAATGAGGTGAAAGATTTCTACACAGAAAACTACAAAACGTTTCTGAAAGCAAATTAAAAAGATCTCAATAAATGGAAAGACTTCCTGTCTTCCATTGGACGGGAATACTGTTTTCATGGACTGGAATACCTAGTATTATGAAAAACAGTAATACTGCCCAAAGAAATCTACAGGTTCTCAAAATTCCAACGACTTTTTTTTTTTCATAAATGGAGAAACTGACCCTCAAATCCGTATTGAATTGTAAGGGGAGTCAATACTGTCGTAAAAAGAACAGTTGAAGAACTCACGCTTCTTGATTTAAAAACTTACTGCAAAGCTTTAGTAATCAAAATGGTAAACAGTCTTGGGATAATAGGAATAGACACATAGTTAAAGTAGAATTGAAAGTCCAGAATTAAATATGTATATATAAAACCAGTTGATTTCATTCCTATAAATAGACAGAATATGTACATCTGTAGAGGTGGAAGGCTGACTGGTGGTTGCCAGGTGCTGTGGGTAGATGGGAATGGTATGCGACTGCTTATGAGACACAGGCCTGTATCTGTGGTGAATAAAAATATTTTGGAACTAGCCAGAGGTAGTAGTTGCACAATACTGTGAATGTACTAAACACCATTGAATGGTACACTTTAAAAATATTACGTGAATTTCATCTTGATAAAAAAAAAACTATTAGAACAAATAAATAAGTTCATCAAGGTTGCAAGATTCAAGACCAATATAAAAAAATAAATTGCATTTATATCCACCAATTATGAACAATCCAAAAATGAAATTAAGAAAACAATGATATTTGCTGCAGTATCAAAATTATAAAATACTTAGGAATAAATCTAACAAAAGAAGTGTGAAACTGATACTTTGAAAAGTACGAAATATTGTTGAAAAAAAATTAAAGCAAATCTAGATAAGGGGAAGGACAGCCATGTTCACGAATCAGAAAACTTAATATTGTTAAGATGGCAATACTCCCCAAAATGATCTAAAAATTTAACACAATCTCTGTCAAAAAAATAGCTGGTTTGGGGAAAGTGGCAAGCTCATCTTAAAATTCCCATACGAATTCAGAGGACCCAGAATAGTCAAATAAGTCTTGAAGAAAAACAAAGTTAGAGGACTCATACTTCCCAAATTCAAAACTTACTACAAAGTTGCAGTAATCAAAAAAGAGTGAAACCAGAATAAGAATAGATGTAAAAATCAATGGACTAGAATTATGAGTCTGGGAATAAATCTTCACATTTGCAATCAATTGATAATTGACAAGGCAAGACAATTCAAGGAGAAAAGTCTTTTCAACAAATGGTGCTGGAACAATGGGATATCAATATAGAAAATAATAAGGTTGGACCTCTACCTCACACCATATATAAAAATTAATTGAAATGAATAAAAGACGTAAATATGACAGCTAAAACCATAAAAACTCTAAGAAGAAAACAAAGATGTAAATCTCATGCCTTTGAAACAGATAATTATTTATTGTCTATAACACCAAAAGCATAAGATACAAGAGAAATAATAAAGTTGGTATCAACAGAATTAAAAGAGTTTACACTGTAAATGAAACCAAGTAGATGTGAAATGGTGACCCGTAGAATAGGAGGAAAGATTTGCAGATCCTGTATCTGAGAAGGGACTTATATTCAGAAAAATCTTACAAGGCAATAAAAAAAAGTCCAGTTAAAAATGGACAAAGGAGCTGAACAGACATTTCTCCAAAGAAAATATACAAATGGCCAATACGCACATAGAAAGATATCCAACATCGTTAGCCACCAAAGTAACTCAAAACGACAGTGAGGTACCACTTCACACTCACTAGGGTGGGTAAAATAGAAAAAGATGATAAGTCTTGGTGAAGACGTGGAGAAATTGGAATCCTTACACACTTGTAGAAAATGTGAATTGATGCAGCCAGTGTGGACAACAGTCTGGCCATTCATCAGCAGGCTTGATATATAGTTACCCTCTGACTTGTTACCCTACGCCAAGTCCTAGCTGTATACCCAAGAGCATTGAAAACACATGTCCACGCGAAAACTTTGATACGAATAAATCAGAGCGAATCCCAACCAACCGATGAATGGGTAAGCAAAATGCAGTGTACGTATATGAGGGAAATGGAGTTCTGACATAGTACTGCAACGGTACTTCAAGTAATGTCAACATAGGGGAAGCTGGAAAACATTGTGCTGAGTAAAAAAGCCAGACCCAAAGGTTCGGTGTGTAGTTATGAATGTGAATGACGCATTCTGTGATGTGAGTGAGTTGAGTAACTTTTCTAGGAAACTTCAGTGTCCCAGACTCTGAGTCGTATACGCTGAAATGCAGACATCCTATGAACACGCCATTATATAGCCTATGGCATTAATCAAGGGTGTGATTGGAACGCTTTTCGAAGAACACATAGGTTATGTTTTGAATGGTTTGTGCAATGAAAACGGACATCACAGGGGAGCTACACATTCTCGTGTTGGAAACCAAAGATAAATTTTGGATAAATTGGAAACCAGTTAAGACTTCTACAATACTGAAATCCCTGTGAAGTTCAGGCAAAAGAGCGAACTGCTCAATTTCAGGTGACAGAACCACTTGTCCCTTTAAGAAATTTAAGCGCATCCAAGAAAGAGTTTTCTTGAAGAAAAGTAGATTCTTGGAAAATAATATTTTCTTTAGTACCCTCTACCAGAAAACTGGAAATTTCCTTGATGATCAACTTTGAGTCTGTATCAAGAGGTACTGCGTCCTCCACACACCTGCTCTGGTTCCAACTTCGGACTTGGCCAGATTACAGCCCTTCCCACTAATCGGCGCCACAATTCCTGGATTTGAGATCATAGAAATGGGTGGTGGCTAATAGTCGAAGAGTGTTTGCCAGCTTACACGGTATGTATATACCTCTTGGCTCCCATGGTCCTCTGACGCAGGCATTATTACAACTCTAATTCACAGATGTGGAAACGGCTGTCCTGGCAGGTTAAGAGTCTTGCCCACGGCTTGTGAGTTTGGCTCAGACCCCAAAGTCTGTGCTCCCTTCGCAGTAACCACGCAGACTGGAATTCTGAAGTTTCGGACCAAATGTCCCAGTTTCATTTTCAGCGCCCTCTGTCACGCTTCCATGGTCACCACCCATACTCCGTGAGCCCAAGCCCAAGCAGATACAGGGTGAAAATGCCTTAAAGATAAAGACCTAGGGCTCATAGTAGCGCGGTGGCAAAATGCCCACTGCTTCCCTTACACAAATTTCATCCTGGAAAAGAACACGGCTGGAAAAGACAAAGGAGTAGCTGCTAAATGGCCAAGATATAAATTGCCTTTATGAGTGTACAAATGGTAAGCTTCGAAGCATCGGTCTGCCTCTGGCAAGAGCCCCGTGGCTTTATTATCATTCTGTGCTGGTTCCTTTGCTGTTCATAACATCAGGTTCTCCCAGATGGGCATATTCTATTTTGGAGGCAATGGAATGCTGAAGCCAAAGCAACCCCGAACACGACCTCTGTTCTGGAACGCCACTGAGGCAACGCGAACCATCAGGATCTGCTCCCCAGATAGGCTGCGTGCAAGTCAGGACTGGGCCAGGTCACAATGGGCACCGTGACATCCATGGCTTACCAGTGCCCTGCTTGTGGACACACTGATGTTAACCCTTGGTCACAGTGTTCCTGTCTCATTTTCGCTGTGGCTCTATTGAGAGGTGAGATAAACACTAGACAGGGAGTCAGAAATTCCGTCGCAGAACCCCTGCGCGGCTTCCCTGCCAGATGGGCCAGACACCATCTAGATGATCTTACTGTTTTTATTTTAATGTTTATTTATTTTTGAGAGAGAGCGAGCGAGAGAGAGCGTGTGTGTGTGTGTGTGTGTGTGTGTGTGTGTGTGTGAGCAGGGGAGGGGCAGAGAGCAAGGGAGACACAGAATCTAAAGCAGGCGCCAGGCTCTGAGCCATCAGCACAGAGCCCCATGCGGGGCTCGAACCCACAAACCACGAATTCATGACCTGAGCCAAAGTCGGAGGCTAAACTGACTGAGCCACCCAGGCGCTCCTCTTACTGCTTTTTGCTTTTTTTTTTTTTTTTTTTAATTTCAGAGGAACATCAAGTCAGCCAGCGTATATCCAAATATTAAAGGCAACTAAAAACTGTATTTTTCTTGGAGATGACAATATTAATGATGGCACTTTGAAGACAAGGGCCCCTTGTGAGAAAAATCCCGGAAAAAAAAACAAACAAACTCGAGTGAGTCTGAAGGAGGATCACTCACGTAAATACTCCATGCATTGTTGCATTGTTTTCTGCCTGGTATCACGAGGCCGATATTGAAACGCTCTTGACATTCCATCGCATTGAAGACTGCGTGTCGAAATTCTGGCTCTGAGAATATTCGTTGCAAAGGGCTTTCGGGACAATTAGCTGATAGCTCCTATGGGGCAGGCACGGAATCCAGAGTGATTATCATTAAGTTCTTCAGACCTGAACACTGCGCAGCGAGACCCTCCCCTCCGTGTTTGTCACGGGAAAAGCTGACATACTTAACAGCTCAGGGGAACAGCCATGCCGAATTGACACGCCAGCTGTGAAAACCTTTGGGGTTGAATTATTATTATTACTCTGGTAGCTCGCTCTGTCTCTTTTTTCTTTCTTTTCCCCCCCCCCCCCATGGCTTTGAATCATCACCAGCTTTCGCGGAGGGTCGTGTGCCAGCAGCTAATTACAAAGTTCCAGCCCCGAGTGTGTGCCTGCTCTGGAGATACGCCAGCCAGTGAGTGAGGGCTTGAAAATCACTTTTAAATGGACCAACTGGTCTACCGGGTGCATCTTTCACAGGCGGATGGAGCTGAAATTGGCAGGTGGGCTCGCTGTTTCTTTCATTACCCCTGCCAGTTTCAACACTTACCGACTGATAAAGAGGTTTTCCTTCTATTTTTACACAGAAAAACAACAAGACATTCTTAGATACGGGCTTGTAAACCTTCAAGGGAAGGGTTTTTTTGTGTTTCGTTTTGTTTTTGTTTTTTTTTTTTTCCCTTGCTCTTTTTCTTTATTGCCAGGACCAATGGATCAGCGTCTAATCTGCTTCCGACTGCACTACTTGCACGGCGATCTCGATGTGCTCAGAGGATTATCTTCGGAATCCTCACACACTTAGATGATTCATTTCATCTTCAGCATGTCAACCCACGTGGCAGACGTTTTTGCCCAAAGGCGTTTCCGGAGTCTCGGCGTATTACCTCCTTGGGATTATATGTCTGGAACATAGAGCAGCCAATTTGGAATGATGGTAATAATCTCTTGCAGGCTCACAAAAAAGTAAAAAAGGCATTGAACCCGGGCAGCGCTCGGCCTGATTTTCACACGAAACCACCCCCTGCTCTCTTCCGGCTAGAAATAATTTTACAATGAATAGATCATCTAATAAGAATACACAAGTGCCGTGGTTCCCCATCACATACAAAGCCTTCAATGCCAAGACTTAGCAGCTAAACTAATTTTGAAACTCAGCACCTTGTGCGGTAGCGCGTGTCACTAGCACGATCGTCAAAGTGCAAGTCAAATCATGCTGAGGGCTTCATCGCTGAAAAGGATCAGGGGACCTCCTGCCCTCATGGAACCTGATTCCGGGTTTGTGTTTAATTCCTGTGCTCCAAGAATATAGCAGTGGAGGCAAAACACAAACATAAGAAATAAGAGAATGCAAATGATTAATTTTTTTACTTGATCTGCAAAGGCAGATTTCCCATTCTGGGCATTGCCTTATTTATAGCCCCTTTATTTCCACCTGTTTAGGGGCGCCTGGGTGGCTCAGTCGGTTAAGCGTCCGACTTCGGCTCAGATCATGATCTCACGGTCTGTGAGTTCGAGCCCCGCGTCTGGCTCTGTGCTGACAGCTCAGAGCCTGGAGCCTGCTTTGAATTCTGTGTCTCCCTCTCTCTCTGACCCTCCCCTACTCATGCTTTGTCTCTCCTGCTCTCAAAAACAAAACAAAACAAAACATATTTCCACCCTGGTGGAGCATCCCTGGCGCTCTCGGAAGAAAGAGAGGCTTTCAGGACCGCCCCGACTGCACGAAAACTCTGATCACAGTAAACTACAAAGGTCACCCCAGGCTCAAGCTTTGGCAAGCGCATCATGACTTTCCACAGTGATTTCCGAACTTTCTATGTTTCATGAAAGCGCCTGGCCATCCATATATATGCATTTGCCCCAGGAGCACAAAGATAAACAAAACATCTGTTTTCAAGTAGGTTTAATCATTCTTCAGAGAATACCTAACGAGAAGATAGTGGTACTGAGATGCTCTGTTTCTAGTGTTGCTCCAGAATGATCTAGAACAATGCTTTCTGACTGAAATGGAATGTGTGCCACAGAGGCAGTCTCATCACTTTCTAGTCCCTTCATTACAAAGGTAAAAGAAAAAAGCGAAATTAATTGTAATGATAGATTTTATTTAACACTATTCTAAAACGTTATCATTCACCTTGTAGTCAGTATCAGCAGGTTAATGAGTGGTTTTACATTTTTTCTTTCCAGGTGTTTGAAATCCGTGGTCGATTTTACAGTTACAGCGCGGGTCGACCTTAACCAACTACATTTCAAGTGCTTGATAGTCACATGCGATGATGTTCTTGTACAGGGAAGGTCTAGACTGCAAAATACAAGTTTTGGACTTCATGGGACACATGTGATCAGTGTGCTCTCATGTACTTTATACGTTATTCATCTCGGTGTCACATTTTTATTGTTTACTACCTTTGTTTACAATTTTTTTAATGTTTATTTAATTTTGAGAGAGACACAGAGTGCGAGTGGAGGGGAGTAGAGAGAGAGAGGCACAAACACACACACACACACGCACACAGAATCTGAAGCAGGCTCCAGGCTCTGAGCTGTCAGCCCAGAGCCCAACGTGCGGCTCGAACTCACGAACCGTGAGATCATGACCTGAGCCGAAGTCAGACACTTAACTGACGAGCCACCAGGTGCCCCAAGAGGCTCTTAAATACAGAGAACAAACTGAGAGTGACTGGAGGAGTGTTAGATGGGTGGATGGGCGAGGTGGGGGATGGGCACTAGGGAGGACCCTTGTTGAGGTGAGCACTGGGTGTCGTATGTAAGACATGAATCGCTGGGCTCTGTTCCTGAAACCAAGACTACACTCTAGTTTAACTAACTTGAGTTTTCGAAAGAAAAGAATTAGGTATGAAAACAAATACATGCAGTTCAATCACAAACACGTGACTAATACAAACCCCGCGGCATAAAGCCCTAGGTCCCTACTGTGGTTTTGTGGGCCTTTCAACAACCGAACCCTGCCTTCTGTTCTGGCTTCCTTGCTCTCCAGTGTCCCCCAAACCGTCCCAGGATCTAGTCATGCTGGTTTATTTGCAGTAATCATACAGAAGCCTAGAAGACAGGTGTTTTTAACCACTATTATTTGCAGGTAAAGAATATCGAGAGATAAAGCTGGGAAACAAATCTTCTGATGCCTTTGCTGGGCACATCGCCCTCCACGGGAGGCAAGAAGACTCAGACTCCAGACTTTTCGGGAAGGGTGTCCTTAGCTGGTCAAACAATAGCTCGAGTAGCCCAACCAAGCTCGGAAACTGCTCCTGCTCGTCATTAGTTTGCTGCTCTGTAGGAGGCAAACACAATATTTTATTGCAAGCATTTGACTTGCATTTTGCAGCAGGATACCGTACACGTTCACCAAATACGCAGAAGCAAAGAATTATGGTTTTGTTTCCATTTCAACCTGTACTGAGTGTTTAAACTTCTGTTATTTCAAAGGCTGATCAGTCTAAGAGCTTGACAAGGTAATTCAAGGGAATGCTACAATTGATGCCTTTGAAACTACTGTTGTGGCTTTGGGCTTTCCTCCTGTTGTTTCCAAAAACCTAGTATTTTATGTGGGTGAATAAAGAGTTGTTTTCGTTTAGGAAATTGCTGGTATTAAAGGAACGAGTCTCTTGGTTAGCAAATATTTTAAAGGAGAGATCATGCAGTGACATGTAGAAGCCATTTCTTCACTCTTGAAATGACAGTGACTTTCTGATTGTCCAACCTGTTTGCCTTCGTGCTTTTTCATGATTCTTTCCAAAGCCTACTTTATGCAGCCTGTCACCACCGATAAGGAGTGACATCACTACATCAAGATGTAAAAACACTCAGTTCTTTCATATACCATGATTAAGCATGCCTTATCTATCCACGGACAGTAGTTACCTATGAGATTCTTTTCAGAAGGAGAATAATTCTCAGAATAATTCTCAGTACTAAAGAGAGTGACTTGACTCCAAAGCCTAAGGGACTTGCTCTGATTCCCCTTCCAGGTCTTGCATCAGACTCTCTCAGATCATGGGGCTTATTGGCTCACAAGACCCATGAGGCAGGGCAGTGGGACCTGCTGCTGAGCCTTCAAAATTTTCATTTTTGCTTGGTTAGTTGGTTGGTTTTACCACAGGCCTCACTCAAATTATCAGTCTTATTGGTTACTATAGATAAGTAGGTCAAAGAAGCATGCCCAAATACAGGATGCGTTGCCTCTAAAATCCAAAAAGGGCCACCAAACATTGTATTTCTTTATATATGGTGTCCAATGCAATATGTACCAATGTATTTCTCACTTTCGGAGAGGTCTCATAAAGACTCCTGAACCTCAGAATCTTCACTGGTGCGGCAGGTCCCTGATTCATTGACCCCTTGACTTACATAAAACTTGCAAAGGCATCAAAGAGATGTCCTACTTTTTCCTGACTGGGTCTGGTTATTTTAATTTCATCAATTTAATGGATATTTATGATGTTCTGTTGGTTATCAATACAACCTAGTTTCCTCCAGACCAACGCTGTCCAATAGAAATACAAAATGAATGGTAAACACGAGCTATATTTCCACTTAATATTTTCTAGTACTCCCATTGAAGAGTAAACATATACAGATGAAATTAGTTTAATGTTTTATGTGGTCCAATGCATCAACATGTTATTTCGATACGTGACCAATATAAAAAGCATGAAGAATATTTAAAATTTTTTCATACCCAGTCTTGAAAATCTGGTATGTGTTTAATTCTCACAGCACATCTGTAATTGTACCAGCTACATTATTAGTGGTCAAGAGCTGCATGGGGCCAGTGGCTACCAAATCGGCCAGCACAGGCTTAGGCAATATGATGACAAACGGCAGAGTTGCCGATGAAGCTCTTCCTTTTGTCTTTGCCACATTCTGATTATCAACTGATATCAGCGGGGAAAATACAGTATTTGAGAGTAAATCGGTATCAGGGGCTATGTTTATTTCTGCAATAAAGAATAACATCTGGAATCACAGGTGCGATTGCATCATCACCTGATAAGGTTTGCAGCAACAGAGAATCTTTCCCCTTGATCCGTCTGGTTTTGTATTGTCTAAGAAGGTAAATTAAATGGAAATATGGTAGGAACGACTACTCCTGCACCTCTTAATTTGTTGACGGTAGCAAAAACTCTGTGGTTTCCTTAGGAATGTGGTATCACCTTTGGTTTCCTATCTTGTAAACTATCGTGATGCTAAGCATGTCTATTCCCATTATATCTTTGGGGTTTGGGGAAGTAACCACAGGATGGGTCCACGCTCCTACTGGACTCTCTCTGGGATGAACTCAAGTCAACACTCCATCCATCACATGACTTCCATAAGCTCCCACTGTGACCAGTGTACTACAGCGGTATTTCCAGTTTCTGGTTATTAGCAACAATTTACACCCAGTAATAATAATCCTTAGAAAATCTGTGTATTTCCTTTTTTGTAAGGCAGTCACCCTGATAAATGGCCAAGGCCCCTCTAGAGAAGGTTTGTGAGAAGAATCACCATATACAGAATCCTGTCTCAGTTGGGCTCTCATCTAAAAACTGACTTAGGTCGGAGAACTAAATAAATCATCATGGATCTCCACGACCAGTCCATTGTGACCCACAGAGAGGGAGCCACACTGGAAGGGGTAACACAGACCCCAGGTTCCCTGTCCTTCCTCCCCTCAGTCTCTTCTCAATGTTTCTTCTCTGCAGAGGCCGACAGGAACCCAGAGTGCAGGTGAGCCCACTGACGCAGCCAGTACAAGTCAACCTCCCAACAACCAGCAGGGCAGAGAAGGGTGGGGAGCACACCTGGAGAGGAAGATGGAGGATTGCTAGAACAGTCCCCGAACACACATACAGACACATATGTACACTGGAGTATCTTTTTTTTTTTTTTAACACAAATTAATTTACTATCGCCGCTTTTACTCAGTGTGCACCTCAGAGGCCATTCTATATTGATACACAGTAAAGCTTCGTACTTTTTAACTACTGCATATTATTATCATCCACCTACATGAAGGATACATCACAATTTATTTTCCTGGCCCCCTATAGAAATAAGATTGGTTCCAAGCTTTTCCCATCGCAAATAATGCTTCCATGAATATCTGTATAAATATGTCATTTTTACACACGTGAAGGTACGTGTGTAAAATAAATACCCAGGGTATTTTAATTTATAATTTTGATAAAAACTCCTGAAGTGCATTTCGCACTGAATTCTCTTATTGTTGAGAGCAGAGCTTCTCACTGAGGATGGCACAGCATGTTGCACGGCGGCTTATAGGTGTGTCATCAGTCTCAGGGTGGACGCAGGGGCTCGCCTCGGCACTGCGTTTGGTATGTAAATATCATTTTCTCCGTGGCTCGTGATGTGAAAAGACGTCATGTTAGACATCTATTACCTCACCTGGGCAGAGATGAAATCATTACATTTACGTGATATCAGCCCCCTTTTCTTTTTTACACCACCCAAAGGTCATTGATTATATGATTGCATCTGTATTCCCTTTATGTATTTCCTGATGGATGTGGCAGATCGGTCCTACCTGCTGTCCTTCTGGCTGTTTCTCTGGGTTACAGTGACTGAAAAGCTGAAGTCTCTGTTTTCCAGACTCCTCTGTGGTTACCACTCCAGATGTGATTGGGATTTGACAAAGCGGATGCACTCTTGTGTGCGCCGGGAGGCAGAGGTGAGACGGAAATTTCACCTCTGCTGTTTCCGTTGGCAAGCGTGGTGGTGTTGCATGGATTTCTGCAGCAGCCCAGTGTCTGGTGACCAGTACTGCGGAGGTCATGAAGAAGGACACGGGGTATTTATTCTGCTGGTGGGGACCACAGCATAGGTGTGGGTTTGGACCCGGGAACAATAGCTCTGCTCAGAGTGACTTTTTCCCCAAGATGGCTTCTTAGTTTTTGGTGGCAATGTGGCTCGGGGGTCAGTAGGTTCCTGCTCAGTTCTCTTCTTCTCCGAGCCATTTAATACACTGCACTACATCTTTGTTTTTGGATTCCACTCCATTTTATTGCCATTCGCTTCATCAAGTTTTTGAATTCATAAAAACCCATTTGGGAGAAGTTTTCATCATTCTCTTCCAGCATTTTTCTAAGTGTTCTTCATCTTCAGTTTGTTTTCTCTACTCCTTTTCTCTCTTCCTTAAAAGAAAAAGAATCTATTGGTGCTTTCTACTCTAGTTAGAGTTTTGAAGAAGAAAGTTTTTCTTGGGCCGGTGGTAGCGGGCAGTTCTGATGAGGAAGGGGTCAGGGCTTTTAAGGCTTTCGAGTTGAAGGCTCTTAGGAAATCTCCCTGGTACACGACAAAGTTCCTTAGGACACAGACTTGTGTGAGTGGATGAAGAGTCCCAGCCACAGTGGCCAGGAGCGCCATAGCTGCTCCTCACACAGAGACGTGCCTCTCTTGCCTCAGCAACACACACTGCTTCCTACAAATATGGTGTCTGCCTCATTTCTTCTTCAATCCTGCTTGGCGAAATGAGTCTCAGGAACACCGCACGGCCAGTTTGTGTGCCAAGTTCTCACTGCTTTGAACAACAAATATATTTTGTTTCAGCTATTTCTCTTAGAATAGGATACTCGCTTTGGAAACCTGAGTGCAGAACTGTGCTCTGGGTATTTTGTTGGAGCTCTTCAAGCTCAGGCATCTTCTCATTCTACCTCTGCTGGCCTCTCTTTCTGCTTATGGTCATCCTTCCTTAACTATTGTGGTTTGAGCTTACAGAGATCTTTCATTTCAATTGAATATGGAGGTTTTCTTTTTCTTTGTGTTATTAGTAATTTATGCCTTTAAGAAGAGGTAGCAACGTCTGTATGTGTGCATTTTAGTATTGGGATACTACATTGGGAAATCCTGGTTGTGCTGTAACTGGAGGCAGGGGACATGGTGAGGACACTAAAAATCTGAGATGGAGAGAGTGAGGAGGTAATGGGACCACGTTCTGGGGGAGGCAGAGAAGGGTCTAGGACAGGTCTAGGACCACGCTGTCCCCCACCTTTTCACATAGAGCGTGTCAGAATTTGTGCAGTGTATTGGAAAAAATGCATAGCGCTGCTCATACTAGACAGCACCAGCCTAAAGACTTTCACCCCATGCCTCCGTGAAACCGAAGAGATCAGTATCTCAGCACCCTGTGACCATCTTCAGCTCAATAATTTGCTCCAGGGAGGAGGCACCGAAGAACAGAAGTTTAGACTTGGTGAGAGATGTAAGATAGCATTCTCTAAATTGGGACATGAGCAGAATCACAAAAGTAGTAAAAGAGATTAATTTTAAGACAGAAGGGAGACGTGGGATTTTTAGCGACCATTACAGGATTAGCTGAATCTGATTCGAGGGTTCCACAGATATCGTGAAAAAGCAGATCACTTTACATACATTTCTTCTGCAGTAATTGTAAAATGACGTGGAGAATCGATTTCTTCATCCTGGGGTGATTCTGCCCCGGGCACATGGGCGAGTGTGTGGGTGACACAAAAGGGAGCAGGTGGAAGGGAGAAACAGGAAGTTCAACCCTTTATTGCCAACCACTGAGCCATTCGGGGAGTGCCAAAGACCAGAGGAACAATGACAGATTTGGCATCAAATCCGATTTCTCTTCACCCACTCAATCTGCTGTAGGAACGCAGTATACAATTTGCTAGTCACTGAGTGCCTAGAAGGGAAATACAGAATGGGGAGAGGAAAATCTTTAGCCATGGTCTGATTCCTCTCTGCAGGACTGCTGTTCATGTTTTACCCCAAAGTTATTCTTCCTTTTTTTTAAACCAATACAAAATAACTGTTGTGTGTTTTTTTTTAATCAGTCTGGATTAATCTTCACTTAGAAAAATCTAGCCTATGTGAAGTCTATTCACTTTTTCCCATACAACATAACTCAGAAGAAGCCAATCACAAGCCTCAGATTTAGGTCTCATAATTCCTAGTCACTAGACACCAGTGGACCCAATTGGTCACTATTTTGAGTGAATTCTCATCATATTTTCCATTGTACCATTATTATAAAAGTGATATTTTATACATCATGCTTTCCTTCTTAGTTTTTAAATTTTTTCTCAGTATGCAAGGATTGATTTCCATCTTATAATTGCTGGTAATGTCAGATTTTCAAACCTGAATAGCCTTAAGATGGTTAACCTACATCGAGTGAAACATTTTCAAGTAAATATTAGAATTTTTATTCGTAATCATCCAAAAAATTAGGCCAACGATAAAAATGAATAAATCGACAATCTAATATTAAATTCATGGTAAGAAGCATGAAACTCTGTAATATCTGAAATTAACCGATAAACCAGAATTAATTACTCATCTATGGGAAAGTCATTGTTTCAACGGCACGTTATTGTGAGAGTTAGGAGAGGTGAGTTGTAATTTTTAAAAGAGGTCATTAGCAAGAAATGCTAGAAAATATAGCAGAGCCCATTTCTTATTTGCCATAAGTTTATCATGGTGAAGTTTTTATTTTACTATTAAGTTACAGATGCGAAACTGATGTTTAACCAACAAACATTGTCTTCATTCCTATGGCATCAGTAATATTTTACATACTGTTTTAGCTGATATTTTTCATACATATTACAAGAAAAGCCTTTTTACTTGTTTTAATGGCTGACCGAATTTTGCACATTCTATAGCAGAAGTAGAAAAGAGCCATCTTGTCAGACAGGGCAAAGGTCTCTCGTATCCATATGCTTAGAGGAACTTACATTCCATGTTAAGGGCTTCCATTTTATAGTCTCCATGACACTGAAAAATAGTTACATATTTACAGATGAAAAAAAATTGCGACTTAGAGAAGTTCAAGAACTAGTCCAAAGTTTTTTATTTTATTTTTAAAACAATTTTTACTGTTTTTATTTATTTTTGAGAGAGAGAGACCAAGTGTGAGCAGGGGAAGAGGCAGAGAGAGAGGGAGACACAGAATCCGAAGCAGGCTCCGGGCTCTGAGCTGTCAGCACAGAGCCCGAGGCGGGGCTCGAACTCATGAACCAGGAGATGATGACCTGAGCCGAAGTCCGACGCTTAACCGACTGAGCACCCCAGCGGCCCCAAGAACTAGTCCAAGGTTAAAGAGCAAAGACACACATACCGTTTTGTTCCACTCCAGAATAATGGTTCTCAGAAATTCTTATTTTGACGGTTGACGTGGCAACCATGAAAACGTGCCACTCACATATCCTGCAGAGAGCTGCACAGTTGCCCGAGGCCCTCATTGCTACCCCACCGAAATCTGTCCCTGTGTTCCTTAGAATCTCCTCAAAGGGGCAGTTTGGGGTCTCATGAGCTCTCTATCGACCTGGCCAAAAATTTCTGGGAACTGCACTACAGTCCAAGAGGCTTCCTAGCCAATCCCCTTCCTTCCCTCTCTCCTTCCACAGGCGTCAGACCTGAAGTGTGGGCTGAAAGCAATCCCACTTTTTCCTGCTCCTTCTTTCAATAAATTTCTTGCAAAGATCATCCCGTGTTTGTGCATGCTTTGTGGCAGACACAAACTAACAGGAGATGTACTGGGGGGGGGTCAAAACAATAGTAAATAAGACGAGAAGGGGGCAAGCTCACGCACCATCTCAACATAACTGTACCATCTACATCAGCCAGACGCCCAGCATGGGATACAGGGAAAATCATGTCTATCTTGTTATCGGAATTTTCCTCATCCTTCCCTGGTAAAAGCATATTCAGGTCCAAATGTGTGGGTGTGTGGGGAGTACCTTGGTTGGGTAAATGATGAGCACTTATATTGTCTTGAAGAGAGTTAATGACCTAAAAATCATGCCCGCCAGGATTACGCTGGGGCCCAGCCTCAGTGACAACCCTGGGACAGGATGTCGGGGTTCCTTCTTTCCCTCCTACAATAATGGTATTTGATTGAGGCTTGAGACGATAAATCCCTTGCAGGAATCTCACATGGCCCTGACCTGTCTATGAAGTTCTAAATGGACAACACACACTCGTACTTTAGGCTTTGCTGAATCATCCATATACCCTCATAGTAGAGCACACTTAAGGGGCGTTTCCTTTTCTCTTGTGATTTCCAGTGAGACATCCTACCAAGGGTTACACAGACCATAACACTAATGATCTCCGGTGAGTAGATTTCCTTGATCATAAATATATGCCAAATAGAACAATAGATTAGTGATGAGTCTTCCTCAACAGGTTTTACTCATTTAGGGAGCCTAAATACAAATATATGTATATAACTTATTTCTCTGCCAGTGTCACTTGTAAGGCATCCTTTGGAGCTAGGAATCCTTCCTTTATACCTGAAATTGATCGGATTGTAAACTGAGGAAATTTTTCACTAAGTGGCACCCTGAAAAACATTCATCTCTATCTCTATACTGGTTGAAGTCAATTGGAAAAAATAAAAACAAAAACAAAACAAACAAAAAGACCCAGCAAGGGCCAGCAGATACATCGAGGATTGAATTTCTAAGAATTTGGATAAAGGAAGCTGGAACTGGATAAGCAAGAACTTACTGGTATGGAGACACTTTCTTGGGACATGACATGAGAGTTACACCCTGGCCGGGACCGAGGGAATGGGCAAAATCACTGCTGGAGTGGCCTTTAGAAGCCTGGTGAAGGTGATGTCCAATGTCAAGCAAAGGGAAGACGCCTTAGGTGCCCCGTCAGATGACAGAGGAAGAAATAAAAAGCTCAGAGAGGAGAGGGATCTGGTACATCTGGGATTGACCCTGAGCAGGAGAAAAGAACGTGAGCAAGCTTCGTGAGCGGGCAGCCCAATTGCCCATGTTGCCCACCGTGGATTTATCGGTGCCCTCCCCCAGCTCACACTGATGGCCGTCCGAGCGCAGGTTCCCGCATGACGAAGGCGGAAGAAGACATGGCCAAGCCTGGCTTGTGGACACGTCCCTTATGCCTGTGGGGGCAAGCTTAAACTGACGGAGACCTTGTCACTACCACGGACAGGAGTCTTGAAGGAGAGCGGAGAGGGGAAAAAATATGAACGGACAGAGGCGCGAGGAGGGCTCCTGGTCATCACTTTGAGTGGAAGGAGACGTAGTCCAAGGTAAAATCATATCCAGGCACCTAGGAGGTGGCCAGTGGCTTGGCCTGTAAGCGAAAGGAAAAGGAATGGCAGGTGTGAGGATAGAGACACACCGACAGACAGAAAAGAGGGGGCACAAAGAGCAAAGATTTTTGTATCACCTCTTAACACCCTGCCGAAAACAGCCGCCAGAGAAGAGTCACTGAGCAACCAAGTAGACAAAATGCTATGATTAGTTGGCTGCGGCCAGACTTTGTCACTGGTACCTTGGAATCAGCGTAAGCAGCACGACGGACGGATAAGCAGGGTGGCTTACGTGCTGGGAGAGATGGAGGCTGCTTATGGGCCCAAAGGCGTGGACTCCCACTGACCGAGGCTGAACTAGCTCCCGCTCCCTCTAAATGTCCAGTTGTCAGCAGCAGAGACCAAAGCCAAGTCCCTGATATGAAATAATTAAATAACTATGAAATAGTTCCCACCTGAATGGACCGCCTAGCCTGCCCTGGAAGGGCGGCAATTTATCCTCAAACGAGACCTACTTAGGGAACGGGTTTGGGTTGCCTGGTGCTCATCTTCAGTCAACACCCTGTCTGGTGCCGACATGCGGCCTGATTCCCAGGCACAGAAGCCCGCACGACACAGTGTTCACTGAGGGCACCTGCTTCACAGCGTGCGCCTGCGGTCATGGGACCTCCAGTCACCTCATATACTGCACTGCCTGGAGGCGGTGAGCTTCACAGAGTACTGGAACAGTCTTCTAAAAGAGAGCTGAATGCCAGCTTCAAGGCAACACTTTGAAGGGATAAGGCGACGTTCTTCACAGTATGATATACGCATTAAATCAGAAGCTTCTATATATTTGTTTCCCAATAGGAAGACTATGTAGATCTACTCTCCATCTCTCCCAATGGCCCACTGGGGGTTACTGTGCTTCCCATTTCAGCAACTCTGGGCTGAAGGTTCTGGTCCCCAGAGGCTCATGCTCTTATAAGAGGGCAGAGCACAGCTCTTTTGAACTGCAAATATGGCTGATGTCAAGGAGCTTTGGACTCCTGGTGCTCAGGGTCCAGTAGAAAAAAAAAAAGAAAGGAGCCACCATTGTGGCAGGAGTTACTGACCTTGATCTACAGGAGAAAGAAGGCTGCTTTTGTACATGGGAGTAGGGTCATGCACTTGGATGCCCCTGGATTTCCCCATGGTAACTATGAATGGACACAAGGCAACAACTTTGGCCTGAAAAGGTGCCAAGGACTCAGAAACTTGAAGAAGGAAGGTTTTGTTGACATCACCAGGGAAGCCACCGAGACCTGTCCAGGTGATGGTGGAGGGCAAGAAAAATGCAGGATGGTTCATGCAGGATGGCAAGGATGAGAACGAGTTGTAGCCCCCAGACCAACGGTAGCAACGGGGGCTGTAGTTCCTCCTCCATAGAACCATGGAGAAGTTAGTTCCAAACTTATATGGAGAAGTCCATCTGTGTGGGGAAAGTTTAAACTTGGGCAGGCATGAAAATGCAACACTCAGGACACCTGCTACAGGGGACACAGGTGCCTGATGGCCCCAGCTGCCGGATCCGCCAGTGAGCTCTGAAGCCATACTTCTGCTGATGATCTAGCTATGAGCGGGTGTGGTGGAGGAGCAAGCCTGTCCCACCATGCTGGGGTGTGGGGAGATGTCCAGCAACAACTAGCTCGAGGATTCCATATTGGCGTGGGCCAATCTTTCTCAGAACCCTGCTGCAGTTCGAGTCTCTTTGGGCCCAATGTTTTCCTCCCTACCTCCTCCCTGCAGTGCAGTCCTTCCTCCCTTAAAAATTCTCTTGCACTGGGGTACTTGGGTGGCTCAGTTGGGTAAGCATCTGATTCTTGATTTTGGCTCAGGTTATGATCTCAGGGTTCATGAGTTTGAGCCCCGAGAAGGGCTCTATGCTGACGGTGCAGAGCCTGCTTGGGATTCTCTGTCTTCCTCTTTCTCTGCCCTCCCCCGCTTGCTCTCCCTTTCTCTCAAAAATAAATAAACATTAAAAACCAATTCTTTTGCACTGCTGATCCCATTTTGGGTCTGCTTCTTAGAGGACCCAAACTAAAGCAATAGAATTAAAATGTTATCTGTTCTCATTTTTTTCTTCCTTCTACATGTTGATGTTATACTGAACAAACTCGCCGATCATATCTAAGGTATATCTTAAATGTAATTATTCATAAATTAAAGTACTGGTTTGGGTGAAAGCATATAAAGATATTTATTGATCTGTAGAGGATCCTCTGGTTTGTCAGAGCATATAAAGATAGATTCCCAACAGATTTGTGGAGAAGGATAGCCAGGGGATTATCAGAATTGTTTTATGTTGGTCAGGGTTTTATTTTTTAAGTCATATATTCAGTCACTTTAATTTAATCCATCTAGATACTGTGCTTTTAAAATTCACCAATGGAAGCAATGTTGACTTCCATCCACGATGTTGTAACCCATGACTTCCCAGTAATTATCCATAAGTGCATATAACCTGTAGTTCAAGTGACTTCTCCCGACTGCCAAAGTGTGTACATAAATAATTCCTGAAAAAATTCTTTGTACTCTGATGCTAATTGTTATCTCTAACTCCTTTTGTCTCAAAAAGTGGGAACTATGATACATGTTTTCCCAATTAATAGTCCATAGTTGAAAAAAAAAGAAAAAAGAAAGCAGAAACAAAAACAAGAAACAGTTGAGAGCCATTCTGTTAGACCGGGAGCAAGTTAATGCAATAAATTGGGAGGAAAAATTTTTGTAGTATTAGTTTAGTGTTAGCTGCAATTTTTTTTCTTAGGTTTTCTTTCTAATATTATCAGTTACCTTCATATCATTTTATTTAACTTTTGTTTCTATTATATATGCTTTTTAAACGATTTCCGGCTTTGCCTTTATATCAGCAGAAGTATTTGTTGTGTGAATTGCTTATGGCCTTGTGAGTACGGTGTCTATGCTATTTTAAGCTGTTGACTTAATTGTTAAAAGGTACTGTGCCTTCATAAGTACCTTATACCTTATACATTTCCTGATTTTTTAAGATCTGAGCTTTTAATAAAGCAGCATACACTTTACTGCAATGTCACTCCAAACATCAATATCCAGGAACCATCAACAAAGAAATGAAAAAAGGAAAACCCTATCAATTTTAAAATCTTCATTTAAATATTATTTTTTGATAGTTTTGAAGACTTCTTTTTTTAAAAAAATCACCCTTCTTCACTTATGAACCTGTTGTTTTAAGTAAATTATTTTTAATTGCTTTCCTTAAAGAAATCGCATGCTAAGTAGACTAGGACGTATGAATGTGCCTTCATTCTATTGTCTTCTGGAGTTTCTACTAACCCCTCCTTTTCCAAACATGCCCTTATGCTGATGCGGAAATACTGAAGTTTTATTTTATAAGAATGAGGAAGAAAGATCCCATTCCTCAAGCAGGAGATGCCTCTGTCAGTTCCAGATAGAGATTATACCTCTGTATGGACTGGCCAAGTAAAGCACGGTGCTCAGAAAAGAACTTCGTGGGAAAAAATTAACAGGGAAACAACTTTAATGCTGGTATTAATGCAAACGCTGAGAAAGAAGACTTAATAATAGATACGTATTACTTCCTGAATCCAGACTTAATATTGAGAAGTACTTCATTCAGATAATTTTTCTTGAGATATAACAATCACGTTTGCTTTCCCCCAACAGCCCCCACAGATATCTTTATTGTGAGGATGTATGGACTGAGTTACCCCATCAAGTGTTCTTTTCTGACTTTATGTACTGTCATTTTTCAATGCTTCTGAAGACTCAACGTAGAATATTAATATTCGAGTTCAGGTTTCTGTTTAAAACATGACGCGCCCCTTCGGTTTGATGAGTTGTAGATTACTTGCCCGCTCTAGGACCTCAAGAGTATAACGAAGAAAACTCACCGCGAAAAGTTCTACTTTCTTCCAAGAGAGAAGTAGGTAGTATGGATGGTTGGGGAGGTCATCACTGTCACCTCCGATGAATGTGGTCTGGGAAGGGGCTCCACCTTTCCAATCACGAAGCATTAACCGTTTTCATGCAGGACAGTAATTAGCATTTAGTGTGTTTTCTAGATGACCACGTATAGTTAGATAGCATAGATATGATCCGTAGGCAGAGTGTCAGAAATATTTTAATGAGGCTTGCGTAGACTCATTGTAGAATTGAATGTGATGAAGCCTCTCCTTCTACAATTTCACCAATGTCCTGGCTCCGAAGCAGGTTGGCCAGCCAGCTCTGAGTAGTATTATTGATCAATATTCTCTCAGATGGACTTACAAAAACAGTCTCCACAGGCCACAGAGACTCCTTCCTTCTTTGTGTCAATGGCGTATACACTCGTGCACATTACTTGGTCAAACTTTCCTCAGGTTGTCTAAACACTTTTTTTTCTTTTTTATCTGCTTCTTGCCATTGAATTTTTAAAATGATCATTAAATGACAGCCATTTGTGGTGAAACAAAACTTACAGATTTATAAAGTGTGTTTAGTAAGACATGCTATTGGCTAAAAGAGTAAACAAATAAAATTGAAATCCCTACTCTCCAAACTCGACATGTGACCTTTGAAGGCTTGAAATCAAGTGTTTTAGAGAACCTTCTGCAGGGTTGGCTTGCTTTGCCAATGAGGTTCCTGACATGACAAAGAACTGGGGGGGAGGGGGACACCCTTGGATGGGCAGGCACCTGCCACATTTTCCCACCCACCCACATGGTATCTGGAAAGGCTAGCTCTTCCCTCATGTCCTCGACTTTGAGCCAAAGCTACAAGAAAAAGAAGGCCTATATGCAAACTCACGTTTAATGTAATCAAAATAAAATGAAATAAAAATAGGATGATTTGTCTACTATTATTTTTAGTGATTACAAAGACTCTCTTAAAATAAACACGAGATTATGTGTGCCTGGATTTTCTTAGGTAAACTGGCTTCATGTGGCATAGGCTGCTTGCTTTCAGCAACTTCCTTTAACTCTCAGTCAAAAAATGCAAAGTCATTTTTAAATCACGGCTATTCTGCTGACTGTCAGATTAGAAACTCCACAGAAATGTTATTTTATGTTTGTTGCATTTTGTTCACTTTCCTAGCTTTCTCTATCTATTTGGAGGCTACTGGTTTAACGAAAATGTATCTCTTTCTTTTTCTTCCTCCCTCTCTCTAATATAACAGCTTCTTTGCCTAAGGTCTTTTAAGTTCATTATATTTGTAAACAGAAGGTTTAGATGTAAATGCAAGTGTGATTTTGCATTTTATAAAGGCCAACGGCAATAATGAAATTAACTATTATGTAAATATTATGTAAATGTGTCAAGCAAGTGACCGTATGCTTTTCCTCTCACGTTTTACTTTGAAAATTCTCAGAGCTATAGAAAACGGAAAGACTGGTACAGTAGTAGTGCCACTAAGGTGAATACCTGTGTATCTTTTGTAAAATTTTATTATATGTGCTTTAACTTTTTTTCCAGATAGATAAGTGCTCAGGTACACACACACACACACACACACACACACACACATATGTGTGTATCTACATATACCCATACAAACATACATACATACTTTTTGCTAACAGTTTAAATATAAATGGTAAGCATCATGACACTTAACCTCTAAATATCTATTTAAATATCTCCTAACATTTTCTTACAAAAACAGTATCATTTTTGTACCCAAAATATTTGGCATTGGTACAGTATTACCTAATATGCAGTGGGTACATAAAATTTTGCAAGTATCCCAAAATATCCTTTATAAATCGTTTTATAAAAATCCACTACTGGGGCGCCTGGGTGGCTCAGTCGGTTGGGCAGCCGACTTCGGCTCAGGTCATGATCTCACGGTCTGTGGGTTCGAGCCCTGCATCGGGCTCTGTGCTGACGACTCATCAGAGCCTGGAGCCTGCTTCGGATTCTGTGTCTCCCTCTCTCTCTCTGCCCTTCCCCTGTTCACACTCTGTCTCTATGTCTCTCAAAAATAAATAAACGTTAAAAAAAAAAAATCCACTACCAAAAAAAAATTTTTTTAAGTGGGGGGGGCGCCTGGGAGGCTCAGTCAGTTAAGCATCTGATTCTTGATTTCTGCTCAGGTCATGATCTAACGTTTTATGTGTTTGAGCCCTGCATCAGGCTCTGTGCTAATAATGAGGAGCCTGCTTGGGACTCTCTCTCTCCTCTCTCTCTCTCTCTGCCCCTCCCTTGTTCTCTCTCTCTCTCAAATAAATAAGCTTAAAAAAAAAAAAAACTTAAAAAAAAATCCAGCTCAGAGCCTGGAGCCTGCTTCGAATCCTGTGTCTCCCTCTCTCTCTGCCCCTCCCCCACTCGTGCTCTATTTCTGTCTCCCAAAAATAAATAAACGTGAAAAAAAATTAAAATGGTCTTTTCCTCCATTTTGCGTCTCTGGGGATTTTGGGAGTCCAGTTTTACAGCCTGTCCCACAATCTAGACTTATCGAATTCTTTCCCTGCCTCCCGTGATTACATTCAGGTGAGAATTTTTGACAACGAGGCATGTACGTCCTTTGTCCTATGATTGGTAACAGCAAGCTTGGTCACCTGATTAAGATGGAGTCTTATCAGACCAGTCCGTTGTAAAGGAATGACCGAATTGTGGCATGATCAGCTTTTCATTCAACGCATATGCCCCTTCCAAGGTAGAACTTGTAAGAAACAGGTTTTCCTATTTTATTCCCACTAATCGGATACACAGATGCAGAGCCATAGGGGGAGGGCGGAGCTAAGCAAAGGGAAAAGTCTGGGCTCCTTCAGTCACCCCAGAGAGGGAAGGCGCCTACCCACCGGGACTCCCATTCTGGGACAGTGCGTGAGAAATAAGGCCTTGTGTTGTTAAGACTGGCATTTTTGGTATTATTATACCAAAATAATACCAATTTGGTATTATTATAAATAATACACATAGTTCCCCACTTTCATTACTTATTTTTGCATCCTTTTGACGTGCTGGTTTTCATTTGGATTTATTTTAATACTTGGGTTCGATGGCCCTCATAGCCCGGAAAGTCACTTCAGAAACTACACGGAAACCCACAGGGAGGAAGTGCATCGTTGTTGGTCCTGACTGCATTTCGATGCTGAGTTTTCAATGCCATTCACCCGCTGCAAAGGTTTTTGGTTGAAATTCCACTAGTAATTATGTCAATTGGTTGTTCTTGAAAACTAACAGAGAAGGTGTTCCATTTACCTTTTAACAAGTAGAATGAATATCCACTGCAATTTTTTGTTTGAAGTCTTCATAGAGGTTAGAAAACTCTTTCTAATGTTTAAGTCTCTATTCACAAATATTTTTATGATTAGCACAAACATTGTTTTCAGCAACTAATACGATAATGGAGGAAATATTCCCAGAAAGCCACTTTCAAAATTTTCTTTTTACGGTATGGGTTTCTTTTGAATAGTAGTAACGTGTTATGTATTTATAAAAAAAAATCACTTTACTCTTGAGACAGTGATTGAATGCATTTAATATTCAAAAAAATTGGTGCTTAGTAACAATGCTAATCAGCAAATGACAGAAAATATCTGCAAATTTGGAATGCCATCTTTTATTTTAAAAAAAGTAGCACGGTTAAGTTCAGCAACTCTTTATGACTACTCTGCCATGAAACAATAAGGAGTCGTGTATTTAAAACACGCGATGATCACTCCCTGTTTGGCTGTACGAGATTGCCAACCTTCCATCATATGTGAAAGGTCTTATTTTAAGATTTAGCTCTATAGATATAGATGTTGGCCTGCGGAACTCTGTGCCTTCCTGATTACAACTTCTTTGCTGCAATAACTCGCCTATGAATAACTCAGTGAATGAATATTGTAAGAGGTTTGAGCTCTGTAACTTTATCCTGATGTCCTTTTTTATTCCAGTCAAAGCAGCTACTTCATTAGTGGTTACACTTCGACATCTTTCCATATCCCGTAATTTTTTATTAAAGGATCTTTCACTTCTTATATCTTCTCTGGTACCTCTTTCCTTCCGTGATCCCCACCAAAAGTGATTTTTTTCTTGCATTTTATAATTGATTCATAGGCTACCAACTAACACGGCTATAACATGTTGGAAATCTTGGTATACTCCCAACTAACTATAGTTAGCATTTATCTAAAGCTGCAGAATTCATTCTAATACGTGCTGTTTCATTTTAAGGAATAGCTTCTTTGCCTACCCCAACAGCATGAGTATTTATTTACTCATGAAGGAATTCGCTTTCCTTTGCCTTCGTATTGTTTTCCATTTGTGACCCGGCCACTTTTATTGCTATAATAGGAAGAATGAATGTTTCTCCAACAGCATATGAGTGTTTGTCTTCAATGAGTAATATCTCCGAACTTGAAACCTGTAGCATAAAGTTGGGCTAAGTTTTATAAAATATGGACCGTGTATGAAATAATTTGAACTTGGTCAAAATATGCAGACATCTGTTTTTCTTAACCTATTTGTTCCGTTTTTGAATGCCTTGCCCATTTTTTTGGCATGACTTCATATCTGCTAGTATCTGAGGACACTGTACATACTTTAATAAATTTTTTATCATTAAGGATAGTGAGTGCAAATCTATATTCTAAACAGTCTTTCCGATAATGTAGTTTGTTTTTGTTTTGGGTTTTGTTTTGTTTTGTAGGGTTGTTTTTTTTTTCTTTTTGGTTGTGAGGGGTTTTTTTTGTTTGTTTTTTGTTTCTTGACATGGCTTCCTGTCAAATTTCCATTTGTCCTTCCCTATAGCATGGCCACAAAACACCAGATAAAGGAGAATTTCTCATCCTGTCTGACATTACTACTTTATCTTTGGTCTGTGGTCTCTTTGCTGGATTCTCTTCCAGGTACCTGTCCATTGTGTGAAAGTTCATTTATTAAAAGTACATAATAAAATGTCTAATTTTTTCTAACCTTGAATATTTTATGAAACACAAATGCCAAACATTTCTTGTTGTTTACACTAAAAACAAGGACAAAAAAAATCAAGATTCTAATTTTTTTTCCCATAACACATCGGATCATGTTACATCCCTTTGGTTGTATAAATCCTTCCTGGGGGACGGAGTAGTACTGCTGACAAATTTAATAGCAGAGACTCCTAAACGTTGTTTTCTAGGACGACAACGAGAATCCACTTTAAATTGCCATCCCACGCACACGTACCCATAAAGGGGTGTTTTTATAGAATAAGACTGTACACCATGTGCTCTAATATATTGTTTCATCCCATTACCGTAGCTTTGGTCTAAAGTTCAAAAAAGGCCGCGTCATCGTGTTCTGCACACCACGGTCGCCAAGAGTGTAGCAGCAAAAAACCAAGTGTTCTGGAGTCAGACTGGCATTGGAACCCCAGCTTGGTCATTACGTAGCTTTGTGACACGCTGGAGCTTACTCAAAGCTTCCTCCTTTGGCTTGTTTCCTCCGCAACATGGGTAAAATTACAGTTACCCTGTGAGGGTTATGCTGACGAAATGAAGTAACATATGCGAGGCATGTCACACCATTCCCGGCCCAGAATGGGCCCCTAGTGAACAAATGGTAACCATTGTTAGTGGTAGTGTTATCACTGCAATATTCCTGGCTTTCTAATAAACAAAAAGATGGATGAAGAAGCCAGAAATGGGAACTATGGGGGCAGGGGTGGGGAGAGAACAGCAGTAAGGGTGTAGGACTAGCAGAAAGACAGAAGACAGAAACGTCAGTGTGGACTCATGATTCCAGTCTCTTGAACCTTGCCTTCCCAGGACTGCCCATGACTGGGCGGTGGGATTCTCTCTAGATTCTCCCACTACTTCCAGAAGGCCAGGCAGCGCCACGTGCATTCTCTCCTTCATCTCACAAGAATCCTGTAAAATGTAGGAGCAGACCCATTTCACCAACAGGAAAGGAAGTCTCCAAGACAGGAAGCTGCTGCCTACCAACGTGAAAATGGCGCACACCCTCGGGTCCTGGAGCTGTAAATTCCTCTGCCCTCTCGCCTTTTCCTTTCTGGACCAGGCATAAGGCGGCCGGCCTAGAAGGTGATCTATATACGAGTCACAATTCCTCCAGACACGAGGGGTCCTGTCTGCCCGTTTTCCTAAATCCACAAGTAGTCTGAGATGGTTACCCTACAAGAAGCCTATCTGGGGAGCGGTAGCGGGAAAATCTGTCTCCTGAGGAATTTGGAAAGGCTTCTGACCAAAGACGACCAGAGAGGAAACCTGGGGACTCGTGGGGGAGAAGTGAGCCAGCAGGTGGCGCCCAGACTCCCGGGGCTCCGCTTCGATATCTTGCCCGTTGATACTTACGTCTCCGCCATCTCAGGACTATCATGGGTCTGCACCTTCTTCAGCCTGCCGCCATCTTACCAAGCTGCGCATGCGCATTCTCCGCCTCGTTTCTGGTCTGCGAGCTGGAACCTCGTTGCGCAGAGAAGTGGTTACATCCGCGGGACTTCTAAAGCTTTCCCAGAGGTTTTCGGGTCTGTGAAATGTAATCTTTATCCAAAATGATAAAGGTGCTTTTGGATTTCGCAGTCCGTGGCCGCATCGATATCTCCTATGGACCTGATCTAACAATTCTGCAAATCCATGTGCGGCTAACTGGTATTTGGTTGTAATTAGTAAAGTTATTCTGAGATCTGATCTCCCAGGAGATAAGAGAGAGGGAGAGAGCGTCTTTACCGTGATTTATTTGTACGGTTCTTTTATTTGGACAAGTGACTAATCTGTCAGTTTACCACTCACAGTGGGACCTCTTCCACCCTGCTACAGTGTGACACCAGTGGTCATTTGTTCTTTTTGTTCTTAGGAAAACCCTGTCTTTTTCTAGAACTATTCAGCCTACTGTAAATTTCCAGTGTCTTGGATCTCTTCAAAGAAAAATACATACCAGTACTTTATAAGCATACCTATTTGATAAACAATTAAATCCCTAAATGCATCAATATCCAATTAAAGTTCATTAGAATAAATACATCTTATGATATTTCCTTTGACTATTAAAAGTAGCTCTTCCATGTTTTACTGTTCATTGTTTTCTCTTTGAATATCATTATGAATATGGAGGCTCATAGACACAGGTGCGAATTGTTATAATTAATGATAGTAACTTGATGTAATTCAAATATTTACAACTTAACTACAAACTGCCGCTTTCACATGGCGTTTTGTCCTTTCAACATTACCCTGGACCTTTTGTTAAAGTGTCTTTGCCTGTTAGCAATAATAAGGTATTTCTACTACCTCTGGATTCTTTCTCAAAATTCGCAAAAGGAAATCAGTTACTCTCAAAGAGACCAGGTTCCTTATCTGAAAAATAGTCCTGCAGCAAAGTGTATATTTGTGGTTTCACACAAATATTGTCGGCGGATTAGGCCACTCTACTGAGAAGGCCATAACATTTTTTTTTTCCAGAAAAAAAATATATGAGGACCCAAGTTCATAAGACTGTGACTTTAATTTCCAAATTAACTCTAAAATTATGAAGTTATATTTTTAAAGATTTGGTTTCAGGGGCGCCTGGGTGGCTCAGTCGACTGGGCGGCCGACTTCAGCTCAGGTCGTGATCTCACGGTCTGTGAGTTCGAGCCCCGCGTCGGGCTCTGTGCTGATGGCTCAGAGCCTGGAGCCTGCTTCCGATTCTGTGTCTCCCTCTCTCTCTGCCCTTCCCCTGTTCACGCTGTGCCTCTATGTCTCTCAAAAATAAATAAACATTAAAAAAGTTTTTTTAAAAGATTTGGTTTCAATATAAAAAATGCAGCTTACTACATCATTCAGATTTTTAACCTCCTACCTGTGAAAACATGAGTTTCATCTGCGTGAAGATCTGCTAGATTGACTAGAGAAATTCTCTTGTTTTCACTGTCGATAAAAAATACAATAGGGAGACCTGGGTGCCTCATTGGGTTAAGTGACCGACTCTTGATCTCAGCTCAGGTCATGATCTCATGGTTCATGGGATGGAGCCCCTCATTGGGCTCTGCTCTGACAGCATGGAGCCTGCTTGGGATTCTCTCTCTTCCTCTCTAACCCTCCCCCACTCTCTCTCCCAAAGTAAAGAAATAAAGTTAAAAAATATATATCATAAAAGAGTGAAATACACAGTATTTCCAAAAGCTTTGATCTGTCAATGATATGTTACATATATCTATTTAAATGCAACAATTTAGTATGCAATATGGAGGGTATCTTACCTGGCTTGATTCCTCTCTCAAACACGAGCCACGTAATAGAAAAGAAACTTCACCTATAGCACTGGGCTCTCAACATGCAACTGTAAAATGACAAAAAGCCCAAACAGACTAGAAAGGCAATATTAGCAAGAATCTTCCCATGCTAGAACTCAAAGCATATTTGGTTGTTGGCATTGTTGCTAAAATAGGATGATATCTGAGCAGTTTTGCTTCCTCTCAACACTGTTACGTGTAACATCACAAAGCCCAGTGTCTGGAAAATGATTCAGAGCAGACACACTGAATTACCAAGGAGTCTGCCAAGATTCTCTGGCATTTGGGACTTGGCAGCATGTTGCAAAATAAATTTTCTTAGACAATTCTGGTTTTCGCTGCATACCCAAATGTCTGAGAAGTAGTTCCAAATCTTCCTCTGGCCACAGGTTTTCCTCCGTGTCTTTTTTTTTTAAGTAGACTCCACATCCCGCACAGAGCCCAGTGAGGGGCCCGGGCTCCTGACCTTGAGATCAAAACCTAAACCGAGATTGAGAGTTGGATCCTTGCCCGCCAGAGCCGCCCAGGAGCCCCTCCACAGCTCTCGATCATACCTTTCCATCTGCCTGAGTTAAACCAGCACATCACACAGACTTGGGGAGAGATCGAATGCCATGCTTCCTTATACTGTTTTAGTCAAACTTTTCAAATTCTCTTTAAAAAGCTAACATATGTTTAAATGAATGTTTTTAAAAGCCAACCTGCCAAATATCATTTGGTCGATTTTTAAAGACTAGTTGTTTTTAGAGTAGTTGCAGGTTCACAGAAATCTCGAGAGGAAGTACAGAGGTCTCCCATGAACCCCTTGCTCCCCAAACAACCCTAGCCTCCCCCAGTGTCAACATCCCCCACTAGATGGTCTATTTTGCAACTGATGAACCTTCATGGACACATGGTCACCTATAGTTTACGTTAGGGTCTTGGTGTCGTCTATTCTATGAGTTCGGACAAATGTATGATGACATGTATCCAACATAATGGTATCATACAGGGTAGTTCACAGTCTTACAAATCTGTGCTCCACCTCATCTCCCTTTTAGTGCCTGGCAACCACTTTTTACTGCCTCCATACTTTTGCTTTTTCCAGAATGTCAAATGGTTGGAATCAGACTGGATGTAGCCTTTCAGATTGGTAACAAGGCTTTCACTTAGTAACACACATTTAAGTTCCCTCCATGTCTTTTCATGGTTCGAGAGTTCATTTCTTTTTAGTGTTGAATAATGATCTCGTTGTCTGGATGTACCACAGTTCATTTATTAATTCCCCCATTGAAGGACATCTTCGTTGCTTCCGTGTTTGAGGAATGACAAATAAAGCTGTTATAAACATCCCCGTGCAGCTCGACACGTCTCCAAAGGTGAGGGAATTAAAAGCAAAGATGAACTTCTGGGACCTCATCAAGATAAAAAGCTTCTGCACGGCAAAAGAAACAACCAACAAAACCTATTGATAGGCAACCAACGGAATGGGAAAAGATCATCGCAAATGACATATCGGATAAAGGACTAGTATCTAAAATCTATAAAGAACTTACCAAATTCCACACCCAAAAAACAAATAATCCAGTGAAGAAATGGGCAGAATATATGAATAGACACTTCTCCAAAGAGGACATTCAGATGGCCAACAGACACATGAAACGATGCTCAAAGTCACTCATCATCAGGGAAACACAAATCAAAACCACACTGAGATACCACCTTACACCAGTCAGAGTGGCTAAAATGAACAAATCAGGAAACTATAGATGCTGGCAGGGATGTGGAGAAGCAGGCACCCTCCTACACTGTTGGTGGGAATGCAAACTGGTGCAGCCACTCTGGAAAACGGTGTGGAGGTTCCTCAAAAAAATGAAAATAGAGCTACCCTATGACCCAGGAATAGTACTGCTAGGAATCTACCCAAGAGACACAGGAATGCTGATGCATAGGGCCACGTGTACCCCGATGTTCATAGCAGCACTTTTGACAATAGCCAAATCATGGAAAGAGACCAAGTGCCCATCAACTGACAAGTGGGTAAAGAAGATGTGGTACATATATACAATGGACTATTACGTGGCAATGAGAAAAAATGAAATCTGGCCATGTGTAGCAACATGGATGGAACTGGAGGGTATTATGTTAAGTGAAATAAGTCAGTCAGAAAAAGACAGATACCATATGTTTCCACGAATAGGTGGACTCTGTGAGACTAAGCAAAAACCAGGGGGAGGGGAAGAAGGGAAAGAAAAAAAAGACACAGAGAGGGAGGGAGATAAAACATAAGAGAGTCTCAAAGACTAAGAACAAACTGAGGGTGAGGGGGGTAAGGGAGGGGGGAGAGGGGGTGACGGGCATTAAAGAGGGCACATGTTGGGATGAACACTGGGTGTTATATGTAAACCAATTTGAAAATAAATTATTATAAAAAAATAAAAAATAAAAGTGTAATAAATAAATAAATAAATAAATAAATAAATAAATAAATAAATAAATAAAAATAAAAAATAATAATAACGAAAAAAAAAAAAACCTGTGCAGGGTTTTGTGCATGTATATGTTTCAACTCCATTGGTTAAGTACCAGGCAGCACAACTGCTAGATCGTATGATACGTAAGAATGTGTTCAGTCTTGGGCACCTGGGTGGCTCAGTCGGCTGAGCATCTGACTCGATTTTGGCTCAGTTCATGGCCCTAGGATCGTGGGATTAAGGCCTGTGCTGGGCTCCATGCTGAGCATGATGTCTGCTTAAGATTTTCTCTCTCTCTCTCTCTCTCTCTCTCTCTACCCTCTCCCCAACTCATGCTCTCTAAACTAAACTAAACTAAATTAAACTAAACTAAAATAAACTAAACTAAACTAAAATAAAATAAAAGTGTCTTCCAAAGTGGCTGAACCATTTCAAATTCCCACCAGCAACGATGGGAGTTCCTGTTGCTCCGAGTCCTCACCAGCACGTCTGACTTTGGGTTTGGGCCACTCTAAGAGGTGTTTGATGGTATCTCACAGTTATTTAAGTTTGCATTTCCCTGATGACATATGATGCAGGGCATATTTTCATGCGCTTAACGGCCATCTGTGTATCTTCTTTCGTGAGGTATCTGTTAAGGTCTTTGGCACATTTTTTAATTGGGGACATGTCACAGGTATTTCTCAGTTATCCCCCTTCTCCTCCTGGGCGGGAAGGATGGCTGGAGCTGGCTGGAATCCATCACTTCCTTTCCGCCAGGTCAGGTAGGCTCTGATGAAACCCCAACACGCAGGCCCTGGTTTGATACTTTCTCCTTAGGGTTCGTCTCGTTAGGGACAACAGAAAGCTCTGCTGTATTTCGAAAGTGGTTCTCCTTTTCCCTTCTCCCTGCCAGAAGCATGAGATTTTTTTCTTTCTTTCTCGTCCCTACTGTGAGAACTTGGTCAAGCTCCTGGAGGCGAAACTCACGAAATTTCTCCCTCCCTTCCCCGCCTCCTGCCCCCGAGATTAAACTAACCCTTGGCAATTTTAGCTCCAAGACCTGTCCAATCTGAGCCTCCAGTAATTCCTCAAGAGCATGGTAGCTTTTCCTCCCCTGCTCCAGTTCCCCGGGGAGATTTCAGCTCCTGAGTTTCTGCTCTGATAAGTTGCAAATCTCTGTTTTGGCTTATTGGTCTCTCTGATATTTGGGGGCAGTCCTTTGTCCTGTGACCTCCCTTCTCTCACAGGTCTAAGAAATATTATTTATTTTTCAGCGTGTTCAACTTTTTACTGCGACAGCGTGGTGGCTTCCAAACTCCCAACGTGTGAGACCACAAGCTGGACTTCCCTGGGTGAGTTTTCAAGTTGTTAATTTTCTACGCAGCAGATTCTCACGCGTCCCGACACAGTCACAACAACTGGAGTACGTGGCCTGTGATATTGTGATTTATGAAAAATAGGTATTGGGTTATTCAGATGGCCAAATATATATATTTTTATACGTATTTGATCTTCATCAGTTCCTTACGCACAACTCCTACACCCCTTGGATTTGCTGTGAGGAAGGCCATCGAGGTGTCTTTTGTTGTGCTAATGAAGGTGACTTCTGGACCCCTCCCAAGGGCTGGGACTTGTTCCCAGGAGGATCATCCAACTGTGTGATTACAAGTCCCCAGACCTCCAGGGGGAGGAGACGTTGAATCCGCCAATGGCCGATCCCTTAGTCAATCATGACCATGTAAGGAAGCCTCCATAAAAATCTAGAAGGACCAGGCTCCTTTGGAGCAGGGAACTCAATGGTGATGCAGGAAGAATGACAGTTCCAGAGAGAGCATGGAAGCTTCATGGCTTTTCCTCAGACCTCACTCTATGTGTCCCTTCCTCTGGCCATTGATTTGTACCCTTTATCGTATCTTTTAATACACTGGTGACTTCAGCATTTCTCTGAGTTCTGTGAGCCACTCGAGCACACTAAAAGTACCTAAGGAGGAGGTCATTGGAACCTCCAATCTGTAGCCTGTAGGGTCAGAAGCACAGGTTCTGGGGCTTGAGCCTGGCATCCAGAGTGGGGGCTTGGGGACAGTCTTTCACGACGGAACCCTTAACCTGTGGAATCGGATGCTCTCTCTGAATGGGTAGTGTCAAACTTTAGCTGAATTCTCAGATGTCCTGCAGGTGTCCAAGACTTGCTTGGAGATGTGGGGGGGGGGGAAGCCCTCCCCCTGTGCCGGAACTGGCCCTACTCGTTTCCTTTTCTTTTTATCACACGGTGACTATTTACTTCTAAGCTTTGAAAAAAATCATTATTTTGCAGGTGTCGATCATTATTGGAAGAAATCTTTATTCACATGTTTATAGCACGCCACGCAGAAGGGATCGTGTCATGCAAAGGTTTTTCCCCTCCAGACTGCATCAGATAACATTCGTTGGGCTCAAAGTACTGGTATCCCACGATCATATTTAAGGGTTGAAATGAGTGGTAAAGACGTTAGTATTAGCAGAGTTCAGTGAAAGGTGAAATGGGCACGTGCAGCACAGAGAGGGGCTTGCCAGGACTCTGAGAGATGAGAGAGAGAGGACGACAGGCATTAAAGATTTGGGGAGTAGCACTGGCAGTGAGCACGGCCCACCAGCGAGGCATGGGGAAGCTGGTTGAATCACAGGGAAGGGTTGAGTAGGGAAGAAAGTATAGACGGAGTCAGAAATATGGGACGAATTATGGAGGTCTATGTAGATGAGAAAGGGAGTTAACAGCCTATAGGTACTGTTTTGGGGACCAGTCCCTCTGCTGAGTGTGCTACATCTCTGTTCTGTCTCACCTCATCCTGTGAGGGAGGCAGGACGGACGAGGAAACCGAGGCAGAGAGAATGAGCAGCTTGCCTGCAGGCATAGAGCTCAGTGGTTTTCCCTGGAAACAACTAATTCTAAACCCGTATTATCTCACGCATGGAAATTTGTTTTTCATTTCGAGTATAAACAAGCTTATGTTCATTAAGATGTGGAAAATATTAAACATTTTCTGAAGTATACAAGAAAATTAATATTTTATGAAACAATTTGATTAAATAGGTCTAAACTAACTTGTGTGAACACTGAACTCACTCATTTGAAAAATGTCATGTAAACATTTTGTTTATGCGCTTGATATAATGTATCTTGAAAGCTTTTGGTAGTCATGGATGATTAGGTAAATTTAGGCTATAATTGGAGATAGGCTCTTCTCATGGAAACTCTCATATTTATCTAGCTAAATCGAAGAAATATTGAGATCTAATTACCAAGAGTGAAGTGAATTTCAGTGGGATTATAACTTCAGGGAGATCGTTCTTTGAGTGCTTTGCCGAGCCAGTTATAGGAGAAGAAGAGAAGGTGGAGGTTTGTCTTCCCTTCATGCCAGTCTCTCCAGAAATCAATTATCTGGTGGGATCACAGGAAAGAAGGGACATTTACCCCCTGGAAACATTATGATGCCTCCTGAGAAAATACACCTTCGACATTGTAATGGAAATAATAATTCAAAGAAGTTGCCCCCCCCCCAATCAAAACCAATGAAAACACAACCCTGCCACAAACTCAGGCATTTTAATTTGGTGAAACAATCAGCAATTTTGGTCTCCATAACCTGCAGTGGTCAGTCACGTCACAGTTGTCTGCTTTGACATCTCGTGCACATACAGGGTGCGGGGCGGTATTGCTGATTGGAGGGCACCAATGGTCCGGACGAGGGTAGATGGCTCGATGGGTTATTGGCTAACTCTCTTGTTTGACGCTTAATTTCTTAGTCAGCAGGAGGGATGGCCTATGGCAGCAATACAGTTGTCATGGTCTATTGACTTAGATCTTTATTCCAAAAGATAAAATGTGTACCAAAATGCCTCCGCCCATTTACTCTATTGATGGCTAATTCTAAAGGAAGTCAGCGTTCCTGGATGCGTCAAAGACTGCCCGTTGCCTAATATAATTCTCCTTATATTCCTTGATTTTGCTTATGGCAGAATATGCCCAACTAAATGTGTACATTCTCTGGCCTCCTTTGTAAGTTGGGGGTTGTCAAAAGGACACGGTTCTGGCTAACAAGATATAATTACAAGCCACTAGGGGAGAGAAGGTGTTGCTACTAGGTAAGCAGATTGGTGGGCATAAACCACCTTTTTCCCTTTTCCTATTCCCTTCCTCTTGATTGAAGCAAGAGAAAACCTAGAATTGGTCTCGTTCTTCAGACACAAGACTACGATTCTCACCCGACAGGTAATGGAGCCAAGAACTAGAAAGGGGTCAAGTATCCAATGACACCATGGTGCCCCCGCACAATACTCAAGCCACCTAACTTGGAACTTATACTTCGTGAGCCAAAAACTAACCCCCACTTTCGCTTAAGTCAAAATCCATTCTGCACAGTGTCACCAGACACAGGTCTACATTTAGGACAACTTGGACAATTATCAATTCAAAGCATAACTTCTAGCCTTTGTATTTTTTTTATACGAGACAGTGTGATAGCACAAACATATGCATCATGACAAATTTGGAAGAAGCCAGACCAAAGAAACAACTTACAAGAATGAAAACATGCGAGAAGACAGATTTTGTGTAGTTTCACTAAAAATTCGATGGGGTTGCCATCGAGTCCAATGGTGGTCAGTGTCCATACTGACCCCATTTGATGGCAATCCTAATGGGGAAAATGAGTCTTTACATAAGATTGTAAACAATTAGGTCTCCGATCTTCGAAATATGCACGGCCAAGAAAAAGAAATATCTCTTCTTTCGATAGAAAATAACATTATCTGCCAAAATCCTGGAGGTGAATGCCAAGAACTCGATGAGTCAAACTTTGCTGGCAAAAATAAGCGTACAAGTTTCAAAATTAATCCCAGTTTTGAAAAATGCTTGCGATATACACTTACTGTTTGTGATCGCTGGGAGCCTGACTATACCACTGAAGCCTAGCCTCCAAGAGTACTGGAACATAGAAAGTTCGATTCTAAAAGCAGAGGGACATGACCGTCTCCGTAGTTCACCCTGGATTCAGAGCGATATATTTTGCTCACACGGGAGAGCACCTCCCCAAGGGTAACCAATGTGTACAAGTAGGCTTACTGTGTGTCGATCGACCGGAAAGAAATCACACTCTCAGCTGACGGAAACTGACCAAAATTCTCTGATGTGAATAACAGTTTAAAAGCTATGCTTAGATTGAAATGGAAGCATCTTTTGCTAACATCTATCCACATACCCCCTTCCTCTTCCGTGTTCCTGGACCTTTGCATTAATATGATAATGACTCAGAGGACTTTTGGCTATTGAGTCAATCCTTTGTCTAATCACCTTCTTACACTGGTGTTCGACACGCAAGCCCGAATCAAAGCAGAGAAGCTCCGAACTGAAGATACAGAGTTCTAGAAGAGGAAAGAACTTCGTATGTCACACCCGCAAAAACTTCCAGCTAGTGTTTTGTTTGTCTTTTGTATGTGAAGTGATTGCAAGATAATTCTCCTGGAAAATGAGATTCTATTTCCTCCTTTATTCCTCACCTTTGGGTGCACGTTAGCATGCATAATGAAGTAGCAGGTGACAACTCATTCATACAGCAAACTTCCTCAGGGCTGAGAAGCATCAAGACACTCACGGGGGATACAAAGTGTAGGTCCTTGCTCATGGTGTGTTCTAATCACCGTCACTGTCGGAGTTTGTCTTTTTTTTGTTACTCTTAAATATTTTTATTATATTTGACCTTAATGGCCTAACTAGATAATCCCAACAACATTTCTATTCATTTCAGAATGCCACATTTCAAAAAATAACTTGGAAAACCAACTTGATTTCTTAGTCTCTTCTATTATTTTAAACACTCGCTACTTAATGCAGTGTTGGATTCTGATTATAGATACGTGGGAATGTTTTTCTAAATACTAAGGAGGTTCAACTAGTATTTTGATTTCTTTTTTATAATATTCAAGAAGGGCAAGACGAGGCGTGAATCCGGAGGTTGTAGAAAATGAACGCCTTTGAGCGGTGGCATGTGTTGAGGTCGTGAACCAGCTACAGTTTAGACTCCCCCCTTAGCAATCGAAATCATTCATAAATTGAGAAAAAACAAAAACAGAAACAAATACATGGAGATAATATTTTTGAGGGGAAGGAAGACTTCATTCTTTCAGATCTCAAAATTTAAAGTGCAGGCCGTCTCACGTGTGAAATTCTGGAAAATAAAACAAGCAGTTTTGAAAATCGCGACTGTTTTCCCATGCTTCTCCCTGCCTGGTTGGTTAATCCAAAGGGAACCCGACGCCTGCTTTTATTCCTTCTTCGGGGAACACTGATATTTCTGATAAGGAAGGCCATTGAGATTTCGCATGTTTGGAAATCTGTCATCAACTAACTAAGGCTATAACCCAAATCTCCTAATTTATATGACCCCTGAAATGTCTATAGCTCTTTGGGACTACACACACACACACACACTTGCTTTGAGAAACAGGCATTTATTGTAATAAGCTTAAATTATACTACATAAAACTACTAGTGAGCCTGGTGTCTTTGGTTTTCTCAAAGAGAAGGCTAAGATTTCCTTTAAAAATCATAATAACGGGGGTGCCCGGATGGCTCAGTAGGTTTAGTGTCTGACTCTTGGTGTCTGCTCAGGTCATGATCTCACGGTTTGTGAGTCGAAGCCCCCACATCTGGCCCTACGCTGACAGTGCGGAGCCTGCTTGGAATTCTCTCTCTCCCTCTCTCTCTGCCTCTCCTGCACTCTCTCTCTCTCTCTCTCTCTCAAAATAAATAAATAAACTTTAAAAAAAATCATAAAAATAAGGATTAGGCATTTACGGATTAAACTATAGTAATGAACGCAGCTCTATTTTAACACGTTGGTTTTGTTTCATTATTTTAGAAATTAAATTCTGCTTTGAAAATGATCACATGTGTTACTGCTGAAGAATAATATGAAATTAATCTAAAGTAATGAGGGAAGTGCAAATAGTACCTCCTCATTAAACGTCTCTAATTATTTAACATACCACACAGTGATGCGGTCAGCCTACGGGCAATTATGTTACATTTCAAAACACGGTACCGTTTTTGAAACTGCCGCAGCCCGCCAGGCTCCACTGCTCCAATGCTGAAAACATCAGCCTATAATTAAAGAACAAGCAAATTGGAAATGCTAAAGAAAAGACAAAACACTGCAACACACCGATTGATTTAAAACAATGGGTTTCTTGCAGCTTGGGAATATTTTTGTGTGCATTTCATCCGCACTGATTGCCTTAATTTCTCGAACACACATCGACATAGTTCAAATCGTCCTAACATGTTGGAGGCCGTTAAGAATCTTTTGTAGAAGAAAACAAAAAGAATCTTTTATAGATGTAGAAACTCCAGCACGGAGACTCTAAGTGAGCTGCCCGTGGGCACAGCGCCCGTTGGAGGCAAGGAAGGACTCGAGGATCATGAGTCCAGCCAGGGTCTCTCACCTCCACTACTACTAGGAGAGGTACTTAGGACTTCTAAACACTGCCACTGTCAACGATAAACTGTGTTTTGGGGAAGCTTCCATGCTCTGTCGAAAGTTCCACTAAGCGTATCACTGCTTGTCCGTTGTCGGGACATACGTACCTAAGGAAGGTGGCACATGATGCCTGTGGCTGGAGACAGGCAGTGCATCTTCAAGGAGAACCAGAAGCCCCATCGGTTATTACGGCCTCTCACGACTCAGCCTGCAGGTGGCATGAGCTCACAGGGCCACGGAGCACGCTTTAGAATTGATTTCAAGTCTCGGGAGCTGAGAACAAGCCTGCGAAAGCTATGGAAGCAAACCCGACTTGGGTAAGTACTTCATCTTCTCACCAGCAAGGCTATATGAGAGGGGAGGAAAAACCAGGTTTTTCCCGGAGATATTTTTCTTCAGAAGCAACAGAACCAGAAAACAGTGCAGGGTCAATTAGTAATCAAGCAGTTTGTAAAGGATAAAAAGAAAATACAGGAAGACCCGCTCATCTTAGGGAGAGCGCTGTGTGACTTCTAGCGGTATTCTATCGTGTTCCAGTAAAGAGGATGGAATTTCTCCTTTTCTTTATTTATTTATTTTTATTCTTGAGGCAAGTAGAACAATTACTTGCCCCAATTAGATTTCTTAGTTATATTAACTTGGAGGTCAATACATGAGGGAAAAAGTACTTGTTAAGTTAGATCTGCAAAGATTTTACACCGTTATATTTCCATTGCTAATTGGTGTACTTTGTTTGTTTGTTTTTATGTTTTCTATTTTTTTAAGGTTTATTTATTTTTAAAAAAATTTTTTTAACGTTTATTTATTTTTGAGACATAGAGACAGAGCGTGAGCAGAAGGGCAGAGAGAGAGGGAGACACAGAATCTGAAGCAGGCTCCAGGCTCTGAGCTGGCAGCCCAGAGCCTGACGTGGGGCTCGAACTCAGAGACCGCGAGATCATGACCTGAGCCGAAGTCGGCCACTTAACCGATTGAGCCACCCACGCGCCCCTATTTATTTGTTTTGAGAGAGGGGAGAGCACACGCAGGTGAGCAGGGAGGGACAGAGAGACCCAGAGACAGAATCCCAAGCAGGCTCCGTGGCTGTCAGCATAGGGCTCCACGCGAGGCTCCAACCCATAAACCGCGAGATCATGACCTGAGCCAAAATCAAGAGTCAAATGCTTAACCGACTGAGCCGCCCAGGCGCCCCTGTAGTTTTGCATTTTAATCTATCAGTTTAGCCGAACCGTTTGGGATTACATACGATGGTAACTTCTTAAGCACTACTTTCTTTATGCCTGACATGGGTCTCATTCTAGAAACCTGAGCGACGGGTGGTTCCATTCACTGCGTCTTTGCCATCATGAGTCTAATGGTCTTCAGTCGCCTCTGTTTACCACCTTCATAGACAAACTCTGAGCTTCGTTATTATCCGAGTCCTCCCATCTCTGAAATTCATCAACCATAAGATTTCAGTCTCTCTCTACAGCTGAAACGCAGACAGCCACGCGTGTCTTCCCAGGAAATCTGCTCATTCACACCACTCGCCTCCTTAAACTATTTTTTTTTTCAGTTAACCATTAACCAGTTGTGCTGGTCTCACTTCGTCCCCTAATTAACCGAGTTCACGATGGCAGGTTCTAGAACATTTCCATCGCCCTCACTTCCCTTTCTCATTTTTCCCTCTGCCCCGGCTGTTTCATCAATTATCATCAAAACTAAAACACAACTTCTTGGTGCCTACATTTGGCTTTCCTTTTTTTTGCGAATTACCTGTTCACGCCTGTTAGCCATTTATCTATGGGGGTTTCTGTCTTATCTGGTTAATAGCTCATCTGCTCTATGAAGGGCATTAGTTTAATCTTTATATTAATATTTTATTTGCACGAATTGCCACCATTCCCTCAAGGCTTAGATTTTAACTCAAATATAGTGAATTTTATTTTATAAAAATTTTAAATATTAATATGGCTAAATTTTTAAATCTTGGCATCTTGATTAAGATATCTTTCTTGACTGTGAAATAACAGCATTCTGATACGTCTAAAGTTTTAGTTTTCACATGTTGATACGTCACAGAACTGGAGTTGATTTTTGTCAGGAAGGGATCGGAATTGCTCTTCTTCAGCAGCCAGTCGGTTATCCCGCGCAGTAAGAGTTCGTCCGCAATCACTTACTTGTGATCCCACTCTGTTACATTCCTAGATTTATTTCTGGGCCTTTTACTTGGGCTTGTTCCATATGACTTCACCTGTGTCTATACTATGAGATCTGAATTACTAAGCTTTATAATGCACGTCGGTATCTGATATTACCTTGGCTTTTCTTGGTCTTCTGTTATTTCACACGAATTGAAGAATTGGCCAAATCCTATGAAAACAAAGAAGGACAAAAGGAAAGAAGAAAAGAAGGAGAGAGAGAGAAAGAGAGGAAGAGAGGAAAATAGCTGTTGATAGATAGATAGATTTGTTGGTATTTTATTAAAATGAATTATTTAGATCAACATGACTATTATCTAATCTAGGAGGATGGTATTACTCTCCATATATTTAAGCACAATTTTCTATTTTTCAATGGCTTTCATTTCTTCTCCACATTTTATTGCATTTATCCTGAGCTTGATGAGTTTTTCTTTTAATTTATTTTATTTTCTAATTACTGGTTGCTGGCATGTGAGAATACAGTTGATCTTTACATACCAATCTTAAACCCAACATGATTTCTAAAACCTTTTCTTTCTTTCCTTTTTTTTTTTTCAAGAGAGAGAGAGAGAAAGTGTGAGCAGGGGAGGGGCAGAGAGAGAATCCCAAGCAGGTTCCACACTGTCAGCACAGAACCCAATGCAGGGCTCAGTCTTACGACTGTGAGATCATGACCTGAGCCAAAATCAAGAGCCAGATGCTTAACCGACTGAGCCACTGAGTGCCCGAAATCCAACACAATTTCTAAATCTTACTTGTTCATATACAATTCTTTTGGATTTTCTATGTAGCTCATATTATCTGTGAATAAAGATGATTCTATTCAGATGCATATTCTTTTCATTTTTTTCTTTCATTCTTGTATACTATAAAGTTTGGTTGATATCCTTATCAAGTTGGGAAAGTTCTTTCCTGTATTCTTAGTTTCCTAAGATTTTTTTCTTTAACATTGGTGAGTGGTTGCTTTTATCCAGATTGCTGCCAGCACCTGTGAGACAGGCAAAGATAAGAGAAGGCTCTGCTTGGCAATGATTTTCTAGTAACTCAAGAAACTCAGTTTCCCTCACTGTCAACCAAATGAGACACAGGAGTGTTCTAAGTGCTCCAGACAGAATGCTAAATTCTCTCAACACTGCCTTTTATTCCTATAGCACAATGGCCTACTCACCATGGGAGATAGATTCTTTAGATCTCCAAAAACCCAAATACAGGAAGCTACAATAAATATTCTCCTTGAACCTGGAGCTTCTCTGCTTTCTCCCTCTGCCTACAGGGTGCCCTATCAGGAGTACGGAGCCTCCAATAGAGGGTCCTAAAATACAGAGTCTCCCTTTGTCAACTAATCCCCAAAGGACATCATGAAATCCCTTCCTTTTTCCTACATCTTCTCAACAGAGAAATTCAGACACGAGTGAGACAGAGGTGAGTTATCGGCTAGGGTATGACAAAAGTGATGGGTGTCCGATCAGCACATTCTTGTCCTCCAGATATATGGGGGTGGCTTTTTATCCGGTCATGCAGTATCTTCAACAGGTTTTTCTAATGTTAAACCATGCTGGTTTCCTGGAATAGAGCCAACCTGTTTGTAACATGTTGGCACCATTCCTAAAGTCAGTTGGTAAATATTTAATTTAGGATTTTACAGTCAGGTTTATATAAATTTACATATGTTTCATATGTACTTAGAAAGAGATATAAATACATATGTTGCATATACATTATATAAAACTTTTATATGCGCACATATTTTATATAAATTAATATAGTTTCTCCCATTTATTTTCTTCCCAGAAGCATGTCTCTTTTATTAATTCCTTCACAGAGCTAGCTTTTGATTTTATTGATGCTATGTATCCTTTCCGAGATTTTAAAAATATTTTTCTGCTTTTCTCCTTATTATTTCCTTCCTCCACCTTTCTTCAAGTTTATGGGATTTTTTTTTTCCTATCTTCTTGAATTGAATGATGAGGTCATTCATTTTTAATCTTTCTCCTTTTGAATATATACACCTATTTCCTTCAAAGGAAATCTTGCTGCATCTAAAAAGATTTGACATATGTAGTGTTTTTTTATTGTTTAATTCTTAAGACTTTAGAATATCCATTACGTTGTAGATTCGTAAATTATTTATGCATGCTTTTAAATATCCATTCATGAGTTTTAGAAGTACAATAAAACCTTGGATTGTGACTAACTTGTTCTGCGAGTGTTCCACAAGATAAGCAAACATTTCTAATAAATTTTAACTTGGTAAATGAGCCATGTCTTGCAATATGAGTAGTATGTGATGCCGAAAGTCACATGATCACCCCTGAGCCAATGGTTCTTCTCTCTCTCAGTAGCTGCAGGATTGTGGGTGATCGTCTCCCATGCTCGGATGCTTGGTCACAGGCCGTGGTGTCTGCAGAAATCAGCGATTTTTCAGAACAGTGGAAGGTGCCCGCGAGTGGCACTAGCGTGTTTTTTGTCACTTGAAAGCACCCTATGGACAGTCCTTTGCTTTTCCACACAAGAGTAAGCTTAGGAATCCTTTGCTTCATGAAATACAGTCTATGACATGAGTTTATTAATAATGTACAATCAACATCCTTGTGAGTGTATCCAAAGGCCCCCAGGCAGAAAAAGGTTGAAAAGGATGGTGGTAAGAAGAAGATAATTACAATGACGTTAAGAAGGAAATCATCGAGAAGTATGAACGAGGTATGCGAGTGGCCAAAATTGCAAGATTTTATAAGAAGTCTGCGTCCGCATCTCGTCTGCAGAAGAGGAGGGAAAAAAAGGCAGAGGAATCCCTCCCTTCCAATGAGATTAGGGAGATGCGTAAAATGTGGGAAATGGTGCAAAATTTTGTAGAAAACACCACCCTGAGTAAGGCTGCGGCAGTGCGAGGCGACCACTCTGTTTAAGGACAATGCGATGTCACATTTCCACGAAATCCTCAAAAGGAAACAAAAGCAAGTGTCATTGGATCGATTCCTTGCTAAAATTGCATGAAACAAAAAAGACCCCATTCATCCAAGAGGTAGCAGTGATTCCATTAATCATGGTATATATAAGTCGTCCTCCACAAGAACCCTCCTCTCTCTTGTCTCCCTCACACCAGCCACGAAGGTTTTCAAAGGTAAATGCAGGTTAATTTCTTTCTTTTTTCTTTCTCTTTTGTGTTTCGTTTATTATTTTGTATTACATTCCAGCATCGTCGTCATTTTTATACGAATATTTTGGGGTGTGGAATGAATCATCTGAGTCTCCATTATTTCTTACGGGGAAATTTGCTTTGATAGACAAGTGCTTGGATTACAAGCATAATTCGTTTCTGGAAAGAACGAATTCATTCCAGAAACGAGTTATGCTTGCAAACCAAGGTTTTACTGTATTCGCTTTTCGTTTTTGCTTCTGTCTTGCTTTTGATTGCAAATCTCATCGAATTTTGGTAAGAATGTGTTCAGCATTGTGCTGCATCTTGTGAGGTCCTCAGCTCTATCTTCCAGACACATTGTCTAAATGGCAGTGAGTACATTTTTATCGTTATAATTCTGTTCGATGTAGGCTTAAATCTACCTATTTCGAAAACACTGCTCAATTCATTCATTGAGGTGTTTATTCTTTCTTTTATCTTATAATCACTTCAAGGGTAATTATTTTATAACATCAGAGTGTTCATTTTCAGGAGGGTTAATTTTGGTGTTTATTGTATCTACTGTCTCCTATCATGACCTACTTTCTTTATGTGGTGTTGTAAGGGTTTTTATGGGCTCTTGTCTTCACCTAGGCTATGTTCCCCTATGGAAATCTAACGTGCTGGATTCTGGGAAATCCTGCATATCCGGGGGCGTGAACACCTTCCCGCTGAACTGCATAGCACTGCGTTTCTCCCGAAACCTATTGGGACTCTGCTTTCAGATGAACTCTGTGGCTCATTTACATGGTCAACTAACATTTAACAAGGAAGCCAAGAATACTCAATGGGGAAAAGACGGTCTTTTCAGTAGAGGGTGCTGGAATAATTGGATATTTGCATGTAAAAATATGAAACCGAACCCGTAATATATCCCACTCACAAAAATTGACTTGAAGGGGATTACACACTTAAATGTAAGACCTGAGAGCATGAAACTGTGAAAAGAAGACAGAAATAAAGTCACTTGACGTTGGTCTAAATAATGACTTTTTTGGATATAATACCTGAAACCCAAACAACTAAATAAAAAATAAACAAGTTGGGGCTACATCGAACTAAAAAGCTTCTTCTGCACAGCAAAAGAAATGGTCAACAAAGTGAAAAGATAACTCATGGAATGGGAAAAGATATTTGCGAACCAAATCTGTGGTTCATATGTAAAATACGTGAAGAACTCACACAGCTCAAGAGCAAAAGATCGAAAAACCCAATTGCACAAATGGGCAAAGGCCCTGACTAGATATTTCTCCAAAGAAGAGATGTGAAAAACCAACAGGTACATGAAAAGATGCCCAACATCACTAGTCATTAGGGAGATGCAAATTAAAACACAATAAGTTATCGCCTCGTGCCTGATAGAAAGGCCGTCTACATATAAAAAAGTATATATAAAATGTTGGTGAGGGTGCGGAGAAAATGGAGCTCTTATGCACTATTGGAGGGATTATAAATTGGTACAGCCACTATGGAAAAAAGATGGATCTTTAAAACATTAAAAATAAAACTACAAGTAAAACAATAAAAATAAACCCGGCAATTCTTCTTCTGGGAATATATCCAAGAAAATGAAAACACTAACTTGAAAAGATAACTGCACCCTCATTTTTATTATTTATAAGAGCCTAAATGTGGAAAGAAATATCCATCAATGGAGGAATAGATAAAGAAATTGTAATGTCTGTCTATCGATCGATCTATCTATCTATCATCAATATCTATCTAGCGGAATATCGTTCAGTAATATTTTTAAACATGAGGAAATCCTACCCTTTGGGACAACATGGATGGACATTGAAGACATGCTAAGTGAAATAAGTCAGGTGGAGTAAGGCAAGATGGAACGATTTCACTTACATGTGAAATTTTTAGAAAAGCAAAACTGAAAACAGATTCATAGAAAAAGAGATCAGATTTGTGGTTACCAGAGACAAAGGGCTACAGGAGGGGGAATTGTAGGAACGTGGTCAAAAGGTGCCAACTTCCAGTAAGAAGAGAAACAAGTAAAAGGGATGTGATGTACTCCACACGGACTACAGCCAACGCTGCCGTAGGGTGTACAGGAAAGTCATTAAGAAAGGAAATCTTAAGAGTTCTCAAAACAAGGAGAATTCGGTCGCTTCTTTCTTTTGTTTGTATTGTATCGATATCAGATGGTGAACCTACGGCGGTCTAATTTCAGACTATATCTAAGTCAAACCATCATGCTGGAAACCTTAAATGTATACAGGGATGCGTGTCAACGACACCTCAATAAAAATGAAAAAAAATATTTGGGCTCTGATTTCACGCCTGTTTCCAAGGACGACCACAGATTCTCAGGACTTCACCATCACGAAATGCTTAGCTAGCTCCTGAACGAAGGCTTATTTAATACACATTTTTAAGTGTATTCATTTATTTTTGATAAAGAGCATGCAGGAGCTGGGAATAGGGTCAGAGAGAGAGAGAGAGAGAGAGAGAGAGAGAATCCCAAGAAGGCTCCATGTTATTAGCACAGAGCCTGACGTGGGGCTCAATCCCACGACCCTGGGATCATGACCTCGGCCAAAATCAAGATTCAAATACTTAATCACCTGAGTGACCCAGGCAACCCGACTAAGGCTTATTTAAACCAAAACAGGAAAATATCTGGATTTCATCATTTTCCTCCTGAAACTTTAGTTAACAGGTAAAGCATTTTCATTTAGTAACGCAAAACCACCCAGGATCCTAGCTTTGAGCTCAGGAGCTCCCTTTCAGGGTGGGTCTTCTCAGTTTTAAAGTCAAAAGAAAGACCAGGTGGTCTTTTTCACAGTCACATTGCATACATCTAAAGTAAATCCATGAAAACTACAGCTTAGAAGTTTAATGAAAAACACAGTTGCTCCTTGAACAAGTTTGAACTTGCATGGGTCCATTTAAACTCGGACTTTTTACAGTGCAGTCTTGTAAGTGTATTTTCTCTTCCTTATGATTTCTTGATAACGTTTTCTTTTCTCTAGCTTACTTTATTGTAAGAACAGGTTAAAATACATATACAAAATACGTGTTACTCAACTGTTCATGTTATTGGTAAGGTTTCTGGTCAGTAGTAGGCTATTAGTTAAGTTACGGGGAAGTCAAAAATTATATGTAGTTTTTCAGTTGTGTAGGGATCAGTGGACCAACACCTGCCTGCTTCAAGGTCAACCGTATTTATAAATGATTCAAAAATACTGCGTTTAAACCAGCGACTGACAGTGGCTGACGAGAGAGAAGGAAATGTATGTTATTCAAAGTTAACCGAAGCCACATAAAAGAGAAAGAATTTACAAAGGGCTTATTCTTAGTGAAAGCAAAACCTTCAAATTCCCATAAGAAGCAAAAAAGGAAGGAAGGCACACACATACAACGTGTGTAGGTGTGTATGTAGACAGAAAGAGAGAAACAGACAAAGAGTATTTTTTTAGGTATTAAATGTATGTTTCTTCCCTATTCCACTGAGAGGATAACTTGGTAAGTCCCAAAGGAAATTCACTTCTAATCCACTGACTGTCCTGTGTTCGCGCGCTCCACATACTGCCACCAGGGTGACAAGGGAAGAAAAGGGTAAGTCTTTTCCAGAAGATACTCGGTTACCTTTCTTTAGGAGGGAGAGGGAGGAATAATTGTAAAATACGTGAAGAGTGCAGAATAATCAAATCTTGTATTTCGAGTAGAAGAGTGCCATTTGCCAGGGACCAGTGGTCTCTTGAAGATCGTCAGGGTATCCACTTTTAGGACAACAGCCGGACTATTACTCACAAGTGGCACTGTCCTTTCACACACGATGTTCTACCTCGAGAAAGTAGGGATAAAAGCAACATCCCTCAAGATCATAAAGGCCGTATACGAAAGACCCACAGCTAATATCAACCTCAGGGGGGAAGAACTGAGAGCTTTCACACTAAGGTCAGGAACACGACAGGGATGTCCAGTCTCACCACGACTGTTCAACGTATTGTTGGAAGTCCTGGCCTCAGCAATCAGACAACAAAAAGGATAAAAGCATTCAAATTGGCAAGGAAGAGGTCCAGCTTTCACTCTTTGTGGACAACATGACCCTCTGCATGGAAAACACAAAAGACTCCTCCAAAACACTTTGAGAACTGATACATGAATTCAGCAAAGTCACAGGATATAAAACAAATGTACAGAAATCTGTGGTAGTTTTTACACCAATAATGAAGCAGGAGAAAGAGAAATCAAGGACACAATCCCATTTATGATTGCACTAAAACCCATAAAATACCTAAGAATAAACTTAACCAAAGAGGTGAAAATCTATTTTCTGAAAACTATAGAAAGCTTATGAAAGAAATGGAAGAAAACACAAAGAAATGGAAAAAAACATTCCATACTCATGGGTTGGAAGAACAAATATTGTTAAAATGTCAATACGACCCAAAGCAATTTATATATTCAGTGCAATCCCTATCAAAATAACACCAGCATTCTGCACAGAGCTAGAACAAACAACTCTAAAATTTTTATGGAACCAATAAATACCTAAAATAGCAAAGTGATGTTAAAAAAGAAAACCAAAGCTGGAGGCATTGTAATTCTGGACTTTAAGCTATATTACAAAGTTGTAATCATCAAGACAGTATGGCACTGACACACAAACAGACACATCGATCAATGGAATAGAATAGAGAACTCAGAAATGGACCCACAAATATATGGCTAACTAATCTTTGACAAAACAGGAAATAATATCCAGGAGAAAAAAAGACAGTCTCTTCAGCAAATAGTGCTAGGAAAACTGGACACCAGTAAGCAGAAGGCTAAGCCTGGACCACTTTCTTACACCATATGTAAAGATAAACGCAAATGGATGAAAGAAGTAAATGTAAGACAGGAAACTATCGAAATCCTAGAGGAGAAAACAGTCAACAACTTTTTAAACTTGGCAGCAGCAAATTCTTATTACAAATGTCTCCAGTGGCAAGGGAAACAAAAGCAAAAATAAACTACTGGAACCTCATCAAGATAAAAAGCTTCTGCACAGCAAAGGAAACAATCAACAAAACTAAAAGGCAACCAATGGAATGGCAGAAGATGTTTGCAAATGACATATCAGATAAAGGGTTGCTATCCAAAATCTATAAAGAACTTATCAAATTGAACACCCGCAAAACAAAGAATCCAGTAAAGAAATGGGCAAAAGATATGAACAGATACTTTTCCAAAGAAGACATCCAGATGGCTGACAGACACATGAAAAGATGCTCAACATCACACATCATCAGGGAAACACAAACCAAAACCACAATGAGATACCACCTTCCACTTGTCAAAAGGGTTAAAAGGAACAACACAGGAAACAACAGATGTTGGTGAGGATGAGGAGAAAGGGGAACCCTTTTGCGCTGCTAGTGGGAATGCAAACTGGTGCAGCCACTCTGAAAAACAGTGTGGCGGTTCCTCAAAAAATTAAAAATAGAACTACCCTATGACATAGCGATTGAGCTACCAGGTATTTATACAAAGGATACAAAAAAGCTGATTGAAAGAAGCACATGTACCCCATGTTTATAGTAGCACTGTTGACAAGAGCCAAATTATAGAAAGAGGCCAAATGCCCATCTACTGATAAATGGATAAAGAAGGTGTGGTGTGTATACACACACACACACACACACATATACATATACACACATATACACACTCATATACATACACATATATACATATATAATGGGAATATTACTTGGTCAAAAAGAATGAAATCTTGCCACTTACAACATTTTGGGCGGAACTAGAGTGTGTTATGGTAAGTGAAATGAGTCAGTCAGAGAATGACAGATATCACATGATTTCACTCACATGTGGAGTTTAAGAAACAAAACAGAGGAACATAGGGGAAGGGAAGAGAAAATAAGATAAAAAGAGACAAGGAGGCAAACCAAAAGAGACTCTTAAATAAAGAGAACAAACCGAGGGTTGCTAGAGGGCAGGTGGGTGGGGGGATGGGCTAAACGGGTGAGGGGCATTAAGGAGGGCACTTCCTGGGATGAGCACTGGATATTACATGTAAGTGATGAATCACTCATTTCTACTCCTGAAATCATTATTACATTATATGTTAACTAACTTGGATTTTAAATAGATAAATAAAATTAAAAATGAAAAAAAAAGTGTGAGGTTCTTAGGGAAAAGGTGTCAGATCTTCGAGGATTGGGGGAGAGAGAAAGGAAGAGGCAGATGAAGAATCAAGGTTCTAGACCACAGCCTATGCCCCTGTTGGCTTCGAATTTCAGGCTCAGCTTCCCTACCCTCACCGGGCAGCAGAGCGTGGGCTTGAGGGCAGGACGGCTACAAACGGACATGACGCCAGGCTCTGAGACAGGGGCAGGATTGGAAGACTTGGCCCAGCCACACTCCGTCCAAGTCAGTAGCCTCTTCTGGCCTCACCATTCCACCACAGTGATGATTGTTAGTGATGGTTGATCTCCCAGTTGGACACTGCCAAGTATATGGGAGAAAAATTTCCTAGCCAGCCTTACTCTCACTCGAATGGGCTGGGCTGTGACATAGAAAGCACTGCTCCCTAATTCGCTGGGTCTGTAGAGAAGAGCTCTGAGGTCAGGGTGGATTTTACCTCAGGATGAGGTACCCGGTCCCTTGGACTTATGCCACAAAGTCAGTGCATACTTACATACCATTTTTTAATGTGCACGGAATTTTCCCCTCATTACCTGGCTTGATAGGAGCAGTCCAGACAAATAACATGGGTAAAGATGATCCATTTGTAGATAAAGAAAATCAGACGTAGTGAAATGAGGTGACTTCTCAAGGCAATACAGCCAATCAACAGCACAACTGGCCCCCAGGCACGGTGCTTGAAGCTAGCCCCTGACCACACGTCACTTTTCAACATCTGCTCCCAGGCTTTCTCTATCAGCAGCCGCCATCCTCCATGTAGGCAACCCAACTTGCCCGATAGCTTCCATCTCGCAAACACTGATCTAAACTGTGTGAATAAGTACTTTTCTGGTGAAGCAATGATCCAACATGGCTGCTGCTCAGACAGGAGAAAAACGAGCTCGCTACAAATTAAACGAGGTCCTGCGATGAAGTCAGTGGCAAGCCACGGGACAGTCACTCTGGGCACCGGCTTCCTCAGCCTTCAGGGGACGGGACTTGCTCCCGCCTGGCCTGTCCATCCAGTTTCCCCTCAGGCTCCCTCTGCCCTGCACCCCAAAGCTCTGCCTTCGCCAGGTCACCTCCCTTGGCAATGACTTCAAGGGCTGTCTAGTATTGACAGCAAATTTTAAGGTTTTAGAAAACTTGCCTCACGGTGTTGGTTGAGGCCAAGCTTTATTACTGAATTTCCTGAAGTTTAATTTAGCCCAGAAGAGAAATAACAAGTCTTCATATCTTCAGAAGCATAAGTCTCTAAATTTTGTTTAAGATCAAGAATAATTATATCCCTATATGTAGAGCAACAGCCCAGACAGGACTTGTTTCTTTCCTCCAGTTGTATTCAGTTATAATTGGTGTATAATATTGTATTAGTTGAATATACACAATACAATGAGATACATATATATGTGTGTGTGTATACATATAAACGTGATGAACTCATTAAGCTTAATTTACATCCATCACCTCAAATAGGTACCAAATTTTTTCATCTGATGAGAACTATTTTTAAATGCATTTTATTATTATTATTTATTTAAGCAATCTCTACGTTCAACGTGGGGCTCAAACTCATGACCCCAAGACTGAGAACTGCATGTTTCATTGATGGAGTCAGCCAGGTGCCCTTGTGATGAAAGCTTCTAAGATCTACCTCTTAGCAACTTTCGAATGCAGAATGCAGTGCTGGTAACTATGGGCACCATGTTGCACATTATAAGGACTTGTTTATCTTACGACTGGAACTTTCTACCTTTAGATTCCCTTCACCCATTCCTCACCCCTCCACCTCCGCCCCAGAGAACCATCAATCTGTTTTCTGTCTCTATGAATCCAGGGGCTTTTTTTTTTTTTTTGCATATAAATGAGATCGCACAGGTTCTTCTGAGTGTTCCACTTAGCATAATGCCCTCGAGTTTCATTCATGTTGTCCCGTGGATAGATAACCAAATTTATAGTATAGTTTAAGTAATCACACTGTTGTCAGAATACTTTTAAGCATTTTAAAAGGAAGCAAGGAAAAATGTAACTTATCTCACAAATATGTTGATAGCCCTTAAACATAGAGAGTTATCTAAAGATAAAGAGAAAAAGTCATCGGGGCTACAGGTAAATGGGCTGAAAAGTAATTGTACGGTTTCAAAAATGTCAATCAGTATCTTTTCATTAAGATGCTTTTCTTAATGAAAAGATATTCAGCCTCTTAATAAATATAAATCAAAATTACATGGAGATATTTTTACTACAAAACTACTGTTTTTTACGTGAATATTGTGATAGCGAAGGGGTCCATGTCTTATCTTTCCAAAAAGATTGAACCCATGGAAGACAGGAACTATGTTTTACCTCAACGGCATATTGAAAAATTTCTGCTTACCAAATATCTAAGATAATGATTAGGCGCTAATGCTGTGGACGCTACGGATGAGATAATGTGTTCTCTCCAAAGTTGCCACAGCCTTCAGAACTAGAAAAAGGCAGTAGGTTGAGGGGTGCCGGTGGGGCAAAAACTGTTACATTCTCTGCCTTCGCGTGATTCTCTTGCTCTGGAACAGTACATTCAGTCATCTTCCTGTCTGGGTATAATTTTGAAAAAAAAAAAGAAGAAGAAAAGAAAACAGTGGCAGTTCACAATTGAGGGGGAAAAAAACAGTGGCAAGCCTGTTGTGAGGTTTACAGTCTTTCTCCAGCATAATCTAGTCCCTTAAGAGAAAGCCCTTTGAATTATAGGACCATGTGCCTTATTCCCGGCATGACATTCTCTCCTTTCGGGATATCTTAGTGATTTTTACTCAACCCAGTCGAGACAAGAGTTTAAAACAAAGTAAGTTTTCAATTAGATAGGAGCACTAGGTGAGGTGAGCAGTTGGGGGAGGAGCTATGAACGGTGGAGGGGGAGGAGCTATGAACGGTGGAGGGGGAGGAGCTATGAACGGTGGAGGGGGAGGAGCTATGAACGGTGGAGGGGGAGGAGCTATGAAAGGTGGAGGGGGAGGAGCTAAGGGGCAAAACAAGATGTCCGCAATTATTTTGGTTCACAGGTGATGGGGAAAAAATGTCTCCAAGATATTTATTTTTAGAGGCTTCTTGCAGCTCTTTTCATAAGCTTTTCATATTGAATGATATAATGAAAGGGCTCGATTTCAAATATTATGACATTTGATGCAGTCATTACTTAAAATACTTCTAAAATGCCAAAAAAGAGCATAATGCTAATGAGAAAAAGGCAATTTTGCCAGTCTTGACAAAGTTAGAATACAAAAGAAAATCTCCAATCCAACAGAATTAGTATGCCTAATGCAGAGGTATAGTACCTGGAAGGGTGTATGTCTAGAAGAGAAAAGGAATGTCTTGATTTTCTACGAATTATAAAGTGAATAAAACCCATACAAGGCATGACGAATTTTCAGTGTACCTAACTAACTTCATTTTGCTAGGTTTCATACAAGAGTAGGTACAAACTTTAAATATGTCGTTAATTAAAACGCTTAGCATTAAAGAACACCAACTCATACATTTTGAGGGCTATAGTCAACAATTTGAGGTTCTTAAACGTTATACTCCTGATAAATATTATGTATAGCTTTAGAACGGAGTTAAGTGTCATTTAGTTTCCTCTGTCATTTGTTAGTTTCAGTACCTTGTGTCACTATGGTCTGACATGCAGACAGGGAAACAGCCATCAGCCTGGCAGCCTCAGTAGGCTGAGCTCAGGACACCTTTTATACCATTTCTAGCGGTGTAGACCGTGCGGGAGGGATTTATGAGATCCAGAATCCCTCCTCCATGCTTGCCAAAAGGGGGGTCCTTGATGCTCCATCCATGGTTTCCTTAGGAAGGAGCCTGTTCATTATATGAGCTTCCTTTTGGGGGGAAAATATAACCTCGAAATTTACATTTGCTTGAAAATATATATATGTTTTTTTTTTTTTTCCCAGAACAACTCAAAGGCAAAACACAATGCTAGGAGTTGACAGAAGAGTGATAGTTTGGAGTCGAAAGGAGAAAAATGAGTGGCCGATTAGAAATGGTCTATTTCCAGTACATCCCTGCTGATCAGGGAGCCGAGATAAGCTAAGGGGGTGGCCTCCTGTGTCCAGGCAGGGCGCCATAGCAGCAGACCTAAAACTGAATCATTGGTGATTATGAAACATCCCCTTCCACGGATCCCGCTTTATGCAGACCCAAAGTGACTCGACCATGTTTCTTATTGAAACTTTCAAATGACTCTGCGCCCCGAAGCTGAGGCTGCGATTAGAAGAGGGATCCCTGTCCTCACGGGTGCGGAGTTCCGAGCATAAAGAGAATGTAGATTGCAGGAGAGACTTTGGTAGGTGGAAATTGAAGTGGAGGAACAGACCACGTATGACCAGAACCAAAGGAGAGGGAGAGCCCCGGGGGAAATCAAAGAGGAGCCGGGCTCTGCCTGAGAAAACCTGGCAAAGCTTGCCAAAGGAACGGAACTCTGCTCGTTGAGGCATGCATCAAATACGCATGGGTTATCCCTAGCACGCACCAAATACGCACGGATTATCTACACCGGTGTCGCGACTCAGTGTGGCGCCAGGGGTGACGTGAAGGAGAGAGACTTCGAAGAACCGCAACAGTACCATGTGGTCATGGAAATGACACAGCTATGGGCAGGTAGCTTTTCTAAACCACACGAGGCTGGCGTTGCCTAGCCCCAGGTGGAAGGGCGGTTAGCAATGGCTTTCCAAAGAGGAATACTAGAGCTGAGTGCAAAAACCGTGCCATGGGGCCGGGGGAGGGAAGACAGAAACGAGCCAATGCATACAGCTATTCTGAGCAGAGCCACAAAGGAAGTAAACAGACGTTGAGAAGGAGTGATGAGAAGATTGGGATTTGGGTGACTGGGTGACTAAAGGCACAGAGACGAGTCCATGTAAGTCAGTTGGGGAACGCTAAATGAGAAGCCGGGCGTGCTGGGGCAGAGGGTGAACGTGTGTCACGGGGGAGAAGAGTGAGCAGGGCGGTGTGTCCCGGAGACGAGGTGGGGGGGAAAGTGAGAGGCTTGAATGCCACGTGAAGAAGCCCGGTCTTATCTTCTGTCTCCTGGGTGGCCACGTGACCCGTGGGACCACTGAGAGTGGGCGCTTGCCGCGGAATGAAGGATGATAGGAAAAGGGACAAGGGCAGAAGACGCTTGGCCAGCTGGGAGAATACCAGGACGGTTTGGTCGAGTGGTGGTGCCAGGCTCCCCGCAGGCAAGGAAAGATCTGCTCTTGCGTGTGGGGGGAGGGAAGAGTCCACGGTGCGCGGGGTTTCCAGCCTGTGTGTCCGACGAGATTGCGGGAAGGAGACCTACGGGAACAGATTGCGATTCTGGTTGCACACGGAAACCGTCGTGCCCACGGAATGCAGAGGGGTAGTCGGACTGGCGGACGGGAGAACGCTGTGCAGAGGCCGAGCTTAAGTCCTAGGAAGGAAGGAAGCCGCCATTGAATCACCGCTCCCGAGTCCTTGCCCTTGGCTTCTGTCTATTCCCAATGGACAGTCCCTTGCGTCCCATCGCTCTCCAAGTTCTACCAGTCTTACCTCCTACCTAGTCAATTATGAAACCGTTTTATCATTTTTCCTTAGAGCCATGTGTCGAATACTGTTATATGTGGCTAATGAGCGCTTGGAATGAGGTTGGTCTGAAGTAAGATGGACCGTTAAGTACAAAACTTTGTACTCTGTATAAAGGTGATTGTTTACTAGCTCAAGGCTCTTTAATATGATCATATGTTGAAGTAATCGTTTGGATGTATTGAGTTAAATAAGTTATTAAACTAATTTTACCTGTTTACGTTAAGAACTAGAAAATTTTAAAATACCAACATGGCTCGTGTTCTATTTATATTGGACGATGCTTTCTAGAGCATTATTTTTTTTTAATTTTTTTTAATGTTTTTATTTATTTTTGAGACAGAGAGAGACAGAGCACACGTGGGGGAAGGGCAGAGAGAGAGGGAGACACAGAATCTGAAGCAGACTCCAGGCTCTGAGCGGTCAGCACAGAGCCGGACGCGGGGCTCGAACTCACAGACCGTGAGATCATGACCTGAGCCGAAGTCGGACGCTTAACCGACTGAGCCACCCAGGCGCCCCTAGAGCATTATTTTAACATTGGTATGAAATAACTTGAAGGTGGGATATAAACTACTAAGACAGCTTACAAACCAGAACATTTATAATCACCTCTCTTTGAGCACTGTGACTCCTTATCTCCTTCCACTGATCTATGTTACCCTGGTATGTAAATTTCACCCAAAGGAAGTGTGCGGACTTTGATAAGACATCACCCAAGCAAGGGTATCAACTGAGTCTTCTTTTCTTAGTAAGTGCTTGACACAAACATTGCCAGGCAGCAGCTTGCTAGTCAACTGCCTCTCAGACACAAAGCAAAAGAAAACAAAACAAACACCCAAGAAATAGTCCCCAATTTGAGCCTTTTTTTTTCATGATACATGTGCTCCCATTAAAGCCAATTTCATGCCACCAATATTTTATCAACTGGTTTGCAAAATCCCTGCATATTTACCAATGGGATCTTGTGAGACAGTGTGAGCAGGCTCTTCTCTTCAAGTTCTTTCAAATACAAGCCATTTGTTGAGCCAAAGGGTCGGCCGTGACTCCAGAGCTGTGTTACCCAATAGAACCTTCTGCAGTGATAGAAATGATTTCTATTTATCTATATTAGGTGGCTACCGAGCACCTGATCTATGGCCAGTACAATGGAAAACATAACTTTTAATTTAATTTAACTTTAATGAACTTAAGTGTAAGTGGCCACAGGTGGCTAGGGGCTGCTGTATCAAACAGCCCAGGTCCGGAGACGCATAGGGCAGATGGAAAGTTCTGATTTTTTTTTATGCACACATAAAATGTATATGTATATCAAATAACCATGCTATAAGCTTGAATATATGCAATTTCATTTTTCAATTGTACCTCAATAAACTTGGGAAAAACAAAAAAGAAACTTACGTAAGCCCAGGTTTAACTTGTGCAAACAGGGCTGGGGAAAAGGGATTGGAATTGAACGGCTTTGCTCTTAGTTAAAGCACATTGATTTTTCCTCTTGGGGGAAAAAAAAAAAACACAGAAATTGCTCTCAATATTTTTTGTCGCTATAATTTTTTTCATAAAACTCTGGTGAATATTCCCTTAATTTCAATTAATACATTTTGTGAAGGTGATCCCTACAACCATCCATGCTTTAAAAACCACACAATTTTAAGGTTATTAAATAAGAGCTATTAAGATTTCCGTAAGGACTTTCCCTTTCTTGGTTGCTGAACTTAAATGCATTCCATGGTCACTTGCGAAGTTCTTTGAGTGTCAAGGGAGAACTCAGTTATTACATAAGAATCCTCTTGGTTCTTTAGAAAACATTAGACTACTGGTTTGGGCCCAGTGAAGAGAACCGTGTGGAATTTCCTGCTCTATATTCAGGTTAAGAAACTTCATCAGAAAAAATACATCTTTTCCAATGAGGTGATGAGGTTCAGAAGCAAAAAACAACGTCTCACGCCTTATTAAAAGAAACATTTGGCGAAAGCCGGAGGCATTATATTTGTCTTCATCACATAAGATTCATCAACTCCATTTCCCTTGTTTGAGATTCCAGATGAACTCACTACCTTGTCGATGAATCAGAAAGTCATTGATCAAACCAACAAAATAAGCAAGCAAATGAACAACAGGATCAGGCCTGTAAATATAGAGAACAAAACTGGTGGCTGCCGGAGGGGTTAGGGGTGCAGGAATGGGCAAAACGGGTGAAGGGGAGTGGATGTACAGGCTTTCAGTTATGGAATGACTAAGTCAGGAGGGTGAAAGGCACAGCCCAAGGAACGCAGGCAATGGTACTGTAATACTGTTGTGATGCTGCACTCGTGAGCACCGCATAATGTCTGTAAACTTACCGAATCACTGTGCTGTATGCCTAAAAGTAATTAACATTGTGTGTCCACTATACTTCAATTAAAAACTAAATTACCTTCGCGGTGCCTGGGTGGCTCAGGCCGTTAAGCATCTGACTCTTGGTTTTGGTGCAGGTTATGATCTCACAGTTCATGGATTTGAGCCCCGTGTCCAGCCCCACATTGGGCTCAGCGCTGATAGTGAGGGCACTGCTTAGAATTCTCTCTCTCTCTCTGCCCCTCCCCTGCTCACTCTCTCTCTATCAAAATAAATAAATACACTGAAAAAAATTTTAAATAAATTAATTTTAAAAAGTTATTGATTGGGGCACGGGAGTGGCTCAGACAGTAAAGAGTCTGACTTCCTCTTGGGTCATATTATGGTTTGCTGTTTTGAGCCCTGTGTAGGACTCTGTGCTGATAGCTCGGAGCCTGGAACCTGCTTCAGATTCTGTGTCTCTCTCTCTCTCTGCCCCTCCCCTGCTCATGCTCTGTCTCTCTCTCTCAAATATAAATTAAAATAAATAAATATTGGTCAATAAAGCTTGAATTTAGATAACTGACTATTTAAATCAATTTTAGTTCCTAAAGTTCATCTTACTGTACTTCAATAACCCAATATTTAGTGATTGATTAGCGTTTCTAAGTTCATCCTATGCAAAACGATATAATAATTTCTTAATGGTTTCATTAATCCCCAATTGGCAAAAATATATAATAATAGGTCAATGAAACCTTGAATTGAATTAACAATACTGAATGTGTACATACTTAAAGATTTTAAAGACAGTTGTGATGTTATAATTTTTCTCATATTCTGAAAAAGGCTATTTATAAAAGCAAATCTCAGATTTAAACACTGGAGAATGCTGATTATTTCTGCTTCAGAACTTCCAGGTACTACAGGAAGAGAAGGGCAGAATATACACTAATTTAAAGTGGATCCCAAAAGGCAAGCCCAGTAAGTCCAAAAATAAGTGTACATAAGAATTGCATTTGTTTAGGGGCACCTGAGTGGCTCAGTTGGTTAAGTGTCTGACTTTGGCTCAGGTTATGATCTCACAGTTCACGACTTCAACTCCCGTGTCAGGCTCTGTGCTTTGGATTCTGTGTCTCCCTCTCTCTCTCTGCCCCTCCCCCATTTGCGCGCGCTCTTTCTCTCAAAAATAAATAAACGTTAAAAAAATTTAATAAAAAAAATAAAAAGAATCACATTTGTTTAATAAAGAAATGCAGATTCCAGGATTTAGGGTCCAGTAGTCTGTATTCAAACAAGTACCTTCAAGTGATTCTTAGTCTAGTTGTTGAAAATCCTTTGAAATCTGAGCGTCTTGTAAACTACCTTACATATGACCAACAGCTTTTTATCTGTCTACCCAAAGAGTACCTTTGTACATTCAATTGCTTAACTTCTAAGCCCGAGCATCGCTCCATAAACAGTATTTAATAGGCTTCACAATGCAGATAATCCTGGACAGTTATTACTTGGTAATGTAAAATAAATTTTGATCCTCAATGTCCAGAACTCACAGGAATTTGTTTACTTGAAAAAAAAAATCGATGATCTGGAAGAAACCTAATTGCTGGTCAATACAAGAAGGATAGGCCAAAGTTATAAATCCAGTAATTAGTTCATTCTTTCCATCACTTCTATTTCTCACTCTGGGCAAGAACTCTGCTGCTAAAGAAATGAGCTTAAAAAGTGTCTCAGTCTCTCTCCAGTAAACTATGTGTGCATCAAACTAAAATAGTACACCTCATCATTAAAATCTAAGATGTCCAGCGATTCAGATCTCTGGGCACCAGGGGAGTGTTCTTCTACACGTGATTTTCCCAGGTATTATAGGACTAATCTGAGTTAAAAGCATATTTAATGTAAAACAATTATTTGGAGTCATGAAGACAGCCTCTGTGGGGCAAGAGAAAACACGTTTTAAGGTAAAACGTGTTTGGTAGAGAAAAATACATGTTTGGTAGAGAAAGGAGAAGAAACTAGAAGTGATAGTTAAATATGAACAGACACTATTAATTCTCAACACTATTTCTCAATATATCTGTCAACTCTATATTGACAATATCTGTAAGTTAATTATGAGTTCTCCATGAATCAGGAGTGTTCTCAAATATTCACAGATGATACTGAATTAATAAGCTAGGGCTGCACCACTTGTTCAGTGCCCCACTTCCTGAAATTTGCGGGGCCATGTCCTTGAGATTCAAGTGCCCATAAGAGAGAAGTGGATGACGCCATGTCTGCTCTGTGTTCAACCCACATCCATGATGTGTGTTTCCATCAGCCTGGGGAGTGCTCCTTGATTTTAAGCTCAGGTGGATTCCGAATGAATCTTTTGCTTAAAAATGTGCAAGAAATGAGAGAAAACATAAAGGAGAAAGCATGAGAGCAAGTCTTACGATACAAGGGCCAGGAGTGAACACTAGAAAGTCTAAACAAAGTCGTATCAGCAGGTTACATTCATACCTAATGGTGAAACTTCCCCAGATCACTGCCATACTTGCATTGCTTTTATTGCTGAAAGGATTTGAAATTTGAGCATTCTTAGATATTTAAACTTTTCTGTATAGTTGCATATTGTTGTCAAGTTATTTTAACTCTTTTCTTTAAGAACTATTTGTTAAAGGGCATGAATTATCCCTAAATTGAACTTCCATAAATGTTCAAGAGGGGAAAAAACCCTACTATTTCACTTAGAAACCTTTTGTGCTTATGAAACGTTATTAGTGATTTTATTAACTTTCATGCAACTGGTTGCCTTGGTATCCAGGCACAGTTCTGCTGCAGTTAATGTTTTATTTTTTTTTAATATTTTTATTTATTTTTGAGAGCAGGAGAGACAAAGCATGAGTGGGGGAGGGTCAGAGAGAGAGAGAGGGAGACACAGAATCCAAAGCAGGCTCTAGGCTCTGAGCTGTCAGCACAGAGCCCAACATGGGGCCCGAACTCACAGACCATGAGATCATGACCTGAGCCGAAGTCGGTCGTTTAACCGACTGAGCCACCCAGGTGCCCCAAGTTAATGTTTTAAAACCATCCAAGGAAACGTGGTACCATTGGCTCCTAGATCAACTCGCTCTCCTACAAAATATTTGTGCGGATAGCAAGAAATTCCAAGTCTTTCCCATGGCTTTCTCTCCCCACCGAAAACACAATCCAAGATATTTATCCTCTCCTGATTAGAATTCCCAACCTAAAGACAGTTGGTTTAACTAAAGTTGTAACAAACTGTTAGGAAAAAAAGAGTGGAAAGACAGTGAATCTTAACAACATACTGAAAACTCTGATGTGGTTCAATTTTTAAGGCATGGAGAGCTTGATTATTCTTAAGATCAAGTGAGTCCTTTCACTTATTGGTCAATTCAGTGAGCAAAGGATAAAAGAAAATAGAGTTCATTAATAGACCCAAACCAATTAGCTATCTATTATTAACTACTAGCTGACCTCTTAAAGACTGCTCAGTTCTATTCAAAGAACCAATTCGCTGCCAATATAATCCATTTCCACTAATAGTCTGTCATTAAATCTTTAGAACATAAAGATTTTGATGAGCTATAATTTCATCAGAAATTATTAAGAATTCTGTAACAGGTTTTGGGCTTATGGCTATTAACGCTAACATTTGTCATTATACGAGAAAGTTTAGTTACAAAGGACTCTTCCCAAAAAAGCATAAATTGCTTCAGAATTCTGGTCCAATACGTAAGGAACTTAGAAGTGTCATCCATCTAGCCATAAGCAAAGGGTTAAACAAACTGAAAAATAAACTCTTATGAGATCCATCAGAGAGGTGAGTTCACATGGCAGACTGCTGCCCCAGAAATTGGAAAGACAGAGAGGCAGATACAGAGAATCTCAATTCATCAGAGCAGAAACTTACAAAGAGAAACCTCTGTGGGAATGCGGGCCAGGATACGCAGACCTCAACGGTCATGGATAAATTGCTGGAGGCTCAGTATGGACAAGCTCAAAAGTCCTGGGTTCCAGTCATGGTAAAGGGAAGCCAACGCTTTTGTGAGTTTTAGTTCCAAGAGCTCTGCCAGGTTTTTGCAGCGAAGATCTGAGAAAAATCCTCATCGACATTACGAAAGGCAGTAAAATTTACAGCAGTACATTCACGTGTACCTTTCAACAAAAACTTTCAAAGCATACTAAAAGGCAGAAAATAGTTTGAGGAAATTCAAAAGCATCAGGACCAAAGTCAGTTATGGCAGGAATGTTGAAATCAGACTGAAAACCTTTTTTAAACCTATGACTACAATGCTAAGGGCTTCGATAGGAAAGCAGACAACATGGAAGAACAGATGCAGAATATAAGTAGAAATGGAAATTCTATGAAAGAATAGAAAAAAATACTAGAGATCAAGAACACTGTATCAAAAATGAAGAATGGCGTTGATGTCTTATTAGTAGACTGGACTCAGCTAAGGAAAGAATCAGTAAGCTCAAAGATACATCAATAGAAACTTTCAAAACCACAAAGCAAAGAGAAAAGAGACTGGAAAATATAAAACAGAAAATTCAAGAACGGTGAGACAACAAAAAAGAGGCGATATACCTCCAGTGGGAATACAAGAAGGAGAAGAAAGAGAAGAAAGCACAGAATAAATGTTTGAAGCAATCATGACTGAGATTATTTTCCAAATTAATGCTAGACACCAAACCATGGGTCCAGGAAGCTCAGAGAACACCAAGCAGAATAAATGCCAAAACAAACAAACAAACAAACTGCACCCAGGCATGCCATATTTAAACTTCAGAAAAATCAAAGAAAAAGAAAAAATCCTGAAATCAATCAGTGGAGAAAACACATCTTACCTACAGAAGAGCAAAAGTAAGTATTACTTCTAACTTCTCCCCAGAAACCATTCAAGTAAGAAAAGGGTAGAACAAAATATTTAAAGTATTGAGAGAAAACATCCACCAACCTAGAATTCTATACCCTGAAATATTACCCTTCAAAAGTCAAGGAGAAATACTTTCTGAGAAAATAAAAATTGAAAAAATTTGAGGAGTGCCTGGGTGGCTCAGTCAGTTAAGTGTCCGACTTTAACTCAGGTCATGATTTCATGGTTCATGAGTTTGAGCCTTGCCTCGGGCTCTGTGCTGACAGCTCAGAGCCTGGAGCCTGCTTCGGATTCTGTGTCTCCCTCTCTGTGTCCCTCCCCAACTTGCACACTCTCTCTGTCTCCCTCTCTCCCTCCCTCTCTCTCAAAAAAAAGTACATGTTAAAAAAAGAGAAAAGAATAGAAAAGAAAAGAAAAGAAAAAATTTGATGCCAGCAGACCTGCCTTGCAAAAAATGTTAGAAGCTTTTTAGATATAAGGAAATTACAAGGAAAATATAATACATTAAGAAATATTAAGAAGAAAAATAGAATAGGCATATAAATTAGAAGTGAGAAATTCAGATCTACATGAAGAAAGGAAAGACATCAGAAAGAGAGTAAGTAAAGGTAAATGAAAGCTTTATTTTTTCTTTTTCATAATTGATCTAACACATTACAGTTTATTCAAAATAGTAATAGTAACAAAATATTTGGTTATATGTAACAATCAAGTACGATTCATCTCAGCATGCAAGGCTGGGAAATATTGAAAATCAATTCATCAAATCCATCACATCAACAGGCTAAAAAGAAAAACTACATGAGATTAATAGCAAATGCAAAAAAAAAAAAAAGCAGATAACAAATCCCACACCCATTCATGATAAAAATTCTCAGCAAAGTAGCAACAGAAAAGAACTCGCATAACTTAATAAAGAGTATCAACAAAAACCCTATAATTAGCATCATACGAAATGGTGAGAGACTTGAAGCTTTCCCACTAAGAACAGGCCAAGGCAAAGGTTTCCCCTCTCACCGCTATTTTTCAACATCATATAGAAGTTCTAGCTAATGCAAATAGATAAGAAAAGGAAATAAAAGGCATACGGACTGGGAAGGGAGAAATAAAACTGTCTTCATTCATAGATAACATAATTGTCTATGCAGCAAATCTAAAAGAATCAACAAAACAACTCCGAAACCAACAAGTCATGGTAACAAGGCTGCAAGGATACCAAGTTAATATACAAAAGTCAATTATTTTCCTATATGCCAGCAAGAGACAAGCGGAATTTGAAATTAAAAACACAATCACGTTTATACCTTCCAACATGAGATACCTAGATATAAATCTAACAAAATACGTAGAAGATCTGTATGAGGAAGGCTACGAAAGAAGATCCAGATCGATAGCGAGAATTTCAGGCTTGCCAACAGGAAGCTCCGTGTTTTCAATCTGCTAGTTCTTCCTCCTCTTGATCTATAGATTCAACGCAATCCCAGGCGTGATCCCAACAAGTTACTTTGTGGATATCAACCAACTTCTTCTAAAGTTAATATGGAGAGGGGCGCCAGGGAGGCTCAGTTAGTTAGGTGTCCGACTTCGGCTCAGGTCATGATCTCATGGTTTGTGAGTTCGAGCCCCACGTCGGGCTCTGTGCTGACAGCTCAGAGCCTGGAGCCTGCTTTGGATTCTGTGTCTCTCTCTCTCTCTCTCTCTCTCTGCCCCTCCCCCATTCACACTTTGTGTTTCTCTATCTAAAATAAATAAACATTAAAAAAAATGAAAGTTAATATGGGGAGAAAAAAACCCAGAACAGCCAACAAAATACTGAAGGTGAGGGACAAAGTTATGGGACTGACGTTACCTGAGTTGGAGACTCACTATAAACTCCATAATCAAGACAGTATAATACTGGTGAAAGAACAGAGAAATAGATCAATGGAACTGAATGGAAAGCTCAGAAATAGACCAATATCAAGTCAACTGAGATTGGACAAAGGAACAAAGGCAATAAAGGAATCAAAGATAGTCTCTTCAATAATAATGCTGAGACAAGTGAAACTGCATGCCAAAAAATAAACAAATAAAATCTAGACACACACCTTACCCGCTTCACAAAAATGAACTTAAAATAAACCACAAACCTAAATGTAAGTTGCAAAACTATAAAACTCCTAGAAGATCACATAGAAGATAACATCATAGTAGATGACCTTGGGGATGGCAATGATTTTTTAGACGCAATAAAAACAGTCATATTCCTGAAAGAAATAATTGATAATTGGAGTTTATTGAAGTTTAAAAAATTACTGCTCTGTAAGAGACAATGTCAAGAGAATGAGAAGAAAAGACACAGACTGGGAGGGAAGATTTGCAAAAGATGTATCTAATAAAGGACTGTTACCCAAACGTACGAAGAACTCTTAAAACTCAGCAATAAGAAAATAAACAACTCGATTAAAAATGGGCCAAAGACTTTTAACAGACACGGCACAAAATAATACATACGGATGGGAAATAAGCCTATGAAAATATTCTCAGCATAATATGTCCCCAGGGAAATGCAAACGGAAACAACCATGAGATACCACTGCACACCTAATCACAGCGGCTAAAATCCCAAACACTGATACCTCTCTGCATGCTGGGGCGCTGTCGGGAGACAGAAGCGCTCATGCATTGCTGGAGGGCGTGCAAAGTGGTACCGTCACTTTGGAAGACAGTTTGGAAGTTCCTTACAAAACGAAACCTACTCTTACCATATGTTCCTGCATTTGCACTCCTGGTTTTTACCCAAATGAACTGACAACTTCTGTCTACACAAAAACCTACCCATAGATGTTGATAGCAGCTTTATTCGTAATTGCCCAAACTTGGCAGCCACTGAGATGCCCTTCACTAAGTGAATGGATAATTCACTGTGGTACGTCTAGACAACGGAATATTATTCAGTGCTTAAAAGAAATGAGCTATCAAGCCACGGAAAGACCTGGAGGAAACTTAAATGCAGATTACTAAATGAGAAGCTAATCTGAAACAGCTGTATACCATAGGATTCCAATCATATAACATTCTGGCAAAGGAAAAACTACAGAGATGGTTCAAGGAGCACTGGCTGCCAGGAACTGGGCCAAGGGCAGGTGTGGGGAGGAATGAGCAGGCAGAGCCCAGGGCATTTTTAGGACCCTGACACTATTCTACCTGATGCTGCAATGGTAGATGCATGCCGTTATGTTAGTCCAAACCTATAGAACGTACAACGCCAAGAGTGACCCCTGACGTGAACTATGGACTTTGGGCATTGTGATGTCATTGTCGGTCTGCTAATTGCAGCAAATGTACTACAGCGGTGTGGATGGCGATATTGGGGGGTATTGTAGGAAAGAGGGAGGAATGAGACCTCTCTGCGCTTTCCACTTGGTTAGGCTGGGAGCCTAAAACTGCTTTAAAAAGATAAAGTTGGGGCGCCTGGGTGGCTCAGTCGGTTGAGCGTCCGACTTCGGCTCAGGTCATGATCTCACCGTTCCGAGTTTGAGCCCCGCGACGGGCTCTGTGCTGATGGCTCAGAGCCTGGAGTCTGTTTCAGATTCTGTGTCTCCCTCTGTCTGTGGCCCTCCCCCGCTCATGCCCTGTCTGTCTGTCTCTGTCTCTGTCTCTGTCTCTCTCTCTCAAAAATAAATTTAAAAATAAATAAATAAAAAGATAAAGTTAATAAATGTAAAAAAAATTGAATGCTTTCATAAACCTATTTGGACCCATTAACGAATGATTAGGTAAATACTTTACAAAGCCACTGAAGGCAAGTTTGTTTGTTTTTTTACCTTTTTAAAAAATTTTAATTTCAGTATAGTGAACGTACAGCTTAATATTAGTTTCAGGAGTACAATATAGTAATTCAGCACTTCCACACATCGCCCAGTGCTCATTACAAGTGCCCTCCTTCATCTCCATCACATTTTTCACCCATCCCCCCACCCACCTCCCCTCTGGTAGCTATCTGTTTTTTCTATAGTTAAGAGTCTGTTTCTTGGTTTGTCTCTCTCTCTTTCTCTTTTTTTTCCCCCTTGGCTCATTTGTTTTGTTTCTTAAATTCCACATATGATTAAATCATATGGTATTTGTCTTTCTCTGACAGGCTTATTTTGCTTACCATTATACTCTCTAGTTCTAGGTATGTTGTTGCAAACGGCAAGATTTCATTCTTTTTATGGCTGAATAATATTCCATTGTGTGTGTGTGTGTGTGTGTGTGTGTGTGTGTGTGTGTGTGTGTATGTGCCACATCGTTTTATCCATTCATCAATCTATGGACACTTGGGCTGCTTCCATAACTTGACTATTGTACATTAATGCTGCTATAAACATAGGGGTGCATGTCTCCCTTTGAATTAGTGTCTTTGTGTTCTTTGGGTAAATGCCCAGTAGTGTGATTACCGAATTGTAGGGTAGTTCTATTTTTAACTTTTTGAGAAACACCCATACTGTTTTCCACAGTGGCTGCACCAATTTGCATGCCCACCAAGAGTGCACGAGGATTCCTTTTTCTCCACAGCTTCACCAACGTTTGTTTCTTATGTTTTTGATTTTAACCATTCTTATAGGTGTGAAGTGATCCCATTGTGGTTTTGATTTGCATTTCCCTGATGATGAGTGATGGGTGGTGAGCATCTTTTCATCTGCCTATTGGCCATGTGAATATCTTCTTTAGAGAATGAACATTCATATCTTCTGGCTGTTTTTTTTTTAAGTTTATGGATTTATTTTGAAAGAAAGAGAAAGAGAGAGAGCACTGAACAGGGGTGGGGCATAGTGCGATAGGATCCCAAGCAGGCTCCATGCCACCAGCACAGAGCCTGACATGGGACTCGACCTCACGGCTCAGTCTCACAAACCATGAGATCATGACCTGAGCTGAAACCAAAAGTCAGATGCTTAACTGATGGAACCACCCAGATGCCCCTTCTGGCCAATATTTAATTGGATTTTTTGGGTTTTGGTTGTTGAGTTGTAAATGTTCTTTATATATTTTGGATACTAACCCTTTATTGGAAAGTCATTTTCTCCCATTCGGTAGACTGCCTTTTAGTTTTGTTGCTTGTTTCCTTTACTGTCCAGAAGCGGTTTTTTTTTTTTGTTTTTTTTTGTTTTGTTTTTTATGTAGTCCCAAGAGTTTATTTTTGCTTTTATTTCCCTTACTTCATGAGACATATCTAGAAAAACATTGCTATGGCCAATGTTAGAGGCATTACTGCCTGGGCTCTCTTCTAATATTTTTATGGTTTTAGATGGCAAATTTTAAAAAGGATTTTTTGCACTCTGTGAATTTTCTGAAATGACGATGTAGCATTTTCACAATGAAAAAAAGTTATATCAGAAGTCCCCTCCTAGTTTCGAGATAAGCCTCACAGAGTCTATCTAAAATGGTCATAGATTGTAGTTATCTTTATCCTATCTTCTTGTTTAAATCTTCTTCACAGCACATATTGTCAACTAAGTATTTTATTTGTTACCTTGTGAATTATTTGTGTCTCCTCTCTTTACTAGAATGTAAATTCTATCAAAAAAAAAATACCCCCCCTTATTCAATGTGTTTCCATATGCTGGACTACAGACTAAAATAGAATAGGCATATGGCAATCATTTACTGAAAAAAAAAAATAACTGAATTGACTACTCATTTAGTACATTCTTTCATAAAGGTATCTACATGTATTCTCCATTTCACAATCCTGCCCACCTAATGTAAGTCCCCTGAGGGCAAGGACTGGGCCCACTTCATCCTCCATGCTGGCCAGAGCACAATGCCTGAGTCACTGTAGACACTCAGTAAGCTGTTGTTCTGAATGAATGAATGAATGAATGAATGAATGAATGAATGAAGAAGCTTAAAGTCTGAGTGCTAATGCCCATGCTCTTCTCCTTACCCCATTATGCCTGAATTCCTCCTTCAAGAAGCTAATAGGAATTCTAAGGTTGAAGAAAATTCTCCAGTCAAACTACCTTCATAAATCTTGGTGTAAAAGAAGTTAAGATTGTATTTGGCATAGAACCTTGGAAGTCTTTATTGTAAAGGTGTACGGTAAATAATTGAAAAGTGTCAGACTTTAGATTACAGAACAGGTGGCCTGTCTCACCATGAAATTAGTTTCATTTATTCATTATGTTAATCACTAATTCTTCCTGAGTTTTTAATGATCATATTGAATTTTTGGAGATGTCTTTATATCAGCTAGGAGAGAACTTATTAACCGCATTCTTCGGTTTCCATTATGACATCTGTCACATAGTAAACCATGCAATCCTCTAGTCCTGGAGTACATACCTTCCCAAGCTGCCACTGGCTGCACCAGGACCTCCACGTCCCCTGTGCCTCTTGAGCCGGTGGGGAGCGTGGCAATGGTCCAGGCTCTGCCATCAGCCTGCCATCAGACTCAAACCTCAGTTTCTTATTCGCAAAATGTAGATAAGAGTGATGACCTCCTGTGTGCTGTGAGGAGTAAACTTATGCAATGATACAGTACCTATTTACACTAAAAAATGTGGTTTCCCTCCTCTATTTATGTAGAGGCACAGCGGTAAGATCAGGTTTAAACAGAAGCCTCTACAAAAAGATTTACCAACAACCAATCCTGGTCCTGCATGGTCTTCTTCGTATGTTTTTACCAATTTCATGACAACGAACGTCTGGCCTTCAGTTCAGAAACTGGCTCAAAATCTCCCAAGGGAGTGTCCATCCAGTTTCCAAGTGAGAATACCCAGTCAATGGTCCTCAGACTCCTAAACTGTTACCATATCCAGGTACAACCTGGGAGGCAAACGTTGGAGAAGAAAGAGAAGAAAGCAAGGGAAGAAAGAAAATTATGGGCCAAAATGTACGATAAACATAGATGCAAAAATCCTCAGCAAAATATGAGCAAACTGAATCCAACAATACATTAAAAGGATCATATGCCATGATCAAGTGGGATTTATTCCAGGGATGTAAGGATGACCCAACATCCACGAAACAATCCATGTGATATACTTGAATGAAGTGAAGGATAAAAGTCATGTGATCATTTCAGTAGACGTAGAAAAAGCATTTGACAAAATTCAATGTCCATTTATGATAGAAATTCAGCAAAATGAGTTAGAGGGAATGTACTTCAACATAATAAGGTTCATATAGGACAAACCCACAGCTAATATCACACTCAAGAGTAAAAGCTGAAATTGTTTTTCCTAAGGAATTATTAGGAGCAAAACAAGGATGTCACTGACCCTACTTTCATTCAGCATAGTACTAGAAGTGTTACTCCAGAAATTAGGCAAGAAAAAGAAATAAAATTATACAAATTTGAAGGAAGGAGGAAAACTGTCACTATTTGCAGATGATATGAATTTTTATATAGAAAACTCTAGACACCACCAAAAAAAATGTAAGAACTAATAAATGAATTCACTAAAGTTGCAGGATACAAAATTTATATACAAAAATTTTTTTGTTTCTATAGCTGATAATGAACTATAAGAGAGAAATTGGAGTGCCTGGGTGGCTCAGTCAGTTAAGTGTCTGGCTTCGGTTCAGATCACGATCTCACAGTTTGTGGGTTCCATCCCTGTGTCAGGCTTTGTGCTGACAGGTCAGAGCCCGAAGCCTGCTTCAGATTCTGCGTCTCCCTCTCTCTCTGCCCCTCTCCTGCTCATACTCTGTCTCTCTCTCTCTCTCTCTCTCTCTCTTAGAAATAAATAAACATTTTAAAGAAAGAAACAGAAATCAAGAAAACAGTCTCATTTACAATCACGTGGAAAATAATAAAGTACATAAGAAATTGAATCAAAGAGGTGAGAGACCTGTACACTGAAAACAATAAGACATTGATGAAAGGATCTGAAGTAGAAACAAATAAATGGGAAGATATCCTATAATTCTGGCCTAAATAAATTAATATTGTTAAGGTGTCCATACTCAAGGCAATATACGGATTCAATGCATTCCTTATCAAAACTCTAATGACATTTTTCACAGAACAGGAGCAAATAATTCTAAAATTTGTATGGAACCACAAAAGACCCCAAGTAGCCAGAACAATCTTGAGAAAGAAGAGCAAAGCTGGAATATCATGCTCCCTGATTTCAGACTACACCTCAAAGCTCTAACAATCAAGACGGTATTTGTATGGCCTTACAAACAGACACACTGATCAACAGAACAGAATAAAGGCCTCAGAAATAAACCTATGCATATGTGGTCAATTTGTTTTTGACAAAGGAGGCAAAAACATATGCTGGGGAAAGGACAGTCTCTTCGGTAAATGATGTTGAGAAAACTGGACAGCTACCCTCAAAAAACCAAAATTGTACAACTATCTTACACCATATACAAAAATCAACTCAAAATGGATTAGATACTTGACTGTAAGATCCAAAACCATAAAATTTCTAGAAGAAAACATAAGCAATAAGCTTCTCGACGTTGGTCTTAGCAACGGTGTTTTTTGGATCCGAGGCCAAAGGCGAGGGAAACAAATGCAAAATAAAACAAAGGAGATTTCATCTTCTGCCCAGAAAAAGAATAAGAAAAAGAAGAAAACAAGATTGACAAGATAGAAAAGCAACCTACTGAATAGGAGACGATATGGTTGCAAATCATATATCCAATAAGACGTTGATAACCGAAACAGAACCATATTCTTTTTAAAAAGCAAACAATTTGATAAAAAAAAATGGGCAAGGATCTGAACAGACATTTTTCCAAAGAAGACATACAGATGGCCAGTAACATGGGAAAATATGCTCAACATCACTAACTATCAAGGAAATGCAAATCAAATTGGAATGTGATTATCACCCCGCACCTGTCAAAATGGCTAGTATCAAAAAGACGAGTAGTAAATGTTGGCGAGAACTCGGAGAAAGGGGAACCCCAGTGCATTGTTGGTAGGAACGTAAATGGGTGCAGCCACTGTGGAAGATAGTATGGCGTTTCCTCAAAAAATTAAAAATAGAGCTACCATGCGATCCAGCAATTCTACTACTAGATATCTATTCGAGGAAAACCAAAATACTAATTCAAAAAGATAGGTGCACCCCGAGGTGCATTGTAGCATATTTACCATAGCCAAGATACGGAAACAACCTAAGCGTCCACTGAGAGATGAATGGATAAAGAAGATGTGTTATATATACACTAAAAATGACATCAAAAAAGAATGACACCTTGCCATTTGTAACAGCATGCATGGACTTCGAGAGCATTATACTAAGTGAAATAAGTCAGATAAAGAAAGACAACTATCGTATGATCTCGCTTGTATGTGTAATCTAAAACACAAAACAAACAAACAAAACAAAACAAAACCCAGAGAATAGATTGGTGGTTTCCAGAGGGCAGGAGGATTGGTGGGGCAAAACAAGTGAAGGGTGTTAAGAAGTACAACCTTTCAGGTATAAAATACATAAGTCACAGGGACGTTATCTGAAACATAGGGAATATAGTAAAAAAATACTGTAATAACTTCGTAAGGTGACAGATGGTGACTAGACTTACTGGGGTGTCCATTTTGCGATGTATACAAGTGTCAAATCGGTTGAATCATTTGAATCGACATAGTATGTCAACTGGACCTCGATAAAAGCTAATCAGATACTTGGAAAAAAATTAAAAACAAGTACCAAGTGAGAACTTCCAATCCTGGTTCCAAAACTTGCTACAAAGCTAAGTAATCATGGCAGCGTGGTCCTGGCATAAGGGGTGGACATATGGAAGAAAAGAGATCCCAGGAATAAACTCCAGCATGTATGGTCAGAGATTTTTAACCAGAGTGTCGAGAAAATTTAGTGGGAGAGGAACAGTTTCTTCAACAAATGGTACTGGGGCAACTGCTTCGCACTAGACAGAAAAATTAACTTAAAAAGGTTCACAAGGCTACATGTGAGATCTAAAGGCATACAACTCTTAAAACACAGGAATAAATCTTCACGACGTTGGGTCAAGCGATTATTTCTGAGGTTTGACGCAAAAAGTACAAGTGATATAAGAAGAAAATCAACAAGCAAAAACTTAAAATCAGTAAGAAATGAAATGCTTTTGCACTTCCAGACAGTCCATCAAGAAAGAGAAAAGGCAGCTGACCGCTTGGGAGAAAAATATCCCTTAAGGAACATATATTCAAAATGTAGTTTCTAATAAAACTCCTACAACTAATAATAAAAGGCAACCTAATTTTTAAAATAGATAATAGAATTTGAATAGACAAAAAAAGAAAAGTCCTAACAGATGTGGAAACTGGTGTTCATTAATGACCCTCAAAATAATAGTTTTGTAGAAGGGAGGGAGTACAAATAAATCTATTTTAAAGGGATCCATAGAACATGGGAAACGTAGCTCTATTCATGAACACATATAAATTGCTTACTATTGTACTATGAGCTCTTTTAAGTATTTTGTAAAGTTTAAACCACCTAATCTAGCTTTGTAAGTATCATTATCATCCCACCTAAGGAAGTCGAGGCACAGAGTAGTTGAACTTTCATCTGGGGCACAAAGTATTAAATATAAAACGCTGACAACAGTTTATACATTTGAATAATACATACTATGTCTCACTAGTAAGATTATTATGGGATTTTGCCCTCGGGATCAGATGAAAATTGAACTTTGATCCAATGTTAACATTGGAAATTGCCCCGTTTTCAAAGTAAGTATGAAAATGTCACATAAGCAGATATCAAAAGGAGCGGGGGGGGAAGCGTAGTGCTCTGTTGACTCATTTTCAAAGCCTCATTGACACTGTTTCTGTCTTCACCCTCATTTTTACCTGACGAAATGTGGTGCTTTCTCTCTGCGGAGTATTCTCTGACCAGTTCCGTTTCTCTGCGAGGAGAGAACCCACGGCTACGGTCCAAGTTCACCTCGTGTTTTGTAAGTTCCTCTCCTATGTGAAAGACTTCAAGGGTTGGTGAGTGTGACCTTGTACCCGTCTCCCCCATGCAGAATGCCATCTGCAACATGGAAAGGCGTGGACACATTACCAGGGCTGTAGATACTTACGCATAATAACACTTTCAACTTGTGAAGTACCACGCATCCCATAGAACCAAGATTGTGCTAAATAGTTACAACTAGTACTCATTTAATCCCCACAATAGCCCTGCAAACCAGCTCCTTCCAAGTGAGGAAATTGAGGCTCGATTACATTAATACCCACACCCTAGTCAACCTGACCCCCTCGCCCCCTAGTCAAACTGACCAACCAGCCAACCTTCAGCCAGTGTAAAGTTACCGTTCGTATCAGTGGTTGATTATATCTGTAGAATTAAGAGACATGAGTTCTTTATTGATTGTGTGATTGGCTAGGCTTTAAAAACATGGGCTAGACTAGTGAGACAAGACCCCAAAGAAGGTCTGTAGCATATTTTGTATTTGGGGAACAGAATGTTCTCAAGGCAGGTGACCTGCAGTTCTGTATGCTACGGAATACTTGTGGGAAGGCCTATCAGCTGATGCACTAGTATTAATGGCTATTAAAAATCTGTCTGCTGCTAGGACTTGGGTTGGTTACTATTTGTAAAATGAATATAACTAAATAATATTACTTTGAGCTTTTTGAATTAAATGCCACTAACGTTTTCTCATAAAATGAGACATAAGAAAAGGTGTCTCATCAAAAGATGTCCACCTCCCCTGGATGCCAGCAATGAAAAAATAAAAGGGATGAAGTATGCGCAATCGAGTCAAAGAGGAGACAGTGTTCCTGGTTTCCATGGAGCCCGACACCAGGATTTCGGCCTGAGGCCTTTGCCTTTCCGCAGGATACTGATGGAAAACACAGCCACGCCGCCCTTCTCTTTGTACTTGTGCCATTAACCACTGTCGGTTTCTGCGATATTGAAAGGAAGTTGCACGGAGAGCGGTGGTTTCCCTCTGTGGTGATTGTTACTGTTGCCGCTGTTGTTGTTTACGACAGATTGTCGGAACTTGTTGAAGAGATGTATTTAACTATTTTATCCAATTAAGGACTTTTTTTTTTAATTAAAAGCTCTGGAAAAGCCAATTTGTTAGACATTAAGTGGTTCACAAGATTTAAGTTTCTTAAGGATGCAACCAACCATCTGGACACTTTGGGTCTTACAACTGCGGGAAGAAACTTAGGCAAGGCTGAAGTATTATTGAAGAGTGTCGGTCGGACATATGCATTGAACGGAAAGCCGCCCATGGGCCACCTTTGTCTCCCCTTTACAGGAATCCTCTGATGTAGTCATGGAGTCTGAAAAGTGGCAGAGATGACCTCATAACTTCCAGGAAGATTCGCAGATTTTTGTAAGTGGTTCAATTGCTTCGGCTGCCCCCAGAGCATAGGACTCGAAATGTCTCTAAACTATCATTATTCACCACTCCTGTGACTCAGTGTTAACATGTCCAGCGAGAGGACAAAGGGTCTCCGGAGACTAGCGATGAGTCCATTAATTCTAGATGTCCCCCAAAAGATCTGGCAATGTGGCCAAAGACTGGACAATGTCTAGGAGGAGTTAGCTCCCAGTAAGGCATTCCCTCTTTAAATTGTTGGTGATATAGATTCAGAGTCACATATTAAATATACTCTGAACATCCTCCCCAATCCCTGCAGTTTCAAGACCGGAAATTCTAATTATGTCACTGAAGTTTCAAGGACTACTTTTAAGGCTGTACTCCTCGCTTTTGTGCAAAAAGTTATTTGATACACTAAAGTCTGTTTTTATAATTTGGGAATAATCCACATATTGAGTAATTAACGGACTATTAATCATACCATTATGATCAATGAAATATTTGTATGTATCACATACAGTTGGGTATCTGGTTTTTAGCCCATTTTTTTAAAAAAAGATAAAAGGCAGGTCGTCTCTAGAATACAGAGAGCTACATCTTACTCTGTCTCACTCATGGTAACCCCACTGTGGTGGTAACACTACAGTGGTCACAAATCTTTCAAAAACTTGTTCTCAGAATTTCCACCCCCTATAAAGCAGTTGAATGGAGGCTACCCAGTATGCATCCCTACTCTTTGATGTCACCAAAGTTTTTGCAATCAAGAGTAGAGCTGAAAATAAAACACATGTGTTGGGAGCCGTTTTGGGCTCACAGGTTGAGACCCTTCCCTGTGTAGAAAAGTGGTTAAAGCCAAGTTCTCGCTAGCCAAAATGGCAGGCTTGGATTTCTTGAGCTACTCTCCTTGGCCCCAAGGAATGTAATGTTCTTTTGTTTAATGGCATTTAGATAAAGGGGAAGGACCTGGAGCAGAATGCCTTAATGGATTTATAAGACCTTAAGGAAACACCCTGCTCTCTCCCCCCACCCTAAATTTATCCTAACCCAATATATAGGAATAAGAAGGTTTACCACCTTGCTGGTAAAAACAGATTATTGTGAAAGAGATCAAACTGCCTTTTAAATAAAGACACAGACCAGCAGGAAAGAGACGCCAAAAGATGCCAGAAGAGCCAGAACGCCAGAATTGAGAAGACGCCAGATTGCTTGGTCATTAGACTACACTTTTCTTGTGACTCTCTCATTTCCTTTTGCCCGACTTTCCGTCCTTCGTAGACCCCTAGATTCGCCGGAACAAGGACCCTGGCACACATATTAACCACTTGCCCTCCAAAAAGGAACAGTTACTGAAGCCTCTGACTGTCACTAGCATTGACATAGAGTTGCATGCACCTGTTCTCACGGCAAAATCAAGAATTTAAAAATGAACTATGGTGTGGTCGCTATCGTTGTAATTATTATTATTTTCATATTTAAGAGCAATTTTACATACTTTTTCTCATTTCGTCTCTGCTATTAGTTCAAAGAGATGGCCAATATTATTCACACTTCATAGAGGAAACCATCGGTCTTAGAGAGAGGTAATAATTTACCCAAGGCCACTCAACCAACGAGTTATAGAACTGAGGGAAAGTTCATTCTTACCGCCATCGCCACGAGTTTTAGGAAAAATGATAGCTCCCTTACAAAACCAAAGCGTTGGTTCATTGTTTCATGCTGCCTAGCCAACTTTCTCCGGTTACGAGAATTCCAACTACACACCTGATCGCTGTTCTATCGCTGTTCGCTGATTGGAGAGTCCATGCTTTATGAATCAGAGCTCCATCACTCAAACACCTTTAAAGTGTTTTGGAAACTTAAGGGACAATTATAAAAATAACAAAGTAGCTTTTATAATATAGATGGCAAATACAAAAGTACCTTTGCAAACCCATACGTGGCTGTAAGTGGATTAATGGAGACAGAAAAGATTTTCAGAGTAGAAGCTCTGCATTCTCTCCCATGAAAGCAATTCTTATTTAAAGGTAAACATAGCTTCGTCACCATGCCGTCAACAGAACTGAATGTTTAAGGCCCTGTTTTTCACAGCGTTAGCTCTCAATACCACACTGGACTTTTCAGGGAAAAAAATACGTGAAATCTCTTGGTTTAGGAAAAACGTTAATCTTGCAAATTAGCCCACTCATCGCGGAGAAAGTCTTGTAACCTAATGATCATCTCCTGACATCAGCCCGTGGCTTCTAGTTCCTACTAAGAAAAGGGATTTCGAACAGCAGTGTCTTCGTGGATACATTTTCCCTTCTTTCGTAACAGGACATGGTCACGAGCATTGCACACAGACATTGAAATTTACCTGGAAACCATCTAAAAGAATATTTTATTGAGTCAATTGTTTGGATTGCTGTCAAAATTACTTTTTTAAATTAAAAACTTTTTTTTTTCATTTTTTAAAAGTAGGCTTCACACTCAGCCTGGAGCCCAAGGCAGAGCCCAATGCAGGGCTTGAACTCACGACCCTGAGATCAAGACCTGAGCCGAGATCAAGAGTTGGACGCTCCACTTACTGAGCCACCCAGGCGCCCCCATGGCTATTTTTTTTTCTTAATTTGACTTGCCAAAGCCATGGCTTTCACTAAGTAATTTTCATTGCATACATACACAACAGAGATACATTTGCAACCAAACTTCTCTCCTACTCACTAATTTTAAGATGTTCTTAGATAAACAGATTTTTAATGCTTTACTATTTTCGTTAAATTCATCAGAGTTTTGGCCTCCAGCTAGTTGTTAATTGTTTCACTATGTTGCTACATATTTCCTCCTTACCGCTCAGAACGCATCAAACTTTTTTCATAACTGAGCTTGCAAAAATTGTGCCCAACTTACCCCTTCTTCTAACCTCTATGGTCTTAGAGATATAGTCTACTTTATCATGCTAGTGACTTGCTCCCCATCCGAATCAACTCTATTCTGTCCATCATGACATTGTTACCATCCCCCAGTAAAAGACCAGGATACTGGGGCGCCTGGGTGGCTCAGTCGGTTGAGCGTCCAACTTCGGCTCAGGTCATGATCTCGCGGTCTGTGAGTTCGAGTCCCGCATTAGGCTCTGTGCTGACAGCTCAGAACCTGGAGCCTGCTTCACATTCTGTGTCTTCCTCTCTCTCTGCTCCTCCCCCACTCATGCTCTGTCTCTCTCTGTCTCAAAAATAAATAAACATTAAAAAAAAAAAAAAAGACCAGGATACTCTGAGCCCTCCCCATCTTCAGAAGTGAATGCTCCAGTTCCCATAAAATCTTTATTCAAAAAGAGTCTAAGAAAGGCTAGTGTAGCATCTGCGGTCAATTCTTTCTAACTAGAAGGTTCTCCGCGAAGCACTGACTTCATAATGTTACACCCTGTTGCTCTGGTGTTGTATAGTATTTAAAAATTGATAAAACATCACAATCCAGAAAGCGAAACTCCAAATTACAAAAAGATCGCTTCAAGAATACTAATGTTCTGGGAAGATCATGTATAAACGAGGATGAAATGTATCTCCTCTCCTCACAGATCTTGAACGAGGAGAAGCGTGGAGTCGTATTTTTCAGTGGCCAGGGAGGTGCCTGTCCACGTACAACAAGCGTGGAGTAAATATAGATAGCACCATGGAGACGAAAGTGAAATAAATGATCACAGTTTGCTGCACAGTCTCCCCTGCGGAAGGATTCAGGGCCATGGGACCGAAGTGGACATTTCTGACCAGAGAGCTCCGAGGCTGGTGAGATCCAGTCCTGCCTCCTGCCCACTCTGTTTCATGAAATTCTCAGGCTTCCTGCATCGTCTACAACAAACAGGCCAGGAAATAACCTGCAGACATTTAGGTTGTTCTGCAAAGGCTCCGCCACATGGACTTGGTCTCCTGTTTCACCAAGGACTGGTGGGCAGCAGGGACAGACACAGACTGACAGAGGTTTCAGGATGAGGTCCCGCCACAGCTGGTGACTTTAGGCTTTTAGCCATGGGAATATTTAGCCCCGTTCTTCTTTCTTGATAAAATATTAGGCTCATTCTAAAGCTAGCCACGATTTAAGGGTAAAGAAATCCCAGTTGGAGAAGTGTCGATCTGGCCTGATTAACTGCTAGTCACCTAATACTCAATCCTTCATCACATACTTGTGGGATCCTACTGTGTGCCAGGCAGTAGTCTAGGCCCTGAGGATTCCGTGGTATCCGGACAAAAATCACTGCTTTCCCGGAGTCCTTGTTCTAGTGGGAGATGGAGACAACAAACAAATAAACCAGAAAATGTGTACTATGTACAAAGATTATGTGGCGCGGCGATGGGCTTAAGAAGTGACCTTGGGCAGGGGATGAGAGGAAAGGGCCACTGGGAGCGGCCACCGAAGACTTTTGTGTGCAGGCGACACAGAGCCGGCATCTGGTAAGAAGACCGCGGCCATGGGAAGACCGCTCGGCAGTTCCAAGTGGATGACTCAAAGATCCTGAAACAGGGCCAAATAAATACCATGGTGTCGACCATCTGCTCCATGAAATAGCCCGTCAGACACGCTACCAAATTAAAACACACATACACGCCATCCTGGGAAGTTTTAATTTTCGAATCCACAGAAGACACACAAACTGCCTGAATCCAAGGCACACCGAAACCTTCTTACAAATGGTCCCTTTCTTTCTCCTGGATTTCCACGATATGATATACAAAGAATGCCTCTTAGTGCCTTCCAAGGAACTCGCTGGCTGCTCCAGGAAGAACATCTTATCTTGGTCTGCCTGAGGACCAGGGGGAAGCTTATGGCTTCTTCCTCTTGAGCCATCAGACCCCTAAGGTCTCTTACATTCTCGAGCTTCTGCACAGCCTTCAACCGACTTCAACCCGTAAAACCCACTTCTTCTTGGCGGGTATATATGTTGTTGAATGTTTGTCAATGTCAGGGACTCTCAGACATAAGGATTCGTTATCTTTCTAATTTAGGAGGGCTCGCAAAGTTGAAAACATTTTGAAGGGGAAAAAGATCACACCAACACTTTAAATGGACTCCGAGTTAATTTTTCACGTGAAAAATGTAATTAATTTTTTAAGTATTTAATTTAGAAGCTTTTTAATTTCTTTTTTTTTTTTTTAATTTTTTTAATGTTTATTTTTGAGACAGAGAGAGACAGAGCATGAGTGGGGGAGGGGCGGAGAGAGAGGGAGACACAGAATGTGAAGCAGGCTCCAGGCTCTGAGCCGTCAGCACAGAGCCTGACGCGGGGCTCGAACTCACAGACTGTGAGATCATGACCTGAGCCGAAGTCGGACGCTCAACCGACTGAGCCACCCAGGCGCCCCAGAAGCTTTTTAATTTCTAATTGTGGTGGATCATTCAAGAATCCATTGTTTAAAAGTGTGCATAACTACGGTGCCAACGAGCTAACTAAGCTCCAGGTACTAAGCAGAAAAGGGTGGCATCTATATGTCCTTACAATCTAGTGGTGATAACATTTGCAAACATTAATCTACAGCACGGTAAAATGTCCTGGCTAAAATTATCCTCACATTCAATATTTTTGGTTGCTTTCTGTGAAGGATACATTTTGAGAAGTCGCAGAGACTAAGCATCAAAGGATGAGAGGTTGGGGGGAAAAAATCTTCTATTTTTACTCAAAGGCAGAGTAAAAGAAATAGCTGTGACACAGATAAAGAAAGAAGCTCGGAGGAAACTGTGCGATATAGATGTTTCCTCCCTTTTCCCGTATGAATATATTTGAATCTTCCACGGTCAGGCACATCAACTTCCAAAGCTCTCATGCCTCAATCCCCAGAACGTAGTTAAGTACTTGGTAAATATTTACAAGATCAGTGGAGGGAGGGAGCGAGGGAGACCCTCCATAAACAGTGCATGTGTTTGAAATTGTGTATAGAGACGATTGAGATCCAGTAACACCTCTTACCCCAGTGGGTTCCAAGTAAACTGAGAAGACACAGATATCAGATACGAGTTTTACACTTAGGAAAGCGGAATGAAGAATATGCCTTAGCTATGGTGCCAGGATGAGGTATGAACTGGGACTCATCCGTGGGACCTCTGTTCGCAGTCTAGACCCTTCTGAGCCAGGCGCCAGGATGATCGGTTGCTGGCTGTCATTACTGGGACGAGAGAGCAGGGACTGACGGAGGTGAGGCGCGAGCTGTTTCTCTAAGGCAGGCTCAAGGCCAGCTCCCTATTTTTCGCTTTATAGGGAAGGCAGCAAAAAAAAACTGAGCCCATCCAGGGGCCAGAAAGGGAGAAGAACTGCCCCCTGGGAGGCCAGACCTCCTAACAGGAAGGAATGATCCTTATTGACGTGGGAAGGGCTATGTAAAAAATAGAAGATGGGGGCGCCTGGGTGGCTCGGTCCGTTAAGCGTTCGACTTCGGCTCAGGTCATGATCTCGTGGTTCGTGAGTTCAAGTCCGGCATTGGGCTCTGTGCTGACAGCTCAGAGCCTGGATCCTGTTTCAGATTCTGTGTCTCCCTCTCTCTCTGCCCCTCCCCTGCTCACTCTCTCTCTCTCTCTCTCAACAATAAATAAACATTAAAAAAAAAAAAAGAATAGAAGATGCAAAAGTGACCTCACAGCCACAATGGGACCAGGGATACAGGTGTTCCTAGTACCAACTACACTACCAGGGAGCCGCCCCCACCCCCACTTTTCTTAAATACCGATTTAAATCAGGATTTTAAAAAAGGTGGGAGTGGAGGGAGGAAAGAGTATTTCTAATTTTAAGCTCACAAGAAGTACCCTAGATGTAGGGAAAGAAATACATCCTGTTCTCAGTCAGCCTTGGGAAAACAAGGAAAGGTATTTTGAACGACTCTTAACCGAATGAAAAAATGGAAGTGTTCGAACAGACACGCCACCAAAGAAGAGCCATAGATGAAAGGTAAACACCCGAAAAGATGCTTCTGACCGTTCATGTCTAAGGAAACGCAAATTAAAACATGTTGCGATACCACTACACACCCTAGAATGGTTACGATTTGAAGACTGACGATACCAAGCGGTAACAAGAAGGTGAAGTCGGTTGAACTCTCATACACAAGCAGTGAAAATACGAACTGGTACAGCCACATGTGAAAACAGTTCAGCAACTTTTTGCATGTTAACTATACAGTTATCACACAACCAAGCAATCCTGTCCCCAGACATTACCCAAGAAACGAAATGAGAACAGATGCCCCCACAAAGCCCTGTGTATACATGTTGATAGGATCTGGATTAATAATAGTCTCGAACTGAAAACAACTTGAATGTTCATCAACAAATGGATAAAAAATCATGACACATCTACACAATGGAATACGATTCAACAGTAAAGACAAATAACTCTAAAGAACTATGACACACGCAACCGGGCGAATGACACTCAGAAGCATCATACTAGGTCAAAGAAGCCAGACACAAAAGGCTTCAAATTATATGATTCCATTTATAAGACATTCACAAAAAGGCAAGACTATAGGGCTAGAAGTCCATCAGAAATTATCAGGACTTGAAAGAGGCGGGAGAAGACAGACTCTAACGGGACATGGAGAACATTTCGGGATGATAGAAACATTCTACGCCTCAGTTGTGGCGGTGTTTACCCGACTATATACATTTGTCCAAAGTTATCAGTTTGTACACCCCAAAAGAGTAAGTTTAGAAACGATAGTCTTTTCAACAACTGGTATGAAGAAATGAATCTGGATACAGACCTGACCCCCTACCCCAAAAAGTGAATTCAAAACAGATCATGGAAGACTATCACATGCATAGAAGATAAAAAAGGAGAAAGCATAGATGATCTTGGGTTCGAGCATGTCTCTGAAGACGCAACACTGAAGGCACGATCTGTGAAAGAATTAACTGATGAGTTGAAGTCTGTTAAAATTAAAAGCTTCTGTTCCATGGAAGACAATGTCGAAATAAATAAATTCGTCAATGAATGAATGAATGGATGGATGGATCAGACTCTTTAAAAAATAAGTCTTGAGTGTCATTGTTCACACCACGTTCACCCCCACCCAATGATCTCTGAGATGAAATGGAATTTTTTGAGTTGCCTGGAAAGAACAACTCATCCTCAGCAGGTGAGACACTACGGCTGTTGGTCAGGAGGACAGCGGAGACAGCAGATTCCCTCAAGCAAGGTGGAAGCAACTTTACAAAAACAACAAGGAAACAAACATTACCAATCTGTGTCTCGATAGTCAGAAAAAACCAGGAGACTTAGGATGAATTCGGGGAAAATAGCGTGTATTTAATGAATGGTAACATGACATCGAACTGGTGGATTTTGACACAGATTTTTAAAAAATAAATGGTATTCCTAACTTCTTTTCTTCAATTTTAATTGTTCTCTTCTTACTATGGAATTTGTCCATTAAGCCATAGATTAATTCCTCATTTATCATATTCTGTGCAGATTTTTTATATCGTTTCAAAATCCCCCGGTCCCCTTCTGCAAATACGCACAGTCACCCCCAATACGGTCTAAGTCGACATGATCTGTTGGTTGTCCCAGAATACAGATTCTTGTCATGAGAATCCTCCTGCAGCACAGAGACATGCTTGGTGGAAAGGGGCAGCCTTTGAAAAGAAATTAATCTGGAACCATGAACAGAGAAGAGATTTCCCCATTGTAAAGGAATTAAACTTGTTTACAAAAACTTGGAAACTTTGTATAATTTGGAAAGAAAGATACAATTCGTTTGGTGGTCTGTCCTGTGAGTGATTTAGAGAGAATGATGGTTTATTCTCAAAAGTCAGAGTGTTCAGAGATTCCTCCCTAGTGGAATAATGTTCACCGATGGGCCAGAATCAATGTCATTAAAGGATCACTTTCACTGGGTTATTTCCAGGCGAACAGAGCAGGGTGAGTGGTTACACATTTCAAGAAACCTCAGGCAAAGCGGTTTAGAGGAAGCTGAGGAAATTAAAAAGGAATTAGAAACAATGTATTCACATTTGAGACTGGAACTTTCTAGGTAGGTAAGTTACACACCCCGCCGTCCGGGATCCCACGCAGGTCAACAGGTTCACCGCAGGGTGAGGTCACCCCAGGGCTCCCAGCTCTTCCCCTGGACCCCACCGTCTCCTTGTTACTTTTCTTCAGCTTATTGTAAATTAAAATCATGGACTGATTTGGGCTTGTTTTTGAAACTTCAAAGCAAGTTTTTTAAACTTCACAGGTCACATACCATCTCTGTTACAGGAGTGCCTGGGCGGCTCAGTCAGCGAAGGGTCAACTCGGCTCAGGACGTGATCTCACAGTTCATGAGTTTAAACCCCGCCTCGGGTTCTGTGCTGACAGCTCAGAGCCTGGAGCCTGCTTCACATTCTGTGTCTCCCTCTCTCTCTGCCCCTCCCCTGCTCATGCTCTGTGTGTCTCTCTCTCTCAAAAAATGAAAAAAAACATTAATAAAAAATTTTTTAAATGGTATCTGTCACATATGCTTTTTTTCAATGTATTTATTTGTTTGTTTGTTTAACTGCCCTTTTAAAAATCTAAGAACTATTTTTAACTTTCAGGTCACACTGTGCCAAGCCTTGCTTAAAATCATTACATTTTAATGGAGATATAAGGTCGGGCTTCTGACTGAGCGCATGTGCTCAGGTGCTGCACTTTGGGGGCTCAATGACACCCCAGTGGTTTAGGGTGTGGGTCTTTGACCGTGTGATCAGTCCAGACAGAGGGCTTCCCTGTCTCTACAAGGGAAGCCTGCTTTCAGAACTCCAGAAACAAGGGATAAGGATACAGCGAAGTGAGGGAAAACAGCATGATCCGCTTAGAAGGCCCGTGATTATCACGCCCACTCTGCAGGCGAGGAGACAGGGAGAAAGACACTTGCTAAGCCTGCGTCCCCCAAATGGCAAACGGTCGAGATGGTAACTGAGCCCTAACCATTGCTCTTGCTACCCACAAAAGCCACATGGCCGGACGGGATTTTGAGTAGTTAGAGGCATATATTTTTATTCAAAAGCGTTAACAATGTGATTGGTAGCCTGGCCATGATTTAATTCATTTGGCTAATTTATAGGAGGAAAGAGATACTTATTAATTACACGGATATTTTTTTGGACTTGTGAATCTCAAAATACCTTTCTTTGTCATCTAATGGTAACCCCATAATGCTCTTTCTTTTTTTAATGTTTTTTTAATTTATTTAATTTTTTATAATAGTTTATTTTCAAATTGGTTTACATATAACACCCAGTGTTCATCCCAACACGTGCCCTCTTTAATGCCCGTCACCCCCTCTCCCCCCTCCCTCACCCCTTAACCCTCAGTTTGTTCTTAGTCTTTGAGAGTCTCTTATGTTTATTTTTGAGAGAGCGCAAGCAGGGGGGGGTGCGGGGAGAAGGGGACAGAGGATCAGAAGCAGGCTCTGTGCTGACAGCAGGAAACCAGATGTGGGGCTTGAACCCATGAACTAACTGTGAGATCATGACCTACGTTGAAGTCAGATGCTCAACCGACTGAGCCATCCAGGTGCCCCCATCATGCTATCTAAGAGTAGCTTTTAAGAGAATACATCAAGGGGTGCTGGGTGGCTCAGTTGCTGACAGCTCAGAGCCAGGAACCTGCTTCAGATTCTGTGTCTCCCTCTTTCTCTGTGCCTCCCCTGCTTGCACTCTGTCTCTCTCTCTCTCTCTTAAAAATAAACATTAAAAATTTTTTAAATAATAAAATAATTCATCAAAATCAATCAGATTGCTTAAGATTCATAAAATTTAAACAACAGAAGTAGGACTACAGTTGCTTTAACCCATCAGCATCTTAAAAGCACAGACATGATTCCAACCTCAAAACTGGGCTCAAATATTAAGGAAACCTAAAATCCGAACAGAAGAAACACAATCTTAAGAAGTGCAAAGAGGTTAGAGATCAGGTTGAAAGATGATTTCCCAAAACTAGCCTTTCTCCTGTGGCGACATTGAATATAGTTACATTGAGAGTTTCAGGTACTTTTATATAGTTTTTCAGAAATGTCGGTTATGTTTCTACCACCTATGCTAACAGGCACTGGCGATAAAGATCACTATTGCTTAAAAAGACGACATTTAGCACTTTATGCTAAAGATCAGGCCACGGGAGAATGCACATGGAAATGGCTTAGTCTTCTTAAAACATCTGATTGAGTTTTTTAACTCTCCGTGTTAGTCCTCAGTATCAACTTTATAGAAAACCTGTCCGCGATCACCCTGCTTTATATAATACGATTCATCCGAGGATTTATGGGGAAAACCTAAGGCCAATATTTTAAATGCTAAAGATATATCCAAGGACACTGGATGGTTCACATAGAGGGCTAGTAAGACAGAGAGTCAGATTGTGAAAGACAGGAGTGATTTGAAAATATAGAGATTGAAGATGGAAGACGGAATTTCACATGCCGCCCGGAGGAACCTCCCTGGCACAAGAAAGGAAAGACACCGCCCATTTGAGAAGGGCTGAGCTCGCTTTGGCCTCAGGATAAACCTGTAGAAAATTCGCTCACGACCAGTGAAGAGAAAGATGGGGCAAGACTTCCTCGAATAAAAGATTAAGCAATTGGGTCTGTATCCCATAGGAAACCACGTACCTGCGGGAGCGGAGGCCTCGAGAACTCACGCATCAGAGGCAAACGACCTGGCTTTGAATCTCAGGTCTATGCCAGCCCACAGTAGTGTCAATTGGACACGCTCCTTAATCTGTGCCTCAGTGTCCTCGTTTTTACTATAGGCAACAGCGTATCATCTAAATAAGAGAATTCAGGCAAATCTTTTAGAACAAGGCCTGTTGTGTAATGACCTAAATGCCAATAAGTGACTGAGTCCTCTCCAATTTTTAAGAACAAATTCTTTTCTTCTTATTATTTATTATTATTCTTAATGTGTATTTTTGAGAAAGAGAGGGTGGCGGGGAGACAGAATCTGGAGCAGGCTCCAGGTTCTGAGTTGTCAGGATAGAACCTGACCCACGGCTAGAACTCATGAACTGTGAGATCATGACCTGAGCCGAAGTCGGAAGCCCTAACCGACTGAGCCACCCAGGTGCCCCGACCCTGTTGTTTGAGTCTGTGATTAGTAAAAGGCTCTTGCAGCCCACGTCAGACCCCAGGCCGACAGAGCAGGTGTTGAGCCTAGACTCTTCTAGAGAGGGTCCTCAGCCCGGCCCCCTTGGCGATCACAGGTGCAGGCGGACGTCGGGCCCGTTAAATCAGAGCGTGCAAGGCAGCTCGATGTCACCTCCTCTCAGAGCACGTGCATCATGGCAGCACGGTGTGTGACTCAGTCTCCGAATACATTCCGAGCTCCTCGGGGCAGGACCAGACCTCACCCATGTTCCCAGAACTAGGTCGGGAGCAACCCCCTGGAGCTAACTTTGGGAGGCTTGTTGCATGAATGAATGATTGGATGAATGCACGGAGTCGCACTGAAGGCGTGTCAGCTGGCTGGCTGACTGAGGAGCCCCCCTTGCTGCCACCTGCTCTCGGGGCCCTCATGTCTGAGGCTCAGGAGGCTGTGAGGTCCCCTGCAAATATCTGTGGCATTTCCCGAATCCCTGGCTCTCATAGACCACTGAAGGGCTATCACCCACGGGCAGTGCGTCTCTCTACCCACAGCAACCCTTTGGAAGGTCCGGAGGACCCGGGAGCGAACAGCACGGGGGCCAACCTCGAAGGGGAACAGAGCCCCAGCCCGGCCGGGGATCATTTTGCTCTGGATGTGTGAAGCCGTGTCAGGAGTATGCGGAAGGGAATTCTAATGAACATTCAGTCCAGAACAGCTCTGGAAGAAGCAGGTGACTTCTTGTCTGACACAGTATGGGACTTCTTGGGTCTTTTTGTACTGCCGGGCTTGAAAGAATTTAGAGCGAGCTATTTTAGGCACTATGATTAAATTGAGAGAGCCACTCCTTTCCTTAAATTAACTGTGAGATGTCACACGGAGCCGCGCTCAGGGTTCCGCAGGGCTGGTCTCTCGTGAACTCTGGGACATCGGGAAGACTCGTTCTTCGCCTCCGTTTCTGGGTTCCGGAAACTTGGCAAGACGCTCACGGCCTGGAGGTCACCGACATGGCGGGCCTGAACCTGGCCCCACGTCCACGTGCAGTGAGAAAGACGCGGCAGCCGCCAGTCGCAGAATCCCCTGGGCCGCGGAACCTCCGAGCATCAGAAACCACACATGTAGACCTGCGCGTGCTGTCAAATGCAACATTAAAACAAAAATTGTAAATGAAGTGACAGCCTTAGTCTCAGCAACCCGTAGCTGCGGAATTCCTAATTCAGGGGCTGCCAAACGCCAGCCCAGGCCCTGGTACCAGCCAGACGCCATTAAGAATCCCTCCAGACATTTCTTGTCTACAAACCAGCGAAGGAAGCAAAAAGCTGTGCAGTTCCCCTCCGGACGGTCTGGTGCGCGAAGCCTGCGGTGAGCCCCGGGGTCTGCGTCTTCAACAAGCTTCCCGGCTCGTCCTGTTGTAGGGGTGGCGTTCAGGAATAAGATCGTTATCACAGGCACACAGGGAAGGCACCTCTGACTTGGGCTATCTTGCAGACTCTTTCTAAAAAATGTATTCAGAAGATGTGATTTCAGAGGAATTTAAAAATCTCTTCATGGGCGCGCCCTGACCACCTGCACTTGGATACCACGGAGGGAAACTACAAGAAAATCTTCACGCCTTGCAACAAAACCAACACCGCCGTGCAATCAGAAACCAGACCTTCTGGTTTTCCAACAGGTGACTTCGGGCAAAGAATTTTATTCCCTAGCATTTCCCTTCTTTTGCGTCGGAAATGGAAATGAAAGCTTGGAACTTAACGGCCCCACAAATTGTCTGAAGTATAAATAAAACCCAAGCTGCCAGCTCCAGCGCGACCGAGAGACTGGATAAACAGACAACAGGCAGAGAACGAAGGTCAGTAGAACTGTGGCTGAGAACCCCCAGCACCCAGTCCCGTAGCCCACCACAACCAGGACCTGGTCAAGGAGGGCCAGCATCCTTCATTTTTGTCCCTTCTTGCCACTTAGCATCAACCAGAAAAAGCCCAGTGTACGCCCCTAGCCAATCACATAGAACGCCAGCTTCTGGTCAGCCCCCGGCCGATTCCCAGGTCAAAGGCCTCCAATCAGGGCAAACCGGAAGCTGGGTTTTTTTCCACCATAAAGCTGCCCCTGTCCACTGCCGGGTTTTCGAGTCTCTGCCAAAGGCAAGCAGGGCGGCCAGCTGGCTGTCTTGCTACAGACAGCCTGTCTTGCTAAAGCACCAACGGCCTCTGCTTTTCTCCTCTGCATGAACTTTGCCTATGTTTATTTCATCCTCAAAGTAATACAAAATAACAAGCCAAAAACCACTACCTCTACTGTTTAAGGGCTTCCACTCTAAAGCATTGTCTTTGCCAGCATACTCCTTAAAGGCTGAAGTTACAGGGGCCAGGGGATGGGAGGGGCGTCTGCAAGTCTGGACGTGAGGAGCCGGGTCGGAAAGGACCTCAAGGCAGAAGAAAAAGAAAGTGAGGATAAAAGTTGGGTGTGTTTTTTAGAATACTTCAGCTGCGGGGACAGGGGAACCCATGCTGGATAATTAAGTGGTGGTGAGGATGTATTTGAAGGGACCAGTCTGGAGCAGTGGGAGGGACCCAGGAAGATGGCTCTGCTCAAGCCAACAGGTAACCACAAAGGCCCAGGCAGGGGCCTTGTGTTGGCTTGGGCTCAATCGCCAACAGTTTCTGGGAGACTCGAAATCCAAACATTCGCTTCGCTTGGGTCAAGAGCCTGACCCCGGCTGAGGGAAAAACAGGGGCACAGGGAATATAGCCCCTGGGCGTTAGGAAGAGCGAGTTCCTCAAAGTGGAGTGGGTGTTCTTAGAAAGGGAAAAGGGGGCTGGGCTGCCAACCACAGTAAGTCTTAACAAAGGGCTCCGGAATTTAACGCACCGTCCTTGGTCATACCACAAAACTCAAGTCAAAGCGGGGAGAAATTTGTAAGTCAGGCAATCTGCCGAAATTATAAATGTCTGTGAAACATTCAGATGATTGTGTCAGGCTTAAAGCTGACTTCTCGGCAACCCCCAGTTTCACTGCTAAAATTAAGGAAGCCAGTAATCACCAATTCTGACAGGGAGCCTGGCAGTCAAATAAATTAGAGAGCCATGAAAATTATGGCAATTGGTAGTAAAATAACTTAGACAATTTTGTGAAAATTGAGAAAAGGAAACCTGATTTAAAATGGCGTCGGGAGGCCAGTAGGGGGAGCTCTAACACCCTCACTCCTGGTCAACTGCAGACCCAACAGGAAGACAGGTACCCTGTGTGACCTCACTACCCGGTAGGAGGAAGAAAGGTTTCCTCCCAGCCAGTGAGAGAATGTCAACTCAGCCACCGAAAAACCATTGACTTCAAACTTCCCGGTTATTCCAATGGACGATTTTGTTTATCACAGCCCTCCTCACTCCCCCACCCCCTGTCCTCTATAAAAGAACATTCTCCTTTGTTCTGCTGACCTGCCTATGGCTTTGCTGTAGCTTGCTTGTCCCAAAGTGGGATTCACTGCTATTTCCAAACAAACACATTTTTGCCGGTAAAATGCCTGGCAGTTTTATTTTTAAGGTTAACAGTTTACAAAAATGAACTCTTCATGAGCCTACCAGAGTCTTCTTTTCTCGATAGAGGATTTGGTGTAATATTACTAATACGTGGATAACTTCAAGGAGTTGGATTGCATTTTCATGGATTCTATGTTAGCCAGATGCCTCAGGAAAATATTGCTGGAGTTTCATCAACCAATTTTAAATATATTTTTTAATGTTTATTTATTTTTGCACTCGATCTTAGCCAAAGGGCCCAGAAGCGATAATGTTTATTTATTTTTGAAGGAGAGAGAGACAGAGTGCAAGCAGGGGAGGGGTGGAGAGAGAGGGAGGCACAGAATCCGAAGCAGGCTCCAGGCTCTGAGCTGTCAGCACAGAGCCCAATGCACGCTCCAACTCACAGACTGCGAGATCATGACCTGAGCCAAAGATGGATGCTTGACCAACTGAGCCACCCAGACACCCCATCATCAACCAATTTTAAAGTTTCCGAGTATTCTGAGGAAAGCCTTGCATGTTCTCGGTGCGCCCTGACCCATGACTTCTGGGGCTGTCACTTCACCACATATTTTGAGCCTCCTGAGTCTTTCTGAGGAACCTGTCCCTTTCTATTAACTGTGACACTCGGCTAAGCAGGACACTTCTCAAATCTCTTTTCTAAGAATCTTCCTGGGCTAAAACAGAACCACAAAAACTGTGGGAAAATAAGAAAACAAGATGAATTTCCTCAAACATTTCCATTTCTGAGCCGTCCTGTTAATTTCCATTATTCCTAGATATATTTAATTTGTGATAAGAAGACAACGATTTTCTTGTGCCTGTGTTGACCTATTCCCTTCATACAAAGATGAAGAAGATGAAAACTCTTGCTCTCAAGGAATTCATTGTCCAGTGTCAAGAAATAGGTTAAATTACAACAAGAACATTTTTGAGCTATTAGTTCCTGACATCTTCTTTCATTTGCTCCCTCTCCTTCCTCTCCTTTCAAGCAAAAGATCAGAGTGGGTAAATCTCTGTCCCCTGAATTTTGGTAAGGAGGAAGATTGAAGTTCCCCAAAAATCTATCCTTTATGTATGTTGGTAGTTAAGATACTCCCCGTTCGTTGTCAATTATTCATTTGTTTATACATACTAATTTTTTAAATAGAATATAAATTCAGTGATTCAAAACAATCAAATAGCATGAACGGACATTCCTACCTTCGTCTCCCTTTCTCTCCACTCCCATCTCTGTCCAGCCATTGGCAACCATTTAAAACATTTTAGCATATTTCTTGTCTATCCAAAATAGGCAAATTCACAGAGACAGAAGTTAGATTAGAGGTTATGAGGGGCTGGGGGAAGGGAGGGAGGGAGAGATATTATTTAATGGTGTGAAATTGAATGAAGGAAATCTCATTTAAAATGGAGTTGGGAGGGGGTGCCTGAGTGGCTCAGCAGATTGAGCGTCTGATCTCAGCTCAGGTCATGATCTCACGGTTTGTGGGTTCGAGCCCCGCATAGGCCTCTGTGCTGACAGCTCAGAGCCTGGAGCCTGCTTCAGATTCTGTGTGTGTCTCTCTCTCTGTCCCTCCTCTGCTCATGCTTTGTCTCTCTCTGTCTCTCTCTAAAGTAAATAAACATTACGCTTGATTTTGGCTCAGGTCATGATGCCAGGGTCATGGGATCAAACCCCGGGTAGGACTCTGTGCTGAGCATGGAGCCTGCTTGAGATTCTCTCTCTCCCTTTGCCCCTCTTCCTTACTCCCTCTCTCTCAAATAAGTAATTAATCAATATCTTTAAAAATATAAAAATAAAAATTTTAAAAATGGAGTCAGGAGGCCAGAAGGGGGAGTTCGAATATGCCTGTCCCTCACAAACCCCAGCCGGAAGAGACGTACCTTGCAATACCAGCAGGAAGAAGCCTACTTTACTACCTCAGAAGGAGGAAGGAGAATTTCTCCTGACCCAGCAACAAGCTCAGCCAATAAGAAAATACCACAGCTCAGCCAATGAGAAACCATCACCACCCGGAATGCTCATTTTTCCTCCAATGGATTTCATTCAAAGCCGCCCCTCCCTCCTCTTCTCTATAAAGTAACCTTCCTTTCCTTTGCTTTCTCAACTTTGTTGTGGATTGCCATAGCTTAGGTGTCCTGAATTGTAATTTCTCTGCTAGTCCTGAATAAACCTGTTTTGCCAGTAAAATAACTGGCTGTTTTACTGTTTCTTTAAAAATTTTTTAATGCTTTATTTATTTTTGAGAGAGAGAGAGACAGAGCATGAGCAGGGGAGGGGCAGAGAGAGATGGAGACACAGAATGTGAAGCAGGCTCCAGGCTCTGAGCTGTCAGCACAGAGCCCAACTCGGGGCTCACACTCGTGACACCTAGCTGTTTCACTTTTAAGGTCAACAATGGGTATAGAATTTTATTCGTAGTGATGAAAAAGTTCTAGAAATGGTAATGGCGATGGTTGTACAACATTGTGAATGTACTTAATGCCATTGAACTGTACCTCTAGAAATGGTTAACTTGGTAAATTTTATGTTATGTATGTTTTACCACAAAAACACGTATGAACGGTGTACAGAATGATCGTAAAATCAGCACTCAGGTGACCATCACCAAAGTCCCATAAAAGAGCCCGGCCAGTATTCTGGAAGCCCCTCCTAAACGAAGCTCCCGCTCTCAGAGATTACTTTCCCTGACTTTTTGGTAATGGTCTCCAGACTTCCATAAAAACAATTATATATATTAACGGATTAAGCATTACATATGAAATGCTTGCTGGTTTTCAAACTTCACATAATTGGAATTACATTTATATATTTGTGCTCCCTGTTTATTTTGCTCGTTATGTTTACAAAATGCAGCCTTGTTATTGATGTATCCGTAGTCCATTCAGTTTTATTGCTGTTTTATGGTCCGACACATGCTCAGCATTTAGGATGTTCCGTGTATATCTGAAGTGAGCATGTATTTGGCATTTGTTGGATGCAGTGTTTTGTGTTTGTTTATTAGGTCTTTTGTTAATCACGTCCCTTAAACTCTTTGTTATCTTTTTTTCCTAACTATTCTCTCAATTACCAAGGAAGGCGCGTGCGAAAGTCTCCCGGCGCCACAATATATGTGTCTCTTTTCACTTGTGCTTATGTTTATTTTTGTTTCATGTAATTGGAGCCTCTATTATTAGGGACATATTAATTTTTTTACTGTTTATTTTTTGAGAGAGAGCATGAGTGGGGGAGGGGGTGAGAGAGGGGGACAGAGGATCCAAAGTGGACTCTGTTGACAGCAGAGAGCATGAAACGGGGCTCGAACTCATGAGCCTGTGAGGTCATAACCTGAGCCAACTCGGACACTTAATTGAGCCACCTAGGCGCCCCAGGACATATTAATTAAAATTATAGTATCTTCCTGGTGTGTTAAAACTTTTAATCCCATGTATACTTATCTGGAAGTTTTATTCTGTTCATTTCTTTTTTTCCTCTCAGTGGTTACACTAGAAGTTCAAACACATAAACTTAATCTAATGCCTCTGTCCTCCTAGAAAACACAAGGGGTTTAGAATACAGCGCTTCACCCCACCCCCAACACACAGACTTACATGTTACATATTGTTTCCAGTTTAAATCCTACCTCATTTCATCTTTAACTCAATATCACTATATGCACGTAATCAATGTTATTTTAGATTTGCCCCCCTATCGGCCACTTCCTGTGACTGTCATGCCTCCCTACATGCCAGTCCTGCTATACAGGGTCATGTTTCTTCTGCCTCAAGTACCTACTTCAGAAGTTCTTTGGTGAAGGACTAGCAGCCAACTCTCAGGATGCGCGTGTGTGTTTGTGTGTGTGTGTGTGTGTTTCGTGTTTGAAAATATCTTCATTTTGGCCTCATTCTAGAAATATTTTCCCTGGCTCGAGAATTCTAGATGGCCAGTACCATTTTGCAGACTTCTGAGGGTACCCCTCCATTCTCTGGTTTGCTTCGTTGCTCGAGACACCATCTGTGAGCTTCCCTTGGATTTCCTTGAAGGTAAACTTTTCTCTCAGGCTCCTTTTTGAATGTTCTGAATGTTTTTGGTAGTAGGAAGTTTTTACTCTTTTTCCCTAGATGTGGATTTCTTTTAATGTATTCTGTTTGAGAAGTGTTGATCTTCTGGAAAGTGAAGTATCTGTGAAGCGGTATCTTTAAACTTTTCTGGAAACTTTTTGACCATTATTGCTTCCAGTCTTGCCTTTATAACATTCTTTGTGTTCCCTTTAGAAATCTGACTAGACATATTAGAGCTTATTTTATTCTGACAGTCTGTGAACCTCTCAATCATACATATCATCTCCTTGGTCTTCTCTGCCACATTCCAGAAAATTCCTTCTGGTCTATATACTCCAGTTAACAAATTCTCTTTCACCTGAGCCTACACTGGTGTTAAACCCCCACATGGAGACTTAGATTTTAAGCACTGAATTTTTTTTAATTCTACTAGTCTTATTTGATTTTTTTTTCCAGTATGCTAGGTTAATTTTATATTTTCCATTTAGGCAAAATTTTCAAACCTGTTGCTTATTTTTAAATATAGCACTCTCGCTGTTTTTATAATCTGTGTCAACAATTCCAGTGTCTGCAGGCCTCGTGGCTCTATGTCTGCCATCTGTTATTACTCCTTGGTGCTTCTTTATGTTTATATAAATCTCTGAGTTTACTGTGCACCAGCCATTTTCTTTGACAAATTATTCGTGGAGATGTCTCGACGCTTACAGAAAGTGACGTTCTCGAAGCAGCTTCTGCTTGAGCTCCGCCCTCGCCACCCTTTATCCACCAGACATCACGGACGGGCCTGCTCGGGCAGTCATAAATGAAAAATAGAGCTTTTTTATTTCCTACGAAGGTGTGCCCTTTGTAAGTGGATTTTTTGTGGGCATTTCCTAAAATTTGCCACTGCTTGGCCCTTCGAGTTCCTATTTTCTCTGCTTTGGGCCGATATTCACTATATCATGCTTTTACTAGAATTGGAGATTGTATGTTTCTTTCTATGTGTTAGTTTGAGGTAGAACAGAGGGGAAGGATTCTGATCTCCGCTGTCGCCATATTCTTATTGGTAACAATATGTCTTCTATAAAAGCCAAAATGTGTCAGGGAGCTGACCCTGGTCGTGCTACAAAAGGAGAAAGGGAAAGAGACTGAGGAGTGACAGACTAAGGAGGAGAGATTTTCCTCTACCAGAAAGAAAGATCCGTGGCCCTCAAGCCACGGGATCTCTGTGGGATTTGTCATCGCTGTGTAAGGAGAGACCCTGAGGAGATGCAAACTCCTAAGGACAGGGCCACACAGCAGCCTGGGAAGCGGGGAAAGTGAGGCACCCGGGTTTCCAGCCTTGCCACAAATCCTAGCACTTCATGACTTGGCCCAGAAGCAGACAGAGAACATCCCTCAGCAGGGACAAGGGCAGACCGGGAGAAGTATTTTCTTCCGAAGACAGCACGACCTTGTAGGATTCCGTTGCCCCTTGGACAGGAGAACACGCCCCAATTATGCTTGAGAAGAATTTTTCTAGCAGTCTGTGTAGCGGAGACTCGAGATCAGACATTCAGTGGGTGTGTAGAAAATAAAAAGCGTCGGTCTGTCACACTTCTGAGCCTGTAAACTAGGACACGTGCCCGCTATGGAGGCGATCGGTACCATTAGAGAGGAAGGACAAAGTAATATGGACGCAGAGGATGGGGCGGTTGCATGCCGACTGACGCTGAGAACTTCAAGCTTGGCCTTAGAAAATGAGCGGCAGTTTTCCAGGCAAGGAGCGAAGTATCTTTCGAGCAAACCAAATAACACGAGTCAAGGCCCGGAGAATGGGGTATTTGCAAGGTTCCAGTCAGTTGATATGGCTGAGCTCGCAAACGTTAATGCCTGCTTTATAATCATGTTTTTACAGTTTGTAAACTTAGTAATCAGTTTAATTGGTATTCTGCAGTCTCTGTCACAGAGGCACGGAGAGAGCCCAGGAAGCTGAGGTTACACTCCTAGGACTTCAGATTCACTGTGTAAAAAGTCAAGATTAATGTCTGAACTTGAGGGCCTTTGCTCCCTACATTTTAGTCCACCGCCTTGAGGGAAGGAAAATGAACCTCCCTTTTAAAAACATCATCGCGAAGGAGGCCCTGCTTCGCTGTGCGTCTCTGCTTCTAGCAATTTTAAATGTAACGATGCAAACATATTATCAGTCTTGATAACTTTGAAATAAACCTAGCTCTGGCGGGCTTTCTGGAAAGCCTCTCTCCCTATTAAAAAACAATTAACTTAGCTCTCCAAGATACTATATTACCTAGAGTCACAAAGAAGTTGCATTATCCTTTGCTATAACAAATGCATCGCTTAAATCTTCACCTGAGTCTGCCCGACGAGCTTCTGTGGCAGCACATTGGACCCTGGAGGCCATCCACGTGATCACTAACTCAGAAATAAATATGGCTTCCCTCCCAGCTTTCAGGGTGTACACATCAGGGAGAGGGCTTAGCCTGAGGGAGTTCTAGAATCTGGACCACGCCCGGGAGGATGAGCACTATCAGAAGGAAGTAAACAAGAATCAACACAAAACAGATCCAATCGGTATTCGCGCCACCTCCCCTGTCTGGACAAGCGCCGTAAACACGCAGCTGGGGACCACCGGGACACAGCCCAACTCCCGTCTGTGAGGCGGGGGCCCAGCGACAGGCTCACGTTCGGTATTGCAATATATTGTAGAGGAGCTGGGTGCAATTTTTTGTGAGTGCCCACTGCATACAATATGAGCTGAATCAGGTATCATTTCATATTCCAATCACTGAAAAGGTGTATTGCAATTTAAGGCAGGGATGATGCATGCATTTAATAGCCACGCAGCACTCGCTCCGAGTCGGGCAGCACGCCAAGGACTAAGTACACACAGGAGCACGGAACGCTCTCCGCCTCCAATGAGTCTGCAGTTTAGCCACGAGCGGGACTGATCTATGTTTAATTACGCATCATTCGCTCGGTTCCCCGCCATGACAGAAGCCCCTCTGAGGGCAGGGAAAACGACAGAGCCGGCTGCCAGCTTATCCCCAGCGCCTGACTCTGCGTCTGGCACACAAGAGATGCTTCACAACTCTGCCTGATAAAATGAGTGTGTTTACTCACCATCCGCCTCGCGCCGGGCACGATGCAATAGAGTCACGGACGCCAAGAGGCGGTTCGTCACACTTTCCCGCAACCTACTGAAACCTATCCACTAGTCTTACCCCCGTTGACCACTGTAGGGGGAAAAAACCTGCTTTTAGCTTCAAGTCACCAAAGCTCTATTCTTGCTGCATTTTCAAACCGTGATGCAAAATGTACCACTTCTGAGGACTGGATGAGTCCTTTGTCGCGGATTGGCGAAAAGTAAACCAGGACAAAACTTTATTGAAACATTATTTACTGATCACTCGATACCAGGACCACCGGGCGTTTATAAGATGATTTTAGGTAGCATCGAGACTAACCTAACTTTTGTCAGATACACATTCATTTTAACTTGTTTTAGGAAAAAGTTTGGCAACATCAATGATTTCATGGATATTATGAATATAGTTTAGAAGGAGGCTGAGTTCTCCCCAACCCCAAATAACCTGATTTGAAGAGAGTTCAAAGAAAAAGAAAGTGAAATGTATAATGGTGCAGGTGGCACAGGATAAGAACACGAAGGCGGTATGCAGGATCTGACTGTTTGGGACCACCCGTGTCATCTCACAGCTACCCAAAAACACGTGGAGGAAGGCCAGTTGGCACACGGTCGCCGTGTGTGTGCGGAGGGGCTGTGGAGTAAGGCCGCTGGGTTCAAAGTCTGCTGGCCTATTTATTTCACTCTCTGAGCGCGGGCAGACCTCTCCGAGCCTCGGCTCCCTCGTCTGCAAAATGTGATAATACCATCCGCTTCGCCCTGGCAGAATCTGGGTTCAAACACAGGTCTCTCTGATACCAAAGCCAGGCCGGAGCCTCTCCCTGCTGGCAGATGGCTCTTACCTCATGTGACAATTTGAAGGATTAAAAGAAGCTGCCTGTGACACCGAGTTAACAAGTATTTGAGGCTAGCCGAGGAAAGCCACACACGGATAGAAGATTCCCGCTCTTGTCTGTGCCCCCCGCGTGGCGCACACCGACTGTCCACCACGGCCCCGGCGACCAGCTCTCCAAAGACCAAGTCCATGAGAATCAGCATGAAGTGTGGGGAGAACGGGATTCAACCCCATCAATTGTTTTCATTGTACCTTTTCTTCTTTATATTACCACCAACACTAAGAGAGACATAGCGTTATCCAAGAATAAGACTTCCACTTTACAGCTGACATATGTCGTACGAAGTGTCTTACAGTAATCAAATGTTCTGTACCTCTTCGGTTACCTTCTGCTAAGGCCACCTACACCTTTCAGTAAACAGCAGGTATCAGATTTTTGGAAAAAAGAACGAGAATAAGAAACCATATTTTTAAAAATTTTAATTCCACTAAACATACAGTGTTATATCAGTTTCAGATATACAATACAGTGATTCAACAATTCTCTTCATCTTCAGTGCTCGTCACAATAAGGGTACTCTTATCTCTTTCACCCGTTTCACCCATAAGAAGAAACAACGTGGGTACCTGCCCCAGTTACCATAGACCGATGTTGGTCAGCTGTTGGCCAATTCTTCTCCCAACCGTAGAAGTTCTCAAAAGCAAAGGATGCATCCAGTACAACCTGACCCTCCCCAGGTGTCTGCTCCAGCACAAGGAAAGAGGAAACACACTACCGTCAAAGGATCAATAGTCTTTTGAAGGCATGGTGGAATGTTGGCCACAGGAGGCCACAGGCTCCATCTCTCCTGCACCGTAGCTACTTTCCGCGAACAATTCTCGTTCGGTCCTGCCATCATCTTGGTACTCATCGAAACATCTGCCATGGGAAAAGAGAAGATACTTCATACGAGAGAGTTTAAAGAAGGTGAGTTACTTCGTACTGAAAACAAAATACAGAAAGGATTTAAAGAGGCCTTCAGGGAGAAGCATAGAAATTTTAAAAAGCATTTAAGATTCCAAGCCACGCCAAATGATCTTAGGAGTGTGACTCCGGCAAACCTTTGTCCTATGCTCTGGTTGCAAGATTACACGGAGTCATCCTAAAATGTGAGATATTAGGAACGTCCGATGGTAACATTACACATATCCGAAAATTTCTCCTTTGAGATCTCCTCAGCAGAAGACTTTATTTCTCTCCTCTCATGTGACAGGTAGGTGTAGACGGTGGCTAAAATCTCAGACTCTAGAAGAGCACTCTTTAAGAGGTATCTAACACAAGCCGTGTATGTAAAAAGAGTAAAAATAAAAAAGGAGAAATTAATATTTTTCATTTCAATACACATAAAAGATGTGCATCCTTGTTCCCCTCCCCACCCCAACTCATATGTTGAACCTTTCTGGGAGGTGCTTCAAGTCATGAGGTCCCTCCCGAACGGGATTTAATGCTTCTATAAGCGAGGCTCCAGAGAGAGAGCCCTGGCTCCTTCCACCCTGTGAGAACATAGCAGGTAGGCAAAGTGCAACTCGTGGAGGGCCTGCGTCAGAACCCACCCCTGCAGGCACCCTGATCGTGGGCTTCCAGCTTCCGGAACTGGGAGAAATAACTGTCTGTTGTTTGGGCCGCCCGGCCTGTGGTGTTTTGTTATAGCAGCGCGAACAGACTAATACACTCTTATGCATTCTGCGTCTTTGATATCCGATGTGTACCTTACACTTACATCACATCTCAGTTAGGAACGGGCGGGGTTCGAGACCTCAACAGACAGGTAGCTGGTGGCTCCCGCGTGGGACAGCGCAGTTCTAGAGTCACACGGACCTCAATCTGAATGCTGATTCCACTGAGCACAGTTAGGTCAGAGACGTCATCTCTGTCCCTCGGCTGTGAACCACAAGCATCACAGAGCCAAGTTGAGGTCAGCAGTGAGGATCAGATGAGCTCCCGTGTGAAGCTCCGACTGCACCACGGAGCCCGTTCCGAGGCAGGAGTGCGCTACATGCTGGGGCGGGCACTCCGTGACTGTCTCCCAGACGAACAGAAGACAGGTGGGCAAACCTTAGAGGGCCCACAACAGAGAAACACCCTCTACGTTTGCTTTTTTGATCCCACAATAAAGTCCTGAATAATCTCCTCTTCAGAGACCTTTCTCTTCTCATAAGTAGAAGGGGACCTGAGTTTAAATGGCAAAGCTATGCTGGAAAACTAGAAAAACCTGTGTTTTCGGAACACTCCAAACCTCAGTAGAATTTCCGACAGATCAGTTTTATAGTGAACTGAGTAATTTGCACGGGGACCTCTTCCTTAGAGGGTAATGCATAAAATCTTGCTGACAAAATGAGAACAGCAGATTGAGAGACACTAAATTAAAATTCGCAGAAATGTCCAAGGGACCGAGAGGCCCCACTCTCTGTCTATGACCCCACTCGCCGACCCGTCTATGACTTGTACACATCATCTTATCTCTTCGGGCGACATTTTTCTCATCTGTCAATGAGCTACAAGACTAAATGTTATTATGGTTTCTTCAGCTCTAAGGGGGTAATAGCAAGAAAATGTCCCTCTTTTCTCATTTTTGTAACCAAGGGCCCTCAGTATGAATGAATAAGGGAAACTGTTAATACTCTTACAGTTCAGTTGATAAGAGGGCAATGGTATGTCTGTGTGCAGTATTTAATACGATGTCGTTTCATGCAGTAAGACATTTTAGTGTCTTCATTTGTATTATTTTGTTCCTTACAAACCCAATTTCCAACGCTTGTAATTATTCTAAAATGCTGGCAGGCCCTAAAGAAAAGAAGTCACCTCAATCTTAACTTCTACTCCTTTGTATTGCCGGTAAAATTAATTTCAGCTCTGAGGAGTACAGGACTATTGTCGTCTGTTCTGGGTTATTCTTGATTTTTAAAATGTGACACATTCATAAAAATAAAAATCTTTTATTTGTTTCTTGGGTTATTCCATAGTTACCATAGCATATAGAGAAATAAAAGTATGTTGTATAATATTAAGCATATCTTCATATGATATGAAGATCATATCATATCATACCAACTATCTAGACATGATAGAGAACCAAATATCGTATATATCCTGGCCAACAGAGTAGCCAATTTGTGACTACTAAGCACTCGAAATGTGGCTAGTATAACCCAGGAGCTGAATTTTTAATTTTGTTTGATTTTAATTAATTCACATGTATTAACTGTATGTAGCTAATGGCTACCATATTGGACTACACATATCTAGATTTTTAAGGATAAAAATTAGTAGATTATTTGGAGACTTCTAAATACTTGACATACGATCTCGAGATAAAAGCATTTCTACTTCATTTGCATGTATGGCCCTGTATGTAAAGATTTCTTTAATTCAAAATTGCTTCTATTACAATAACGTTTATCATCATGGAGCTGCTAATAACTGCAAGGCACTTTTGCAGTTACTTTACGTACACTGTGTGAAGTCTTCAAACAACCCTGCAAAATAGGTGTTATTATTGCTAGTTTACATAAGAATAAACTGAAGCTTCCAGAGCTAGTCGGGGAAGGAGTTGTAATTCAAAGCCCATTCTGAAAAACTTCAATCATTGCTCTTTTCATTCTCCATTAATTTAAAATAAAAAATTCTTGCAAAAAATAAAAATATAGGGTCTCTCTCCAGAGCTTGAACGTTAAACAATGGCAATAACTACTATGATGCACACACATTCGAAATGGATGCGTACTAAGAAAACAAGCGAACGGAAGATCACAGAGTGTTCTACATTTTGTTCGTACAGAATGCAACTCCTCATTAAGTTTCAAAAGAATCGATATTTCCTGGGATCTAACGATTGTAAGGTCAAGTCCCCTCAGTCAATCGACTTGTTTCTCTGTTTCTGAAAGCGTGTACAACACTTTAGGAGACAGTGACACCAAAATACCGGCTAAACTCAGAGCACGCCCGGCTCTCTGGCTTCGCTTAGTACCGCATCCCTCCTGCCTTAGCCTAGCATTAAGTGGGAGCTCCTTCAAACCAGGATGCTTTGTTTTTTTATCTCTATAGATCCAGGACTTGGCACAGGGCCCAACACCCGGAAGGCAGGCCACGTTTCCGCATGCATAAATGGATGAACAAATGGCTAAACACAACGCATGAGTTCTTTAGGTTCAAGGAAACACGCGATCGCATAGACATCTACTTTGGCCCCTGAGCTCTCCCACAGGTCTCTACCATGGCCCTTAGGACATTAATGTCCATTCTCACGTGGGCATCTACCGAGTCCTTTCAGGCGAGGACCATATCCTTCTAAAGGATCCAGCCTCATTGCTGGATCTCTTTATCGATTCCACTCCTTGATACCATAGATAGTTAATTACTATTTGTACGATGGCTAAATGGATGACTCATATATTCTATAGATTAATTAATAACAGAGGGAAATTCGTTTTGTAATATCTACTCGTAGTGCACGTTGCTTTAGGTTGTATTTGATATTCATAACAACCTTTAAAAAGTAAGTAGCTCTGATTTAAACAGTTTCATCATACAATTTTGGGGGGAGAGGAGTTAAGCGGGCAGAGTAGTGAGGGGACCCTGGGTTTGTCTGTCCCTTAAGCACGGATCGATCAACATCCAACCATTCTGAATGCCTAGGAAATCGATCTGAGGATTAATGGGACAATCTGCATGATTTGAGAGAATGCAGCAGGCACAGGGCGCAGTGAGGTGAACTGGGGGAGAGAAGAGCTGAGGTGCCACAGAGGGGAGGGGGCCACTTTCATGGAAGGAGAAAGGCCGAGGGAGAGAGAGCAGCGCATGGGGTTTGCACAAGAAAACACTCCCCTTGAAAGCGGCTAGAGAGAAAGAATGAAAACACGTGCAGGGGACTGCAGAGGAACACTGTTCTCCAAAATCATTGATGGGGATAAAAGGAGAGGGCTTCAAAATTGCCAGGTTTTCATAAACAGCAGAGCGCAGAGTTTGCAGTTTCAGAGATCAGCGCCTGGCCGTGCTCTGGCAAGGAAGTAGGACTGGGTGCAGGACGGGCTGAGGATCCCCTGGGTGGCTTGGGGAGAGGCACTTCCTGCTGGCAGTGCATTTGGTAGAGATGATAGGGCCTTTCTGCGCAAAAGATCTCGCAGGTGCCATCAAACTGCCACAGTCACCCATCTAGGGACAATAACAGTGGCTGAGGGCAGCAAAGCTTAGCACTAGCTATGCGTTGTGATTTTCCGTGAACTCTGAGCTGCTGCCACTGTGCGGTCCTGTGACTGTTTCCTGGGACAGGCAGGTACCAGCCATGGTGTGTCAAGACCCTCACTCAGAGGATCACTGCCGGCCACAACTGTGGCGATCTCTAATGTGTCGGGTTTTGAAACAGCTTTGCCTGAGATAAAAGTGCTCCCCTGGAGGGAGGCACCACCTGGTAGGCAGACAGCTTGGACATAGGGGGAAGATGGGGAGCTGAGGGCAGTGGGGGACACAGGAGGGGTGATTGACAGCAAGTCTGAGATGGACGAACTTCTGGCTCTGGAGACTAGAGAGCCAGGTGAACCCATTTTCACCCTTAGCCCACCAACACGGATGGACCACAATGAGATAAACAGCGCCACCACGTGGAGGATGGCGCCCTTACACCAAGCCTTGCTCCCTGTTGCCCTTCAGGCACATCTCCACTAGGGCAGAGAATAGAGCAGCAGGCCCCTCCTCCAAAAGACCAGCACAAATCCCTTCCATGAGCTTAGTCTACTGACAACAAACTGCTGCAAAGTTTCAGCTCTAGAGGATACTGGATCTAGCTTTATTTGGGTTTTTTGTTTGTTCAGTTTTTTGTTTGTTTTTGGTTTTTTTTGCTACTGTTTTTGTTGTTATCGTTGTTTTCTTTTTTTCTTGGATATCAAAAGAGCAAAATGTTTTATTTTATCTTATTATTTTATTATTTTTTATTTGTTATTTTTCTAATTTTTAATTTTTTTCTCTTCTTATCTCTTTTCTCTTTTTCTATCAAGCTTCTCTTAACAAGCAGACCAAAACACACCTAGGACCTAGCTTCTTTTATTTGATTTTTTTTCAATTTTTAAATTTTCATTTCATTCTATTTTTGTTGTTGTTGTTATTTATTCTTCCTCCAAAATGATAAGACAAAAGAATTCACCTCAAGAGAAAGAACGAGAGGAAATAGGACAGCCAGGGATTTAATCAATGCAGATGTAAGTAAGATGTATGAACTGGAATTTAAAACAATGATTATAAGAATACTGGCTGGGCTTGAAAAAAGCATGGAAGACACCAGAGAATCCCTTTCTTCAGAGAAAAAGAACTTAAGTCCAGTCAGGCTGTAATTAAAAATGCTATCACTGAAATATGAACTCAAATGGAGGCCAGGAAAACAAGGATGGATGAGGCAGAGGAGTGAATGAGCCATACAAAAGATAAAATAATACAGAATAACGAAGCTGAAAGGAAGAGGGAAACAAAAGTCAGTGATCATGAAGGCAGATGTAGGGAACTCAGCGATTTATTAAAATGTAAATAACATTTGTATCATAGGAGTTCCAGAAGATGAAGAGAGACAAAAAGGCTCAGAGGTTTATGTGAGCAAATTAGAGCTGAAAACTTCCCTAATCTGGGAAGGGACACAGACATCAAAACTCAGAAAAGCACAGAGAACTCCCATTAAATTCAATAAAAGCTGGCCATGGCCAAGACATATCATAGTCAAATTCACAAAATACACAGACAGGGAAAGAATCCTAAAAGCAGCAAGGGAAAAAGTCCTTAACCTGCAGTGGAAAACAGCTCAGGGTCTCAGCAGATCTGTCCACAGAAACTTGGCAGACCAGAGAGGAGTGTGGCAGGATATATTCAAAGTGCTCAATGGGAAAAACATGCAGCCAAAAATATTCCACACTAGCAAGGCTACCATTCAGAACAGAGGGAGAGATAGTTTCCTAGACAAACAAAAATTAAAAGAGTTTGTGACCACTGAACCAGCCCTGCCAGAAATTGTAAGGGGGACTCTTTGAATGGGGGAAAAAAAAAAAAAAGAACAAAATCAACAAAGAATAGAAAGGACCAGAGAATATCATCAGAAATACCAACTCTATTGGTAAAAACAATGGCAGTAAAACATACCTTTCAGTAATCACTCTGAATGTAAATGGACTAAATGTTCCAATTAAAAGACATGAGGTACCAGAATGTATAAAATATGATCCATCTATATGCTGCCTACAGTAGATTCATTTTAGGCCTAAAGACGTCTCCAGATAGAAAGTGAGGGGATGCAGAACCATCTATTGGGCTAATGGGCATTAAAAGAAAGCTAGAGAAGTCATACTTCTATCAGACAAACTGGATTTTAAACCAAAGGCTGTAACGAGAGATGAAGAAGGGCATTAAGGGATCTATCAATCAAGAAGATCTATGGGGCGCCTGAGTGGCTCAGTCGGTTAAGCGGCCGACTTCAGCTCAGGTCATGATCTCACGGTTTGTGAGTTCGAGCCCCACGTCGGGCTCTGTGCTGATGGCTCAGAGCCTGGAGCCTACTTCGGATTCTGTATCTCCCTCACTCTCTGCCCTTCCCCTGCTCATACTCTGTCTCTATGTCTCTCAAAAATAAATAAACATTAAAAAATTTTTTAAATAAAAAAAAAGAAGATCTAACAATTGTTAATATTTATGCCCTCAACTTGGAACACCCAAACATATAAATCAATTAATAACAATCATAAACTCATTTATAATAATACAGTAATAGTAGGGGGCTTTAACACCCCACCTACAGCAACAGACACATCATCTAAGCAGAAAGTCAAGGAAACGATGGCTTTGAATGACACACTGGACTGGATGGGCTTAACAGGCATATTCGGAACATTTCCTCATAAAGCAGCAGAATACACATTCTTTTCGAGCGCATCTGGAACATGCTCCAGAACAGACCACAAACTGGGTCATAAATCAGCCCCCGACGAGTACAAAAAGACTGAGATCATACCAAGTATATTTTCAGATTCACAACGCTATGAAGCTGGAAGTCAACCACAGGAAAAAACTTGGAAACCCCTCAAATACTTGGAGATTACAGAAGATACTACTAAAGACCGAATGGGTTAGCCAGGAAATTAAAAAGGAATAAAAAAACACATGGAAGACATTGACAATGAAAAAAATGTTAGTCCAAATCCTTTGGGATGCAGCAGAGGCAGTCCTGAGAGGGAAGTATATTGTAAGGCCTATCTCGAGAGCAGGAAAGGTCCCAATATGCAACCTAACCTTACATCTAGAGGATCTAGAAAGGGATGGCAAATAAAGCCTAAAGCCAGCAGAAGAAGGGACATAATAAGGATTAGAGCAGAAATAAATGATACAGAACCAAAAAAAGCAATAGAGCAGATCAATGAAACTAAGAGCTGGTTCTTTGGAAGAATTAACAAAATTGATAAACCCCTAGCCAGACTTATCAAAACGAAAGAGAAAGGACCCAGTAGACGAAATCACAAATGAAAGAGGAGAGATCATAACCAACAACACAGAAATACAAATAATTGTAAGAAAACACTATGAAAAATTATATGCCAAAAAAACTGGGCAATCTGGAAGAAATGGACCCAATTCGACAAACTTACAAATTACCAAAATTGAACCAGGAAGAAACAGAAAATTTGAACAGACCTATGGTAACTAGCAAGGAAATTGAATCAGTAATCAAAAATCTCTCAACAAACAATAGTCCTGGGCCAGATGGCTTCCCAGACAAATTCTATCAGATATTTAAAGAAGAGTTAAAACCTATTCTTCTCAAACTGTTCCAAAAAATAGAAATGGAAGGAAAACTTCCAAAATCATGCTATGAAGGCAGGTATTAACTTGATTCCTAAACCAGAGACCCCACTAAAAAGGAGAATGACAGGCCACTATCCCTGACGAACATGGAGGCAAAAATTCTCAAGAAGATACTAGCAAATTGAATTCAACAACACGTTAAAATAATTATTTGCCATGATCAAGCTGGATTTATTCTGGGCTGTAGGGCTAGTTCAGTATTCAGAAATCAGTCAATGTAATACACCACATTAATAAAAGAAAGGATAAGGGCCATATTATCCTGTTAATAGATTCAGAAAAAGCATTTGACAAAATACAGCATCCATTCTTGATAAAAACCTTCAACAAAGTAAGGATAGAGGGAACAGACCTCAATATCATAAAGGCCATATACAAGAGACCCACAGCTAATATCGTCCTCAATGGGGGAAACTGAGAGACATTCCCCTGCGGTTGGGAACAAGACAAGGATGTCCACTCACCATTGCTACTTAACATTCTTAGACTGGAAGTCTTAGCCTCCACAATCAGACAACAAGAAGAAATAAGAGGCATCCAAATCGGCAAGGAAGTCAAACTTTCACTATTGGCAGATGACATACTTCGTGTAGGAAACTCAAAATACTCACCCCCAAAAATTGCTAGAACTAATACACGAATTCAGCAAAGTTTCAGGATATAAAATCAACCTGCAGAAATCTGTTCCATTTCTTTCTCTTTTTTAATGCTTATTTATTTTTGAGAGAGAGAGAGACAGACTGCAAGCAGGGGAGGGGCAGAGAGAGAGGGAGGGAGACACAGAATCCGAAGCAGGCTCCAGGCTCTGAGCTGTCAGCACAGAGCCTGACACGGCACTTGAACTCACAGACTGCAAGATCATGACGTGAGCCTAAGGGAGACACTTAACCGACTGGGCCACCCAGGCATCCCAATCTGTTCCATTTCTATGTACCACTAATGAAGCAGTGGAAAAAGAAATCAAGGAACTGAGCCTGTTTGCAATTGCACCAAAACAATTAGATACCTAGGAATAAATCTAACGAAATACGGAAAACATCTGTACTCTGAAAACGATAGAGCACTTATGAAAGCAACTGAGGAGGACACAAAGAAATGGAAGAGCATTCCAAAGCAGGAAAGAATATCCAATGAGAAAAAGATGGTCTCTTCAACAAATGGTGTTGAGAAAACTGGACAGCAGCATAATGGAGAAGAGTGAACCTGGACCATTTTCTTACACCATACGGAAAAATAAATTCAAAATGGATGAAAGACCTACACGTGAGAGAGGAAACCATCAAAATCCTAGAGAAGAACACAGGCAGGAATGTCTTTGACTTCAGCAGGAGCAGCTTGTTACTACACACACTGCTGAAGGCCAAGGGAAACAAAAGCAAACATGAACTATTGGGACCTCATCAAAATAAAAAGCTTCTGCACAGGGAAGGAAACAATCAGCAAAACTAAAAGGCAACTGATGGAATGGGAGAAGATATTTGCAAACTACATATCTGCTGAAGGGTTAGTATCCAAAATCTATAAAGGACTTAGCAAACTCAACACCCCCAAAAAACAATCCAGTTAAGAAATAGGCAGAAGACATGAGGAGACATTTTTCCAAAGAAGACATCCAGATGTCTAACAGACACATGAAAAGATGCTCAACATCACTCATCATCAGGGAAATACAAATCAAAACCATGATGAGATACCACTTCACACCTATCAGGATGACTAAAACTAACAACACCAGAAATAATAGGTGTTGGAGAGGACGCAGATAACGAGGAACCCTCTTGCATTGTTGGTGGGAATAAAAACTGGTGCAGCCACACTGGAGGTTCCACAAGAAATTAAAAATAGAACCACTCTACACCCAGTAATTACACTATCAGATATGTACCCAAGGGATAAAAAATATTCAGATTCGAAAGGGCAGATGCACCTCAACGTTTATAGCAGCATTATCAACGATAGCCGAACTATGGAGAGAGCCCAGATGCCCACTGACTTATGAATTATATATTATAATGACATATATTATATACATACTTTATCCATACTTATGAATGGATAAAGATGTGGTGTGTATATATATATTATATGTATATATATGTGGTGTATATATATATATATATATATATATATATATATATAATGGAGTATTACTTGGCCATGAAAAAACCCGAAATCTTGCCATTTGCAATGACATGGATGGAACTAGACTCTATTATGCTAAGCAAAATAAGTCAATCAGAGGAAGACAAATATCATATGACTTCACTCATATGTGGAAGTTAAGAAACAAAACAAATGAACATACGGGAAGGGGCGGGGAGAGAAGAGAGGGAAACAAAGCACAAGGGACTTAACGATATAGAACAAACTCTGGGTTGACGGAGGGCAGTGGGTGGGAGATGGGCTAGATGGTGATGGGTATTATTTAGGAGGGCGCTTGTTGAGATGAGCACTGGGTGTGGTATGTAAGTGATGAATTGCCGAAATGTACTGAAACCAATATTGTACCGTAGGTTAACTGACTAAAATTTAATTTAAAAAGTAAAATAGAAATTTGCGAACTGAGGATCAGAGAGGGTGAGTGATACACCTATATGCGGCCTGTGAGTTACAGAGCTGAGCTTGCAACTTGATTCTCCTAATTTATATTATACCTACAGCGCATTAGAATAACGCTTTAGAGTTCACTGCTCAGGGACGCAACCTCATTTGAGGTTAAACGGTTCCGATGAGCTCTCGGAGGAACAGCTATTATTCCTGTTTTACAGATGAAGGAATTGAACCTCAGAGAAGTTTAGAGTGGCGCCCAGCTTTGCAGAGCCAGCAGGAGCACAGCCAGTATTTGAGAAACAAATCGAGAACCTTTTTTCTAAATCTTAATCCAGTCTTCTTTCCATTGCACAATGCTTATTCCAGAAGAGAAAAATATCAAATAGGACAAATAAAGAGAGAATTTCTAGTGCTGGAGAAAGAAGGCCTTCAGTTCTGGTTTTAGAGGGGGGACTGACCAGACCAGAGGATGGGCGGGGTCAGGGGCGGAGCTTGCCGATGACACGGCTGCAATGAATTGGACAGAGGGCAGCAAAATTTTGCATCGTGAGGGATTAAGGAACAGCATACCGATTGCACGGAAACAGCACCTCTTGATAGCCCTCTTCCTCTTCAGACTTAACAACAACGGTCTCACGGAACCATCCATTACCTGTTTACACGGACAAAGGAGATCACTTTGATTCTTCAGCATAAAATATACTGCATGGTGATTTCATTCAGAGACTTTCCAAATGTTCAAAACCTGGGTACCAAACTATGCACAGACAAATTATACCCGAAGAGAAATGAAAGCGTGAGTACTCAGAGGATCCAGAGGGAAAGAGAAGATTCCCAATCAGGGACGTGAACTCTCTAAATTCTTTTGAAAGTATTTAAAGACCAAGAGCCAAAACAAATAAATCCATATACATTTATTTCCGTGCATTATTTATAGAAGATTGATATATTTAAATCATGACGTAAAGTCACAATAACTATCGCTCTTAGTGGTGAAAATCTAGAAATTATCACAGATTAATTATCACGAATTGCATTCGTCCGTGCAATTAAATAAAGAGAAAAGAGAAAGAAAGAAAAGAAGGAAGGAAGGGGAATGAGACTTTCTAAATTAAGAACCCCAGGAAGTTGCAAAAGATAGTGACAGCTGAAAAAAATAGTTACAAAATAAATATGAAAAAGTCCATTACATTCCTATTGACCAGAAACGAAGAGCTAAGAAGCATAATTCAACCAAAGCTCCCATGTTGCATTGCTATAAAAATTTAAGAGTGTAGGGATAAATCTAAAAACAGCTGTAGTGTAATTTATAGAAATATTATCTGAATTTCAAGAATAACAGCCAAGAAGACATAAATAAAGAGCTATTCCTTATTTGTGAGAGTACAGAAATCATAGAGATGTCAGTTTCTCTCAAGCTCGTCTAAAATCTGAATATAATTAAATCGAATTCACCAAAGAGTTTTACAAGAAAATCGACAAGCGAATGATAAAATGTGTATGGATGTGTGAAGCCCCAGAATATTCTAGGCACTCCTGAGTTAGAGTCAGGGAAGTGATTCACCCTTCCGATAACCTACGTTTATTATAGATCTATACTAATGGAGACGACACAGAATTGGTGCTGGTATCGATGAACTGACTGACGGAATGGGAGAAAGGACTCAGGGTTGACCCACGCATCTACACGACGTCACTGCAGGAAGTCTGTGCTTGGCTCTTGGTGCAGAAGTGTCCGAAGGACGGCTCGCTGGGAACCCTGTCACCATCAGTGAAGAAAATGATGACTATTCGCTTGTTAAACATTTTTGCCAAAACATCGACACCTCCCTTACTGTTGGTTATAAATGAATAGAACAATGAAAAACATATCGATACGAATATTTAGTACGCTATATGAAGACATTAGAAACAGAATGAAAACAGTATATTTCTTTGTTATCAAAGAAACAAACAAAAACACAGAGTAGTCTGCACGGTGTTTGCCTTCTTTTCCTCATCATATAACTTACAATAAAGAGCACACGTCTTTTCTACGCCCTGGGAAATTGTCTAACTCCTATCTCGGTTTCCGTCAGCTTCCCACGTCTCACCCTCTGGGCTTCCAGCCTCAGAAAATATCTCTGAGAGTTCCTTTAATGGAAAGTTTTTACCAACAGCACCTCCTCTGGGACATGGTCAGCCTCTTTGTCACCCTGATTTACGGTCCTACGTTCCTTAGGCTGCTTAGCTAAAGGTCTCAAATGGGGACAGTGCCGACATCCCCTCGGTCAGCTATTTCTTCCTGAACTCCATTCATGTTGGTTTTGCACTTCCTTCCTAGCATCCCCACTTGCACGGTTTTCATGTGCTTGTTTCTTTGAACTGTGCACTTTTACAAACTGTCAGATGGGCACATCACTGGGAGGCAAGGAGTCAGTACAGCTGCGAGCTTTGCTGTCTGTGCCCGAACTGTGTAACGGACTGTGAAAGACCTGAACTGACTGGTCGCGGATCAGGACGCGTATGTTCCGTGCCCAGTGATTTGCGGACTGAAGGGCTGACAGTGAAGGGTGAAGCTCATGCAGCTACAGTTATTATACCCAGGTAACTGAAATGTGGACTGTTGTTGAGGGACTTGTGTTACTTAGATCGTTGTCACTGAGGGACGCCCAGGTGGCTCAGTCGGTTCAATGTCTGACTTCGGCTCTGGTCATGATCTCGCGGTCCGTGAGTTCAAGCCCCACGTTGGGCTCTGTGCTGACAGCTACTGTGTCTCCTTCTCTCTCTGCCCCTCCCCCGCCTCAAGAGTAAATAAACATTAAAAATAAATAAATAAACCATTGTCACTGAAATTTGTGCATACGGAAACCATGCAAAGCAAAAACTGCCTACATCTGAAAGGCGGCTTTGTAGAACACACAGGAAAAGGTAGCAGAGATGGCAAATCATTATGATACAAGTGCTTACCCACGGGAGAAAAAGTAAAATGAATTATATCCTTATGTTATACACAGAAATCAACTACAGGTAGATTAAATATCTAATCTTAAAAACAAGACTTTATATTTATATGTGTGTATACTTACATAAATATACATATGCATATATATGAATATCTATGTCAATTATCTATCTGTCTCTCTATCTATCTATCTATCTATCTATCTATCAAATACCCCATGGGTAGGGAAGTCTTTCTTAAGATATAAAATCTGATCATTAGAAAAAATACTGTATTGTTAAATTGAAAGACATTAAAATTAGGGATCGCAGTTTGTCGAAATATACCACACGCTGCATAAGATACTGTGGTGCTAACTGCTAATTGCTGTCCCCTTCCTCAAGCACCGCCACGCCAGCGCCACACTTCCCAGCTGGCTTTGCAGCTGGAGCTAACCATATAACTAATTTCGCAGTAACGGAATGTAGCCAGAAGTAGTGTGGGCAGTTTCCACCTCACTTGCTTGAAAGACCCCGTCGTCAGGGATTTTCTCTCTTCTCTACGTGCTGCGACAGGCTCTGAGCACTCAGAGGAGGAAGAGATGCAGGTGGTGGTGTGAGAACAAAATGCAAGGACCTGGGTCCCCAGTGACTGGCTAGAGCACACCCATCGTAACTGCTCACTTTAGAACTGCTGCCTTGTGTGAAAAAAGCTTCTGTCTTTTTAAAACCCTTTTAGGGCAGTTTAAAAAAAAATTTTTTATTGTTTTTTATTTATTTTTGAGAGAGTTGAGAGAGAGAGACAGAGCATGAGCAGGGAGGGGCAGAGAGAGAGAGGGAGACAGAGAATCCGAAGCAGGCTCCAGGCTCTGAGCCGTCAGCACAGAGCCCGACGCGGGGCTCGAACTCACAGACCGCGAGATCATGACCTGGGCCGAAGTTGGACGCTTAACCAACTGAGCCACTCAGGTGCCCCAAGCATTTTTTAAATTAGACATCCTTTGCCCTTACCATAAATATTATGGATAAGAATATATATTTCTACAGAAGAGGAAAGTCAGTAGAGGAAGGAAGGAAAGAAGGGAGGGAGGGTGAAAGAGAGAGATTGAGAGAGAGGGAGGGAGGAAAGAAGGAAGCAGGCTAACTCGTTTTTTATAGGAACCAGGGAAATGGAAATTAAGACCACAGCGAGGTAACTTATTATACACTGTACATGATTACTGTGCACATTCAGTGTACCAGGTATCTGTGAGACTAGGACACAAAATAAATTCTTATACACTGTAGGTAAAACTTCGTAAAATCACTTTTGAAAACCTGATTTAGGTTAAAAGCTGAATCTCATCATGATTTTCGACCCAGTGATTAATTTCCATGGCTGTACCCTGGAGCTGGGCTTCTCCACTGCAGCGGTATCGAGATACTGGGCCTGACAATTCTATGTTGTGGGGCCGTCCTGCGCATCGTAGGATGGTTAGTGGCATCCCAAGCCACACCCACCAGGTACTGGTACCACCTCCTTCCCAGGGTGACACCCAAAAACACTCTCCCGAAATTGCTACCTGCCCCCAGGGAGGCGCAGTCACCCCCATCTGGGAACCACCACCCTGGAGGAACTCTGGCTTCCGGGCACTAGGAGACACACACAAGAATGTTCGTTTCCGTCTGTGACAGCCAGACCTGGAAACAGCACAATCATTAACAAGAGATGAACAAATTCATTCTGTGTAATCATGCAATAGAATATTACGGTCGTGAAAAAATTATCTATAGCACCACACAAGGAAGTGAATGAATCTTAGAAACACAATCTTGAGTGGACAAAAAAAAATCGAATCACGTAAGACTTCATACAGCACCACACAATTCATACAAAGTGCAAAAACTATCGAAAATATTTTCAAGGATGCCTACATAATTAACAGTAACTTTTTTAAAAGTAAGGATGAATATGGGGCCCCTGGGTGGCTCAGTCGGTTGGGCGGCCGACTTCAGCTCAGGTCATGATCTCACGGTCTATGGGTTTGAGCCCCACGTTGGGCTCTGTGCTGACAGCTTGGAGCCTGGAGCCTGCTTTGGATTCTGTGTCTCCCTCTCTCTCTGCCCTTCCCTAGCTCACACTCTGTCTCTATGTCTCTCGAAAAAAAATAAAAAACGTTAAAAAAATTTTTAAAAAGGATGAACATACCAAGAAATGATAAACAGAAACACTCGCGATGCCCACGTTGGGGGAGAAGGATGGGGGGTGTGATACAAACAGAACACTGGTGTTGGTAACGCTCTATGATTAAGTCATGTGGGGGGGTCGGCAGACTTTCTACGATACACATTTTGCAAAGAGAAGAAAGGAAAACATAGCCTAGATAACCTATCGTGGCATTTTTTTTCTTTTAATGAAAAGAGTGTGCAGAACATAGGAAGGATGGTTTAAATAATTTAAAAAGAATGTTAAAGTAATTCCAGGCAAACCTCATTTTATTCTGCTTTGCTGTATTGCACTTTGCAGATACTGCGGCTTTTACCAACTGAAGGTTTCCAGCAGCCCTGCACGGAGCACGTCTGTCTGCACCAGTTTCCCAACAGCATTTGCTCCCTCCACGTCTCTGTGCCACGTTTCGGTAATGCGCACAGTATTTCAAGCTTTTTCATTATTATTATATTCGTTACGGTGATCCTTGAGCAGCAGCTACTGCTCGGTGAAAACACAAATGGTGGTTAGCATTTTTTAGCACTATTTTTTGTAATTAAGGTACATACCTTGTTTTCTTAGACGGAATGCTATATATAGCAGACTTAATAAACCACAGTGTAGTGTAGACAGAACTTGTCTATGCACTGGTAGGCCAAAAACTTCATCTGACTCACTGTCTTGCAGTATTTGCTTTATTGCGGTGGTCTGGAACGGAACCTGTGATATCTTAGAGGTATGCCTGCCCTTTTAACCCCCCCCAAATGCAGTTTCAAGTAGTCTAATCCCATCAGTCAGAGAAAACCATCGAGATTTCCAAGTACCACCGAAACACGGCTCTCATATAGCGACCACGTTTTCATCTTTTCTTGGGAGAACATCACGCTCTTCTGAACTAGGCTAAGCGCTCTTGCCATTGGTTCAATGGCACTCCGACGGTCACTTCCGGACTCTGATTCATATTGCGTCACACTTGTTCATTTCAACGTGTCCGCCCCCACTAGGCCCTGCCCGGGCGAGCAGGGACCCCCTGCATCTCTTCACGTCTGCATGCCCAGCCTCTGGCAAAGGGCCTGGCACGTACCAGCCCCTCGGCGAAGAACTCTGCCATCAGAAAGCAGTGCTTGTAGGGGCCCCTGGGGGGCTCAGTCTGTTCAGCATCCAGCTTCCGCCCAGGTCATGATCTCCCGGATCGTGAGTTCGAGCCCCGCGTCGGGCTCTGTGCTGACAGCTCGGAGCCTGGAGCCTGCTTTGGATTCTCTGTCTCCCTCTCTCTCTCTGCCCCTCCCCACTCACGCTCTTTCTCTCTCTCCCCAAAATAAATAAACGTTAAAAAAATATTAAAAAGAAAGCAGTGCTTATTAGTGACTGCTCTGAGGACCACATGAATCAGAATCTCCTACACTGCTTATATAAATATAAGTATTTATATATAATAAAATTTTATATATTTATTTAATATACATATTGTAAAATAGATACGTATATATTTTAAAAGCAGATTTCTGATAACTCAATAACCTACTGGATCAGAATCTCTGGGGTGGGTCCAGGTGTCTATTCTGTTTGTTTTAAGATACTCGGGTAATTCCTAAATATTCTGAAGTTTTATAAAGTTTGCTGAAAAGGCAGGGCTTTCCTGAAACTTTCTATCATTCTATTTGAGATTAGATATCTACAGACATAACTGTATCCGAGTTAAAAGAATAATGCGGTAAGTAGCTTCTTCTTTTTTTTTTAATTTTATAATAGTTTATTTTCAAATTGGTTTACATATAACACCCAGTAGCTTCTCTTTTTAAAATCGGGAAGGGGGAAGCAAACACACCTTGAGGATTTAGCTGAAGACCGGCCCAAACCCGCACAGGTTCTGTTGATCAAGGCTTCGCTGGGAAAAAAAGCTGATATTTGGGAATATGTTGCATCCTCTGTCTGAAGAATTTTCTATCTGAGTAATTTAGCTCCTTCGACATATTTAAAATCACAATGTTTTTTTTAATTTTTCCTTCCATCATTTCTATTCTTTGTAGACCATGTCAACCAGCCTCGGAAGTGACGTGGCAGCCTTCACGTGGCCGGCTGGCCCCTCTATAGAAGTCCCTGACTCTGCTTCCTTGCACCCGCAGCAGGCCCCTGTGATCGCCGCGCTGTGACCTTGCTCCCACAGCCCCTCGACCTTGGCCCTTTCAGTATTCGGGGCTTCCTTCCCTCATCACCAAGCGGAGTCTCGAAATAATTCTCAGAGAGGAGAGGCTGGAGGAGCTAGGGATTTCTTCCAGCGGCTCCGTTCGGTCCCCACCCCAGTGTCCAGTCCCACCTCTCCTTAGCTGTCCTGCAAATCCCGACCTGGGTGCGGTGGAGACTTGGCATCAAGTCAGGACACCGACACTTTCCATCCGTCATGAAAAGAATGCAAAAGTCATACCCCTTTGCGGTGACACCATGTAGAGAAGGTAGTGTGTCTTATTTCTGGCTCTTTCTAATAATTTCCCCTTGTGATCCTCAACTCATTTACCACGTGTCCACTTTCTTTCTATACACAGCTGCCTTTCTCTTTCTCTTTCTGCCTTTGTCTTTTCTTCTTCCTTTCTCTTTGGTTTGCATCCTGAATAAACACACCTTTTTCTTGCAACGGCTTTCTTAAGCTCTCCTCATTCCTTTTCCCTCATTTGAGGGGTTCTTCTCAAAATCGTTTCACTGATGTAAATTCAGTCGTTCAATAAATGGTCATTAATTAAACTTCCATACTCTTAAGGACTAGACCCGTAATGAGAGTAAAGACGAACAAAATATAATACCAGATTTCGAAAACCTCAAAATCAAGCAGAAGGCAAAAAAGTAGTATAGAAATAAATGCAATAAAGGATCTAGGTACTATGCTATACGTCATGATATGTAGTCATATTCAAGCAGTAGGTTCTAGAGACAACCACGAAAGTTTGAGTTGAATGGCTCTTCCGAGATAGTGGTATTAATGAAGTAGAATTGACGGGGCTTAGTTAAGACATGCGGAGGGGGTAGAGGTAGGGAGAAAAAGGAGGAATCGAAAATGATTCTCAAGTTGCCGGTTTGCCGAAGAGTGTGCAGTGGGGAAGCCAGGAGGAATGCGTGGTGTCTGCAAGAAACGTGGCGGCTGCAATTTTGAACCCTGCCTAGTAGGTCTGGCAATTTTATGTGTGGGCACATACACCCTGATAAAGCTGTTGCCTTTCCTTCATAGCGGTGAGCTTTTGAAGTCATAGAAGAAGCCTAATCTGACAAAACCTCACTTAACCCTAATTTCTTAAAAGCAAATTATTTTCTCGTCTCCATTTTACATGACCTGTCCATTCACCTTGTTCTTTTACCTGCCTTTTATGCTACCTTCAATCAATTTTCAATACAAACGTCTTACCAAGGAAACAAATCTTACCTGTACCGGTCCCGTCATGACTAATCAGAACTTTCTTCAGTTTTCCAAGGGACACAGCCTCGATGGAAAAAATGTCAACCTGTACAATAACGAAGAGAAGCTGAATGGCCATCAGGAGAGTTCCTTTGTCTAGGACGACAAGAGCGTCATTAGTAGTCTGTAGTTCATTACGGTATTGCTGGGTATCGCTACGGTATTACTACTACTACTATAAAAAATTACCACTTACTTTTTTATAGGCAAAGTCCTACACTATACCTTGTGAGACATATCCAAACAGGTAATATAATTTTTGCCCTCTTGAATAATACAGTCTCAATAAATCGGAAAAAGATTTTTTAAATGTATGGTAACATTTAAGTCTACCATTAGCAGTGACAGTAATAGTTCATATGGTCTTCACTACATACAAACTCTTCTGGTTTTCATGCATTTAATCCTCAGAACAACCCATGAAGTAAGTACTACTCATTGTCTTATTTTACAGTTAAAGAGACAGAGACATAGAGAGCTCAATTACTCGCCCAAGGTCAGCATCTAGTGAGGGGCAAGCCAGAAGCTAGGACTTGGCCCCAGGCGGTCTGCCTCCAGGGTGTATGCTCCCCACCATTGGTGTCAGCCTCTCCGTAGCTTTTGTTTCTAAGTAACCTATGGGTTGCAATATCTACATGTGCATACACATACAAAGGAAGTTTTAAGATAAACTATTAACTAGTTTCAAAGTATACAAATTAAAAACCACAAAACACTCAATGCAAGCATCCATGCAAATAATAAAACATCACAGCCCCCCAAGTCAACCCCGCCCCCCGCATCTGTCACAGTCATAATCTTCCCCGGTGGTAACCACTGTCCTACTTCTGATTGGTTTTGCCAGGTCTAGGACTACAAACAGAAGCATCCAGTATGTTTCACTCCACCTTCGAGGAATACACCCATGTTGCTTGGTTTAGCAGCATTTAGTCCCTTTTCGTGACTGAACATTATGCCATATTATTTACCCATTCTACTACTTATGGATAATAGTTGTTCTGCCTTTGAGGTATTACAAATAACGCTGCTCAGAACATCCTTGTATATGCCTTTTTGTGTCTATGTGTGTACACGTCTGTTGGGGAACTACTGGTTGTAGAACGTTTGTAGAGTCTACCTCTCCAAAACGCTTCGAGCACTGCACACTCTGCGTGCTCTGTGTGCGAGAGGCCAACGCGCCCCACGGCCTACTCATACCCGGCATTGTCGTTCTTTTTAAGGTCGAGCCATCCGATCGTGCGCAGTGACACTTCATTATGGCTTCCATTGTACTTTCCTGATGACTAACAACATAGGGTGCATTTTTCATTTTATCGACTCTTTGGATATCCTCTTTTTAGAAAGGACATATTCAGGTGTCATGCTTATGTCTTAAATTGGGCTATCTGTTTTCTTGTCGATCTGTTGGTGTTCTATATATAGTTTGGGAACAAGGCCTTTGCCAGGATACAATATCTTCTCTCACTTAGTGACTTGCCTTTGGACTCTCTTTATTATGCCTTAAGAAAAAGAAGTCTTCATTAAAATGGTGTAAATTTCTCTTGTTTTCCTTTATGCTTAGGGCTTTCTGTGTTTTGTCTTTGAAATCTTAGTCTATATGCATACACTCACGGTCATAGCAGTCTTATTCACAATGCCGCTAGAGCCAAAAGGTGGGAAGCAATCCAATTCATACTAATGAACGAATAAACAAATGAATGGATAGACGAATGTTGTATATGCACACAATGGAATCATATTCAGCCTTAAAAAAAGAAAAAGGGAAATTCTGACATCTGCTACAACACGGATGAAGCTTGAAGACATTGTGCTAAGTGAAACAAGCCAGTCACAAAAAGACGAATCCTCCAGTATTCCCCTTACGTGAGGTATGTAAAGGAACGAAATGCATACAGTCAGAAAGTAGAATGGCAGTTGTAGGGGGGCTGGGTTGGGGGAAAAATGGGAGTTATCGCTTCATGGGTACAATTTGGGTCCCACAAGAGAAAAAGAGTTCTGGAGTTGGATGGTAGTGATGGTCGCACATGAACAAATGTACTCAGTGCCAACAATTCAAAATTGTCTAAGTTGTGGTGGGGCACCTGGATGGCTCAGTCAGTTAAGGGACCGACTCTTGATTCCCGCTCAAGTCGTGCATGATCCGTGTGAGATCAAGGCCTGCCTGAAGCCGGCTTAAGATTCTCTTGCCCTCCCTCTGCCCCTCCCCAACTCATCTGCATGCACGCTCCCTCCCGCAAAATTGTTAAAGTGGTAAATTTCATGTTATGTCTATTTTACCACCATTAAAGTTAAAAAAAAAATCCTAGCGTACGCCCCAAGATCACAGAGAACTTTTCTCTCATAGTATCTTCTAGACACTTGATTGTTTTACCTTTCCCGTTTGTACCTAAATTTGCATGAAATCGATTTTGGGGTTTAGTGGAAAATAGGGCTCATAATTTCTTTTTTCCTGTGATGATATCCAATTTACTCCCTTTCGCGAATGCTGCCCATCAAGACAGGTGAATCTTCTTTGTTCTATTTGTCTTGCTTCGTACCAATCAGTGCTGTCTTAACACCTTTAACTTTACACTAAATCTCATTATCTGGTAGTGGGAGCCCTCCAGCTTGGTTTTCCTCAAGATTAATAATCTTCAAGATTATTTTGGGTGCCTTTGACTCTCGGCACTTCCACATAAACTTTAGAATGAGATCCCCAAGTTCCCTAAGAAAGCTATGGGATTTTGACTGGTATTGCATTGAACCTGAGGATCAATCAGGAAAAAGCGAGATTATAAAATTGAATCGTCCAATCCAGGAACATCGTGTACCTCCATTAATGTAGGACTTTTTAAAGCTTCCCAATATTATTTTGTCATTTTCTCAGGGGAGGTCTTGCCTTGGCTGCCTGGGTGCCTGCTGTGTGCTGGGGCTGTGGATGGAGTACGCACGTGAGCAGGGCTCCGCATGGCCCCAGGACTATGCCCCAATCCTGCTAGACTGCTTTGGCCACCAGCGCCATCAGAGCCGTCTGTGGTGGCAGCCCTCGAGGTTCCAGTCCCTGCTGCCAACAGCGGTGACCTCTAGAATGTATGCTTAAATTGGCTCTTCGTCTTTCCTTCTCTCCTTCATTCATTCCTTCACTGTGCTTCCTACGATCACCTCCCCCATTAACCACCCACAGGCCCTGTCCCAGGTGCTGCTTTGGAAAAACTCACACGGAGGTCCCACTTTTCAAGTGGGAGTTGGTGAAGGCCTATCCTTACGGCTATGTCCAGACAGAATCCCAGCCCTGTGAGACCTTCCAAATCTCCCCACAGCATCTGGGGCTCCATGTGGCCACTTTCTGGTTGGTTTCTTGCTTCTAAGCTTCCACTTACAAACAGTAGAAAGCTGTCCTGAATATCAAGGTTCCCCTTCACATTTCCTTTCTCTCCAGGATCTTGGACCTTCATACCCTAGCTGCCTTAGCCGCTGCCCAGTGCCTTTAAAATCAATTTTACAAGGTATTTATCAAATGTTTCTAGCTGTCAGCAAGACAGTTACTTTGTTACAAACCAGACTGCCCTAGCTGGAAGCAGAATCTTGGTTGTTTTGTTTTTGGTTTGTGTTTGTTTTTTTAACAGAAAAAACTAGGAGTTACTTATGGGTGCCCTGTTTCTTCTTAAGCCCACCTCCACTCAGCTTCAGAGAGTACGGACACACACTGAGAAGAGACTGCACCTCCCTTGACTTCCTAATTGGTATCAAATGAGTCCCTGTGTCTAATTTTTAGTTAAAAAAATTAGAGGAGGGATGGTAGGTAAGGATTGACAAGGATCTTTCTGTTACCTGTCCACGTCGAAACTTGACTTTGTGATTTTTGCACTGATGAAGCCGCGGGTTCCCAGAGTCTCCTCTGGTGCCAATGAGGTTGATAAGTATGTTAGACTCTGTCTCCACACCTGGCTTCCTGCCCGTGTACGTGTAGACCTCATAGATCACCACTGACATGTCAGAAATCTGCTATTATCTTTCTCATTTTTATTTTCCCTTTGAATGTATAGGACACCCCGAAAAACAATCAGAATGTTGTCTAATCTAGTTGCCATGAGTTTCTCTGGGACGGTTGGATTAAGTTCTTTTTCTTATGTGGACCCCCTATTCAAACATACTCTCAGCTATTCCCAGAACTACTGTTTTGAAATAATTATTGTTAGCAATTATGCACTTTCATTAACCACTGCACTTTCGCAGATATTATGAAAAGTTGTATTTAAAAAAAAATGTCCTCTCTCTTAATTAGATGACAGTGGCAACTCTCCCCCCACCCGAAGTTTGGCTATTCTAATCACAGCTGGCCACTCCTGCTGCTATTTCATGGAGACTTTCAACAGCGCTCTTGAGAGGGAAAAAAGACAAAGATCTTACAGAGATACAAATTTAAATATATATATTTTTTAAAAAAGGGCCGATGAGGTACCAGCAAATTATAACCCACTAAATTTGACCTTAGAATTAAGGCCATTTCTGAGACCGTGGTAGAAGTCACTAATTAGAAAAGAGATTGCTTTTGCTGATGACTACTATGAATAATATCTTGGACACAACGAATACTTTTTATTCCAAGTCCTAGAACACGTTATAACTCATACTCTGTGCAATTGAACAGTTGCATTTATAGAAATTCACATTAACATTTTCCAAAGAACTCAGACATGAAAATCCAACAAGTAAGAAAACAAGGTAAGTGACAAACATTGCCTGTCTCCATCGTGCCTGACCTTTAGAAAGACAAATGTGGTATATTGGGAAATGGTGTAAGCAGAGAAGATAAATCAGGTTCTTTGTGCGGTCTTACAGATTCCAAAATACCCCAGAGTGAAACCCAGCTGAGCTTAAGCAGAAAATTAGAACACTCCTCATGAATTTAGGACAACCAAAGAAATCTTTGAAACTTCCTATAAAGAAGATCTGGTCTTACAACCTACAGAACTGCCAGAACTGAAGTAAGCCAAACTCATGACAGAATTTTTCATGAAAACCTTTGTGGACAAGCGTGATCAGAAGTCTTTATAGGGGAAGCCATGCTTCTGTTTACTGAGAGGGTTTTCAATATTTCAGATGAAGAGCGAACTCGTTTACAACTATTTAAAAAAATGATGACACTTAAAACATTAAGACCCATCTCAAGTAAAAAAAAATTAATTAATCATTAAAGGTCTAAAAAAGGACTTATCAAAAAATATTTAGGACAGAGATCATATACTTAGAGCATGAAGAACAACACTCGGCCCTCCCTCAACCACCGTGCAGTGTACGCACTGTACAACCAACGTACCCAACGCCCCAGGATACACTCATGCATCTGGCCCGCTACCTGCACACACCTCAAATATTTCTTAACACTGTGTTCCCAGGAACTGATATAAATTAAGTTTAATACACATGCCCCCCTTCCCCCCCAAAAATCACTTGCCCTCTAAAATTCAAAGAGAATTAAATGTACCACATATTTAGAACAAAATGGCTGTCATAGTTGAGCACTGAAGTTTATTCTCAAACTACATCGAAAAGAGTTATGTAGTTTGAATTAGAAATTGAAAGGAAAAAAGGGGCGCCTGGGCGGCTCCGTTGATCAAGTGTCCGACTTTGGCTCAGATCATGATCTCATGATTTGTGGATCGAGCCCTGCATTGGGCTCTGTGCTGACAGCTCAGAGCCTGGAGCCTGCTTTGGATTCTGTGTCTCTCTATTTCTCTCTCTGCCCCTCTCTCACTCACACTCTCTCTCTCTTTCTCACTCTCCCTCTCAAAAATAAATATTAAAAAAAAAAAAAGAAATTGAAAGAAAACATACAATCCCACCCAGAAAAACAGACATTTTGCTGAAAGCTTTAACACTGACTCTTGTACAGTATTACAGAATTCACTAAATATTTGCTGTACTTCTACACCAAAAGTGTGTAGATTTTTTTAATACTAAATTCACAATAGATTCTAACGTCAAACTTTTTTTTTTAAGGGATGCTTAGGAAACATGTTGCTTAGACATACCTTAAACTATCATGTGTTTTAAACAATTCTTAGCAAGTGAAGATCTCAGAATCCTTTGTTCAGTCTCTTTCCCCGGGCAAGAAAGGCAGGTCTCGATGTTGTAGATTTAAAGGCAGGGCTATGTGTTCTAGCGAAAAGACATGCATTGTTGTAAAAACGTAGAAGGCTAACAAATTATCTCTATTCTAAGAGACGGACACCCCACATGGGGAGATGACGTCCTGTGCAACAGTGACACTGAAAATGTGAGTTAGAAGAAAATTTATAATTCTCTCAAATACTTGAACAATACGAGGCTGGGTTTCTAGAGAGGGACAGAATGGAAGAGATCATCTCACTTGAAAATGTTCAAGGACAAGGATTACTAATCAATCATTCTGGCTGCAACTAACCATTCTTAAAGCACCAGATTTTACGTAATTATTAAAACATCCATCACCATGATTTAGCTAAAAGCACCGAAAGGGTCAACTTGTTGGTTTAGGTTATCCATAAATATTGGACATGTCTGCCCCCAGTTTTCTTAATGTTCTTTAGGATAGTTGATGCTCAATTTTTCTTTCTGACAATTAGGAGCTTCAGCTGCTTGTGAGCCTTACGCACTCTGACAAAATCTGCTGAAAGCACAGAATAGCACGCTTGTCTGTCTGTCCACCACAGCTGTCCTCAAAGTCATTTCACAGCTAAACTATACAATTTCACCATTTTGAGGGGAGGGAGGCTTTGTTTCACTTGTGTCCTCAATGTCATCACTTTCAACCCTCTCCTCCTTATACTCACCTACGCCTACGATCATCTCAAAAAGTTTCCCATCTTCCAAGGAATGACGGCACACGCATCGCTGCCAAACCTCAGCACTCTTTGGGCTTATAAACTTGCGTCCCACACAACAAGATTTAACGTCATCTCATTAGTGACACAAAAATCCCTCAAATGTTCACCTGGAGGTTGATTTTTTTTTCCCCTCAAATATCATTTGGGGCCAGGATCTGTGCCAAGCATTTGTTAATGATGGTCTATCAGCCTCATCTCCAAGCATTAACATCTCCATAAACAGTATCCTTAAGATTTTCTTTCAAGAAATCTTGGCGCACCTGGGTGGCTCTGTCAGGTAAGCATCCAATTCTTGATTTCAGCTCAGGTCATGATCTCACGGTTCATGGCACTTCTAGATCTGTATGTGGAGGAGTGGACGAGAGAATTTGGCCTTCTGCACTGTGACCCTAGAATGTCCAGGGAGCACCAGCAGTCTCAGAAAGAGACTGAAGAAGGGCAGGAGGACAGGCAACTGGCATGGCCAAGCCCTCCCTGCTGGACTTGTGCTAAAAACACCTCCTCGTTGAGCTCATTTAAAATGGTGCCTCATCTTCCTTGGGCAGTATGGCCCAGCGGTGTTATTCTCTTTTGATACGAACCTTCCAGGAGTCTCAGTATGCTGCCAAAAAAATTCCCCATTTATCAATCAAATGATAGAGGGAGATAAAAATATCATTCTTCCAGCTGTATTCCTAATGTTCTAGACTTCCATTCTCCTCCCAGGTACATTGTTCAAATTTTCATTGGGTGGTGACTTTTGGGACCTACCCTAGAGAGACAAGCCTCAGTGCAAATCTTTGTAGATGGACACACACACACACACACACACACACACACACACACAGATTCCATGCCTTGGGTTGGGGATAAATACATGAATACTTCGGTGAAATGCATGGGACCTTAAGTCGGAAGTAGATTCCTAATGGGAAGATGGCATGCCCAGGCCCTTCCAAATATTTAGCTCTCCAATCCAGAGACGGTGATCCCAAATGGTCTCTGGACCAACTGGTCAACCAACTTTCTCCAGCTAACAAGTGACTCTGGGGCCATGATCTCCCAGCACCCTTTTCTCCATCCTGGGAGACAAACTCTCAGGTCTACCAACCTTGGGTGTCGTAAATAATCACAGGGTCTAAGGGAAACTCTCAGAAGGCCATGAACTTTGCCTTTATGCCCCCATCCCTGTCAAAGTGCACACAATACGTTTAGTGAATGTAAGTTTGTTTGTTTGTTCATTTTTTCTGAAGACTTTGCTAATCAGAAAAATGAAATGTAATTACCTACGTTTGGGGGAACTTCCTGGTACCATGTTGTTAGTCATTATGCTCACATGGTCCTTGGTAATGTTGAATGGCTTTCCCTTCCAAGGCCTTTTGCAGTCTGCCCCGTGGGAGGCAGGTCCTCTCTGCACGAGGCACCTGTGAGGCTGCCCGTACCACCTCAGGGGCATGAGCTTCGGCTCTGCTACCTGCAGAAATCTCCAGGCAGCACAGCTGAACTTCCCCATGACAAACCCCTCGGCTGAAGCTTTAATTTGATTTAATTAATGGGCTGTTTCAGTGCTTTCTCTCAGGTCACCCAGAATTAAGCGTTCTCAGCGCTCATCACGGTGTGATCATGTGGAGACAAACTGCCCAAAGAAATCCGATCTCAGAAACAGATGGTAAATGAGATTCAGCGTAATCACGTGCAGACACTTCAGTCTGCACTGAAGGTTTGCGGACCACGACCACGTACGTTGGCGGTTTAGGACCGAACCTTCATGTGTTTCTTGGTGGAAAATATTTATCTTATTGCTGAGAAAGAAAGACCTTTGAGCTGTAGAGAGAGGTGCCCAGGTGAGAAACAAATAGAATTTCTTCGTATTTTATAGAAAGTCTCCAGGAAGGCCTCACTGAGAAGGTCTCTTGGAACCAGAAATCCGACCAAAGACGTTGGAGCTGTCCATGTAGAGGCCTGGGGAAGGCACAGGCCAGCAGACAGGACAGAAGGGCAAGGTCCTAAGGGCTCAGGAGACAGCTTCCCCGGCACCATCAACGATGGTGCTGTCGGAGTTGGGGAGAGGGTAAGCAGGCTTTGTAGGAATCATGGCAACTTTGGCTTTTATTCTTAGTAAGCAGGGAAACTTGGAGTGTCATAAGCAAAAGAGTGACCTAATCTGATTGATATTTTAAGAAGGCCACTCTGGCTCTGGGGTTGGGAAGAACAGCCTGTTGTTCTAATCCCAAATTGTTCTTTGTGTTTGACCTCCCAACATGATACCAGCTGAATGGTATGAAGGAAGCAGAAGGGAAAGACAAGTTGAAGGGAGAGAACAGAGAGATTACTTTAGTGTGTGTTGAGTGCCTCCTATGTGACAAATGCCATATTCATACCCTCTTGATGGAAACCCCATGGGTGATCATATGTCTACTCTGACTAGAATGGTCCCAATTGATGCTGATTGTTCTCACGCACTAATAGAGCCTTTCTTCTCTCTCAGAAATGTCCTGGTTTGGATGGTGAATATATGGCGATCATCTAATAATATTCATTCCATTTCACAGACAAGCTGAGCAAGGCTGAGAAAACTTGTGTAACTTGCCCCAGTTCACAAAGCCTGTGAGCCAGACCAAGGTTTGGAAGCCAGACTTTGCTTCTCTGCTCGTCACAAGTCTCATCAGTGAAAGGGTCTGTCTGTCTCTGAAGCCCACATTTTCCCCCCAAGCACAGGTATGGTGGCAAACGCTAAAGCATTAAAGAAAGCTTGCTTGTTTTTCCAAACTTAGCTCAGCTTTTATCATCTGAAACTTGATGAAGGTTGTCAGTAAGTGTTCAGAAAGACACATAATTTTCTCACTACTGAAAGTCTGATAAATACAAATATTTTAAAGGAGACACATTTCTGTTATGATGGTACCTTCATACATTCTCAGACAGTTATTTCTCGATTAGAAGTCAACCCCTCGGCACACCTCCTGCTGGCTTACCAAAACCTAGAGTCACACATTTCTTCAGCCACAGTTGTGGCCCCAGATCTCTCCTTCATTATCATGGGTCCCTCCTGAAGAAGACCTGGAGCCAGACCCTGGGAACAGGCTGTGAGCTGAATCGGCATTCTTTTCAGCCCTGGGCACGCCGACCAGGCCAGGCCATTTACTGAAGATTGCCAAGGACGACCAAGCAATGGCGGCGGTGAGCAACTCTTGATGCCTTTCCCCACAAACATGGCGGATGGTGAGCGCACTGGAGGAAGGTGTGAAAGTCATGCGTGCGAACAGGCTCAGCTCGGCAGTGCTGGTCTCCAGGGGGAGACCCCGCAATCCAGCTCAGCCCCCGAAGAATGATGATTTATAGACTAATAGTCTCAAAACACCCTTTTCTTTTGAAAACATTCCAGCAATCTTTTGAAACGAAGAGGCAAAGTCACAAAATGAATTGGCTCAGAGTGTAAGTGCCAACTGCAAGGAAAAGCACTCTTTTCGTGCTACTAAATTAAAAAAATATATAACCCTCAAGTGTCCCTAGGACTCTATCCAGCCTGGCAAACCTAAGTATTAATAGCTTCATTTTAAAAAGAAGTTCCTCTGCGATCATTCTTTGTGCTTTTCCCTGGGACAGCTTCGGAATATTCTGACAGATGAACAGACAATCCCAAAATATTGAAGGTCAGCCCCTCTGCAGTCCTCCTTTCAAACCCAGAGCAGAGAAGCATCAATTCGGTGGTTTGATTCTGCTGTGGCTCTCCTTGATGTCCCAAGAATAGTAAATGAACCTCTTGGCACCAAGAATGACTTTGCGAAAGCAACACTCAGCCTGCCTGGACTGCGGCTTGCTCGCCGGGAGGTTTTGATCTCTAGTCAAACCTGAACATTCGGGTGTCATTGTTTTTTCACTTTCTTATTTGAATGCTGGTCCCCTAAACAAGCAAATAATCAGTCTGGGAAAGGAACAGCCGGATGGATTTGTCAGAACTGGAGAAAAATGACTGGCTCGGATCAGCTCTAGGTATTATGCATTACATTATATTATTTTGTTGGAGAAAATGCTGTAGACATGGCCGGTGTGCTTCAGCTAAGAAATCATCCCCTTTAAAGGGGAAATGCTAATGGATAAAGTTTCATTAGGCAGTTTGGGGAAAGGATGGACAGAAAGATACAGGGGAGACATGCTGTCTTTAGTGCTGCTGAAGTTAAATGAACCCAAAATCAATAGTTCATTTAAAGCACAATGGAGTTTCTTTTGTTCCTTGGATTTTTTAAAAACCCACACAAACTGCTTTCTACTTTTTTTTTTTTTTAACAAGTAACAAACTGTGCATATGTCAAATTGGAAGCAACTAGAAGAAATACAAAATAGGTGCCTAATAGAGTTTAAATAAAGTTCATTTTTTTAAAAAATTGCAGCTCTTTCAAACACTATAAATTGAGAAATAGCTAATAGGGCAGGCCAATAAGATTTCTGCTGTTTCTTATTGGTACCATGGATTTCAAAATCCTTCTGTACCTCATTTTCAAAGAGCAGAATGGATTCTTGACAGCTGTTAGCGACAGGGTGAAGAGTGTAGGGAGGTCGTAGGATTCCAAATTTTTTGTTCTCCAACTGCAAGAGATCAGCTCTAATTTCTCCTCATGTGTGCTCTGCATTTCTGGCATTCCGCGCCAGTTAGAGATGACTCGTGTTACAGAACACAATGGGTCTTTTTGTTTTTAATATTTTTTATTCTATTTATTTCAACTAACAAAAAAACTTCCCAATTTCTCCCATCCCCTGTCCCCACCTCTTGGAACTGCCAATATGTTCTCTGTATCCACGAGCTTGGGTTTTTTTGTTTGCTTTTTTTGTTTTTAGATTTCACAGAAAAAAGAGATCGCATAGTATTTGCCTTTCTGTCTGACTTACTGCACTTCCCAAAATGCCTTCGAGGTTTATCCACGTCACGAATCAAGATTTTATTTTTTTAATGGTTGAATATTTCATATATACATGTAAGTATATATATAAAACACACAAATACCAAAATTACATATATTATACCAAATAATTATATCATATTATAAATGTAGTTACATATACCAAAATATATATATTATACCAAGGTACAATGTACACTGGTACATATAATTATATGCCAAATATATGGTATAATATATATAAGTTTTGTATATATATTTTCATAATTATAATATAAAAATTATTTGGTGAATCGGTATATACTCTATACATATATATGTATATAATATGTATAGAACATATGTATATAATATACGTGTATATATATATGTCAATGTTTCTTTATCCATTCACCCATCAATGGTTACTTAGGTTCTTTCTATATGGTGGCTATTGTAAATAATGCTGCAATAAGCTTGGGGGTCTTTATATTTTTTCAAATTAACATTTTTGTTTTGTTTGGATAAATACCCAGAAGTGAAATAGCTGGATCGTATGAGAGTTCTATTTTTAAATTTTTGAGGAGACTCCATACTGTTTTCCACAGGGCCTGTCCCAATTTACACTACCACCAACAGTGCACAAGGGCCCCATTTTCTCCACATCCTCACCAACACTGGTTATTTCTTGTCTTTTTAGTAATAGTGATTCAACAGATGTGAGGTGATACCTCATTGGTTTTTATTTGCATTTCCCCGACGATTATGATTTGAAATCTTTTCAGGTATTTGTTGGCTATCTGAATGTTCCTTTTTGTTTTGTTTTGTTTTTTTAGGATAGTTGACACAAAAATGTTACCTTAGCTTCAGGCGTACAGTGGGTAGTGATTGGATAAGTTTATACATTATGTGATGTTCACAAGTGTAGCTACTATCTGTCCAATACACGGCTCTTTGGAAAAGTACCTATTTAGATTTGCCCACTTTTTAATTGGATTATTTGGGTTTTTTTCTTATTAAATTCTATGAGTTCTTTATCTATTTTAGATTGTTAGCCCTTCAACAAATATAAGGTTTACAATACTTTCCATACTTACCATTCAGGAAGTTGCTTTTTCATTTTCTTGCTGGTTTCTTTTGCCGTGCGGAAGCTTTTCAGTCTGATGTAATTTCACTTGTTTACTTTTGCTTTTGTTAGTTTTTGTTTTCAATGTCAGATTAAAAAAATCATGAAGCTCCTAGGCTAAGGAGCTTACTTCCTATTTTTCCTCTAGGAGTTTTATGGTTTTAAGCCCCATGTTCAAGTCTTTAATCTGTTTTGAGTTAATTTTCATGTGTGGTATTAGATAGTGCTCCAGTTTCATTCTTCTGGATGTAGCTGTCCAGTTTTCCCCACGCATTTATTAAAGAGACTGTCCTTTCCCTACTGTAGATTCTTGGCTCCTCTGTCATAAATTAATGGACCATATATATGTGGGTTTATTTCTGGGCTCTGTGTTCTGTTCCATTGATATACGGGTCTGTTTTTACACCAATGCCGTACTGTTTTGATTGCTTTATGATATAGTTTGAAATCAGGGAGTGTAATTCTTTCTCAAGATCGTTATTCTTTCTCAAGATTGCTTTGGCGCTGGAATATCTTTCCATTTATTTGTGTCTTCTTCAATTTATTTCATTAATGTCTTGTACTTTTCAATATATAGGTCTTTCACCTCTTTGGTTAAATTTATTCCTATGTATTTTATTCTTTCTGATCCAAATGTAAATGAGATTGTTTTCCTAATCTCTTTCTGATAGTTTGTGGTTAGTACAAAAAAACAAAACAAAACAAAACAAAAAAAAAACGCAACAGAGTTTTGTGTAATGACTTTGTATCCTGCAACTTCACCTAATTCATTTATTAGTTCTGACAGTTTTTTGATAGAATCTTTAGGGCTTTCTATATAGAATATGTCGGCTGCAAATAATGACAGTTTTACTTCTTCCTTTCCAATTTGGGTGCCATTTATTTCATTTTCTTGCCTAATTGCTCTGGCTAGAACTTCCAGTAAAAAATGGTGAGTGTGGGCATCCTTGTCTTGTTCCTGATCTTTCTGTTTTCACACTGAGTATGATGTTAGCCATGCGCTTGTCTTAGATGGCTTTTATTAGGTTGAAGTACCTTCCCTCTATACCCACTTTTTTGAGAGTTTTTACCATAAATGGGTGTTGAATTTTGTCAAATCCTTTTCCTGCATCTATTGAGATGATCATATGATTTTTATCCTTCATTTTGTTAATGTTGTGTGTCATATTAACTGATTCACAGATGTTCAACCATCCTATGAACATCACAGATGTTCATAATTCATGGTGATGAAATAAACACCACTTGATCAAGCATACGATCCTTTTCATGTATCACTGAATTCTGCTTGCTGATACATCGTTAAGGATTGCTGCATCTATGTTCATCAGGGATACTGACCTGCAACTTCTTAAGACCCTTCCATCTTTTCCATTTCAGTCTTTTAGACATCCCTGGACACGACTGCCACCCACATGACTGAAGGGCAGCTAACACTGTCCAGATCTGGTGATTTATGTATTCGATGAGATTTTCTATGAGCAAATGTTTCTGCAAACAGTCAAAATATATACAAATATAGAGGATTAGTATTGACTATTTCTCCTTTCATTAAGCTGGTATCATCCTAAATCTTTTTTTTTTTTTTTTTGCTCTATCTGAATTAATCTACAAGCATTTCCGTGACGTACAGCCTATGTGTCCTGTGCCACACATCGATGCCGTGGGGATTGAGAATATATAAAATGGAGCCCCTGCTGGGAGATAAGGCTGATCCATACAAACTTGGTAGATAAGAGCACTCCTTGCAGGCTGAAGTGGAGAGACAGGGATGGGGACTTCCCTGGGAGGGTGTGGGGGCTCAGAGCATCAGGGAGCTGCAGAGGGAAGACTTCTGAGGGCAGCTGAAGAGAAGAAACTGATGAGAAGGCAGAAAGGGGGGAGTCATTAGAGCGAAAATAAGAACTGAAGCCACAAAGCTGAACAACTTCCGGGAAAGGGGAGCCCTTTCTGAATCAGCGTTATATCCTTTGGTTCTCAGAACTCCCAGCACACTCTTGGCACCTGATAGCTGTTTGTATACATGTTTACCTCTGCTTGTGTGGAATGGCTACGTAGGCCATGGATGGGTATTAGAGACAATGAGTGGTGAACCATCTTATGGAACACTGGGGCTCGAGGCAGGAAGGGGACAGACACTGAAGATGAAGAAGAATTACACCTTTCGGTAGAGCTAACAACAGAAGATAGAGAGAGCCTCAAAATGGCAGGGAGGAATAAAGCATTTAAATCCATATGTTCAAGGAAAAGGACCAAGTGGAGTCAGTGATAGAAACAGAAAAAAAAATAGAGAAAACAGTGAATCACTAGGTTGATATCATGTGATAAAGATCGGGGTGGGACAGATGTTTAAGAACAATGATGGTAATAGCTAGTGTTTATTGAATGATTACTACGTGCTAGGAACAAAGTGCTATGAGTACATTATCCTGAAAACTAAGTGCATTATCTCATGTACCCAAGTAATTCCATGACATAGACACTGTTTTTATCTCCTTTGATAGATGCAGTATTTTTGGCTCCGAGAGGCTAAGTAAGTATCTTGCCCAGGGCGACAGAGCTAAACACATCACCAAGCCAAGACTAACTCAAATATGCCTGGTTCCAGCGCCTCTAGAAATCTCTGCCTCTTTAAATGTGAAATCAACAATGTCAAATGCAGTGGCAATATCTATGACACCAAGAAAATACACCACACACACACACACACATGCACGTACACACATACACACACACTTACACACACACACACACAGTCGTTGAATTTGGAACAAAATGGCCGTCAGTATCTACTGAGAGAGAACATTTCACTACAGCAGTGGTGGCAAAAAATAAGGTGGCTCTCAGAGAGATGCAGGGAATGGCTGGAGAGACAACCGAAGCAACGTGTGAGTTCTCTTGTAGGCAAAACAAAACAAAACTGAGGAAATTCGGGTGCTCCTAAATCCATGACTGGTGATATTTGTTCACATAGTACAGCCAAACCGAGAAGAAAGCCACAGTAAGGTGGCTAGCGAAACAGTTTACAGAAAGATGAATTGATGACACACACTCATTCCTGCATATACATTTTCACCTCTGAATGGCCAGACAAGTGCTAATCCGAAAGCCTAATATTCTAAATCAGGAGCAGCCAAACTATAGCCTATGGGCCAACTCTGCTAGCACCTGATCTTTCTTTCTTTCTTTTTTTAAATTTTTTAATGGTATTCATTTTTGAAAGAGAGAGACACACAGCATGAGCTAGGGAGGCGCAGAGAGAGAGGGAGACCCAGAATCAAAAGCAAGCTCCAGGCTCTGAGCCGTCAGCACAGAACCCGACGCGGGGCTCGAACTCACGAACTGCGAGATCGTGACCTGAGCGGAAGTCGGATGCATAACTGACTGAGCCACCCAGGCACTCCTGCCAGCACCTGTTTTTATCCAGGAGCTAAGAATGGCTCGATGGTTAAAAAAAAGTTGAAAGCAGAATAGTACTTCTTGACAAATGAAACTTATATGAAATTCCAATTTCAGTGTCCACAAATAAAGTTTTATTGGCTTGCAGCCACGCCATTCATTAGTTTACATATTATCTACAGAAGCTGCCTCACCACCCTGGAAAAGCCAGGCAGTTTGGAGAGACTTTCTGGACCAGGAAGCATAATATATTTAGTGTCTGGCCCTCTCCAGAAAAAGGTTGCCCATCTCTCTTCAAAATCATCTCAACAGTTTTAGTTTTTAAAGCATATCACAAAGGAAAGGAAATGATGTACCTAGCAAAGGTGCTTTATTAGTTCTTGCAATGGGTATCTCTTTCCACGTGTCTCCCTTGTTTTCATTCTCAGCAATCCAGGAGTCAACAGTTAGACAAAAGAGCTCACGCGTGTCTATATTTTCAAGCCTAATTTCCTCCAGATACCACCGGGGGTCCTGTCCACTGTTGTCATGCCCAGTGCGTATTTTATAGATCTCACCAATATCTTTAAGATGCATCTGTAACAAAAATGGGGCAAAAAAGGGAAATAAAACTCCCCACATTTCTGATTTGATTTTTCAAATCAAAATTCATACTCCATCTTGAACTCAGTATCTAATTTTCCTTAGAACTGTTTACTTGCAACACTCAAATGCTGTTACATATGGCGAAGCATGAATCCGTTGACCATGGACAAACCAACAGGTTAAATCCAGTTTTCGCCACATCTTTTTTTTAACAACCCATTATTCTCGCCTTGCAAAATAAATGTTTTATTGTAATCATCGATATACACAACTTATCGGTTCGTTAGACCTGAAGAAGATAATCTATTTCTCTGGTGACTATAATAGAGTGGATATTCCCATTAAGGAGGGATCCTGAGGAAAAGAAGTCATATATGTGTCTGGATTTTCACTAGGGCTACCCAGGTAGCCCGGAAACAGAGTGGTGGTGGAAAGACTATGACGTTGCGACGGCGTAGGTAATACGATTAGCAAGTAATTCTGCCTTCTGCTCCTCTGCACCTCACCAAACAACTAATTACCTGACATGAGAAATATTCTCCAGTATCATTCGCTATTCAGAAGGAGCGATATTTTTCTTTCCACGTGAAAAAATGGATCCATTGTTATACTACATCATTTTTCTGTTGAAAACAACGGCCTTTATCGTCTCCCAGTCCTGTGGGTCAGAAATCCAGGCACCACGCGGCTCCACTGGGGTCTCTGCCCGGAGCCTCACAAGAGGAACCCAAGGTCATGGGCCGAACCAGGCTCTCCACTGGAGACTCTGAGGAGGATTCTGCTTCTAGGCTCCTCCAGGTTGGTGGCAGAATCCAGTGCCCTCTGGACTTAGACTTGAGCTTCCTCTTCCCCCTTCATCTCCAGGCCAACAAAGGGCACAACGACCCCTTCTCGTGTTTGGCATCTCTTTCTCTCCGCTACCAGCAGGAAAAAGGTGTTTGCTTTTAGGGGCTCATACGATTTAGATTAGATTCACTAGATAAATCAGGCTAATCTCCCTCTTTTAAGGTACTTAAATTATATACCATGTGACACCGTAATTAGAAACACTTTTTGTGCTTCTGGTATTTTGTCTCCCTCCGCCCAACTTCTTTGCATCCCCTTTGGTATAAACACTCACATCCCCCCAGGAAGTTACTGCTTCAGAGTTTATGCAAACCTACCACATTTTTTTCTACTAAGATTTTTTTTTTTTACTGGTAATATAATTTCGGGTTGCTGTATTGGTGATAATTGTGAATGAATTCTGTCTTCCTGCCAAAATTCCTTCTGGTCAGGATGCACGGAGTTCAACAGAGTTGAGCTAAAGAATTGGACCCCTTCTCTTATTTCTGGAACAAAGTGGTTATAAAAACACTCTCATGTAGAAAATCCTAATATTGGTGCTCAGTATAGATAACGAACCTCCTACGGAGTTAGCGTTGCAGATGGTGGAAGGCAGGAGAGAAAGTAGAGGACACATCCCAAAATGCACTCAAAGGCAGAATTGTGTGGTGGCGAAAACCCTGGTTTTTGAAATGAAATCTGGAGTTGCAAGTTCCCCTGCCCTTGCTGGTCGTGTAAATGACAGCAGTACGTCTGCTTTCCTAAGGTTCCGCGTCCCCATCTGAACACTATAATGGTGCAAATAATAAAGTGGGTAGTACTCAATAAGTATTAGCAGCCCTGGTTTTATCAATCAGAATCGTGTGCTAATTAGAAAATGCCTAAATTTACCTACTTTAGAGACAAGACCAATCTAAAGACAGGGTCCAGCATTCACAGAAGGAAATTAAAATTAGTATTTGGGCATCCCATATAAAATTGAAATTAATAAAGCCTATGTCTTTCCCTGATGGTAAAAACAGGTCATTGTAAACAAAACCTAAAGGGTGCCATCACCTAGACACTAAAGCATTATTCACACACGATGTGTGCATGGGCTAGCCAATAAAATCAGAACCAAATGACTGTACCACAGTCTGGCTACTGCTATAGATTGCTCCCAAATTACTTCTAACATGTTAGCCAAATGGAGTTGGAACTCTTTGCTCTGGCTTAATGTAGTCAACCTGGGTCACCTCAGCTTTAATAAAGTACAAATGCAATATGCCAAGAAATTATTCTTGCACATAACTGTTTTCAGTTTTCTGTATTTGACTTGCACACTCAAAAACACACACAAAGCTCATCTATAATGTAGGATGGCTTTTCATCATACCGCTGGACCAAATCATGGCTCAGTTATTCTCCAGAAAGGGAATTATGCTTAAAGTAGTACAGGGTCACAGATTAAAAGAAAATTGTTTTCCACCTGAGGACCAAAAAGGTATATGGATTGCAAGGTACAGGGTCAGAAAGAGAAAAGCGGAAGAAATATATTTCATTCCCATTGTTGTAAAGTCACACGTTGAAAATTATAAGAATATCAACAAACCAGCACATAACCAGAACATGAAGATCTAAAAAAATGTTCTTTGAAATGTCTGATTTGGGTGCTAGTAATAATCCATTATTAACAAAAAGGGATTACGTCTACACTGAATTTAAGTAAGAAAATAAAGCACTTTTAAAATCCACATTTTAAAAATTATTCTGTTTATCCTATACACTACTCCCAAGAACACTGTAAATCTGGACTAAGTAAATTAAACCATTTTAAACATTTAACAAATTTGTATTACAAACACTGCTCTAAGCGAGCATTTACACAAGGAAAAAACAGGGCTCTCACGTTCATGTGAGCCGTGAATCCAATACCTTCAAAGTGAGAAATAAATAAAGCAAGAAAATATGACATGGTTGAGTACAAGTAGGGCAGGTAGGCAGGAACCTGGACTTTGAGGAAAGTCTATGAAGTCTATGAAGTCTCAGAAGGAGAAAAGACAGAAAATGGTACGAGCCAAACCAAGAAGAGTGAACGTACTTCTTGAATCTGAGATTATTGTTCCTGAAATTTTATAATTCTAGGTTGTATTCTCTCCGTTTGAACAGAATCTAGTACCCTTTTGGGGTACGCTTGGGTAGTTAGCAAATGCAGATGCTGCCGCCAAGAAAAGGAACAGGAGCAACTCCTTGGTATGGAGGGATCCAGCACCACACACAAGCACGCAGAGGGACCCGCCGCAAACCCAAGTACTGAGACCCCCTGGCACTGGGATCTTGAGGAAGTTATATCTTCTCTCTAAACTTCAGTCGCCTCATGTACAAAGGAGTAATCAAGAATCACTTTAGTGAGAGCTTGTGAGGACAAGGGACACATTAATTAGCAAAAACGAGTCCAGTAAACATGCATCAGGTCCTTAACAAATAGTGGTGATTTTAGTAATTCTTCTTCTTCTTACTAAAGGGGGATGGAAGGAAGTAGGTGAAAAGTACAGTGGGGAGAAGGAAGCTAAAGGCCATTTACTTCAATCCTACAGGTGTTCTTTTCCCATGCCTTTGACCCTCCAGCACTGAGCTGGGCAGATGGGAGGAGGAGATAATCCAAGGAAGATCAGGCCTCCCCACCCATCACGTCCTCACCAGCCAGCAGCGCCATCAGGGCTCTCTGGCATGGGATTCCTGACCATGGGGTAGGCCTAATGGATCAGAGGCCAGTTCTTAGAAGCGGAGCAGGAGAGGAAAAGCCCGGAGCTTGTCATCAGAAAATCAGTCTGCAGGCTGAGTGCCCTCATGTCATTTTGTATCCTTGAGTCTCTTTGTAAAAAGAGGGCTTTTGTAAGGACCAAATTAGATAGTCTTGTGAAAACACATTGTAATTCATAGACCAACAGCCCATGCGCGTCTCAGGACAGAGAAGAGAACTGAGGGGTGTGGGGAGGTCTCTAAAAAATAGCCAGGACGTGTACTGACCCTTGTGTTCAGACCACTCCTTTTCCTGCAGCTCCCACGATGGAAAGAGTTGGGGAAATTAGGTAGTAATTTGAGGGGTACTCAAGAAAGAATCTGAGGATTATCACCAAAAAAGGCCCTTTTCATTTGTCAATGAAAATGGAAATATTCATGCAAAAAATAGCAGAAAAGATTCTCAAAGTTGAAAAATGAACTGGAATAAGATACATCTCCTTTGCAGATTGCACAACACAATGCATATCCGACGTCTCCAAAGATGAAGGCTTTTGTACGCTAAAAGTTGTGTAGCCTATTAGAGAACGTTCAGACCCTTGAGGGAATAACCCGTATTTTCTAGGAAAATAACATGACCCGTGGACCTGTGAACTATTCCTACAAAAAGTTTATGTGAAAAAAATATTCCCTCTTCAGATACCTAGTTTTGGGTTCTTGTTTGTTTGTTTGTTTATCTGTTTGTCTGCAGAAAAATTTTGTAGCAAATTTAAAGTTTTTTTTTTTATTCGAGTATAGTTGACACACAATGTTATATTAGTTTCAGGTGTACAACACAGTGATTCAACTCTTCTCTATGTTATGCTGCGCTCACCGCCCATATAGCTACCATCGGGTATCTACTTTTAGATGCAGATCTTAATCCAGACATTTTTGCATATGTAGTTAGTGACCAGTTGGAAATTTCTAACTTGGAGATGCTAAACCTCTTCATGCAAACTTCTGTATTTTTTCAATAAATGGCAAAGGAGTTATTTTTTTAAAAATTTCTATTCTAGAAGAAAATTTCATAGTCTGCAGAGTCTGTATTCTCTGTTTAAGAACACTTTGATAGTTTGGAAAAAACATACCGGAACATAAATGAGCTTTGTGATCACCGAAATCCCATCTGGGGCATTTCACCCCCACTCCATGTCTCAATTTATACAGGATATCTCATTTCATGTATTTATTGTCTTTCAAAAAAGGACATTATGGCTTAAAAGCTCAGGATAGGACTGTGGAAGTATAGACTGGAACCCTGGGTTCTACTATGTTAGAAACACCAAATGTTATCAGGATAAATTTTTAAGAGAAAGTAAGTGACACCACTAAAAATAAACATACAAAACCCAAAAGCATAAACAACTTGTTATATTATACGACAGGAAAATGAAAATAAGATGCTTTTCTCCTCCGCCAGTCCTAGGCAGACATTCTTGATGCTAATCAGCCCCAATGCACCCCCCCCCTGAAGAGATAGGAAGTCCTGATATGTCGATAATTTTTCATTGGCTCTCATTGGTGAGTACTTTTCCAGAAGCCCTGCCCTCTGGTGTTTTCTGTACACCAACAATGTCATTCCCCTTGAAAGAGCTGTAAAAGAAACCTTTCTTGACTCAATTAGCAAATCACAGATTTTTTTAAAGGGAGGAACCTTACCTCCTAGCTTCCTTCTGAAACTAGACACGAGGGCCTGAATTGAAGAATGCCTTATTTTTAATTTTTGGTGCCAGTCACAAGTCAAGTTCAAAAGCCCTGGTCTCACCCATCTTAAAAGAGTTAAAGAACCTCATTCATGCAGACGTGACCAGGTTTTCCCAGTCACTGACACTGACCTCATCTTTCAGAGTAAACAGCTTCTCAAACAACTGGCTACCCAGAGTCTCTAAAGAGTTGGAAGCTACTAGCTCTAAACTAAGTGTGGGTACGTTACACACTCTAGTCTCAATATCTTGAGAAAACTTCAGTATTTGGTATTTTTTGGTTATTGACTTTATCTTCCCCACTGGACTCAACTCTTTGAGCTCTGTTTTCCTTTCTGTATCCCTAGTACGTGTAAGCATTTAGCATGTAAAAATGAATGTAACATTTGTTGAATAAATAATTTCATTTTTGAAATTTTTAAACTTTCATATGTTTCTTTCATCCTCCTTGCTATCAAAATTTTGCTGGATGAAAAAAATTGATGTTAATTTGCAAAACTATGATAATTTGCTATGATATACTTCTAGTAAAGAGCTGAGCCCCAGGAACTAGAAAAAAGTTAATAATACTTTCAAATTGTTGCTTTTCTAAAAATGTATTCATAATATGCAATCTAATTAGTGCTGCCCAAATGAATGAAAAAAAATGGCTTTTACCTTACTGTGCCATCTGTATTTTTGAGAGTGAAGGAATTCTGTTGGGAAACAAATGCTGTCATCTTTATAAAAAGGGTTGTGTGATTAAGGTTAAAGCCATTGTTCCATACCATGGATCATTGACTTACTCCAACACTGCAGAGATTTCTTTTTTCCTGGATTTTTGCATAAATTTTGATACCTCTTGGACAAACGTAAACGGATTGTGATCAATTCTGTGTTTAGGTGCCACCTTCATCAATGCCAGAGTAGCTGACATTAACTACTACTCAGCCATAAAAAAGGAAAGAACTACAGATATAGGCAACAACTTAGGTGGATCTCAGGGGCATCATGCTAAATGAAAAACAGAAACCTCACATGGCTGTGTGATTCCAATTATATAATATTCTCTAGATGAAAAGGTAACAGAGATTAAAAACAGAACGGTTTTGTTGATGCATGAGCAGCAGTGGGTCTGAGATGGTAAAGAAATGACACAAGGGAGATCTTTGGCGGGATGAAATGGTTCTATGTCATGACTGCGGTGGTGGTTACACGAATCTACACACCTGAAAAAAATGGCATGTAATGATACATACAGATTGTACGAATGCCAAAGTCTTGATTTGATATTGAACTGTAACTCCGCAAGATGAACTCATCGGAAGGAAACTGAGTGCATGGGATCTCTCCGAACTTTCTTTTCAACTTCTGTGACTTTATAATTATACAATAATAAAGAGGTCAAAAATACGGACTTACCAGCATTTTGTTGCAATTAGCGAGACCGTCTAGAGGTCTTGTCTGTAAGAAGATGAGAGAATTTGTCCACAGTTATTTCTTCTCTAGGCATTTAGCTAATTTGCCATTTTTGGAGCACACAGTGACCCCTTGCCTCAGTTCTGATGGCAGTAGGTGAAGACAGACCTTCTTCACCTCGGCGTAATATCTACCCTTTCCTCGATTCTTTGAATTACAATTCTCTGTATTTTTTCCTTCCTTCCCACACAGATAGAAATGCATACATTTTTGTACTTATAAATAGATACATAATTAAAATAAGAAATCAAATACTCACATACTCAAGATATCCATAAAATAAATGTGCAGTTTTAATTTTAATACATTTGCATCTATAGAATAAACAATTCGCAAAACGTAGGAGAGTTGGAATTTACTCATAGTTTAAATTAAATTGTTCATGATTCATTTTTACCTCCAATTTCTTTCTTTTATTTTCCAGGTAATGAAAACTATGCTATGAATGACATCAAAATTATCCAAAACTCATGGTGGATATTTTGAAAAATGATTCTTGCAATCAAATAGGCTACTCTCCGGGTAATTTTTTTTTGTTGCATTTTGGAGATTGTTTACATCTTTTCTAAAGTGAATTTATTACAATTTCACACGGCACAGGGCTGTAGAGGAATCTCATCTATTAGCACTCCTTTATTTATTAAAACCAATAAATAATTAAACATACACGATTATATATACCCTTCTTTGTATTATAACTACATTTCGTACATTTTATACTCACTTTTCTCTTTTGAATATAATTACTAATTCATAGCTGTTCACAGTCTCCACTTGTTTCAATTAACTATTATGATTATTATCACTATTATGAAGATGGTACCAGCAGCTTAGCTAGTGCCAGCCCCCTTCGAATGTGCACTTCTGCCCTTCAGCACTGCCCTTGACATTTTTGAAGTTATCATTGGGATTCCAGACAACAAAAGGATACTCCAGACCAATTCTGGGGTGTTTTCGTTTTTGTTTTGGCTCAAAGACATGGACTCAATTTCCTATGCAGGTATTCTGGTTCTTTCGAGTAGCGCGCATTATTAGAGACAAAATATAAGCACTCTGGGACCCATGAGAGCTGCAGGTGGGCGGAAGTGTGGCTGCCGTAGGGACAATTAGTGGAGACAGACCAGAAAACATGCATCTTTTTAAGGTCATGGGTTCACACTAATATTTCCAACTGAATACATTAAGTTGCACTCCTTACCTTTCCTAGGGCCCGAAATTTTATCAACCACCGAGGCTGCCTCTGCTGATAGTTTCATGCCCACAACCAACATAAGGAGTAAATATCTGTACCCCCTTTCTACAAACTGGAAGGCGGAGTTTTGGAAAGTATTAAATTGGCCGCCATTCTACAGTAAAGCAGAATATGGAATCCAACCCATAAATAATATAATTTCTTTAATTTTTGAAAAAATGTTTATTTATTTTTGAGAGACAGAGAGAGAGAGACAAAGTGAGTAGGGGAGGGAAGAGAGAGATGGAAGAGACAGAGGGGGAGGAACGGAATCTGAAACAGGCTCCACGCTCTGAGCTGTCAGCACAGAGCCCAACACGGGGCTTGAACTCATGAACTGTGGGCTTCACCTGAGCCAAGTTCTGACGATTAACTGAGCCATCCAGGCGCCCCAATAATATAATTTTTTTAGACAGCAGAAGCCTACCGAAAGTGGTAAACTATTTGTATGGTTTGGCAGCATCTATATTTTTGGACAGACACCTGCAGGGTTATCTTAGCATTCCAAAAGCTACCAAGGTGTATCTGACGGGGGTCCCTTTCCACAGGTTTTGTGTAGAACCTGAAGAGCTCTTTCATTTATGTATGATCATCTTTCCATAACTCTACAATGTTTGTTCCAGCATTTTTTTATGGCTGTTATTACCTATTCTCCCATTTCTTTTTCCAAAACGCCTTGGTTTACTTTCTAGCCCTGCCTTCTTTTCTCCAGTTTCTCTATTTTCCTTCTAGGGGATCGCTTGCTGGCAGGCCCCACAGCACTGATTCGATCTCGAGGGGTGCTACCTCGCACTCCTCCAATTTATCTACGAATTTTCACTCTACTGTTGCATTTTTTTGTTTGTTTCAAAGACATTTCCAGCTCTGCCTCTCATCTTGCTGTTTCCTCTTGGGGGTTCCTGGGGACCATGCCTTCTTTTCCTCTGGGGAGGACACCAATCTCCCAGACGTGCTCTGGGCCCTGCGGTGGGGCACCGCACCGGACCCCAGCCCTCCTTGTCTGTAACATCCGGGCGCCCTGAGATCGGACTGCCCCCTAGAGGCTGCCAGCCCGATCTCCGGGGCTTCGAGCTTAAAGACACCACCTCACAGGGTGCCGTCTATCCCCGCCAATTTCCTCCTCCATTTTTTTCCTCCATGTCTCCAGGGATTTGCAGTATCCGCCTTGTTCTGAGATCCTGGCAGAAAACAAACTACAGCTTCAAGACAAAGCAGAACAAATAGTAATTTGCTTCTGGAAGTAGCTCCACAGGGGCAAAAACCAGTAGCTGGCTTTTCCAGTGGGCGTTCACCCTAAGACTCTCTGCAGGGACACTACCCCAGGCCTCATTACCCTTCCTCGGGCAGCTGGTCTCCTTGAGGAAAGCTGAGCCTGGCATCCTGACTTGGCTCCCCCTAGGTAGCCTTCTACATGGAGAGGTCTGTTGTTATTCTTAGTCTTCCGTGCTGAAATTTTTCACTGCTACCGAGTGTTCCTGTGTTTGTGGTGAGATAGATGCCATTCTGAACGAAACGTCTCGACCTAAATAAATCTGAGGGATTTTTATAAAATAGCATGTCTTAGAGTTGATAGGAGTGAGAGGGCAGGAAATCTCCTGTCAGAACAGGCCGGCATTAGCATACAGCTTATTTCAGCTACGGTTTGCATTTTCGCCAAGACCCTGCTTATTGAATCCATTTCACAGTTGAGGAAATTGAGCTAAAGTAGCTCGTCCCAGGTTGCATAGGAAGCATGCAAATTAAGAATGCGGGCCTCCAGCACACATTTGGTTCAAAACTGTCAGTCAAGTTCAATCCTGACCAAGGCGGCTTAAAGTGACCTTGGTATGAGAAAGCGATCTAAACAATTGTTAACGTATTGCGTCTCCGCGATGTTAAAAATGATCGAGTTTTTATTTGTAGGTTTCTGGTGTTGTTTCTTTTTTTCTTATTTTATAGAGAAACCCTGGCTGTAGGCATTTGGGTGGGTCAAGCTTTACGACATGCTCTATAAGGACCTGTTACATTTCCCGATTATGAAAAGTGTTTCATGGCTCTTTTGTGAAAATAAAATAAAATTGGCCACAGATTAATTATGACCTTTTCTGCAAGGGGAATTCTGTTATCCTACAACCCAAGTCTAATAAATTAAAATGAAGAGTGTATCTTGGTTTTAGAGAAAAACGTTTTACTTTCTGTCCGTGGGAACATGTGTAAGAATTAACAGATGTCATAATAAGGGTTTCTAGAGTCATTGAAGAACCACCCCACCGAAATGTTTTCCTATATAAGTGAGGAAGTCATTCAGAAAATTAGTTGTGACAACACCTTCTCTGGAGGAAGCATAGTTTCATTTTGCACACAACGCGCGCACACACACACAGATCATACTCTAGTTGCCAGAATCACTGATCTTTCCTGGTAGTTTTCAACCCCTCCTGCCGTTAATCGGACACCACTCTGTTTCATCTCATTCCTTACCACTTCCGGCCACACAAGTTCCCTTCTAGGCCGGCTCTTTCCTCACCAGCTTCCAGAGGCCGGGGTGTTGCCCTTCTACCAATCCCCTAGCTCGCAGGATGTGGTCAGTTCTCTCTTCCATCTTTCCAAGCCCTGGGCAAAGTTCCAATCTGACCCCGCCTCTTCCGAAAGCATTCCCAGGACACCAAACTCTTAACTTGCATCAAGCGCCTTTGCTTTGGATTTCTCCCAGCTCCTCATCATCCATACATTCATTCGTTCAGTCAGTCAGTCAGTCAGTCAGTCATACAAATGCGTTATTGAGAGCCTATGACATACTAGGCACTGTCCGAGGCACTTGGGAGAGATGGTAATGAATAAAATAGACAGGGTGCCTACCCTTGTAGACCTTCTAATAGGGTGAGAGAGACAACAGACACAAAGGAGAAAAAAAGCAATGAGGTGCTGAGTCCCCCACATAAGATGTCTAAGGAAGGCCTCTCTGAGAAAGTGATGTTCAGGCGGAGGTATGGATGACATAAAGATACTGGTTGGTGGATATTAGGAGCATCGCGTGTAGAGGGAACAGCTACCATGCTCTATTAAAGGTCCTAAAGTGGGGGCGCCTGGGTGGCTCAGTTGGTTGAGTGTCCAACTTGGGCTCAGGTCATGATCTCACGGTCCGTGCGTTCGAGCCCCGCATCGGGCTCTGTGCGGATGGCTCAGAGCCTGGAGCCTGCTTCAGATTCTGTGTGTGTGTCTCTCTCTCTCTGCCCCTCCCCCCCCTTGTGCTCTGTCTCTCTCAGTATCTCAGAAATAAATAAACATTGAAAAAAACAATTAAAGGTCCTAAAGTGGGAATGAGTTAGGATTGTTCAAGCTTTGAGCAGCAAGACGTTAAATGGGCTTCTGTAGCCAGGAGAAGGGCAGAACGGGTGAAGGACAAAGAGGTAAGGGGTGGGACTGTAAGCAGGACACTACCTGATCTGATGTATGGTTTAAGAAAATTTCCCTGGCTGCTCTGCAAAGGAAAGACTGCACGGGGCTAAGAGTACAAACAAAGGGACCATGTAAGAGACCGATACTTCATGTCAGTGACAGAACATGGGGACCTCGACTAGGGTGTTGGAAATGGAAATGAAAAGGGATTCTGAACATATTGGGAGGTGTATTCTCTTCCTCATATTTTATCTGACCACATCCTTAATTTCTCGGGCTGAAAGTCTACCTGATTTGCCTCTATACTTCCAGGCTAGATCGGATTCTCATTGCAATCCCATCCTGGTTTGGTAGTTCCATCTCTTTCTTGGTTTTTGTTCACATTATCCATCTGACACAAGCAGGGAGTCTATCTCTTTGTTCATTTCTTCTTCCTGGCTTTTAAGGGCCCTTAGCATTTTCCACATGTCTCGAGTTGTACAAGGCTTTAGCTTTATGAAGACATATTTTGAAAGCTCCTGCATGTCTCGAATTGCAATTCTCTGCTTTTCTCCAATAAACCCCTTAGTGCTGGCCAAAAAAAAAAAAAAAAAGAAAAGAAAAGAGGAAAGCTCCCGCTATTTGTGTCTATGTGTTCTTAATTTTGGCCTTTTATGCATTTTAGAATAGCTTTCAACACTTTAGTTCATCATTTAGTTGATCAGATAAATCTCTACGTAGTCACAGTGACTTGATTAAATACTTTACCCCTTTCTCTCTTTGGTATTGTTCATAACTGGGAGTCAGGGTTTTATTTTTAAGAATCTATCTTTCTTTGTAAGACAAATCCCTCAAGGTTTCACATTTACACCTGTGAAAGACAAAGAGTTAAGACCCAGCAGCCATCACAAAGTTTGTGGGCAAGAAATCTGTAACATGCAGACAATGTTATGGTCAGATTAGGATATATCAGTATGCTACAGGTTCATAACCATGTTGTATTAAAATTTAAGAAGTAATAATCCCATTAGCAGCAAAGGCAAACTGTTCATGTCTAGACATAAGTTAATCCCCATTATAATAATTACCTACAACTGAGCCAAATATGAACTATTGTTCCGGAAAATATTAACATTAGCAAATAGAACTTCAAAGCAGGCATCTATTTTTAAAATTTACAGTATTAGAACTAGTATTCTTCATTCTCTCTCTCTCTCTCTCTCACTCATCCCTCCCCACACACATTTTTATAGTTGTGAAAATGCTACAAGAATTAAGGGCCGGGGAACAGTTTGCAATGCTATCTAGGCTGTTCATCTTGACATTAAGAGGTCTACGAATGGACCATACCAGTCCATGAAGAAAATTCCTGACTTCCTTGGTAATCTACTTCAATATTTGCACCTTATTTTAGGAATATTGTTATCAAACTACATTGTCTGGAGTAAAACAAATCAACACCGGACATATTCATAGGTTAGAATATCAACCTATTCTATTTACCCCTCAAGGAGGGTAAACCCCTTCCTTGAGTTGGTGTGGAAATTAAATAATGGTCAAGAGATAATTTTTTATTTAATTTAATAAAAGTGAAAGAAGAGAGTTTCTAATTAATTTTTAACAGCTTTATTTAGATATAATTGATACACAAAAAAAAACTGTACCTATCTAATGTACACAATTTGATGGGTTTAGACATAGGCATATGCCCGTGAAACCATCACTAAAATCAAGGTGATAAACATGTCTATCACCTCCAAAGTCCCCATTTGAAGAAAAGAGTTTTAAAGCTTGGTTTTAACTTGAGAACTAGGCAATAAGCTCTTCTAAGACTTTGAGACATTCAACCAATAGGTCCTAGGATATTTTGAAAAGAGTTCTTCCATAAACCAACCGGCTTATACAATAATTTGGTCATAAAGGAGAGAATTCTGTGATTGGGGGCTGGGGGAGAGAGGGGTGTGAATGTTTATCAAATTACCTACACTACAAAAGAAAGGCGAGGCTGTGTGTCAAGGTTCTTTCTTCAGGCAGTAATTCACTGTTTTCAACGGGCCCACGGGCACCACCATCTTGTGATCAATGGTAAACGTCTCCCAAGAGAACAAAACAGCTGAAACAATCTGAGCAGCATCAAATGTCAGCTTAACAAAGTGAAAATTCTACCAAATGAAAGAGGGTTAAGTAACCAGCACAGCAGAGAGAGAGCTTTGAAAACACAATGTCCGGGACGTCTACTTCATGGGGCAAATTGGGAAACTAAATTCCAGGTTCATGACTCCCAACCAACAGACAGAGTCCCATTATAGGGCCTACCGGCCACAGAATTTACATGGTGAATTCTGAGAAAACACACCAGGTTTTAGGTTCTAATGGCCATCCACCAACCACCTTGTTCTCCGTAAAGAAACCACCATCCACTCCATGCTATATGGGCACCGAAGGACAGCACTCCGAGTGCTGTTACTCTGAGTTATTTGGGGGTTGATTTGTTCGCATTGTTGCTTTTGTTTTGTTTTGTTCGCTTTTGCTTTGAGTGCCCCTTCATTCTAGGTCGGTGCCACTTAAAAGCGTTCTTCATTCTTAGTATTCCATGAACTTCTTGGAGAATTTCATACTCCATTTTTCAGGATTACAATAATAAGAATTGGGGGGTTTTCACTTTAAACGAAGCCAGTCTTATAATCCAGATCAAGTCAGGATTCAAGATGTTTATCTGGTCTAAGAACACCACTGATGAGAACATGATGAGGAGAGGAGGCTGTCTGTCAAACACTTCACACGTGTTATGTTAAATCCTTACAGCAACCCTATGCGATACACCTGATTCTCTCCATTTTCCGAAAGAGGAAACTGAGCTTCGGAGAGGTGATGCCTTGTGCCCACAGCTCTGGGGCCCTTAAATTTCAAGCAGGAATTTGGACTCAAGGTGCTTGCATCTTATCGCGCATATACTTTTCACCCCACGGCACCCCAAAACGGCTAGACAGTTCTATCTCAAGAGGTGAACCCGGTCCACATAGGAAAACCAGACAAAACAAAACAAAGCAGAAAGAGTATAATTGGCCTATCATACGAGGAAATCAATTTTTCCTCCTTTCTTCCTTCCCCCTTCACTTCCTGTATTGTCACCCCCCTATGTAGGCATAGCCTGCGTTTTATCAAGTAAAGGTGTGTGACTGTCATATGCATGAGTACATGTGTGTGGTTGTGCCTCTGAGGACCAGCTCTCAAATCTTCTACAGTATTTTCTGGGGAATTAAGTAATATTAATCATGTGTAAGAGCAAACAATTAATGTTACAGATGCTTCAATCGAACAACAGATGATTAAATTAAAATGCCCTTTGCATCTGCTGCATTGAAAATGTTTTTGTCATTTTGCTCTAAGTGGAAGAGAGTTGACAGGATCCATTCCAATACTCCTGTGCTCTCCAGGCGGCGGCCTGGTTTGACCGTGGCCCTGTATTTCTATTTGCATTGGGAGCGAAGGTCAACCATTTCTGGAAATGCTGACACTACCCTTTGGTACATTTAAACAGTAAAGCACAGACGTGGTAACACAAAAAATAGACTGAATGAGTAAAGCAGAAGCCACTTTGACTTGGGCCAGAAGAGACTGAGCTTGTTGAGGAGTAAAGACAGAGAAGCCTTCAGGAAGCAGCCAGACGCTGAGTCGGCACATCCCGAAAGTGGACGGGAAGTCTGTTCATGAAACTCAATCCCCCCAAATAAGGTGACAAACCTAAGGTCTGGAGCTCTTGTCTCAGCATTCTAGGATGCTGTCAATTAGCTCAGTCCCCAGGTCCAGGTAGGGAAGAGTGAATACTTATTTCATTGCCCACCGTTAGTAGACTTAGGAAACTGCTGGAAACAGTTTAGGTGCACAGCCAGTCACCCCGTTATCCACAAGGACCCATTCCAAGACCCCCAGACTTCAGCAGATGCCTGAAGCCCCAGATAATGCTGAGCCTGAGATATATGGTGTTTTTTCCTATACATACATACCTATGATCAAGTTTAATTTATAAGTTAGGGACAGTACGAGAGTAACAGCAATAACTAATAACAAAATAGAACAATTATAACAACATGCGGTAATAAAAGTTAACATGAATATGGTCTCTCTCTCTTTCTCTAAATAACTCATCGTACTATACTCATCCCTCTTCTTCTCGTGATGACGTAAATGATAAAATGCCTACCGCCTACATGACGAGACAAAGTGAGGTGAACGACCTAGCCACTGGCTACGACTGACCTGATGATAAGTCAGGAACACCATCTGCTCTCTGACCGTGGTTGGCCATGGGTAACTGAGGCCACGGAAAGCAGAACCATGGATAAAAGGGGGGTGGGGACGACCGTAATTAGAGTTCAAGGCACATGTCTTCACCTTCGTGCTCAAACCGTGACTTACTTTCCTGGCCTTCAAGCTACAGGGTTGGACTGCGTTTCCCCTTCATCGCCTCACACCATCACCACAATAAGACTCGCAGCGAAAACAAGAAAAAAACCCTAGATTTTGACTTGTGGCACAGAAGTGTTGATACCAATAAAATCTGTTGGCCAGATGGATTAGTAAGAATGACTTCCCACAGGCATTTAAGAAACTGAACTAACTATAGCTTGAGTCTTTGGAGAATTATTGAAAATATCATTTCTATGTCCTTTACTTTATAATTCAACAGATAAATGGTAGACAGACAACAGATAGGAGATAGACGATAACTAGATAGATAGACAGATAGATAGATAGATAGACAGACAGACAGACACAGGTAAATAAATATAAAAGAGAGAGACAGAGGAAGTGAAGTATCTAGAATCATGTAAATGAGAATCTACTCTTAGGCTGGAGATGTAAAATTAACATCTACTTAAGAGACAAAGGAAAGCAAATGGAAGTGAAGACTTAAATAGCTTTATGGATGTTTTTACGGTGGATTATTGAGAAGCCACACATGAGGCTGAGACATGTGAACACGAATCTGTGTTATCATACTGTTGGCGCCAATACATCTGGCAGGAAATACGTGCATTTTATAAGGAAGTGAAAGCCCGGTGGATGTACACATTTCTAATGGTATTGATGACATTCGTAAGTTTCTCTCTTGGTCTTCGCTATCACACAGTTGTGCCCACTCTGTAATTTACAGACAAGTCTGAGACACGAGGATACAAACTGTTCTTGAAACTGACTCCACAAATAATTGGTGTTTTTACAAAACGTTCTTACGCAATTATAACAGAGCTCCCTCTCCAAGACTGCAACTCAGGTCTCTGGTGTGGGACAGTCTGAAGCCGAGTCACGCTGGATACTGCGAACAGAGGAACTACGTTGTAAGTGAGGTTTCCACTTGGGTTTATCCAGGCAATCCCGAGTTCACTGAGAAATGTCAAGATAAAATTGTATCCTTGGATCAGTTGACATCTGAAAATGTTAGAGTGTTCCCCACGCCTAACTTTTGGAATTCCTGGATTCTACCAATTTTTTGTAAAAAATGGCTGGGGATATCTGAGGCTTAGAATATGTATTTAGAACCCACTATCGCTTTCAAGTTTCCCCACTTCACAGATACGGGAGGCGCTGAGTCCGGCTGGCGCCCAATGCTGAGGAGGCAGCAGCGTATAAAACCCATTACAGTCTCTTCTCTCAGAAAGCGTACGGCTCACACACGGCTTCAGAGCTCTCAGATGTTAGTGTCAGATGCGGTGACACTACGGAGAGCGGTGGAGATACAGCAAATGTTGACTTAAATTAGTCTAGGTGTCGGTGAAGAGCGTGTGTAGTTAAAACCGTAAGTAGTGTTGATGGGTCCGAAGGTGGGTCTGGGGGCCCTCAAGCACAGGGAAAAATCTGGAAGGAGGGCCCTGCACTGAGGACACTGCAGAAGTGCCAGCGTGCAAAGGCAAGGTCGGGATTAGGTTGGAAGTGGTAACAACTGGCACGGAAAACCGGACTTCCCACATCACGGCAGAGCAAAGCGGATAAAACCTTGTATATTGTGTGCTTGTCAAAATCAGGGAGGGCTCCCTTCTCCAAGCTAGGCCTGATTTTGGTTCTTTTAAAACAAACAAGGAAAGGGGCATTTCAGGGTGGCGAGAGACCTGGAGACAGTTCGATGAGGATTTATTCTATGTCTTCACAAAACCCCATTTCGCAGCATTCGAAGCTCGCCGCTCTCATGCCCCCCACCCCTCCGATTCCCGTGTTGAAATGCAAGCCCTCCAGTGTGATGCCACTAGGCGGTGGGCCTCTGAGATGGCATACGGTCGAGAAGGCGGAACCCTCCTGAGTGGGGTTAGTGCCTGATGAAAGCAACCCCAGAGGCTTCTCGTCGTCTTCTCGGCCACACAAGGACTCAATGAGAAGTTGGAAGTCAGCAGCCTGGACTAGGCGTCTCACCCGAACCTGACCGTACCGGCACCAGACCTCCAGCCTCCAGAACCAGGAGAAGTAAACCTGTTGTTATAAGCTGCCCGGTCCACACTGCTTCCCGAGAGCAGCCCAGATGGACTCAGACAAACGCCCTGCGCTTCGGCCTCTATGTGTCTGTTTCATCCTTTTGTTCGTGCCCGTACACAGACGCGAACCTCGTCACGGGTGGGGTAAGAAACAAAGATTTGGCTCTGCTTCCAGGCCAGAGGGATGGGACGGTGCCCCCTTTCCCATCCTTTTCTATGACTGGCAGACGGAAATCGTGACTTTGCTCTGTCATGGCGGACAGATCCTTCTCTTCTCTCTAGTAGCAACATCAAGCCCTGAGCCGCGAAGTGTTTGAACAGGGATTTTCCACCGGAACAGGGCAAGCCTTACATGTGTCCTTTGTTGCAACAATGTGAGATTTCGTTTTTCTGAAAAAAGGAACACATGGATTGGTGGGACTTACTTGGGAACGATAGTGAACTAGTGATTACTTCCAACTGCTTTCCAATAGAAGGGAAAAAATAAATCAATATACGGTGAGTTTTAAGAGGCTTCATGCCCGTGAAAGGGATTCGAACATTCCTGGGAACAACACTGCAATCATTCGATAATAATACTTGTAGTGGCAATAGTTGTATTTATGGCAAAAAGCAAAAGATAGAATAATGAAACTTCAACAGATCTATTTAGAAAGTGATCAGCTACAATCTGTAAGGAAATAATTGTGCAAAGTATAGGACGAAGTATTGCAAATCCTCAGAAAACATCCTTTCCGAAAACCCTTACGTTGAGATCAAAACCATCATCTCAGCGGTCGCCTTACAAGCAGCAGGGCATTCCAGCGTAAAAGTCATGTTAAAACATCGCTTGGTATCTTTCTTATCCCAAGATAATTCTAAGTTCCCGCTGATGCCAAATGTAAATTTTGTTTATTTCGCTCTGAAAACTGTGGCAGGGATGGTAACAGCATGCCCCGGAGCATATGGTCAGATGCGTGCCTTATTTGGAAAGGTCACTAGCAGGTGTCTCAAACACGTATGTGCGTTCTGTTTAGAATGGTGACAGCGTTCGCTGGTCTGAGCGTCCATCGATTTCACTTTCAGATGAGTTTCTGCACGGCACCCTCGGCAGTATTGACTTATTAAAATGCGACCATTTGCCAACTGGAATACTGTCAAACGTTTTTCAGCCTTCTCTTTCCCACTGCAATTCAGAAGATGCTCTCGCTGTCACACTGCATCGCAAATGACTCGCTTGTTCCCACCTTAATGGGAGCTGAAGTTGCTACTTAATTTTCAGCATTGACCTAAGCCACCGCGAATGTCACGCGCGCAGTTCTCTGGATCCAGCTATGTTGCATAGTTCGCTCCAGGAGCGAGGGCTAATTTTTCCCTAGCAAGGCCGCCAAACAAAATAGATTTTTCTCTCTCTTACAGTACAATGGCTCTGAAAGAAACAGTCAGCTTTATGTACAGCGTGTCTTCCTGGCATAAGGTTGAAATAAATACAGAGAATATGTTTGAATTTAGAGCTTTTATGAACAACACAGTTCCCTATGACTTACGTCCTGCATGAGTCTGTCTGGTACATAATTCAAATCCCAGCAGGAGACCCCATCTCTTCCACTGAACCCCTTTGGCTGATACTATCTCCCCAGATTATTTTGATAGTCCTGTGAAAATGTGGCCTCCTTACGGGGCTCATTCATAACTCACAGTGATCCCGATGCAAGTTCTGCATTGCAGAATGAAGACAGAGAAAGGATGAGGAAGAATAGGAGTTGTTTCTTTATGATAGCATGGGCGTTAACAAGCTGGGAGTTCTTCTAAACTTCAGAAAGATCGCCGAGTTACCAAAAGCAAATTTGATCCTGTTAGACCCACGTTCTTTCTAGGTAAAGGCAAGGAAGAAGCAAATGTGACTGCCTGGAGTTTAAAAATCAAGACCGGGGCGCCTGGGTGGCTCAGTCAGTTGAGCGTCCGACTTCGGCTCAGGTCATGATCTCGCGGTCTGTGAGTTCGAGCCCCACGTCGGGCTCTGTGCTGACAGTTCAGAGCCTGGAGCCTGCTTTGGATTCTGTGTCTCCCTCTCTCTCTGCTCCTCCCCCACTCATGCTCTGTCTCTCTCTGTCTCAAAAATAAATATTTTCTAAAAATAATAAAATAAATAAAATAAATAAAAATCAAGACCAAAAGTTGTAGGTAAACTCTTAAGAAATGAAAGTTGAAGTGACAAGTGAAATCATTTGTGCAAATTAAAACTATTCAAATATTTGCTAGAATAGGAGCTTTCGGCCCTAAAGATAGCTTCTCTTCTTCATTAGCATTATAAAATGCTATTCTTTAGTTTTTATGCTATAGGACAGATAGTATTGGCAGATAGACAGAACTTACAAACTTCAGCGGACTCCATGAAGTTGATCTAGGTTGAATGGGGTGTGGCCATGAAGGACCATTCAGAGCTTTCAGATAGAAAAGAAGGAGAAACAGATGAGCAACGTTTGTGCATCCGATCCTCCCAAGCTCTAAAGGTTTATGCCCATGGAGGAGGAAGACTTATAAGAAAGAAATGGTAAAAGAATGACCCAAAACAAAAAATGAAGGAGAGCTTTGGTCTCATCTTCCTGATTTATTAAGAATCTTAATGATGGAAAAAAATGATTGGGGTAATGACCAACTAGGTGTCTTCATCCATGAAATAATGAAGCATTCTCATATCAGGATTATGAGCTTCCTGTTAAGTTATGACCCTCACCATTAAATCAAAACCATTCAAAACTTAGGCATACAGATGATTCGAATCTGTAGAGGATGTGAGGGACGGAGATATGCCCACTCTTGGCAGCTACGGGATGCTGGATAAGGAGCTAAAGCGATCTCCTTCCATTCACTCTAGGAATCCCAAAAACACTTGTAGAGACCTGTGGGCAAGTCAGTCTAGTTAGTTAGTGGAATGCGCTCAAGTCCAGTGTACTGAAGGCAAGGGCTTCTTGAAGGATTATTAAGTGGCCAACGTTTTGCTCCTCCTGAATCTGGGAGACAGAGAACTTTCTTGGACCAAAATGAACTCCATCTCCTATACGTTCCTTTTTATTTGGTTATTGAAGAAGGAGTTTCAGGGGTGATGATGGTGAATTTATATGTCACTTCGGCAAGCCGCGGTACCCCAATACTGGGTCAAATATTATTCTGGATGTATCTGTGGAGGTGTTCTGGAGGAGATGAAAATTTGAAGAATGGACTTGGAGTAAAACAGATGTCGTCCAGAATATGGGTGGGCCTTGTCTCGTCAGCTGAAGGCCTGAACAGAACAAAATGTCATCTCCCCAAAGCAAGAGAGAATTCTGCTAGCAGACTGCCTTTGGACTTGGACAGCAACACCAGCTCTTTTCTGGGTCTCCAACTTGCTGACTTGGCCTGCAGATAGATGTCAGACATCCATCTCCGTGAGCCAATTCCTTAAAACCCTCTCTCTGTTTCTCTCTCTCCCCCCGCCTCTGGATGAATACACATCCTGTTGGTTCGGTTTCTCTGGAGAACCCTAAGACAAGTGCACTATATCCAGGTACCAAAGCTAAGGGAGAAGCTCAAATCCAAACACATGAACAGACTGGTATCAGAAACACACATCTGTACATCATAGAGTTATACTCAGGCAGCCAAAAAAATGAATGGATTTAATGAGATGGTTGAGGCACATTTTAGCAACATAATTCTCTAGCCATGCAACTACCATGATTACTTCTAACTAAGAAGAGGGAAACATCATCCCCTAACGTTAGGAAAATATTCAGTTCAGAAGATTTTGTTCTTTGAAGGACAAGTGAGAATTTTCTGCCATGTTCTTTGAGATATGTTAAAGTATCTCAGTCTTGGGGCGCCTGGGCGGCTCACTCAGTTAAGCATCCAACTCTTGGTTTCGGCTCAGGTCATGATCTCACGGTTCATAAGTCTGAGCCCACATCGGGCTCTGCGATGACAGTGCAGAGGCTGCTTGAGATTGTCTCTCTCCCCTCTCTCTCTGCCCCTCCTCCACTCATTCTCTCTCTCTCACACCCAATAAATAACCTTTAAAAATAAACTGAAGTATCTCAGTCTCTAACTCAGTGGGCAAAACACGACCTAATAAAGACCTGGCAGAATCTGACACAAAGGTGGGTGCCCACTCCTCTTTCCAATACCTGTTCTTCTACAGCCTACAGAATGGCAGATGGAGACATCTTGATTAAATGACATACACAGAATACCTCAAACAAACTTGGCCCCTTGCAGGTGGCCAATAAATATTAACTCCGACACTCTATCATGCAAATAAGAATGAGAGACCTCCCTGCCAACAAGGGACTGCTTGTTTTGTTCATCTTTCTCTCAGAAACCGAATTCTGTGGCAAATCAGCCTCTAAAAGACAAAGGTAACTTAAATCAATGCACTCCAGCTTATTTGCGGCAGCACACAGCATTCCGTAACCTTAACAACGGTGTTTTCTCAGGGTGGTAAGAACCATCCATCTCCTCTCGAGATACTAAATGCTCTTCCTCACCCACTACTGCCAATTTTTTTTTTAAACAAAGAATGTTTTTAGTGAAAATACAGGGAGGGAAATGGACAGGAACATACGAGCTATTCTTGGAATTTCTATGTTGGCTAATATTCTAATTCCATCTTCAAAAATATCACCAAAGGAATTGTAAGCTTGATTATATAAGTTATGAGTTCTTAAGGCACATAAGTTCGCATAGAGCAAGGTGTACAACGTTAGGAATTGTGTTCACGAAACAAATGTGGGAGTGAAAAAAATGAGAAAGCTATTTGAAATCTTAAAACAGTGCCACTCTGCTTGCCAAAAAAACCAGTTTTAAGTCTTTGCTAAGATGTAGCCAGGGAAACCTTGTAATGAGAGATGGCTTTTTGTATTTTTTAATCAGCCTCACCTAACATAAATGTCTGTGATTAGACATTGAAAGGATGTCCACCTTTAAGCTTCCCGGTTGACGTTGTGTTGAGAACAAAACAAACAAAGACAGTGCATTCATTATCTTCTTGTATTTTTGTATTAGACACACACATTCTGCACAGGAGCAGAACAGTCTCCGCTTGGAAGAATCAGTGTTTGTCTTTTAGCACCTAACATACATCCTAGAGGCTGCTGGGATACGACACTTGATGAGCGGCTCATAAGGACCCATCATTCACAAAGTTTCGGATGCCTTATGTAATGGCTGGATTCTCTAGCAGCCTGGAAATCATTGACAACATTCATCTGCGTTCTGTGGCACCTGCAGACATGAAAAAAATCTAGGGAGATGAAAAACATTTGCTCTACATGAACATGCAGCCGGTGTCACTGCCAGGGACGTCATCACTAATGTATGGACAAAACACCAAGGGTCCACCCAGGTTGCCTGTATTTTCCAATTGTATAAACTCAGTCACTGTTTTCACCAAAGTTCAATTAACTTGGCTCAGTTTCATGGGGTGTAATATAAAACAGGTAAAGCTATTCAGCGGAAGAGAATTCAAGTCGTAAGTGTCAAAGTTCTACTGGTTTTATTTCTCGTTTTTTTTTTTTTTTTTTAAGATTTTTTTTTTCAGAGAAGTTTAAGGCTCTCAACAAAATTGAGGAGGAAAGTACAGAGATTTCCCATACGCCCTTTGGCCCAGCACATACAGAGCCTCCCCCATTCTCAATATCCCCCATCGGAATGTCAGAACGGTACGTTTATGACAACCAACAACCCTGCGCTGACATGTCACACTCACCCAAAATCCATAGTTCACATTACAGTCCACTCTGGGTGTCGTAATGGGTTCGGAGAAATGGACAATAACGTGTGCCATCATACAATATCACGAAGTATTTTCACTGCCCTAAAATCCTCTGTGCTTATTCATGCCTTCTTGTCCCCCAAACCTGGCAACCACCGATCTTTTTACTGTTTTTCCATAGTTTTGCCTTTTCCAGGGTGTCGTACTGTTAGAGTTATACAGTGTGCAGCCTTTTCAGATTGGCTTCTTTCACTCAGTAATACGCATTGGAGTTTCCTCCATTCTTTTCAGGGCTTGATAGCTCATTTCCGTTTCGTGCTGAATAGTATTCTACTGTCTGAATGTCCCACCTGCTGTTGACCCATTCGGCTACTGAAGGGCATCTAGGTTGCTTCTAAGTTTGGGGAATTATGGATAAAGTTACTATAAACATCTAGGGACAGGTTTTGTGTATACTTAAGTTTTCGACTCCTTTGGGTAAGTACTGAAAAGTGCAAATGCGAGAGTATACGGTAAGAGTAGGTTTAGTTTTGTAAGAAACTGCTAACCCGTCTTCGGAAGTGGCTGTACTATTTTGCATTCCCACCAGCAATGTATGAGTTATGAAGTATTCCCTCTGCTTCTGTTTTCTGAAAGAAATTGTAGAGAATTTGTACCATTCCTTCTATAAATGTTGGGTAGAATTCACCAGTGAACCCATCTGTTTTTGGAAGGTTATTTATTAAATTTCTTTACTAGATGTGATTTATTCAGATTCTCTATTTCTTTTGGGATGAGTTTGGTAAATTGTGTTTTTCATGAAATTGGTACATTTCATCTCAATCCGTCATTGGTTTTATTTTATTTTTGTACCTCTACTGGAAAAGTTGAAGACACCATATATTCATTTAACATTGCTATTCTTAAACAACTGGTAGCATACATGTTTTTCTCTACTTTTTTTTTCTCAGTATATAGCATATTCTGGAAATCATTTCATAATAGTGTATGGAAATATACCTCATTCCTTTATATAGAAGCAAGTCTTTTAGAAAATTATTCAACGATATCCTTTTCTGAATCGCATTTGGGGGATGATACTGTGTAATTCCATTACTTGCGACACATTTTTCTGGGCTTATAGTTTTCTTAGGTGAGTCATTATAGGTACGTCAAATCCATTAACTCTTAAAGGGTCAGGGTAAGTTTCATGGTCCTTAGGAGGCCTCTCATAACCCTTGGTGTCACAGGGCAGTATGCACCATCTCAATTTTGTATTTTTCCCTCTGATATCTAATTGTCTGATCGATAGCCCCAAACTCTGCTCATGTGTTTCTCCCAAATCCTCCCCATGAGATAATAAGAAACATATTCATATAGACTCCTAGGGCATTTAAAACATTGATTCCCAAAGTAGCTATGAAAACTAATTTGAAAACTGAATTATGGTTAGACTAAAAAGTAAGCCAAAGTTTTCGGATTGCCTGGTAAGTTTAAGAAAATGTAGGGACTATTCAGCAAAGGGATAGTTGCCGTGGAGTTTGGGGCTGCTCATATTATAGTTGAGAAGCGCAAAGAAGTACAGAGGAAAAGAACGAACTATAAATCCAAAGAGAGGCAAATTTCTTGTCTCCCTTAAGCTTAGTAAGCTGCCTTGTTTTTACAGAACGACACCTCCAGCACTCCCTTATCCCAGCTGAGAGGCCCACTAGTCACCAGCTATAAAAGATTTGGCTTTAGCAAGTCCCAAGAGAGAACCGTAGATCCTTTCTCTGAGCGCCTAAAACATGTTTTATCTCTACTGCTTAACGGGCCACTAAGTCATAAAATTGCTGGCATCGTACCTGTTTCACGCGCACATGTCTCCTCTCGTCAATGAGATTGTTCCTTATTTTCTAGTTTTATACCTATCAGAGGTCTTAGCATAGTGTTGAAAATATTGTGTGTGCTCTATAAACACTTGCTGAAAGACACCGAAATGAATAACACCCTTTGAAGATCGTATCTTCTAAGGAAGAAACAATTTGGTCTTCCTGAAATGCTTTTTGAGAAGCTGGATGAAACGCTTTGTTTAGATTGTACCTATCCTTCCTAAGAACTTACTAGTTTCCTGGCTCCAAATGTGTATTTTCAGGTATTTCTCATTTTTTCTCATTAAAAGGCCTACATTCTTTTTTTTATTTATTTACAATCTTTTTTTAAATACAATTTATTGTCAAATCGGCTTCCATACAACACCCAGCGCTCAACAAGTGCCCTCTTCAATGCCCGTCACTCATTTCCCCCTCTCCCTCCCCACCCCTCATGCACCCTCTCAATTTGTTCTCTGTCCTTAAGAGTCTCTTGTGGTTTGCCTCCCTCCCTCTCTGTTTGTAACTACTTTTTCCCCCTTCCCTTTTGCCCATGGTCTTCTGTTCAGTTTCTCGAGATCCGCAGATGAGTGAAAACATGTGTGATCTGTCCTTTTCCGACTCATTTACCTCACTTATTTCCAGCTCCCTCCACATTGCTGCACATGTAAAAAGCCTATATTCTTTATGTCTAATACTTTCTATTGAATATCGAGATTAAGCAGTCTATTTGAAATTCAAAACTTAAATTCCCTTACTGATAGGTTGGTTTCATCTAAATTAGGACATACTAAAAAAGCCCCAGCTGTTGTTTAATACTGTCAGAGAAGAAGAAAACATAATAAATATTCCAAGGCTATTCTACCTTTTTTATTTAGAAGTTCTTTCTTAAATATTACTTTAATTTCTTTTGTTACGGTCTAAGACATTTATTCTCTTTTCACAGAAGATCGAGTATGTAGACTTAGGTTTATGAGTAATATCTTTTTGCCCAGCTGGTTATTGAGTCGTTATATATTTTACTTTTTTTATTAAATTTTTTTAATGTTTATTTCTGAGAGAGAGAGAGAGAGAGAGACAGAGCATGAGCAGAGGAGCGGCAGAGAGAGAGGGAGACACTGAATCCGAAGCAGGCTCCAGGTTCTGAGCTGTCAGCACAGAGCCCGACACAGGGCTTGAACTGGTGAACTGCAAGATCATGACCTGACCTGAAGTTGGATGTTCAACTGACTGAGCCACCAAGGTGCCCCATATACATTTTAAATTTTTATATAGAATTTTTAGCTCCTTACTGATGACAATTCCAAAACCAATCTTACAAAAAGGAAATAAATAAATCTGTATATCTAGATAGATAGATGTATATATATGTACATATATGTGTATACATCTGTATACACACATACACACACATAGTTTAAGCTTAGAGATGTAGAGAGTTGGAAAGAATGGCGTCATTCTCACCTTACAACAGGAAAAAAAAAAAAAAAACCTGGGTAAGCTGTAAATTAATGACCTTTCAGGAGAACTAGGTTCAAGTGTAAAAAACGAACCCAAAATTGAGAGAGAGAAACAGGATTTTTCAGGGAGATACAGGACCCAAATATTTGCTTATCTGGGGCAGATGCCAACAAATCTCATGTAAGTCGGTACAATAATTCACCTAGAAATTTTCAATAAATTGCCAAAGGCTAGGTGTGAACTCTCACGAAATTCTGAACCTACTTACAGACTATCCCTCTAGGAACCCCACCAGGCATTTACAAGGAAGATTAGGGAGAGAGTTAAGAAAGATTCCCCCCTGGTCTGGCCAGAAGGGGAAATGGCAGTCACTGCTGAAATTCTGCCCAGACCTATTTTTCCTATCTCCCAATTTGTTCCTATTTTGGAACAGAAAATAGAATCTGCAGAAGGCAAAGGAACAAAAACCAGTCACCTGAGGACACTGGTGGAAAGTCACTGCAGCTTGGGCCAAGAAACATGAAGTAAACAAAGGTCTGGCCTTGGGGGAGGAAGAGGAATATGTAACAGACTCACTATATCTGGAGGAGAGCAGGGACACTTGGGAAGGCCATAACCCCAGACCCATGCTCATAATGCCCAGGCAAGACTGAGGCTTAGTCAGAACATCAGAGAATAGACATACCTCTCTCCGACACTCTCATCACCACATTAACAAGGGAGGCTCAAGTCATTTGGGAAATAAACACTGAGGAAAAACTGTCTGACAGATTAGGTACATCCTAAACACAAATGTCATTAAAGGAATATGAAGACTATAATACATTAAGTGTAACCATAGTAACAAAAGTCTTTAATCTCAGCCCAACTATTGATTACATTAGCACATACTCTTACGCTAAATGCTGAACACAGGAAGGGGTGCTTATCTCTAAGCATGAACAATACTAGCCCCAGCATCTTCTACTCTATACAACATATGTACCTTCCAACGAAAAAATTGTAAGGCATGGAAAATGACAGGAAAACCACAATCCAAAAAGACTAAGCAATAATCAAAACCAGACCCAGTTATGACACAGACATTGAAACTATCAGACAAATAATTTAAGGTAATTATGATAAAAATACTAAGTCTCTAAAAGAAGATGCAAGCAATATACGAGATTAGATAGAACAATTAGAAACAATAAAACAGAGTTAAAGCTAATTCTAGAAATCAAAAACATAGTAAGAGACATGAAAAGAATTTTTTGACAGCTTCATCAGTAGATTCAACATGGCCTAGGAAAGAATCAATGAATTTTTAGATTGGGTAATTAATATAGACACAAAGAAAAAAGTGGGGGAAAAAATAGAACAGAGAACCCAACAGCTGTAGGACAATATGAAACCAACAGTCTTACAGATAAGCAATTGGAATCCAAGGAAGAGAAGGAGAACATGGCCTGAGAAATATTTGAAATAGATAATAGTCAAAACTTTTCAAAACTAGATGTCAAAATCAAACCATAGATCCAAAAAGCTCACCAAGGAGCATAAATACTAACACACACACACACACACACACACACACACACACACACACTACCACCACCACCACACCCAGGCACACAATATTCAAAGTGATGTAAACCAAAACAGACAAAAATCTTAAAGGCAGTCAGGGAAAAAATACACATGAACAGCAGAAAGGATAAGAATTACAGCAGACTTCTTGTCATAACACACACAAGCAAAAAAGCAATGGAGTGATATCTTCAAGAAAAAACCCTGGTAAAGAAGAATTCTATACCCAGTGAAAACATCATTTTAAAATGGAGAAACAAAGACTTTCTCAGAGGAACAAAAACTTAGGGAATTATTCGTTAACAAACCTACATAGCGGGCAGTGTTGAAGGGAGTTCTTCAGATTATGAATAGGCCAGAAGCTTTGATCTACACTGAGAAATAAAGAATGTCAGAAAAAGAATAAGGTAAAATAAAAATTTCTTCTTTCTCATTTTCATTCTCTAAAAAATAACTTACTATTTATGTTTAAAACAAAATCAGTAAATATGTGTTGTATATTTATACATATGTAAAAGTAAAATCTATGATAGCAATGGTAGAAATTAGGACAATTCTATTAGAAGATCCTTACACTCCACATGAAGTGGTATAATATTATTTGAAAGGAGGCTCAGATTATTTTAAAATGGTTATTTGTAAACTGTGGGACAACTGCTAAGTTGAAAAAACAAAGAAATAAAAGTAAAAAATGAAGTATAAATAATATCTACTACACTATATGTTAACTTAGATTTAAATTTTAAAAAAGAAGTATAAATAATATCAATAGAGGAGTTAAAACTGATTTACTTTCAAAGTTCAATAAAATCCAGAGAAGGCAGAAAAAGGAAGGAAGGAAGGAAGGAAGGAAGGAAGGAAGGAAGGAAGGAAGGAAGGAAGGAAGGAAGGAAGGAAGGCGTGAAATAGAAGACAGCTGGCAAAATGGTATATTTTATTCCAATCATAGAAGTTATCCTTTAAATATAAATGGTCTAAACATAGCTAAATGACAGAGATTATCAGAGAGAGTAAAAAAGCAAGACTTGACTATACACTGTTTATAAGAAACCCACTTTAGTTTTGGAAGTTTATTTGTTTTGAAAAAGAGAGAGAGAGAGAGAGAGAGAGAGAGAGCACCCAAGTAGGGGAGGGGTAGAGAGAGAGGGAGAGAAAGAATCCCAAGAAGGCTCCACACTCAGCACAGAGTCCAGCGTGGGGCGCGATCTTACTAACACAAGATCACAACCTGAGCCAATATTAAGAATCAGAAGCTTAACTAACTGAGCCACCCAAGTGCCCCAAAACTCACTTTAATTATAAATATGTAGATACATTATAAATATCTATAAATTTTAAAGAGAAACTAAACATTAAAAAAGAGAAACTAAATGTTTTTGGCATGGTATTTGGGAAAGAATGTCTCAATTAATATTTCTGAATGAATATGTGTGAGATAGTGGGAGATTTATTTCTTTTTTAATTAAAATTAAAAGTTATCAAATTTATATAGCATCAAAATTAATCACTTCATAACTTTCTATCATTTTATTTTAATACAACAGCAGCAAATAACATCACCAAGGTCTTGCTGAATTCCATCACAAAAAAAAACTTTTCTAATCAATGTGAATAATCTAAAAACGGGTAAAGACATTCATTTTCATAATCTTATTATTTATAGATTTTGCTAATTTAGGGAAAACCAAGCTCAAAAAATACTGATTAAAATAACTGTATGGAAAATATGAATCATTTTTGCTACCATAGGTCTATAGAAAAAGAGATATATATAATATTGCAAAGCTAAGATTGCATACATTAAAAGAACATGAGGATAAAAAAAGAAACTACTATCCATGTATCCAAGTATATGTGATATTGTGAAGCCAGGATAAGAACAACTTTATAATTTACTTTTACTCCTTTAAATGACAACCAAAAAGATGAAGAATGTTTTCTGTGTATATTTTGGTATTTAAAATATCTAGACACAAATCACTTCATGATCATGCAACTCAATATACAGTAAGAATTTTAATGCCCCCAAAATAAACCAAGTGAGCATGATGGTCTTCTTCCTCTGTTATCTTATGCCTGAAAATCACTTGAGCTATAAACTCAATGTACTAATTGGCCTAATCTGCATGATCCAATTCGTGACTGTTTCAATAATAAAATTTCAGGGAACAAAACAATGGAATATTACTCAGCCATAAAAAAATAATTACATATTGCCATTTGCAACAACATGGATGGATCTAGAAGGTATAATGTTAACTGAAATCAATTAGTCAGAGAAAGACAAACACCATACGATTTCCACCATTCATGTGTGGACTTAAGAAACAACAATAACAAAATGAACAAAAAAAAAAAAGAGAAAAAAAATGAGACTCTTAAATATAAAGAACAAACTCATGATTACCAGAGGGAAGGTTGGTTGTGGGGGATGGCTGAAATAGGTGAAGGAAATTAAGAGTACACTTATTGTGATGAGCACTGAATAATGTATAGAACTATCGAATCGTACTGTACACCTGAAACTGACATAACACTGTATATTAATTATACTTGTATTTTTTTTTGAGAGAAAGTGCATGAACACGAGTTGGGGAGGGGAATATGGAGAGAGAGAGAGAGAGAGAGAATCTTAAGCAGGCACAGAGCTGGACATGGGGCTCAATCTCACGACCACAAGATCATGACCTGAGCCAAAATCAAGAGTCAGACACTCAACTGACCAAGACACCCAGACACCCCCATAATTGTATTTTTAAAAAAGAAATAAAAATTTTTTCAAAACTCCAGGGAACAAATGGATAATAGACCCAACAATATTAAAGAAAGGCAATGATTTCAGTTTCCCTTAAAACAAAATCACAACACAAAATTGTATAATAAAAACCACAAGATTTATGCGGAGAAAAGAAGTTGGGAAACAACAACCAAAAACTGTGTCAGTGACATAAAAAAAAGATAGAAACCTAACAAAAATGGTAGCAAGTTTTACAAATATTGACGGTTGAGAAATTCATAGGCACCGCAGTATATGCAGCACCAAACATCAGGCTTACTTGTGGAAGAGATGTGGAAAGAATTGCAGCTTGTGAGTTTTTGGCAAGGAATGTAATAAGGATTATCTGAAATTGGAAGGCAATTTTTAACACCAGATGTGGATAGATGTGACTTATAACACACCCGGTGAAGTGAGATGGCTGGTAGGTGCCTGAGGTGTGTATGTGCGGTTTTTATAGTCCTTCTGTGACCTGGTTTGGCTGGATAGAATTTACTGCATTCACCTGGTGTTTCTCATGGGTGAAATGTGCATAATAACCAAATGCGAAATTCCCATTATACTCAAAGTTTTCTTAATATATCAATCATGTTGGAACAAATTCACATTTTCAAAACGAGAGAGAGAGAGGGGGGGAGAGAGAGAGAGGGAGAGACTCCCAAGCAGGCTCTGTGCCATCAGTGCCGATATTGTCGGGCTCGAACTCACAAACCAAGAGATCATGGCCAAAGTCGAACGCTTAACCGGCTGAGCCACCCAGGTGTCCCTACTTTATTTCTAGCTTAGTATTTGTTATTATATTCATTTCTTATCCTAGTTTCAAGTATCAAAGACTATGAAGTAGCGTCCTCCTCCTTTATACAACCAATTCTTCGAATAAATAGATCCCTTCATCTTTTAAGAGCTCCGACTCTAACATGTCATTGTTCTTCAGCTATCTTATCTACAAAAATGCCTCCCTATTGTCATCTTCTTCTTCCTATTCAAAAATGGACAATTCTGCTTTTTAAGAGTCCCATTCTTTATCTCGTTGCGACTTCTATCAAACCACCTCTTGCTCTTCATCTAATAAACTTAAGGGGAAAGTGGCTCTCTATCGAGAGCCACCATTTCTCTTCACACCAGGATAGACTCTTTTCATTCCCTGTAATCTTCTCAGTAACATCAGTAAAACAGCTCTCTCGAAAGACACTAATATCCTCCTTGTTGGCAAATTTATCGTCTTCTCTCCATTCCTCTGAAGCATCTGACTGTTGATCACTGTTTCAGTTTTCTGAAACCCAGTACTACAAACTGGATGGCTTAAAACACCAGAAATGTCTTATTGCACATTATGGAGGCTAGAGTCGGAAACCAAGGCTTTGGCAGGGTCGTGTTCCCTCTGAGACTCTAAACAGAATATTTCCTTGCCTCTTAAATTCTTTTTAACATTTATTGATTTTTGAGACATAGAGACAGAGCGTGAGAAGGAGGAGGGAAGAGAGAGAGGGAAACACAGAATCTGAAGCATGCTCCAGGCTCTGAGCTGTCAGCACAGAGCCCTACGCGGGGCTCGAACTCACAGACCGCGAGATCATGACCTGAGCCGAAGTCGGCCGCTTAACCAACTGAGCCACCCAGGTGCCCCTCCTTGCCTCTTTATATTCTGGTAGTGGCCACTGACCCTTGGCATCCTACTGCTTATGGCTGCACCACTCCACTCTCTGCCGTGTCATCACATGGCGTTGTCCCTGTGTGTCTCTCTTCTCCTCTCTTTTTAAGACACCAATCATATTGCAACAAAGATGATCTCTTGACCTCATGATAATTTATATCTTAATTATATCTGCAAAGACCCTATTTCCAAATAAGGTTACATTCATGGGTAGTAAGACTTGGGATTTCAATATATTTGATTGGGGAGGGCACTCATAACAGTCACCTATTCTTTCTTGAAACTCTTTTGTCCATTTCTTTCCAAATACGATAAAAATACTTCAAAATTGATGAGTTTTGTCTATGTGGCCTCCTTTGTACTGAACATTTTACATTGATTTTCTGTACCCTGTATAATCCTCACAACTCTCTTAGACAAGTGCGATTGTTTTTGCCCATTTTATAGAGCATCCAATTTTAAATCACTTCCTACAGATAAGGTGGTCAAGAAGCTAGAATTTGAATCTAGGAGATCTGATCCCAGCACCGACCCCTACCATGACACTATAGGCCACCTGCCCAATAATTTCTTGACCAGCAACCCAGAATAACAACTAGCAGGGGTGGGGAGGGGGAATAATTAGGACTTCACTGATGACCCTAGAAACATGGCTTAAATAGAGTGATGGGTGGAAATCCCAAACCACAAGAGACAGGAGAGAATGGGGAGAGACAGAGGTGAAGCAACAAGGATAAGTCAGGCTTTTAAAAGGTCTGCAATGAAGAGGAGAAAGTTCAGTCCTTTACGAGCAGATTCGAGGTTATTTTTAGAATAGGAAAGATGTGAGCATATTGATAGATGGAACGCAAGGATTAAGTAGAGTCATTCTGAAGACGCAAAGGAGAATAAGGGTGGCTGATGGAACACAATCATGAAAAATGGAAGAGGTTGTGATCGAGACCACAGAGGTGCTAGTCTTTGCAGAGAAGAGAATTTCACCAGGTCAAGAGAGAGGGGTCAGAGAACGGGATTTTTCTTTCATGACTCCAGGTTTCCTAAATATCTGACATCTCGCTCAGAGTAGACACCAGCTGATGCCCTTTTATTTTTCATCCACGAAGGTTTTTTGGCCTCTAAGGAATAGGCCGTGTCATATTCTTTTGGTAATCCTCCAATTAGTAAGTAATGTTTGCTCTCTGAGGCCAATAGTCTTTTTGTTTTAATATTTAGCCTTTTCTGAGAAAAGGTGGTCCTTCTGAAAAGTGGTTATCTGCTTTCTGTAGATTATTCTCTATTGGGGTTTTGGTTTCTGCACTTTATTCTATATTTAAGCAAAGCAACTCTATCGGCCTTTCTGGATAAGAATTCATATGTGAAAATTTGGTGCTCCAAATGTGGACATCATTCGAAAATACTTTCAACGATTTGACAAAGAGAAAAGATCAAGTTAAATTGTCTTTAGGACCTGCCATCTACAAGAAAGCCAATTATGTCAGCAAGGCACTGCTGAAGGTTGCATTTCCTAAACTGCCAAATGGAGTCAATGTGAAATGTTACCCAACTCCAAATTTTAAGTTGAAAGAGAAAGAAAGAAAGAAAGAAAGAAAGGAAGAAGAAAGGAAGGAAGGAAGGAAGGAAGGAAGGGAGGGAGGAAGGAAGGAAGGAAAGGAGGAAGAAGGAAGAAAGAAAAGAAAAGAAAAAGAAAGAAAGAAAAAGAAAGGAAGGAAGGAAGGAAAGAAGGAAGGAAGGAGGGAGGAAGGGAGGGAGGGAGAATAGACAGGAGGTGAGAAAAGAATAGGAAAATACAAAGAAGAAAGTCGTACCAAGCTGTGCCAAAATCAAAATGACATGCTAGCATCCATTTAGCTAATGCCTAATAATTTGTAGCTCCACATGAATATCTAACCTTTCAACACTGAAAAGGCCCAAGATAAACACTCCTCCTATTACTTACATACTCACTGCCTTACTCTAGTTGAGCCAACCTACTCTTGGCTCCCTCTCCTTCTTCCTCCTACTCCAGCCTCGAGACATGTTTCTACGCAGACCCTCCCATGCCAGCAATAGCCACCTACCAACCATCTGCTAAGCTGCCTTCCTGCCCTCATTCATCTGAAAATTTTTTCTTAAATCCCACCCCATCAGGAAAACAACCTCAATTTGTGGGCAGGAACATAAGAGTCTGCCTCAGAAGCATAAAGTCAAGTGTTTCTGTAAAGCATTTTAATTCTTAACTCTTTCAATCTGTACAATAGCATTATAAGGTATTGTTGTACCCATTTTACCAAGGAGGAAATTAAAGCTTAGAAATGTTAAGTGGTTTATCCATATTTCCTTAGACAGTAAAGGTCAGAGTTGGAGCTCAAATATAAGTCTTCTAGTTCCTGCTGATGTAAGTTGTTCTTAAAAGGCAAAAATGTATGATGCATTCTATTCTAGGCACATAAGGGATATTCAAATGATTGTGCAAGCGCCCTATGAGCTCATAAAAAATGTTAAATCTATTCATCTACAAAATTAATTGACTTCATACAACAGTAAACTAGAATCAAGAAGCCACTTTCGAGGAGTGAAGGGCTTCGCTACCAACCTTACCAAAGCAACACAGAGTGCTATTCAGGGTTTCAACTTGAAAAAATGCAATAAAAAGCTCAGCTAAATCTGTAGGCAGGTTTATAAGTAAATAATAAACATATAAGATACATGGAATGCATTTACGATGCCTCCAAGGTGCAAATGAGCACAAGGGAAAATCAACGATGGTGCCTCGAGAGAAATCAGCAAATATTAAATTTCAGCAAAGTCACTTTTATTAAATTTTCATGCTTTCAAAAGATACTCATGAGTATCTAGTCTATGTCAGTCAATGGATAAGATTCAAGAGTTAGCAACGAGATGAGGTCCCGTGGCCGTGGTCTGGAAACTCCTCTCTGTCTTCGAACTTCCTGCTATAACAAACTCTGCTCTGATTTTTGGTTTTGGTCACTTTTTGAGGATGGATCATTTCCTTCAGCCTGGTTCTCTGTGACATTTCAGGGGCTCCTACAGGGCGGACTCCATAGTCTACAGAGGGTAGCTATCAAAATTACTACAGAGCTTGACATCACGTTGCAAGCTCTTTTTTGATGCTAGAATCTATATACCACTTACCATTAAGTTCTCCTTCAAGACCTATGATTGGGTCAAGAAAACATGATGGCTGCCCCATGTTGCCATACACAACATGAACCAGTTATACAACAGAAAGATTGTCACCGTTCTGACAATAATGAGATAGGCAAGGGGTGCCTGGGTGGCTCAGTCGGTTGAGTGTCCAGCTCTTGATTTTGGCTCAGGTCATGATCTCACCGTTCATGAGTTTCAGCCCCACTTCAGGCTCTGTGCCGACAGCACAGAACCTGCTTGGGATTCTCGCTCTCTCTCAAAATAAATAAATTTAAAGAAATGAGATGGTCAGTGTCTTAACACCACTTGGCTGGTGTCTCTTAAGTTTCATGGATTTAGTCACATGACATATTATAGGCTCGAGTCGCATTTACATTGGGCCAGATCCTACTTATCTTCAGCAGATAATAAAAATCACAGCTGCAAATAGATGATTTCATAAAGGAATAGAAATTTCAATAAAACAGAACAAGATATGATAAAGATTAAAAAAAAAAGGGACAGGGCAGGACTTCTGGAATGGTATAGTAAGGCCCTCCAGAAAAGCATGGCAAAAATTATTGAAATCAAATTTTCAAGAACTCTAGAAATTAACCAAAGACTTTCAACAATATGAAAAGAATTTGTTCAATAGAAACTATGAAACCTTGGTAAGAACAGAAGGGTTTATGTATTGTAACTTGATCTACTTCCATTTTTCTCTCCCCTGCTATGCAATATCGTTAAAACCCAGCAAACTTGCAACCATGGTAGCTGTGAAAAACAACCGGAAGTCAGTCTACATCCTGATACAACCCAGTCAAGCAACTGAAAGCCAAAACAAGGACAGAATCTTGAAAACCACAGAAGAAAACAACTCATCTTGTGCAAGGAACCCCCTGTTAAATTAATAGCTGCCTTATCAGAAATCACGATGGCCAGAAAGTAGTAAGATGACATACGCAACGAGCTGAGAGAAAAACACTTTAGACAAGGAATTCCATACGCATATTAAAACATTCCCAGGTAAAGCAAAACTGAGAGAATGCATTGTTAGCAGAACTACCCTACAAGAAATACTAAAGAAGATATGTCAGGCTGAATTGAAAGGACACCAGAAGTAATTCAAACCCATACCATCAAGAAAGTTAATAAAAGACAGCCCACAAAATGGGAGAAAATATTTATGTCATGTATGTGATAAGAGCTTCATATCCAGACTATAGAAAGAACTCTTAAACTCATTAGTAAAAAGATAAATAATCCAATTAAAATGAGCAAAGTATGTGAAAGGACATTTCTCCAATGAAGATATAGAAATGCCTAACAAGCACATGAAAAGATATTTAACATAATTAATCATTAGGGAGATATATATCGAAACCACAATGAGACACCACTTCACATCCACTAGGGTAGTTAGAATCAAAAGACAGACAATTAACTAATTTCTGTTGGAAGGTGGAAAAATAGGAGCCCTCATATATTGCTGGGGAGAACGTAAAATGGATTCAGCCACTCCGGAAAAGTTGATCAGTTTCTTAAAATGTTAAACATTGCATTACCATCTGATACAGCAATTCTACGCCTAGGTACCTACCCTGGAGAAATTATAGTTGATCCTTGAACGATGCAGGGGGTATGGGTACCAACCTCCCACACCGTGGAAAACCTGCCTATAACTTTGACTGCCTCAAAAATTTAACTACTAATAGCTTACTGTTGACCAGAAGCCTTGACTGATAACATAAATGGTCAATTAATACATAGGTTGTAGGTTATACACGTTATATACTGTATTCTCACAATAAAGAAAATGTTAAGAAAATCCTAGAGAAAGTATATTTATAGTACTGAACTGTAAAAAATCTACCTATAAGTGGACTGCGCAGTTCAAACCAGCATTGTTCAAGAGTTGATTGTACAACATGTATCCATATAAAAACTTACACACGATGTTCATAGAGCATTATTCATAATAATAATCCATATTGATAGCTAAAAGTAGAAACAATCCAAGTGCCTATTAGCCAATGGGTGGAGAAATAAAATGCGATATGTTCATAAAAGGAATACTGACAGATACTGGATAATAATACTGGATACCAATGGATAGATACTCAATTCCTAAGACTAGAGCGTAGAGAGTTGCTGTTAATGGATCTGGGCTTTCTTTTGGGGGAGGGGCAAATATTCTAAAATTAGCCATGTGATGATAGTTGCACGACTCTGTGAAGATACTAAAATCATGAATTCTAAATGGATGGGTGTTACGGTATATAAATTACATCTCAATAAAGCTATTTTAACAAAAAGGTAAGAAACGAAGACACCTTCCGCAGATCCACAGTCCCATACTGCAACTTGAAAAGAGGTACTAAAAAATTTTAATTAAAAGATATTAAGCTCTACGTATGGCAGAAATAAATACCATGATTTGAGGGTGTGTAGTAATTATTTAATAACAAGTAAAATTTACCAATTGGTTACTATGTCCTGCCAGGCACTGTGCTATACAAATTAGACAGTTTTACAAAGTGTCAGCACTTTGTCAGAATGGGTCAAGAGTAATCCCATCTCGAGGCAACTGGGTGGCTCAGTCAGTTAAGCATCTGACTCTTGATCTCAGCTCAGGTCATGATTTCCTGGGTTCATAAGTTCAAGCCCCATGTCGAGTTTTGTGCTGACAAGGTAGAGTCTGCTTGAATTATCTCTCTCTCTCTCTCTCTCTCCTTCTCTCTCTCTCTCTCTCTCTATACCCGTACCCTGCTTATGCTCTCTCTCTCTCAAAATAAATAAATAAACTTAAAAAAAAAGAATAATCCCATCTCTCAGAATTTGTCATAAGGAAATAAAAAACTTTGGTTAGATAAAAAGAAGAAACTAAGGTAAAAAATACATTATAACATTATTTATAATAATAACATCCTTGAAACCCTTTAAATGTCCAACAATAGCAACAACTAAAGCATATGGAAAATTTCATAGTTCAATATTTAATCAATAAAGATAGTTCAGAAGACTGTGTAGTCCCTTGCATACATAAGGGACTACAGAATTGCTTGCTACAATATTAAGAGTAAATATCTATTGAGTCTTTTAGGTACTGCAGTAAATACTTTAAAAAAGTTTTTTTAATGTTTATTTATTTTTGAGAGAGAGAGAGAGAGAGAGAGAGAGAGAGCATGATGGGGGAGGGGAAGAGAGCAAGGGAGACACAGAATCAGAAGCAGGCTCTAGGCCCTAAGCTGTCAACACAGAACTTGATTCAGGGCTTGAACTCACAAACCGTGAGATCATGACTTAAGCTGAAGTCAGACGCTTAACCAACTGAGCCACCTAGGCGCCCCTAAACACGTTACATATATGAATTCATTTTAAGCCTCATGATAACCCCTTGAGGTATGAGTTATTGAGGCACACAGCAGTGGTCAACGTCACCATGTCAGTAAGTGGTAAAGTCAACATTTGAATCTTGGCCATTTGGCTCCTCAGATGATGACTTAGCTCTTAGGCTGCACTGTCTTTCTATCACAGGATTATACTCCATGGGTTCGGATAAGGACTAGAGGAGATATTCAAAATGAAAATAGTGCTTGATGGTAGGATTAGGAGTAAAGTTTTCCACTCTAATTTTAACATTTTTCTGAAGCTCATATACTTTGTTACCTTTATATAAAAAAATGGGGAAGAGACAAAAAATCTTATATTCCTGTTATCACACCTGTTTACCCCTCTACTTCTATTACCCCTGAGGATAAGAGATTTCCTCTCTACCAAGAAAACGTAATGCAAATACAGTATCAAAACAAAAATTGTCTATTCCATCTTAGAGAAGGTATATCATAATATATCTTAGCAAGCAAGTTATAACGTATCGATTTACCTTGAATATGTCTGCAGTGTTAAATAGCTGGTATTTCCCAGATCCCAAAATAATAGGACCTGAACATGTCGCTTCTCCATAGACATAAAGGGATACTGTGGCTGTGGTGCCGCCATTTTCAAGATCCCCAGTGACAACAGTCACCTTCCAATCTCCTTCTGCAAAGGGAAAAGGAAATTAAAAAAAAGAAATTGTGGAAGAAAACCATATTAGTATTAGGAAATGAGGAATTCTACCTAATCTACTTAGTTATGAGATGAATAATTTGTGAAATCAGAAAGTATTAAAGTAACTCCTAACCACGGAGTCCCTTTTGGAAACTGGCATGTGGAAAATCTTAGAAATAATAGAGCATTTGAATCACAAAGCAAATAAGCAGTGAGCTTTGTGGGATAGCAGCTATTTTAGGGGAAAACATTAAACTGGAAACATTTAGTACCAGGTGATTGGCTGGAAGATTTAGGAGTTTATCACTGTCAAATCCTTGGGTGGGAACCGATGACAGACATATTGATAAGCCGGCATTCAGGCAGTGTCTGTACTAGGGAATGGCTTGTCAAGCCGGGTTTGGCGATTCTAGCAGAATTGTGGGGAGGAGGTGGAAAACCTAAAAATAAAGCAAAGAGAGCTAAAAAAAATTTTTTCAAGAAAATTGCTGGAGTCTCCTAAGGGTTGGAAGGAACCAACAAGTAAAGAGTAAAATATTGTAAGTAGGGCCTAGCATCACTGGGAAGGGGAAGATGAAGACAAGAGGTACCTGAAACTGAGGAAGCCCGTGAATCGTGTAAGCGGAACGGGTCATTGAGCTTTCTGGCCCAGCAATGCCGGAAGCACAGGAAGGCAGAGACAAGCAGAGCGCGACAGAAAAATATCTTTTTAAAAGATCTACAACTTGTTCTATGATAGGTTTAGTTGGGAAAACAAATGGAGGTAGTATTTATTTCCACATTTGGCGCACTTTGGGAAACGACATCATCAACCCCAAAGCAGTGAAACCCTCGCACGTAAGCCCATACCATGTCGTCAAAAGAAACAGAGGACAGAGTCCTGTCCCCTAGAACTCTACGGAGGACACGTGTCTCTACTCGTCACAACTGATCCTGGATTATAAGAACAATTTAAAGATGTCTTTATTGTTACTTTCAGAGTCTCCATAAACACATACTGCCTCGTGAGTATTTATTACATTTTTAAAAGGCGATGAAGACCCACCGCCATCTTGAATATCTGAGTTCTCCACTCAGAGGTTATCTTTCCTTTCAGCACATAACACCACTCTCGCCGGCCCCTAACCCGTCCGCAAAGATCACTGCGACGTCTCCAATCAGTCTGATGAACCCTGCATCAAGTAGATTTTGCATCATGTTACATTTGTTGATAAAGATGGAACTTAGTGAAGCCTCCAGACCAACATGCCAAAGGGGAGGCACGACTCCCGGGGTGCACTCTGCGACTTCCGCCCTGTGGCAAGTTTGCTTTGAGAGATTTCAGTGGGAAAATAGAAAACATGAACATTTCAAACCATAATCTCATTGAGAATCCCATCATGATATTAATTCTTTTAGAAGGCTTCCCACCTGTGCTTTGATGCATAATTCAAGAAGTTAAAGTATCTCTTTTCCTGTTTTTAGATCTTCTTTCCTATCTCATCGTCATCTCCTCCCCTGCCATCTGGGCCTGCCCTGGGCTTTCTGTATCACGCTCTCACGGGGAGAGGGACACAAAGGAGTTTGCATGTCAGCTTGGATATGTTGTTTACGAAAACAGAGACAAATAACAACGAGCCATTGATTTACATAACACTTCTGTCTTCTTCCCTTTTCAAATTACCATGTCACCACAAATGAGCTTCAAAAGTGGAGTAACCAATGAAATGTCTTCTGCGATGATTTTTAAAATTGTCATTATTCCGGGCATGATTTTCTTTACCACCACTGGAAAAAAAAAAAAAAAAAAAAACCACCTATTTTTCAGTCTTTTCTAGAGTATACTTTTAAAAATCTGATCATTTCATGTCTCTAAGACTGTCTCACTATCTAAAATACAAACTAGTTAGAAACATTTGTAGAAAATAACAGAGGGAGACAATCCGAGTCTATATTTAAACTAAAAGCTCCACTGTCTTGTGAAAGTTTATTTTTATCGGCGCTAAAAATATGTTTGTAGTTTTTGTATCTCTTATTATGTGTCACAATTACAAGGTTTTTGTTCTCTAATTTTCTATTGTGAAACTATTTTTACCAAAAAATCAAAAGAACATGAGTTCAGATATTCTAAGTGTCTCTTTTATTCCTTTCCACAGAGCTGCTGTCTGTTCGACCCCAAGGAGTCACACCCCAAAATACTGTAATTGTTAACCCCTTTGGAAAATCACTTCTATTAACTCAAAACTCCCAAAGGAAGAAAGAAAATTCCATGTAACTGAAATCTAAATATTTATTTGGTCTTTACCAGTGTTTTGAAAGGTTTTAAAAAGATTGTTGACTGACTCTACACTAAGCCATCATGAGATCTACCTCAGGCTGCCCCATTTTATTCTCTTTTCGGTGGTTCTCAAAGCCTAAATTTGGAAAGATACTATAAACATTGCCTCCATTTGAAGAAATCCTGCTACAGAAAAAAGAAAATTTTTCTTGTACACCACATCCTAGGAGGATTATTTTCTTTTGCATTAAAAATGTTTGGGGCACCTAGGTGGCTCAGTTGGTTAAGCGGCCAACTCAGCTCAGGTCATGATCTCACAGTTTGTGGGTTCGAGCCCCGCGTCGGGCTCTGTGCTGACAGCTCAGAGCCTGGAACCTGCTTCAGATTCTGTGTCTCCCTCTCTCTCTGCCACTACCCTGCTCATGCGCTATCTCTCTGTCTATCAAAAATAAATAAACTTTAAAAAAAATTGTTTAACCACAGTCTAGATATACTCAGTGATCTCTAAATAACTCACCAATGAATTTAAATTTCTCATCAATAATAAAGTAAGTTTTAATAGGAGCTTTCACCTTGACAATGAAAAGTATGTGTTCTGTCATTTGCTATTCTTACATAATTAAAGGCAATCAAGTATAGATAAAACTGAACTAGAAAATCCTGAACTTTAGGATATGATGGTATGCCAACAACTGGAATTCAACTAATATTTGTTGACCAGCTGACTTACCAAGTATTGAGTGTCCCTATTATGGACAAGCATTGTGACAGATACTCAAAAGGCTCTCTAAGGGTCATGTGAGTCTAAGTATTAAACCAGACTTGACAGTTTATAAATCTTAACTAAAACCAAGTTTATCGACCAGTCACTGGCAAGCCACAGGCTAAGCATTCTTCCTTTGAAGAGATCACAGACCAGGGGCTGGCAAATTATTGCCCGCGGGCCAAATTCAGCCCACCACCTGTTTTTGTAATTAGTTTCACTGGAACACAGCCATGCTCCTTTGTGTATGTATTTTCCATGGGTGCTCTGGTGTTACAAGAGCAGAGTTAGGTAGTTGCAACAGAGACCATATAGTCTGCAAAGCCTAAGACGCATGTTATCTGGCCCCTTATCGCAAAGATTTGCTGACTTCTGCCCAGTATGATGGATAGAACTCAAAAATGTCCTCTGCAGCCTGCATTAGAGCATGTGCTGGTGCCGACTTACCATGCGAGGTTTCAACAATGCACGCACGGCTAGCAAACTCCATCAATTCCTCAGTTTACAGCCCAGCCTCCAGCCATGCCTCTGCCTCTCCATAAATACCAGGCTGATTTACAGTAGGCAGTCTACACAGAGTATGCCTGATCCGACTGCATTACAGGCCTTACCCATATCGCCCAACCCACCTGCTCTTTTGCAAAACCACCATTTGACCTCTCTACTAAGAGGTGGAGTCTCTTTTCCCTCCTTGAATTTAGGTTGCCTTTGGCCATTCGAATGCAGCAAAGTGACATTCTGGGCCTTCTGAGTCCAGACTGGTCTGGGTCTGTTAGGACACTCTTTCAGGACAGTCCTGAAGTTGTGCTGTGAAGACCCAAGGCACATGGGAAGGCCTCACGGAGGAAAGTAACTCCAGCTGAGCTCCCGGGGTCACCAACCGGCATCGACGTCTAGCCAGAGCTGCAGACGTCTGTGCAAACGATGTACTATCGGACTAAAGTCACCAAAGTCTCGGAGCGAGAATCACCTGGCTGGGCCACATCAATCCACTGAAAGGTAAAGACAGTAATCAATTACTGTTTCGAGCCACTAAGTGTCAGGGTGGTTTCGTAGGAAGCAATGGAAACTCGGAAGAGCCGCTGAAAGCATATCCTAGTTAAGAGCCCTGTTATCTTTCCACTTATAAATACCATTAGTGTTTCTACCAGGACGTCTTATTCTTAGCATGTATGCAGGGGGATTTGACTGATGCACCGCCTTCATTTCCTAGGAAAAGGGGAAAAAATAGTTTGCAAGTCTACTGTTAACAGTTTCCTTTCCAAAGTTTTCTTATTAATTGAACGTTTATTTTCAGGAAGGCACGAGTGAGTTGTCTTGGTGAGAAAATCCCTATAGCTAGGGAAGTTCAATAGCCCTTCTTTAGATCTTAACAATTTATATTTACTTTATTCTGTGTATTCTGTTTACAGAGGTTACATGCATTTGCCTTTGGAGCTCAGAAAATGGACTCTGTTGTTGACTATAGAAACATGCGTGTCTAGACACATTTTCAGTTACTTGGCAACTACTCACTGAATACTCAAAGAAATGTAAGGAGGTTGCATGTGAATTAAGCTCTGACCATGCAATTGTTAGTTCGGCATGCTGAGGGAAAAAACTCCTCTTGGCTGCCAGCCTTAAGTCATCATAATGCCCAGTAAAAACTATGGGCCAGGCATGCTTTGTCTGATGAGGCGCCAGACAGCAGGCATGACACTTGCCTTAACAGAGCAGGACACATAAGATGCAGAGAGAGTGACAAAACCTTAGGCACCTCTGCAGCTCGCAGCCTCCCACTGCTCGGATTACAGTCACAGGGAGGTGGAGACGGCCAAGGAAGAACAATGCCATGATGCCTCACGAAGCGTGTGCTTGGCTCTCGCTTGGTGGAAAGGGGGAGCCTGTGACAAGGAAGGAGGCAGAGAACTGGAGATGACTCAGGGACAAAGGCCCTGAAGTGAACCAGATCCTCCCTCTCACAAAGCCCTGTGAGGCTCCCCCAGACTCTAGGTGACGGATCTAAGAATTCGACTCTACTCGCTGTCCCTTTTCTCCCTGAGAGAGGTCGGAAGGAGGGAAACGTTCCCCATCTTTACATCCGTGGTGGTATTTTAACATTGCTTATGACTGGCATGCTTGTCAAATGCTGAAGTCAACTCTGTTCCTCACAGTGGTACCCCTGCCCACAGTATCCTTACAAAGCAGCCTCTGGCCTCTCTGAAGTCTCTCAGACAGCCACTTTCTCTTGAAGCATCCTTCAGCTATCTTGAAGGGCTTTTTCCTACCCCCAGGCCTTCGCCTGAAAGTCACTTCCTCCAAGAAGCATTCCCAGACACCCCTCCCAGTAACTAGAATGAACCCTTCTCTCCACATCTCTCTTGGACCCTGTGCACGCCTCAACCCCAAGATCTAGAAGTAAGTGTCATCTCTCTAGCCCTCCTACCCCTATTGACCCACCCAGATTGTAAGCCCCCCAAAGGAAAAGTTTGGGTCTTACATGTCTCTGTAAACCCCAGTGCCTAGTACAACCTTTGGCACGGAGCAGGCTGTCAAACAAAATGAAAGACTGAACCACTCATAACATGGTTTGGGATCCATTAAGAAATATTTTTGAAAGGCAAAGCCTGTGTGTGTGAGAAAGGCTATGCAAGGCATTACGAATGCTTTAGCACAATTTATAACTATTTCTCGACAAAGAGTAAGTCCTTCAGATTAGGACTTCTGTCATTAGGATCTTTTTTTGTACAAAGGACAAGGACATTGTTATCTGTCTCATAATTGGTCTTGTTTTTAGCACAAAGATAATAGAAACAATATTGACCTTATATCACCCAAATTTTGAAGGGCATGTAAATATATTTCACTGAGATTTGGCAAGGGTATTATAAATAAGACAAATTATTACTTTATCCTAGTTTTTGATAATTTTATCTCCAAACAATTCTATGTATATAAACTCACAAATCCTTCAAAATATAACCTCATAAGAGGATCATGAGATTTTTTTCCATTTTTTCAGTACTTTACAAATATTTTTATTCTTCCAAGAGACAAATACCATTAATCCTATTATACATACAAAGCAATAGAGAAATCATGTGCTCGCGACCACAGGAGTTAGGATAAATTTGATACAGAATTAGAAACAGTTATGCTTCCCAGAATAAAATGATTGCAAACAATATTCCATTTTCCTCACTTTAAATCTGGGGGAAAAGCACGAAACAAAATCAGAAACGAATTTATTACATATTCTGTCTTGATATTGGCTTAGGGCAAAGGGTTGGTCATTTCTGTGGTTTTGTTCATTATTTATTGCTGTGTGACGGGGAAAGGACACCCCAGTTTACAGGGCTGAATAGAGAAGAATTGGCAATTAGGGACGGCTGATGGCCGTGGGGTACCCTGCGTGTTCCGGTCCAAATGCTCAGGCAGTCGGACCTCCCTTGGGGGCTCAAGCCATGCAGTGAGTAAGCGGTGCAGTCAAGATTTAGAATCTGCGCTGTTAACCACGATGCTCGTGGCCTCCCTGCATGCTGGGACTCGTTACATGTCACCGTGAAGAGAGGAGGACTGCTCTTCGCTGCACTTTACTGTGAGTCCTCTGCCTCTCTGTGTGTAGTAGATTCCATTCTACTTCAAATCTTGATTCTTGACAGGCGTTAGAGCATGATGGCGGAGTGTCAAGCTCCTACCGGATGCCTCGGTTTCCTTGTGACCATCTTCAACCTGGATTCCAGATTCTCATCGGTGGTGTTTCTGCCTTGTCTTTATCCCAACTTCCCTTCAAATCCCCCTCCTGATCATCCACCTTACCTTGGCTAGAAACCTTAGCTTGCCCCTCTTTGGCTATTTGCTAACAACTCTCAAGTACTTTATGCTCTGGCTTCCAAGCAACCTATTAGGTCTAAACCTACCTTCTGAACCACATCACGGGTGTCCTTGGGATAGCAACTCATGATCCTCAGCTACGCAATGCGTGTCTTGACTCACGTTTGCACTCCATGTGAACCACACTCTATCCATTCTTCTACTGTAGTTATCTGTTACTGTGTAACAAACCATCGGACACTGAATGGCTTTAAACAGCAGTAATTATTTCTTTGGCCAATGCATCTGCAATCTGGGCCAGACTTGGCAGGGGAAGCTCACCTCCACTCCACGCAGCGTCGACAGGGGTGGCTCCGCAGCAGACAGAAGGATCTGTGTTCAAGACTACTCTTTCATGTGACTGGCAGGTTGGTGCTGGCTGCTGGCTGGGAGCCCAGCCAGGCAGGGCTCCGGGTAACAGCCTTTGTGTCTCTCCATGTAGCCCTGTCCATGTGGCCTGGGCTTGCTTATAGCATGGTGGCTGGGCTCCAAGAACAAACATCCCCAGAGAGAGAGCCAGGCAGAAACACTAACGCATCTTTTGACCTACTTGCTAGTATATAACAGAAATGTCACATAGCATAACTTCCATTCCCTGCTATTAGTTGAGGCAGTCTCAAAGGTCTAACTAGGCTGGCTGCACCTTTTCACGGGGAATCGGCAAGGTTCTGGGAGAGTACACGAGGGGGAAATGTAGTTACAGTATTTTAGCAAATAAAGTCTTACACATCTTCCTCTCCAGACTTTTCCATTGCAACGCTCCTCAGCCCCCTTTTTCAACAGAACCACTATTCTCTAGGTCAGTGTTCTCAACTGGGGGTAATTTCTCCCCCCAGGAAATATGTGGTGAAGCCTGGAGACGTTTTCCATGGTCACAGCTGGGGGCTCAAGGTCATTAGCATCTGGAGGACAGAGGTTCAGGGATGCTGCTAAACTTCCTGTGGTGTACTTGACACTTCCCTGCAACGAAGAATCATCCAGCCCAAAATGTCAACCGTCTCAAGGTTGAAAAACGTTGCTTCAGATTAAGAGCGACTTGATTATTCCTATTTTACCCCAAACTGCAGTATGCTTTTTGTGAATTATCTCCAAGTATAAATTGGTTATGAGTAGCTTCTTTGTGGTAAAGTTTCTGCGTATCTGTTGGATATCCTGAAGATGCTGAGATCATACTATTGTTTTAGTGACAAATCCATTATATTCAATTACTGTGTTGAATTATGGGTATTTTATCTCAGTCGGGAAATGATACGAACCAATCCTGTAGGATCAATGTAGCAGGAATGACTATCCAAACACTGGCCATTTCCTGTCACGACACGATGAGGCGAAAGCCAAGCGGGGGGCTTGGGAAACACTGCATCGTTTCCCTGACTGCTCACTTAACTCTTCCTGGCAGACCCATGTCCAAGGTTCTGGGCACTAAACGGTAAGTCACGGCAAATATGTAGCCTTGACTGAGAATTTCTGTGACTTCGCCTTCTTCCTTTTGGTTCCAAACTTGTCCCCACACTGACTTCTCTTTTCCCATCTAGCCCCACTGGAATCTGTTACCCAGGTTTCAGGCTACGAATATGGAGACTGATGAGGCAATCCCAGAAATGGTTTCTCTGGCATCTCAGCTGCACACAAAACAGGCACTTATCTGAAGCAGTGACCCGTCAGGCCCACTGAGTTCTCAGGTGCCGACAGCATATCTTTCTATCCAGAAAATGAGACTGACCAAACAGGTAGAAGGTTCCGACACAGGAGCTCAGGTGGTAATTTATTGATCCACACAACTACCAAAAACATGCCATAGATAATCAGAACAGGGAGCAATTCAAAGCCATCTACACTTGACTTGGAATGTGGGATGATGTTATAAAATAGTTTATATTCTTAATTATGTTTAGGCGAATCCAATAATTAAACTTCAATTTCTTTCCTAGAGCAGACACTCTGGGTAGTGAGACCTGCGAGCATGAATAGAAAATAGAATCAAGAGGAGAGAGAAAATTTCTGAATAATCTTTACCCCAGATAATCTGTCAAGTTGCTAATAATCACGCTACGAAGAGTTGGCATTGCCTATCCATAAATGAGTGCTCCCAGAGTTTCAGAGTCCCTCAAGTCAGAAACCCTTGAGAGCATGTAGGAAGCTCAGCCATTTCAAGGGAAGCAGTTTTGTATGTATGATGCTTAAGAGCTGAATGCCAATACCAGTTCTTTTCATTTACTGTTTGACTTAAGACAAGCTTCTGATACTTCTGAGCCAGTATCTTGGGATGATATTTGTAAAGCCCTGCCACTATAATACCACTAAATTCTTGGTAAATTGAAAAAAAATGTTTTTAGTACATTATTTCATTCCCAAGAAAGTAAGAAAAATTCCCCACTGTCAAATAAAATACTAGTAGTAGTAGTAGTAGTAGTACGAGTAAAGGGGCCATCAGCAGAAATTGAGCAGTAAGTCATCAGCAATCGCCAAGTCTGGAGTTGCACTTAGGGTAAATGTCAACACCCCAGGCCAGGGGCGGGGGGACTGTGGCCACACAAGGCTGGGAGCTCGACCTGAGACTTTTGAAGTAAGCCAAAAGCGTCTACACCCTTAGTGAAAGGTTGGGCTCCAAGTAGTCATTAGCAAAGGAAGCCTAGCAGAAACCTGATCTGTCTCTACAAAGATTCTAGGTGACGAAAGATTAATAAAGATAATATGACAATAATAACAATAATCTCCCCGAGGGTTGAAAACATCCTTTTGCTTGTGTCCGGAATAAAGTTAAAAGCTAAGGCTAAAAATATAGCCTAATCAGCTAGAAAAACACAACAAAATAAATCCAAAGACACAGATGATACACACACACACACACACGCACACACATATTCTCAATGACCAGGGACAGTTAGAAGTTCCTTTAAAAAGTACGGACTCTGGGATCAAACTATCTGGATTCAAGTTCTAAATTTGCTATTTGCCACCTGTGTCACCTTATGTGAGTTAAAAAAAAAAAAAACAACAAACCCAAACACTTGTGTATCCTTTACTTTCACCATCTGTAAATGGAATAATGATACTGTCTACCGCTTGGGTTATTGTGAGGATTAAATAAATAGATCTAACACACTGAGACCTGATGGAGTAAATACTATATGAGTTCACTCTTAATGCTGCAATCTGCTTCTATTAATCTCTCACCGCTTCTGTTCCACATTGTACCACAGACGGAGATAGCATCTTAGGACAAGAAAAGGTGTCATTATTCACATACAATGTGGCTGCCTTCACAGATCATTCAAAAAGTATGTGAAATTATTAGAATTATGACTAATATATTATTACAGAATATAAATATATTAGAATTACGAAGAGGGCTTACTATAAGCATCATATAAAAGGCACTGATAATAGAAAGAAAATTCAATCCTGCAATGTACAAAAAATATTATTCATGACCCAGTTCAGTCTAACTCAGAATTGCAGTTTACCGTGAGAAATTATTTTACCTATATGATTTACAAATATTTATGTTTATAAGGTATCAGGTTTGGGAACCAAGTCTTAGATAATTGTGGAAATTTATTAAATACGGCCTGGATTTCATGATGGTATTTAATTGTATTTTGTTAATCACCTCAAAATGAAATTACATTAACTCAGTTGATTCCCTCTTTTCCTTTCTACCATTAAACTGAGACAGAAACTCGGTCTATTTTCTTCCCACTGCAGCTACGTAGAAGGGCATGAATCACATAAACATACTTCCTGTGCTTTCCAAATCTAAGCCTCATGTTTGCTCACCAACACTCTTCCCCACCATGTAACTACTCATCGGAGCAGACTACTTAACTTCCCAAGGTTCTTTCTACACCAGAAACTAGCTTATTCATATAACTATAAAACAACCAATGTATTTCTAGAATCATATCCAAAGAAATATTAAAGATCGCATTTTTCAGAACTCAAAAATCAAATAAAAGACCATTCACAGACAAAGAATGCTAGTGTCCCATGAACTAAGGTGCGTGATTAATCTGCATTTGTACTATTAAAAAAAGACATTTTAATTAGACCATAAAAATAAGCTAAAACCACAGAAATAACTAATTATAAGAAAAGATTTTGTATAGTTTATTTAATCAAAATTAACTTTAAAAAATGTTTTGAAGCGTATCTACCAACCTCCGCGGTAAACATGTCTGCTATTTAATGCAACTTCATTCTATCCGGTGTCCTCATGTTGATTACATGGTTACTGTTATTAACAAAGGACTTTCAACATTTCCATCCTTATTTGAAATCTTCAGTTCAAAACTATTAGCCTATATTATGAAGTAATATTATGAGTTCACTCTTAATGCTGCAATCTGCTTCTATTAATCTCTCACTGCTTCTGTTCCACATTGTACCACCAAGTCCTGAGATTAATGGATAATTTTTCTACTGAGAGTGTCATTTCAAGTTTTATCACTTACGGACTTACTGTAAAACACAGAACTTTTGAGGTCCCTTAAAGTTGCTAAGAAATTCTAGAACAGTAGTAAAATGACACCCATGTTAACAGGCTGACACCTGCACAGCTTACCCTCTCTACATAATTGAAAAACAAAAAGTAAAACATAAGCCAAAATACAATTTCTAATATAATACATGCAAATGCTACTTAGGGACATAGTGTTTGCACCTCAGTGGCCATCCTACCACAGGACCTTATGAAAGAATAATGTTAGCATTATCCCTTGCCTCATTTCAAATTGCCACACGGTACAAGCCGTTTTGGAAACATGAAGGTTTGTTCACTTAGCATGCGTATTAGTAATTTGTATTTATCCATACCATTCAGATCAGGTTTAAAGTGTCAGTATGTTAATAAAACAATTGCAAGTTGATTTGAAGAAGAGCTAATAGAAGAAGCTAATCTCAGAAGACTTAAAAACAAAACTGAGAATCAAGATGCAAAATTAGTTTCGAAAAAAAAAAGGACAATTAATAGAAATCAATCAATTGGAAAATGATTATCTCATCCCTATATTTAAATTATTGAAGGGAAAAAGCATTTGGGGCTAAAGTTACTTATTTTCATTTCTTTATAAATCAAACCATAATATAATGCCTGTTCCTATAGTCATTTTAAATATTTTTGGAGCAATAGTTTAAACTCAGTAAGAATCTACTGAAAGTCGTACAAGGCAGGTAATCTTGAAACAGAAATAGATCATTTCAGGTGATTAGAAGATGAAAGTGGCAACAGCATTCACCATTTGCTTCCTCTTGTATTTTAGGATGATGATTTATTTGCACTTCTGCAAAAATAAAATTGAAGTACAGTTAATAATAGATCTGTCTGGTGATATTATAAGCGGTATAAAAAGAAGGATGAGTTAACTCTTTAAGGGTAGCAAATCCTTAGGTTGATTTGTAACTTCCGGGAGGGCATATAATGCGCCAAGACACATCTTCACATGTATGTTTCTTTTCACTGTGAGAAATAACTAGAAATTTGATACAAAAGTAAACTATTAAAAGGAACATTTTGGGGACAACTGGGAAATGCTCTATGACATCCAGTTGTATCAAGGTCATCTTGTAATATTCCATGTATGTATGTGTGTATGTATATAGATATATAGATAGAGTGTGTGTGTGTGTATATATATATATATATGTATATGTGTATGCATATGTGTATGCATATATATATATATATATGTAGTGTGTGTGTGTATGTATATATATATATAGAGAGAGATAGGTATATATAGGTAGGTAGGTATATATAGGTATATATATATATATATATATATAGGTAGGTAAGGTAGGTATATATAGGTAGGTAGGTATATATATATATATATAGGTAGGTAAGTATATATAGGTATATATATATAGGTAAGGTAGGTATATATAGGTAGGTAGGTATATATAGGTATATATATATATAGATAGGTAAGTATATATATATAGATATATAGGTAGGTAGGTATATATAGGTATATACATATAGGTATATATCTTCTTTATCCTTTCATCAGTTGATGGACACTTGGGCTCCTTCCATAAAGAGAGAAAGAGGCAAACCAAGAAACAGACCCTGAACTAGAGAGAAAAAAGTGACGCTTCCCAGAGGGGAGGCGGGGGAAGTGGGTAAAATGGGTGATGGTGATTAAGGAGGGTACATGGGATGAGCACTGAGTGTTGTATGTAAGTGACAAATCACTGAATTCTACTCCTGAAACCAACATTGCACTGTATATTAACCGACTGGAATTTAAATAAAAACTTTTTAAAATATCATCTTGGATTTTCTTCTACCGAAGCCTTCATTAATCCTCACCTTGAAGATACAGTTCAATTTCTGAATGAATTATGCCCTGAGACATGAAGGGAAGCCATCTGAGGAGAAGAAGGAAAAAAGAGAGAAGAAAAGAAGAAAGAAAATTAATTTTTTTCTCAATTTTTACAATAAGCTCAATTCGATACTAATTTTGGACACTAAAATGTAACTATAAAAAATAGCTTTTTATAAAGCCAAACGGTCCCATCTACTGGGTAGCCCCGATTGGTAAGGATGATATCATAACTGTGGCTTGAAGAAGAGAACACATAAACTGCTGAACCCGCTAAGCACCTGCCTCTCCAGGCGTATCAGTGCCCAGTCACAGCGCTCGCAAACGCACCCGGGGCTCCGGCAGGGCACGGCCCCGCCGAGCTGCGGTGAAGGCCGGGGCTGGTCTAGGACGGAGCCTGAGACCTGGGCGCGGCTCGAAAGTGTGGCCCACCCACTGGCACAGAAAAATAAGCCTCCCTCCTTTTAATACAGCGTCTACGGAGGTCTCTATCTTGGCTTTCACGTGACTTCCTTTCATATCTTTTCCTCAGTGTCTCCGAACATTAACGGTACTACTTTAAACTTGATGAAAACGTCACCACTTTGGAACACGTGCTTATGCTACGTAACAGCTCGTTCTGGCGACTTCCCTTTAAATCAATCGGCCAAACTTCTGTGTTAGAAGCTCCATGTCATAGGAAAAGCCAAGGCTAAACTCAGAAAACCGACGTTATCATTTTCTGGCTTTGGGTATTACCCTCTGAAAACTTCATTTCCCTGATAAAATTATCTGTCTCACAGAGCTGCTGCGCAGCTGAAGAGTCACGTAAACGTACTTCATGGACTATTTAGTGGTACATAAATGTTACTATTCTATCACAATCACCACGGTTAGTGTTATCTCGCATTCAAACACACTTCCATTTCTTCCATCCATCCATCCATTCGATAAATGTTTAATAAGTGCCTCCTGTGCGCCAGGCCCCCTGCTAAGTGCTGGGGACACAGGAAGAACAATAGAGTCAGGGAGCCTGAGCTGAAGGAGTTTCAGCGTGACATGCGGAAATAGACGCATAAAGGCATCAATGTACAAAGAGCTGTAGGCGGACGTACAGAAACACTTGCAGATATTGTAGGAACAGAAGAGGAGGCTGACCAAGCCCGAATGGCAAGAAGGGGGAAGTACGAAGGAATGAAGAACAAACAAATGTCAACAACGAGGTGATCCTTGATCCAAAAGGAGGAGGGTAAGGAGATGACTGACGGGCAAACCGGAGATTGGGAAGGGCATCAGAGGGAGAGAAAATGGCAGTGGCAAAGGCACACGGACAAGGTTCCACGTGGCTGAAGTACTGGAGGCTGCTGGGAAGGACATGGGGGCAAAGGGGAGTGAACCCCGTGTGAGGGTCCCCGAAGGGGAGGTCACTGGAGCTGCGAGCGTCTAGTGATTCGGAGGTGGGGCTGCGGGACTCCCTCCACCACACTGGTCTTGCAATCACCACATGCTGGTAATGGGGGGAGGGGGAGGATATAAAGGTGGACCTGTGTTGTCCTCAGCTCTCAGCACAGCCCATCTCTCCATTTCTCAAAAGCTTTGAGAGATCCATTTCCTCCTGACCACTCGCTCACAGTGTTCTTTCTTTCCCTTTTCTGAAATCCAATAAGACCTATAACTCACTTCATGCATTTGTTCAGCCCCTGATTATGCAATTTTGCTTTCTTATAGTTTACGTATCCCGTCTTGGCAGAAAGACTCTTGTCCCCACAGTTTCCTTTATATGCCAGAACAAAGGAGGTCACGTTTATGTTGAAGAAGATAGACTTTGGATTTCATACCCAGTCAGACTCCCTGGCTCCACCCTGCTTAGTGACTGATTAGCGTTCGTCGTCTCTGTAAGCCTCGATTTCCTCATTTGCAAATTATCGATAATAATAGTGTCTACAAAATGGGGATTCGATATGAGATAGACATAAATTTATCATGGTGTCTGACGTGCCTCGCACGTACACCACCCTCAACGGTCAATAAATATCTGTTCCTACTGTATCTTCTCACTGCCAAACCCAGTGCTTTGTACTTAGTTGGTGTCATAGCAAAAATATTCGGGGTGATTGCCATGCCCCTGCTTTGCAAATACGCCATGAAGAAGTAGGTTGTGAACAGCAATGTTCGTACCAGAAGTCCTGCCTCTCATCCTGGGGCAGATAGGGACATCTGACCCATGCTTAGTCAGTCGGTCTTAATATTTTCACACAAGAGATACAGAAACTGTAATCGGATGGCACTGCCGATAGAGGCTTCACGGGACCTATCCGTTAAGGCCAGGGGCGTTTTGGGAGCCCAAGCCAAAGATACGGGAGAAAAACCCTGCACACGGAGAGAAGATGCTGGTGTACAGAGAGAATAAAGATGTTCAATGAAGAAACACTGTGGAAATGCAAAGAGAGTGACAGGCTCCGATGACTTTCTAATTTATAATGTCTAGCTCGATGGCTTCCGCCAGAGTCACCTTCAAAGCTGCCCTTTCTAAAATTAACTTTCGTGAATTCCTCATCCTTGCCACCAAACCAGTGTTTATTGACTGACAACTGAAATGTTAAAAGGCATACTCTCGTCTTGTCTTTTGTGGAGTCCATGCATGGAAGGTCCCTAGTATGGCTTCCCTTTTTCTAGAAGATACTAGGCCAAAGCAAGGCGGTGGCCTGAAAGCTCCCAAGGCTTTTGAGCCCAGAAACCTACTAAAATAATCCCCTCTAGTTTGCTCCAGGTTCAGATTGTTTAACTTGAAATCAACGAGACTATTGCCTCTTCATTCTCATCAGCCACCATAATTTCTATAAATTTCTTAAAAATTGTTTTATAGGGGCCCCTATCTGCCCCAGGATGAGAGGCAGGACTTCTGGTATGAACCTTACTGCTCACGGCCTACTTCTTTATGGCCTATAAAACCATATTCTATCCCAGAAGGAGCGACAAAAGAAACGGAGAGAAGTAACCAAGACTGAGGATTGTGAACCGTGGTTTTGCATTAGGAGGTGAAAATCCCCCCGAATCCAGGGAACAGATTGAAAATGTTGGAGCAGCATGGCTTGAGACGAGCGTGACTTTAAAGAGATGGAATAAAGAGTAAGCCGGAGGAGCCCGCTTGCCCAGGGACAGCACACACGTTACGGAGCCACCCGCAGAAGCATGCTTAAGTCCCCCCAGGTCACCTGGGGCTTCCCTTTCACTGGGCTAGCTAGAAAATACAAACACAGAAACAAAAAATTTTCTCTAGTCTTTGAAAGTTAAAGTAGACCACCGTGGAATATGTATGAGCGATGTTGGCCTCGAATACGTGGGCTGGTTTTGGTGGGGAAGGGGCATAACAACGTGACATAGATTAGATTTTGTCTGAGATAGATTTTAAATACGGCAACCACTCGTTCACATTGAAAATGGCAGAGGAAATACTAAATGCTTGCAAGAAGGTTCTACGTCTCCACCCCCATCCCGAAAAATGAGCAAGACTCATCCCTGTGCCTCATTCTGTCAGTTTCCCACCGTCACTGCTTGTCACTTCCATACTGAGGAATGGCTCAAACTGACAAAAAGAGCCCAGAAATCTGCAGCAGCACAAATACATGCTCAGAATAGCAAGAAATGATTAATAGTGGCCTCTTTCAGGAAAAAAAAAAAAAGCAGTAAAGTGATTGCTCACTGTCTCATGATAATTTTTAATATTTTCTCCCTATAAAAATAATATTTTACATTTCTGTATTTTATTAAAATTTCAGTGTCCTTTCTTATCGATCATTCCCCCCATTGCGCAGAAAGGGAAAATTAAACTTAGTACATTAGCTGAATTATTTTCAAAATAAACAAACACATAAACAATTTGTACTGACACACCTGAGGATGTTATGGAGGGGACTCCCGTAAACATGAGGAGACCTCTAAAGTTTTTTCCACTGTTTTTTATTAGTCCTCCCTCCCTTCCGGCCACTCCTTTTTCTCTTCCTCCTTCTCTCAGTTCCTCCCTCCCTCCCTTCTTTCCTTCCTTTCCTTCCTTCCTTCCTTTTCTTCCTCCCTTCCCTTCCTTCCTTCCTCCTTCCTTCCTTCCTTTCTCCCTTCCCTTTCCTTCCTTCCTTTTCTTCTTCCCTCCCTCCCTTTCCTCCCTCTCTTCCCTTCCTCCCTCCCTTCCTTCCTTCCTTCCTTCCTTCCTTTATTCTTCCCTCCCTTCCCTCCCTCCCTTTCCTTCCTTCCTTCCTTTCCTTCCAGTATTGGCCAAGTCTGTGCTTGGTCCAAGAAACCATGTTGGACAATAAAAACAAATGCATGAGACCCTACCCTTAAGCAGGTTATCATCAAGTACAGACAAACACATTCATAAGCAATGACAGTGGATGGCGCTGTGTGGTAAGTACCACACACAGGCCTGAGTAAGCTCTAGAGAACTGGAAAGAGAAACACTTCTGGTTGGGCGAGAATGCTTCATGGCATGGGTAGCATTGTCTCCTGAGCCTTGAAGGACAAGGATTTCACCAAGCAGAGGAAAGAATAAAATGAGCTCAGACATGTGAGGAAGCGAGTATTCACGTCCCCGGAGGACGTCTAGGGAGGAGAGCAGAATGTACTTTATTCGGGAGAATTAGAAGAGAAGCCTAGAGAGGTTGCCGGGGAGACAGAGGGGTAAATGCATTTTCCATGTGGCACCACAAACTGACACCTTCACACATGGCTGGCCTGGGCGAAACACTTCCCTTGTCCACTATGGTTATGCCGTAGAAGCGTGCCCCTCAACCGGGCCTGCCCTGGCTCCTTTCCTGACCCTCCCCACAAATGCAGTCCCACTCTGTCTGTAACTGAGTGTAGGATTTATTCGCGAATTCTTCAAATGCAGCCCACGCTCCCTGAGCACCTACCACATTCTGTGATGTTTGTCCTAGGACATTGAAGGCCCATGCCACCTTCTAAGGGCATGGCCCTTCACATGTGATTTCCTTCAAAGAAACGCCAGAAAATCAACAGGGAACTGGCGCGGGCAGTTAAGCGAGGCGAGTGCTTTGTGAACGATAATGACGGAATGATAGACAGGAGGTCATGAACATCGCTTCTGTTTAAGAGCCTCTGGCATCGAATGCAGCCCTGCCCGTACCTGAGCCACAGAGACGAAACCACAGAGAATGCGCCCGTCTCCACCAGACAGAGAAGACAGAAAAGTCCCAGTTGTGGTTCATCAACCAGGAACGTGATAGTCTTTCAAGACTGAGATATCTTAAGATGAATAAACCATTTACTGGCATAAATATCTATACCAGTGGAATATTAGACTTTTTTTTTTAACTCCTGGGCTCACTTTAAGAATCACTCTTTGGGGCGCCTGGGTGGCTCAGTTGGTTGAGCGTCTGACTTCGGCTCAGGTCATGATCTCGTGGTCTGTGAGTTCGAGCCCCGTGTCGGGCTCTGTGCTGACAGCCCAGAGCCTGGAGCCTGCTTCACATTCTGTGTCTCCCTCTCTCTCTCTCTCTGCCCCCCCCAAATCATGCTCTGTCTCCCTCTGTCTCAAAAATAAATTAACATTTAAAAAAAATTAAAAAAAAAGAAAGAATCACTCTTTGGTACTGTATTAATGCTTCAAAATATGTATTAGGTGATAATTTTGTTTATACGTGTCTTAGTGAGACTAAGACATATTTAAATCTTTTAGATTCCATGTTCTAATTCTAAATTCTTCATTTAATGTGATTTGCCTTAGGACTTATGGTGTCTTCACTCATACATGCCCTCTGGTTCAGTTCAATAGGTATGTAACTTTAAGCTACTGTATTTCGAGATATATGGTAGAGATTGGATAGAAATATAAGACATCAGTCTGACCTTAAGAAAGTCTTGTGAGAGCTGGGAGAAGTCAGATAGACATAAATACGCAAATCCAACTGCAGACAGCGAGTGCTGAGTTGACATTATGAACTTTGGTAAAAATAGAGAGGGAAGGGACAGTTGGCCCAAACTGAAGCTGCAGGATAGACTCGCTAGTACGGGGGACACAACCTCTTGTTGATTCACCAGTAAACAGAGTGAGAGCCCAGCAGACTCCAGGCACCAGGGGAGGGCCCGAGTCGGGTGAACTCGGATGGATAGCACCAGCTGAGAGGAACGCCGAGGGCCAGCCAGGAGCGTTGGAGAACGGAGGCTACTCCCGGGTGTACAAGGCTGGTGCCCAGCTGCCAAGGGTGCATTCTCAAGGGTGTGAGGAAGGCCTTCTTACCCACTCTGCTCAAGTCCTTGCCTCGCAGGCCTACAGGGCTCACAGGTATCTTAACGAGCAACAGACCCTATGTTCAACAATCAGTAAGACGGTATTTGGGATTATGGAATGGGGGGCATGGGCCTCAAGGGGCGGTGGCACTCCACTTACAAAAAGTCCCCAGGGTTTGCTGAGAGTCGAGTCTGCCCATAGTGGAGATCGTTTAAAGTTTTCTTTTCTTCCACTTTTACACAAAGAAAATGATCTCAACCTCTCTCAAAAAAAAAAAAAAAAAGAAAAGAAAAGGAAAAAAAAAAGAAAAAAAATCATGACTAGAAATGAGGCTGGAATACTAAAAGTGTTAGTTGTGGTATCAACTCTCAGGAACGCTGTGCAGCATCTTGTCCTTACTCTTAGGATAATGTGCCTCAGGGTCACTCCACCTAGCTGACCACAGTCTGTTCTGAGAGGACGAAGCAGGTCACGCTGTTCTGCCTTGGCGAGTCATGTTAGAGAGTTTTTCAAAATATCATTTATTTGTATTTAACTTTTCAATTTTTCATCCATAAATCACCTTCTATTTAGAATTGCCCGTAGGTGGGTCTTTATTTCAAATAATCTGCTCCCACAGGCTACTGCCAGTTTCGTCTCCCAAGCCAGTAAGGAGAAATGAAGGCGGCACTGAGGGGTTCCAGGCCGAAGAACTTCGCTATTAACCGTCTGTGAATCTAGACCCTCCTAGGTCGAGCGGGTTATCAAAAATATTGGTCAGTGACATTGTGTCTGTTAAAAGGTAGATACTAACTTCTTTTCGGTGATTTCATTGTTAAAAGTCAACACGCATGTACAAGTTCGGTAACATACAGAAAAGTCTAGAAGTCTCTCATTTAATGCTAATAAATCTTGTGGTGGATCGTACGTCATGAGAGTCGCCCAAACGGTGGAGCTGGTTACATTCATGCCCCCCGAACATTCATGCCCACACGGAAGCTCGGAAGGCGACCTTATTCAGAACAGGCTCTTGGCAGATGCCATGAATTAAGATGAGGTCATCCCGGAGCAGCGTGAGCCCCCGCCGAATGGCTGAGTCCTCATGAGAAGGGAAGTGACGCAGAGACACACGCATAAAGAAGACGAACGGCCACGTGACTGCAGAGGCAGAGATCAGAGCGACACGGCACCAGCCAAGGCACACCGAAGACCACGGATGGGCCACCCTCCGGCCACCGGGAGCGCTACAAGAGGCACGGAAAGCTCGTTCCCCGGAGACTGCCCAGGGAGGCAGGGGGCATGACCCTGCGGATACCTGAATTTCAGGCCTCCAGAACGGAGAGAGAATAAACTTCTCTCGTTTTAAGCCACCAAGCTTGTGGTGATTGATTATGGCAGTCACGGGAAACTAAGACCAAGAGTAAATGGGAGCATTTACTTCAGTGCAGAGTCGGGTGAATGTTCGCCTGCTTTAAATACAAACGTCGCTGGCTCCGAGCTCAGACAGCAGAACCTTCTGTGCGAAGGGTGGAAGCTCAGGGGCGTGTACTCTTGTCTATAGGAAATGTACAAAAAGCAGAAAGATAAGATCCTCAGGTATAGAAATAAAATAAAACCATAAGGGTGTGGGTGTCGGATTGGAGAGGAGCAAAGAAAAAAGGGCAGGAGACGCGGATGCTCGCAGGAAGCATCTGTGCTGCACAAAACCAGCCTTTTCCTGGAGCCGTGCTTTCTGTTTCACGCTTTCCCGCTTCCCTTAGAAAAGGAACGAACACTCGGTGGTCTTCTCTGCGCTGATTCGGCTCTGCTGCAAACCCCGGTCCCGTGAGGCAGCATCGGAGCGTTCTGAGGTTTTCTTTCCTTTTCCCCTGTGCTGCCCGCACCCCGGAACTCATTAGCCGCCCCGAAAGCGCCCAGCACCCCACCTCGGCCGGCTCCCCGTCAGGGCCGAGAGGAGGCCAGGCCGACCCCAAAGAGGTCCGTCCAGCTCCTGCGTGCGGCGGGGTCTCCTCTCCCAGCAGGGCGCCCTCCCAGGCTCGCACCTGCCTGCCTACAATCAGCTGTCCTTGACCTCTCCCGTGCAGAGACAAGGCTCGCGTGGCACAGCAGCAACCACCGACGGCTTCCGAGTGGCCTTCTGTCAGAGACAGGGGCCCGGCTTGCCTCAGTTCTATTCCTGGAGCCACTACTGTCCTGCTTCTTTGAGAATTAAGAAAGCAGGATCTGCCTCATCTCTTTATACCCAGGGATAGGAAGGAATGATTTTTGCAACTTACTTTCCTCCTCAGGGTACTGTGTGAAGGAGCCTCGGCTGCCATCTCCTCAGGATCCGTTACTGCGTGCAGAACACCAAGTATCGGCGTTGGCTAGGTCAGAACAGTGCATATCTGATATATTACTTCTGGTCAGCGAACATATTTTGTAATTAAAATTTCTTCAGCTTCAATCCCTTGGAACTAAATTTAGCCATCGCTTATGTACAGACATGACTTAAGGTAGGGCGGGGAGTGGCGGTGGAGGCAGTGGGGGTGATGGAGGCGAGAGGCTGGGCAGCACCGACGACGTGGTATATGCATGTGGGCATGAACAGTGGATAAATCTAAATAATCCCAAGAAGAGTTCAAATTAAAAAAAAAAAATCAGGGTGCCTGGGTGACTCGGTTGGTTAAGCATCCGACTTGGACTCAGGTCATGATCTCACTGTTCGTGAGTTTGAGCTCCATGTCAGGCTCTGTGCAGACAGCTCAGAGCCTGAAGCCTGCTTCGGATTCTGTGTCTCCCTCTCTTTCTCTCTCTGCCTCTCTATTTCTCTCTCTCTCTCTCTCTCAAAAATAAACATTTAAAAAATTTTAATGAAAATAAATCAACTGTATTAATGTGACAAAATCTACCAGTACCCAAGAAGAAAATCCTAGAAGAAACACTGCCTAGCTTTTCTGATGTGAGGAATAAAACACGGCTTCCCTTCTGGCCTTATGGATGCCCGTGTGCCGTGGGTGGGAGAGGTCGGGTGGTGACGCTCAGTCCCTTTCGGCGTACTTGTCACTCAGCAAATGCGGGTTCCGTGTATATGCCAGGTTCTGAAAAAGCGCTGGGAGAAGGTGCAGTATTTCCGGTTGGGCCCATTAGGCCAGGCCTGGCAGGAGACTCTGAATGGGAATTCGGAGGAAGAATGGTAGGGCGAGGATGGGCGTTCCTGAGTGAACAGCACACTCCGCGGGACGGAGGCAAAACGGAACAGAACTTGTCCGGGCAATGATATATGGTCTGATATCACTAAGCTCTTGCAGGAGGACAGTTATAAAAATAGATTGGGGAGGGCGGAAACGGAGTCAGAGCTTTCCATGGAAAGATCACAAGGTTGTCTTCGGCTTGTTTTTTGGTAGGTAATAGAGATTACTGAAGATTTTTGAACGGGGAAATGAAGTAAACGAAACACTGCCTGAGGAACAATATCATCCTCGCATTTTTTTCCTTGAAAAATTTAGGACAAAACTATTCCAAAAAATACGAAAGCAAATTCAAAACAGGGCCAAAGAAAAATGAAAGCAGAAAAGAGAAGCTAAAGTCGGAATGATGTTTGTGAGTGTCAGAGCCAGATTAGCTAGAAAGTGCCCTCAGCAGAGTCAGATTAGCAGGGGAGTGGCGGTGGGGGGGCGGGGGGGAAGACAAGGAAAAGGAATCAAGACAGCGGAGAGACGACCGCAATCGTCTAGTAAGGACGCAGCTGGAATACACGAAGCGGTCACAGGAAAGGAGGGCGCATTACACAGGCACCGGGACAAGGAACTTAGTGACTAAAAAGGCAGAAAAGAGGGACAGCCTACCACGGTTCCCGCTGCTCCCTCTCAGTCTCCCCCCCGTCACCTCTGGCTTGCAGTTCTTAGGGGCGTGCATGTAAGATTTTTAGATGAATTGACTCGTTATTTTCTGCTCTGTTTTTTGCTTCGTAATCAAAGTTGTAACTGTTTTGACGTCTCCAGATCTGTATGCCTGACTCTAAAAGCCACCTATTGTTGGTATTTTTTTTGCCTCATTTCCTGTGGGTTATCTATTATCTATTGAAAGTAGGCTGTAGGGCCCCAACACTGAAGATGCAAAATTCCAAAACAGAACCCCCAGTTTCCTCCTCCACGTCCACAAGAGGTTGGACTTTTGTGTAGAACCCTGTTCTAGTTCAATCTCGTTCGTGGGTCTGGAGCCCACCCTCTTCCCTGTGGTGAGAACCCAGCGACAACAAGCATTGATGTCTCGCCAGCTGAAGCTCAGAGCTTCTTGAGAGAGGACTCGACAAGGATCTGGGGAGCAAGGCTCAAACCTGGGCAGCAGGGCCGAGTCAGAAATGGCCACCAAAGGACGGGGAGTCCGGGAGTGGGGTTGGGATAAGACTGACAGGTGCTTAAGGATACGAACTTGCAGCCAGCAGTAGGCAAGCCATAGAGACACACACAGCGTGATGAATACAGACAGCATTGTACGACAATTGTGTAGTGCAATAAATATTGCTACAAAGGCAATCATAGCACAATATATAAAAAAATCAAAATAACATATCGTATACTTTAAATTTACACAATGTTATAGGTCACAGGGCTCAAGGGAAAGCCCAAGTTATCTAGATTTTAACCTTTGTCTGTCACAGGTTCAATTCTGAGAGTTCTTGCTACAATTCTTGCTAAATTCCCTTATGAAATTGTTACAACACTACAATTTTAAGTAATGTAAGGAAACCAACATTTAAACAAATATTCCCAGGATGGAGGTAAAAATTTCCAGTATTAACCTTTTGATCCTTGCGTGAGCCAGAGCGCATGGAAATAATAAGAAATTACAAGATAAGGTTTCTTGACAGTGCTCAGCCACAGGGTATCTGTGCAAACAGTCAAAGAGTAAAGATGGTGTGGACTCCCGGGGAACGACACGAACCCCCGCACCCGGAACACGCATCCGCTCACACACACACACACACACACACACAGCGCGCGCATCATCCCCCCGAGGCACGCTCTCTGAGGTGCCAGGGGACCAGCACTACCTCTCACAGGTGAAGATGGACTCGGACGCAGCACCAGCTTCTCGGACCACGGCCTTCTCACAGCACCAGCACTGGCATTTGTCACTGTCACTCACAGTGCAACAGCACCTTCTCGAGTTTTCCGAGGGACACTGCTTCCACGTGAAATGTATCGATCTGGGGCAGGAGACAGAGAAAAACCTCACGGAAACAGCAGGAGTCCTGCACGGGGTGAACGCGGGCAGCAATAATGGGCCGAGGACTGCCGGAAGCCGCACGGGACTTTGAAGAGGTGATGTCACTACAGTTAGCATCGAAAGGGGAAGGAACGAAAGAAGAAGCAGCGAATTACTTTTATCTATTAAAAAAAAAAATCTCTGTGCTTTTTTCTCTCTTGCAGTTTTATTTTATCCATTTAGAATAGTCTCCAGTGTAGGTAACAGCCCCTTCTACAAAGGCTTCTGGTTTGTGGCTTTTCTCTTACTCAGATTCCTGCTCCCGTGACAAAGTTTAGCAGGTGGTCAGCCTGCAAACCATGAGCCTTAATACGCAAGACATTTTGTTTTCATGAATGCTGACATATTTTGAGACAAGTAGAAACAAATTTTCCCCTTCCTTTCTTCCCTCCCTCCTTCCTTCCTTCCCTCCTTCCTTTTCTTCCTTCCTTCCTTCCTTTTCTTCCTTCCTTCCTTCCTTTTCTACTTTCCTTCCTTCCTCCCTCCCTCCCACCTTCCCTCCTCCCTCCTCCTCTCCTTCCATGCTTCAACAACACTCTCCCATACTCTCCTCTGTAAGTAATGTATCGAACACATTCCTGGGCTTGTTGTGAAAGAGCATTCTGGAATCTTCATTCCTAAACAGAGTCACTTCGTCGAGTCAAGAACTCACTGACGTTTCTAGAGAGAGGTAGGACCTAAAGTATGTGCTATTCTGGTTGGAACCAAAAGAACTCCTTCACACATGACTTCTTCGTACATCGTTGTTGGCGAAAAAACCACCTAAAATTACCTGAGGGAAGGGTCATGAATTTAATTAAGTCTGCAGGGATCCCAGAAATGACAGTTGACTATTAGCCACCGTCACCCTACTTTGTAGTAAAAATACAAACCCAGTATTGCTTTATATTTCCTGTTACCAGTGTAAATTTCAATGTTGTGTTTGAAGTTGGATGTTAACTCTTGATTCCGTGTTATTGATGGAAATTTTTAGGCCAAACTCACGACATGACTAGTCCAGGGTATTTCTGTAAACAGAATTACGGTTGTGTGTGTTCTCAGGTGTGCCTGGACGGTCTTCTTGTGCACAAATCCCCCGTGAGCCTTACGAGGGACATTTCACTATACACATCACCTGTGGTAGCCGATGTGCCTGAGTCCCCTCCCCACCTCCCCGCCGTCTTCCAAGTCCCTTTCTGAGCTTACCTGCTGCTTTGGTAGATAACTTAGCATGCTGACCGCTTTCTTCCTCAACCCACTATGTCTCACTGCCTCTTTGCCTGTGGGCTTCCCCTTGTGGGATGGGTGTGAGGGGTGTTCTGCAGTGTTTCTCAAGACCCCTAGCAAGAAGGAGTTCTAGCTCATTAATGTCCCCATATTGACTTTTCTCCCTTTCCTCCCTCATTTTCCCCCGCTCGTTCGCTCCAACGGTCCTCACTGGGATCATCCCCCAGATTAACCCCTTGAACCCCAGCCTTTGTCTTATGGTCTGCTTTGGGGCAAATCCAAACTATAATACCTCGGGGTCCAGAAAGATTGCCTGAATCAGCTTTCTAGGTACTTCTTGTTTCTTAAAGTAACTTGAGTTCCCAGAGTAGAATTAAGTTAGGTCTATTACAGAGGCTATACCACTGTACCGTCTGTAGAGAACATGGCAACACCGGCCCCAGTCGGCGGCCCAGGATGTGAGCTGTGGCTGGTGTAAAATCACTCTGGTAATAAACTAGAAGACTGTTGTCACGCTTCTAAACTGCAAAACTCTTGAAACCATTTGGCATTCCCATTCCGTTCCATGCACTGAGGAAAATAATAGGAAAATGTGGACCCTAAAAGGAGCCAGGGAAGAAAAATACTCTCCTATCTCTGATGCCGAACTTCAAAACATACCACAAAACCCACATTTTTGCTCTTAAATATACGCTGATTGCAATTACACCTTCTGTCTGATTTTAATTTCATCCATAATGCACCACTCCCCATTCTCTCGCAAATGCTATGTACAGTGAAGAACTGAAGCTTAATCATGAAGAGGACTTGTGAAATCAGAGCACGTAGCCTCACAAGATGCTGCACACCAAGAGACCAAGTAGCAGACGACCAGGAGAGAGGCGCCTCTGCCGTCACGAAGCAGTATTTATCACAAGAGGGCAGGGTGAGACGGTCTGGGACTGATGGAGGATGCTCTGCGGGGTCACCTCACTGATCGCTCGGTGTAACGATAAGCTCATGATATCTCTTCGTTTCTGCTTTTCTCCTCAAAATTAATTCACTCAGGATGGCAAAACTTAGCCACGATTTTGTGTATTCCATATCCAAAGCAGACCCAGCGTTGCCTCCACATTCTGATGAAAGCGTCTGTGTAATCGCAGTGACAACAGAAGGCCTAGAAGACCTTTAAGATCTCCGATGTTTCAAAACAATTCACGGAACTTCAACCACAAAAAAGTTTGAGAAATAGTACTCTCTAACTGGTCTGGGGGTCTTTTTTCTTAAAAATATATATCCTAGGGTTACATAATCCCTATTTTTAGTTTTGGATCCCAAATAGTACTTTCTATATACGACAAAGGGACATTAAAAATTAACGGAGTTGGGGGCGCCTGGGTGGCTCAGTCGGTTGAGCATCCGACTTCGGCTCAGGTCATGATCTCACGGTTTGTGAGTTGAGCCCCGCGTCGGGCTCTCTGCTGACAGCTCAGAGCCTGGAGCCTGTTTTGGATTCTGTGTCTCCTTCTTCCTCTGCCCCTCTCCTGCTCATGCTCTGTCTCTCTCACTCTCTCAAAAGTAAATAAATGTAAAAACTAAATAAATAAAAATTAAAAAAAATTAATGGGGTCGATTACATATCTTATTGGCCCCTTCACAAACATCTAATATATGCTTATATATATACCAGACAAAAGGAAATAGTGAAGGGCTTAAAGTGTGAAAATAATATAGTTGGTTCCGTTCAAGATGTTTTAAAGAAAGGCGACTGTGTTATTATGTGAAATGTACTATAATGGCCCTTCTATGACCTGACCTTTTAGATTAAGGCTTTGTACTTTTTAGCCCCAACCGGGCGTGTTCATATATATTTTTCCCTGGTATTGTCTCATTTTCTTCCATTACACTATCACTAATGTTTTTTGAGAGCGCATACGCATGTGCACATACACACATACACATGTGAGTGGGGAGGGGTAGAGGGAGAGGAGAGGGAGAGAATCTTAAACAGGCTCCACACTCAGAGTGCAGCCTAACACAGGGCTCGATCCCATGCTCTTGGGATCATGACTTGAGCCAAAATCAAGAGTCGGACACTCAACCGACTGAGACACCCGGCTGCTCCAACTATTACGAATTTTTAATATCATTTTCTTTGTTCTATTATTCACGGCAAGTACAGTGTGCCCCATTTCTCTTTTGAGAACTTCTAAAACAAGGCACATTAGGAAGTTGGTCAGAAAATCTCGTGTTAAAGAGGTCCTAAAACGAAAACTTGAAGGGTGTGAAGCATCTTCGAAGTCTCAATTATTCAGGGAGCTTGCTAAAAGCACGGGAAAGTTACTTGTGTGGACTCACCTGTCCTCTCTGAAATTTTACTGGCCTGTTAGATTTGTCCAACAGTCTAAGGGCAAGTCTCCCCTTCTCCCCACAGAGACATAGGAAAACTTCAGACTCTGTTTCTGCTTGCTTCGATTGCTCAGGATGGACGTCAGCATGGTATCTCACTACTGGGAAAGCAAAGAGAAGAGAAACAAGAGGAAATCCATCACCTGGGAATTCGTACAAACAGAACCCAGATCCAAGGGTCCGACCACAGTAAAACACAGGATACAAGAATTCTTTGAATCTGGACTTTCTGTATCTATTGAGAGATTTAAATTTTTTTTCAATTACTAACTTGAATTATGAAGGGGCATTTTTATCCCATGAACAAATGCCCAGAAGATTTGTAGCTTTTTCAAAAAGAGAAATAAAAGATTTTTTTAAAGTTTGTTCTTTTATGTATAACATTTCATGCTTAGTGTTTTAGTGGCGAGGGTGACAATGTTATTATATATGATGCTTGAAGTTTAAAATAAGTTTAATTGAGGAAATATATCATAAATGAGATGACGGCATGAAGCAGCCAACTGGCCCCCGGGAGAGCCAGATAAGGCTCAGACCTGACATTATATCTTCCTTATAGCCTCAGCCCCTGTGCCTATAGTTGGACCATAAGAACCTTTTTGAGATTACATTTAATCCCAGATCCGCAAGTGATCTAGGCTATGACACAGAAAAAGTCACTTCTCAATGGGTGAAACAAGCTTCTCTTAGAAACAGAAAAAATATTCTGTAACTAAATAGTTCATAAGTAAACTCAAGCAACTATAAAACACCTCATGTATGCAATATATGCTACCGAAGATTAGTAACACACATGGAAAAATGGCGTGTCCTCTCTTATGACAGGAAGCTCACAGACGATGGCCCCATCAGCTTGCATTCAAGATAACCACGCATCTTCTACAAAATCTAGAGTCTTCTTACTCTTCATGTGTTGCATGGTCACCTGGATTTAGAAGAAACAATGACAAAACTGTGTGATTTCCAATTTGTCACAGAACTTCAAAATGCACCCCGGGGATTGCTAAAATGTACTTCGCGGTCTGGTGTTCGGTGTTGGTAGTGGTAGTAGCAGTGGTGGCCGTTGGTTATTATTTGTCAGTTAACTATGCGAAGTGATTTATTTTAATTATCTCTTTTAACCATCACCAATTAGATGGGAGAAATTCTTACAGTTTTATAGATAAGAAAATGGACGCTTGGAGATTTGAAATGGACTGTCTGATTCAAAGCTCTCCATTTCACTACAGCAGATGCTAAAGAAGCAATCTATAGGAGGAACTCCAAAAGAGATTTTGTGTGCATTTTAGTCACCGAAGCAGGCACACAGCAGAATTTTGAAAATTTCTAGGGTCTTTTAAATGTATTTCAATAGCTGTAGGCTGTGAATAGCCCTCAGCTGCTGCAGCCAAAGGGCCTCACTTCCCCGCGTGCAGTGAGTTGCCTCTGCCTCCCTGCCCAACGTACCCTCAAGAGACTCTTAATTGGCTCTTGTTTCTTTGGTGGCCATTTCACAAGAAGGCTCCCTTCTGTTCATTTTCCCCTTCACATCTCAGCCAAGGACTTCCAGAAGGTGTGTCACAGTTCCCTGCCTTTCCTCCAATCACAGTGGATGAAGCACCCCCCTCCTTTGAAGATACTAGTTCATCTTCTAAATAAGTGTCTGCCTTCTTGAACTTCCTCTGCCTCCTGGCCTTGGGAGCAGGCCCCACCCGCTCCCAGGAGGCTCATCCTCAGAGCTCATGCCATAACCCACTGGCTGCCATTTTGGTTCCCCTCAAAACCTGCGTTTCAGATGTTTCAGGGGAAAGCATTCTAAAATGGAAATGTGATAATCTGTGTAGATTGCTCCCAACTTTTTCAATCATCCCACCTACAGCATAAAATCCAAAATCCTCAGCATGATGAGCAGTTCGTAATCAGGCCTTGCTGACCTTGACAGAGACTTCTCCCTCACGTACAAAATCCAGTCACACTAACATGTTCTGCTTCCACAACCGGCCATGTTCCTTCTCACCCCAGAGTTTCCGCACACTCGTGTATCTCTACATAGAACAGCTTTCATCGGGCTCGTTACCTGCTGAATCTGCCCATCCTTCTTTACACGGCTCAGACAACCTCTTCTAAGAAGCCTTCTGTGAGGCCCTGGCCTGAGTTAAGTGACATTACCTGTGTGACGCATGACAAGCTACCCATGCGTAACTATGATTTGACACCTAGTATTTGACTGACTTGATGGAAGGGACCATGTCTTACTCATCTTGGTTCTTCCACAAGCTTTCACAAGGCAGTCCTTAAGTTGTTTTTTCAGTGAATAATTAAATAAATAACTAAGTGAAAACAGGTATTTGTCGACAAAACTCATGAAAACTAAATCGGTTTTATTTAATGCCTGATTGTGTCTTTACTGATCTAGCCATTCAAAGAACACTGGATTTGGAGATGGAAAAACTGGGACCACAGTCTAGATCTATCACCTGACACCTGTTTGATTATGAGAAATTCACATAACCACTTTAAGTTTTTTCATCCATAAAATAGCTTACATGATTGTTGTGAAGATGAGATGAGATTATATGTAAGAGATGTGCAAGACCTTTTCTGAACTGCACCAACAACTCCTATTTACATTAGCCGAATTTATATATGAATATATCAATAAAGACAATCACTATAACATATTCCACTAAATTCAGAAATGCCCCTCTCTCTGAAACATTTCATGCTTTATTTTTATAGCGATTAGGTGGAAAATGCAGGAATACTCAGAGCAACCAGTCACAAAGCTTCACGTGCTTTTTAACTCAAATCAGATACGAGGCTCGCATAAAATTATCTTTGCCATTTGTCTGAAGTTGTAGAGGTTCAATCGCCCCAGTGGTCCTGGAACTCAGAGGCTGGGTGCCTGCTCGGCGATGAGACAGGCAGGAGCGGTGGGTGAATAAAGGGAAACCCACGTCCCACAGCGGAGGCGCCGTGTTCGGAGCCATCTTGTTGCTAACATCCTCGCAAATGAGAAATGATTGTGCAATCCTTTTATTTCCCTTCCTTGATCCCCTTATCATAGTTTTTCTTTCCTGGGGACAAAAAGAGACGTTCCTTCCTAAACTACATAAAGGAACACACTCCTCAAACGAGCAAGCAAACACAATGCCGAAACAAAAAGAGCTAACTGAGGACACAGGGGAGTTTCCAGAGTAGAGACCTCAAGAAGCCTCCTCACGGTGACATTTCTTAGACTGGTGTTCATAGCACGGCACTGGCCACGGCTGGGAGCTGAACAACAGCAACGACAACAACAAAAACCTCTACCATCAAGGAGAGTGTGTAGACTATCTGTGAAGTATAGACCGAACTATTTAAGTAACACCAGACTACATTAAAGCATCGAATGGATAAACACTTTTCTCTCAGTAAACACTCATTAAAAGAAATTAAGTTCTGTGGGATTCAGGCTAATGTGAAGATTAGGATATAATAAGAATAATTTCAAATGGAACCTAGTGGATGCTTCAGATAAATGAGGGGCACAAGCAGGTGAATGGGAGTCTTCTGGAGTCTGCATTTGAAGCCTTCCCCATGAAGCATAAGGTTTTTACGAGATCATTCTATCTCAAACTACCACCAGCTCTTCCTCTACACTAAACTCTCTGTGGAACTGGCAAGAAGCCTCTGGTTTCTGAGGCTCCACTACCATCCTTCATCCTTAGAAGTATACCAACTGTTGAGAGAGTTTTAATCATTTTACTTAATTGAGTGCAATCTCACTAACTCCACTGAAAAGCCTCTGGGTGAGGGCTCTGAATGAGTTTCATTTACCTTCAAAGTAATGATGCCACAAAATAAAAAACAACAAATCTAAGTTAATTTGTTTTGTTTTGTTGGTTTTTTGAAATGTTTATTTATTTTTGAGAGAGAGAGAGAGCACAAGTGGGGGACAGGCAGCTAGAGAGGGAGACACAGATTCCAAAGTAGGCTCTCGGCTCAGAGCTGTCAGCCCAGAGCTCAACACGGGGCTTGAACCCACCAACCATAACATCACGACCTGAGCCAAAGTCAGATACTTGACTGATGGAGACACCCAGGTGCTCCTGTTTTGTTATGTTTTTTAAACAATACAGAGATATGGCAATGGTTCTCAACCAGGTAAGATTTTGCCCTCCCAGGGGACATGTGGCAGCATCTGGAGACATTTTTGGTTGTCATGATTGGGAGGGTGCTACTGTTACCTAGTGCGTAGAGGCCAGTGATGCCGTTAAACATTCTACTCATGTTGTTAAAAATGCACAGGATGGACCCCACAACAAAGAATTATCCAGCTCAAATGTCAAAGTGCTAAGTAAGGTCAAAAATCCTGAGATAGAAAGAAAAATAGTTGATAATAGATAATTCAATAATTAAACAGAATGATACAGGTAAAGAGAAATACATACATCTATAGATCTTATTTCCAGTTATATTTATTTCTGTTTTTGCCACAACTGGTTTTAACTGCTAAAATAATAAAGTAAGAAAGTATTTTTTAAATTACTGAAATATTGAAATGAGTAATAAAATGTCAATCATTAAGTATAAAGGTCAAAATTCCTAGAAGATCACAATGCATAAGTTCGGTCACATAGCAGCTAATGGCAGGACCCAGTGAAGGACATAGGCCAAGTGGGACAAATCCAAGCTTGGACCACAGACGTCAATTTATGCCCTGGCCTTGCTAGCTTACTACGTACGTATACAGCCCTGGGTAGAAGTCCCACATAACTTGTGGTCTTCCTCATTTGCAAAACTGGAGTACTTCTGTCTTGCCAGGTTGGAGACTGAATGTTTTAGAGCCAGAGTGCTTTATGTAATAAAGTGAGATAAAATTACCTTGTAGAAAAGAGAAATAGAAAGTTGTTTCCCAAAGCAGAGTTTTCTCAAGTGTGGGTTGCTATATCCAGGAATATTGAAAGACATATTCGTTCCGAATATCTGACTTGCTCAGGTGGCAGTAAGAGTCAACCACTTCTTTTCAATAACATGTGCTTAGCTATATGATATTGGGAATTGGTTATTGCCGATTCAAAAACTTCAATATCCTCAACTGAGATAATAATACTATCTACCCTGTTATGGTATATACACTAAGAGTCTGAAAGTCATGAACAATACCCTTAATGCTCAATAAATGCCTGGAGGTGGTGGAAGTAGTGGAGCTGGTAGTCGTGGAAGTGGTGGTCCAGAGGTGGAGGTGGTGGTGGAGGTGGTGGTGGTGGTGGTGGTAGTGGTGGTGGTGGTGGTGCTGGTGGTGGTGGAGGAGGTGGTGGAGGAGGAGGTGGTGGAGGAGGAGGTGGTGGTCATGGTGGAGGTGGAGGTGGTGGTGGTGAAGATGGTGGTGGAGGTGGTGGAGGTAGTGGTAGTGGTGGTGGTGGAGGTGGTGGTGGTGGAGGTGGTGGTGATGGTAGAAGTGGTGGAGGTGGTGGAGGAGGTGGTGGTGGAGGTGGTGGTGGTGATGGTGGAGGTGGAGGTGGTGGAGGTGAAGGTGGTGGTGGTGGTGGTGGTAGAGGTGAAGGTGGTGGTGGAGATGGTGGTGGTGGTGGTGGTGGAGGTGGTGGTGATGGTAGAAGTGGTGGAGGTGGAGGTGGTGGTGGTGATGGTGGAGGTGAAGGTGGTGGAGGTGAAGGTGGTGGTGGAGGAGGTGGTGGAGATGGTGGAGGTGGAGGTGGAGATGGTGGAGGAGGTGGTGGAGGAGGTAGTGGTGATGGTGGAGGTGGTGGTGGTGGTGGTGGTGGTGGTGGCACTAGGAGGAAGAGGAAAAGGATTATTACAATTATTCATAGATACAGGATATCAGAATTCTTAACATTTACTTGGGATTATTTGTGGTTCCTCCTCTCTAACATCCTCCTAGACACTGCATGATGAAAACTTCAGCTCAGTTCTCTATTATCGAACAGAGATTTCTATTCTAAATCCTGGACTCCTGCTCTGCTTGGAAGAGCTGACCAGGATTATTTGGGAAGACAGAGATGTACCTCTCCTTCACCTTTCCTTTCCTCAGCCGACCTAAGGCAGCTTCTCCTGCTTCCTCTCTTCCCGGCCCTACCCTGAATTCTCTAGCCCGTCGGTCAAGACGTCCAAACAAAAGGCAAAATCCCTAACTTCAAGGGTGAAAATCCAAAGCCCTCCTCTCGCCCCTCTCTCTCACTCATCCTATCCCTCCAGGAGAGCTCTCTAGTATTCTAGTCTCCTAGATTCCTATTCGGATAATCCCCGCATGCCTTCTCTGAGGTGGTTCCCGTTCAGATCCTCTGCAACACCACGCCAGATGCCGTAACTCCTCTCCATGGGCTTACCTCTTCCACTAACAGCATACCTACTTAGCCCTTCGGAGATGGCCCAGTAGCCTTTTCCCTACCTGTCCTTCGTGCCTATCAGGATTGAAATTAAATGCCATTCATAACCAACAAAAATTACCGCTATCTATATTTATATTCCACTTTGTTTTATGAAATACTCTTCACATATGTTATGTAACCCCAAATTTAATCTTATCTTTTCTTGGGGGAGAAATGAGACACGACCAATGACAACCCTTTCTGAGAACTCCACTTGTGGCTAGCTGTCTGCTGGACCCTGGATATAAATAAGATAAAGATGTATCAGGATGAGAGAAGTTGCGAAAAATGCTTTAAGAAATCCTATTCTGAAGTGTCATAAATCTTTGTTCTATAAAACAAAAAAAATGTGTAATACTTCTACTCATTACGTATCCAATTTATACCACTCATCTTGAAAAAATAATAAAAGGAAATAGTCACCTATATACTTTGGGGGCACTTAAAGTGTTTACTGTATCATACCAGATCTGGCCCTGGGGACGGGAGAGCAAGGACTAATGTCAGTCATTAGTATTTCCTTTTTGGAGTTGGAAATATGAAAACAGAATAAGGTCTGAAGGTGTTCCCAAAGGAGAACTCTAAGCATTCTTGCCAATCAGACTCAAACTTAAGCCTGACTCTGAGCCTCCTTATTTCTGGTACTGTTCCTTGTGATAACACCCCTATTTGTAACACGGACTGTCCGAGGAGGAGCGGCTATGGTGTTTACAACTGACTCAGGGACTAACAAGTACATGAATTCTCTCTGGTACAAATAAGCTGGCGCAACTTTTAGGATGTTTCTATAAACTGCTGGCGTCTTTTGAGGTTACACATTTGACTGGAGATTCTGTGAGAAGAAAAGCTGGTGCTTCCTGCTGTTCGCTGAACTAGAAAATCCTCAAAAACAACCATTTTTCTTACTGCGTTTTAGAACTTGCTCTTTCTCTTCTGTGGCTTTCTAGAACCCTGAAGTGGAGAACTAACTAAAAATGAAAAAGAACTGGAAATATTTATAGGATGATTTAAACTTTAAAAAAACACAAGCAAGCAAGCAAGCAATTTCTTACCTGATTTAGCTAATCTCAAGACTGCCTGCATGGAGCTTGTATCAAGTAGGTTATCATATCATATCAAGGAGTAGTAGTACAAAAATAACAACAAATGCACCAAAGCCTATGACCCACTTCAATTCAAAGGTGCAGAAGAATCAAGAAGTATCAAGAGTTACTATTCTATCTGAGCCAATTAATCCGAGTCACATATATAGCCCAGACACGTGAAGAGAGAGCAGTGGGCCAGGGGTCAGGAGAGGGCCTCTGGCCTTGACTGGGCTATTAACGCCATGAGAACTGGCCATGCGTCTGAAGCTCTCCAGGCTTTGTCTCTTCATCTGCCCTTACAGCTGACAAGGCTCAGCCATATAAGATCTGTTCCCACTCCTTAAACACCAAGCAAGGTTGTATGATTTCCCATCATTTCACACTTATAATCCACAAAGTATTTCACATGCATTATAAATATCTGTTACACAGTCATTCATTCATTCCACAAATATTTATCCCACATCTACCAGAATGTAGGTCCTATTCAAGTGGTTGGGGTTATAATATCAAATAACGCCAAGTTCCTGTTCTCCTGTTTCGCTCAGCTTCTAGTGGACAGACAGTAAACAAATAAATTTTAAAAATCAGATTAAGAGATGTGTAATAAAGAAAATAAACCAGGCTCATAGGATTGGGGGGCCCTGGAGGCTTACCCTGGACTGTGCCAAGGGCCACTCTGAGGCAGAAGAGGCGTGTGGCTTGAACTTATAATGAGCAAGGGTCGGGTGGTAGTTGAAGAGGGAGGCAACAGTCAGATTGAACGGGGGGAACATAGGGCCTGACTGATGTTTCTAAAAGCACTCTGGCTGCTCTTTGGAAACAGGGTACCAGGGGAAAAAGAGAAGAAGCTGGAAGCCTATTTTAGGAGATTTCTGCAGTGAAGAGGAAAGAAAATATGGCAGCACGGACCAAAGTGATGATAATAAGATGCAGAAAGAGAGATGAATTCAAGATACGTTTTAGCGACAGAGCAAGAGGGGATGTCTCAGGCATTGGACTTTGGAAGCTAACAAAATAAAACAATCTAGGAAAACACACAGAGCTCTGGTTTGGATAACTGGGTAGATGCTGGCATCATCTACGCACACGAGCAAGATGGAAGAAGAAGCAAGCTGGCTGGGGAATGGAAGACTCTGATTGTCTGGTCTCATGTTTTCACCTGATATTCACAGCTCGTGAGACAGTCAGGGTAACTATTTCTGAGCCCTGTTTTACAACAGGGAAAACGTAGAGAAAACACGAAAAAAAGGCTTTTTATAAATTAAACATCTCTCAGGCCTTTGGACTCCACATCTAAGATTTTTTTACCTCAATTTTAAGTAGTCAAAGTCAATTCCAGAGAAGAATAAATAGAAACCCCAAGATTCAAAACTAATGTTAGCTTTACACGATAGGATTTCCTAAAATGAATTGTTACCTTTTTTTCAACATTCAAAGTTAATTACTACATGATTACGCTCAGTTATAGCCATCCCATTTTAGGGCTGAGCTGTTACCTGCAATCAATTCAGTGACCTGGATTAATATTCTACATCAGCATTCTGGAAGCTAACTAGCACCACTGGTTCAATTGTATTAATGTGGCTGAGACAGCAAGCCAGACCTCCAGAAAGGTAACCAAAGTATGGTCAAGAAAAAAAATATACGTCCATACTCTGAATGATGTACAAATCCAGCACTACGCTGCCTGCCCCAGACTGCTCAAGCACCATGAAATGGGAGAGCCGATCCCTGCTAAAAACCTACATGTTAAGGAAAAAAAAGCATCTTTCCACCCATTTTAACTTGGGATACCAGGAATAATTTCAACAAACACTTGCTAGAAGCACTGGCTTCCCTTAAACAATAGCATCCCTTAAACATTCATCACCAGGAACTAGTGGCTCTAAACGGTGCATCTTTACAGATGGGGAAACACCCTCACGACTTTCGGATTTCCCAGCCCACAAAAGACAGCCTTTGATCATGACAGAACCAACTACTTTCTTTTTGAAAACAGTATTTCCTTTTGACTTTTAGACTGGGGCCTCATCTACTATGCTTCTGTCTATACTAAAAAGATCCAAAGGCCCAACTTTTGCTTTCGCTCTGCTACAGAGTTGCCAAGTGTGAGTACTATAAAAAAGTCAGTGTAGCAGAGAAAAAATATGCACTTATATTAAGCTTCGAAACCAAACCTTATGTTGGGATAAATGTGGGAAAAGTAAAAGGGTGAGTTCCCCAAAAAATTGTTTTCATTAGAACATACACTCATTTCCTTTTAAAGCAAATAAATTAACCAAGTGCTTAAGGAAGGACAGTATCTTTATCATATTAAATCTTCAGCATTTGTCTTAATTTTGTAAACGAATAGAAACAATTTTAGGAATGGCCTCAATAGAAACTAAAGTTCACTGGCCGAGCTCCCCCTGCTGATTTACAGCCGCAAATATTAGTTGTTTCCTAAGAAAACATTAACATAAAAACTCACGTTTCATTTCTTAGAAATCTAAAATTCCTGGATTACTTTAAGAAATTTCAACTAAGTAGTTAAAATACTCCTAAAAATAGCTAAATAGTCCTAAATTTCAACTAAGTAGTTAAAATACTCCTAAAAATAGCTAAATAGTCTAAAAATAGCTGACCGGAACAGACATACAGTGCTATTTACAATGTCTGAATTCACACATCGGAATTCAACCCTGAGTTTGTAACACCTCAGTCAGGTTACCCAACCTTTCTGCTCAGAACGTGAGAGACGGGAGAAATCAATTTAGCTCCTTCAATAAATCTTTTGGAAGACAAATGCGGTGAGGGAAGCCGTTTTCATTGAGATATGACTATTAAAAGTAAAACTCCAAGAAGAACAAAATCACAATCTGGTTTATAGTTGGGTTGATTATGGAATAAACTTTTTTTTTTAACGTTTATTTATTTTTAAGAGACATAGAGACAGAGCATGAGCAGGGGAAGGGCAGAGAGAGAGGGAGACACAGAAACTGAAGCAGGCTCCAGGCTCTGATGAGCCATCAGCACAGAGCCTGATGTGGGGCTTGAACTCACAGACCGTGAGATCATGACCTGAGCTGAAGTCGGCTGCCTGACCAATTGAACTTTTAATAATTGAGCCAATAAACTTTCTTAATCTTTTTTTTTTTTTTTTTGAGAGGCAGAGAGAGACAGAGCATGAGCCAGGGAGGGTCAGAGAGAGAGGGAGACACAGAATCTGAAGCAGGCTCCAGGCTCTGAGCTGTCAGCACAGAGTCCGATGCAGGGCTCGAACTCACGGACCGCGAGATCATGACCTGAGCCTAAGTCAGATGCTTTAACTGACTGAGCCACCCAGGCGCCCCAGAATAAACTTTTTAAAGGCCCACTGCTACATCTTAGTCCCACTGTCATGCTCAAACTTCTGGGAGACCCCCTTGCACATAGGGTGCTCTAACAGTGCTTGACGAAGTACCTTGAATATGAGTACAATTGTGTATGCCTTTATGCACCCCTGTTATTTAATTCATTTTAACATCAAAGTCCAAAAGAGAGAGAGAGACCTGTTACTCTCTTCCTTCCACTCGGACATACTGAAATACAAAAGAAAAATTACCGTGGTCCTAATCTGTCCAAAAGCATAACGTTAATTTGACTAGGACTATACTACTCCTGGTAAGGAAAAGGGGAGAGTCCTTGGAATATATAGAAGATATAAATATTACTAAATTGTTTCACTGGGCCATCCACGTAGATGAATATAAGTTTGTTGCATAGAGAGAAACTTCCAGGGCAACTGAGAAATACCGAGAAAACAGATAATAGCTGGAGTTCAATTGTCAGAGAGAAGACGGTAGTCACGCACACAGAATTCTTCGCACATGCGTGAGTAGGAATGCAAGGCATGATGAAAGATCTGTCGGTCAAGGTGTTTATCAACTGACTCGACCTCAATCACGCCAAGAAACTGTGTCTGACAAAATCTAGGCTGTCTAAAGACCATTCAAATACAAACTACTTCAGCCTTGCAAATAGACACTTTCCCTCTCATTGGGGAAAAGCCATTTCACATACACATGTGGTTATTTTTCATGACACTCCACATGCGACACGGATACCTGAAATAGGAAATCTCCAAATAAACTTCCGCTCACCATCCCTCCCTGCTGTGCCCTTGCTCATACCTCTCTACTCTTCAAGGGCTTCCTGTCCACAAAGCCTTCCTACATGTAGGGACGCATATGTATCTTTCTTATTGGAAATCTATGGCAGTTAGGGCCTTTCTACTGCCCTCTAATCACTGTATGGTTGTGACGTGATCTTGTTTCTCCACCAGATTGAAAGCAGAACCTACGGTTTATTCTAGTTTTGTATCATTGCAATGACTAAGGCCAGACCGATCGGTGAGTTTATCATTTCCTCTTAGATACGCCATCAGAATCCAATAATTCACCTAGCTGCTTCTGGGTTGAAAGCGGTTCCCTGGGGTCTCACATTCATCACGTTTCCCAGAATTCTCTGTAGGCTGGAGATCTCCAAAGAGTGGATTAGCACATTAGCTGGTCATTTTCTAAATTATATAAATTATAAGCCGCTATGTATTGTTAACTATGACTGGATTCATACAAACGTAAGCCATACATCTCAGTGTGTAATTGTTCTGTCACTGAGGATAAGATGGCCTCTGTATATTGATTCCTAGATTGTTAATTCCTTCACTTGCAGGCTAAGACTCATTAGCTCAAAAGCTGCTGGTGGCAAACTCAAATTTCCTAAGTTTAAAAATAGCCCAGGGGCCCTTGGGTGGCTCAGGTGGTTAAGCGTCTGACTTCGGCTCAGGTCATGATCTTGTAGTTCGTGGGACAGAGCCTGGAGCCTGCTTCAGGTTCTGTGTCTCCCTCTCTCTCTATCTGCCCCCCACTCATGCTCTGTCTCTCTCTCTCTCAAAAATAAACATTAAAAATTTTTTTAAATAGCCCAAGTGATTTTTTATCCCCTCCTCCACACACACAAGACAGTCCAAACAACCAAGTCTTTAGCCATTTAGACCCTGCCTGCTTTGCATACCCCACAAAACCTCGCCCAACAGGTGTCACCTATTGATAATACAGGGCCTTGAGGTTATGAGGCCCCAAGCTGCTGCTTCTCTCCTTTGGAGCTCTGTGGCAGAGACTCCCCACGGTGCTGCTGGGAAACAGAAGCCCTCTCTCCTCAGATCTTGTTCTCCTATAGGAATCCCTTTACCCCCCACCCCCCTTCCCTTCTGAGTAGCAACCCATGCCTTAGCGCCGGTCTGCACAGACTCCTGCCATGAGGGACTTTCCCCACATGTAACTTGTCAAGGCCTCACACAATAAAATGTGTGCGTCCTACCGCTGCTGCCTCCTGGTCATACCTTTCTCTTCAGTTGTCCCCCAAATGCCTCAAGTCTCTATAGCAATGCACAATATTCATTTCAAGGAATGTTAATAGATTTTACCTGGAAAATATGGTCCCATGGTGAATTGCGGTTGGCAATGCTGTAAACAGTTTTCTTTACCCCAGGGCATCTCGGAGCCTCCACTCTACTTACACGCACTGCAGATCTCCACGAGGAATGAGAAACTCAGGGTTGCACAAACTCATTTCGCCATAGAACTATTTACTGGGCACACCAGAAGTGGCCCCTGGGCTGACGTCGGTGGCATGGAAAAGTGCCCCCTCTGGGGGCCTCGCACAAATACCGAATGTCCTTATCCACTAAAAGAAACCAGGGCTGGAGAGAAGAAAGTATTAGATGCGCCTGAAATACCTTTTTGTGCCAGAAGGTCAAGAAGTACTCAGAGTATGGTCGGTGACAGGAACAGGAAACAGGAAACAGGAGCTTGAAGGGTCTTCCTCTGGATGGATGTAGAATGATTTTAGCATCAAAATAAAGGATGATACAAGAGACTCTCAAAGACTAAGAACAAACTGAGGGTGAGGGGGGTGAGGGAGGGGGGAGAGGGGGTGACAGGCATTAAAAAGGACACATGTTGGGATGAACACTGGGTGTTATATGTAAACCAATTTGAAAATAAACTATTATAAGATAAAAAAAATAAAAAATAAATAAAGGATGATAAAAAAACAGTTTAAACCCATCAAACAAAATAAGAATCCATTAAATTCATGCTAGTACAAATTAAACAGAATTTTTAAACGGGGGAGAAAGGAAAGTTCTACCTTGCGGAGGATGCCAAGTAATAAATGACAGAATCAGAAAAATCCCCATTTGGCAAGCAGTGTAGCAATAATTGATTCTGGCAAGAATCTTCAATAGATGCTAAAATTAGTGAGTGAAAATTTTATGAGAACAAAGTGTCTCCCCACAGAATACTATTAATTAATCATTAATTAATAAGTACAAAATACATAGGATTTTATGTTGAAGAACTGGGATAGACACCACTCTCATCAACTGGTCCAAGTGAGCATCACCAGGAATGGGACGAAATGGTTCGTGTACCTCTAGATGTGAGGCACTGACAGAACACACCATCCCCTCTGTGGAACTCCTGCCAAAACTGAGTAATTTGAATCTAATCATGATACACACAAATTGAAAGGCGTTTTGCAAAGTAATAGGCCTGTACTCTTCAAAGATATCAAGGTTAGGACAAACAAGGAAAGACTGAAGAATCCTTCTACACCGAAGGAGGTTGGGGAAACAGGACAACTAAACACAACTCACTATCCTGGATTGAATCCCTGTTTGGGGGAAACAGACGTTGAAAACTCAAGAGGCAATCGGGGTTATGTCTGTAACTATCTCTCAAATGATTAAAAAATATACACAGACACACACACACAGATATTGTAACAGAGAATGACAGAGCAAATGGGGTGCAGTGCTAATGCCTGGGCTCTGAGTAAAACCAGAGTTTTTATTTCGTTCTTGTAATATTTTTACACATTGAAAATTAATTTGAAATGAAAAAAAAATTTAATTAAGCCATAGGATGAGTCCCTCATTCCGCATCGCTTTGGTGATGTCATCAGTTCTGGTTGTTCAGTTCATTTGCTGATTTGACTGATTCGCTCTTCACAGAAACCCCGTGCCACCAACCCAAAGATGGGTGATGCCGCCTTTGGATCCCAGAACAGAGCACGCCCTCCTCGGAGCGCCCTTCCTGGGGCCGCCTTCCCTGCAGCCGGAGGATCACTGCTGCACCCCTCGACAGCCTTCTCATTCGGTGGCGCCAGAGACAGCACACCCGCTGCTAGTGAGGACAGGCCCACTCGGCTCGCGGGAGCTCCTTCCTGAAATGGCTGACTCTCCCTTCCCAGTCATTCACAAGTACAGATTTCGTAATTTTGCTGAACTCTGCAGGTTCCACAGAGGTTTGTATCTTCTTAAAGGGTTCCTTTCTGTGTCTCCTTTGAAACCACTGATTCCCCTGAATAGAGAAACTTCATAGCCAACATACCACTTCTTCTCATTTTCTACTGCATTTAGCATGATGGAGGGCATATTATCAGGTGCTCTGACAATACCTCTTGTCCAACTGACTGGAACATACTTCCCAGTTCCTGTACTATAAGAATACTAGTTTTCATGATATTAGCTATGTGTTAGGAAATGCTGCAATAAACATTTCAGCAAATTTAACATTTTCTCATTTACTTTCATAATACAATCAATGATACATAATAAAAATCAGATAGGATTAAGAAACATTTTATTTTTTTAACTTATTTTGAAACAGAGAGAGAGAGAGTGTGTGGTGGGGGTGGGGGTAAGAGAGGGGCACAAGAGTGGAGGCAAGAGAGAATCTCAAGCAAGCTCCCTGCTGTCAGCAAGGAACCCTACACAGGGCTCGATCTCACAAACTATGAGGCCATGACCTGAGCTAAAAACCAAGAATCCATTGCTTAAACCGACTGAGCCACCCAGGCACCCCAAGAAACATTTTTAAATGGAAAAATGATAGACTTGCTAGATTCTAACAAACTTATTAAAAATTTTAAACCTCAAAGTTGTTAAAATAATATAGCACATACTATAAATGAATCGGTGACAGACATAGTATTTAACGCTAGAAAGCAGAGATGTTATAGAAATTGAACCATGGCATCTGACTCGACAATAATTATGCTTCCACACAGAAACCTCGTGGCTTCTAAAAATTTAATTGCCATCTATTTTTTAAAACAGACTTAAGGCCCAATGAGTGCTTAAGATCTCAGTAATACGTATCAACTAGACTCAAATGGAATTTTTTTATTTAAAAAAGATCTCCATTCTTGGAGCGTAGCATACAAAAATACCTTTACTAAGTCTTCTCGGCCAAAGTACTTCACTTTATGGAGCCTCAGTTTTCTCCTCTATAAAAAAGGGATATTGACGGTACCTAAATCAAAGAGTTGCTTAGGCAGCGAAAACATGGTGTATTTGTAAGGCAGTTAGCATATGGTAAGAATGCAGCAAACACATTATTGCTGTCATTATTGCCATGATTAAATAAAAAATAAAAAATAAAGAAAAGGCAGGATCCCAAAGTACATAGAGAGCATGATTCAATTTCATTCAAGGGGCAAAATAAATATAAATGTATGAGTATGTGTGTGTGTGTGTATAATATTTACACATTTATATGTATAAGTATGTAACATATACATTTATATATAAAAACGTACGTGTGTGTATGCGGAGAGTAAGTGAGTTCAAGAGAGTGATTCATAGAAAATACTGGAAGAAAATGAACAACCTAGTGGTCATCTAATGATCAATGAGTAACAAATCTTTTTTTTTCTTATTCCTCAGATCGTCCATGAACACGGATGGCCTTTGCAAATATAACTCTAAAAATACTATTTTTAAAAACCTGATAAAAAGAGCCATATTTGTTTAGAATGTTATAAACAAAAAAAAAATGTATTCACATTATTTACAACAATTAGGAAAGTATGTTATCTTTCTCATTGTTTTAAAGGTCTGCCTCCTTCTTTTCATAATAGAGTGAATATTAAGCACGAAATAAAAACCGTTACCCTCTGTCAGCTCCACTCGGGCTGCTTGCTAGTCCCATCATGTCCTAGCCTGATCTTATATATCTTTCCAATGCTTCTTATTTCAACCTGAATGAAATGCAAAGAAGAAACAATTAGCAGAATGTTCAAATTAAACACATTATAATTTTTGTTTTCTTCTTCTTACTAAATGCATTTTTTTTTCTTCCTAATAACTGGAAAGCTCTCAGGGACCCCCTCAGAGTCTAGCGATGGAGTCTTCTCAAGAAACTACTGGGGGACTCCACAGACAGAAGATGAGGCAGAAACATCACGAGACTTGACTAAAAATATGCAGAAGGAGTCAGAAGAAAGAATAAGAGAAAGAACATACATATGCTCAGCTCTCTGATTACCACACATTTCTCACTGGAAGCCAACATCTTCGGAGCTGAGCCCAAAGATGGGCTCTTATTTTAAAAAGGAAAAAAAAAAGCAATTTTCATCAAAGCTAAATATAGCTACTTCTACACACTCAAGGAAAAGTACCAGTGAGTCTAGAACTTGCTTTTACTCTAAATATCTGCTCTTGTTTCACTTGCAAGCTAAGACCTAGTTTCCAAGGTTCAAGGGTAAGAAACAGACTTGCCCACAGTGTATGCACACTTGGTTCGTTTCTGACATGGCCCGAGAGTATTTATTAATCCAGGGAGCACTGTAGAGAACCGACTTTGGAATCATGTCGAGTTCAGCTGGTATCCTGACTATCGTAAGCTGAATAAAATATGGTACTGTATATCTCCGGATCTCCATTTCTTTATCTGTTGGACAGACACAACGTCTATTGCATATAATTTTCAATGTAACTAAACAAATGTGTATTCAACAGAATAGTGTGAGCATTGTGCAAGTCCCCAGGTATACGAAGATTAAAATGATGGCATAGTCCCTAACTTTGAGAAATTTACAGTCTAGTAAGAAAGACAGATTTATAAGCAGACATTTTCAGCATAACAACATATGTCCAAGATGCTTAACTGTGTGGATTAAAAAAGGCAATATACCACCTTGCAATTTAACAGCTTAAATAATATCCATTCCTATTATTTCTACTACAGGGGCTCATCTACTGCCACCCTGACATATGAATATAAGTAGGCACTTTCATATTATAATTGACTTATATCATTGCCTATCTGTGAACTGGACCCCAAAAGAGCTGGGACGATCAAGTGACCCAGAAGCCATCAGAATTCCTCTTTCTATACCCGGGAATACCCGTTGCCCACACTTAGAAATTCTCTCTTCTGAGGGTCCACCACCACCACTTCCCCCCGTAAACTGTAGTAGCTAGACCAGCCCTGGGGCCGTCACTCCACAGAAGGACTGTGACGGCATTGACTGGGAGGGAGGAGAAGAGGCTGCTAACCCCTCACTTTCTCATTCCCGGAGCGGGTCTCAGTGGCAGAACGCAGAAGCTAGCTCTTCCCACCAGAGGAAGAAAGAAGTCATCTGAACTGTCAGTCTAGTTTCTCTCTGAAAGTTAAGCTGGCCATTAAATAAACTTTCATTGTCCCAAGAATCTATTACCACTTAAACGTAAACCTTCTCCTTCCATAAATTCTAAGTGACAAAATAAAGGACTAACCGAACGGTTAGGACATAGCTTATGCGACTTCATAACTGTCTTCCTGTTACTTCTGGAGAATGTCCCTACCGTGCGATGACCTGGGCCCTGTGCCAGCCAGGGGGCAAGTGCTTGCCGTGTATGGTCTCTTCCAATCTGTACACAGCTCTGCGGAGAGTAAGGCTCCTTACAGAGTCAAGGAGGCGAAGTAACTTATCTAAAGATGCACAGCTGGATACACAGGGCCAAAAGTAAAACCCACACCCAAGTCTGTGTGATCAGAAAGGCCACACTGTTCTCAAAACAAAACAAAACAACAACAACAAAACTATGTGTCCACTTTGGAATTGGAAGGAAGGAAAAGAGAATAGAATAAAAGACTAATTCAGGGGCGCCTGGGTGGCTCAGTCGATTAAGCGTCTGGCTTTGGCTCAGGTCATGATCTTGCGGTTCGTGAGTGTGAGTCCCGCATCAGGCTCTGTGCTGACAGTTCAGAGCCTGGAGCCTTCTTCAGATTCTGTATCTCCCTCTCTCTCTGACCCTCCCCTGCTCATACTCTGTCTCTCTCTCCCTCAAAATAAATAAACATTAAAAAAAAAAAAGACTAATTCAGAGGTTGCAGATGATTCCAGTGAAAAAGAACAAGGAGGTCGGTGCCCACAAAATCGAGAATGAGTGGGACTCAGCTGGCCGGTCCTGATTCCAGGTGCTCGGACTACCGAGAGTCCCCATTGCTCCTTAAACGCTAGACCGCGCTTCTCAAACATCAGTGGAGACACAGAGTACCTGGGGATCTTGTGAAAATACAGTTCCTGGTTCAGTAGATCTGGTGCGGGGCCTGAGACTCTGCATGTCTCACGAGCCTCCGGGTGACGGCCATGCTGCTGGCCCGGGTGTGCAAGGCTTAGACTCCGAGGGGGCTTTCATACCCATCCCCGAGTCTCTGCCATGGGAGTGACTTGGAGCTGGGTGAGTCCCTGCTCCCACTTCCCGGTAAATAGAGGCTGGAAGAAAGCGCGCGGAGGCCACGGACCAGCTGACCGCAACACCTGCAGTTAGGAGAGCACTTCCCACCTACCAGGGGCAGAGCCTGAGCCACACGGTCCCAAACCTTTCTTCACAGCAAGCCTTTTAACTGAGTATCATTACCTCCCTCCCGCTCTTTGCGAAGAAGGAGATGGAAGATTGATGAAGATAAGCAAGCCGTTCCAGGTCACAGGACCGCGTGGTCAATATGGCTTCGAACCCGGTTTCCATGACTCCAGCGCCTCCGTGCTTAACCAATTCACTACATTCCTTAGGTGTCCGTGGAATTCTTTAAATGTATACAAATCTTCTCTTTCTCTTGTAAATTTCAAACCACTCTGAAATTTGGGGAAGAAAGCCCAATATCATTGCCTCCATTCTGTACGTAAAAATAATCCTGGCCTGGAGAAAATAATTCTGACACAGTCGAGGTCACGCTGTGCATGTATGGGAAGCTAGGAGCCTAACCCCGCTCCCCAGCTTTGCAGTCTGGTGCTGCAACGGGGCCCCTCAGCCTTGGCTGCACTTAACAATCGTCTGGGGGGCTGCTGAAAGCTTCGGTGCTCAGGCTGCTCCCTAAACAAAGTCAACCGGAATCGCTGGCGGTGGAGCCGGGCATCAGTGCTTTTTAAAGCTCCCAGGTGATTCTAGTCAAGACTGAGACTCTATACCATCCACTCTAACATTGGAATCCGGGAAAATTTTTCCAGAAACACAATCGTAGGATTTACCAGCACATAAGTACATATACCACAGGTATGTTATGAGTAATAATAGGCTTGTATGGGGTGGCCTAGGGAGCTAACCATACAAGCCTTCTGAGTTCTAAACAGTCGTCTTCCAATAACCTTTTGAAATGCCAATGTCGTATGAGGTGTGGCTGCCTGTGCATCGAGCCGGCGTGCTCTTTCGTGACCGCACGACTGCTTTTCCTCACTGAAACTTCAATGATTGTAAAAGTAGAGTGACGGACTCAGGTCTGCAGATGTAGAGACCATTTTGGCATTAGTGATTTCTAGGTACTGCGGCCTCAAACGGCCTGCGCTTCCTCGTGACCTGAGTGGGCCTCGATCATTCTCTGTTCTCTACCCAGCCTTAGGATACAAAAGGAATATTCTCCAAGGAGAACAACTGCTGTTTAACAGTGCCCACTGTGGGGGTGGGGGTGAATTAGTGAAGGGGAATGTAATCGTCCTAGTTGAAGTTGGTCCAAAGCCCTGAGGAACGACGAGAGGCAACCAGTGACACTCATAACAACGCAGCCCAGTGCTCTCTGGTACTGAGAGAGACGCTCCAACGGGCATGGGCGGAGCTTCAAAACACGGCCTCTGAAGATGCCAAGAAAATGATCTCGCATCCATAGTGCTCGGCTGACCGACATCTCAAAGTATATGCAAGTATACAAAAAAAGGGTTTTTGTTACCAGAAGAATTTCTAAATGGCTGATAATATATATTTCTAAATGTCTAAATGGCTTATAATCTGGTTATAGCTTGAGTTGAGGCCGATGGTTTATGCGGCCAGGTTCAAAGCAATGGTCTAAAACTAATTGTCTTTAAGAAAACCAATTTTCAAAAAAAGAAAGAAAAGAAACCAATTTTCTTCTACAACGTTCTTTGTTTATGTAAGATATGCAGGGGGGTGGAATGTTTCCTCTGATAATTACCATAGGCATTAGGATAACTTGTGGGGATTTCACAGACCAGAGATTTTATACAGGACACACCCACACCCACTCACCGCTCCCCACCCACACACGATCATGCCCTTCCGTATGACAGAAACAAATTTAGGATGTTCAAAAAACAATATTACTACCAATATGGTTTACCTGAAACTCATCCTCCTGTCTTGGAAGAAAAAGCTGCTCTGGGCTGTCCTTGCGAAGACTTGTTGGTCCGGTGACTCCTTCATCTCCATACACCCAGAGCGTGACATTGGCTTGAGTCCCTGTATTCCCTGTCAGCACTAACACCTTCCATCCATCTTCGGAGAGAAGAGTCTCACTGCTTTGGGAAGGTCTGATTTCTTCTATGGGGGGAAAAAGGCATCAGTGGCAGATAAGATGCAACATCGGGCTGACAGAATCCTTTGTCACCTGAAGCCCAAGGACATCAAAAACAGAGCAGGGGAGGGCAGGGCGGGGACGCACTGAACTGCTACTGACTCCGGGAAGTTGATTTGTGCTTGTCTCCTCACAGCAAGGTTCTGGTCAACTGAAACTGAACTACTGAAGTAGACTGAATTAGAACAATAAACATCTGACATACCCGGCCATCTTTCACTTGTCCTCAACACTACAGCACGGCTGTGTGCCAGAATTTGCAGTTCTGTCTCCACGGGTTTGTCATAAAGCCGCCTGCCTTGCTTATGGATTTTGAGACAGAACGACTACAAGGTAAAGTAACAAAAAAGTGGAATTAAAACATGTTTTCAGGGGCGCCTGGGTGGCTCAGTCGGTTGAGCGTCCAACTTCGGCTCAGGTCATGATCTCGCAGTCCGTGAGTTCGAGCCCTGCGTGGGGCTCTGTGCTGACGGCTCAGAGCCTGGAGCCGGCTTCGGATTCTGTGTCTCCCTCTCTCTCTCTGCCCTTCCCCCACTCATGCTTTGTCTCTCCTGCTCTCAAAAATAAATAAAAACATAAAAAAAAATTTAAAAAACCAAAAAACATGTTTCCAAATCAGATGTAAAAATGGCAAAGTGAGGTGAGAGAAAAATTTTCTGAACTATTTCTAGAAAAGAAAAACACCCTGCTAGAGAAGGCCATGAAAGGATTTAAAGGTAAAGGTAGAATTTTCACAAATGCAAATGGCTTCTGAGGTGGTAGCGCAGGTTAGTCTGTGAGGACAGGGACTTCACAGCCGCAGTGTTTCACACGGCAGCCCCTATCAGCCGGCGGGTCCCAGATGGCCACTCCGGGTTTGTAGGAGATGCTTCGGAAATGAAAGCCCTGGCTATACTCACTGTCTCTTCAGCCTGTTGCCTCCTCTAAGGAGATGCTGGGGCGTGCAGTGCTGACAGCGTTTCCCCAGCCGCTCTGCACTGTTGGCCAGAGTGCCCCCGACAACAGCGCATTCATTCTTAACCGAAATGTCCACATAGAAATACCACGGACTAGGTAATGAGATCAATTTTCTTGTGACAAGTGGTTACAAAAACAAAGTTCCTCGAAGCCACGACTTCCTTCACTCTTCCTACCTTTAATTCTGTGGTGTGAAACTATAGGCAACCCGAGGTAGCACCTAGGAGCTCATCCCCACGGCATCAACAAGGATGACAACAAACCAGCAGCCCCCATTGTCTGTAGTTTTATCTTCCCACGGTTCCAGTTACCTGTGGTCAACTAAGGTCAGGAAGCAGATGTCTGGTCACATGTCAGTAGTAGCCTAATGCTGGGTCACAGCGTCACTTCATCTCATCACCTCACATTGTCACAAGGGTGAGTACAGTACAAGAAGATACTTTGAGAGAGATGATGCTCACGTAACTTTGTTTATTAATTATACTATATTTTTATAATTATTCTGCTTTATAATTATTGCTAATATCTTATTGTACCTAATTTAGAAATGAAACTTCATCATCATAGGCATTATGTACAGAAAAACGTCACGTGTGTAGGGGTGGGTACTACCCACGGTTTCACGCATTGCTGGGGGTCCTGGAATATACTCCCTGCAGGTAAGGAGGGGCTACTCTGATTATTTCCTTCTGCAGCAAACACATCTTAAAATAAAAACTATACAAAAAAAATTGTTCATGCTAAGAAAGAACTGGCCTTCCTTTTCTCAAGTTGCCGCCTCTTTACTCTCCTGGGTAATTTCTGTCATTGTAACGGCAGGCATTTCTCCTTCAATCGTAATAATAATTAGCATTTATTAAGCTCCTACAATAAGCTAGGCTCTGTGTTGGATGCTTCGTATTCATTTCACACTCCATGAGGTAAGTCAAATTTTGATACTCATTTTAGGATGAGGAAGAGAGGCAGAGGCTTGTATGCCCCAGTCATATAAGAAGTAAATGACAGAATGTCTACCTCCAAAGCCTCTGGACTCCAAGCTGGATGGGTGTCTCTAAACACAGTTCACCAAGACACATTTTTTTTTAATTTTTTAACGTTTTTATTTATTTTTGAAAGACATAGAGACAGAGTGTGAGCAGGGGAAGAGCAGAGAGAGTGGGAGACACAGAATCTGAGGCTCCAGGCTCTGAGCCATCAGCACAGAGCCTGACGCAGGGCTCAAACTCACAACTGTGAGATCATGACCTGAGCTGAAGCCGGCCGCTTAACCAACTGAGCCACCCAGGTGCCCCAGGACACATTTTATTCTGTGCTAAGTACGGTCCTAAAAACTTAATGTTATGTCAACCTGACTCATACCTCACACTAGTTCTAGGAGGTACTGTCCCTATTAAACCAGTGGACAAACTGGGACTCAGAGGTTAAGTATTTGGCCCGGATTTATACAGGCAGTAGCAAAAAGAAACCGGCAAACTCGGGTTGAATCCCATGCCAAGCGGATGTAATATCAAAGGTAGCTGACCCGGAAATGAGCACAAAACTCGGTCCAACAAAATGCTATATACGATCTAATTTTCAAAATCTAAATATTGTATGTAAACACCTACCTGCCTGGCCCGCTGCTTCTGGTGAAGCATGATCAGGAACCTCACAAACACACTGGGATTTTTTCAGACCCTAGACAAGACGGGCAATCAGATCTCTACTGCTGAAAACCCCATAGCACCTCTGTGAGCGCCAGAGAATAATCAGGGATCTAGGTGAGCAGGATAAACTATTTAGGATGCTAATCCTTTACTCAGTATTTTATGAATATCTGAGTCATCTAAAAGGGTCATTTGTACTCAATTCAAGAAAATTTTATTTAGTTCCTCTTGTTTGCTGGGCACTGTGTTAGATTCATCGCTCTCTAAAAATTAAGGGCACAGATTAAGAGTTTGAAAGATAAATGAAATGTATGACAGTCTCACCTCAAAGATACACACAACCCGGTAGGGAAGATGGACATATCAATATTTGGATTTCAACACATTCACGGACAACAAAAGAAGTACTACAGAGTTTAGATATTGCAGAATAAGGAGTGATTAACCGTGGAGGGATGGAGAGTAAAAGCTTCGTGGAGAAAGATACAAGGGTGAATCAAAATTTTGTAGAAAGAGAAAGGGAAGGGCATTCCAAATAGAGGGGACAACACGCTCAATATGTACGAAGGCTCGAAATAGCAGACATAAGGAAGCACATGGTGAAAAGTGGCTAAACACGACACTGGAAGAGATATTATGGGAGAAAAGGAGAGACAGTGAGATCATGAAATGCACTGGGCACCTTGGAATGGGCTTGGCACACCCTTGTGCAGGCAACCGGGAGCCAGTCAAGATTCTGAAGTGTGGTGGTAATATGATCTGAGTGTTAGAAAGACCAACATGGGGGCATCTGGGTGGCTCAGTTGGTTAAGCGTCTGACTCTGACTTTGCCTCAGGTCATGATCTCATGGTTCATGAGCTTGAGCCCCACATTGGGCTCTGGGCTCAAAGTGTGGAACCTGCTTGGGATTCTCTACCTCACTCTCTCTCTCTGCCCTCCCACACACGCACTCTCTGTCTCTCTCAATTTCTCTCTAAAAATAAACATTTTTTTAAAAAAAGAAAGACTGGTGTGAAACAGGGTGAGGTATATGTAGCAGGGAGAACTGAGGCAGGAAGGCCAGTGAACAGTGAACACTGAATAGTGAATGAACAAAGCCTGGAACAGAGTTTTCGTTTTTTGGGTGTTCATATGCAAGTGCATACACATTCATGTGTGTGTATGTGCGCATATGTGTAGTTTGCTTTAATCTGAAAAAAATTAATGTTCTTTAAAACCTCTTCTTCATTCGCTAACATTTTCACAAACATAATAACACATTTGCATAAACGGAGCACATCACAGGCATGCATTTATGTTATAAAAGTTGATGTCTTAATATGATATAATCTATGATATAGAATAATGTATCAAAGTTGGTGCTATCAATTAAATATGAATTCCATCTAATGCCCAGATCTTTTGGAAAGAAACCAAAGTCCATTAGTCTCAGACCATAAATGTATCCATTCGAGAACCATAAAAGCATTTGCTATTGTTGACTAGAGGTTTAAAATACTCTAAGCTGGGAGACTATCTGATGGAGGCTCTGGATGAAGTGACAGACTCTTCCAGGGTCTCCTGAATAAAATCTACAGGGCCTAAAATGCATTCAAATGACTAAAAATGTACTTCATACGGGTGACAGAACACTTTAATTAAGCACCACCAAAGGAAAACAACAACAACAACAAAAAAAAAACCTAAGCTACCATTGCTGGTCTCCCAAAACTCTAGAGAAAAGAAAAAATAACAGAAATAAAATAATAAATTACCTGATTCTAATAGTTCATGGATTGATCAAAGTTCAGGTCCACTTGGAGCACCTGGGTGGCTCAGTCAGTTGAGCATCCGACTTCAGCTCAGGTCATGATCTCACAGTTCGTGAGTTCAAGCCCTGCGTTGGGCCCTGTGCTGACAGCTCAGAGCCTGGTGCCTGCTTCAGATTCCGTGTCTCCCTTTCTCTCTGCCCCTTCTGCATTCACACTCTGTCTCTCTCAAAAATAAACATTAAAAAAAATTTTTTTAAAGTTAAGGTTCACTAAAAGCATGAATCGCCATCAGAGTTTGGGCATAAAAAGGCAAATTGTGTAAATTTTTGTGTACTTTTTCAAGACAGTGTTTGAAAAAAAGCTGATTTATATAAAATGTAGGGGTGCCTGGATGGCCCAGTCCTTTAAGCGTCCAACTCTTGATTTAGGCTCAGGTCATGATCTCACAGTTCATGGGATCGAGCCCCACCTCAGGCTCTACACTGACAGTGGGGAGCCTGCTTGGGATTCTCTCTCTCCCTCTATCTCTGCCTCTCCCCCACATGTGTGCACGCACTCCCTCCCTCTCTCTCAAAATAAATACAAAAACATTGAAAAAATAGCTATTTATATACTAAAATGTAAAGCAGAAATTGAAAACAAATGTCCATTAATATTTGATACACAGTATCAGAAAAAATAGCTGTTTAACTGCAAAATCATCTGGAAAACAATAAGCTAAAGCAGTCTCTCCACAAGTATCTTACAATATGAAAATATCTATTTCTACAAAATTAACAAGGATAGTCTTGTTTTATTCACAAATTTATCAGTTTCTTGACTTAAGGGATTTATATACAGCACAGAAAGCATAAGTTAATAGGGATAGCTAACAGAAAACAATAAAGATCAAATAATCAAAACTATCTCAACATGACAGAATGTTGGACTGATATCAAAAAAATATAAACTAACTGGTATCAAGGTAAAAGGCCCACATTTTGGTTCAAAAAATCAGTTATATATTTTTCAGTGAAAGGAGCTGAATACAATATCCTAATGGTCTTAATGTATACCAAGAGTTCAATAACAATGCCTACAACATGTGTTCCAAGTCAAGTTCATATTAGCAGATGTACGAGGGCCACATTAAAGGAAAACCATTCCGATTATATGAAAAAACAGGCTCCTACATGGAGAAACACGCTTTAAAGGAAATATTCACAAAAGTAAAGAATTAAAAAACATATATGAGGAGGAACCATTAAAAACATATATTTCAAATACAAGAGAATATACTAAAAATAAAACTAATCATCCACTTTTTAGTGTGTATATACATATATACACTATAAACATATATACATATAAATGTATACATATGTAAAGGATATACTAAGAAGAAATGAGAATATACTAAGTAAAAACATCAAGGTTTATTTAATAGGACAGGATGTTGATTTTTTTATACGCCAAAAGAATTTATAAGGAGTAGGTTTCCTGTTCAACATAGAGAGGTGCTTTCAACTGGTTAGGATTGCTTAAAACTGTATGGCTTATTTCTGCATTCATGTGAACTTCTATGTTATTTCTGCCAGGTCAAAAGTACTTTCAAATCCTCATTCTTTTTGTTTGTTTTTTTTATTTATTTTTTTAAATCTTTATTTTTGAGATAGAGAGACAGAGTGCAAGCAGGGGAGGGGCAGAGAGAGAGGGAGACACAGGATCTGAAGAAGGCTCCCAGCTCTGAGCTGTCAGCACAGCGCCCAACGTGGGGCTTGAATTCACAAACTAGGAGATCATGACCTGAGCCGAAAGCCAGACACTTAACCAACTGAGCCACCCAGGTGCCCCCTTCAAATCCTCATTCTGTGATAAATGAAAACTTACACTACCTCTACACTGTAACTTACTACAATAGCGTGAGCACAAAGAATAAGCTTACACTTCAGTCTGGATGTTGAGTGCTACTTTTTTTAATATTAAAAAAAAGATCACCACAGGAAGAACAGTTAATATAAGCTATTATCTCGTCTATTTATAAGATTATTCTAAAGAAACAACACAAAAAACAAATGAGTATCTATTGCAAGTTATACTTGAAAACCCTTGAAAAGAAATGCCCAGTGGTAAGGGAGTAGATAAATATGGTATGGAATATCTATACAATGATTATTTGAAACAATTAAATTATTTTACAAAAGTATTTAATATCATAAAAATACTCATAATGCTTACTGTATTTTATTAGCTGAAAAGCAGATTATAAAACTTATACCCAACATAACCTATGTATGTGTGTATGCATTTAGGACAGTATAATTTTAACTTCTTCCTTTATGTTTTATGTGTTTTACATTTTTTTCAGAATAAACTTAATTTACTGTAACTGCTTTTAAGGAAAACTTAAACTTGGTAACAGATTTCCCATTTTCTTTGCCCAAATAATACTCGTTTGTTTTTTAAAGTGTTGGCATCTAAAGAGGTTTAAAGAGAGTATATATGCAGGGCACCTGGGTGGCTCAGTCAGTTAAGCTTCCAACCTTGGCTCGGGTCATGATCTCTCTGCTTGTGACTTCGAGCCCCGCATCGGGCTCTGTGCTGACAGCTCAGAGCCTGGAGCCTGCCTTGGATTCTGTGTCTCCCTCTCTCTCTGCCCTTCTCCCACTCAGGCAAGGTCTCTTTCTTTCTCTCTCTCTCAAAAATAAATAAACATGAAAAATATTTTTAAAATTTTAAAACAAGAAGGTATATGTTATGGCTGAGACTTTGGCACAGATGAGGCCTTGCCCAGTAACAGCAGTGAAAACACCACCACCAGCCGATTAAGGACTGCTATCGCTTCCATACTGCAATGCTCAAATTCTCATGGACAGAATGGGTACCCCTCATTTTGGAGGTAAGACTTCAACCACATTTATCTTCCTGGGTCTCAGTTTACATTGAAGATTGCTAAGGACAATTTCAGTTCAGAACATCAAATTGTAAGGCTTCTCTTTTTGGTTCAAATGTTTTTAGATGCAATGTTTCCAAACTTCTGCGGAAGCAATTTATATTCCCAAATATTTTAATAACTATTAAAATATGGATTTCCAAAGTACTTATGGAAGAAACGATATGGTGCTTAGATCTGCTATAATCCAGTGGGGGCAGTGTGGGGTGTAGTGTGAAGGACCATAACTGAAACAAAACTAGTCATATGTCGGTACCGTTGAACCTGGGCAGCAGGTACAGGGAAATTCATCATTTCATTCTATTTTTGTGTATATTTGAAATTTACTATAAGTTTTAAATTTCTTTTTAAAAACAGTAAAATTCCTTCCTCAAACCACCCCCATTCCCTAATAAAACTAATATTAAAATTCAACCTAACCCTAAAGGAAAATCTTGCAAATTTAATGGCCTTACAACCTCTATTTACTACTACAAAAGTACTATCTATTGAATACGTAGTTTTAGAAGTTCCAAATCTTTGTCTCTCTTTGATGAAGATGAGAAAAACATCCATCTTTCTTTTTAATAAGCAAGCATTTTGAATACGGAGGACAGATTTATTTTATCTATAATACCTAATCCTCCAAACTATTTAAAACTTGCCCTATCCTGGAAGAGGCTCCTATACTTCAGGAGCGATAGTTGTTTTTGATATCTTTAAAATATGAAATAACTTTGCTAAATTATTTTTGAACTAACATATACTTTAATATGAATGGCTAATGTAACCCAAATGTGTCTAGCATGACAGCTAAATTGCAAAACCAAACAAGAAGGTATTTCTGGCAAGAAACAACTTTTAACTACTGCAGATGTTTGAGAGGTTGGAAGAAGACAACTAAAGAGAGTCATGATTTAATTACTCAGTAATGAATGGGAATCTTCTAGGCAATATTCATATGTGAAGATATTTTTTCCTATTTAAAGTCATAGATGTATAAAAGCTATTTCTCCTACAATCAGAGAAGGCAACATTTAAACAAATCATGGGAGTTTTCTAAACAGCATTTGCATTAGAAGAGCTTTATCATCCGAATTTCCAGGATTTCATGTCCAAGTCCAAAGTCTGTGCTATGTCAATGATTTAAAAACCTCATTAACAAATTAAGTTCGGTCTCCCTTTTCTCAGTGTTTGGCCCACTCTCCATTTCTCCTATATTACCATTAACTACAACAAAGGACTTACACCTACTTAACCCATCCCCCCACCTCCATTTTGGTAACCATCAGTTTATTCTCTACAGTTAACAGTCTTTTTCTTGTTTTGCCTCTCTTCTCCTTTACTCATTTGTTTTGTTTCTAAAATTCCACATATGAGTGAAGTCATATGGTATCTGTCTTTCTCTGACTGACTTCTTTTGCTTAGCACAATAGTTTCTAGCTCCATCCATGTTGTTGCAAATGGCAAGATTTCATTCTTTTTGATGACTGAGTAACATCGTAATATTCTATTGTATGTATGTGTGTATACACACACATACACACACACATACACCATACCTTTCTTACCCATTCATCAGCTGACAGACACTATGGCTGTTTCCATAATTTGGTTATTGTAGATAATCTAAACATTGGGGTGCATGTATCCTTTGAATTAGTATTTTTGTATTCTTTGGATAGATACCATAGTGCAACTGCTGTACCATAGGGTAGTTCTATTTTTAACTTTTTGGAACTTCCATACTCTTTTCCAGAGTGGCCACACCAGTTTGCATTCCCACCAATAGTGCAAGAGAGTTCCCCTTTCTCCTTGCCAATACCTGCTTCTTGTGTTGTTGATTTTAGCCATTCTGACAGACGTAAGATAATATCTCATTGTAGTTTTGATTTGCATTTCTCTGATGATGAGTTATGTTGAGCATCTTTTCATGTGTGTGTTGGCCATCTGTAGTCTTCTTTGGAAAAATGTCTATTCATGCGTTCTGCCAATTTTTTCATTGTATAATTCATTTTTGGGGTGAATTTTAGAAATTATTTATAAATTTGGATACTCATCCTTTATCAGAGGAGTGCACTTGTGATGAGTACCAAGTGGTGTGTGGACATGTTCAATCGATATACTGTACACCTGAAACTAATATTATAGTGTGTGTTAACTAACTGGAATTTAAATAAAAACTTCAAACAAACAAAAAAGACTTACAAGTCTTTTTATAATAAATTAATAACTTAAATTTTATTTTGTGTCTAGCATGCCCTGAATGTTTCCCATGTCTCATGTGTCAGTTTGTAACTATATATTTTTGTGTGATTGTTTATCTGGCTCAATAGAGTGTAAACTTGAAGAAGTCAGAGACTGAGTCTGTTTTGTCTATCACTGTATTTCCTTACATCTGACATTTGGTAAGCACACAATTCCTACTTGATAATTCATTAAATGAAAGAAACAGTTGAAAAAGTTTATATTTATCATGAGGCCTAATTTCATCATTTTTGAAAATTATTCTTTCTAGCTTCATTCTAAAACTTACCCCTTCCAAACCTTAAAATTTAACAATGATATCAGATAAGGGGTTAACATCCAAAATGTATAAAGAACTGATACAAGTCAACAACGAAAAATGATCAAGAATAAATAGACATTTTTCCAAAAAATATTCAAATGGCTAACAAGTATGTGAAAAGATGCTCAATATCGCTAATCACCAGGGAAATTCAAATCAAGACCAATGAGACATCACCTCATATGAGTAAGAGTGGCTATCATCAAGAAGACAAGACAGGAAGTGTTGATGAAGATATGGAGAAAAGGGAGCCCTTGTGCACCGCCGGTGTTTAAATTGGTAGCACCACAACGGCAAACAGCATGGAGACTCATCAAAGAATTAAAAACAGAACTACCACATGATCCAGGAACTCCAGTCTGAGTATGTATCCAAAGGAAATGAAAACAGGATATCGAAGAGATATATGCACTTCCATGTTTATTGTCTTATTATTCACAGTACCCAAGATACGGAAACAATCTAAATGCCCATCAACATTTCAATGGATAAGAAGATGTGAAAACCATGAGAAAGAAGGAAATTCTTCCATTTGCAACAACATGGATGGACCTTGAGAAAATTATGCTAAGTGACATAAGTCAGACGAAGACAAATACTTTATGAGATCATTTATATGCAGAAACTAAGAAAAGCTAAACTTATAAAAACAGAAAGTAAAATGGTGGTTACCAGATGTTGAAGGATAAAAATTTGCAACTAGTATGTAAATAAGCCCGAAAGATCTAACGTATAGTGATTATAGGTAACAATATTGTATTATAAACACTAAACTTACTAAAAGACTAGGTCTCAACCATTCCCATTACAAAAAAGAAACATAATTACGTGATGTGGCAGAGGTGCACTGTTGCACGGTGCATATATTACATATATATTGCATAGTGCAATATATAAAAATATTAAATCAACATATGGTACACCTTAAATTTAAAAACATTTAACAATGGTAACATTTTTAAGATGCTTTTTACCAGAACAGACAAATATTCATAAGATACATCGAAGCTTTCCTCTACAGTAATTCGTTACTCATAAAAAAAAAGTAGCTATTTCTAGGGATTTCAGCTAGTATATTTTCAACCAAGTCAAATTTTACTTGAGGTGGCCATCCCGGATTTAGGTGCCATTACTTCCTGACACAAGACTGAGTTTTCCTTCTGTGAAAAATTTTAACTAAGCGCATGTTTCTCGTGCAGCGTGAGATTTGTCACACTGCTCCATGGATTCATGACATGACACGGAAATACAAAACTGGGCCTGTTCCAATGCAGCAAGAAGCAAAAGGCTAATTTCTCTTCCCTCTGGTTCATGTGATAGTATCATAAGGTTGTCGGCAAGAGACATCTATTTTCTGTTACTATCTGAAAGAAAAGAGAGCACACCCAATTACTAATTTTCAAAAAGCATTTTTTAAAAGGTAACATTATAATTTATCTGACTCTCAAGATGGGATTTAAAAAAGGGGGGGGGCAGAGACAGCAGTCCAGTATTTCATTTTACCCAAAGATTACTAGCTTCTGATGCATAGAATTTGTCAGATATCATTCATTATACTTCCCAGTCAGAGAGAAAGTAACACATTTAAGAGCAAGAAAATGATGAAACAGAGACAGAAACTAAAAATTCAAAACTCTGAGGCCTCTGGTACTTTATTCATGCCTCAGTTTCTATATCAGAGAAACAGAAGAGATTAGTTTTGTTGTTACTTAGACTTTGGTGAGCATTTGTTGTTATTCATAAAGTATATTCATAAAATATTTGGTCTGTGAGAGTCCTACGTGATGTCATAATTTAATAATTTCTTCTTACCAAGTCATTGTTCTAGATAAACCTTAAATTCAAGATAAAGAAATAAACATGTTTTCATATATATGTATTCTTTGCAATATAAAACCAAAGCATAAAAAACACCAAGATAACAGCTTAAAAGTTCATGTTCAATAATGTAACCTATATTTTAAAAATAATTTGATGTTCTTCCTGGGGTGGCTACAAAGAAGCAGTGCAGGCAAACAAACCAAAAGAAGGGCGGAAAAAGCTGTTGCTTACTTGCAGTTGAAGAAAGTAAGGAACACTTGGCCTCAGAATCTGGTGGTGTTTCTTGCTGATTTTTTGACTCATGGATCTTTTCCTCCTCTTGGCTGGGTGTTGCTGACATACCCATTGGGTTTTCTCTGCCAACTGAAATTAAGATTTTAAAAGATGTCATCCTCTCAAAATCACTTGTTTTTTTCTCAGAAAACTCACCATATGTTCAGCTATGCAAGTTTAAGTTTTGCTATTGTCTCCATTTCAATGCCTAGTCAAATCTTTTCACTCTGCATTACAGAGTTACCAGAAAATGACTTTTTATTCTTAGCAGCAGGCTGTGCATGAATGGTATTCCTACAAAATGTATTCACTGCTTTGTAAATCCAAGCAATAATTTAACACCACAGTATGAATCAAATAACTTATTCAAGATGTTTTTCTTATAGATTCTAAACACAAACTCTTTGATAATTTGGTACTTTGCCTTCCTCGGAAGGGGAAATTGACTAAAACATCACTCAAATAATACTTCATGTTACCTTACTAAAATATGAAAATTAAAGAAATATATCAGAGAAATATATGTATGTAAATATATGTACGTGTATATATGTGTGTGTGTATGCATATATACATATATATAGATATATAGGCACACACACATACAAATGAAGAAAACACTAGCTATTTTTCTGCCTTTTATTTAGAAGCAAGTGTTCTAGTGTTTTGTTCAGGAATAGATCTCTCCAGCCTTCCTGAATAATAACTCCAATTTTATAGCATATGTTCATAAGTGCTATTTGTCTTTAGGATTTCAAAGTTTGAGTTGTTTGTGTTTCATTCTTAGGCATCAGCCATAGTTAGAGACCTTATCGGCAACAAAAAATTATATAGATGTCTGATTCTACACATTAATAAATAATAGCAGCTACTTCTTAATACCACAATTGCAGCCAACAATTTAAGATGACCCATAAAATATATGTTAGCATGAGAAGGCATAATACTCTCATAAGTATGGTTAACAGAAAACAGCAACACTCAATCATACAGAGTCATGGCCCTGACTATGTAACACCGGCATCTGAGGAAAGGCCCATGATCAGATGGTCATATATATCCTTGTCATTATTTGAGATCATACGATATAATTTCAGACAATAATAATAATAAAAAAGATAATAATCTTTTAAACACCAAACTCTGTAACACGTAAGTTTTTCCACATGGTTTATTCACAATGCAATGCTTAGACACTGGAGATTGATGCTAATAAAGGAACTTTAAAATATTAAAAAGATCAGAAATAACTAGAAATATATCCACGGAGGGTAAATGTACACTTAAAGAAGAAAAAATTAAAAAGATTCCTAAATCTAATTTAGCATCCATTTTCTTATGGTCCATTAAGAGACCCATAATTAAGGGACTACGGTATTTACAAATCATATACAAATCCAGGATTTACAAAGAGAAAATAAACTCTCTCCCAGTCACTGCCATAAGCATAAGAATAAATCAATGCAGAACACACAGCTTTGACATTGATGAGGTTACAGCCCGAAGGGAGAACACATGAGCAATGACCTCTGCTCTACGCTGATGAGCGCTGGGATGTACGACACACGCACAGGCGCCTCGCACGGAAAGGGCTGCACAACGGTGAGCCGAGACAGACTCCAAAGAGGGAATGAGCATTTCTTATCCTTCTATTCTCCCACGCTGGCTTTTTGAGATTCTACCTCATCCTCAAAATGGATGTCAATAGTTTTATAGACACACTAGTTGTCTTAATAGTAGGAAATGTAGAAGCTGGAAGACGTTTTCTGGAAAGGGCATCTAGGACGTTCCTGTCCTTCTGTACAGAACACTGCCCACCGTGCCTCTGGGCCACGTGGGTCACAGCTGGAGGTCCACGGTGCAGGTGCCAAACAGCCATCCAGAGGATTCACAGCCTACTCTGAACTGCAGTAACTCTTACTGGCGTCCTCTCTTTGTCTCACATTCGCAATTTAAAAAGAGATGTGAAAATTTATCAAACACAACATAAAATAAAACCTGTGATGAAGGTGAAAGAAGCAGGATTGTCTAGCTGGAAATCGTTATCGGAAGGTATGTATTATTGGTAGCTGGGATTGAATGATTAATTTGTTTGTTAGCATCTCAGTATATCCAAGTTTGGTAGCATCACGATCAACCAGACAGAAAGGCTCTCACTACAAAAAGTGAACTAGTAAAAAAAATCGTTCTCTATTGAATACCAGCTGTTTTAAAAAGGCAAAATAGGGGCGCCTGGGTGGCTCAGTTGGTTAAGTGTCCGACTTCAGCTCAGGTCATGATCTCGAGATTCATGAGTTTGAGCCCCATGTCAGGCTCCGTGCTGACAGCTCAGAGCCTGGAGCTGCTTCGGATTCTGTGTTTCCCTCTCTTTCTGCCCCTCCCCCACTCACGCTCTGTCTCTCTGTCTTTCTCTCTCTCTCAAAAATAAATAAATCTTAAAATTTTTTTGGATAAATAAAATAAAAAAGGCAAAATAAGTTAAAACACAACAGCACTGCATCATGCTGCTATGGTATACATATTTAAATCCATAAAATCTATTTTATTATTTGAAATATATTTTTGCCATATTCTTCTACATAAGATCATGGTGTTCATATTCAGAATCTGATAATCAGGTAAATGACAGTATTTCATTTGTATTTTGAAACTTGAATGATCTTAGCAGACTAATAAGAAGTGAAAATGAATTTTCCAAACATACTCTAATAAAAACTTCCATAAGACTTGAACCTGAAAGAAATTCCTCATACTATAATAAAAATTTAACATCTGAACCATATCTTAAGTCCTGCATATTTTTCAAGTTACTGATACCCAAGCCTCATGGTTTGAATACACAAGGTGGCTAATACCATTAAATTGGACTGGAATTTGAGTAAGAGGAGGCAAACTTTAGGCATAATTTAAGCCTCAGTTATGATACTTACAAAACTGGAACATATCCAGCTCGCTGTTACCTAAATGTTCTAAAAAAGAAACCGTGTATTAAAGTTAATGGAGGGATGCCAGGGTGGCTCAGGTGGCTCAGTCAGTTGAGCAACTGAGTCTTAATTTCAGCACAGGTCATGACCCCAGGGTTGTGGGATCAAGCTCTGTATTAGGCTCCACGCTGAGCATGGAACCTGCTTAGGATTCTCTCTCTTTCTAACTTTGCCCCTCTCTCCCACTAGCATGCTCTAAAATATACATGCATACATCCATACATACATACAGTAAGTTAGTTAGCAGAAGGTCAATAGTTATATTGATCCAACATTCTTTAAGGAATTCCAAGATCATTGTGTTGTTATTATATGGAATTATCAGGGTGGGTTTATTATCTGGAACAATGAGAATGAACACACTTCCAAATAATCCATTGAGAACCTCTCCATGGGCTCAGTATAATAACTGACTATGTAAGCACATGAAATCAAATCTCTTCACACTTTCTCCTACATACAGAGTTCATAGTACTGTGAATGTAAATCATGATCAAGAGAATAAAGATGTTTTCCTGAACAACTCAACTATTTCAGCTAAATGACAGTAGGAACAATGAGTTTTTATTATAAATTCTCAAGACACTATTAATTAAACCAAATCCAAACCAAATTATAGACAAAGAAACCAAGTTACAGAAAAATTATGTGATTTGTCCTAAGTGATTAAAAAAGGGACTGAGAAGATAACTCCCCAAGAATCCATCAACTCTATTTAAGTTATAAAAGATATACCATGATGAATCAGATCAGAAACTAATGAAACTGAAAACAGAAAATCAATAGACAAAATCAATGTACCAAACTCTGATTCTTTGAAATGATCAATAAAGTTAATAAGTCTCATGTCGGACTAAGAAAAAACAAAAAGGATGAAAGGACACAAATTAGTAACATTAAAAATGAAACAGAGGGCATCACTACAGATCCTATGGACATTAAAAGGTTATAAAGGAATACTATCAACAATTCTATGATCTCAAATTTCATAACCTAGATGAAATGGACTAATTTCTGGAAACCTGACAATTTGCCTAAACTCACACAAGAAGAAATAGACAAAATAGATGGTCTTAAATCTATTAAAGAGACTGAATCAATATTTAATAATCTTCTAAAACAGAAAGCATCTGGCGCAAACAAGTTCACTGGTGAATTTTACACCAGAAATTTAAGGGAGAAATTATACCAATTCTCTACAATCTCTTACAGTGGATAGAAAAGGAGGGAATATTTCCTAACTCATTCTATGTGGTCAGGATTGCCTTAACACCAAAAACCAGACAAAGACATCGCAAGAAAAAAATTACAGACCAATCCTTCTGATGAACATAGATGCAAAAATCCTCAACAAAATATTAGCAAATTGAATCCAACAATTTATAAAAAGATTACTATAACAAGATCAAGTTTATCCCAGGTGTCCAAGGCTGGTTCAACATTCAAAAATCAATTAATGTAAGGATTTTTAGGTCATTGAAAATATTCTTTAGATACTATACTGATGGATATATGCCATTTATACACTTGTGCAAGCCCACGGAATGTACAATACAAGAGTGAACCAAAATGTTAACTATAAACTCTAAATAATTAGATATGTCAATGTAGGTTCATCAATTGTAACAAACGTACCATCTGGTGAAGAATGTTGATGGGGGAGACTATGCACGTGGTGGGCAGGAAGTATATGGAAAATGTCTATACCCTCCCCCCAATTTTTCTGTGAACCTTAAACTGTTTTTAAAGAAAAACCCTCAAGAAAATATTGCTGAAAAAATTCACCATGAGAAGCTCTTCCTTTCTTTAATAATCATAACCACAGGGGTGTCTGGGTGGCTCAATCATTTAAGTGCCAACTTCAGCTCAGGTCATGATCTCACGGTTCATAGGTTTGAGCCCATGTTTGGCTCTGTACTGACAGCTCAGAGCCTGAAGCCTGCTTTGGATTCCTTGTCTGTCTCTCTCTCTGCCTCCTTCCCCACCCCCGCTTGTTCTCTTTCTCTCTCAAAAGTAAACAAATATTTAAAAAACTTAAGAAACTCTCTAAGAGAGTTCCTTAACTTTCTGAGTCATGGTTCCCTTTGAAAACCTAAAGGGCATGAAGGAGCTTGTTCCCCCCTTAAATGCACACTTTTGTATATTTGTCTAGAAATTATTTACTCAAAATATGTTTACTCAATTTCAAAAGGTTAACAGACCCACACTAAAAGTTCTTACTGTACAGTAATGCAATGTTTTTATTCTCATTTACAGATGACAACACAGAGGGTCAGCCAGATGAAAAGATACAGGGCAAGGTCAAGAAGGGCTTGAGTGCAGGAGCTTCTGTCCCCGTCGAGTTGGAGTGCCTGACCCTCCCAGTACATAAGTGCGTTCACTGAACTGCAAGCTCCCCAAACCCCATACTATTGGGATTTTATGGAGGCTTCCTCACATAAGTATGATCAACTATTAACTCCATTTCCAACTCCTCTCCTGTCTCTGAAGGATGGGGAAATGGAGTAAAAAATACCAAAGATCCTAATCATGACATGCTCTTTCTGGTGACCAGCTTCCATCCAGAAGCTCTCCAGAGGCCCACCCAGAGTTGCCTCATTAGAACAAAAGATGCTGATAGTGCTCTTATGACTTCAGAATTTACGAGAGTTCTAGGAGTTCTGTGCAGGAACCAGAGTGTGTGTGGGGAAGGGGTATGGGGGTTGGCAGAAATCAATGTGTTTTCTATTATCTCACACTGTTCTCTAAATTTTTTCTTACACCATTGTTTATCTGATATGGCAGGAAATTCAGTACTACCCAGAAAAGTAAGGGAAAACGTGGGTCAGAGTAAAGACAAATGGCCACACAAAACAGAATTTTCAATGGTGCGTACCATACAGCAAACATGAGCCTTTGTACACCAGCCATTCTTTGTGCTTTTTTGTTGTTGTTGTTGAAATGTGCATAGTCTAATGATTAATTCGAGTCAAAATAAATCCTGTAAAGGACTTGTTGCAACCAATTCTGCAGCTACATTTTTCATTATATTCCTGAGTGTGGAAAATACAAACTTGATGGGGAAGCCAAAAGGCGAGTGATGTACCCATGGATTTCTTTAACGTTGTGGTTCTTGTCTTATGAAAATGGGGAAGTATTATAAGAAAGTGTATTTTGAATTAATGTTAGTGCTTCCATACCTTTCCTCAGAATTCCTAGGATTCATGATGCTTCAATAAAATTTCCAAAGCAATATAACCAGCATTAAAACAAGAAGTTGCCTCAGTATATTTAGAAATCGTATCATTAGGATTAGCATTTCTTGGAACAGTCTACTTCTGTACAAATGTTGACAATTTATGATACTAGTGATGTGATTCCCTGGGTCAGTGAGAATATCTTGGTCAATACGTGTGTCTACAAGAGTAGAGAGGGAGAACTACTAGGCAAACTTTCAGTATCTACTTTTTCCCAGATTCTGTGAATACTAAGAGGTAACATATAGAATGCAGAACATACTACCTCAGGATAACCTGAACCCTGAAGATTTCAGCCAAGGCCACAAAAGGTCAGCTAACTTGTAGTATTGTTCTAAGGATTCTTGCTTGAAGGCCATATCAACACATGTCTTCATACATATTAGTATCATTTCCTATAAAATGGGTTCTCTGCCTTTCATTCTATTGACTGCTTCTTCCTACTGAATCTAAGAGAGACAGAATCTTACCACTCACTTGTCCATGTCTCTATCTAGGCTCTTGAATTTTCATGCAATGACAAGATATATAATGAGCCATACATAATGTACTGGGCTAAAACATCACATCAATGGAAAGTGATATTATAGTCACTTTTACGGGTTGAAAAATAATCAGTGAGAAGATATGAGGCTAAGAATTTTAAGTTTCCTTTTAACTTGAAAGTCTAGAATCCTTTGGAATAAGCCCTTTAGGGGTAGGAATCCTGATAGAGTTGACGTCTATAAGTTTAAAGGATGTTTGAAAATCCTAAATTCATTATTTTTAAGTGAAAGAGGGACTTGCAATAAATGTCTAGCATTCACTACAAACTTCCATAACCTAATTAACAGACAAAATTCCATGATTTTCCCCATGGGTTAATCCAGATGGGAATAGCATGTTGATCAAAGGAATTTGCATCTAATAAGGATGACTTATAAGATCTCGGGCTGATAAGTGATAGCCTGAAGTTAGGGCAAGAGGAACCCCTCTGTATATCCGGGACAAATAGCCTGTAGGCAATCCCCACAGGGTTAACTAGAGCCAAAACATGTTCTCATTTCTGAGACTACTACAGTCACCACTGGGACATTCAGATTCAAAAGAAGTCTATTGTTACCAAAACTGAATGAACAATTCCACTTCTGGTAATTTATGCTAAGAAAAAATTTCGGATCAGTACAAAAATATGTATATACAAGAATGAGTGTCCCAACATTGTTCATAAGAACAAAAAATTAAACAATAAAATATCCAACATTAAAGGTCTGGTTAAATGATTTGTAGTAAATGCATTAATAAAAATCATTTGAAAATATGGTAAAAATCTATGAGTATTGGTGAAAATCATGCTTTAAGTAAAACAGCAGAAAAAAATTTTTATATGTATATGAAAGACCGAAGCCCTATTTCTTGCTAAAAATATGCTTTCAGTATACTTAGAGAAGAAGGTAGATGAATATATGCAACACGCACTTTCATAGAAAAAAAATAATGAAAAAATATACATCGAAATGTAATTTTTATCTCTGGATAGATTTCAACAATTACATGCATTATTTGTATAATAAAAATAATAAAGGGGAAAAAGAAATTATATAAACAGATTCCAGATGTCTATCAACCAGGTTAATCAGTGTAGCATCAGAAGAATTAGCCTCAGCCCTACTGGCTATAAGCTCTTAAAGTTAATTTACAATCACTGGGGATATTCACTTCTTTTTTCAAACACATTATCAAATATAAAAGTGAAGTTTCAAAAGACCACAAGAAATAATATATCTATTTTCCAAAATGAGACTAAATTCTATAACCCATGTTTCTCAGCGTGAGGCATAAAACAACTGACTACAAATGTTAGGTATTATTACTGAAACAGGAACTTTCATGTGCATTTACTGGCTTGACCCCACCGGCTTTACTGGGGAGACAAGGAAGGTATTACCGTTCTTCCAGTTACACGGGCACAGCAGTCTAATGTTAGTTGGCTTAACTAAGAGCATACAGCTAGTAAACAGAGAAAAAAATCATCCATGCTCTAGTAACAGAACTACATTGTAATGCCTACAAAAAAGTATGACTTCTTTTCTACTGCTACCAATATCTTAGATTGAGAAACACGGCCTTTTATTATTTCTCTCTTATGTATTGCCACAAATTATTTTTTCTCGTACTCATCTTGTTTCTAATCATTGCTATCTCTGCTCTCTCATCTTTTCTTCACTGTCTCTTCCTTTCTACTCTCCCTTCTTCCTTTGCTCTTCTGGCATGGCTGGTGTCTCCTGCTAGCTATTTCCCACCAGTTTTTCTTCTACTCCACCCTGTATCTTCCTGCTTTCTCTCCTGTCATCTGTTTCCCTGCAGAGAGCCGGAGACAGATGGCATACCCATTTTGTTGAGTAGGAGTGCCACTCTGTGCCAGTCTGTGGAAAAACAGAGGGTGGAGGGAGTGGTGGTACGGATGGCAGTACGTTAAGGTGTACTAGTCCAACAATTTGCAAAATTTTAAATATGGCAACGAAAGGCTGAGAAGGACTTGAGGCAGATAGCATGAAGAACAGGGCCACATGTATCATCATGTTAAATCAAGCTCTTATTTAAACTATCTTCAATAGAATATTTTATATACATATATAATCATCTTATATATATAAAACATACATATGATAATGTATTTTATATGGAGATACACATGTAGACTTTAATAAACAAAGAGAAGTTAAATAAGAGTCAAACTGACTAAGAAAATCATCTAGATTAAGCCAAGATCCATGGGACTACATCAGGCAAAAATTAGATCACAAACTAAATTTGCAGATAATTTAAGAATACAATGGAGTTATCTCATTGGCCCTTGTGTTCCAGCAAATACATTCTAAGCTTAAATTGTTTAAATAGAGTCCTCAGATCCTCACTTCAACTGGCGAGAGAATCTGAACTTAGATAGGAGAGAAACCAGTTTCAAAACACTCACAATTCTGTCCTATCCTTATACTTTTTTCCCCTAAATCCTATTTTTAATTCAAATCCCATTTGTAATAATCTTTTTTCTATCACATTTTATACAGTGAACATTAAAAATGAATAGCAATGAAGCTGAGAATATTTCTAACAGCCCCATATACAGTGTATATATATTAAATAACAAAATATACGTACACACATATGCAAATGCACAAATTTTAAAACTATGAATGAGCTTAATATAGCAAAAACTCTATATCTAACATTAAATTGCTGAAAATTTGGGATAAATGATCTTCATAATTTTTTTCACTGCTTCTAGAATAACAAAAATTTTAAAAAAAAGGCTAATAGCAGAGATCTGCTTAGGTAACACATGATGAAATTATCAGACACAAAACTATCACAAAGCAAACCAAAATGGATTCCAAAGTAAACGTACATTTGATGACCTGTGGGTAGAAGAAAACATTCCCATTCTTGGTATAAACAACTGGTTTTGCCTGTCCATCTGACTGAAGTCCAACAAATAACCCCGGGCTTTTCGTAGATTCCAGGCTTACAGATGCGTTTTCCAAGTTCTTCTTAATTTTAAAATGACAATCAGTATCTCCTGTACCCTGTGATCAATAGAACATGATTTCATAAACATAAGCAAATACCAAAGGGCAGAATTTAAAACCAGTCATTTGACAAGAATGTAACTTTGCTTCATTTTCCAACCTCAGGACAAATACAGAACCCTTCTGCACGTACGGCACCCTGTCCCGCAGATCCAGAAACAGAGACTGCGTGTTTGGCTGAGGCAAGGGCGTGTGCCCTCGACAAAAGGCTCTGGGTAACAGAGGAGCTTCAATGAAGGCCAGTGCATTGTATGCTGTGTTTCATTTCAGAGTTACTAAACAGAGAATACTAAAATGTGAGATTTTCCTTCTGAAAAATACTCTGAGATCATGAAAAAAGGGCTATTCTCACCATAGGTCCATCTATATTTAAACATAAACCAACATTCTGTGCTATTCCACATTTTCTGAATTGAGTTTTTATGGCACATAAGAGTTCACAGAAATTACTCAAAGACTGTGTAGCAAAACATTCAAGAATTAGGTACATCTACATACTCTTTAGGTCATCAAAATCGTCTCTCCTTTTTAAAGGTATATATCATCTAATATTAGAAGATATTTCACGATTTAGTGCTTTAAAAAGTTTTCTTATAAGATTTAGGAGTTCTAGAAAATAACTTTTGTGAAAATGAATTAACACTTTTAAGGCAACTATTATTTTATTTGTAAACGATAATTGTATTCTGATCTCTACCCTCAAATGTGAACTTGTTTTAGGTGAAAACCAAGTTGTCTGTGGTCTATTTCTCTCTCACAATGGAAATATGGCTTCAGCAACTTCTGTCTTCTGTTCTTGTTCTGGGTACAGTAAAACTCTGGCTTTGATTTGTTCATAGCCAAGTAGAGCACATAACCACACATACAAATAATAATAATAATAATAATAATAATAATAAAGGTAGTATCTGTTTGTATGCAACATAGAGAGTCCAGCCTTATCTCAGACTGTGGCCACCACCGAGAGGTGATGTGGACAGATCTCAAATTACCTTCAGGAAATTTCTTTAATGCTCCTTTAATGCCCCTCTAATACTCATCATCTACCCAGTAAGTTACAAAACCCTCTGCGGTTTCCTAGCAATGAATAACAGAATCTCAGTTCTCTGCTGTTCTTCAAGTACACACCCGTGGGGCTCCCTTTCATTATCCTTTAGAATATACTTTTAAAAAAATGTTTATTTTTGAGAGACAGTGAGTGGGGTAGGGGCAGAGAGAGAGAAGAGGACAGAGGATCCAAAGTGAGCTCCACGCTGACAGCAGCAAACCCAGTGTGGGGCTTGAACTCATGAACCATGGGATCATGACCTGAGCCAAGGTCTGATGTTCAACCGACTAAGCCACCCGGGCACCCCTTTAGAATAGACCTTATATTTTAAAACAGTTTTAGATTTACAGGAAAATTGAGAAGACAGTACAGAGCTCCCCATATATCTAAACCTACTGTTTCCTATTAACATATTGCATTACTAGGACACATTTGTTATAATTAATGAACCAATGCTGATACGTTATTAAGTAACACTTCACTGATATTTCCTTAATTCTTAACTAATATCCTTTTTCTGTCCAGAATCCCATCCAGAAGACATTTATATTTGGTCATCATGTCTCTAGACTCCTTTTGGCTCTGGGAGTTTCTTATATTTTCCTTGTTTTTGATGACTTTGATGGTTTGGGGGAGTACTGTCAGGTATTCTGTAGGATGCCTCACGATTGGAATACGTCCGATGTCTTCCTCCTGATTAGACTAGAGTTTTGAGACACTGGGAGGAAAAAGAAAAGGAGAAGGAAGAGGTGGCATTTTCTTCACATCACATCGAGGGTGCATGGTTCCAACATGATTTATCTCGGTTGAGGTTGGCCTTGATCACGTGGCTAGATGTTTGTCAGGTTTTCTACTGAAAAGTCACTATTTTTACACCTCCTCCACTTCCCATACTCCACTCTTTGGGAGGAAGTCACTATGTGCAGCCCATACTTAAGGGCAAAAATTGTGCTTCACCTCCTCACAGGTAGAGGATTTTATATAACTTATCTGGAATTCTACAGAAGAGATTCGTCTCTTTCCCTCATTTATTTATTTATTAAATCATGTATGTATATTACTATGGGCTCATGAATATTTATTTTATACTTTGGGATATATTCCTACACTACTTTGTTGCTCAAACTGCTCCAGCTTTTGCCACTGAGATCTTACAGTTCTTCATAAGTGGAGTGTCTCTTAAAGTGAATGTGTGTGTGTGTGTGTGTGTGTGTGTGTGTGTGTGTGTGTGTGTTGGCTGTTTTGAACATTTTCTTACTTTCCGACCCTACAAGAAGCTCCAGGTTCATTTTGTTTATTTCCTGACCCAGTCCTAGAATCAGCCATTTTTCTAAAGAGGCCTGGAATCTTTTAATAGAGAATGTTATTAAAAACCAAGCTCTGAGCACTAGGCCTGCTTACTGTTACTGGGTGTTGTTGTTTCTAAGCTCTCTCATCAAACAGAGCAAAAATTAATGTTTTACTAATTTGTTTATTTATATATGTATATATATGTATTTATATATGTATATATCTGTAAATATTTATATTTGTATTTAATATTTAATCACCAAAAATTGGAAGCAACCAAGACATCCTTCAATAGTTAAACAGATGAACTGTGGTACATCTGTACAATGGAATATTATTCAGTAATAAAAATCAGTGAACTATTAAGCCATGAAAAGACATTGAAAAAATGTATTTATATATGTATATGTATACATGGCATTTATATATGTATATACCTGTAAATATTTCTATATTCAACCATTCACATTTATATTAAGCTAAAGTGAGGTCATTCTGATGTGTCCAATTCTAATGGATTACAAATGGATTATTCTAGCTTCCTCCTTTGCTTATCTGTAAACTCCCACTCCAACAGTGAGAAATTGGCCTCCCCTCCCCTTCCATCCATTTATGTAATTGTTCTCTTCCAATATGGGTTTATGATAATATCAGATCGTTAACCCACTCCTCTGGGGAACAACGTTACCAACCAGAATACAGTCTCTTGTGCACTTCCCATTACCTACTCCACTCCCCTTCCAAAGATTCTTAGGTCGGGACCTTTTCTCCTGATCACCTTCAAGAGCTTGTTTCATACACGTTCAACACAGTTAGACTCTCTTGCCATAGTCTTCGTTCTTTTCTGGGACTCCCAAACCTCGTAAATGATTTTTTTAATTTCTACACATTAAGGTTCACTCATCGCACAGTCCTTTGGGTTTTGACAAATGCCTAATGTCTTGTATCCACCATTACAAAGGCATATACAATAACTGTATTGCCTTAAAGATCACCTCCAATCCTCACGAGGTATATAAAGTCCAGTTTTCTGGAATTTCTTTTAGCAACTAATTTGTTGCTATCCTTAATAGTTTTACATTTTCCAAAATGTCACATAATTGGAATCATATAATATGTACCCTTTTCATACAGTATCTTAAACTTATCAATATGCACAGAAGTTTTTTCAATTTCTTTTCATGGCTTAATAGTTCACTGATTTTTATTACTGAATAATATTCCATTGTACAGATGCACCACAGTTCATCTGTTTAACTATTGAAGGATGTCTTTGTTGCTTCCGGTTTTTGGTGATTATAAAGTTGATATAACCATTTATGTGCATGTTCAATCCTGTGCAAGGTGGAAGGTCTGGGTCTAGAGTTTTTTTATTTTTGCATAGGGACATCCAATGTTCCAGGACCATTTGTTGAAAAACCTGTTCTTTCCTGGACTGAAATGCCTTTGTTCTTTTATCAAAGATAACCTGTATCAAGGATAAAATGACTGTTTTTAAGTGGGTCTATTTCTGAGCTCTCTATTCTGTTTCATTGGTCTGTCTAATCTTCACCCAAAACCACACTGTCTTGAGCACTGCAGCTCTCCGGTAAGTCTTGAAGCTGGGTAGTGCCAGTCCTCCATCTTGTGCTTCAGTATTTGGTTGGCTATTCTGGTCTTTCGCCTTGCCATGTAAACTTTAGAGTCAGTGTGCTGATACCCACAAAGTAGCTTGCTGATAATTTGATTGAGCTTGTGTTGAACCTAAAGACCAAGTTGGGAAGGACTGACAACATTCGTCCAATCCAAGAACATGGAATATCTATCTACTTATTTAAAATCTCCTTGATGTCTTTCATCAGAATTTTATATTTTTCCACACATAGATCCACTATATATTTTAGATTTATTCCTAATTATTTCTTCTTCTTTTGGTGCTAATGTAACTGATATCATGTGTTTAATTTCAAATTCTAATTGCTCATTGCTAGTATTTAAGAAATAATTGACTTTTGTATATTAACCTTGTATACTGTAGGCATGTTATAATCACATACTATTTCCGGAGGTTTTTGTTGATTCTTAGGTGTTTTTTACATAAGCAATCATGTCATCTGCAAACAAAGATAATTTTATTTCTTCTTCCTAATCTGTATACAGGTTGTTTCCTCTTCTTGTCTTACTGCATTAGCTAAGACTTCTAACACAATGTTAAATAGGAGTGGTGAGAGTGGATATCCTTCCTTCTTCCTGATCTTAGGGGAAAGCATCTCGTTCACACTATTATGTATGATGTTAGCTGTAAGTTTTTTGTAGATATTCTTTATCAAGTTGAGAGAAACTCTCTATCCCTTGTTTGCTAAGGCGTTTTTATTTTATTTTCACCACCAATATTCAGTCAGTCGTTAAGACTCACAAACTTCTCCACAAAAATATCTATCAAATTTACCCAAACTTCAGCTTCATTGTTACTTCTCAAACATTGGACCCATATCACCTCATATCTTGATAGGTACAATCATTAATGGAAGTGAGAATAATATTTGTGGATTATTAATAACCCAATATGTTTTCATTGATAATTGTTACAAAACTCTCCCATCTACCAGATCAACATGCTCACTGTGTCATAGGTAGGTGGAATCCAGCTCAAAACAAATAAATCCTTGCTCAACTTTGAGTTTCCAAATAGAAGGGTTTTAATAAATTTATACCAAATAAGAAATTAGAAGGAAGGTATTTTTCATTTGCAAAACCAAGCTTTATTGAGAGAAAAATTAGTTGCTAAAAGAAATTCCAAAAACCTGGACTTTATATACCTAGAGCCAAGACTGTAGGACTGGACACCATAGCGCTTAAATGATGAAGACACTTAAAAGGCAGATACCATAAAGGACGTAGCAGAAATTTTCACCCCAAAAGAAGGAAAGCCTATGTGGTACCAGGAGGAGGAGTTTGGGGTAAATGGGCTAAAGACAGACCGGTGTCCTTCTTCAAACCCCACTTGGGGTTAATTCTTGGTATAGCAAATAAATAAGGGGCAATAAAACGTTCATGTATTTTAGGGGAGAATCTCAAGAACTGAGAGACTATCCCAAGAAATTTACAAATTTACCTTAGAGCACCCCAGTATTCAGCCCAGTAGCAAAGGAACACAGGGCCATCCAGAAAGTGAATTAAAAATGTCTGAGGGAAGAGTCTTAGAAGATACTGACATGTTTCATGTCATCTCCACAGCCCATGTGGAAATATCAGGGAATCCAGAAGTTATGTCATGCCTCAATGGCAGGCTCAAGTACTGAGAAGACCAGCGACCTGGGAGAGGGCTGAACTTGGTACAAGTTTGTAACAGAGTTCAAAGCCTTGAGACCAAACCATATACAGATCTCAAGCCTCATGATATTGCCCAAAATGTTCAGACTACAATATGAGCCTCATTTGAAATTATATAATATTGAGGTGTCCAGGGATGAACCGAATCAGCCACATGATAGCAGAGACCAGTGTGCGACTAAAGAAGAGTATGCATCCAGTGGCCCTTTCCCATGACGTTTTCCTAAAGCTCTCTACCCAGGGACTATCCAAAAATAAAAGAAAAGAGAATAAATAAAAGAAAGCATGACTTATTACTGATCTATAAGGGACTAATCTTTGAACTGGATAGAAACCAAGATACATAAGCATTATTTTGGTTGAAAAAAATCAATCAATCAACTGAACTAAGGATACTGGAACATTCTAGAATTACCAGGGTATTTTAGGGCAAACTCTGAGCTTTTAAATTAAATTATTTCATATATTTCAATATTAAAAATATTTCATACTTATTATAGTTATTCCTGCACACTTTAGGTTCTCCATAAACTAGTCCATACAGAGGCCAGACTTTTGAACTTCAGTATTATTACCAGCCCACCATCTCCCCAAACTTAAAACAAATATCCTATTAAAAATGGATGATGTTTTACATTAAAGATCTCTAGCAACTAGCCACGGCACACAATTGAAAACCCTTTCCCAGACATACCTCTTTCCTTTTTAACACTGAACTCGATAACTTAACCTCCCTTGCTGTACTTTCGCACTGTGGTGTAATTAATCTGTTTACATTCTTCTTTCTGTCTTCTAGATTGCAAGTTCCCTGAGAGCAAGGGGCATGCCCTACTGTATCTACTGTATCATTAGCAATGGACACATTTTTCTGCCTTTCAGTAGAAACTCAATAAATGTTTAACTCTTAAAACAAAGCTCTTCTTTACAAATTTCTTATAATTTGTTCATATAATGTCTTTCCCTCTCTCTTTTTTTTTTTAATGAAAAATGGGATTATTCCTTGTAAATTCACCATTCCAGGTGATGGAGTTCAAGGCACACTACCCCAAAATAGGGTACACTGGAATACTGAAATTTCAAGCTGAAAGAATCTGTAAAATAGCTGGGGCACGAAGGATTTTCTGACCTTCCCCTGAAGTAGGGCATAAGATTCTGAGGTGAGAGGTGCCTTCCTACACAAGGAGGAAAGGAGCACCGTTACCTCCGAAGACAGAGAGATGCTGAGAGAAATGAGTAGGTCTTGGTGCTTCCCCAAGTTCACCACACTTAGCTTATACCCTATTTGGTCCTATCCTATTTTTCTACAACTCTCCACTCTTCATCAACACTAGCATTAAAGCATTCTGGTTTAACTATTCCTTCCAGTTTTCATTTCCTTAAGAAGGCCCCTGTGCCAAGTGTAACTTCTATTAAACCAACATGTATGCTTTTCTCACTGGTTGTCCTTTGTTATAGGGGCCCCAGTTGAGAACTTAGAAAGGCATTAGAAAAAGATATCTTTCCTCTCCTATACAGAAATTTCTTCTGATTCACCTACACTGCTCAAACCAATCTGCCTCTACTGAGCTCTCACACAAGCAGTTAAACCATAACTTGAATTAGATTTTTATTTTGCTATTGTAACCTAGATCACTACCTGTACATATGTGTTCCCTCCAAAAGGTTGTAAACACCTAAGGAATGATATTCTACTTTTAACTCTCCAGTAAGTACAATTAGTGAAAAGGATGAAAATAAAATTTAATATGATTAAATTTTAAAACAATAAACTTTAGAGTTTCCTTTATTCCCTGTTTTCTTCTTTCATTTAAAAATCTCTGTTTTAGCAACAGCACACTGTACACATTGTATATTAGTCAATTTGACAATAAATTATATTTAAAAATTAAAAAAATAAAAAATCTCTGTTTTAGGAGAGGCTCAGTCATTAAGCATCTGACTTTGGCTCAGGTCATGATCTCCCAGTTCATGAGTTTGAGCCACGCTTCCAGTAAAAACATGAGCCCCACTTCGGGTGAGCCCTGCTTCTCTCTCTCTGCCCCATGCTCACTTGTATCCTCTCTTTCTCTCTCTCTCTCTCTCTCAATAAATAAATAAGTAAGTAAATAAATAAATAAATAAATAAATAAATATCTCTGTTTAGACACATGAAAAGATGCTCAACATCACGCATCATCAGGGAAATGCAAATCAAAACCACAATGAGATACTACCTGACGCCAATCAGAATGGCTACAATTAACAACTCTGGAAACAAGAGACATTGATGAGAATGTGGAGAAACGGCAAACGTTTTGCACAGTTAGTGGGAATGTAAACTGGTGCAGCCACTTTGGAAAACAGTATGGAGCTTCCTCAAAAAATTAAAAATAGAACTACCCTATAATTCAGCAATTGCACTACTACGTATTTATTCAAAAGACAGAAAAATGCTAATTCAAAGGGGCATACATGCCCCAATGTTTATAGCAGCACTATCAACAATAGCCAAATTATGGAAAGACCCCAAATGCCCAACGACTGATGAGTAGATAAAGAAGATGTAGTATATGGAATATTACTTGGCAATAAAAAAGAACGAAATCTTGCCATTTACAATGTAGATGGAACTAGAATGTATAATGCTAAGCGAAATAAGTCAGAGAAAAACAAGTATCATATAATTGTACTTACATGTGGAATTTAAGAAACAAAACAGATGACGATAGGGGAAGGGAAGGAAAAATAAGATAAAAACAGACAGGGAGGCAAACCATAGGAGACTCTTAAATACAGAGAACAACTGAGGGTTGCCGGAGGGGAAGTGAGTGGGGGATGGGCTAAATGGGTGATGGGCATTAAGGAGGACACTTGTTGGGATGAGCACGGAGTGATACGTAAGTGATGAATCACTAAATTCTATTCCTAAAACCATTACTACACTGTATGTTAACTAACTTGAATTTAAATTTTATAAATAAATAATTAATCTCATTAGAGTGAGCAGAAAAAAAAAGTCTCTGTTTTATCCCCAACCAAGACAGAAACTAATTAATGCAGATGGGAAATAAAATAAAATACGTGGGTTCCGGTGTAAAAGGGTCAGGCTGTATCCTGTGTGTCTTCCTGCACACCAGTAACATAAACCAACTGGGCAAAGCCTTGTGAGAACACGGATGCGTGCTCACACCACTGCAAGCTAAAACAACACTGATGTGTCTTTCCCTCTATCTCGTTTCTTTGTAGAACGACCATGCTACTCATCACCATCACAACCAAGTGATACTTTAACTTCCTATTCGTTATTTGTTGAGCACCTACCAAATGTCAAACCTTGTTGAAGAGTTCGGGGTATTTTAATAAACAAAGCAAATGAGAATCTCTTCCTTATGGTGCCCACATTCTAGAAATTAATACACATTCTATACATTGTACTATTATTAATGATTCTCATCAGCCTTCTCTTTTCCAGGATGACTCACTTGATAATTCATTCTTATCTTAAAGTCTGTTTGCTCCGGAGGGGAAGAAAATCTTTGTTGCCGTCCTCAAGCCCCTCTGCATATTCTTTAAACCGCCTTTATGCTGTAAAGATCAAAACTAATGCATAGACTATGGTCTACAATAAACAGCAAAATGTAAGATCATTTTCTAGAAAATTCGAACAAAATAACTAATCTTACAATTTTAATAAAAGTCTCCAAAATTTTTTGATTAAGGAAAACATGATTTCAACTCCCGGTTTCCAGTTCTGCATGTAAGAAGCTTAGAAGTTACTACTCTGTCTTAACAAACAAAAAGCTAACCAGATTGAAAAATCAACAACTCCTTCTAGAACATAAGAGGAGTGAGGATACAGGTAAATTGCTGCCCCCAAGAGCACAGAGACAGACAGGCAAACACAGGGGAGCCGCAGCTTGCCAGAGCAAAGACTCACAAGCAGGAACTAATGAGGAAACCATGCCTGAGTAGGAAAACTTGAACTATAATTGACGAATTGCTCAATTGAGTCTCCGTAAGGACAAGTCTGAGAGTTAAAACTCCCAGGGAATTCCAGTCAGAGACAGGCCCCTATACTCGGTGACTTTACCTCCAAGATCTCAACCAGGGTCCCACAGGGAATATCAAAGAATTCCCTTGTGCTTCCGGCAGGGGGAGGGAAAAATGAACCATTTTTAAATACACAGAGCACTTTGTTCTTCTTAAAAAGACCTGTCCACAGGAAAAAACTAGTTAATTATAGCCTCAACTTTTGGAGTTTTATCAGAGCCTAAGTGACCTGGGGAAAAGGAAGTATCCAACTTCTGCCTACTCTACCTACCCCAGAACTGAGAAACACTTGAGAAGTTCATATTCCAGGGGCATAGGCTCATTAAAATCATGTGATCTATTATTATTTAAGTATTTTACTGAATTTTATACTTTTCAATCCACTAGTCTAGCATTGTACACTTAGCCCATCTGTACATCTATACAACTTCTTAAAAATATGAATTATCTTTAAATTTTTAGTTATGTACATGTGTAGGAAACAGGCAAAATTAAATAAATTTGGAATGAGAGAATCTTTCCTACTTCCTGCAAACTAAATTCTTGCCCATGAACAAGGATCCCGTAGTGTGGGTATATCTGTGTGTGTGTGTCTTTGTTTGGTAACCTGTTTAGTTCGTTTTTCCTAGAATTCTTACATCTCTGTTTTCTTTTACATTGAATCTTAGTGATGAATTCCACCCATGTTTTGAGACTTGTTTTCTTCTTTATTTTTTAATATTTATTTTTGAGAGAGAGAGAGAGAGAGAGAAGAGTGCATGAGTGGGGCAGGGGCAGAGAGGGAGGGAGACAGAATCCAAAGCAGGCTCCAGGCTCTGAGCTGTCAGCATAGAGCCTGATGCAGGGCCCAACTCGAAGACTGCAAGATCATGACCTGACCCGAAGTAGGTCCCTTCACCTAATGAGCCACCCAGGTGCCCCTGAGGCTTGTTTTCTTCTTTAAATTAATAGCATTACAAATGTCTTTAGTGAATTGTATGTTTGTTGCTAACAACATTTGAATGTTGAATTGTTGTTTGAATCTTTACTATATCAGGTGATTTATTCCTACAGCACGAAAATTTCATAGTAACAGAAACACTTGTTATAGGATCACCATCATACTTGATGATAAGTATGTCTGCCTATAAGAAATGTTTTCAGGGGTGTCTGGGAGGCTTAGTCAGTTGAGCATCCGACTCTGGATGTTGGCGCAGGTCCTGATCCCAGGGTTGTGGGATCCAGCCTTGTGCTAAGCTCTGCACTGAGCATGGAGCCTGCTTAAGATTCTCTCTGCCCCAATCTGGCCCTCTCCCCAACTCCCTCTCTCTCTCTAAAATAGAAGGGAAAAAAAGAAATGTTTTCAAGTATACAATGGCAGATACATCAGAAACATTAATGCTCTTATTCAATTCAATGTATACAATGAGCATTTGTTGAGTAGCTACTAGGATCGAGGCACTATTAGGTTTTTAAGGTAAAACAATATGAGTATGCATTACTGTTTACCTTTGAATTCATCTTAAACCTCTTTGGAGATTGTAAGCACGCCTTACAACAGCCTCTAAATACATGCAGAGGAGAATAATTAAGATGATTATTACCATTCTGTTTTCAAGAGTAATGTCCTTCCAGCCTAATGATTCTGGTTAGATACAGGAAAAGTGAAAAATGATATGCCTGATTTTTATGGATTAATACGGTATCTTATGAGCAAAAAAGCTATCCATTTTGACCAAAAAGATCTAGTTACCAGAATTTCAGGTGAAGAATTTTAGTCAAACAACCACATCAATGAGTCACTAAATAAGTTATAAAGAAAACGCCAGGATGGAAATGGAGAAAGTAAAATACAAATGATAAAAGTTCTGTGGAGGCTCTTCTCCACAAAAGTCCCAAAGTGTAAACATCAGTGTTGAAATGGCAAACACCATCGGAGTCCTCGGCCTTCAGTAACTTACATGGGGCCGGTGTGCACAAAACAGACCCGTGGGATCCACAGGAGGCGTCCTCACTCCCCTGATGTCCCCCGACAGTGTTGGTGGGGGAGATCACAGCCAAGGGTCCAAACGCAAAGAAAAGCTAGAATAGGACTGATCTAGACTGTGCCCGATGGATAAAAGTATTAAATTTAGAATAAGAACCCTTCAGGCCCGGCCAATCTTTTAGTAACTACATAAAAGGAGTTATTAGTTCATTTACATGGATCAGTTTGGGGTAAGACCTGCTATTGTTGTTTTCTTATTATTTGTCTTGCTATATGAGTTTAGGGGTTAAAAGATGTCATTACAAATATGAGAGCTAGTCCAGCCTTTGCTGCACAAGAGACCCTCAAAAATACTAGTCCTTCTCCTTTCTGTTTTCTTTGCTGATCCTCTTACAATTACCAGGAAATTCACCTTTGGCAAGAAATGTGGCACATTTTTCTAGAATTTACATAGTATTCAGGGGCCCCTGGCTTCAGGGAAAATCTCTTTACAATTTCAAATCTTTTAACAACTTTTCAATGCAGTAATTTTTCCAAGAATAGGCTTGAAATTTCTAACAGAAACACCAGGAACCTAAAGATCTCTACAAAATGCTTGAGCTTTGATTTTAGGAGGCAAGTGAACCAAAGTAGCAAATCTATAAGCATGTCACAGGTTAAGAAGACTCCAAAATCTTACCCTAACTGGAGATATTCACCAATGTTTAAAAGAAAAAAAGAGTAACAAGATTTCTCTGCAGCCTTCGAGGACTGCACACACCTTGCCCTCTGTGTGCTGGTAGTGGTGGGGTAGCAGTGTTTGACATTGAACTGGTACGCACCGGTAGAGTCATGCTCATTTTTTAAACATTGAAATACTTCCATGTTAGATGGTAACTAGCTGTGGTCTGAGCTCCTAGTTCCTCCTGGTGCCCTGGCTGTTCCAGCATGAGACAGCCTCTGGAGGTCACGGCCCACTGCTGGGATGGGGAGGCGGGGGGCGGGGCAGGGACTAGATCCTAGCAGAAGAAACAGCACCCTGATAACACGGTCAGCAATGCCTTATCCCCAGCATGGACCCCCAGGGCTCCTGTGCTCCCTGCTTCTCCTTTCAGAGCTCCTGCCCCTACTAGTCTCTTTTCTACTTACCTCCTGCTCATAGGCAGGTGTTGTCTCACAGGGACATGACCTGAGAGGAATGTCCTTAAACCTCTGATCAAATGACATGCAATCAAGATATCATTCCCCAAGGCCTAGAGAGTCTCTCTGTTATGCTCTATAATGGCCTGGATTTCTTCTTTTAATGTTCTAAATATCAAATTCCATGTAATCAAACCATTTATATTCCTTCACCTTTGTCAGTAGATCTCACTGAGTTCCCTACTCTGGCTCTGTCCAAAACCAAACAGAACAAATGCCTCTGTTTTTTTCAAGTTAGGAAATACCTTTAAGAAGAAGTGAAACTTGGGCTTGAAACTCGAAAACATGATTGCCTGCCTCAGTTGGAAAGTGCATAGGAAATTCTGAACTTAGTTTCTTATCCTAAGAAGTCTATCAGGAAGAGAAAAGAAAGCACAGGCCAAGAGGACACAATTTTAGATTCAATCACTCACCTAAGCTGTCAACAAGATGGGTTCTAGGAAAACTGCCGAAGAAGGAAACTTTATTTTTGTGCTGGGAATCACCTCCCCTCTATGTGTACGGACCCTGGTCTCCTCAGGGGAGTCAATCCAGCTCTCCCATCTTGGTATCATGAATCCTCCAAAAAGAAGGGACTGAAGAGGTAAACTGACCTAGACTGATTCTTGGCTCTGACACCAGCCGCTGGGCTCTAGGAAAGTTATGCAACCAGGCTCACATTCAGCTTCTTCATCTGAAGAGTGAGCACCATGCCAATAGTTTCTCTGTGACAGAGCACTTGTACATATTAATCTGTAAGTTTCTGCCCATCTCCCTGTGCTCACCAAATTCTTTCACTCGAATACCCAGGACTTCTTCCATTCCCTCAGCCTAATCAGATAGAGATGAGTCACTCCGCACAAACAAGAAGAAAAAGAAGAAAACAATGGTAAGTACTTAGTGTAGGGCAGGAAAAGTCAAGATTCTGCTATACGCTTGCAGAGGAAATGTGCCCGCTTGGAGGGACAGGATAAGCAGCATACCGGGAAAGAGATGAAAGAGACAGGGCTCACACAGACTGGAAAGGGGGAATAGAACCATGAAAATCACCATCCATCTTGAGTATGACAGCAGTTAAATGGAAGGTGACTGAAAATGAGCTACCCTCTTGGTTGATATCTACAGAAGACACAAATTACCAATGTTGGTTCATCTCCTACTTTAAAGTGACATTTATCTTTGCCGCCACAAACTCTCCCTGGCAATTGAAAAGCACACATACCCCAAAACATGTGTCATGCAGAGACCATCTGTCCCAGGTTCTGAACACTCCCGGGAGCCCCAGAAGCAAAGACTCGTCTACTTTGTGGATGCTGGTGATATGCAAGGAAAGCTACGTCCTGATGTTCCTCCTAGAGAACGACTGACATTAGATGAAATCGTACTCTCAGTGTGGCCACAGTAGTAATGTTTTCGTTGGTTGTTTTTTTTAAGTTTATTTATTTATTTTGAGAGCGAGACAGAGAGAGAGTACACATGCACAAGTGGGGAAGGGGCAGAGAGAGAAGGAGAGAGAGAATCTCAAGCAGTCTCTGCACTGTCAACACAGAACCCAACGTGGGGCTCGAACCCACAAACCATGAGGTCATGACCTGAGCCTACATCAAGAGTCAGACGTCCAACCAACTGAGCCACCAGGTGCCCCCAAAATAATGTTACCTGTTTGTAATCTCAATTAGTTCACCTCCCAGTTTGCCACAGCATGACACCTGTCTGTCAAGCATGGATTCTTCTCTGTGAAATGTCACGGTGTTCTTGTGAGTCAGTCAAGGATGCTAATCAAATACGTGCATGCATGTGCTTTTCTCTTTTGCACTCTGAACATCAGTGCAGCTCACCAGACACAGAAGACTTGCCAGTCTGCAGCAGAGGCAGGGGCCCGGACAATGATGAATGGTCTAAGCCTTCTTCCTTCTCACCCCCAGAAGCTCATGCAAACACTACCATGTAACTTCTGCCATACTGGTAAGGAGAAAAGGGAGAGGAAGCACCCCTGAGTCTGTCTGAAAGATACAGTTTAAACTAAATCGTTTCAAACAAGAACAGAGGAAGAAAGCATTAGCAGTCAAGTTACGTATGTAATTTACAAGACCCTCAGCCCACAGACGAATTATGAAATATAAAAGGTGTTATGTTAGTTGCCTTCCATGTCTCCTCCTAAGTCAAGATGTTAAAGAAGAAGCCCTAATATTCAGAATTTAAAATTACTTCCTTACTCAAAGTACAGGGTTTCCATTGGTGGAAATTCAAGCACCAAAAGAAGCAGTAGAGAAATACTGTTGAGCTGGAATTTTCTGAAGCCTTGGTTCTCCATGTAAGGCTTGCAGACCAACATCATCAGCAACAGCTGAGAGCTTATTAGAAATGCAGACACACGGGTCCCACCACAGCCTATCTGAATTAGAATTCGCTTTAAAATACAATTCCCAGGTGAGCTGCGTGCACAGTACATTTCAGAAGCGATGCTGAATGGGTCCGAATCCCTCTCTAATCATATAAAGCATGTGACTTCCCTGCCAACTTTTCAATAAGTCAAGAGGACCACCACATATAACATCCAATTTCTAAAATGTTTATGGGTTAAAACTAAAAAAATGAAATACTCAGAAAGAGCTATTCTCAAATCTATCACTGGCAAACGTATCAAACATTTGCTGAGAAAAATACAAGCATATGCTTACTGTTCCATCACACCAGCCGTCCTTAATCCTCAGATACATCCCTGCATTTCTCACGCTTTCAAACATGCAAACACCAGAGCTGATTTTATGCACTTTCCAGTAGGAGTTTTCAGACTGGCTTCCCACTCCAGTGCAGCTCCCGTCAGGCTTGAGACACAGGGCTTGGCACAGGCTCGTAGCAAGTAGAACCACAGCACTGTTAAGGAACACACCCTTCAGGACAACACACAGAACAGAAGGTAGTAAATAACAAGCTCATATTTTGCTAAAAGAAGATGGCAATAGAGTTCATTTTTTTACAGAAGTTGTAGTGATCAGAATCTTACCAGAAACTTGTTGGCGAAAAATGAGCAAAATAAGAAATAATTTAACTACTATGCAAAACTATATAAAATTAAAGGAGGTTCTCTGACTCATTATAATTTACAACAATTATTATTTATTGAGAATAAAGGGTCAATATCAGCTGCCATAAAGATTTAAAAAAGATATAAAACACAAACAATTCTCTTAAGAAATTTATAATCAATATAAACAAACAATTATAATATTAATACGAAGCAGAATAAAAACACTGTACTACAAGTATACCTGAATTATAGGATGCAATATGGATATTAGGTCAATGTATATATGTAGGAATGAATGAATAAAATGTGTACAAGTGGACCTGAATTATAGGATGAAATGTGGATATTAAGTCAATGTATATATGTAGGAATGAATGAATAAAAATAGATATTAAATACAACTGAATTTTTAAGTAAATCCTAGGCAACCAATAACTTAAGATGTAAAAAAATCTTGAAAGTTTATTAGAATACACTAACACTGTAAAGAAATAGATAAAATACATAAATACACATGTCACAGAGGACAAAATACAAATGGCAAATAAACATTTTAAAAAAGGCAACTCACACTAGTTTATTACTCTAAAAATTGTCAAAAGTTTTTTGTCAAAGACCATACTCAACACCAAGGTCAACATGATGGATCTTCTCCTACACTGCTAAAGGAATTGGGGAGTAGAGAAATTAAGGAAAAAAGGAAACAAGCAAAAAACACACTTTTAAATACAGAGAACAAACCAGTAGTTGCCAGAGGAGTGGGGGATGGGAGAATGGGTGAAATAGATGAAGGGAATTAAGAGCACACCTTCTCTGATGAGCACTGAGAAATGTATAGAATTGCTGAATCATTATATTGCACACCTGAAATTAATGTAACACTGTATGTTAATTATATTTCAATTAAGAAAGAGAAAGAAATTAACTTTTCCCACAGAGGTCTGGCTTTTGCCTTCAGATTCTGAAAGGTAATTTCTAAATCTTTGGAGTGTTATGCTTGATACGAGTTTTTTGTTTGCTTGATGGCCTTGAGCCAGCCACATAGTCAAAATATAATTTAGGGTGGCAGTTTTGAGTCACAAGGTGTCAGCTGACCTCCTGTGAGGCTGGAGACTGAAATCAGCCACATGGACTCCTTATATGATTGACCCCCAACAAAGACTGCACACAAGGGCTCAGGTGAGCTTCCTGGATGGCAACACTCCATGTGTATTGTCACATATCAATGCTGAGAAACAAATGCTGTTCTGACTCTATGAGGAGAGGATAACTAGAAGTTGCACCATTTGGTACTTTCCATGTGTCTCTTCCCTTAGGTGATTTTAACCTGTATCCTTTCTCTCTAATAAACCATAACCATGAGTATGACAACTTCCAGTTGAGTTCTGAGTTGTTTTATTAAATTATCAAAACTTCATAGTGGTCTCAAGGACCCCGGAGAACTCTGAAGTCAGTGTCAGAAGTAAGGGTAGTCATATGAGCTGTCCCCTCTAACTTCACAGTTGGTTTAACGTTCACAGGATTTAAAATTAGTACATTTCTAGAAAGAAAGTTGGCAGTATGTTCCCACAGTCTTAAAGGCTTCATATTCTGAATCTTAAATTCAATTTCAAATCATTTAAACTAAGCAAATAACAAAATATGTGGCCAAAGACATATGTCAAAGTATGTCAAAGTATATTTTGCAATAACGTATGCAGAGGTGATAAAATGAAGAGATTAAGATTAAACATCCAGGGGTGTGGGTGGCTCAGTCAGTCAAGTGCCCAACTCTTGCTTCCGGTCAGGTCATAATCTTACTGATCATGGGTGTGAGCCCCACATCAGGCTCTGAGCTGACAGTACAGAGCTGCATGGGATTCTCGCTCTCTCTCTGCCCCTTCCCTTCTCTCTCACTCTCAAAACGAAATAAATAAACTTAAAAAAAATTAAGAGAGGGAGAGAGAAAGAGAGAGAGAGCAAAAGAGAGAGAGACAGAGAGACTGATACAAAAACAAACACATACATATACCTTATGTTATGTAGAAATGTTAGAAATGTTGTTCGGGGAAAAATAATATTGCAATGAAGTGTTTATTATATAGTAAGTATTTAAAGTTTCGAAGACAAATTGACTTTGATTTGAATCATGACCCAATTTATCCAGTAGTTATGCTCTACTAGTCAGATTTTAATTTCCCTGAAAATCTTTTCTTCTGTTTAAAACATAGATAATATCTGTCAGTTCTTTCAGGATGATTAAATATAATTCTGTATGTGGCAAAGCTGTCAGTAAAGTGCTTGGCACGAAATAGGCAAAATGATAGTTATTATATTATTATGATAACAATAATATTTTTAAGATAAATTCAGAAGCACATACTCTAAAGAAAGAAGCATAAAATGATCACACATATACAACACTCAAAGAATATAAATATTCTAACTGTTAGAAAAGTTAAATATATACATTTGATTTCCAAATGTAAGAGTCTCTAAATTTGTACTAAGAATTCCCACATTTATGGCTTTAATCTCCAGATTCACTTGAAGAAAGGATGTTCCTCCCGCCAGTCCCAGTGCTGCTAAAGCTATGATCCCTACTGCCTTTCAGCGACTGGGTAAATAGAATGGCAATAGGCGTCATCGCCACCTAGTGGGAAAGAGATCTGATTACTCTGTTATGACTCCAGAGCTTCCCTCAAGAGAGCAAAATGAAATAGGTATTTAGCAATATAAACTTGAATGACTTTCCACCATTTTACCTTGACAAAAACCACAAATTCCTTTGAAAGGTCTGCATAGCTGGCTGATGATTCGGCAGCTATTCTGCCAAGACGATCGAAAATGACTGTATGACCAGGAAGCAGTGCTGACTCCAGAAGTGCACAGCGGTTGGGCTGATAAAGCACTCGCAGCTCAGTGCAGGCTGCACCACTAGCCTGAAAGAAAAAGAAAGAAACAAACAAGCAAACTCTAAATCAGCAATAGAAAAAAATAAATCTGAAATGTTTGCACATTATATGTATGTAAGGTCTACGCCACTCTATAGACTCCTCATGCAATCTATCGCATGCTATCGCAATTTAATTGTTTTGATTTCCCAGCCTGATTTCCAAGGTCTTGTTCCAAGAACTATCTTGATTTCTCAGAACTCATGGCAGACTATCAGGCAATAACGAGAAAACTTCAGCGGCAGGACAGTTTAAGGAGTTACTGCATTCCACTGTTTATTTTTCATTTCTTCATCTGTGTCTTCCTCACTCAAGACTATTTTGGACCAAAAGCTGAAATTAACAGACATGCGTTATTAGGTGTTGTTTTCAGATAACTAAACAAATCAAGGAGGTTATGCTACAGGGAAATATTCCTGGTTCAAGATACTATTTGAGATTTTGTCCTATTACCCCTCAGTACCTTGGGGAGGTATTTGGGCCTGAAAAAAAAGAACAGCGTGTCCCTTGAATGGCTTGGCCCATGACACTACGGCTATCAAACTCAGCAAAGTGTTGTCTGAGTACGGCAGATAAGCAACGGGGCTGTTCATCTTCCAGAAGCCATCTGTTGTTTGATGAGTACGGCAGCAGTGACTGGTGTGGACGGAAGCCAAAACGGCTGTTACCAGATATTCTGAGACCCCCACACCAGGAAAAACCTTGTGTGTAACAAGATGAGTCTCATAATAACTAAGATGGAAACTCTCAGCAGCCTCATAGGTTAGGGGCTTGGAAGTAAATTTAATTTGATTTTAGAAAAAAAGAAGGATTGGGGCATTTCTCAAACCCTTGAGCTAATTAAGTAGATTCCATACCTACTACATTCGTATTTCTAAGCACTTCCTATGACGAGGACCTGTGCTACCGGAGCAGACGTGCCACACAGTACAGCACAGGCTGACTTGCCAAGTCCGGATCAGAGGGGAAAAGACTTTGTAAAGAAAATCTGACTATCACTTAGTCTGTATTTCGGGCCTACAAATTATAAAATTTTTTTCAAAAATTATTATTCCTCTTAAATTAAGTAACATGCTATGAGTGAAAAATCCTGTAATATTGTACGACGCTGTATGAGGAAGCGGTAGCGTGAGCGCCGGAACCAGAGCGCCGGCGTTCCGCTCCTGCGTTTCCATTTACCACCATGTGAGCTTGGGCAACGCACTCATCCTTCCGCACACCGGGTTCCTCTTCTGTTGAATAGGGATAATACTGGCTTCTCTCAGATGGAAAGATGAAGTGTTACAACACATTAGACATTTTACAACACTGCATGACAGTTATCCTAGGCTGTGTCATTTTTCAAGATAAATAACATGTATGTATTTTTTAAAACAACTTTATCTATTAAAAGCTACTTTTCAAACCTAAACTAAGCAATACAAAGCATACTTAGGTGACTTATTATTATTTCTTCCCTCATAATATGCTCCTTGAAGGGGCCTTTGAGAAATCAGCCATCTCCTTTTGGAGGTGTATTAATATTTTGAATATTATCAGAAAAGTGGTCTAGTTTTTGTCTAAATTTTAATTGCTGAAATTAGGACCATTTATTCATCAGAATAACAAAAATGTTAGACAAAACAGAATGAAAAGGGTGAAAGTGAAAGCCAAAGGAAATACAATTTGATAATGTTATAAAAAATAAATTCTATACAGACACAACACTATTGATAATTAGCAAATAAACAAAATTACTACCCACCATTCCAGTGACAGTGCTGTGGTCAACAGCAAGAGAAAGATGCCTGATTTCATGACTCTGGAAAATGCACGTATTTCCTTTGTTGAAAATAACATCAAAGAGACCTGGAAAACATTTTAGGTTATTAGCAAGTAGTAATTATGCTTTTAGAGTCTTTTTTCTTATTCAATTATACACTGAAACTCCTAATAATACATTTTAAGATATCTCTCAGTTAAATATTTTTAATTAGTCAAAAGACAGAATGCCACTTGATTATCTACAAGTTGCTTGGCAATCTGGTAGAATTTCCATGGAAAATCCCTAATGCCTTTCCATGCTAATCAGTAAGCCCTTATACAACCCCAAAGAATAACACCTGATGGAACTGATTCCAGGAAGATAAATTATCCTGGTGCAAAAAAAAAAATTTCCATTCTATAAATCTCAGGGATTTGAGGTAAAATAAAATAACACATTATAGTATAATAATGCATTATAAATACATATGATTTGAGCATTAGTGACTGGTTTGTATGATTATGATTATTAAGATTATGTCATCATACATTTGGTTGTTTTCAGTTTTCTATATACTGTTTTTTTAAGTAGGCTTCATACCCAGTACAGAGTCCGATGCGGGGCCTGAACTCATGACCCCAGGACAATACCTAGGCTGAGATTAAAAGTCGGATGTTTAACTGACTGAGCTACTCAGGTACCCCAAGTTTTCAATATACTTGTATATACCTTTTTATCTTAAAATGTATGCTTCTTGAAGGTCTGAATTTTTGTCCAGTCTGTATATAACCATATAACTGCACTTAGAACAGTGTGTAGAACAAGTAATTTCTCAAGAAATATTCTTTAAATAAGTTAGTCAATTAAATCCCCACAGTCTATGTTATAGATAACACACACACACACACACACACACACACACACATGCACATACACGCGCACACACACAAACACACGCGCACACACACCCTATCCTCATTTTGCAAATAATGAAATCAAAACTCGAGAGGTAAGATATTTTCCCAAGAGCCTGCCTAGTCACAGAATAGAAATGGAACCCAGGACTTCAGATCATAGCCCAGTACTCTTTGGATTACCAGTAATCCTTCCTGTAGTACTTACAAACAACAAATTTTCAGAAATCCACTCATATAACAACAATAAATAAAGACCATCTTTCCTTTTACAAATAGGTGATTCTCAAATGATGAGTCAAACAAGCTAGATATAAAGGAATACATACTGTATGTTTCATTTTATAAAGAGTATGAAAAACAGGCAATATTACTCTAGGGTTTTAGGATTAAAGGTAATGGTTACCTCTGCAGGAGAGTAACCGAAAGGGGTCATGAGAGTCTTCTGAAGTGGGGTAATATTCTGATATTCAGTCTGGGTTCTACTTACATGGGTATGTTCAGTTTGTGAAAATTCATAATACGATATGTGTATTTTTTGTATGTGTGTAATACTGAAGAGATTCAGAGTATGCCACTCCAAAATATGCCACTCTAGCATGGGATTATTTTGAGCTGAAGGCAACTGAGAAAAAAGCAGACAAAGGAAAAACTTTCTGCCCTGTTTCTACCAGTGTGAAAGCAGAATATAAATTTCTCTTGTGAAGGTACCTCCAACTCCACTTCCTGAGCAGAGGAGATAACAATCTTATCACTGGAGATAGCATGGCACAGGGAAAACATCTACATAAACAAATCTCACTAATTAGCCATTGTCTAGGTAAGTTTCCTCATATATTTGCCTTCCCACAATCTGCTGTCCATAAAAGCCCAAAGTCCTTTTCTTTGTCACTTCTTTACAAACTTACAGTTCTCTGGGGTACCTGGGACAGTTAAATGTCCAACTCTTAGTTTTGGCTCAAGTCATGATCTCATGGTTCATGGCTTCAAGCCCTGCATCAGGATCCACGCTGGCAGTGCAAAGTCTGCTTGAGCTCCTGTGTCTCCCTCTCTCCCTGCCCTTCCCCTGCTTGAGCTCTCTCTCTCTCTCATTCTCTCTCTCACACAATAAACATTCTTAAAATTTTTTTAAATAAACAAAATTATAGTTCTTTGTTGAAATTCAATATAAGACCCAAGTTTAACCACCACTTGGAGTTACACACCAAGTTCGCTCCCATGTCTGTGTAATGCACGTATGAATAAACTTTTATTTTTCTTCTTAATCTGTTTTATGACAATCAAATTTATAGGCCCAAGCCAGAGAATCTAAATGGGTAGAGGAAGAAGGTTTTTTGTTCCTCTCATGCAATACATTTGAATAACATGTTTTTAAAAATAAGTGATTCCTTGTATTCAAATTTAAGTTGCTATCAACTCAAAATAGTCTATATGTACATAGGAAGCTATATGTTAACCTCACAGTAACAACAAAGCAAATCTTATAGTAAATACACAAAGGAAAAGATTAGAAAGGAATATAAATATTAAAGAAAGCCATCAAACCACAAAACAGAGAAGAAAGGAAAAGAGAAAAACTATAAAAACAGCCAGAAAGCAGTTAACAAAATGGCAACAACACATATCTATTGATAATTAACTTTAAATGTAAATGGAATAAACTCTCCAATCAAAAGATACAGAGTGATGAACTAGAAAAAGAAAAAGAAAAAAGAACCATCTGTATGTTGCCTACAAAAGACTCACTTCAGAAGCAAAGATAGGGGTGCTTGGGTGGCTCAGTCAGTTAAGCATCTGACCTTAGCTCAGGTTATGATCTGACAGTTCTTGAGTTCAAACTCCACACTAATAGTACAGAGCCTACTTGAGATTCTCTCTCCCCCCTACCCTTTCTCTCCTCCTCCCCTGCTTGTTCTCTCTTTCTCAAAATAAATAAAATTTTCTCAAAATAAATAAAAATAAAACTTAAGAAAAAAGTTTTAAGATTAAAAGAAAAAGAAGTAAGGATATACACAGGCTGAAAGTCAAGGAATGAAGAGAGATCCAAGCAAATGGAAATGAAAAGAAAGCTGGCATAGCTATATTCATAGCAGATGAAATAGATTTTAAAACAAAGACTGTAATAACATACAAAAAAAGGGGCACTGCATTACGATAAATGGGTCAATCCAACAAGAAGACTTAACATTTAAAATATATATGCAGCCAGTATTGGAAGCACCAAAAAAAAAAAAACTATATACATATATATTTTATATATGTTAGCTATATGTTAACTATATGTTAACCTCACAGTGTGTATATACATAAAGTAAATGTTAACAGGTCTTGAGAGACACTGACAGACGACAATAACGTATGGAACTTTAACACTTGACTTATAACAATGAATGGATCTAAACAAAAAAATCAATAAGGAAACAGTGACAGTAAACAATATGGTAAACAGATGGACTTAACAGACATATACAGAACATTCTATTCAAGATGAGCAGAATACACACTCTTCTCAAGCATACATGAAACATTCTCTAGGACAGATTACATGTTGGGCCAAAACAAGTCTCAATAAATTCAAGTAGATTAAAATCATATTAAGAATCTTCTCTGACCACAATGATATAAAGCTAAGAAACCAATTACAAGAAGAAAGCTGGGAAACCCACAAAAACGTAATGAGTAAAGAACATGTGGGCCGCCTGGGTGGCTCCGTCAGTTAGGTGACTGACTCTTGATTTCAGCTCAAGTCATTCATGATCTCATGGTTGTGAGATCAAGCTTTGAGCCTAGCACAGAGCCCTCTAAAAATTCTCTCTCTCCCTCTCCCTCTGCCCCTGACCCATTCTCTCTCTCCCAAAAAAAAATGCTACTGAACCAATGTATTAACCAATGTATCATCAAAGAAATCAAAGAAGAAATAAAAATAAATAACCAGAGACAAATGAAAGCAGAAATACTATCAGAATTTGGGGTTTTCAGCAAAAGCAATTCTAAAGGTGGGGGGAGGAAGATGTGGTATATCTATACAATGGAACATCACTCAGCCATCAAAAAGAATGAAATCTTACCATTTGCAATGACGTGGACAGGGCTACAGTATATTATACTATGTGAAATAAGTCAGTCAGAGAAAGACATATAACATATGATATTTCATTCATATGTGGAATTTCAGGAAGAAAACAAACAAAAAGAAACAAAACAAGGGATAATAAGTGAAAAAAAGAGAGAGTAAAATCAATAAGCAGACTCTTAGCTGTAGAGAACAAACTTACTTACCAGAAGGGAGGTGGGTGGGGGAATGGGGTAATAAGTGATGAGGATTAAGGAGTGATAACCACTGGGTGCTGTATGTAAGTGTTAAATCACTAAACTGTACACCAAAATTAATACTACTCCACTGGATGCTAACTAACTGGACTTTAAATAAAAATTAAAAAAAAAAGAGGGAAGATCATAGAAATGCAGGCCTAAATCAAAAAATAAGAAATATCTCCAACAATCTAACTTTACACCTACATCTAGATGGAAGATTCTAGTTCTGGTTCTGGCAATAAAGAGCTGAATAATTCATTCAACTACTATTTATTGAGCACCTACCATGTGCAGGAAGTATTTTAAGTTGTAACCTAGATAAAGATTCCCAATGCTCTTATCTCTCAAACATTCTTATCTTTAAAAACAAGAGGTAAGTTTCCTGAGTGGCTCAGTCAGTTAGGCAGAGAACTTTTTATTTCAGCCCAGGTCACGGTCTCCAGTTCATGAGATTAAGCCCCACAGGAGGCTCCACACTGACAGTGCACAGAGCCTGTTTCTGATTCTCTCTCTCCTTCTCTCTCTGCCCCTCCCCCACTCGCATTTGCTCTCTCTCAAATGAATAAACTTAAAAACTAAAAACAAGAGGTAAGTCTACATAATCTTAAGTTCCTGGCTAATTCTAACATCCACTGGATCTCGTCACACTAATTTCATCAGAACGAACTCTAATTGCCAAAATCCAACAAAAGCGTTTCAGCCCTTATTTCACTTTGCTTCTCTGCTCCACCTGAACCTGCAGGCACCTTCTGAACCTTCACAATCTCCCTCCTCACTAACTTCCTTCTCAATTTCCTACCTCATTCTCACCTGTCCTTTTCATGCACAGGGCTCTGTCCTTAGGTGATTAACCTTCTCACGTTCCCAGGCTCCCCGGGAAGTTTACTTTGATAATCCATAAAGTGGTAAATCCCACGTAAAATAGAAACCACCCCCTCAACATCAGCTCATATATATCACTTACTGTTAAACAAAAACAACTGGGTATCTCACAGGCACTTCAAACTCAATACACACAAAGGAGAGCTCATAATTTCCCCTATATTCCTAGCTTCCAAGTCTACTGCTCCTGTATCTTCTGTATTTCCACTTTAGTTGATGACCTCATCAACAACTTAATCACCCAACCCAGATATCTGAGAGTAACCTTTTCCCTTAATACTCTTTTACCAATAAATGATGAAATTCTGCCAATTTTATCTCCTAGAAATTCCTCAAATCATCCCCTCTACTCTATCAATATTCCCACCGAAGTATTTTAGGTCCTCTTCTGCTTGACATATTACAAGAGGCTTCTAACTGGTCACTCCTTCCCTAGTCTCCCTGCACATCCTCAAATCTTACCTCCACTTAGCTACTAACGTATTTCTATTCTACTTCAAATCCATTAATAGCTATCTCTCACCCATAGGAGGGAATAAAAGAAGTTGCCTTCAGACACACACTGGCCCTTCTCTCTCAGATCTTTTTACAGGGGCCACAACCTAGTCACGGAAGAGTATGGTTTAACTTATACGATGCAGTAGACAGCTTCTGATTACCAGAAGACTACTTTTTAACACAAGATAATATTCTCGTGGTAATCGGATAAAGGGTTTAAAACATTATTTATGGTCTCTAAAGTAAAACATCAGATTTAGCACTCTTTATTGCAACACTCAAAAAAGAAACAGGAGTTCTGATTCACAGGGGCATGTACCCCATGTTTACTGTTTACAGTAGCACTTTAAACGAGAGCCAAATTATGGAAAGAGCCCAAATGTCCATCAACTGATGAATGGATAAAGAAGATGTGGCTTATATATACAAAGGAATACTACTTGGCAATGAGAAAGAATGAAAATCTGCCATTTGCAACAACGTGGATGGAAATAAAGGGTATTATGCTAAGTGAAATAAGTCAGTCAGAGAAAGACAGATATAATATTTTCACTCATATGGTAGAACTTGAGAAACCTAAGAAAAGACCATGGGGGGGGGGAAGGGAAGGAGAAAAATAGTTTCAAACAGAGAGGGAGACAAGCCATAAGATACTCTTAAATACAGAGAAGAAACTGAGGGTTGATGGGGGAGAGAGGAAAATGGGTGATGGGCACTGAGGAGGGCACTTGTTGGGATGAGCACTGGGTATTGTATACAAGCAATGAATCATGGGAATCTACCCCCAAAACCAAGAACACATGGTATACGTTGTATGTTAGCTAACTTGACAAAAAATTATACTTTAAAAATTAATTTTGGATCTACGGTTGGATTCTGAGTTAAGAAATTTAGCAATTTACAAGACAAAACAGCCCTGATTTGCTGAAGATTGGTACAAGTATTAGTCTCACCTCTATATGTCAACTCAGAGAGAGTCACATGATGTCATCGAGGAAAATGAGCAGCCATATCCATACTGTGAATGCGGATTTCCAAGACATCCAAAGTACTCGTCTTCCTTTACATCTACTTTCCCTAATCTCTCTGAATTTAGAGACTGAAGTTTACTTTCAAGGGGACTGAATAAGACAAGATCCATTCTAGAGCACATTTTTTTTTAATTTAAAGCCAAGGAAGTCCTTCAAAGTACTCTTCCTGAAATAGAAGAGCAAAACCAATGACTCTTTGATTTCAGAGAAACGTACCTAGGATATGGTAAGAGCTAGAGCAGAAGACAAAATGGCCAATGTATATAATAAGCATTTTTCACTTGCTTTTTAGGACCTAGTAGCAGACAACCAGACAAATAAAAAAATTACAACTAATCACCACCAGATATTCACTAGAAATAGGGCTTAAAAATGAGTAGATCAACTACTAACAATAATCTAAGAGAAGAATTCTAGTAGTACCTATACAGATAGAACACGAAAGACAATCCAAAGAAGAAGTAAGTTCTAGAAATGGCCATATTTTTTGTTATTCAAAAAAAAAAAAAAGTAGAGAATAAAGAGCACAAGAACTTTTGTTTAAAGGAAAGAGAGAAATTAGCCTCCTTGGTATACCTTGTAAATTATTTAATAAAAACACAGTGAAAAACTACAGAAAATCTTCTCTTCAAAGTCTTGAGAACATTCGATCTATGTCTCATATGAAACAATGCTCCTTAAATTCCTACTTCCCAATTAATTGTAACTGAAACTGGAAATTACCAAGCATGCATTACAAGTATAGTTACCATATAATTGTCCAACCAGGATACTTTTGAGAGTAAAATGGAGTACCAATCAGAGGGAATAGAGATTCAAACAAAAACATGCAAACTAGAGTGTATGGTCCTTTTAACCTATGCTACTCTTTACAAAAGAAAAAGACCTTAGCTTTACATTTTAAAATTGGATAATAAGCGTGTATTTATATGTTTCGGATTTATGTAAAAGTTTAAAGCATGCATTTTTTATTATTAACTCTGCCTTAATGACAAAAGTGTAATGAGTCTGAGACCCTCATGCACCACTGATGAGAGTATATATAACTGACATAACTGATGTATTTAAAGAGCCGATATAACTCTTCTGAAAAGATATGGGGCAATCTATAAAAAGAGCCTTAAAAATCCTCATTATACTTAACTCAATAATAGGAGGAAAACAGGAAAATTTTAAAATACTTAAAAATTAAATAACAACTCCTTAAAAATCAATGGGTGAAAGGAGAAATCAAAAGGAAAATCAAAATGAATCTTGAAACAAATGAAAATGGAAACACAACATACCAAAACTTATGGGATGCAGCAAAAGCAGTTCTAAGAGGCATAGGTGTAGTGATATATGCCCACATTTTAAAAAAGAAAGATCCTGGGGACACCTTGATGGCTCAGTCGGTTAAGCGACCAACTCAACCTGAGCTGATTTCAGCTTAGGTCATGATCTCAAGGTTCGTGAGACCAAGTCTGACCAAGTGAGGCTCTGTGCTGACAGCAAGTGGAACCCGGTTGAGATTCTTTCTCTCCCTCTCTGCCCCTCCCCTGCTCATGTGTGCAATCTCTCTCTCTCTCAAAATAAATGAACTTAAAAAAAATTTTAAAAAGACCTTAAATAAACAACCTAGCTTTATACCTTAAGAAACTAGAAAAACAAGAACTAAGCTCAAAATTACTGGAAAGCGGGAGATAACAAAGACCGGAAGAGAAGTAGATGAAAGGGCAACCCTAGGCTTGCCTCATCCCTCAAACACAGCCAGACCAACATCGAACCATTTTGAACACCTAGGAAATCAATCTGAGAATAAATCAAACAATCTGCATAATTTGAGGGCGAGAACGCGGCAGGTACACAGTATGGAAAAGTGAACTGGGGGAGAGAAAAGCCTAAGTGCTGTGGAGCGGGGAGCCCTTTTCACAGAGAGGAGAAAAGAGAGAAGGGGAGACAGCTGCGTACATGTCGGGTTCATGCAAGAAAAGCACTCCCCCTGAAAGTAGCTACAAAGAAAGGGAGAGAAAGTGAAAACATGTACAGGGGAGTGCACAAAAAACTGTTCCCCAAAATCACTGATGGGAAAAAGGAGACAGTTCGGTACTGCCATTTTTTTTATAAACAGCAGAGCACAAGGTCAGTGCCTGGTGGTGTTCTGACAAGGAAGCCGGGCAGAGCCCTGGGCACAGGCAGAGCAGTTTGAGGATCCCCTGGGTTGCAGGGGGAGAAGTGGTTCCCCTGTTTGGAGTGCATTTAGTAGAAGTGATACAGTTTCTCCATAGGCAAAAGACCCAGTGGGTGCCAGAAAGCCCGGTGGTCAGGATAGGAGCAAACACACCTGCTGAAGGCAGCAAACTCTAGCTCAGTTGTGTGTTGTGATCTACCATAAACTCTGAGCCACTGCTGCTGTGCGGTCACGAGAATGTTTCCTGGGACAAGACTGTACTGGCCACAGTGTAGCAAGACCCTCCCCAAAAGGATTAGCACAGGTCAGAGCCTCAGGGAGTCTCTGAAATGTAGGGTTTTGACACAGCCACACCTGAGATAAAACTCTGAAGGGAGGCACTGTCTGGCAGGTGGACAACTTGAGCACAGACACAGTGAATGAAGGGAGGTGACAGAAGCCGGGGACACACAAGGGGTGATTGATCACATATCTCCGAGGGCACAAACTTCCCACTCTGGAGACTAGACAGAAAGTTGAAGTCATTTTCACCATTAGCCCACAATACTGATCCACACCAGTGAGTTAAACAGTGCCACCAATTGGAGAATAGAGCCATTATACCAAGCCCCAGCCTCCTGTGCCCTACAGGCACATCTACACAAGAGCAAGTTGACCTGAGACTCAGAGCAGCACGCCCCTACCCAGAAGACCATCACAAATCCCTCCCATACAGTCCGCTGATCACAGAATGCTGCAACGTTTCATCTCCGTGGGGCTGGAGCTCACAAACCATGAGATCATGACCTGAGTTTAACCAACTGAGCCACACGGGTGCCCTTGTTGTTTTAAATTCTAGTTCGGACAACTTATATCTGTATTGATTAAATCCCTGGCTGTCATTTCTTCCTTTTCTTTCACTGGGGTGAATTCCTCTGTCTTGTCATTTTGGAGGAAGAACAATATAATAAAATAAAATAAAATAATTTGCTCTTTCTGTATCCAAGAAAGATAAAAAGAAAGACAAAAACAAAAACAAAAACAAAAACAAAAACCGAATAAAGAAAAACCAAATGAAACTAGCTTTATTTTATTTTTTAATTTTAAATTTTTTCTCTTTCTTCTTTTTTCTATAAAGCCTCTCTTAACAAGTAAACCAAAACACACCTAAGATCTAGCTTCCTTTATTTGATTTTCTTTTAATTTTTTAATTTTAATTTTATTTTATTTTTCTTCCTCCATAATGACAAGACAGAGGAATTCACCCTAATTAAAGAAAAGGAAGAAATGACAGCCAGGGACTTAATGCAGATAAAAGTAAGACATCTGAAATAGAATTTAAAACAACAGAGATACCTGGGTGACTCAGTTGGTTAAGCATCCTACTCTCAATTTAGGCTCAGGTCATGATTTCATGGTTCCATTGTTCGAGAGTTTAAGCTGCACGTCAGACTCCATGGAGACAGTGAGAGCCTGCTGGGGATTCTTTCTCTCTCCCTCTTTCTCTGTCCCTCTCCTGCTCATGCTTTGTTTCAAAATAAATAAACTTAAAAAAAAAAACAACAACAACAATTATAAGGATTCTAGCTGGGCTTCAAAAAAGGATACAAGACACTAGAGAATCCCTTACTACAGAGATAAAAGAGCTAAAACCTAGTCAGGCCAATTTAAAAATGCTATAACCAAAATCAAATCCAAATGGATCCCATGACAGTGAAGAAGGATGAAGCAGAGGAGCAAACTAGTAGTATAGAAGGTAAAATTATGAAAATAATGAAGCTGAAAAGAAGAAGAAAAGTAGTGGATCCCAAAGGTACACGTAAAGAACTCAGTGATGTATTAAAATGTAGTAACATATCATAGAAGTCCCAGAAGATGGAGAGAGACAAAAGGGGTCAAAAGGCTTATGTGAGAAAACCATAGCTGAAAACTTCCCTCATCTGGGGAAAGACAAACACATCAAAATCTAAGAAGCACAGAAAACGCCCCTTAAATTCAACAAAAGCCAACCACTAACAGGATATACCATAGTCAAATTCACAAAATACACAGACAAGGAAAAAATCCTGAAAGCAGCAAGGGGGAAAAAAAAGTCCTTAACCTATAAGAGAAAACAGATCAGGTTCCCCAGAGATCTGCCCACAGAAACTTGGAAGGCCAGAACAGTGGCAGGATATATTCAATACAAACAATTATAAGAATATATTATGAAAAATTATATGCCAACAAACTGGGGAACCTGGAAGAAATGGATGAATTCCTAGAAACATACAAACTACCAAAAGTGAAAACAGACAGAAATAGAAATTTTGAATACACCAATAACCAGAAAAGAAACTGAAACAGTAATCAAAAATCTCCCAACAAAATTTGAGGGCCAGAGGCTTCCCAGGGGAATTCTGCCAGATATTTAAAGAAGTGTTAATACCTGTTCCTCTTAAACAGTTCTAAAAAATAGAAACATAAGGAAAACTTCCAAACCCATTTTAGGAAGCCAGCATTACCTTGTTTCCAAAACCGAAGACCCCACTAAAAAGAAGAATTACAGGACAATATCCTTGAGGTACACGGAGGCAAAAATTCTCAAAAAGGTACTATCAAATCAAATTTGACAGTATGTTAAAAGAATTATTCCCCGTGATCAAGTGGGATTTATTCCTGGGGTGCAAGGCTAGTTCAGTATTTATGAATCAATCGATGTGATACACCACATCAATAAAAGAAAGGATAAGAACCATATGATCCTGTCAATAGATGCAGAAAAAGCATCTGACGAAATACAGCATCCATTCTTGATAAAAACCTTCAACAAGGTAAGGACAGAGAGAACATACCTCAACATCACAAAGGCCATATATGAAAAACCCACAAATAATATCATCCTCAATGGGGAAAAACTGAGAGCCCTTCCCGTACAGTCAGGAACAAGACAAGGATGTCCATTCTCACCATTACTATTTTACTATGTTACTATGTTACTATTTAACATAGTATTAGAGGTCTTAGTCTCAGCAATCAGACAACAAAAATAAATGAGAGACATCCAAACTGACAAGGAAGAAGTTAACCTTTCACTATCTGCAGACAATATGATACTCTGTAGGAAACCCCAAAGACCCAAAAAATTGCTAGAACTAACACATGAATTCAGCAAAGTTGCAGGATATAAAATCAATGTGCATAAATCTGTTGCATTTCTATGCACCAGTAATGAAGCAGCGGAAAAAGAAATTAAGCAATCAATCCCATTTGCAACTGCACCAAAACAATTAGATACCCAGGAATAAACCTAATCAAAGAGGTAAAAGATCAGTACTCTGAAAACTACATAAGACTTATGAAAGAAATTGAAAAGAACACAAAAAAATGGAAAAGCATTAGTGCTCATGGATTAAAGAACAAACATTGTTAAAATGTCTATACTACTCAAAGCAATCTACACATTTAATGCAATCCTTATCAAAATAACGCCAGCATTTTTCACAGAGCTAGAACAATCCTACAATTTGTATGGAACCACAAAAGACCCCGAGTAGCCAAAGCAATCCTGAAAAGGTAAAATAAAACTGGAGACATCACAACTCCATATTTCAAGCTATATTATGAAGCTATAGTCATAAAGACAGTATGGTATTGGTACAAAAACAGATACATGTATAAATGGAACAAAATAGAAAACTCAGAAATGGACCCACAATTGTATGGTTAACTAACCTTTGACAAAGCAAGAAAGAATATCCAATGAAAAATGACAGTCTGTTCCACAAATGGTGTTAGGAAAACTGGACTACTTTCTTACACCATCCACAAAAATAAATTCAAAATGGATGATAGACCTAATGTGAGACCGGAAACCATCAAAATCCTAGAGAAGAACACAGGCAGCAACTTCCGTGACCTCGCTGGAGGCACTTCTTACCAGATACATCATCACCAGAGGCAAGAGAAACGAAAGTAAAAAATGAAACTATTGAGACTTCGACAAGATAAAAAGCTTCTGCACTGTGGAGGAAACAACAAAATAAAAAGTCAGCCTACTGAATGGGAGAAGATGTTTGCAAATTATATATGTGATAAAGGTTTAATATCCAAAATCTATAAAGAACTTATCAAACCCAACACCCAAAAAACAAATGTTCCAGTGAGGAAATGGGCAGAAGAAATGAATAGACATCCAGATGGCTAATAGACACATGAAATGATGTTCAACATCACTCATCACCAAGGAAATACAAATCAAAACCATAATGAGAGGGGTGGTTCAGTGGCTCAGTCAGTTAAGTATCTGACTCTTGATTTCATCTCAGGTCATGATCTCACAGTCATGAGACTAAGCCCACGTTGGGTTCTGTACTGAGAATGCGGAGCCTGCTTGGGATTCTCTCTCTCTCTTTCTCTCTCTCTCTCTCTCTCTGTCCCTCCCTTGCTTTCTCTCTCTCTCAAAATAAATAAATAAACATTAAAAAAAAAACATGCAATGAGATACCACCTCACACCTGTCAGAATGGCTAAGATTAACAATACAGGAAGCAAGAGATGTTGGCCAGGATGTGGAGAACGGGGAATCATCTTGCACTGTTGGTGGGAATGCAAACTGGTGTAGCTACTCTGGAGAACAGCATGGAAGTTCCTCAAAAAGTTAAAAAGAGAATTACCCTATGATCCAGCAATTGCACTACTAGGTATTTACCCAAATGATGCAAAACTACAGTTTCAAAGGGGCACATGCATCCTGATGTTTATAGCAGCATTATCAACGACAGCCAAACTACGGAGAAAGAACAAATGTCCATCAACTGATTAATGGATAAAGAAGATGAGGTATGTGTAAACACACACACACACACACACACACACACACACACTAGACTATTACTCAGCCATCAAAAGGAATTAAATCTTACCAACTGCAACAACATGAGTGGGGCTAGATGTATTATGCCAAGTGAAATAAGTCAGTCAGAGAAAGACAAATACCATACGATTTCGCTCATATGGAATTTAAGAAACCAAACAGATGACCATATCGGGGTGGGGAGGTGAAGAGAGAGGGAAACAAACCATGAGAGACTCTTTAAGACAGAATGAACTGAGGGGTGAGGGAGGTGGGTGGGAGATGGGTTAGATGGTGATGGGCGTTAAGGAGGGCTTGTTATGATAACCACTGGGTGTTGTATGTAAGAGAATTATCACTGAATTCTACTCCTGAAACCAATATTGCACTGTATGTTAACTAACTATAATTTAAATAAAAATCTGAAAAAGAAATAGAAAGAAAAAATGAAATAGAAAATAAAGACAATAGGAAAGATTAACTAAGATCTTGAAATAAGGAGTTGGTTTTTTGAAAAGATAAACAAATGGTCTTTGCTAGATTAACAAGAAAAAAAGAAAGGTGACTCAAATAGGTAAAATTATAAATGAAAAAGGAGACATTACAACTGAAACCACTGAAATACAAAATGTCATAAAACAATTTTATAGGGGCGCCTGGGTGGCTCAGTCGGTTGGGCGGCCGACTTCAGCTCAGGTCATGATCTCGCAGTCTGTGAGTTCGAGCCCCGTGTCCGGCTCTGTGCTGATGGCTTGGAGCCTGGAGCCTACTTCCGATTCTGTGCCTCCCTCTCTCTCTGCCCTTCCCCTGTTCACGCTGTGCCTCTATGTCTCTCAAAAATAAATAAACATTAAAAAAAAATTAAAAAAAAAAAACAAAAACAATTCTATACCAACAAATTGGAAAACTTAGAAAAAATGGATGAAGTCTTAAAAACATACACTCTACCCAGACTGAGTCATGAAAAAAAATTAGAAAATCAGAACAAACCAATAACAATTAAGGAGTTGAATCAGTAATCAAGAATCTCCCAACAAAAAAATGCCCAGGATCTAAAGGTTTCACAGGTAAAATTACCAAATATTTAAAGAACAATTAACACCAATCTTTCTCAAACTCTTCCAAAAAAAACAAAAAAACAAAAAACAAAAAAAAAAAATCACTGAAGAGGAGGGAACACTCCCAAACTCATTTTACTAGGCCAGCATTACCCTGATACCAAAGCCAGATAAGGACACAACAACAGCAGCAGCAACAACAAAACTGAAGGGAAAAAAAAAAAGAAAGTAAAGAAAAGAAAACTATGGGCCAATATTACTGACAAATATAGATGCAAAAGTTCTCAACAAAATAGTAGGAAACTCAATCTGAAGCCACATTAAGAGGATTATACACCACGATCAAGTGGGATTTATCCTTGGGATACAAGCTGTTTCAAAATATGCAAATCAAGAGATGTGACACACCACATTAATCGAATGAAAGACAAAAATCATATGATCATCTATAGATGCCGAAGGAACATTTGAGAAAATTCAGTGTCATTTCATGAAAAAAGTCTCTCAGAAAGTGGAGATAGGAGAAACATACCTCCACCTAATAAAGACCATATATGACAAGCCCACAGCTAACATCATTCTCGGCGGTGAAAAACCGAAAGAAGTCGAAGATCAGGAAGAAGGCAAGGGCGCCCACTCTCACCAGTACGCATCGGCATAGTACTGGAGGCCTAGCCTGAGCAAAGCGGCAACAAAAAGAAATAAAAAGAATCCAAAGTCAGAAGGAAGAAGTAAAATTGTTTCTATTTGCAGGTGATAGGACATTATAAAGAGAAAATCCTAGTCTCCACCAAAAATTGTTAGAACTAATAAAAAAAATTCAGTGAAGTTGCAGGATACAAAATCAATACACTAAAATCAGCTGAGTTTCTATCACTAACAGCAACCTATCTGAGGAAGAAATAAAGAAAACATTTAAAATAGCATCAAAAACAAGAAAATACCTAGGAATACATTTAACCTAGAAAGTAAAAGATCTATACACCGAAACTGTAAGACATTGATTAAAAAATTAAAAAGACATGAATATAAAGATATCCCATATTCGTGAATCATAAATTGTTAAAATGTCCATACTACCTGAAGCCATTTATAGTTTCAACAAAATCCCTATTAAAATTCCAATGGCATTTATCACAAAAATAAAAAAAAAAATCCTAAAATTTGTATGGAACCACAAAGACCCTGAATAGCCAAATCTTGATAAAGAACAAAGAATAATGTAAACGAGAAAAAAAATCAAATTAAAATATAGTTTAACATTAAACTATATTAGGGCTAGAGTAATCAAAGCCGTATGGTACTAGCATTAAAACAGACACCTAAACCCATGGAACAGAATAGAGAACCAAGAAATAAGCCCACACATACACAGTCAACTAGTGTTTGATGAGGGAGTCAAGGAAACTCAGTGTGGAAAGGATAGTCTCTTCAATAAATGGTTCTGGAAAACTCGATGTCTACACACTGTTGAAAAACAGTATAAATAGCTCCTTAACATTGGTCTTGGCAATGATTTTTTGGATATAACATTAAAAGCACAAGCAACACAGTAAAAATCAACAAGTGGTTCTACATCGAATTAAAAGGCTTCCACACAGCAAAGGAAACAGTCAACAAAATAAAAAGGCAACCTACAGAATGGGAGACAATACTTGCAAACTCTATCTCTGATGAGGGATTTATTTCCAAAATATATAAGGAACTCAAACAATGCAATGGCAAAACAAAACAAAAACTACAATTCACAACAACAAAAAACACTTCGATTTAAAAATGGATAGAACACTGGAACAGATATTTTTCCAAAGAAGACATACAAATGGCCAAAAGTACATGAAAAGGTGCTCCACACCAATCATCAGGGAACTGCAAATCAGAACCACAATGAGATACCACTTTACACCCAAGAAGGATGGCTATTATCAGGACAAGAGGTAACAAGGGCCTGCCAGGATGTGGAGGAGAGGTGACCGTGATGCGCTGCTGGTGGGAAGGTAAGCTGGTACAGCCGCTGCAGCAAACACCGTGGAGTTTCCGCAAAACTTAAAAATAGAATTGCTATATGATCCAGCAATCTTTTTTTTTTTTTCTTTTTTTTTTTTTGTTACAATAAAATAATATTTTACCGGGGCAGGGGTTGAAAACTGGCAACTCCTGTTAAGTCAGCTCCGGCCTGCAGACATTTTTTTTTATGATTTATTGTCCAGTTAGCTAACATACAGTGTAGTCTTGGCTTCAAGAGTAGATTCCCATGATTCATCACATACATACAATACCCAGTGCTCATCCCAACAAGTGCCCTCCTCAATGCCCATCACCCATTTTTCCCACCCTCCCAAACCCCATCCCCGTCAACGCTAAGTTTGTTCTCTGTATTTAAGAGTGTCTTATGGTTTGCCTCCTTCTCTGTTTATAACTTATTTTTCCTTCCCTTCCCCTATGGTCTTAAGTTTCTCAAATTCCACATGATACGTGTCTTTCTCTGACTTATTTCACTTATCATAACACCCTCCAGTTCCATCCACATTGTTGCAAATGGCAAGATTTCATTCTTTTTTGTTGCCAAATAGTATTCCATTGTATATACACACCACATCTTCTTTATTCATTCATCAGTTGATGGACCTGTGGGCTCTTTCCATAATTTGGCTATTGTTGATAGCACTGCTAAAAACATTGGGATATATGTGCCCCTATGAATCAGCACTCCTGTATCCTTTTGATAAATTCCTAGTAGTGCTATTGCTGGGTCATAGGGTAATTCTATTTTTAATTTTTTGAGGAACCTCCACACTGTTTTCCAGAGTGGATGCACCAGTTTGCAGTTCCCACCAACAGTGCAAGAGGGTTCCCCTCTCTCTGTTGGGAGCCGTTTTGGACTCACAGATTGAGACCCCTCCCTGTATGGAAAAGGTTGAAGCAAAATTCCCGCCAGCCAAGATGGCGCCTAGTATTACCTCCTTCTAAATAATTTTTCAGGCTTGGATATCTTGAGCTACTGTCCTTGACTCCAGGGAAGGTACTTTTGTTTAATGGCATTTAGATAAAGGGGAAGGGCCTGGAGCACGATGCCTTGATGGATTTACATCTGAATGAGAGTAGCCTGGCCAGAAGTAACCTTAATGTTGCATCTTGGGGATGGGTTGCATCTCCCACTTTGTAGTTGGAAGCATAGCCCTCAAAGCAACGTCCTGATTTTTCCTGTTTACAGATAATTAACATTAAGGCCTTAAGGAAACACCCTGTCCTCTCCCCCCACCCTAAACTAATATGTTAATTAACCTGAAATCAACATACAGGATTAAGGAAGTTGCCTCCTTGCTAGTAAAAATGGATTATTGTTAAAGAGATCAAACTATGGAATGTCACTCATTGATGTAATGCCACTCACTACCTTTTAAATAAAGACACTGAGACCAGCAGGGTGGGGATGCCAGAATTGCCAGGGCTGCCTGCTTGGTCATCAGACTACATCTCACTCATGGCTCTCTCATTTCCTTTCGCCTGACCGTCCATCCTTCGGGGACCCCTAGATTCGCTGGAACTGGACCACAGCATTTCTCCACATCCTTGTCAACATATATTCATTTCCTGAATTGTTAATTTTAGCCACTTCGACCAGTGTGAGTTGGTATCTCAAAATGGTTTGGATTTGTATTTCCCTGATGATGAGCAATGGGTGAGTATCTTTTCATATGTCTGTTTGCCATCTGGATGTCTTTTCATGTCTTTTGCCCATTTCTTCACTGAATTATTTGTTTTTTGGGTGTTGTGTTTGGTAAGTTCTTTATAGATTTTGGATACTAACCCACTATTCGATATGTCATTTGCAAATATCTTCTCCCATTCTGTTGGTTGCCATTTAGTTTTGTTAATTGTTTCCTTTGCTGTGCAGAAGCTTTTATCTTGATGAGATCCCAATAGTTCATTTTCCAGCAACATACTTTTGAGTATGTATCCAAAGAATATGAAACCATTATCTCAAAGAGGTATCTGTACTCTATGTTCATTCACGGTAGCCAGGAAATGGAAAAAATCTAAGTGTCATTCAACAGATGAATGGATAAGGAAATATGATAGGTATATATGAATATTTTTCAGCCACAAAAAAGAATGAAATCCTGTAACAATGTGGATGAACCTTGAGGGCATTATGCTAAGAAGGAAGCCAGACAGAAAATCAGATACTGTATGATTTCACTTTATGGAGAACCAAATTTTTTTTTTAGCTGACTCTTAACTATAGAGAACAAACTGAGGGTTGCTGGAGGGAAGGCGGGTGGGGCATGGGTTAAATGAGTGATCGTTATGTACTTGCGATGAACACTGGGTACTGTAAGAAAGTGATGAATCACTAAACTGTACACCTGAAACCAATATTACACTGTATACTAACTGGAATTTAAATAAGACTTGAAACTACAAAAAAAAAAAAAAAGCTGAATTCGTAGGAACAGAAAGTAGACTGTGTTATGCCCAGAATTCGGGAACCCCAAAAACCACCAGGGAGCCGAGTCCGATGCAAGAACAAAGAGCCTTTATTCAGGCTAGCTCGAGCTCAATCTCCTACCTGCACTGACGCAGAGGTGGGTCGAGAGAGAGAGTTCCAAAGGCACAAGAGTTTTAAAGGGGTCTAGGGTAGTGGGAGGGGTGATGGTCGTGACCCTAGCCGATTGGCTGAGGAAGGGTCAGAGTAGGTCACTGGGCGTGGTTCTTTTGGAACTGGGAAGTTGCACGTTTTAAGCTTCTGCCCAGGCACTAGGGACTCAAAATGGAGTCAGTCTCAGTTTGTCCTTAAACAAAATGGAGTCAGTCCCGATTTGTCCTTACAACTGGAGGTTGCCAGGGCCTTTTGAAAGGTGGGGGAAATGAGGTGATGGTGGTCAAAGTGTACAAACTTCCAGTTGTAAGATGAATGAGTTCTGAGGGTGTAATATATAGCATAGTGACTATTACTAACAATGCTGTATCATATACTTGGAAGTTGCTAACAGATTGGATCTTGAATGTTCTCACAACAACAAAAAAATTGTAATTATATGACATTAACGCAGATGTGTTAACTAACCTTATTGTGGTAATCATTTTGCAATACATACATTTAGCAAATCATCATGTTGTATACCTAAACTTACACATTGTTTCATGTATATTATGTCTGAATAAATCTGAAGAGTAGAAAGAAACAGTAAAATCAAAAGTTGAAAAGACTCCTCACTCCTCCCAAAGTAGATACACCAATCTCATTGGAATGTTAACTCTAAGCATGCACAGGTTTTGTTTGTTTGATTCCTGTAATGTTCCAGCATCTAGAACAGAACAAATACTTAAATAAGTATATGTGTGTATATGTATATATGTATGTGTATATGTATGTATGTGTTTATGTATGCATTTAATAAATCTCTCCTGTGAACAGAATTTATAATTTCTAAAAAAGAAAAATAAATAGAAATCTCATTTAAATTACAGCTAAAGAGTTATCCACCATAAGTAAACAAAGTTCAATATAAGAATAGAAATACCTAGTTTTAAGAAAAGATATTTATTCAAGTAACATGTATTAAGTCTAATATGAAAAACTATATCATGAATCCAGTAGATGCCAAAGAGAAATGTAATAATATTATAATTTAAAAACATTTTAATAGGGTTCTTAGTAAAATTAGATATATGTTACTTTTCCTATCACTCTAAAGAACAAGTATTTAAAAATCAATAACCAATCATATATAAGGGGGCACCTACTTTCCCCATGCCGACTCTCACACTTCCCTGCACTGCATACCATGGAACAGAGTGCCTTTGACTGGGGCTTTGAAAGAAGCTAGGTGTTACAGCCTAGGCCCTTTGTGTTCCCAAAGAAGCCACCCTCAGAGAAGGCCGTTTTTGCTGTGCTCTTTGTCACTAGTAAGGGGCAGCTCCCATAACGGAGTCTGTGGTTGCCCAACACTATGTCTATGCTTGGGGAGGTAATCTTGTTTCATTTGGGAAGAGTTAACAAGTCCTTTGAGCTCAGACCCAGAGCTAATATCCTCATTTGACTCCATCAGCAATAATACTGAGATCTTGACTGACATTTGTCTGCGTTCTGTATCTTATTTTGTACTTGATTCTGTACACAGGAGGGGTTTTTATTTATCAACTCCTCTTCAAATACCCAATTCCTAATAAACAACAAAGACATTCCATTAATTTAGTTACAAAATGAGAATGCCAATATTACCAACATTATTTTACCTTCTTAAGAATGTTCTTGCCAGTTGAAAAGTGCTTGAAATAAAAACAGTAGATCTAACTATTGGGAAGTAGGCAAATTAATTATATTTGTAATACCTGAAAAAACTCTTTAGAGTGAAGTACTAAGATTCAAAATAAATACCTGACAAATAGCAGGCACCTATTAAATACGGAAAAATAAAACAAAAAAACGATAGAGTTCTATATTTTCATGTATATGTTATTTATAATAGAAAGGGGGTAATTTACAATAGCAACCAAAACCTTCATAATAGCACTAACAAGCAATGCAGAAACTATGCGAAGAGATAAAAAATATTTTAAAAATATGTATGAAGTTCTTAATAAATAAGTATAGGACAAATTCCTAAAGGAAAAGTCTGAATACTGAAGATATCAATTCCTTCCAAGTTAATATATAGATTTAATGTAATTTTAACAAATTTTCCTTCAGGATTTCTTTTGGAATGATGAGATAATATTAAGTTAATTTGAAAGAAAAACCATATATATATCAACGCTGATAAATATTTTATACTGTAGTTTGAGTATTTTTGGAGAGAGCGTGCAAGTCGAAGAAGGGCAAAGAGGTTCCAAAGCAGGCTGCATGGTAACAGCAGAGAGCCCCATACAGGGTTCGAACTCAGGAACCCTGAGATCACAACAGACCCCTGTAGTTTGAGTATTAAAATCTCAAGTCACAGGGCATCTGGGTGGCTCAGTTGGTTAAGCATCCGACTTAGGCTCAGGGCATGATCTCACAGTTTGCAGGTTCCAGCCCAGCGAGGGACTCCCTGCTGTCAGCTCAGAGCCTGGAGCCTGCTTCAGATTCTATGTCTCCCTCTCTCTCTGCCACTCCGCCCCTTCGCCACTCACTCTGTGTCTCTCTGTCAAAAATAAACAAACATTAAAAATAAACAAACAAATAAATGTCAAAGCACCCCTCACTCTCAGCTCAGATGCGGCTGCTGGAAGGTACTCAGAAGGGAAAGGAGCATCACCTGATTTCGCCTGGCTTCCCTCTTCACCTCCATTCACAGGTGAAGTTAGTACGTGACTTACTGCTCATATGCATTACCATGGATGCAGAACTGCAGGCCCTCCTTGTGGGTCACTGCCATTTCTCCATCTAACAATGCAGGAATCAAAACAACGGCTCTAGTGTCTGTCACACTAGATTAGCATTCTTGTAATACCATCGACAGCTTCCTGATATTGGAGAATCCTCTCAAGGCCAGGCCTTTTGGCCCTGGGCAGCCATCTGGGGTGGCTAGATGGCACCTGCTTATGTGTATCTGTGCCTCGTCTAAAATCCCTGGAAAATGAGGAATCCATTCCTCAGATTCAAGAGAAATCAGGGGCTCAAGTCGATCTCTGACCTTCCTATGGTCCTTCCCTATGATCTAGTGCTACTAGTCCACTCTCTTGCCGTCCACCAAGCAGCTAGCCTGGAGGAAGACCCCAGTGTATCACAGAGACGAGTAGTCCCTACAGAGCAGGCAGCTGTTCGTCAGCCAGCCACCCTTCCATGAATTCAGCCAGTGAGGATACAGCAAGCCTAGCTGTAAACAGTTTATTAGACCCTGCGCGGCAGGCAGCAGAGACTGCAGGGACACACCGATTCGCCTGACCCCCGAGTCCCGTCAGCACAATGCAGAGTAGGGCTAGGTAACTGCCACTGCACACACTGTGACGCGGGATCACGCCCGAGGAACTTCTCGAGTTGGGGAAAGCCCTCATCTTATCAGGGGCTGCTAGCAAACCTACCCAATCTTTGACCACAGAGAGGTATTATCTTAACTAGAAAACAAATGTTCTCTGAGGAAAGAAGGGATCCCTGAAGGTCTTCCGGAAGGGAGACGTTCTTTGTCTTGCAATATCTCTTTATACAGACATTCTTAAGTGGCCGCAGACGGCTCTGCACGGGAGGCCCAGATCATATAGAAATGTGAGGACACAGGGAGAAACCGTCCCGACAACATGCTGTCTTCACGGACACACCTCCAAAACTTGCCGGAGAACGCTGGACCTTCCACTCCAGCAGGGAGCAGCAAAAGGGCAAAGTGCTAGGACGAGGTGCTAGAGCTCCACGCCCTAAAACCTACCGCAGGCCCAATGCCCTTGACACAAAGCTAGTTCAAGTCACCACAAGAACTGTGCATTCCTGGCTCGGTTCGCCACTTTGCTTCTTCCTGTTATACCTGTTTGTTTGTAAGGAGCTCCATTCACCCAGACTGGCAAGTGAAACAATGCCTTTGTGAGAATTGGAAAGAGTTGTCCCTTTACCAAAACAAGTTAATTGCCTTTCTTATTAGGAATTGTTAATAAATGCATAAATCCATAACAATTACAAATGTAAATTTTACACCTACTCTTGTGCAGTGCACAGGAGCTCAGGATGTTATCTTTTAAACCACAGTAAAATCATATAACATAAAATGCACCGTATTAACCATTTTAAAGTGTACAATTCAGTGGCTTGTGGTGCATTCACGATGTCCTGCAACTAATCTCCCAAAAGAAACCTGGAGCCATTAAGCTGTCAGTCTCTCTTCCCCTCCCTTCCAGCAGCCATTGGTCTACTTTTTGTCTCTATAAATTTACCTATTCTAGATATTTCATATAAATGAAATCATACAATGTTTGATCCTTTATGTCTGGCTTTTCACGAAGCACATGCTCACAGTCCATTCATGTTGTAGCGTAAGTCAGTACTTCGTTCCTTGTAGAGCTGAGTAACGTTCCATTGCACAGTATCACGTTGTTTATCCACTCGTCAAGTGATGGATATTTGGGATGTTTCCGTCTCTCGGCTATTATGAATAGTGCTGTGTTGGGAGCCATTTCAGGCTCACAGGTTGAGACCCCTCCCTGTGTGGAAAAGGTGGTTGAAGCAGTTGTGAGCTGGTGGCATATTGGTGGGATTTGTGTAAATGTTAGGGTCCTATTATGTAAACTCACTCTTTCACAAGTAAAGGACAAGCATTGGGAATTCTGTCCTTGCCGGATAGGTTGCACCTCCCCCATTGTAGTTGGAAGAATAGGCAATGACTCCTGGCCTGTTTATAGATAATTAACATAGGCAGGCCTAGGTAACTTCCTGTTCTCTCCCCCCTGCCTTAAATTTATATGCTAATTAACTTGAAAACAACTTGCAAGATTGAGGAAATCACGGCTTTCCTGATAAAACACATTATTGTTCAAACTATGCTTACTGATGGGATATCACTCATTACTGTAATGTCACTCACTACTTTTAAATAAAGACACTGAGGCCGGCAGAGCGGAGATGCCAGAACTGCCAGGGCTGCCTGCTTGGTCATCAGACTCCATCTCTCTCGTGGCTCTCTCACTTCCTTGCGCCTGACCGTCCGTCCTTCGGGGACCCCTAGATTCGCCGGAACAAGGACCCCGACAGTGCTCTAAACACCCGTGTACACGTTTTTATTTTCAGTTCTCTTAGAGTGGAAATGCTAGGTCACATGGTAATTCTATGTTTAACTGTTTTCCAAAGCAGTTGAACCAGTTTGCAGCCCCACTGGCAATGTATGAAGGTTCTGATTTCTCCATATCCTCACAAGACTTATTTTCTGTTGTTTGTTTGGAATTTCCAGATGAGAATTGTATAGTAACAATTACAGTTTTTTTATTTTTTATTCAAGTCTAATTAACATACAGTGGTATATTTGTTTCAGGTGTATAATATTCCACAATCCTATATACGTCTCAGTGTCAAGGTAAGTGCACTCTTGATCTTGATCCCCTGTATCTGTTACCCCCCCATCCACCTCCCCTCTGGCAATCACCAATTTATTCTCCATATTTGTCTTTTTGTTTGTTTAGTTTCTTAAATTCCATATGAGTGAAATCATACGATACTTGTCTTTGACTGACTTATTTCAGCTATACCCTCTAGATCTGGCCATGTGGTTACAAATGGCAAGATATCATTCCTTTTTTACGGCTAAATAATATTCAGTGTGTGTGTATATGTGTGTGTGTGTGCGTGTGTGTGCGTGCGCACGCGTATTACCTTTTCGTTATGCATTTGTCATAAATAATGTTGCAATAAATATAGGGGTGAATATACCTTTTCAAATTAGTCTTTTCATTTTCTCCGAGTAAACATACAGTAGTAAAATTACTTGATTATATGGTAATTCTATTTTTAAGTTTTTAAGAAATCTTTATACTGCTTTCCCCAGTGGCTGTCACAATTTGCATTCCCGCCAACAGTGCACAAGGGTTCCTTTTTCTCCACATCCTCACCACCAGTTGCTATTTCTTGTGTTTTTTATTTTCGCCATTCTGACAGCTGTAAAGTGACACCTCATTGCGGTTTTAATTTGCATTTCCCTGATGATTAGTGATGTTGAGCATCTTTTCATATGCATGTTGGCCGTCTGTATATCTGCTGTGGAAAAACATTATTCAGGTCTTTTTCTCATTTTTAATCAAATTATTTGGGTTTTTGGTTTTGAAGTCGTGTAAGTTCTTTATATATTTTGGATATTAATCCATTTATCAGATATTATCATCTGCAAATATCTTCTCGCCATTTGGTAGGCTGCCTTTTTGTTTTGTTGATGGTTTTTCTCTGTGCAAAAGCTTTTTATTTTGGTGTAGTCCCCGTGGTTTAATTTTGCTTTTGTCTCCTTTGCCAAAGGAGACATATCTAGAAAAATGTTTCTACGGCTGATGTCAAAGAAATTACTGCCTATATTTTCTTCTAGTAATTTTATGGTTTCAAGTCTCATATTTAGGTCTTTATTTTCTGTTATTTTTATTATAGCCTTCCTAGTGGATATGAAGTACTATCTCACTGTAGTTTTGATTTGCACTTTTCTAATACTAATGATACTGGACATCTTTTTATGTGTGTGTGTGTGTGTGTGTGTTTTTTTTTGGTCATTTGTACATCTTCCTTGAATAAATTCAGTTTCTTTGCTCATTTTTTAGATTTTTTTTATCATGTTGTTGAGTTTTAAGAACTTGTTATATATTCTGGATACTAGAGCCTGATCAGATATATGATTTGCAAATATTTGCCCCCATTTGGGGGGTTACCTTTCCATCTCTTAATAGTATCCTTTGATGCATAAAAGTTTTTAATTTGATGATGTCCAACTTACCTATTTTTTCTTTGTTACTTGTGCTTCTGATGTCATATCTAAGAAACCATTGACTATTCCAAGGATATGCAGATTTACACGTTTCCTTTAAAGAGTTTTATAGTCTTAGATCTTATATCTTTGGTCTATTTGAGTTAAATTTTGTATAAAGTGTGAGGTAACAGTCCAACTCCATTCTTTTGCATTTGGATATCCAGTTGTCCCAGCACTATTTGTTGAACAGACTATTAGTTCCCCAATTAAAGGTCGCCCTTGTCAAAACTCAACTGGCCATTCATGTCTAGGTGTATTTCTAGGCTCCCAGTTTGACCTGCATTGTGTCTAATTTGAGTTTTCTGTATATTGTGATGCTTTGACATCTTAAAATTTTTTCTGGCTTGGAGAGACTGCCTCACTCTGGGCTAAATTCTTAGAGACAGTAAAAGACCCAGATTAGAGCAGAGCTTTAATATGCAAACTAACCAATCCAGAGCCATACTTCCTCTTTCTGGCCCAAGTACCCCAGGAGGCAATATTCCTCTGTCTTAATCATCCCATAGCCAAGGAGCAGGCAACTGGAAATCACCTCTATAGTCCAAAACTCACCAAAACTAGTAAATTAGCCAATCCTAAACTGCTTACCCTGTCCTGCCTTGACTTTCCTGTGGAAATTCGAATCGAGGTCATGGCTTACATGTTCCCTCTCTCCTATCTTCTGTCTTCTGAATTCCCTGGTGTTTTCCTGTGGTCCTGCATGATACATTATGCCTCCTGTCTTTAGGATCTGTGAGTATAATGAAACTTGTCTTTCTGACCCTCTCCTGTGTCTTTTACACCTGACTGTCCATCCCATAAAATATACAAAACACTGTTCCATTGTTCTATATGTCAGTATTTATGCCAGTACCACACCATTTTGATTACTGCAGCTTTATAGTAATATGTCAGATCAGGAAATGTGAGTCTTCCAATTTTGTTCTTTTTCAGTATTGTTTTGGCTATTCTGGGTTCCCTAAATTGCATATAAATTTTAGATTAGTTTTTCCATTTCTGTAGAAAAGGCATTTTGACAGGGATTGAATCTAACCTGTAGATCATTTTGGAAGTACTGTCATCTTCATAATATTAAGTCTTCCAATCCATGAACATAGAATGTTGTTGTACTTATTTAGGTCTTCCTTTATTTCTTTTAAAAATGTTTTATAGTTTTCAGTGTAGAAAAAAAAAAAACTGACTTTATAGGACTTCCTAATGCACCAGTGCAAAATGTAGAAGTGAATCAGCAATGCAAGAAAGATGATGAGGATTCAGATTAGAGAGAGGAGAGATGCTGTCATAACTTAGTGTGAAGGCAGGGTGGAATCATCATAGTGTCCAGAGGGAGAAGATACCGACACGTCTTTCTTACAGGTGGGTAACTCTGGGTCAGGGTCTCTCATGAGATTACCCTCAAGTTGTTGATTGGGATTGTTGTCATCTGAAGGCTTGACTGGGGCTGGAGGATACTCTTATGAAATGGATCACTCCACATGGCTGTAGGTAAGAAGCTTCTGTTCCTTTCCGAGTTGGCCTCTTCACAGGGTTGCTTGGATGTCCTTAACACATGGCAGTCAGCTTCCTCCAGAGTGAGTGATCCAGGAAAAATTTTTAATGCCTTTTATGACCTTACTTCAAAAGTCACACACAGTCACTTCTACAGTATTCTTTTTTTTTTAGTTTATTTATTTATTTTGAAAGAGAGAGAGCAAGGGGAGAGGCAGAGAGAGAGGGAGAGAGAGAATGCCAAGCAGGCTCAATGCTGTCAACACAGAGCCCAACACAGGGCTCAATCCTATGAACCATGAGATCATGACTTGAGCTGAAATCAAAAGTTGGGCACTCTACTGACTGAGCCACCCTGGCGCCCCTACCATATTCTATTTGTTAGAAGAAAGTCCCTTGGTCCATCCCATATTCAAGGGGAGAAGAGTAGGCAACACATCTTGAAGAGGGCAGTGTCAAGTAATTTGCAGACAAACTTTAAAACCCCTACAGAGAAGAATGTAGTCACGTCTTCCATATGCACTAGTGTAACCAAATAACCACTCCAAAAACAAAATTCAACACTCCATCATCAAAACCTGGTACAGTAGTTCCTCCTTATCCACAGAGGATACATTGCAAGACCTCCAGTGGATGCCTAAACCTGCAGATGGCACCAAACCCTATATATTCCACATGTTTTCCTTTGCATAAATGCCTATAACAAAGTTTAATTTATGAATTAGGCACAGTAAGAGATTAACAATAACTAATAATAAAGTAGAACAATTATAATAACATACTATAATAAAAGTTATGTGAATGTGGTCTTTCTCTCTCTCAAAATATCTTACTGTGTCGTACTCGCCCTTCTTCGGGTGATGATGTGAGGTGATAGAATGCCTATGTGATGACATGAAGTATGACAAATGACGTCGGCATTGTGACAGAGTGTCAGGCTACTACTGACCTCCTGACAGTGTGTCAGAAGCAGGATCCTCTGCTTCCACATCACAGTGACTGCAAGTAACTAAACTGTGAAAAGCAAAACCAGGGATAAGGGGAGACGAGTGAACAGCTAGTGACCTGGATCCTTAGAGACAACGCGGGGGACAATAATGACAATTAGAAACTTCCAGTGCTGCGATATATTTTACATTTTTAAAATTCACTGCTAAATCCTGTTAGACAAGGGTCAAATCTGAATTTAGATTATGAATTTTTTGTTGGAAAACTATAAAATGAGAAAACTATGGAAAGCTGTATTTTATAGTAATCTTTAAAAATTTGGGGAGATGAGAAGTTTGTGAAAGTGGCCATGAGATAAAGTAACTATCTAGGGTTTGGAATTAAAAACCGAATTGCTTTGGTTGTCTGGCCCTTCTTTGGGTTCTAAGATCCCACACTAAAGACAAGAAGACTTGTCTACGATTATCATTATCAATGTTGGCATAGTATTGTTTTTAATACCCATTTCAAAGATCTTCCCATGCTGTGTCATGCTTTTTGGTCCAGTATTGCCAATAAATGGTTTAGTAGCTCTCAGAGAAATGAGCATTCTAACTATCTGGGTATGGAAATAGCTAAATTTACAATCAGCTTGATAACTAAATAGAAGTTATTGTTCCATGGTGATAAAAATAACATTGTTTTGTAGAGTGAAAATTACAAGCAAACTTATCTCAGAGACAATTTCTTACAATATTTTCTGGAAAAGATGTCCATGGGTCAGCACTGTTCATCACAACACTTTCCAGGCATGTGAAAACTGACTCATGAGTGTGAATTTATGGGATACTGAGCATAACATCAGGAAATAATGCTGCAAATAATTATCACATAGAAAAGACCTCCTGTTGCAAAACTGTCAGTTATGCCATGGAAAATCACTCCTACTATCCCGTACCTCCCTTTTTAAGACTGCTCATTCTACTTTATATATTAAAGGACTAGCATATTAAGATGCTAGAAATGCTTAGGGGTAAAAGGTTTCTCTTTTTTATATCTAACGGTTAGTTTGGTCTACACAGGAACTCACATGTTTGGCTATAGGGCAAGAACTCAGTTGGAGCCATTAAAACATCAATTCTTTCTGAATGGCTGTCTGGGCTTTCTTGTAGCATGAAGACTGGCTTCCAAGAAGAATTAATCCAAGAGATAAAGGTAGAAGATACAGATTCTGGAAGTTACAGTATTGCTTCATCTGCATTCGATTAGTCGAAATTTGTAGAAAGGGCTGACCCAGCAAAGGGTAAGTAAGGAAATGAATTCTACTTCTTGATGTGTAAGTGCCGAGGTCCCTTTACAGACCAGGTTGTATGAGGAGTGTTACAAGACGATCCTCCCTACGTTTGTCATTTTCCTGCAGAGGCCGGCCCTCTGAATAAAGACACTTACAAAATGTTCATATAAGGAAACAATCCATCATAATAAAGCTTAAAGATCTCTCTCCTTCCACTTCTCTTCCCTTACGTTTTGAGGAAATATCTCCAGCACATCTTGGAGACTACTAAACAACACGCCTTCTAACACAGTACAGAAAAGTTACATTCACAGATGCAGCTGGCAAATTTGGTTTAAAAAGTAAATTTGTTGCAAAAAGAGTTAGAGGTTTGGGTTTACAGTCAAAGATCTATCATTATCAGTTTACCCCCTCTTCATTAGTTCTTATGGTCATGACATCGCTAAACATCAAATCTAGTTTTTCTTTGCCTAGTTCTTCCTTTATGTGCCTTTATGATGGCACTAGCTACCAAAAAACAAAAAAAACCAAAACAAAACAAAAAACAAAACAAAAAACCATTATTAGAATTGTATGTGTTTGTCCTCTTTTTTAGGTTGTGGCCCTCTGGAATTCAGAATACTGTCTCAGTTATTTCTGTGGCCCTCAAATTATTTAACATAGTGTTTTGAACAGAATAGGTACTCAATATTCAGTAGAACCAACCTAATTCCTTAAATGGCCATACCATTCAACAGCTAAGTTTTATGAACATTAATGTTAGTTGCCTATTTTTTTTCTTCAGTTAATAGCAAAAAGTTTTTTCATGGTGTACTGTTCTGCAAAATAACATCGTCTCCCTGATTTAAAGCCTGTCACTGCTGAGTATTTGTATTAGTGTAAGTGAATTATTTAAATGGCCTAATACTGGTGTAAAGCCGCATGAAAAGAAGTAAACCATAAATTAAACTGCCTCCCTCTAGTTCCCAAAGCTTCCATAGCACTACCTGGTTTGCCAAATGACTTTACCGTATCTGTCTGTCTTCTCCCCAAGTGCATCAACTGTGCCCTCCGGATGCAGACGGACAAACCCTCCGGTGAGCCTGTTGTAGAACTGAAGAGTGTTTCCTTTCATAAACTTCCATCTTTCTGCAGCCCACTTAATATAAAAGCAGAACAAAAACACCAAAATGAGGAGACAAAGAGAAGAAATCACTATGAAACACTCCTTACTAAACATCACATACTGTTTTGTTTTAACACATCAACTGGCAATTTGGACACTATTTATACCAAATAATTTAAGGCCAAAAGTAAAATCTTACTGTTTCCTTTCTCTTCAGTTCTAGCTTCTGCCCTGAGGGTATAAAGGAAAGAGAAAACCATTAATTTCAGCAGAGTCATGCTTTCCTCAATCATCATAAGAGAATTTTCCCAGAAATGTGTATGGATGACACTCACTCACAAAGATGATACTGCTATCTCTGGCGTACAGTTCTCTGGCAATTTTACCATCATCTTCCCCTTGATCCAGCCATCTGTGGTAAGAAAAGTATATCAAGAATGTTGTGGCTTTATTCTTACACTAAGCACTGGCAATTATGGAACCAGGTCAGAAATAATGGATGACGGGAACTGGAAAAAGTCATAGGTATCTCGTTGGCAAGTGCAGAGCAGAAAATGGAAAAGAAAACGCATGAAGTGACTAAGAAAGTGCGAGGGAGGAGAGGCTGCCGTCAGATGATGGGAGAGGCATCTACTTTCCCAAATCCGCAGGGCAGTCGGGCAGTCGGCTAGCTTGTCAAGGTCACAGACCTCACACCCACTGGACCAGGTATTATATTCCTGTTTTTAAGCCATCAACTACATTTCAAACTACAGTCGGTTATTTCATAAATGCCTATTACTGGTTCCACGGGGAAAGAGGCAGGACAATGCTGAAAGAAAGAGCAAATCTATCACCACTATTGGAAGAATAACCCAAAAATCAAGGCCTAGTGACAGTAAGTCAGCAAAGTCATCATTGTATAAAAAGCTACATGCAACATTTATTTAGAACATTCATTATATTTGAATTTAGTTTGGGACCTAGTCCATAGGCAATCAGTTTTCCTGCCAGAGTCTTCCATTCTCCTTACTAACATATAAAGAGAAATTATATTTTTTTAAATCTTTGTCAGTAAATCAAGGAAGATTTAATATTTTAAAATCATCATGCTTGATGTTAAGTTTAAATCTTTGTCGGTAAATCAAGGAAGATTTAATATTTTTAAAATCTACCTTGATTTATCGAAAAAGATTTAAACTTACATCAAGAATGATGATAAACATATTGTATATCTTTCCAAATAGAAGCAGAAGCCCCTAAAGTTAACCTTCAAAAAAGTTACCCAGCAAAGCATTAGTGACCAGGAATAACTGAATAAGCTATCCACTTCTCCAAAATACATGAATGTGGAACTAATGAAATGAATTTGTTCAGGGTAAAAGCACACCCACACACCTGTGACAGAAGAAGGCATATTCTCGGCTTGTTGTGGGATCCTTGATTGTAACATCATCGAGAAACCAGCCGTTTCCTAAACACAGATTAAACGAAAGAAAAGTGTTGTGTGAATAGGTACGGCCTACGTATTACTTGAAGTTTGAAAAGATGTCCTAGCTTCCAAATATATGTGAAGGCTTTATGTACTGTAAAGTTTTAATACTTCAAATAAAGCAAAATATAAGAGAAGCTATAAGAAGCACTTAAAAATATTTCTTACATGTGCAACAAAAGAACAACGTATTTTAAGCTTTCATGTTTTATATCTACCTCAATATTATTTTCCAAGAAGCTGAAAATAGAAAAATTTTACAATTTCTCTTCATTTCATAAACTATATTTATATTACTGAACCTAACATCTTCCCAAAAATATATATCTAGTGAGCTAGCAATACTTTGTTTACTAAAACATACACAAAAGGTTAATTCAAGTTCAAATTTGAATCAAGTATGTATTTTGATAAGCCAGAAAATGAACTTTTAGATACTCTGTCGAAGCACACAGACGGAGCTAGTATACATGAAGATAGTAATATCCTTTTAAATATTTGATTTTATATTAATTTGCAAACTGGAGTTAAGATACAATTTAATTTTATTTATATATAAAACGGAATATTTTAACCACAGTAGTTTCATCTATACAAGAGTCAGCTCAAATCTAATCAAAAGTCCTTGCGTTTGTGAGTTAATAATTAACAGGTGAATTAGGGTGAAACTATAGGGTGAAACTCTTTTTTTTTAATGTGTTTATTTTTGAGAGGGGGGAGGGGCAGAGAGAGAGGGAAAGAAAGAACCTGAAGCAGGCTGCAGGCTCTGAGCTGTCAGCACAGCGCCTGATGTGGGGCTCAAACTCACAAGCTGTGAGATCATGACCTGAGCCAAAGTCAGACAGTTAACCAACTGAGCCACCCAGGTGCCCCTAGGATGAAACTCTTATAACAAAATATTCAAGGGCCTTCATTGCCTGGCTTCTGCTTACTCTAACTTCATACTCCCATCACGGAACCATGCCAAACTGCTGATAGCTCCCTAGATCAGTGATCCTCCGACTTCAGCATACATGGAAACCACCCGGAGGGATTATAAAAACACAGATTGCTGGGCCTCACGCCGAGTTTCTGATGCGGCAGGCCTGGGATAAGCAAACCGGAGGTGACTAACTGTACCGGTTTGCCCTGGAGAGAGGGGTTTCCCAGGATGAAGGAGTTTCGGTGCTAAAACCAGGAGACCCCCAGGCAAACCGGAATGATTGGTCATCATATAAAAGAAACCACGAATGGAATTTTTAATGAGATCCCAGGCAATGCTGATGATCCAGGAACCACACTGTGAAAACCACTGCCTTAGATCATGAATATTCGTAATTTACACCTGCCGCTCCATCACACACGCCATTCTGTCTGCCCAAAATGCCATCCCCAAAATGCTTTACTTCATTTTCAAATTTTACCAAAAAAATAGAATTACTTGTCTCCTTTAAGGAAAATTACAATGTTACCGGCATTCTGAAATGGGTTTTAAGAGCTACTGAGGAGTCTGTAAAGAAAACTCTTGAAGATGATTTTTAAAATACTTTGTAAGTTAATAGGTTTAATTAGTAATTAGTTTAAATATACTTTTTAATGTTTGTTTATTTTTGAGAGAGAAAGAGAGAGAGAGGATGAGTTGGGGAGGGACATAGAGAGAGAAGGAGAAAGAATTGGAAGCAGGCTCCAGGCTCCGAGCTGTCAGCACAGAGCCCGACACAAGGCTTGAACCCACATACCATGAGATCGTGGCCTGAGCTGAAGTCAGACACTTAACTCACTGAGCCACCCAGATACCCCAATTAGTAATTAGTTTATAAGTACTTATATGAAAACATATTATCTACAAGAATAGTCAAGTGGAGCCAAGATCAGCTAAAAGACAATGTAAACACGAAATAAATATCACTGTAATTCACTGAAATTTAGGGGTGGTTTTCTATACACCATACACTAGACTTGTGGGTTAATTAAAATTTTACAAAGTTGGATAAGAAATAAGGCTAAACTTTAAATATTATATTTCTTTGTATAATACTAAAGATTTACTTTCTGGCCACTTTTTCCCAAGTTCTTTATATAATGAGTGGTTTTTTAATGTATCCTTTTGCATATAATATTATGAGACTCTTGAGTCCTATTTAATCTTCTTTCTAGCAGGCAGCACCCCCACCCCCGGTGATGTGCAGCTTAAGCTGTAGGAGTGTGCACGCATTCAACTTCCGACACCACCAGGCAGACGTGGGCACGGACTCACCACACACGCGTGGTGGATGTGGACCCCCTCCCCCTGCCCACCGATACCTTCCCCACAGAAGTAAGGCATTTACAGTGCCTCACTGACTCTGCGGAGAGTAACACCCCTGGTGTGACCCTCTGTTTCCGTGGAGAGGAGAAGCACGAGGCTAAGTCTCACCCTTTGCTGCTGCAGAGTAAGAACAGCAGCTCACAAAAGGAAGGAGAGGCTGAAGAGTACCAACTGGTCCCGACTACACCACCCTGCTCGGCCTCATTGGTGTTGGACAGGAGTAGAAGCTCAGGTCACTGGGCCTCACTGATGATAGGGCACAGGGGAAGTAGAATGTCATCTACTCCATGTTGTCCTACCTCATTCCACCTCATGATGCTAGGTAGGGGTGGACACTCAGCCCCGACTAGAACTCACTGACACCAGGGGTGGGTGACAGCGGAGTGCTGGCCAGTCCCAGCTTGCACTGCTTTCTCCTACTTGCAATAACAGAGCTGTCTACAGATAAAATTTCAAACAATCTACAAATAATAATAATAATAATAATAATAATAATAATAATAAATCTCAGAACTAAACCATGAGTTGAGTTACATCTTGGATACAAGACAAATCACCACGCAGAAATAAATTACATTTCTATATACTAACAATGAACATATGGCAACTGAAATTCAGACACAATGCCACTTAAGATCACTGTAGAGATTAAATATTTAGGATAAACTTAACAAAACATGTACACAATCTGTATGCTGGAAATTTTTAAATGCCGAGGAAAGAAATCAAAGAATCTGAAACAAATGAAGAGACATACACATACTACATTCATGGGCTGGAAGTCCCAATATAGTAAAAGCATCAATTCTTGCTGAATTAATCTCTAGGTTGGATGTAATTCCCACAAAAATTCAAGCAAGTTTTCTTGTAGATATGGGTAAGCTTTTTTTTTTATTTATATAGAAGAGGACAGGCCTTAAAATAGCTAAAACGACCTTTAAAAATATTAAAATAGGAGAAATTAGTGTAACTGATGTTAAGGCGTATTAAACAGCTCTCAAGATAGTGTGGTATTGGCAGGACAGACATACAGATCAATAGAACAGAACGCAGAATCCAGAAATAATCCCACATAAATATGTCCAATTGCCTTGTGACAAAGGCATAAAAACAATTCAGCGGAGGCAGGATAGGCTTTTAAACAAATGGTGTTGGAGTAATTGGACTTTCACAGGTAGAAATAAATTAACTTCAACCTACATCTTACACTTTATACAAGAGTTCAAAATAAGTCACAGAATTAAATATGAAATATCAAACTATGTAGCTTTTAGAAAAAAATAAGAAAAAAAGTCTGTGATATAGGACTATTCAAAGAGTTCTTCAACTTAACCCCAAAATTACAATCCATAAACAAAACAAAACAAAACAAGAATAAAGTGGACCGCGTCAAGAGTAAAAATTTGCTCTGCAAACAACCTTAGTAAGGTGGAATGACAAGCAACGAACTGAGGGAAAATATTTGTAAACCATAAAGCCAAAGGACCAGTATCTAATATATACATATATATGTACGTATATATATATACATACAAAACTTTTAAATTTTAACACTAAAATATGTTACAAAATAGGAAAAGAACATAAAGGCGTATCACCAAGGAGGATATAACCACATAAAAGTATGCTCAACATTATCTTCATAAAAATACAAATTAAAATAAAAATGATAAGTCACTACACACCCATCAGAATGGCACAGAAGAAAAAAAAGGCAGCAAAACACCAAATAGCAACAAGGCTGCTGAGAAAAAGGGTCCCACATACATTGCTGGTGTGAATACAGAATGGTATTGCCACTATGACAAAGTTTGGCAATTTCTTACTAACCTAAACATGCAATTCCATACGACCCAATCAACTGCATTCTTGGGCACTGATCACAGAGAAATGAAAACTTATGTTCACATACAAGTCTGTACACAATCATCCATGGCAATTTTATTCACCACAGCTCCAAACTGGAAGCAATCCAGATGTCCTTCAATGGGCGAATGGTTAGACAGAGGGAAATCCATTCCACAGACTACTACTCAGCAATAAAAAGAAACAAACTGTTGACACACAACGTATGCCTTAAATGAATCCCTCAGAGTTTATACAGAGTAAAAAAGCCAATCCCAACAGAATCCACAATGCATGATTTCATTAATACAACTCCTGAAATTGTAGGTAGGTGGTAGAGATTAGTGGTTGCTAAGGATTAAGAATTGGAAATGTGAGGAAGAAACTGAGGAAGACGAGCGGATGTGGCTGTAAAAATGAGACATGACAGGTCATTGTAGTGACGTACTCTTCTTTGTCTTGACTGTATAAATATCAATATGCTGATAATGATGTCGTACTATATACCTTTGCAAGATGTTACCACTGAGGATACAGAGAATCTCTGTATCATTTTGTATAACTACATGTCAATCTATAGTTATCTCAGAGTAAAAAGTTTAAATTATCCCCATCTCGCCCCAACTCTCTTATTTCCTCACTTGTGATGCCCCACTTGATTCTGGAGTAAACAATGATGTATCACCTTACGCCAGTTAGAATGGCTAAAATCAGAATGACAAGAAATAAGTAAGTGTTGGCAAGCATGTGGAGAAAAAGGAACCCTCAGGCACCGTTGGTGAGAATGTAAACTGGTACAGCCGCTGTGGAAAACAGTATAGAAGTTCCTCCAAAAATTAAAAATAGAAATACCATATAATATAATAATTCCACTACTAGGTACTTGCACAAAGAAAATTAAAACGTCAATTCAAAAAGATATCTGCACCCCTATGGTTCATAGCAGCACTGTTTACAATAGCCAATATATGGAAGTAACCTAAGTGTACGACAATAGACAAATGGATAAGGAAAATGTAGTATGTATGTGTACACAGACACGTATGTGCGTGTGCGTACACACACACACACACACACACACACACACACACAGGAATATTACACAGCCATCAGAAAGGATGAGATTGTGCCATTTGAGACAATGTGGATGGATTTAGAGGGTGTTATGCTAAGTGAAATAAGTCGGACTGAGAAAAATAAATACTATATGACTCTACCCGTAAGTGGAATTCAAAACCCGAATAGCCAAATCAGACCTATACATACAGAAAACAAACTTGCGGTTACCAGAAGGAGGTGGTTGGGCAAAACGGGTGTAGAAGAGAGGAGGAACAGGCTTCCAGCTACAGAGTGAGTTCGTCACAGGAGTCAAAGGCACAGTACAAGGAATACAGTCACTGATATTACAACAGCGATTAACGGGATGGATATGGTAGCTCTGCTTGTGGTGAACATGGCATGATCTATAAACTTGTCAAATCACTCTGTTGTACACCTGAAACTAATGTAATACTGTGTGTCAATTATACCAAAAAAATGTTTTATTTAAAAATGTAGCTTATAATTAACTTTTTTCAACTTTTAGTTTTCCGAATAATAAAATTTATTTGGAGTCATTTTTGATCATTGCTTTTTTAATGTCCATTGATCATTTTTCTAGTAACGTTCACCAAACTGCCTAGTAATATTCACTAAACTATATTTAAAACTTGTCCTCATGCATTTTAATGTGAGAGTCTTCCTTGTTAATCTATTTCAAAATGCTGCAGTCTATTAAATCCTTTTAATTTTTCCAGGTTAGTAACATAATAATTTTAACAGATTTATTGAGAAATAATTTACGTACATAAAGTTCACCTGTTTAGATGAGTTCTGTGGTTCTGTAGTGTATAATATATCTATAGTTGTCATATCCTCACAACCCAAATTCAGTAAAATTTCATCCCCCCAAAAGAAAGTTCGTACCTATTCACGACCACTGCCAACCTGTCACCTCTTCCTCTCTCCTAGACTTAGGCAATGACTAATCTACTTTCTATTCTGATAGATCTACCATTGTGGAGATTTCACAGAGATGGAATCACATAATATGTGGTCTTTGGGGACTAGCTTACTTCAGATAGGAATACAAAAAGGAAGTCAGCTATCTGTCTAAGGATTTACCTTAGGTTAATTGTACTACCCTGTATTTCAGATGTTATCTATGCTGAGTCTGTGACGGCTCTTGGTCAAAGTTAGCAGTTATATCTGTACTATTATCCCCGTCTCTCTGCAACTCACTTATTTCCTCATTTGATTTTGGAGTAAACCATAGTGTTTCTATAAGAAACCACTGCAGCCGATGGTCTCCGTTGTAGTCTGAGATCTTATGTAAAATGAATCTCACAGCAGATGGCTTTTGCCTAACCAAATGGGACAGACCTGGTGCACTTTGGCTCATCAAACAAAATTCTCAACTCCTACAGCCAATGCGCCACAGACACAGCTAGGACCTAAACTAAATATGTGGAAGCACAAAACCTTCACCTCTCTCACAAAAAAAAAAAAAAAAAAAAAAAAAAAACACAAAAAACAAAAACAAAAAAAAAAAAAACCCTTCAAAACAAAAAGCAAAGCAAAAACAAAAACACCCCCCCAGCACAATGCTAATGGAGTATCAATCCATCAAGAAATGGATTACACAACTAGTTGAGACCACTGGTAAATAATTTATAAAGAACAAATAGGTTTACTCAATCTAGAACAGGCACAGGACCTATAAATCAAACTTTCTTGGCTAGAACTTCCTATTACCTCTCAATACGCTTTCAGACAAGGCAAGTCTAATAAGTTAGATGGGAATGTACTTTTTATTACTGATGCTAATTATTACATATAAATTACATATATATTTTTGCTGCCATTCTAAGATCTTTTATATCTTATATTTTCTATATAAGAAAACAATACTCAAGTTATATATAGATTTCATTTCTAGTCACTTTATAAATTCTATTTATTTTTTTCATTTTCAGTTGATACTCCTTGCACTTTAATAGACCTTTCTATCACCTGTAGGCAATAATTTTGCTTTCTCCTTTCCAAAATTATAATTGTTTTAGAAAACATATTATAATGCTTTCCAAGAATGCCTATATTCATAATGAGAAAATCTTTGTTGTTTCATTTCAGTGGATTCCATTGTTTATTAATTGTCTTGAGTTACGCTATTTTTAAATATCTTTTCTGTTACAAATTTCCAAAGAACTTTTAATAAGAGTATTATTGGACTGTTAACAATTTTTCTACTTCACCCTTCTGAAGTAATGTAGTTCATTAATAGATTTTCTAATAGTGAACTATCTTTCAATTTTTTGGCATGAACCCTACTTAACTGTTATGTATTATTCCTTTATTTTACTTCTTGATTCCTTTTGTACACATTTAACTTAGGCTATCTGCACATACAGTTATCAGTAAGGTTAATCTATAAATGTTCTTCTAGAGAATAAACACTAGGGGACACGTGACACTGTGTAACTGAAAATCCTCGGGAGTAACATGTCAATTTTATTAAAATATTTGGAGGAAAGGGAAATGAGAAGTTTAACTAATTAAAATACTCTCTTAGTCTGCTTGGACTGCTGTAGCAAAATACCACCAACTGGCCAGCTTACAAACACCAGGAGGCTGGGCAGACAAGATCGCGGCACCAGCATAGTCACCTGGCGAGGGCTCTCTCCGTGGTGTACAGCTAGCGCCTTCTTGCTGCGTTCTCACGAGGTGAAAGGCACTAGGGTCTCTCTCCAGAGCCACTATTATAAGAGCATTCCTAAAGGTTCTACCTCCCACAGGCTCCACCTACTAATACCATTGCATAAGGCCTTAAGATTTCAGCATCATAACTGGGCAAAGGGGGAGGGGGGCACAAACATTCAAACCATAGCAAATATTTAAACAAATGTGGAAAAATTATCAAATAAAAATATTTGCCTGCATTTTCATTTTAAAACATGAATATGGTAAACAAGAAGAGAATTCCTTTAGAATAGATCCTCTCAGGTCTGCAGGTATTCTGGCTCATACTGGCAACCTAACAGAGGATAATGGAAGAAGCATTAAATCAGAGTTCTATATTCTGTACACTTTCAGGTTTCAGTATCATTAAGTCTGCTTAGAAGTCTCCAATTCCATAATCCGCAACATTTTATACAGCACTGAAAATGTCTGCTTCATGGACATTTCAGAGAAAGTGCTGATAAATCCAAATAGAAACAGAGGTGTTGGAAAGGGATTAGCCTTCTAAAAAAATATTATTATTGATTACCGTTATTTTCTACTTTTTCTATAGTCAATATTGAGTCAAATTTGCCTTCTTTGGTCACTCGTAACTTCATAGGCTATATTTCTTCAGTCGATTTGTCTTAAATAATCATCCAGCTCATGCAGAGCTTCAAATTTACTTACCCAAAACCGTATCTAATAGTCTCAAAACTTTTATCTGATATGTGTTTGTATTGTATTCACTGTATCTTATTTTGGCACGTATTTTCTTCACATTTTCATTGGACTCTTCAGTGTTCTCTTACTATGTGAGTGTTCATATTTTTTCCCTTAGGAACCCATTCATATATATGACATCAATTCTGTTTTTTCTATTTTCAGTCTTTGATTTCTATTTTTGTCTTCATTATTTTCTTTCTCACATAACTTGTTTTTTCCCCCAACTTTATCAAGATATAATTGACATAGAATACTGTGAAATTTTTAAGGTATACAGCCTACTGACCTGAAACATACATATATTGCTAAATAATTACCAAAACAAGGTTGGTTAAGACCTCCTTCACATCACATACTTACAGTTTTTGTTGTTATTGTTATGTGAGAATATTTAAAATCTAGTCTCAGAGAAACTTCCAGTTATATAATACGGTATTATTAACTAAAGTTACCATGCTATACATTAGATCCGCAAAACTTACTCCTCTTACAACTGCAAGTTTGTGCCCTTTGATCAACATCTCTTTTTCCCCACCACCCAGCCCCCAGCAACCACCAATCTTCTGTTTCTAGGAGCTCAGTGTTTTTATATTCCACATGTAAGTGAGATCATACAGTATTTACTTTCTCTGACATTTTTCACTCAGCATACTGTCCTCAAAGTTTGTTCATATTGTCACAAATGGCAGGATTTTCTTCTTTTTTAGGGCAGAATAATACTGATTCTACATACTGACTATGATTCTTTACCTATTCATCTGTTGATGGACACACAGGTGGTGTCCATGTATTGGCTACTGTGAATGATGCCGCAATAAAGATGGGAGTGTATCTATGTTCGCGAGATCATAAATCCCTTTCCTTCGGATATATACTCAGAAGTGGGGTTGCCGGATCATATGGTAGTCCTATTTCATTTTGTAAGGAACTTCTATGCCGCTTCCCATAGTACCTATACGAATTAACATTCTCATGACAGTGCATAAAGGTCCCCTATACATCCTTTCCAGCAGTTGTCATCTCTCGCCTTTCTGATGTAGCCTTCTAACAGGTGTAAGGTAGTGTCTCGGCGTGGTCTTGATTTGCATTTTCCTGGTAAGGACCGACGTCGAGTGCCTCTTCATGTGCCTGTTGCCCATCTGTGTGACTTCTTTGTAAAAGTGTCTATTCAGATCTTCTGCCCATTCTTTAACTGCGTTGTTTGGGTCGGGGGAGTTGTGGGTGTTTTTGTTTTTGTTTTTTTGCTATTAAGTTATACAAGTTCTCTATATATTTAGGATATTAACCACTTACCAAATATATAATTTATTAATATTTTCTTCCATTCTGTAAGTTGTCTTTTCATTTTTTTTGATGATTTTTTGACTGTGCAGAAGCTTTTTATTTTGATGTTGTCCTACTCATTTATTTTTGCTTTGAATGCCTTTGCTTTTTTTTTTATTTTTTTTAACGTTTATTTATTTTTGAGAGACATAGAGACAGAGCATGAGCAGGGGAAGGGCAGAGACAGAGGGAGATACAGAATCCGAAACAGGCTCCAGGCTCCGAGCCATCAGCACAGAGCCCAACGTGGGGCTCGAACCCACAGACCGTGAGATCATGACCTGAGCTGAAGTCGGCTGCCTAACTGACTGAGCCACCCAGGCACCCCTGAATGCCTTTGCTTTTGATGTCAAATCCAAAAACTCTTTGCCAAGAATGATGTCAAGGAGTTTATGACCTATATTTTCTTTTAGAAGCTTTGTAGTCTTAGGTCTTACATTCAGGTATTTAATACATTTTGAGTTAATTTTTTATGTGGGGGTAACATAGTGGCACAGTTTTAGTCTTTTGCATGTGGCAGTCCGATTTTCCCATTTATTGAGGAGACTATCCTTTCCACATCGTATATTCTTGACTCCTTTGTTGTAAATTAAACATGTAAGTGTGAGTTTGTTGCTGGGCTCTCTATTCTGCTTCATTTATGTCAACGTCATAATTTTTTTTACTACTATAGTTTTGTATTATAGTTTAAAATATTATTTATAGTATTATAGTTTTGCTCATTCTTTTTGTTTCTGTGTAACACTTTGATAATTCTCATAATATTTCAAATTTTTATTATTACTGTATTTGTTATGGTGATACCTGATTAGTGATTTTTGATATTTACTGTAATTATTTTGGAGTACTATTAACCCTGCCCAAATTGCATGACAAATTTGATAAATGTGTATGTTCTGTTCCACCAACGGACCATTCCCCATCTCTCTCCCTCCCCTGGGGCAGCCTCCCTATTCCCTGAGATACACAACACTGAAATTAGGCCAATTAATAACCGTACAACAGTCTCTAAGTGTTTAAGTAAAAGGAAAAGTCACATCTCTCTCACTTTAAACCAAAAGCTAGAAATGACTATGCTTAGTGAGGAAGCTTGTCAAAAGCCAAGACAGGCCCAATGCTAGGCCTCTTGCGACCAAACAGCCAAGCTGTGAATGCGAAGGAAAAATTCGTGAAGGAAATTACTAATGTTACTCCAGTGAACACACAAATGACAGATAAGAGAGCAAGAAGCCTTCTGGTTGATATGAAGAAGGTTTTAGTAGTTTAGATAGAAGGTCAACCAGCCACAAGATTCCCCTAAGCCGAAGCCTAATCCAGAGCAATCCTAATCCTAACTCTCTTCAATTCTGTGAAGCTGAGAGAGGTGAGGAAGATGCAGAAGAAAAATCTGAAGCCAACAGAGGTCGGCTCATGAGGTTTAAGGAAAGAAGCTGTCGGCATAACACAACGTGCAAGTACTGACGTCCAGGCTGCACCGAGTTATCAGAGGACCGGGCTAAGACCACTGATGAAGATGGCTGCACTACAGATTTCAGAGCAGATGACACAGCCTTATATTGAAAAGAGATGCCATAAGACTTTCACAGCTAGAGAGGAGGTGTCACTGCCAGGCTCAGAGCTTCAAAGGCAGGCTGACTCCTGTTAGGGGCTAATACAGCAAGGGGACTTTGAGCTGAGGCAAATGCTCATTTACTATTCTGAAAATTCTAGGGCCCTTCACAATTATGTTAAATCTATCCCACTGTGCTCTAGAAATGGAACAACAAAGCTGGATGATAGCGTGTTTGTATATAACATGGTTTACTGAATTTTTTTTAACCCCACTGTTGAGACTTACTTCTTGGAAAAAAGATTTCCTCTAAAATATTACTGCTTCTTGGCAATGTCCCTGGTCACCCAAGAGCCCTGATGGAGAGCACATGAGATCAATGCTGTTTTCATGCCTGCTAAAACAACATCCATTCTGTAGCCCATGGACCAAGGAGCATTTCAACTTACAAGTATATTATTTTAAAAATACATGTCATTCGGCTCTCGCTGCCATAGATAGTTACAGTGATTCCTCTGAAGACCTGGGCAAAGTAAAGTGGAAACCATCCAGAAAGGATTCACCATTCTAGATGCCATTAAGAACACTTGTAATTCATGGGAAGAGGCCAAAATATCAGCATTAATAGGAGCTTGGAAGAAACTGATTGCAATCCTCACGGATGACTTTGAAGGGTTCAAGACTTCAGTGGAGGGAGTAAGTGTGGTGAAAACAGCAAGAGAACTAGAACTAGAAGTAGAGCCTGAAGATGAGACTAAATTGCTGCAAATCATGACAAAACTTTCACAGATGATGAGTTGCTTCTTGTGGATGAGCAAAGTAAGTGGTTTCTTGAGATGGAACCGACTCCTGGTGAAGATGCTGTAACAACGGTCGAAATGGCAACGAAGGATTTAGAATATTACATAAAAGCAGCTGATAAAGCAGCAACAGGATTCGAAAGAACTGGCTTCAATTTTGAAAGAAGTTCTACTGGGGGTAAAATGCTATCTCACAGCATCGCATCCTACAGAGAAATCATTTGTGAAATAGTCAATTGATGTCGCAAACTTCGTTGTCTTATTGTTTTCATTGCCAGAGCTGCCCCAGCCTGCAGCAGCCACTACCCTGATTAGTCAGCAGCCATCAACACGAGCACCCTACACCAGCAAAAATACTACAACTCACTGAAAACTCAGACAATACCCAGCATTTTTTAGCAATGAAGTATTGTTTAATTAAGGTACGCACATTTTTAGACTCAATGCTGCTGAACCCTTAAAAGACCACACAAGCTTTACGGGCACTGGGAAACCAAAATATTCGCTTGGTTCACTTTATTGTGATATTCACTTTATTGCAGCAGTCTGAAGACTGAAAATATCTCCAGATCACACCTGTACTTCCTCCTAAAACATTCATAGATCCATTTTTAGATAATTTATTAAGCAACTTCCTCAAAAACATTGCATTGCTCTCACCGCATAGAGATTATTAAGTCAGAAAAGCAAACCTACAACCATATACCCAAAAGAACATAATATGATTTCAGAAGGAGGTGTAGAACATGCCTTGAGAGAGTGGGTTAAAAGAATGTTTAAGCCAGCCAGTGCCCTGGATAGCCAGCTCAGGGGTGGGGATCGGTAAGAAGGAGAAAGGGAGGGATATATTTAAAAAAGAAGAAATGACTTGGAGTTACTCCAGGCAGCGGTATGAACTTGGCATCCGTCGCTCCCGCTGAAAGGTGTCCCTCCTGTGGGGAGGGGCGTGGTTTGGTGTAGGCAGTCCTGCCTCCACTGCCGCAGGAATGGCTTGTGGGACAACAATGGCATCCCTCCCGTCCCTCGCCACCAGTCCTGGAGTCTCTATTCGCCCCTTTATTTCTGTCCTCACTGCACCACGGGCGCCGGCATAGTGCGGTTCGCTGGGCGGTGACGCGGATGCCTGCTACCCCCGATTTCGCTGTAATCCTGCCAGGGTTAGAGGAGCTCCGCAGCTGGCGGCGCCTCCAGCTGACTGGGCCCCCCGCTACCAGTCCCGGCAGTGTGGTCCCGGCAGCGCGAGGGGAGTGCTGCTGTTTGCCACCGAACTTCTCTTCAAAAGCCCTGCATTTAGGGGCTGGATGGCAGTGGACTCACCCTCTCTGGCCCTCTTGTTCAGCTGTTGTTTGATGGGCACTTTCCCAGCTGTCTCTGAAGATGCTCACAGTCCCCTCAGCTCAGCTCCCAGAGTTCATTTTATCAGTCCCAGATTAAACTCACGGTTTCTGGGGCATTTCTGGTTTTACTTTCCGTTCCTTGTAGGCTGCAGCACCTTTCCTCCCCGATTCTTGGAGCTGAGAGACTTTGGTTTCCGTCTTTCCCAGTTTAAAGGACAAGGGAAATACTGGATCCCCCTACTCCTCCGCCATGTTGGCCCCCCTGCTCCCGTAATATGATTTCAAAATGCTTTGTGATAAGTTGAGTCTCATATATAAAGAAGCACAGCAGTTTGTAAACATGCAATACACATATTCACACAGTGTAGTTTATAGTCTTAACAGAAGGAAGAATTATATTCACATAATGTAGGGTACTTAAACAAATATGTCTTTGTTTTGGTGCATTACCCCTCCAACACTTCTTCCTGTGTTTAAACTTCTCTCTGCTACAAAATGCTACCACATTTTTGAAAAATTTTATCATTTTTAATCAAAAAACATCCTTTTTATTCTACAGAGGCTCCCTCTGAGATGTTATTAAAAGGACTGGAAGTTAAGAAAATTATGAGACCATTTGACTACTAGAAAATTTTAACCACTGAGATCCTCACCCTTGATTATGACAAGAAACAGTAATTTATCCAGTGACCCAACAAGTGTTGCCAAACTTCTCTGCAACATAGGTCTACTAGAATTTATTAAGTAATTTCAATGTTCTTCACCTCTTAAAAACAAATGACGCTCTGCAGAGATTCTAATTAAGACTTTCTGAGAGAAAAATTTGTAATAGCAACAGTGAAGTAGTAGTTTGAGATTATTTCAGAAAGTATCCTTAGCATGTTATTACTTTCTTGAATTTTAAAATGGATGTAAGTTAAAAATAACAGTATTTTAAGCTGTAGTCATCAAGACAGTATGGTTCTGGCACAAAAACAGACACCGATCAATGGAACAGAGCAAAAAATCCAGAAATGAACCCACGACTATATGGTCTACTCATCTTAAACAAAGAAGGAAATATCCAATAGAAAAAGACAGTCTCTTCAACAAACGGTGTTGGTAAAAATGGATGGTGACATGCAGAAGAGTGAAACTGGACCACTTTCTTACATCATATTATATATACATATACATACATATATGTATACATGTATGTATATATATATATTCAAAATGGATGAAACACGTAAATTGAGACAGGAAACCATCAAAATTTTAAAGGAGCATCAAAATCCTAGTCCTTGGCTGGAGCAACTTCTTATTAGACATGTCACAAACATGAACTATTAGCACTTCATTAAGATAAAAAGCTTTTGCACAGTGAGGTCAACGATCAACAAAACTAAATGGCAGCCTACGGAATGGGAGAAGATATTTGCAAATGACATATCCAATCTGATCATATAGATCCAAAATCTATAAAGAATTTATCAAACTCAACACCCAAAAAACAAACAACTCAGTTAAGAAATGGGCAGAAGACATGAATAGACACTTTTCTTTTTAAATATTTATTTTTATTTTTGAGATAGAGAACATGAGCAGGGGAGGGACAGAGAGAGGGAGACAAAGGATCCAAAGTGGGCTCTGCACACTGACAGTAGCAAGTCCAATGTGTGACTCAAATTCATGAACCGCAAAATCTAGAGCTGAGCCAAAGTCAGGCGCTCAACCAACTGAGCTACCCAGGTGCCCCAATAGACACTTTTCCAAAGAGAACATCCAGATGGTTAACAGTCACATGAAAAGATACTCAACATCACTCATCATGAGGGAAATACAAATCAAAACCACCATGAGATACCACCTCACACCTGTCAGAATGGCTAAAATTAACAACAGATATTGGCAAGAATGCTGAGAAAAGGGAACCTTCGCGTACTGCTGGTGGGAATGCAAACTGATGCAGCCACTCTGGAGAACAGTATTGACGTGTCTCAAAAAACTAAAAATAGGGGACTACCATACAATCCAACAATTGCACTATTAGGTATTTAACCAAAGGATACAAAAAATATAGATTTGAAGGGGTACATATACTCCAACAACATAATCAACAAGAGTCAAACTATGGAAAGAGCTCAAATGTCCACTGACTAATGAATGGATAAAGAAGATGTATACACACACACACACACACACACACACACACACACACACACTGGAGTATTACTCAGCCATCAAAAAGAATGAAATCTTGCCATTTGTAATAACGTGGATGGAGCTAAAATATATTACGCTAAGTAAAATAAGTCAATCAGAGAAAGACAAATACCATATGACTTCACTAATATGTGGAATTTAAGAAACAAAATAGATGAACATATGGGAAGGGAGGGGGGAAGAGAAGAAAGGGAAACAAACCATAATAGACTCTTAACTATAGAGAACAAACTGAGGGTTGCTGGAGGGGAGGCGCGTGAAGGGATGGCTGGATGGGTGATGGGTATTAAGGAGGGCACTTGTGATGGGCACTGGGTGTTGTATATAAGTGATGAATCAGTGAATTCTACTCCTGAAACCAATATAGCACTCTATGTTAACTTACTAAAACTTAAATAAAAACAAACAAATACAGTAACAACTACAGCTTAACCACCTTTGGTTGGGAACTTGGTAGATACTGAAGTTCTATTTTCTTACAGAATTAGCACCACACTATAAAGCCAAATGTCCAAGGTGGTAGAAGAGGGGCGGACATAGGGAGGAGACACTTCTCTACTCCTAAAACAAGGACAGCAATTTGCATGTAGCAAAGACTCAATGAAGGTTGGCTGAATGAACCCAAGGGGAGTAGCACAATGCAGTAAGGGGGTAAATGCTGGCTACCTCTAACCCTTTTTCTTTTTTGCCTCGCCATTTCCATCACCACCAACTCCCAAAAGTGCTCTTAGATAAATATTTGCTGATTATAAAAGTAAAGAGGTGGAAAGGAGTTAAAGGACAAGATTATATGAAGAATTTTTAGTTTCTTTCTTAAAATATACATACAGAAAATGCAGAAATGGAAGAAAATAGATTAATCTTAAAAAACAACATATTGAATTGCTATTTAAAATGTAATTTAAATAAAAATGTTGGGCCAGAATCTACCTCTGAAGGCTATCCATCCCAAGATCAGGATGGCACTCCTGAGACCTTTAACTTTTAAATTGTACGGCTGAAGCATAAAGTTGTTTGTTGTGTACTCTGTTTGGTGTAAGTCTGTCTTAGTGTTTCTCTACAAAGAACTCTTTCTAAATGTATTTTGTTATGGTAGCACTTTTTACAATGGAAACTCTACTTGAACAATTCTGAACTGTACAAACTGTATGAAACTTCTCCTCACAGTGGGTTTCTTATTTCTATGTGGAATCTCATATACTGTACTGTCCTGTAAGTAGAGATTAAACCCCACACTTTTCTTTAAAAAATAAAAATAAAATTAAAACATGAAATGTAATTTAAGAAATTCTAATGACTATGTATTGATAATTTACTGTCAAATGTATACTGCCTTGCCATTCATAAACAGCCTCACATAACCCTCACAATAACCATACGAGGCATTCATCTCATTTTACAGAGGATGAACTGAAACTCAGAGAGGTAAGGTGCTTTGCTCAAGATCAAAAAACTGACACATGACAGGGCCGGAATTCAAATCTGTGTTACTGGCTAAGACTGTAACATTCTCTTCATTATGTCACAGCGATGGTCTCTCGGTCACTTAGATTCCATTTAGATAAACTAGGAAAATCAGAGTTCGGAGGGAAAAAAAACACAGGACTTTCAACTAGAATTAGGAAGCAAAATCCAAACTTCTTAGGAATAAAATCATCTTGCTAGCTCTTGGTACACCAAAGGGCAGGAGTTCCATGTGGTCATCCTCGTATTTACTACAGAAGTACTCGTACAGCACTTTGGACATAGCTGATCTGCCAAAAACATTTACAAAATCGAATTAGCTGACACGTAAGGGTTCGCGTGGACACACTGACATGTCCCACTAACGCCGTAGCAGCAGAGTCTAACAGGCCTGCCGTAGGGTCAACTGACTCCCTGCAGAAGGGCAATGCTAGAATAGTATTTACTAAGGATTTCCCAGATTATAAAATTAGCCATCGATTAGCAGAAAATAAACTGCAAACGATTTGAGTCTCGTCAAGATATAAACAAATTACATCCAAGAGAGAAGACAACATTACAGGTATGTTTTTACCGTCTTAGGATGTCAGCCATATTCGGAATTTATCAATCTTATCCACCATTCTTTTTGTTTTCACTGACTATGTGAATATATTTTTCAGTTTCATGCATATTCCTTTGAACCAGCTTTTTCACCTTGCTGATTCTCTCATTAATTATTTAAACACACTTTCAGTATATATTAGTAAGAAAACTTTGTTCTTAACACTTTGAAAATTATGCATTGATACTTTTTAGTCAGAGAATTTATCCTCTTATTTGACGCTTTTTAATTTTTTATCCTTTTTGTTGTACACACACCTTAATACTCTTATCTTTTGTTACAGAATTCTGTTTATCTTGTGGTTACTTTTCACAGTGACAGAAAATGTATTTATTGGAAAGACGCAGGTCATCTCACAGAACCGATGGGAAAACGGAGGAAGAAGCATAAACAAAGCAGCAGCAGAAAACACAGCTGAGAACTGGCTACCAACACAGCCTCCTTAACACATAACGTGCCACCGTTGGCACTATTGCTAGCACTTCGTGGAGTGTCACTGCCAGCAGATACTGCCGCCCTGGCCGCAAGCACCATGCGAGAGCTAGACTGCCGCCACACGCCACAGGACGTAAGTCCCGAACCCCCCCAGTGCTCACGCATCTCTCATTCGAGCATTCTAGGAGCGCATCCACTGGGGCGAGCCTGTGTCGTTAAAAAAAAAAATACACGCCTACTTAAAATTTAAAGAATATTTGGGTTTAATATTTTCATTTCAATTAGTCAAACTTAAAGATGAATTTATTTTAAGTTTCCTGCAATTATTATCTAAATTTGTACAGAGTTTCACATGACTAGAAAAGGATCAAATCTTGAACATCTATCAAGGTAAGCCTCTTACCTGCGCCAAGCCCATCATGGCCTATGACAATCTTATACAGGTCCCCGAGGTGCACCGCTTCCAGCGAGGTGTCAGTCTGTAACAATCAAAGAAGTATAATTGTATCTAGACTATGAGTCTGATTTGTTACAAGATCATAAATTAAGATACGCTAAAATTTGTGAAAAGATTCAGGTTCATTCAGGAAATACACGAACCTGTCTAATTTAAGTATTTAATTTTTTTTTTTTTGATGTTTATTTATTTTTGAGACATAGAGACAGAGCATGAGCAGGAGGAGGGCAGAGAGAGAGAGGGAGACAAAGAATCCGAAGCAGGCTCCAGGCTCTGAGCCATCAGCACAGAGCCCCACGCGGGGCTCGCACTCACAGACCGCGAGATCATGACCTGAGCCAAAGTTGGCCGCTTAACCGACGGAGCCACCCAGGCGTCCCTAATTTAAGTATTTAAAGGTAAAACAACATTAATCCGTAGAACATATCCCCTCACATCTTTCTGTTGGCAATACTGCATTATGAAAACATAAATTTGGGGACTCTCTATAAATATAGGTTTCAAATAATAATAATATAAAGATAATAATTATAAACATACTAAAAGTTGTCATTCCTTTGAATACAACCAACTCTTACTTCTCCAAGAATGGAATTTGTTTAAGGAGTGTTTATGGGCCCATTGACAAATATAACATTTCTAAAGTAATTTTACGATATTGATGCAAATATTAGTGGAAATTTATAACATGTATCTGAAGTCCCAATGTGTTGCTACAATAAAAATTATTCATGTGTATGCTCTAAAGGTTTACATATTCATAATATGAGTAGAAGTCAGGAGTACAGAGTTCTTTTTATAAAATCTAAGATAATGATATATAGGTTAAAATGCAAGAAAAATATATGATGTAGCTTATCAGCTGAAAATAACCCAGAAACAAAAAATAACGTTTTCGTTAGATAGTAAGTTTACATTTTGGAATATTTTCACACATTTTACTTTATCCGTAGAAGTCACTCTCTGAGAAATTTGTTATATAACGGTAAACCTCATTCAACAATATAAAGGTAGACGATAGGAAATGACTTCCCAAGATGGTGGACTAGAGAAAACCAAGCCCTCACTCCCCTGTGGAGATACCATTTTAACAATAATATATGAGCTAGAATACTTGTGTGCAAATTCTGGGCACTGGAGGAGAAGCTTCAGTATCCGCTCCAATGCATAATTAAAAAAGGGACTCCGTCAAAAGAAGTAGGGAAGTGTGTGACTTCCTGCATGCTCGTAGCCTTCCCCCTACTTGGCACAGTGCATTGTAACGGGGACGAAACCTTCCATACCCTGTATCCTCTCTTGGGACAGAAACAAAAGAGTAGACAATGCATACAAAACTCTGGCTTCCCTGAGGGCTTCCCAAAGAACTGATTCTCTCTCACTTAACTCAAGTACTAACGGCAGCAGAGTCTGGAAGTCAATGGAACCAGAGAAAGTACTGTGGCATGTCAGAGCTACAATGGTTGTGAAGTATAGCAGGAAGACACGAGATGGAGTGCAAGAGGGCACAGGAGAAGAAACAGGAGCAAGCAGTTTAGGGAAATTAAGACAGTCAAAAATATGTAAATAAGCCCAGAAAAGATACACAGTCAAAAAAAGCACGAGATACCCTGGAAACTCTAACCAGGCTCCTGGGTGAGGGTCTTCCCTTCACGACGCAGTCCATTAAGATTAGGTAAGATAGTAGTTTTTCAAATGCCAAATCTCAAAAAAGGATCACGGAGCATATAAAGAGGGAAACATAGCCCAGTTAGAAGAACAAAATAAATTCCAGAAACCAAACTTAAAGAAATAAAGATCTCTGAACATTTTTTATTTCCAGTTTTTATTTAAATTCTAATTAGTTAACAAATAAATTTTACATATGAGTAAAGTCATATGGTATTTGTCTTTCCCTGAAAGACTTGTTTCCTCAGCATAATATATTGAAGCTCCATCCATGTTACTGCAAATGGCAAGATTCTATTCTTTTTGATGGCTGAATAATATTCCGTCATATACATATATGTGCATCAGTCGATTGACATTTGAGCTCTCTCCATAGTCCGGCTATTCTTGATAATACTGCTATAAACATCGGGGTATGTGTACCCCTTCAAATCAGTATTTTTGTATCCTTTCGGTAAATACCTAATAGTGCAATTGCGGGGTCTTAGGGTACTTCCATTTTAAAAATTTTCAGAAACCTCCGTACTGTTCTCCAGAGCGGCTGTGTCAGTTCACATTCTTACCAACAGTGCAAGAGGGCTCTCCTTTCTCCACATCCTTGCCAACATCTGTTGCTTCTTGTGTTGTTAATTTTATCCATTCTGACAGGCGTGAGGTAGTATCTCATTGTGGTTTTGGTTTGTATTTCCCTGATGATGAGTGATGTTGAGCATCTTTTCATGCATCTATTACCATCTGGATGTCTTCTTTGGGAAAATGTCTTTTATTATGTCTATTTCTTAATTGGATTATTTGTTTTTTCGGTATTGGGTTTGATAACTTCTTTACAGATTATAGATACTAACCCTTTATCAGATATGTAGTTTGAAAATATCTTCTCCCATTCCTTAGGCTGCCTGTGAGTTTTTCTGATTGTTCCTTTCATTGTGTAGAAGCTTGATGAAGTCCTAATAGTTGGTGTTTGCCTTTGTTTCCCTTGCCCTCAACAACATGTCTAGTAAGAAGTTTCTCTGGCCAAGGTCAACTGCTGCCTGAGTTGTCCTCTAGGATTCTGATAGTTTCCTGTCTCACATTTAGGTCTTTCGTCAATTTTGAATACATTTTCATATATGGTGTAAGAAAGTGGTCCAGTTTCATTCTTCTCCATGTTGCTTTCCGGTTTTCCCAACACCATTTGTTGAAGAGACTTTCTTCCATTGGATGTTCCTTCCTGTTTTGTCAAAGATTAGTTGACCATATAGTTGTGGATCCATTTCCAGGTTTTCTATTCTTTCTTTTTGCAAATATTGCCATTTGCAACAACGTGAATGGAGTTATAGTGTATTATACCAAGTGAAACAAGTTGGTCAAAGAAAGGCAAATATCATATGATTTCACTCATACACAGAATTAAAAAACAAAAGAAAGATGAATATAGGAGAAGAAACAAAAAGAGAGGAAGGCAAACCATTAAGAGACTCTTAACTGTAGAGAACAAACAATAGATGATGAGTATTAAGGAGTTACTTGTTGTGATGAGCATTGGGTATAATATGTAAGTGATGAATCACTAAATTCTACTCCTAAAACTAAAAAGAAAAAAAGAGACAATTATTTTATGATTCCAATTATTTGAGATATCGTCAGTTGTGAAATTTATAGAAACAGAAAGTAGAATGGTGATTTCCAAGGGCTGAGGGGAGGGGTAAATATGGAGTTGTTTAATGCGTACAGAGTTTCGGTTCTGCAAGATGAAAAATTTCTAGAGATCTGTGGCACAACAGTGTGGATATATTTAATATTAGTGAACTGTGAACTTAAAAACAGTTAAGATGGTAAATTTTATTATTTTTTACCACATTAAAAAAAATCAAACAAAGGACTTTATCACTTACTTGTCCTCTTAAGAAACTGAAGGAGTTCTTTGATCGAAATAGTTGTCTGCATCCTGAATCTCCCTTTTCCCCATAGACAGAAATGTAGACATTTGCTACTGTTCCAGCGTTCCAAAGCTCACCTGTTGTCACCTGCACTTCATATACTGTCACTGAGAACAAAAGAAAATAAACTTTATGTGCCAAGCATTACTCATATGATAGAAAAACCACTTCTACCTGATCGAGCGTTCCGGTTCCAGTCAAAGCGCAGTAACACACTCACCCCAGTCCCTCCCACTGAACAGGACTACGAACTCTTGACAAACTGCAGGGAGCAGCTATGTGAGGATGCTGAAGAGTGAGGAGGAGCAGGAGGATTCAGGAAGAAGGACAGAATTTGATGCACCAATAGTGGCAGTGTGTTTATCACTTTTTGTCCTCCAGCATCTCCCATCCCGGACTCACTTCACCGAAAACCTGGAAATAAGCACTGGAGTTCAGACACGGAAACCCAGGAGAGCCCTCTTGCTCAGGCTGAAAACACAGGAAAGGATGTTCTTAACACACAGAGACAGTAGAGATTTTACACTATTTTATTTTCTCTTTCGTTTCTTCATTCTCTCACATGCCAGTGCCTGAGCACAGAAGCACACAGGAACCAACGCTCTGAGGGAGAACCGCCTCTGTTCAGAGGATCTGGGTTTCAGTAGGGAGAGGCCAAATTCCATTGCTTTCTTTGCTCTCTGTCCTACCACTGCTAAGGCCTGGACATAAGAAGACTACATAAATGCACAGCCAAACAGGAAAACTCAAATACAAGCTCACCAACGAAAACTAGAAGCCAGGGAACTCGAAAGTACCAAAGAGGGTCATGGAAGAAAAGCAAACCCCAAAAGCTCTCACCTAACACCTGGGCTCACCCTTAAGTTAAAGATGCATGGCTCTGCTCCTATTCAGCATACCAAAGACTTTGAGATCTAAACCAACAGAGAAACCTCCACGTAGGCCCAGATTCACCGGTGAACAGTACACATATAAGGGCAGATCTGAATCGCACTACAGGGGCTTTTAAAACTACACTGACATTAGAACCACAGCCCACAGATGACAGGTGGAGACTAACCAGTGGGCAGCTGCCTATTAAGGCAAAAATATAAACATTCTCCATAGGATTTGAATGTCACCCAGGAAGGGCCAAGATGGCAGCGCTGCATGGAAGGTTCTTTTTGCCTCTCTCATCCCTGAAATGCCGCTAGATCAACACCAAACCATCTTTCACACCTAGAAAACCGATTTGAGGATTAACACAACAATCGGCACAACCTGAACCACAGAACTGGGACACAGACAGAGAGGTGAACTGGGGGAGAGAGAAGCCACAGAGGGCAGGGAGCTGTTTTTGCTTGCAGAGACAGAGACAGAGGGGAGAGTACAGGAAAAGCACCACCCCCCCAAAAGCAGCTGGAGAGAAAGAGAAAGACTGGAAAAAGCCGCAAGGGACAGAACAAAAATGGGAGAAGGGAGGAAGGAAAATGGAGAGGGATTAAATTCCCTTTAGACGCTATAAACAGGGGAGCACAGAGTCTGAAACTCTGAAGCTCGTACCTGGCAGAGCTCTGGTGGGAAAGCCGAACCCCAGGAGCAGTCAGCAAGATCTGAGGGGTCCTCAGGCCACACGGGAGAGGCAGTTCCCCTGCTGCGAGGACATTTGGTAGAGGCCGCGCTGCCTCCCCACAGGCAAAAGGCCCAGCAGACTCCAGAGAACAGCGCATTCGCTGGTGCTGGAACAAGGAAGTTAAGGGTAAAGACTGGCACCAGACGTGTGTTGAGATTTACCATAATCCCTGAAACGCTGCTGCTACACGATCGATCGTGCGAAATTTTTCTGGGGTGGGCTGGCACCCAGCCATTGCTCTGCAAGACGCTCCCTCAGAAGGCCGGAGTGGGTCAAAGCTGCAGGGTCCTCGGAAGTGAGGGGTTTGGAAACACAGCCCCATCTGAGATAAAACTCAGGAGGGAAGGGCCACCTGGCAGGCTGACGGCTTGATCATGGACAGTGTAGAATCGGGGAGTGGATGGAAGCCGGAGACAAAGGAAGGGTGCTTGACAGCCGGTCAGCGAGAGCACAGAGTTCTGATACTGGAGACTGGGTAGCTGGGTAACACCATTTTCACCCCTCCTACACATGCACATACACACCTACACAAGCCATAACAAATAACCCAGGAAACTAAGCAGCGCCACCTAGCGGAGAGCGGAGCTGTTACACCAAGCTCCAACCAACTGGGCCAACCATGCTCCAGAGGAAGACCACGAGTCTCTCTGCCTGCTTAGTTTACAGACTATAATGGGCTTCACTGTTTGCTTATAGGGGAAGTTGGATGTAATTTCAATCGTATTTCATTCTGTTCGCTGGTCCATCTATTCCATTTTTTTCTTTTTCTTTTGTTTTCTTATTCTTGAATACAGAAAGAAAAAAATTATTTTCATTTTCTGTTTTTATAAAAAAGATTTTTAATCAGACAACACAAAGGAATAAAAGGCATCTAAATCGACAAGGAGAAAGTCAAACTCACTCTTCGCAGATGACATGATACTCTATATGGAAAACCCAAAAGATTCCACCAAAAAACTGCTAGAACCAATCCATGAATTCAGCAAAGTCACAAAATATAAAAATCAATGCACAGAAATCAGTTGGATTCCTATACACCAATAATGAAACAACAAAAAGAGAAATCAAGGAATCGATCCCTTTTACAATTGCACCAAAAACCGTAATATACTTAGGAATAAAGCTAACCAAAGAGGTGAAAAATATATAAACTGAAAACTACAGAAAGCTTATGAAAGAAACTGAAGAAGACACACACAAAAATGGAAAGGGGCACCTGGGTGGCTCAGTTAATTGAGCATCTAACTTCGGCTCAGGTCATGATCTCACAGTCCATGAGTATGAGCCCCACATTGGGCTCTGTGGAATCTTGAGCCTGCTTTGGATTGTGTGTGTGTGTCTCTCTCTCTCTGCCCCTCCCCTGCTTGCGCATTCTCTCTCTCTCTCAAAAATAAATAAAAACATTAAAAAAATTTTTTTTAATGGAAAAGCATTCCATGCTCATGGATTGGAAGAATATTGTTAAAATGCCAATACTACCCATAGTAATCTACATATTCAATGCAGTCCATATCAAAATAACACCAGCATTCTTCACAAAGCTAAAACAAACAATCCTAAAATTTGTATGGAACCAGAAAAGACCCCAAATAGCCAGTTTTCTTTCTGGAAAAGAAAACCAAAGCTGGAGGCATCACAATCCCAGACTTCAAGATATATTACGAAGCTGTAATCATCAAGACAGTATGGCACTGGTAGAAAAACAGACTAGAGAACCCAGAAATGGACCCAAAGACACATGGTCAACTAAATCTTTGATGAAGAAGGAAAGAATATCCGGTGGAATGAAGACAGTCTCTTCAGCAAATGGGCTGAATGTCCAGCAAGTGGACAGCGACATGCAGAAAAATGAACTTGGGTCACTTTCTTACACCATACAAAAAAATAAACTCAAAATGGATGAGTGACCTAAATGTAAGACAAGAAGCCATCAAAATCCTAGAGGAGAAAGCAGGCAAAAACCTCCTGCCCTCAGCCACAGCAACATCTTCCTTGACATGTCTCCAGAGGCAATGGAAACAAAAGCAAAAATGAACTATTGCGACCTCATCAAAATAAAAGCTTCTGCACAGTGAAGGAAACAATCAGCAAAACTAAAAGGCACCTGACAGAATGGGAGAAGATATTTGCAAATGACATATGGGATAAAGGGTTAGTATCTAAAATCTATAAAGAACTTGCCAAACTCAATACCCAAAAAACGAATAATCCAGTGAAGAAATGTGTAAAAGACATGAATAGACACTTCTCCAAAGAAGACATCCAGATGGCCAACAGACACATGAAACAATGATCAACACCACTCATCATCAAGGAAATACAAATCAAAACCACACGGAGATACCACCTCACACCAGTCAGAGTGGCTAAAATTAACAAATCAAGAGATTATAGATGCTGGCAAGGATGTGGAGAAACAGGAACCTTTTTGCACTGTTCGTGGGAATGCAAACTGGTGCAGCCACTCTGGAAAACAGTTGAGGATTCCTCAAAAGCTAAAAATAGAACCACCCTTTGACCCAGCAATAGCACTACTAGGAATTTACCCAAAGGATACAGGAGTGCTGATGAATAGGGGCATATGCACCCCAATGTTTAAAGCAGCACTTTCAACAATAGCCAAATTATGGAAAGAGCCTAAATGTCTATAAACTGATGAATGGATAAAAAAAGATGTGGTTTAGGGGCACGTGGGTGGCTCAGTCGGTTAAGCGTCCAACTTCAGCTCGAGTCATGATCTCACGGTCTGTGAGTTCAGGCCCTGCATCGGGCTCTGTGCTGATGTCTCAGAGCCTGCAGCCTGCTTCGGATTCTGTGTCTCCTTCTCTCTCTGCCCCTCCCCTGCTCACGCTCTGTCTCTATGTCTTTCAAAAATAAACATTTAAAAACAAAAAAAAAAGATGTGGTTTATATAAACAACGGAATACTAGTTGGCAATGACAGAGAATGAAATCATGCCATTTGCAACAATGTGGATGGAACTGGAGGGTATTATGCTGAGTGAAATAAGTGAGTCAGAGAAGGACATGTGTTTCTACTCATATGTGGTTCCTGAGTAACTGAACAGAAGACCATGGGGGAGGAGAAGGGGAAAAAATAGTTACAAACAGAGAGGACGGGAGGCAAACTATAAGAGACTCTTAAATACAGAGGACAAACTAAGGGTGGGTGGGGGTGGGGGAGAGGGGAAAGTGGGTGATGGGCATTGAGGGGGGCACTTGTTGGGACGAGCACTGGGTGTTATATGTAAGTCAATCTGATGATAAATTATATTTTAAAGAAATAAATTAAAATAAAATAAAAAAGAGGAAATTCTGTTACATACTACGACATGGATGAACCCCAAGAACATTATGTTAAGTGAAATAAACCAACTACAAAACGGCAAATACATTCCACTCATGACCCTAAAGTAGTAAAAATCATGGAAAATAAAAGTAGAAAATTGATTGCCAAATGCTAAGTGAATAAAGGACAGGAATTAGTGTTTGACGAGTACAGAGTTTCGGCTTTAGCTTCAGTTCCACATGTAAGAAGTTTCAAAGGTCCCACTCCATCCTAACAAGCAAAAGAGCTGAAGAGACTGAAAAATCGACAACTCTCTGTGATCTGTAAATGCGATGAGGACACGGGACAAACCACAGCCCCCAAGACTGGAGAGGCAGATGGACAGACAAGGAGTCACAGCTTATGATAGCAGAGACTCATGAGTAGAAACTGCCATGGGAACTATTTCCGGCCTAGGAAATTCTAACCTGTAATGAACACATTGTTAGAGGCTCCTTGCAGACAAGTCCGAGAGTTAAAGGCTCCAAGGGGACTGGTCTAAGTGTGGTCAGTCATAGGACCCCCTGCACTTTTATTGAGCTTTGCCACCAAGAGCTCGCCCAGGTTCTCCCAGTAAATATGGGAGAAACTATTCTTCCTATAACTGGCACAGGAAGGGCCAAAGGAAGCATTTTGAAATACACCCGAGCACCATGTTCTTCTGAAAGAGGCCTGCCATCAGGAGAAACAAATTAACCAGATCCTAACCTGCTAGGGTATTAATTGAGCCTAACTGACCGCAGGGGAGGGAAATACCCAACTTTAGCCAGTTCTAGCCATCCTGCCCCACCTAAGAGGGGAGGAAAAAAACTCGAGGAATACTTGTGAAGTTCACAGTCCAGAGTCATAGAATCACTAAAAGACTGAAACCTAATTATAGGACAAAAAACCCCTTCCTTTCCCCCACCACTGCATTTCTAGAGGCCTGTTGGGTGTATTTCCTTTTAGCTAGTACATAATGTCCAGCTATCAAGAAAAAATTACAAGGGATACTGAAAGTCAAAAAACACAGTTTGAAGAGATAAAGTAAGCATCAGAATCAGACATGCAGGGAAGTTGAAATTATCAGACTGGAAATTTAAAATAACTATGATTAGCGGCACCTGGGTGGCTCAGTCGGTTGAGCATCTGACTTCAGCTCAGGTCATGACCTTATGACAGGTGATGCAGACAGCTCAGAGCTGCTTTGAATTCTCTCTCTGCCCCCTCTCCTGCTCTTGCTCTGTCTTGCTCTCTCTCAAAAATAAATACAAATATTTTTTTAAAAATTAAAAAGAATAAAATAAAATAACTATGATTAAATGCTAAAGAATCTAACAGATTGCAGAAATAACATGCAAGAACAAATGGACAATGCAAGCAGAAAGATAGAATTCCTAAGAAAGAACCAAAAAAATGCTAGCAATAAAAAAAATTATTACAAATTTTTGCAAAGAATGCCTTTGATGGGCTTATTAGTAAGTGCTAACCTGATGAGGAAAGAACCTCTGAGCTTCAAAGATAAATCAATAGAACCCTCCAAAACTGAAAGACAGAGGGAACAAGGACTGAACAGAAGGATCCTGGGACAACTACAAAAGATGTAACATATACATAATGATAATATCAGGGGGTAAAAGAAAGGAACAAAAGAAATATTTGAAACAATAATGACTGAAAATTTCCTCAAATTAATATCAGACATCAAACCAAAGATCCAGGAAGCTCAGAGAACTTGAAGCAAGATAAATACCAAAATTTTTTTAAACCAGTTTAGGTATATCACTTCCAAACTGCAGGGAAAAAAAAGAGAGAAAAAGAAGCCTTACTTATAAAGGAACAAAGACAAGAATTACATCTGACTTCTCAGCAACCATGCAAGCAAGAGTAGAAAGAAACAGTGTTGAAAAAAACCCACCAAATTAGAATTCTGTCCCTGTGAAATTATCTACCAAAATGGAGGAAGAAATACAAACTTTCTCAAACAAAAGTTGAGAAAATCTGTTGCCAGTAGACCTGCCTTGCAGGAAATGTTAAAAGAAGTTTTTAAAAGAGAAGGAAAACAAGATAGCTTGAAGTTCAGATCTAAAGAAAGGAAGAACATCGAAGAAACAATAAGTAAAGATAAAACAAACACTTCTATTTTTCTTATTCTTCATTCATCTAATAGATAAGTTCATTTAAAATAATAATAGCACCAGACTGCCTGGGTAGCTCAGCCAATTAAATATCTGACTCTAGATTTCAACTCAGATCAAGATCTCACAGTCGTGAGACTAGACCCCACATTTGGCTCCACACTGGGCATGGAGCCTGCTTAAGACTCTCTCTCTCCCTCTTCCTCTGCCCCTCCACCTCTCAAAAAAAATAATAATAGCATCCATGCATTTAATTATGTATGTTTATGATTGCATAGGTAATATATGCTTATGTGTGCTTATATATTAAAAATAATACAGAGATAGAAAAATTAGATTATTTTGTTACTATAAGGTACTCACACTATCCATGAAGAGGTATTGTGTTATTTGTAAATGTATATTTGAAACTCTAAAGCAAACACTAAATAAAGTCTTTTTAAAAAGTATAACTTATACACTGAGGAAGGAGAATAAATGGAAGAATAAATGGAGGAATTCCTGGGTTAACCAGGAAATTAAAGGAGAAATAGAAAAAATTCATGGAAGAAAATGAAAATGTAAAAAACAAGAGTACAAACCCTTTGGGATGCAGCAAAGGCAGTCCTAAGAGGAAAATATATTGAAATTCAGGCTTATCTCAAGAAGCATTTCAGAAAGATCCCAAATACACAGCCTAACCTTACACCTAAAGGAGACAGAAAAGAACAGCAAATAAAGCCTAAAGACAACAGAAGAGAACTAATAAAGATCAGAGGAAAAATTAAAATACAGAAAAAAAACACACTAGAATGAGATCAATGAAACAACACTGTTTTAAATTCTTGAAAGAATTAACAAAATTGATCAAAACCTATCAAAAAGAAATGAGAAAGGACTCAGGTAAATAAAATTATGAATGAGAAAGGAGAGATCATAACCAACACTACAGAAATACACTTAGAATAACAAATAACATGAAAAATTATATGCCAACAAATCTGGCAATCTAGAAGAAATGGGTAATTTCCTAGAAACATACAAACTACCAAAACTGAAACAGAAAGAAATAAAAACTCTGAACAACCCATAACCAGCAAGGAAATTGAAACGGTAATCAAAAATCTCCCAACAGGTCACCTGGGTGGCTTAATCAGTAAGCATCAGACTTCAGCTCAGGTCATGATCTCATGGTTCACAAGTTCGAGCCCCACATCTGCCTCTGTGCTGACAGCTCAGAGCCTGTAGCCTGTTTCGAATTCTGCATCTCTCTCTCTCTCTCTTCCTCTCTCTCTCTCTCAAAAATAAATAAAACATTAAAAAAAAAATGTTCCAGAAAACAAAAGTCAAGGGCCAGATGACTTACCAGGGGAACTACCAGACGTTTAAAGAAGAGCTAATACCTATTCTTCTCAAAATGTCCCAAAAAACAAAAATGGAAGGAAAAACTTCCAAACTCATCCTATGAGGCCAGCATTACCTTGATTCCAAAACCAAAGACCCAATTAAAAGGAGAATTACAGGCCAGAATCCTTGATGAACATGGAGGCAAAATTTCTCAATGAAGTACTAGCAAATTGAATTCAATAGTACATTAAAATAATTATTCACCATGATCAAGAGGGATTTATTCCTGGGCTTACCAGGCTGATTCAATATTTGCTAATCAGTCAATGTGATACACTACTTTAATAAAGTAAAGGATAAGAACCATAAATTCTTGGCAATAGATACAGAAAAAGCATTTAACAAAATATAGCATGCATTCTTGATAAAAATTCTCACCAAAGTAGGGACAAAGAGAACATTTTTAACATCATTAAGGCCGTATATGAAAAACTCACAGCTAATATCATCCTCAATGGGAAAAAACTAAGAGTCTTTACCCTACAGTTAAGAACAAGACAAGGATGTCCATTCTCACCATTACTATTTAACATAGTACTGGAAGTCTTAGCCTCAGCAATCAGACAACAAACAGAAATAAGAGACATCCAAATCAGCAAGGAAGGAGTCAAACTTTCACTATGGAAGACAACATGATACTCTAATACAAGAATTCAGCAAAGTTGCAGGATATAAAATCAATGTGCAGAAATCTGTTGCATTTCTATGCACTAATAATGAAGCAGCAGAAAAAGAAATCAAGCAATCAATCCTGTTTGCAATTGCACCAAAATAATTAGATACCCAGGAATGAAGCTAACCAAAGAGGTAAAAGATCACATTCTGAAAACTACAGAAGACTTATGAAAGAAATTGAAGAGAATACAATGACATGGAAAAGCATTCCATGCTCATGGAGTAAAAGAACAAACATTGTTAAAATGTTTATTCTACCCAAACAATGTACACATTTAATGTAATCCCTATCAAGATACAGCCAGCATTTTTTGCAGAGCTAGGACAAACAACCCTAAAATTTGTAGGGACTCACGAAAGATCCCAAGTAGCCAAAGCAATCCTGAAAAACAAAAACAAAGGGTATCACAATTCTGGATTTCAAGCTACATTACAACACCATAGTCATCAAGATAATATGGTACTGGTACAAAAATAGATAGATAGATCAATGGAACAGAATAGAAAACCCCGAAATGGACCCACAACTATATGGTCAACTAACCTTTGACAAAGCAGTCTCTTCAACCAATGGTGCTGGGAGAACTGGATGGTGACGTGGAGAAGAATGAACCTGGAACCACTCTCTTACACCATACACAAAAATAAATTCAAAATGGATGAAAGATGTAAATGTGAGACAGGAAACCATCAAAATCCTGGAGGAGAACATAGGCAGCAATCTCTTTCTCCTCAGCCAGAGCTACTTCTCACTAGACACAGTGCTGAGGACAAGGGAAACAAAAGCAAAAATGAACTAGTAGGACTTCATCAAGATAAAAAGCTTCTACACAGCAAAGGAAACAATCAACAAAACTAAATGGCAGCCTACAGAATGAGAGAAGGTACTTGCAAATGACATATCTTATCTGATCACATAGATCCAAAATCTGTAAAGAACTTAGCAAACTCAACACCCAAAAACCAAACAACCCAATTAAGAAATGGGCAGAAGACATGAATAGACACTTTTCCAAAGAAGACATCCAGATGCCTAATAGACACATGAAAAGATGCTCAACATCACTCATCACCAGGGAAATACAAATCAAAACTACCATGAGATACTACCTCACACCTATCAGAATGGCTAAAATTAACAACACAGGAAACAACAGATGTTGGCAAGGATGCAGAGAAAGAGGATCTCTTTAGCTGTGCTGGTGGGAATGCAAACTCTGTAAAATAGTATGGATGCGTCTCAAAAAACCAAAAACAGGAGACAAACCTACAACCCAGTAATTGCACTATTAGGTATTTGCCCAAAGGATACAAAAATACAGATTTGAAGGGCACTCCACTGTTTATAGCAGCATTATTGACAACAGCCAAACTATGGAGACAGCTAAACTGATGAATGGATAAAGAATATATGGGGTGTGTGTGATGAAATATTACTTAGCCACCAAAAAGAATGAAATCTTGCCATTTGCAACGATGTAGATGGAGATAGAATGTATTATGCCAAACAAAATAAGTCAATCATAGAAAGATAAATACCATAAAATTTCACTCATATGTGGAATTTAAGAACCAAACAGATGAACATATTGTGGCAGGGGGTGGGGGGAGGAAAGAGGGAAAGAAACCACAAGAGACTCTTTACAATAGAGAACAAACTAAGGTTGATGAAGGGAGGTGGGTGGGAGATGGGCTAGATGAGTGATGGGTACTAAGGAGGACACTTTTATAATGAGCACTGGGTGTTGTATGGAAGTGATGAATTACTGAATTCTACTTCTGAAACCAATATTTTACTGTGCTAACTAAAATTTAAACTAAAAAATATATGTTAAAAAAAGGTAAGTAGGGGCTCATGGGTGGCTCAGGTCATGATCTCACAGCTCATGAGTTCAAGTCCTGTGTCAGGCTCTGTGCTGACAGCTCAGAGCCTGCTTCAGATTCTGTGTCTCCCTCGCTCCCTGCCCCTTCCCTGCCCACGCTCTGCCTCTCTCTCTCTCAAAAATAAATTAAAAATAAATAAATAAATAAATAACAAATAAAAGTAAATGGATGGAGAAAAATGTATCATGTTAAACTAATCAAAAGAAAGCAGGAATAGCTATATTAATTTCAGCCAGAGCTGGTATCAAAGCAAGGAAATAAGAAGGGCATTATATAATGATAAAAAGGTCAGTTCTCCAAGAAGACATGATAATCCTTCATTTATACGTGCCTAACAACAGAGGCAAAAACTGATAGAATTGCAAGAAAAAAATAGATGAATCTGCCATCATGGTTGGAGCCTTCAACACCCCTCTCTCAGATATGGACAGAATGGGCAGGCAGAAAATCAATAGGGTCATAAGTGAATTCAATCACACTGTTATCAAATGTTTATAATTCACATCCATTGATCGCTTCATCCGACGACAGCGGAACACATATTCTTCCCACACTGATACGGGATATTCACCCCGACAGACCACAGTCTGGGCTGTAAAACAAACTTGTTATTAACAGATTTAAAAGAACAGAAATCATACACTGTCTTCTCTCAGACTATAGTGGAATTAAACTAGAAATTAGCAACAAATAGATAATTGAAATATTCCATAATACACAGATATCAAATAACACACTTCTAACTAATATATATGTCAAAGAAGTAATCTGAAGCAAAATTTTAAAATATTTTGAACCTGAGGTGCCTGGGTAGCTCAGTCGGTTAAGTGACTGACTCTTGGTTTTGGCTCAGGTCATGATCTCACGGTTCATGAATCAGAGCCCCGTGTCCAGCTCTGTGCTGGCAGTGAATAACCTGCTTGGAATTCTCTCTCCCTCTCTTTCTGCCCCTGTCCTGTTTCTGCTCACTCTCTCAAAATAAATAAATAAACATTAATTAAAAAAAAAACTTGACTTTAAAAACATAAAAATTAAAGATAAATCAAACATTTTGAACCTAATTAAAGTAAAAACACACTTATGAAAAATTGTAGGATGGAGCAAAGGCAATGCTGAGGGATTCAGAGCATTAAATGTATACATTAGAAAAGAAGAAAAGTCTGAAATCAATCACTGTGTTTCCACCCTGGGAAACTAGAAAAAGAAGAGCAAATCAAATCCAAAGTAAGACAAGAAATAAAGAAGTAAGACTGGGAGCAGAAATCAATGAAATTGAAAATAAGAAATCAAGGAAGAAACTCAATGAAACAACAAGTTGGTTCCTTGAAAAGGCTGATAAAATCAATAAGCCTCTTGCTAGGCTGAGAAAAAAAAAAAGAGAGAAAGAGAAAGGACACAAATTAGCAATATCAGAAATTAAAGAGGGACTGTCACTACAGTTCCCATGGAAAATTAAAATGATTCCAAAGGATATGAACAACTCTATGTTCACACATTTGATAACATAGGTATAGTAGACCAATTTGCTGAGACATAAAATCTGCCAAAATTCACCCAAGAAGAAATAAAATTTCAGTTTTGTAAGGTGAAAAAAGTCCTAGAGATCTATTGCACAACAATGCGAACATACTTAACATGGCTGAAATGTACACTTAAAAATGTTAAGAAAGTAAGTTTTATTATGTTTTTGTTTTCCTAATTGAAAATTAAAATTAAAAATAAATGCCTCGCACAACCTGAGAAAGGCCACTTTTACTCCAGTCATCCTAGTGACCCTTATCCACTAATAATTCCATAATTATAAAACATGCTGGTTAACCCAGCAAACAGTTTTAGACTCCTTTTCACCTTAGATGATAAATATTGCTCTCACTATGGATGCAAAGATACCGAACAAAGCAATAAAGACGCTAATCCAGCTTTCCTTATTTTTAGCACCTAGAACTGACGGATCGCTCTCTAGAGAAAGCTGCCACTTGTCTGTAATCACATTTCATACACAGCACCAATCTTAGCTAGTATTAAACAAAAATATGGCCAAGACCAGCGATCATTTGTTGTATCTACCAATGAGATTTAGGTAATTAAAGGCTCGCCATGCTTATTAATAGCACATGAGAGGGTACAGATAGCACAGAGATAACATAGAGGAGATGTCTCCAAGCCACGTGAAGAAACTCAGAGGGGAAATGTTTATTAATAAACCATAAGTATCAAGTACTACAAATAAAGCAAGGGAAATCAATATGTATTTGAAGAATATGAACACAATTTTATAATTAAAATAAGAGACAAAAAAGTAAAACATGACCCCTGCATTACGACTAGCGTGGGTTGGAACAGGGCCAGCGTCTCCTTCTTCGTGAAGTAAATAGGCTGATGAGGAAGAATGTTGAGAATACTTACAAGGGGTGATAAAAATGCTTATGAACAGCGAGAACAATGCTCATACAAGCCTTCACTTTTCAACAAAGGAACTATTCATATATTTTCAAAAACATTTTAACTTCAAAAACTTGAGAGTTTATTACTCCTTAATTAAAAACAACAAAGAAATCAGGGCTCCTGGGTGGTTCTGACAGCTAAGCATCTGACTTCGGCTCAGATCACGATCTCACGGTTCATGGGTTCGAACCCCAAAAAGGGCTCTGTCTGTGCTGATAGCTCAGAGCCTGGAGGCTGCTTTGGATTCTGTGTGTCCCTCTCTCTCTGCCCGTCCCCCATTTGCACTGTCTCTCTCTCTCTCTAAAATAAATTAAATATTAAAAGAAATTAAAAAAAAAAAGAATCAACAGCCTCTGCAAATGTTTTACTTACCTACATTCCCTAAAAAGTTACACAAGTTATTATGTACCTAAGCCCAATGATAGATCACAGGACATTATGGAACTCTTCTTAATCTTCATATAATATTTGTTATAATTTATTGCTTTAGACAACTAAGATATCACATTTCGGATAGAAAACGTTCCAGATTGGAGAAAAACTTATCTTTATAAATTACCCATTTAATAATTCCTATTTACTGTTTTCCTATTCCCTTCCACCACACAGGCCAGCAGACACAAGCGCAAACAGCTCTTACGGGCAGAGTCCCCCGGAGCCATGCAGTACGCAGTGACCCTCTCGCCCTGAGCAGAGCCCGTTTCTCAGCATGCTTACAGAAGGCCTGAACACACCTCTGCTTCTGCTCAGATGCTTAAAAAGTCAGGGAGCAGTTCTGTTTTCATTCCTTCTTAAGTACAAAATTTTTCAAAAATAAACTAGAAGCTGGTGGGGAAAGTATACGCTGATCTGCATTTCTCAGCCCTGGAAAAACTTTACTGGGCTCTTAATTCTCTCATGACCTTTTAAAAATTAATTTTCTAGTCTTGATTAAGAGGCCTTTTATTTGGCGACACGAAACAACTAAACCACACTTACATGCGGTTACATCACACCGGCAGTGGTAACTGGTAATGACTGGTAATTACGCGTTTGTTCATGTAGGCAATATGTATTTATCAAGTTCCCGGTCCTTCAGCATGGAGACACACAAGGTAGACCTGCGCTGCCCCGAGTTGGGGAGTTGGGTCTTCCCTACCTGGAAGCATGGGCTGTCCTTGGTTTAAAACAGGAAATTCTCGACAGATGTCCCCATCCTCTTGATCTCGTGCTAACCATCGCTGAACAGGTATATAAAACTTCTTTCCAGAATTCATGTTCCACAATTGTATCTACAGGAGCAACAATATTTCTTGTGAAAAATGGAAGAATACTTTACCAAAGAGTCAAATAAAACTTTTCACCCAAGCGTAATGCTTAGCTCATGGAAGAACATGTTACTTTTTTTTAATACAAGAAGTTGTTGAATACTTGACAAGAAAAGTGCTAATTTGTTTTTTTAATGCCAAATCAGGTAAAATGACATTTCTTTATTTTGAAATTTTTCTATTTTTAATTTCTCTATATTGAAGTTCTAAACATGCCAACTTCCTCCCAAGTTTTCTAAGTGTCATCAATATTTTCCTATTTAGAAAGAGATATTTATAATTTTTAAAAACCCATTACCTTCTTATTCCAATCTCTTAGGAATACATTTTTTTATTTCAAAATGACTTTATAAAATGTTAGCATGAGCTTAGATTTCATGTACTCCAGATTCAAACTAATATGGTTTCCTCTGTGGGTCCCCAGCAATGAATGAAGTGTAAGCAATTATTAATCTGGGTACCTATTATGCCATATTCTATCTATCCCGTTTATCCTGGAGTTAAACAAAGATGTTAATAAACTCTGTTAGGATCACAGGAATACCAAAAATCATCAAAAAATAGTAACTATGATTCCTGATTCTAGAATCTACCCTTTCATAACCAGGTACTATTATTCTTTTAAAAGTTTCAGTGAGAATTATTTTATCTCTTAAATTAATCTTATAGTCTTTAACATGCCTTAATCAGAGATTTTCTATTTTAATGTGTTTAAGAAATCAAGTTCTTATAAAAGTATATTTTTTATTCCTAAACTTACTAATTCTGTGGATTCTGGTAATGCCCAAAATTTGCATTCGCAAATTCACACCATTTGTGATTTTAGTACAATCACACTTTTAAAAAGGCTTCCTGAGAATTACACAGAATTACCACTGGTTTGTAAGGCTGCTGACATCACTATTTGATTTGGTTGTTTTTTAAATTTTTTTTTTTTAACATTTTTTTATTTATTTTTGAGAGACATAGAGACAGAGTGTGAGCAAGGGAAGGGCAGAGAGAGAGGGAGACACAGAATCGGAAGCAGGCTCCAGACTCTGAGCCATCAGCACAGAGCCCGACGCGGGGCTCGAACTCACAGACTGTGAGATCATGACCTGAGCCGAAGTCGGCCGCTCAACCAACTGAGCCACCCAGGTGCCCCTGATTTGGTTGTTTTAAGCGAAGCCCAAGGCAAATCACTTGAGAAATACAAAAATAAACCACCATTTGAAACTTTTTATTCTGTAATCTTCTTAACTAAACTTGAAAGAACCAAGATTGAAGTCCTAAAAGTAATGTGATTATTTTATAGATTGTGGAAATAGTGCATAATTATTGCTATAATGACTATATGTTTTAATTCAAATCCCTTTGAGTTATAGGCACAAGTTGGCTTACTTTAAATTTTAAATTTTAAACTTTAAACTTCTAAACTATAAGAAACGAACAAGAAATTCCTAGTCTGTTATCTAGCAACTTAATTTGGAAAAATTAGTAAATTATATACAGGCTTTATCTACCTAGAATAAGACTTTAACTCAAGGACATCTCTCTTCCTCACTAGTGCTCAAAGACAGGTGACGCAAACCTCAGGTGAACGAGTTGTCCTGCCGTGAGAGTAATCGCCGCGGAAAGACAACAGGAATGTTCAGCCTGATGTTTTTGTCTTTCCTCCGCAGTATTATAAATCTTTTCAGATCACTTAACCATTGTCTCAATATCCCAGCTATAGTTATATATTATATATTTATATATATATCTATATATGTATATATACATAAATATATATATACATGTTTGTGTGTGTATAAGCAATATATGAACACATAGAACGAATATAATATTGCTTATTGGTTATCAATCAGATGAGACGGCAGGAGGATTAATGATAATTTTCATAAGTTAGCCTACTAGGAGACAAAAAAATAAAAGATATTATCATAAATGATCACTTAAGTGTCAATTTAAATACCACACAGTCAAAAACTTAGAACACAAAAGAGAATGATTTCATATAAAAGAGAGGCATTAACTTTGAATTTTGAAATCTAACTTCTATATTTATATTTTCTTTAAGTGGCTTTTATGTTTTTTCAATTTCCTTCATGGTCTCTGATGACTTTAATGTAAGGAAGATGGCATTATTAACAACTACCTACATCTGCTAATAGAATAAAAGTATTTTTAAGGGATTCCTCATCTTCCACAAATTTTTCATTAATTTTCTCATATATTATAAACCTGTAGAACAAGCTAGCAAGAATATCAGGAGTTTGACTAGATGCCCTTTGCATTTTGAAACTTGCTTACCTAAGTCCATTTATTTTGAGATGACAAAGGATGGAAATACACCATACACAAAAATGGAACACAAGATTTTCGATGGTCATTGTTGAAGATCTCCACTTTTTAGCAATTATGGCAATAAGTAAAATTTTTAATTCAGAGTAATGTAGAAAATTTAAGCCCCTTTTTGCTAACTAAATGTATTTGGGTGGCACTATTTGTTTAGCATGACTAGACCAAATTTGAGAAGTGGCATTCAAGTCTAGCAGATCATTACTTCACCAACACGAATTGTCTATTTTTACAACATTCACCTAGTTACCTTTTTATCACTAGTGCAACTACATCAAGAAGCAGTAAAACTCCCAAAACACTATGCTGTACACCTAAAACTAATGTAACATTCTATTTCAACTGTACTTCGATAAAAAATAATAAAAATAATAGCTAATGCTAAATAGAAGGAGAAGCAACAGCAGCAGCAGCAGCAGCGGAGAGTTTATCCGGAGTTCCAAGTGCTTTCTTTTCTTGGCAAAGAAGTAAAAGGATTATTTAGTTGAGGTGCTTTCCTCAAGAAATCAGGAGTTAAATTATTAATCAGGGTATATGATACTGTTCTTTTGAGAAATACACGGACTAAAAAAGATTCTAGATTTGACTCCATCAACTCATAACAGGTGTGAAATGCCTTTTTGACGTTGAATTCTTGAACAGAATTTGCAGAGAAGTTTTGCAAAGCTTGTGAGTTTTGATATGTCTTTACCTCTTTACAGTGCCAGGAAGGGGAGAGTCCAGAGTTAGTATGACCAATACGAATCTTAAAGAGTGTTCCAATATCTCCAACCATGATCTAGAAAGGAACCAATAAAATGTCTTTCAATGTAATTCAACAAAATCTATTTAAAAATAGCTCATATTAGGACATTATATGTCAATAAACAGGTCAATCCATCAAGAAATAACTATAAACATGTATACGCTTCATGACAAAGTGCCAAAACATATGAAACAAAAATTGACAGAATGGAATAGAGAAATAACCTACAATAATAGTTGAAAACTTCCACACCCCACTTCAAATGATGTACAGAATAACTAGACAGAAGATCAATAAGGAAATTAAGTCCTTGGACAACATTATACACCAACTTGATTTAACAGATATTTATACAATATTCCACTCAATAACAGCAGAATATAGTTCTCTCAAGTGCATATGGAACATTCGTTCTTCAGGACAGAGTATGTGTTATGCCACGAAAAAAGTTCTGAAAATTAAGTAAGACTGCAATCATACAGAGAATGGTTTCTAACTACAATGGAATAAAATTACAAATCGCTACAAGGAAAAAAATGAAAAATCCACAACTACGTGTAAATTAAAACCGTACTCTTAAGTACCCAATGCGTCAAAGAAACTGCAAGGGAAATTAAAAAATAACTTGAGATGAATGAAAAACAGTAATAACACAAAAAACACAGGGAATAAAGTGAAAACAGAGCTCAGAGGGAAATTTTAGCTGTAATTCCTTAAGATTTGAATGTGCTTAAAGAAGGAAATCATTTCGGATGGGTGCACATCAGCTAAATTGGCAAGCTTACTGTGAAAAAAAATTCTTTGGAGATTCTAACTCAATAAATCCAGAGACTCTAAGAAAAAGAAGTAGGGAAGGGGGGAAGGGGAGGAGAATGAAGGAGGAGAAAAGGGAGGGAGGGTAGGAAAAAAGACGTGGGAGGAGAAAACAGGGAAAAGAGAAAGAGGAAGAGGAAGAAGAAAGAAGATCTCAACCTAGCTTTACAATGTAAGGGAAGTAGAAAAAGAAGATTAAATCCAAAACTAGCAAAAGAAATGAAGTAAATATCAGAATGAAGACAAAATAGAAAATAAGATCAATGAAACCAAAAGCTCATTCTTCAAAAAGAACACCAAAATTGACAAATATTTAGCAGGCCTAAAGAAAAAGAAAGAATATTCAAATTGCTAAAATTAGAAATGAAAATAGAGACATTACTACTAACCTTACATAAAGAAAAAGGATTACTAAAAAAAAAGAACATCATTGGGTGCCTGAGTGGCTCGGTTGGTTGAGAGTCCTACTTTTCAGCTCAGGTCATGATCTTACAGTTCTTAAATTCGAGCCCCACATCAGGTTCGCAGCTGTCAGCGCAGTCTGCTTTGGATCCTCTGTCCCTCTCTCTCTGCCCCTCCCCTGCTTGCCCTCTCTCTCAAAAATAAAAAAAACTTCCAAAAAATTTTTTAAAAAGAACATCATGAATAATTATTTGCTAAAAAGTTAGATAACCAATATGAAATGGACAAATTTTAGAAACACACAAACTATCAAAACTGACTCAGGGAAAAACAGGTAAGCCAGTTAAGCGTCTGACTTCAGCTCAGACCATGATCTCATGGATCATGAGTTCAAGTCCTGTATCAGGCTCTCTGCAGTCAGTGCAGAGCCCAGTTCAGATCCTCTGTCCCTTCTCTCTCTCCCCCTCCTCAACTCAAGCATGAGCTTGCTCTCTCTCTCAAAAATAAATAAACATTTTTTTAAAAAAGTAAAGAGATTAAAGCAGTAATCAAAAACCTTCCAATAAAAAAAAGGCCCAGAACAGATGGCTTCACTGGTAAATTCTGCCAAATATTTCTTTTATCATTAATATAGAATGTTCTTTTTGACTGAGGTATAACTGGCATATAACATTATATTACATTCTGGTATACAACATAATGATATGATATTTTTACAATCTATGAAATGGTCACCACAATATATCTAATTACCACCGGTCACCCCCAAGTTTTATAATTTTTTTCCTGTGATGAGAAATTTTAAGATTTACTTAGCAACTTTCAAATGTGCAATACAACATTACTAACTACAGTCACTGCTATATTACAACCCCATTACTTATTTATTTTATAAATGGAAGTTTGTTCCTCTTGACCCTCTTTACCCATTTTACCCAACCCTCAACTCCCCTTCCCTCTGGAAACTACCAATCTGTTCTGGGTATCTATTAGTTTTGTTTTGTTTTGTTTTCTCGTTTGTTTTTTAAGATTCTATATATGTGTGAAATCATATAGTATTTGTCTTTCTTTGACATTTCACTTAGTATAATACCCTCAAGGTACACTTATATTGTCCCAAATGGCAAGACCACATTCTCTTTTTAAGACCGAGTAGTATTCCATTGTGTATTTATACCACGTCTTTATCCATTCATCCATCCATCTATTCAATCAAACACTTGGTTGTTTCCATATCTTGCATATTGTAAATCATGCTGCAATGAACACAGGAGTACATATATCTTTTTGAAGCAGTATTTTCACTTCACTGGATAAATATGCAGAAGTGGAATTGCTGGATTGTATGGTATTTCTATTTTTAATTTTTTGAGAAATCTCCATAGTGCTTGCCACAGTGATTGCACCAATCTACATTACCACCAACAGTGCACAGGGTTCTCTTTTCTCCACTTCCCTGTCAACACGTTATTTCTTGTCTTTTTGATGGCAGCCACTCTCACGTGTGGGAGGTGATGTCTCATGGTTTTTATTTGCATTTTCCTCATAGTTAGTTGGTCATGTTGAGCATCTTTTCATGTGTCTCTTGGACATCTATGTATCTTCTTTGGGAAAATGTCTTTTCATATCTTCTATTTTTTTTATCAGATTGTTTCCTTTCTGTTACTGAGCTGTAGGAGTTCATTATATATTTTGGATATTAACCCCTTATTAGATTTATGACTTGGAAATACCTTCTATTCAGTAGGTTGTGTTTTCATTTTGTTGATGATTTCTTTCACTATACAGAAGATTTCAGTTTGATGTACTCCTACTGGTTTATTTTTGCTTTTCTTGCCCTTGCCTTTGTAGTCAGTCCAAAAATCATCACCAACACTGACGTCGAAAAGCATACTACATATGTTTTCTTCAGGAGTTTTATAGTTTCAGATCTTATGTTCAAGACTTTAATTAATTTTCCTAATTTCTGTGTATGATGTAACACAGTGGTCCAGTTTCCCCAGCACATGTCATATACTCTTGCCCCCTATATCAAGAATTGACTATAGATGCGTGGGTTTCTTTCTGGGCTCTCTATTCTGGTCTGTTTTTATGTCGATGGCATACTGTTTTGATTACTACAGGTTTGTAGTATATTCAAATCTGGGATTGTTTATACCTCCTGTTTTCTTCTCCTTTCTCAAGATTGTTTTGCCTACTTGGGATCTTTTGTGGTTTCATACAAACAATAGGATTATTTGATCTATTTCTGTGAAAAATGCCATAAATTTTCAGAGGGATAGGATTTAATATGTAGACTGCCTTGGCTAATATGGACATTTTAACGACATTAAGTCTTCTAATCCATGAGCATGAAATATCTATTTATTTGTGTCTTCTTCAATATCTTTCATCAATGTCTTCTAGTTTTTGGTGTACAGAAATTTCACCTCCTTGGTTAAATTTATTCCTAGGTATTTTATTCTTGTTGATGCAAATGTAGCTGGGATTGTTCTCTTGGTGATTCCTTATTAGACTTCATTTTAGTATATAAAAACAAAATAGATTTTTGTATATTGGTTTTCTGCCCTGAAACTACAGAATTTGCTTATTCTAACAATTTTGGGTAGATTCTTTAGGGTTTTCTATATATAAAAACATGTAATCCACAAATAGTGAGAGTTTTCTTTTTCCTTTCCGGTATTCTATTTCTTCATGATTCAGGCTGTATATTTCTAGGAATTTATCCATTTCTTATATATTGTCCAATTTGTTGGTATATAACTGTTCACAGTAATCTCTGATGATCCTTTGTTTCTCTTTGGTATCAGTTGTAACTTTTCCTCTCTCATTTCTGATTTTATTTGAGCTCTCTTTCTTTTTCTAAGAACATCTCACAATTTTTATCAATTTTATCCTGTCACAGAACAAGCTCTTCACTTCACGCATTTTTTCTATTGTCATTTTTAGTCTCTATTTCATATATTGGCCTCTGATTATTATCTCCTTCCTTCTACTAAGTTTGGGCTTTGTTTATTCTTCTGTTTCTAGATTCTTTAGGTGTAAAGTTAAATTGTGTATGTGAAATTTTTCTTATTTCTTAAGATAGGCCTTCATGGCGATAAACTTACCTATTAGAACTGCTATTGCTACATGCCATAGATTTGGGTATGTTGTATATTCATTTTCACTTGTTTCAACGTATTTAGGTATTTTTTTATTTCTCCTTTCACTGACCCACTGCTTACTAACTAATCTGTTGTTTAATCTCCACATATTTGTGATTTTTCCAGACTTTTTTCTTCTAGTTGATTTCTTGGTTCATATCATTGTGGTAAGTGAAGATTCTGATATGATTTCAATATTTTTAAATTTATTGAGACTTTTTTGGTGGCCTGACATGTTTTCTATCCTGCAGAATGTTCCATTTGCACTTGAGAAAAATGTGTTACTTTGTTGCATTAGGATGAAATGTTCTGTACTTATTAAGTCCATCTGGACTAGTGTATCATGTAAGGCCAGTATTTCCTTATGATTTTCTGTCTGAAAAATCTAAACTTTGATATAAGCAGGGAACTAAAGTAATCTACTATTATTATACTGCTGTCAATTTCTCCCTTCAGGTCTGTTGGTATTTCCTTTATATATTTAGGTGCTCTTATATTAGGCATGAATATTTACACGATATTGTAACATTGCATGAATATTTACAAATGTTGTATCTTCTCCTTGGATTGACCCTTTTATCAGTACATAATGCTCATCTTCATCTTTTATTACAGTCTTTGTTTAAAGTCTATTTTGTCTGATATCTTAACTACCTCAGCTTTCTTTTGGTTCTACTTGCATGAAACATCTTTTTCTATCCCTTCACTTTTAGTCTGTATGCGTTTAGAACTGAAGTGAATCTCTTGTAGGCAGCATGTAGATGGGTCTTGTTTTTGTTTTGTACCCATTCAACCACCCTGTGTTTTTTGATTAGAGCTTTTAGTCTATTTCCATTTAAAGTAATTATTGATAGGTATGCCATTCTGTTCATTGTCTTCTGGCTATTTCCATAGTTCCTGGCTGTCCCTTTCTTCTCCAGATCTTCCCTTGTGGTATGATGACTTTCTAAATTTCTGTTCTTAATATCTTTTGCGTATTTACAATAGATTTTTGCTTTGTGGTTACCATAGGACTCACACATAACAGCCTATATATGTTATATATATAACATATATATATATGTCTATTTTAAGTTGACAACAATTTAAATATAAATAAATTCTAAAACTACACTTTTACTTCCCTTCCCATGTTTTGTGTTTTTGATGTCACACTCTACATCTATTTTGTGTCCCTTATCTAATTATTGTATAGTTATTTTTATTGTTTTTGTCTTTTAATCTTCACACTAGTTTTATAAGTAATTAATCCACCACATTTTCCCCCTGCATCAGTGAGATTTTTACTTTCATATGTTTTCTTGTTAGTAATGACTACCCTTTCTTTTCAGTTTAAAGGAGCACCTTTAACATTTCTTGCAAGGCCAGTTTAGTGGAGATGAACTCCTTTAGCTTTGCTTATCTGAAAAACTCTATCTCTCCTCAATTCTAAATAATAATCTCCCAGTTCACATTCTTGGTTATAAGTTTTTTCCCTTCGGCACTCTAAATAATCATACCACTCCCTTCTGCTGACAAATCTGCTCATGAACCTATGAGGGTTCCCTTGTATGAAGAAAGTTGTTTTGTTCTTTCTTTTGAAATATATTCCTCTGTTTCTTCATTTTGCTTGATTCTCTGTGTTTATTTCTATATATGAGGTGAAACGGCTACCTCTCTCAATCTTGAGAGTGCCCTTATATACAAGTTGAACTTTATTATTCAATCTTGCCCTAGAACTTGGTTGTCTCTTGGACCTTTGTGACTGTCTAAGGAACGTGGTTTATTCTTTATAGGTTCCAATTATTGAGGTTGTCCTGAGACCTGTCAGCGCTCCAAGAGGAGGGACCTCAGTAAACTCCTACGCATATGCGCAGGCTGATTAGAAACCAGACCTTCAGGCAACAACCTTTAAAGCCTGTACAACAGAGATAAATCAAGACCGCAGGGTAGGAAGATCCTAAGCTCACTTCCTCCCAGGGTCACACCAAAACAACTCTCTCTCTGAAAATGAGCTGAAGACTAACAGAATGGCTAGAAATTCATAAAGAAAAAGCCACATCAAGATGAAAAGAAATGGCATAGACACAGTCTAGTCAACCCACACCCCCACTGGGAGACCCAAATATAAGAAGAATATCACCAGTATGGAAGTCCTCCCTGAGGAGCGAGAGGATCAAGCCCCACGTCAGGCACCGCTGTCCTGGGGACCTGCGCTTCTAGGAAAACAAGCCTCTATAATGTCTAGCTTTGAAAATCAATAGGGGTTAACTCTGAGGAAGCTGGAAGGCTACAGAAAACCAAGACTCTGCTCTTCAAATACTGAGGCACAATCTCACTTGCTCCAAGACTCAGCACAAAAGCAGCAGTTTGAAGGCACCTGGGCCTTAAGTGAAAGATATTAATTGACTGTGGCATGTGCCACAGAGGTAGAAATCTGTAGGAACTTTCTCCAGAAAGAGCAGCACTGATTGGTGAGATCTTTTTATACTTCTTCTCCCTAGCCAATCCAGACCATATGGCACTATTTCTGACACTTTCTCTCTACCTTGCTGGTACCACTGGTGTCCCTTGTGTTCTCCCGCAGACTCACTCCACCCATACTCTAACCCCGGGTAGACACCCCTCCAAAGTGGCTTCTGCCCTACCACACCTGACATTGGCACTCCTATAAAGAGGCCCTCACTTACCAGCATGACCAAAGCAGTTGTGGTCAGGCCTCTCAGTCACCTGCCAAAAGCCAGCCCAATGTATCAGTGTGCCCACAGCAGTCACGTCTCAGCCATGCAGGAGGGCACAAGACCCCTATAGGAAACACCTCTGGAGCACCTGCTTCTGGTGACTAGCCAGTAGGTTCAGCCAGGGCTGAACTTCTCAGCCCCATAGACACCTTCTACATAAGGCTGCTCCTTCACAACCCAGGAGACATAGCTGATGTACATAATATACAGAAACACAGAGTCAGGCAAAAGGAGGAGACAGAGGAATATGTCCCAAATAAAATAACAAGATAAAACCTCAAAAAAAAAGACCTAAACAAAATAGAGATAAGCAATCTACCTGATAAAGAGTTCCAAGTAATGGTCATAAAGATGCTCACTAAACTCAGGAGAAAAATGGATGAACACAAAACTTCAATAGTAAGATAAAAAATATAGAAAGGAACCAATCAGAGCTAAAGAATACAATAATTAAAAGGAAAAATACACTAGAGGGAATCAAAAGCAAATTGGATCATTCAGAAGATCAAATAAGTGTTCTGAAAGACAGGGTAGTAGAAATCACCCAACTTGAACAGCAAAAAGAAAAAATAATTTTTAAAAGATGAAGATATTTTAAGGGACCTCTGGGAAAACATCAAGTGTACTAACATTTGTACTATAGATATCTCAGAAAGAGAGAGAGAGAGTAAAAGAGGCAGAAGACTTGCTTGAAGAAATAATAGCTGAAAATTTCCTTAATCTGAGGAAGGAAACAGACATCCTGGTCCAAGGAACACAGGCAGCCCCAAGCAAGATGAGCTCAAGAGTCCACACCAAGAGACATAATACTTAAAATGTCAAAAAATTAAAGGTAAAGAGATAATCTTAAAAGTAGCAAGAGAAAAGAAACTATCAGCTGAACCTTTAGCAGAAACTTTGCAGGTCAGAAATGAGTTGACAGCACTGAAAGGAAAAAGCCTACAATCAAGAATACTCTACTTGGCAAAATTATCATTCAGAATTGAAGGAGAGATCATATTTTCCCAGATAAACAAAAGGTAAAAAAGTTCATCACCATTAAACCTGCCTTATAAGAACAGTTAAAGGGACTTCTTTAAGTAGAAAAGCAAACATATAGTAAAGGTACTAGATGAACCACTTATAAAGTCAGTATAAAGGTTAAAAGAAAAGAGTAGTGAAAATCAACTATATGTATAATATATATATATATATATATATATATATACACACACATATATACATAGGTATGTGTATATACATATACACACACAACTACCTATCTTCAATATATATAGAAATCAACTATATATCTACAATAACAGTGAAGGTTGGCGGAATGTAATAGTTTAAGAAAGTGGTGGAACTTAGGTGAACATAAACTTAAAATACACTGCTGTACGTCTAGGGTGTTACATATGGACTTCATGTCAATTACAAACCAAAAACCCATAATATATGCAAAAAATAAGTAGAAAGGAATCTAAATATAGCACTAAAGAAAGTCATCAAATCATAAGGAAAGAAAGAAAAGAAGAAAGAACAGAGAATTACAAAAACAACTAGAAAACAATGGACAAATGTCGGTAAGTACATTCCTATTCATACTTACTTTAAATGTAAGTGGACTAAATACTCCAATCAACAGAGCCTGTGGTTGGGTAACCAACAACATTTTTCACAAAACTAGAATACTACTAAAATGTGTATGGAACCACTACAGACCCTGAATAGCCAAAGCAATCTGGAGAAAGAAAAACAAAGACAGTGGTATCTTGATCCAAGATTTCAAGATATACTACAAAGCTGTAATAATCAAAAAACAGACACACAGATCATTAGAACAGAATAGAGAGCCCAGAAATGAACCCACATTTATATGTCAATTAATCTATGACAAAGGAGGCAAGAATATAAAAGCAAAAGACAGTCTCTTCAACAAATAGTGGGAAATCTGGACAGCTACATGCAAAAGAATGAAATTAGACCATACATGATACACAAAAATAAACTCAAAATGGATTAGGGACCTAAATGTGAGACCTGAAGCCATAAAACTCCTAGAAGAAACTACAGGCAGAAATTTCTCTGACATCAGCCATAGGAAATTTTTCTAGGTATGTCTCCTCAGACAAGAAAAACAAACGCAAAAGTAAACTATTAGAACTATATCAAAATAAAAAATTTTTTGCACAGCTAAGGAAGCTATCAACAAAACAAAAAGAAAACCTACTGAATGGGAGAAGATATTTACAAGTGATACATCTGATAAGGCATAATATTCCAAATATATAAAGAACTTACACAACTCAACACCAAAAAAACAAACAAACAAATAATCTGATTTAATAAAAAATTAATTTAAAAAAACCCTCAGGTACTATTGACAGGAATGTAAATTGGGGCAGCTACTGTGGAAAAGAGTATGGAGGTTCCACAAAAATAAAAAACAGAATTACTATACAATCCAGTAATTCTACTACTGGGTATTTATCCAATTATATAAAAATACTAATTTGAATACTATTTGAAAAATATAAAGATATATGCACCCTACATTTACTGTAGCATTATTTACAATAGCCAAGATATGGAAGCAGCCCAGTGTCCATCAGTAGATGAATGGATAAAGAAGAGGTAGTATATATATACACAATGGAATATCACTCAGCCATAAGCATAAATGAGATCTTACTACTTGTAAAAACATGGATGGACCTAGAGGGAATAATGATAAATGAAATAAGTCAATCAGAGAAAGATAAATATATGATTTCACTAATACATGGAATTTAAGAAATGAAACAAACAAACAAAAAAAGAGACAAACAGAAAAAGAGACTCTTAAATACAGAGTAGTTGCCGATGAGGAGGTGGCTGGGGGAGAATGAAACAGACACAGATTATCAAGAGAACAGTTACTGATGAACACTGAGTGATTTGTAGAATTGTTGTCATTATACCGTACACCTACAACTAACATGATACTGTATGTTAATTATACTTCAATTAAAATTAAAAATTAAATAAAACAAACTTTTAAAAGAACACAGGGTAGCTAAATGGATTTAAAAAAAGAAAAAAAAACAACCATACCCATCTGTATGCTTCCTACAAGGGACCCACTTTAGACCTCAAGGCACAAACAAAGTGAAGGAATGAAAAAGCTATCCCATGCAAATGAAAATGAGAAAGCTAGAGTAGCAATATTGAGACAAAATAGGCTTTTAAAGAAAGACTAATAAGAGATCAAGATGGGCATTACATCATGATAGAGGGATCAGTCCAGCAAAGAGGGTATAAGAAAACAAATGAACAAACAAAACAGAAACAGAATCATAAGTATGGAGAACACACTGGTGGTTGCCTGGGCGGGGGGAGGGGGGAGTGGGGAATGGATGAAACAGGTGAAGGAGATTAAGAGACACAGACTTCCAATCATAAAATAAATAAGTCATGGAGATATAAAGTACGACCTAGGGAATATAGTCAATAATACTGTAACAATTTTGTGCGGTGACAGATGGTAATTATACTTGTCATGGTGACCATCTCATAATGTATTTAAGTGTTGAATCATTTGTTGTACACCTGAAACTAATATAATGTTGTATTTCAACTAAATTTCAGTGAAAAATTTTTAAGTACGAAATGATAAATGAATAAATTAAAAATAATAAAGTGTGCAAACATACAGTCTTACGGGACGACAATCGTTAACTCCCCTGGCCCCTAGACCAGGCGATCTGGAGTATCTCCTTGGCAAGAGCTGCAAAGATCAAGGTCCGCAGGAGTGTATGAGCTCCTTCCTGGGAGGTACAGGTGAGCTGTGATGAGGCCAATGAAGAGCACAAAAATGACAGCTCCGAGTTTACTTTCCCTGGGAGCAACCGCACAGCACCCGGATGTGTAGTAAACCTGAAGCCTGCCCCTCAGGCTAAAGCTCCAAGACAAGTAAATAGGCCTTTCTCACAGGAAGACTGTTTCAGGCTGCTGTCCGAGTCACGCCCTGAGGGTACAGAATTACCCCTCGGATTGTTTCACCCATGGAGCCCAGAAATGCATACCCTCCTGGCCACCAGAGCCTGCAACCTCTGGCTTCAGTGAGGCTGCAGGGAAACTGTGGGGCCAGGGCTGCCTACTGGTGCTATAGGGGTTGTGGGAGAGTGTGGGGGCAAAGCCTGTTGGCTCCAGCAAAGTCAAGTGAGAGAAAAAATGCACCCGCCAGTGCCTCCATCCCTGGAGAGAGTCCCAACAGGCCGCAGTAACTCCAGCAGATGCTCTAAGATGAGCAGATGAATCTCCTTCACATATGGTGTAGGTGCTTTTCAAACTGCTGCTTTTGCACTGGGTTCTGGGGTGAATGAATCTGTGCACAAGCCCTAAACCACAGAATCTCAGTTCCCTGTAGCCCTTTGGGTCTCCTAGATGTAGGTCCCGTTGGTTTTCAAAGGCAGACATTTTGGGGACTTGTCTCTCTTGTGCAGGTCCCAAGGGTTGGGGTGCCTGATGTGGGGCACAAACCCCTTACTCTCCAGGGAAAAGCTCCACGTTGTGAGATCCTGCTCTCTCTCGCTCTCTCTCAAAAGTAAATAAAAACATTCAAAAAAAGAAAAATAAGAACAGATTGAAGGACTCATACTTTCTGATTTCAAAACTTATTACCAAGCTACGGTAATGAAAACTGTGTGATACAGGCATAGAGACAGACATATAGATCAATGGAATAGAATTTAAAGTCCAGAAATAAACCCTCTCCATCTATGATCAGTTGGTTTTCAACAGGGGTATAAGACTAGTCAATGAGGAAAGAACAAATACTGTTAGGACAGCAAGATATGCATGCACATGCAAAAGAATAGAACTGGACTTTACCCCACACCTTATACAAAATTTAATTCAAAATTAATCAAAGAACTAATATAGGAAAAAACATATGGGTAAGTCTTCATGACCTTGATTTTGGCAATGGCTTCTTAAATATGACACCAAAAACATAAGCAACAAAAGAAAAAATACATAAACTGCACATCATCAAAATTTAAAATTCTTACGCATTAAAAAATACTACCAAAAGAGTGAAGACAACCTACAAAATAAGGGAAAATATTTGCAATTCCTATTTCTGAGGAGGTCTAGTATTCAGAATATATAAAGAACTCTTACAAGTCAGCAAATAAAAGAAAAACAATCCAATTAAAAATGGACTAAGGATATGAATAGGTATTTTTCCAAAGAAGATATACGACCAGCATATAAGTACCTAAAGTGATACTCAAGATCACATACTATGAAAATGTAAATCAAAATGACAAGAAGACCCCACTTCACGCCCATCCAAAAGGTTTAGCTAAAATTGTTTTAATCAACAGCAACACATGTTAGTGAAAATGTACAGAATGAAACCCTCGTGCTTTGGTGGTGAAAATGTAAGATAATAGAGCCATTGTGGAAAACAGTTTGGCTGCTCCTCAAAACATTAAATGTAGAATTACCATATGACCCAGAAGTTCCACTTCTAAATATATACTCAAATGAAAACAAGTGTTCAATAAAAAAATTACTTACACACCAATGTTCATAGCAGCACTATTCACATTAGCCAAAGGGTACAAATAACCCAAACGCCCACCAACAGATGAATGAATAAACAAAATGTGGTATTTCCATACAATTAAATATTATTCGGCCATAAAAAGGAAAGAAGTACTAATACATGCAAGGATGAACCCTGAAGACACTATGCTAAGGGAAAGAGGCCAGACACAAAGGCCATGCCTGATTCCATTTATATGAAATATCCAGAACTGGCAAATCGTTACTGATGGAGAGTAGATTAGAGGTTGCTAGGGGCTGGGGGAAAAGGATTGGAGACTGCATAATGAGGTTTCCTTTTGGGGTGACTAAAATGTTCTGGAACTAAACAGTAGTGATGGTTGAACAACATTGTGAATGCCACTGAATGACATGCTTTTAAATGGTTAAAATGATCAATTTTATTTGGTGGATTTTACCACAATAAAAAATAAAATATCTATGCAACAAAACAATAAGGAAAAAGGAAAGAAGGGAAAACAAACTTTACCTAAAAACATTTACAAGAAACCAATTTATCAGAATGAATGAAAACTATGATCAAAATCAACAGCAAGATCCTAAAATAAATGAAGCCATCACCTCTACAAACAAGATATAATCTGTCAATCCTAGGGCTAATGAAGGACAGAACAAGGGGCGCCTAGCTGGCTCAGTCGGTTAAGCATCCAACTCTTGATTTTGGCTCAGGTCATGATCTCATGGTTCGTGACATGAAGCCCCTCATCGGGCTCTGCACTGACAGCATGGAACCTGCTTGGGATTCTCTCTCCCCCTCTTTCTCCCCATCCCCAACTCATTCTCTCTCTCTCTCTCTCTCTCTCTCTCTCTCTCTCTCCCTCTCTCAAAATAAATAAATAAACAAACAGGAAAAAAAGAGCAAGACAATAGAAAAGACCTGAAATGTAAGTGGCAGTACTCAGAAAATAAGAAGCATCGAACTATGAAAAGATTTCCTGTAGAAGAAAATGGGAATGAAGAGTTACAGGTGCACCTTTGTTAGCACAGAATTCAGAATGACTTAACCCTATGAACCATGTGAAGGTATATTTTGATTTAAAGGTACACATGAAATAATATAATAGCAAAACAAAAAGAAAACTTAGGGGCGCCTGGGTGGCTCAGTTGGTTAAGTGGCCGACTTCGGCTCAGGTCATGATCTCACAGTCTGTGAGTTCGAGCCCCGCGTCGGGCTCTGTGCTGATGGCTCAGAGCCGGGAGCCTGCTTCAGATTCTGTGTTTCCCTCTCTCTCTGCCCTTCCCTGCTCATGCTTTGTCTCTATGTCTCTCGAAAATAAATAAAAAAAAAATTAAAAAAAAAAAGAAAACTTAGACTCTTTTGTATATCTATAGTCACTTCTAAAACTATTTCTTACAGATGCAAAATAATGTCAGTCTTCATTTTTTACTTGTAGTGCCCACCAACACAAGAAAGAGTTTCTTTAAGTACCGATTCATACAGAGAATATGGAAAGGACAGTTCAAACTAAACAATTAGTTTGGTTCCAAATGGTTCAGCCTCTCCTATGACACGTGTAGGCTGAGTACACCGACTGTATACGGTAAACCGAACACCCAGGATCACATGGAAGTGGGTATACTATAAAGATTTAAGATACTTAAGGATACTCTTTTCTGATTGTGATTTTATTCTCTTTTTCTACCTAATCCAAAATTACTCCTCTATGCATCCAATTATTCATTCAACAGATATTATTAAATACCTATAAAGTGCAAGGTACTTGACTCATTTCAAGTCTTTCCTTTGGTTGCTAATCGTTCTGACTTTAGTTTAACAACTGTTCTGATACTGGTCTCCCCTGCTACCTCCATTTCTCACTAATCTTGATCCCAGTGTGTCTATCCATGACCTAATAATTTGACTACAACATCAATTTGATATCCTTTGTTTGATAATTGTATTTTTTCCTTCATGACTTTGACTTTGAGCCTTATCTGTTAAAGCCTCAGCTAGAAAGGCATAAGCCCTTGCCCCAGAGAGTCACAAGTACAGAAACAATACTGGTACATCTAGTATTCCTCTCCATCTACTGTCTCTTACTGTATTGCAGTTTTACTTGTGTATAATCTGCTTAAAGAAAACCACCATGAATTACTTTTGACTGATCTTCTACGGGACACCTGGTGTTAGAACAGAAAGCACCGGTTTGATAGACTGCATTAATTCCAAAGTACCAACTAGCTGTATCACTTACGTTAACAGGTTTTACTCAATTTTATTACTTACAGTAAATATGTCTTCACGGCCATCCTGAAATTGAGCTCCATCTGTTCCATAAAGATATATAGGAGCTGAACTTCTATGTTGTCCATACAGTATAATATAAATCTGTGAGCTGGTCCCTGAATTTGGCAAGTTGCTGGTGATTATGGAAACTTTCCAATTACTACCTATAGAAGTACAAATAACACACAACATTAAAGCAACTTATAAAAAGACTCAGAAGAGCAGATCATCATAAAGCCAAGAAATTTCAGAAGAGACATAACTTACTCTTCTCCATCTCCTTTGGAAAAGTACTGTAACGCAAGACTTAGATTTGGTTTTTAAAATACTCAGTAAAATTATTATGTCCTACAATGTAACTGTGAAAATACTTTCTAGAATATCTTTAATAATAAAATTAGACAGATACAATTATCTGTCACACTTGGCCATGCCTGGACCCCAAAAGAGTTGCTACATAGCTACTCTTAAGTCCCCTGCATTTTGACAAAATATTTCCAGTATTGTTAGCTCTGACATGTAATACGTGCACTCAGAATTATACCTTTTAAGATCTTTTGAATTTAGATATTTTCCAAAGCAAAAAAAAAAGTAAAATTTATATAAGCATAAAATAATATAATCGTATTTAGACAAGCATAAAATTATAAATTTATATATCATAAAAATCATATATAATCATAAATCATAAAATTTATAAAATCATAAAAGGTTTAAGTTAGAAGGAATTCGAGAAGTCATTTCGCAGTTTCTTCACTTATTGTTTTAGGTATCCCTAATTAATAGATGAAGTAACTGAGCTCCACAAATGCTAAATAATTTTGTCTCCAGCAACAAATAAGCAGAGTGCTGGAAAATATGCGGCTCACGGTGAATACAACTGAGGTTAACCAAGCATTATAGCTACATTGATAGTGGTGCAATATTACCTCCTAGAATTTTAATTTAACTTTATTAGGTTTCTTTGGAATAAACATCAAGTGTTAATCAATAAGAAAAGTGAAATAATGAGGAATTAGGGAATAACTCAAGATTATATAAAAGAAGTAAGACTATGAGGCAATAAACTTCAGAACTATGGATTTAAATTACAATTGCTCTTCAGACTATTATGATTTTCTCTCTCCCATATTTAAACTAAGGTTTATTTCCCATCCTGTCCAAATAGTAATCGAATTCCAAATTTAAGTTTTACTTATATGGTACAATAAGTGTAAGCTAAATTAATGCATGTGTTTAAAAATCTATTTGGAAACAGGAAATTCTACTTAATTCTTCCAACGCATGACAAAAACCCAAGTTAGGCTACCAACTCATCTTGGCAGACAATCAGTAAATAAAAACCTCATTTTTAAAAATTGAAAGAGGATAATAGGTTATCTTTAACAATGGCAAATGCAGTTCTATTGCAATTACAAACTACAGAACTGGGAAAAGTCCAGCTGTTTCCTACAGAATAACTAGTATATTAGTGCTTGTTTGAATAAAATGAAATTCAGTTTCTGCTCTCTTAGAAATGCACCAAAGAGTTCAGGGAAGAATCGATACTTGCTAAATGTACAAGGACCAAATCAATAGGGAAAGAAATTGCACTTTCCAACAACTAAGATGGAAAAGGATAAAAAGTAAAGGAAAGAAATTAAAAAGGAATATAATGAAATATGATGCCAGGTTACCATAGGTCCTTACATCTCTTTAATCTTAAAACCTTAACCTTGGAAGGGAGTGTTGTAAAAACTGGAGTAGAATGTAAAGATCATGAACCAAGATTCATCTTTATCAATTACACTCCAATCAAGAGCCAACAAGTCACTGAGTCATTCCTAGGTGTCCGGAGTCATGGGGAGGAGCAGACGGAAAACATAAGATGATGTCTCTGTCCCCTGTCAGCCTATATCCTATGTGAGGTACTAAGGGCAACATACGAAAAGGGGAAAATTCAGAACATTTAAAAAAAATTTTAATGTATTTTCTTTTTTAGTTTATTTTTAGAGAGACAGAGAACACACAAGCAGGGCAAAGGGGCAGAGGGAGAGAGAGAGTGAATCTTAGACAGACTCCACATCCAGCAAGGAACTTGATCCCAGGACTCTGGGACATTCAACTAACTGAGCCACCCAGGTGCCCCAGAATATTCTTAATATAAGATTTTGGAGAAGAGAGGCCAGATCACAGAAAAGCTAACAAAATAAATATGAAAAATAAATTTTGATGCTGTTCCAAAAAATAGAAATGGAAGGAAAACTTCCAAACTCATTCTATGAAGCCAGCATTACTTTGATTCCCAAACCAGACAAACATCTCACTAAAAAGGAGAACTCCAGACCAATTTCCCTGATGAACACGGATGCAAAAATTCTCAACGGGATACTAGCAAACTGAATCCAACAATACATTAAAAGAATTATTCACGATGATCAAGTCGGATTCATCCCTGGGCTCTAGGGCTGGTTCAGTATCTGCAAATCAACGTGATACATCACATTAATGAAAGGATAAGAGCCACATGATCCTCTCAATAGATGTCGAAACGGCATTTGACAAAATGTAGCATCCTTTGTTGATAAAAACCCTCAAGAAAGTAGGGATAGAAGGAACACACCTCAACATCATAAAGTCCATGTTTGAAAGATCCACAGTTGATATCATCCCCCTCAAGCGGACTGAGACTCTCCCCCTAAGGGGGACTGAGACTGAGACTCTCCCCCTAAGGTCAGAAACACAACGGGAATGTCCCCTCTCACCACTGCTGTTCAACATAATACTGGAAGTCCTAGCCTCAGCAATCAGACAACAAAAAGAAATAAGAGGCATCCAAACGGGCAAGGAAGAAGTTGAACTTTCACTCCTCACAGACGACATGATACTATATGTGGAAAATCCGAAAGACTCCACCAAAAAACTGCTAGAACAGAGACATGAATTCAGCAAAGTCACGGGATATAAAATCAGCATACAGAAATCAGTTGCATTTCTATCCAATAATGAAGCAGCAGAAAGAGAAATCAAGGGATCAATCCCATTTACAATTGCACCAAAAACCATAATTAAAAAAAAGAACTGGCAAAAAAAAAAAAAAAAAAAGTTCAAATTAAACAAAGAAGGTGCAAAACCTCGTGCTGTAATGTCTGTAAAGCAGAAGCTGGGAGAAGAGTAAAAGAAGATTTCAGGAATTTGTAGGACACTTGACTCAGCTTGCCCAGCTACACTGTGGGAAAAAGATGGTGAGGAGATAAAATTCTAAAAGCCTTCCTAATCTTCATATCCCAATAGATCCTAATTTGAAAAGAGTAGTTTGAAGGGGTGAGTAAACGGACTGGAGAAAAACAGGATGTAAGGATTGAACAAATAACTTGATCGAAGACTCAAATACCATATCAAAAATAAAACTATACAATTTGAATAGCCCTATATATTATATATACTAAAAAATAACAAACTTATAGTTAATTTCTTTTCACAAAGAACTGCAGGCCCAGATAATGAATTTTATACTAAACATTTAATATAAAAATGCCAATCCTACACAAACCCCTTGGAACAGTTCCCAGCTCATCACGTGACATAGCCTTACTTTGGTACCAAAGACAAAGGCATGATAAGAACACTACAGAGCAATAACCCTCATGAATATAAATGAAAATATTCTCAATAAAACATTAAGAAATCAAGTCAACCACCATTTTCAGGTTTATCCCAGGAACTCAAAGCTTTTAAACATCTAGAAATCAATCAATTAACAGTGTAGGAAAACATGTACCTGATCACCTCAACAGACCCAAAAAAAGCATCTGGCAAAATTAAATACCCATTTAGAATAGAAACTTGTTACTGAAAATGAAAGAAATGAGAAACATGTTATTGAAAACTGGAGTAAAGGGTAGTCTTGCTATGAAAGTGGCAGAGAACTTGGCTTCAATTGTGCTCTATTACTCAGGAGTGCAAACAGAACTTGTAAGGATGAACTTGGAAATTCAGCTGAGATTTCCAATCGACATTTAGAAACCAGTGTAGCCTGGTTTCTCCCTGCTGTTTATGGTAAAATTCAAGAGGAAAGAGAAAATCGAGACTGGAATTGTTCAGGAAAAAGGAACATGGACTTAATTATTTGGAAAATTGTCAACCTATCTAAATATCTGTTCTGAAAACAGGGCCAAGGATATGGCAGGAAAACTGTTTGCTAAAGAGATCAGGCATGTGATTTACGGATTCAATCAACTATCTCGGCAGAAGCCAGGGGTAAAATTAGTTACCCGGGAAGACTCTACAGAGTGCTCTTGTGCCTAATGACGTGGATTCCCATGCCATCCATGGAAGACCAACAAGATTTTCAAGAATTTTATTCCAGCAGATGAAAAGGACAGAGAGGTAATGAGATAAAGGAAGACTGACTCGGAGGGCCAGACCGAACAGAATAACTGCCCTGGGGCTGGGCTGCCATCCTGGGGGCCAGGAAGATGGGGCTACTCCCCTAGTAGGGCTCAGAGAACAAAGCAGTACACCACAAAGGATCATTCTTGGGTCTTCAAAATTAACGGAATTTTCCCTGCTGGGTTACAGACTTGCTTGGGACATATGACCCCTTTTTTCCTTCTAATTTCTCCCTTTTGGATTGGGAGTGTCTATTCTATCTATGTCTGTCCCACTACTGTATTTTATTATTTTTTAATGTGTATTTATTTTTGGGAGAGCAGGAGTGCAAGTGGGGAAGGGACAGAGAGAGAGGGGACCACAGAATCTGAAGTGGGCTCTGTGCTGACAGTAGAGAGCCCCACGTGGGGCTCGAACTCGGTAACCGTGAGATCATGACCTGAGCTGAAGTTAGACACCTAACCAACTGAGACACCCAGGCACCCTCCCCCATCATTGTATTTCAGAAGCAGATAGCTTGTTTTCTAGTTTCACAGGTCTGTGGATGGAGAGTAATTTTGGCTGAGAATGGATTATAACCCAATGTCTCACGCATACCTGATTTAGATGAAATTAAAGATGAAATTTTGAGCTTTTTGAGATGGTTATACTTAGATGATATTTTGTACTTAAAGTTGATTCTGGAATGGTTAAGACTTTAAGCACTGTTGGAGTGTGGTAAATGTACTACCCACATGATAAGGACATGAATTTTCCAGGGCCAGAGGAGAACTGTTGTACGTTGAACTGTGTCCCCAAAAAGATATGTTCAAGTCCTTACACCTGGTATCTATGAATGTGACCTTATTTGGAAAGAGTCATTGCAGATATAACCAAGATGAAGTCACACTCGAGTAGGGCAGACTTAGTTATGACTGGTGTTTTTGTAAAAAGAAGAAAAGAGACAAAGCAGGGGAAGAATACCAGGCAAAGACTAGAAATATCCAGTTGCAAATAAAAGAATGCCAAGGACTGCCAGCAACCACCAAAAACTAAGAACAGGCAAGGAAGACTTTTTCCCCCAAAGCTCTGAGAGAACACGACACCACCAATATCCTGATTTCAGACTTCTAAAATCCAGAACTGTTAAGAATAAATTCGTGTTTTCAAGCCACGCTGTCTCCTATAATTTGTTATAGTAACCCTAGAAAACCAATACAAAAATTACACAAGCAAATTGTGTTATATAAATAAACACAATTCCGTAATTAAAAGGCACAAACTATGGATCCAAAATTTGGGTGAATATCAAGCTTTATGCTGATCAAAATCTTAGTCACAAAAGGGTATATACTATCTGATTCTGCATAAAAACATCCAAGACAAACTTAGTTGCAGTAACAAAAAGCAAGTAAATTCCTTCCCGGGGCCAGGAGTGGTGGAATTACCTGCAAAGAGCATGAAGAAACTATTTGGAATGATGTAATTATTCTATACCTTGAATTAAAGTGATTGTTACACAAGTAAGTTCAACTCTCAAAACGAATTACACTGTAGACTTAAAATGTATGCATTTTGTTTATGTAAATTATATGTCAATAAAATTGATTGTTTTAAACATCAGATAAACAAAAACTTGTAAAAGCCATACTAAAATTGGTAAAGTTGGGAAAAAAGTCACATGGATGAAAAAGAACTAATTTCTTTCATTTGCAAATAGCTCATAATAAGACAAAGCTAAACATGAATTTCACAGTAGAAAAGTGGACCACATGAATAAGCGATTCATTGAAACACACGCACACAAAGCAGCAAAGACAGAAAATATGCTTACCCTCTCTTACGATTAAAGATAGGCAGATCGCATCAACACATTGATTTTCACCTATCAGATTGGCATAAATCTGTAATTTTAGAGCATCTAGTGCTGTATAAGTGGGACTTCCATACTGTTTGGCATCAGGGTACTTTCCTGAGCCCTTTTTGAAGGGCAATCTGGAAACATCTCAGAACATTTACAACACATGCCCTGTCATTTAAGAGTTTTACTACTATAATTTACTGTACAAATATACTCACAAAGATGCCAAACCATGTGTACTAAGGATATTCTTCAAGATTCCTTGAAAGAGTGAATATTTGGACATAACCAGGTAGGTTATACTACGTAAGACAAATCACCAAAAAAAGCCACAATGAAATGCTACACAATGCAATTATTTCAAAAGAATGACTACAGAAATATATGGCACAATTCAAATACTGTAAACTCAATTTTATAAATAAAAAGGATAGTCATAGATATATAGGTACACGTGGTAACATATGCATTTAAAATTGGGGGGAAATGGAAGACCTCTTTGAGTAGCTTTTAGAAGCTGGACCTGGGGAAAGGTTAAGTCTTCATTTTATATTTGCATACACTATTTGATTTTTATCATATTACTTTCACCTTTTAAAATGGGCAAACACGAAAAAGGAAAAAATAGAACTTTGAATGATGAATTGCATGGTGTCCACGAAGAGCTCTATAGGAACATCAGAATATAGAGAAATTGTGTCTAAATTCTTTGGAAACAAAATAATGTTTTCTGTGGTTATAAAAATCCTCTCTAGAATTATTCTTTTTTATTTCCAGAGTTCCTTATAATCACTTGCCGACTGTTCTTCCCAGTAATCTATAAGCAACTCACAGACCAAAAATTCTTTGATGACCTACAAGCCAAGGAGAGAACCATTCCTAGAAGTCAGTATGTTGGAACTTCAAATGCCACAACAAATCATGTATCTCTGGCCACAAAATAGCATGACTTTTTGATTCGTTTGAATCACATCATTGTGAAGGGTGGAAAATGAGAGGAGAGGACTTTTGAGGTCACAGAACCATCTTGAGATCTACCCTTTGAAACTCAGTTTTAGATAAGGTAACAACTTCTCTGTCTCAGTTTTATTAAAAAAAAATGGAAATTACACACTCATATGATTTTTATGAGAACTATACCGGATAGCATTTGTATAGCACATGGTACAGTATCTGGCACATAAGGATCACATAATAAAGGAAAGTATTACTATCATTGTAATTATCATCGAATTACCTTCTCTATCAACCAGACCACACATTCTCAATGGGGGCGTCTCACTCTCAAAGGAGGAAAACTGGTTCTTAAAGGACAAAAAACTTAAATATTACAATAGTTTGTGGCTCTTCTAAACCCAACTCTTCCCAACTAAATATTATTCCTTCGTGTTTAATTTCTTTCTCAAAAGGCAATAATGAGGGGCGCCTGGCTGGCTCAGTTGGTAGAGCATGTGACTCTTGATCTCGGGGCTGTGAGTTCAGGCCCCATGTTGGATGTAGACATTATTTAGAAATAAAATCTTTTTTTAAAAAAAGGCAATAATTAAAAGAAAGTTGAGGAAGACTGAATTAGCTAATAACTTGCTAAAGAATTACATACAAACACTGTTATCAGCTTTGTAAATTTCAAAGAATAAAATGTTTACATAAGTGAAAATTAATATCCTGAAGTATAATACTAGAGAAATAGTGCCTATTCCCAACTACAAGCCTGAATGATTGCAAATCACATATGCAGCAATAAAAAGAAACATAAGAGAAAGGGGATCGACCTTCAGGAAATTGTTACATAGACAGCAGTGTCTATAAGGAAATTTACACGGTGGGCATTAGCCAAATATAAATCATGAATACTTGGAATTAAACCTTTGGAAATCTTATTCCAAGCAAAGCAACAAGCAAAGAGTGTTTAATCTCAGCTGCTATTGTTTGAAGAAGATTGAGTGTATGAAATCAGAAGGAGCCATAAAATAAATAACTTCTGAGTAGTAAGAGATACAGAACTAATAGGAAAGAACTGTTTCTTTAATCATGTCAGAAAAAGGCTTTCTTTTTCCTTTCTTCCTCCTGAAGTAGCAAAATATCTATTTGAAAGTCCAAGACAAAAATCGACTTCTTTAAAAGCGGGCAGGATCATTGTTACAGTTCCCTGTTGCACTCTTTTGCACAGTGTCTCTATGCACTGAGTTGACCTGACTTCTGAGTTCTTCAATGGTCTCTATTTTCATCAAGGGCTATAAGGACCGAGACTGCTTCAATGACTCTGTAGTCAGAAGTGAGGGAAAACTCCAAGCTAGGTACTCTGGGCTTTGGTTTCCAGCTTTGGGTTGAACAGAGTATGAAGCAGGGAAAAATAAAAGAACATAGAGTAACCAAAGCCATTTTAAAAGAGAACAAAGTTGGAAAAATTTACACTATCTGGTTCCAAAACTTACCATGAAGCTATAAGTAATCAAGATAGTATACCTGGGCATACAAATAGAAACATAGATCAATGAAATAAAACAGGGAGTACAGAAAATACTCCCACATATATATGGCTGACTGATTTTCTTTTTTTCTTAAATTATTTTCTTATAATAGTTTATTTTCAAATTGGTTTACATATAACACCCAGTGTTCATCCCAACACGTGCCCTCTTTAATGCCCGTCACCCCCTCTCCCCCCCACCCCCCTCACCCTCAGTTTGTTCTTAGTCTTTGAGAGTCTCTTATGTTTTATCTCCCTCCCTCTCTGTGTCTTTTTTTCCTTTCCCCTCTTCCCCTCCCCCTGGTTTTGGCTTAGTCTCACAAAGTCCACCTATGCGTGGAAACATATGGTACCTGTCTTTCTCTGACTGACTTATTTCACTTAACATAATACCCTCCAGTTCCATCCATGTTGCTACACATGGCCAGATTTCATTTTTTCTCATTGCCACGTAGTAGTCCATTGTATATATGTACCACAACTTCTTTATCCATTCATCAGTTGATGGGCACTTGGTCTCTTTCCATGATTTGGATATTGTCGAAAGTGCTGCTATGAACATTGGGGTACACGTGCCCCTATGCATCAGCATTCCTGTGTCTCTTGGGTAGATTCCTAGTAGTGCTATTGCTGGGTCATAGGGTAGCTCTATTTTCATTTTTTTGAGGAACCTCCACACCGTTTTCCAGAGTGGCTGCACCAGTTTGCATTCCCACCAACAGTGTAGGAGGGTGCCTGTTTCTCCACATCCCCGCCAGCATCTATAGTTTCCTGATTTATTCATTTTAGCCACTCGAACCAGTGTAAGGTGGTATCTCAGTGTGGTTTTGATTTTTGTTTCCCTGATGATGAGTGACTTTGAGCATTGTTTCATGTCTGTTGGTCATCTGAATGTCCTCTTTGAAGAAGTGTCTATTCATATCTTCCGCCCATTTCTTCACTGGATTATTTGTTTTTCGGGTGTGGAGTTTGGTAAGTTCTTTACAGATTTTAGATACTAGTCCTTTATCCAATATGTCATTTGCAATTATCCTTTCCCATTCCGTCGGTTGTCTATTAGTTTTGATGGTTGTTTCCTTTGCCGTTCAGAAGCTTTTTATCTTGATGAGGTCTCAATAGTTCATTTTTGCTTTCAATTCCCTCCCCTTTGGAGATGTATCGCATAGGAAATTGCTGCAGCTCAAGTCAAAGAGGTTTTTTCCTGCTTTCTCCTCTAGGATTTTGAAGGTTTCCTGTCTCACATTCAGATCCTTCATCCATTTAGAGTTTATTTTTGTGAGTGGTGTAAGGAAGTGGTCTAGTTTCATTCTTCTGCATGTTGCTGTCCAGTTCTCCCAGCACCATTTGTTAAAGAGGCTGTCTTTTTTCCATTGGATACTCTTTCCTGCTTTGTCAAAGATTAGATGGCCATATGCTTGTGGGTCCATTTCTGGGTTCTCTGTTCTATTCCATTGGTCTATGTGTCTGTTCTTGTGCCAATACCATGCTGTCTTGATGTGGTTGACTGATTTTCAACAAAAGACTATCTTTTCCAATTCAAAGTATTTCAATGGGAAAAGTATTCTCTTTTAAACAAAAGGTGATGGAATAATTGGATACCCATATGAAACAAAATGAGTCCTGCCCTTTACCTCCCACCATATGCAAAAAAATAACTTTAAATGGGTCAAACAGACCCAACATAAGAACTAAAACTAAAAATTCCCCCCCCCAAAAAAAAAACATGGAAGAAAATATCATGATTAGGGCTAGGCAGAGATTTCTTACGTAGAATTTGAAAGACATAAACCACAAAAGAAAATAATTGAACTTTACCAAAATTAAAAACTTTTGCTCATTGAAAGTCTCACCATTAATAAAAAAAAAAAAAAAAGAAGCAAAGGCAAGCTATATACTAAGAGAAAATATGTGTAAAACCTATATCTGAATATGTTGCGCCCACAATACACGACCCGGAGTACAACCACCCAACAGAAAATAACACTCTAAAAGACACCGTACCACAAAAGGCAGATCGACAGCAAACATTAATAGTCACTAGAGAAATGCAAATTAAAACCACAAAGAGACATCACTAAACACACACTGAAATGAAAGGGCTGGGATGATACCCAGTACAAAGAAGAATACAGAGCAACTGGAATTCTCAAACACTGCTGGTGGGAGTATGAAAAGGTACAGCCACTTGGGAAAACGGTTGGCAATTTCTGATAAAGTTAAACATACAATCTAGCAATTTCACTAGTAGATACTTACCAAGGAGAGATAAAAACATGCCCTGCAAAAGAACCTGCATATGAGTGTTTACATAACTTACGTTCATAATCGCTAAAAACTACAATACGAATAAATGTCCTTTAACTGGTGAACGCATAAACAAACATAATGGCGTAACACTCAGCAATGAAGAAGAACTGTTGACTCAGATGAACAACATTAATGAATCTCAAAAGCATTTTGCTGAATGACAGAAGCAGACATCAAAGATTACACTCCATATGACACTATTAACATGACAGTCCAGAAAAAAAAAAAGTTAGTTACAGAAATAAATCCGTGGTTTCCAAGGGCTTGGCAAAGGAGAAAGAAGACTGACTGCAAGGGGGCATGAAAAAACCTTTTGGGGTGATGGACGTATTCTGTATGTCGACTGTAATGGTAGTTATAGGACTACATATTTGTCAAAATCATTAAAACATGCAAAATTGGAGGTTTTATTAAATGTAACTTATATCTGAATAAAGTGCATTTTTTTTTTAGAAAAGATAGAAAAAATTAAAACAGAAAAGAAAAATTAAGGTATCAATTCAGAGATTCATCATCTTCAGATGATATTCATAGTGGGAAATCTAAAATGAAAGAACAAAAAAAATTATAAAACAAATTTCCAGAACTGAACAATATGGGTACTGAATGCTTAGTATAACAAATAAAAAATATACTTACACCAATGTGCATCTTTGTGAAATTTCAGAACACCAGAATAAACAGAAAGTCCAAGGGGCGCCTAGGTGGCTCAGTCAGTTAAGCACCTTACTTCAGCTCAGGTCATGATCTCATGGTTTGTGAGTTCGAGCCCCGCATAGGGCTCTGTGCTGACAGCTCAGAGCCTGGAGTCTGCTTCGGATTCTGTGTCTGCCCCTCTCCTGCTTATACTCTGTCTCTCTCTCTCTTTCTCAAAAATAAATAAATGTTAAAACAATAACAAGAACAACAACAACAAAAAAAACCCAGAAAGTCCTAAAAGCTTTTGTGAAAGGGAGTCATATATATTGAAGCAGAAATGAGAATGGATTAGCACTTTTCACACTGGGTTGGAAGATAAAGACAAATGAAGAAAGCTTTCAAAATCTTATTTCCAACCTATAATGCTCTATCACTTTTGTCAGTTAAATATGAGACTAGAATAAAGGTAGCTTCATCTGTTTAAGATCCCAAGAATTTTACCTTCTATGCATTCTTCCCTATAAACTATCGTGGAATTTGTTCTATCAAAACTAATACCTAAACTAATAGTAGGATATGGGTTTCAAGAAGTAGGACATTCAATATAGAGAGGGAAAGATTCCCAGGACTTTGAAGAAAAGTCCCAGGCTGACGGGTGTGCAGCAAGTCTGGAGAGCAGACATTCCACTGTGGATGAGCAGGGACTGGGTAGGGTGTGAAGGAACTCGAAGAATGCCTCCAAGACAACCAATGTCCCCAAGGGGGAAACATAGGTCCAATAAAAGAACTGACGCGCGCATCCATGCCGACAGAGATTAACGCTCTGGGGAAGGGCTGTAATGAAGGATCATCAGTTTTTAACTTCAGGGGAAAGGAGTCAAGAAAGGAAATCAGTCAAAGCGCATAAAGTGGCTCAATTTAGGAACAATATTTACATGCTAATTAAAATAAAAACTCTGAATTGTGATTTTTATTTATTTTTATTTTTTAAATGTTTATTTATCTTGGAGACAGAGAGAGAAAGTGCAAGCAGGGGAGAGGCAGAGAGGGAGACCCAGAATCCAAAGCAGGCTCCAGACTCTGAGCTGTCAGCACAGAGCCCGACGCGGGGCTCGAACCCACGAACCAGAGGTCATTACCTGAGCCAAAGTCAGACACTTAACTGACTGAGCCACCCAGGTGCCCTGGTTTTTAAAAATTATAACATTATTGGGAGGAACAGGGACAGAAGTAGAAGGTGGCAGGTCCATACAATCTAAAATTGAAAAAAATCGGTATTTGCAGAAATAAAGAAATAACAGAAGAAAAAGTTAAAAGTTTTAAAAAGTGGATGCCTCTGTGGAGTTTGAATTAGGTATGCAAAGGGTCAGAAAGTGGTCTACGGTTTTTATTTTGAGACTTGTGTTTTTTTAAATTTTTTTTAATGTTTATTTTTGAGACAGAGCAAGAGAGAGAGAGAGAATGAGTGGGAGAGGGGCAGAGAGAGAGAGAGAGAGGGGGACACAGAATCTGAAGCAGGCTCCAGGCTCTGAGCTGTCAGCATAGAGCCTGATGTGGGGCTTGAACCCCCAAGTGTGAGATCATGACCTGAGCCAAAGTCAGACACTAACCCAACTGAGCCACCCAGGTGTTCCTTGAGCCTTGTACTTCTAATTTTTCAAAACTAGTTATACATGTATAATTTTAATAAAAAATAAAAGTATAAAAGGAAGGATTCACCATTCAAAGAACTGCGCTGGAGAACCTGCCAGTGTCAGTCTACTGTCTGGCTTTAGCTCTTAATGCCAGACAAAAACTAGGGGTCCAGCTTTCTGCAGATATCTGCCAATTAGGCAGTCACCGCGGGCCCCATTCCTATCACAGTCAAGGCCACTCAAGGGTTAAGTCGGTGCTATAGAGATGCTCCATATCCCTCCACATACTTCGTATCAATTAGACACTCTGCGCTAACCCAGTCTAGCCCAGGTCAAGGTCTGTGTTATAATTACGCCTGGAGGACGGCCAACAGGACACATCAGGCTGATTCCAACAATAACCTTTTGAAGGAACAGAGCAGCGGCCTGAATCCACACAGTGCTACACTACATTGTACCTTCCAGAGGGTGAAAAGAGGGAGCATAAGTTCAATGAAATATAGGCCAGAGCTCGGTATGCACATTTGTGTAAAATAATGAGTGAACAGGGAGAAAGTAAGCAAAGCCGTGAAATAACAAACTACAGGTCCAAGTCATTCTATTTTTTTGACAGAATTCCCACTGCCTTACATTTAAATCCGAGTCTAAAAGCATTCCTAATATCATATAAATGAGGTGGAATTATTCCTTTGAATTTTCTACACCACATTCATAAGAATAAATGGGATATTTTTTGCACATATATATGTATGTGTTGTGTATACATACTCATTTATGTGAATATAGAATTAAATGCCCCTTATTTCTTATTAGCCATTATCAGTCCTAATATAATAAAATCCCTGTGCTGGGCAAGTCGGTCTCCGCATGAGTCGAACATCCAGATGCATTCGGTTAGGCTGATTCGCCGTCAGCTTTAAGCGCTCTTGTTTCGGTGGGAGCCTGCAGGTGCCAGCCGTTCATCAGTGTTGCTTACAGGAGAGGAATCACCAAAACGTGGAGTAGGAGCCCCAGTCTCCATCCTCACAAAGATCAACAATTAGACGGCTATCCAAGGACAAAATCAAGTCTGGGAGGGCTTAGGAACTCTCCACTTAACCTTCACAACACAGTGAACAAAACACCCGAAAATAACCCCACAGAAAGGAAAACACCGTTGGGTCTAGATGGTCTCACCACCCAGGAGAGCACAGCCCGGCACCAGCAGGAAACAGCGCAGCTCCAGAGAACTCCCTCCCCCGGAACGGGAGAGCAGGGTGAGCAAACAGCTTCGCCAGCCTTCTGGGCACCGCATGAAAGACCCACTTCGGTTTCACTCCCCCCTGGAGACTGGTAAGGCCGCGGCGTACAGAGACGGCTAGGAACCAGGAGCAAGAACAGGGGTTCCCAGGAGAGGACCCGCAGCGCAGGTGCGATCACGGTTCCAACCGACCCGCTCTCCAGAGGACCGCTCTCACCACTGAAGGGATCGACGGCCGGCACAGCCACCACGGACCCCCACAGATCTCACCGGCTTTGCCCCTCAGGTATCTGTGTTTAAAGACACCAGCCGCCTGACCCCTGCCCCACCGCCTCCCACCCACCCCTCTGAAGACTGGGACCCACACCGGCGGCTAATGCACGGGCCTGTACAGCTGCGCACGTGCAGGATGCTAGCCTAGACCCCCGCAGCTGACCCCCGCCACTGTGCACGCTCAGGGCCAGCGTCTCCAGCTACGGACTTGCACCCGAACAGCCTGACTCTCGTCACCAGCCTCTCCTGCCACATGTAGGCCCGCGGCAAGATCTTGGTGCCATGGCACTGCGCACTGACTGCCAAGGCCCCTACAGCCATCTGTAGGCCCAGATTCAGTCCTATTTCTAGTCACTAGCTGCACCACCGGGCTCACCTCTGGCTAGCCAGAGGTGCCAGCTGTGCACCTGAATGCCACCAGCCCACCCCTCATACTGGCCTCCACTGCTCCCTCCCCTCCCCCCCGCGTGCCTGTGGGGGCAGCCTGCAGCCACAGGGTGCACACCAGCAGACAGACCCACTGATGACTGTGGGCCTGGTTCCAACCCATTTCCTGTCATGGGCCTGCACCCCTGCTCGCTGTGCAGCTGCACGCTCTCAGCCTGACTCCTGACACCAGCCTCCCCTGCTGCGCATCCGCGGTGAGACCCCGCAGCCATGGCAGTGCCTGCCAACAGCCGGGGTCCGCCCAGCTATTTGATAAACGCACACAAGTTTTAAAAGCATATTTTTAAAAGTCATTAACACTAATGGCTTAAAAAAAAAAAAAGAGCTAACATGTGATAGTTTGGGGAAGAAAAATTAGGAGAATCGTGAGCTCAGCTTGCTCCATGGACAAACTAAGATAACTGCTCTGTCTGTACAACTAACTCTGCAAATGACCTGAGGACTAGCAGGACAGACATTCCGCAGCTAATTGTGGAGAAAAGGCCATATCAAAAAAGGTAGGAGGGGCAACAACACAGTTGGGAACTAACCCCTGGCAGGACTATCCACAAACAGGAGGGCCACCCCAAGCACAGAGAGGCAAAAGGATCAGACCCCACACACTGCCCCCACAGGCACTGGGGACCTGCACTGGAAAGATGAGTCTCCATAACATCTGGATTTGAAAACCAGTAGGGCTTAACTTGGGGAGCTTTAAATATCAGGGGCTCCTGGGTGGCACAACTTAGGCTCAGGTCATGATCTCACAGTGGGTTGGGTTCGAGCCCTGTGTGGGGCTCTGTGCTGACAGTTCAGAGATTGGAGTGGAGCCTGCTTCAGATTCTGTGTGTCTCTCTCTCTGCCCCTCCCCTGCTCACACTCTGTCTTTCAAAAATAAATTAACGTTAAAAATTTTTTTTAATAAATAAATAAAGATCAGTAGGGCTTAACTCCAGTAACTCTAAAAATTAGTGAGCTTAATGCCAAAAGACCCAAAGGGCAATAGGAAACTGATCCCTACCCTTAATAGCCAGCCTAATAAAAACTCAGCCTGAGGGACGCCTGGGTGGCTCAGTCAATTGAGTGTCTGACTTTGGCTCAGGTCATGATCTCACAGTTCATGAGTTCGAGCCCCGCATCGGGCTCTGTGCTGACGGCTCAGAGCCTGGAGTCTGCTTCAGATTCTCTGTCTCCCTCTCTCTCTGCCCCTCCCCACTCACACTCTGTCTCTCTCTCAGAAATAAATACACGTTAAAAAATTTAAAAAAAAAGAAATAAAAACCTAGGAATACCTTTAAAAAAAAAAAAAAACCCAGCCTGAGACACAGCAAAGAAGCAGCATTTTGAAAATCACCTAAGGTATATGTGAAGGTTTACTGACTAATCTTGGAGTATGTGCTGGAGGGGCAGGGATCTTCAAGAGATTTTTCCAGAAATAAAAGTGCTGCTAGATGCTGCTTCTCTTTCCCACCCCGTCTAGATAGCCGGATGCTTGTGGGAGCCAGTGCTAACACTCTCCTATCTACTTTGCTAGCACCACGTGCCCTACCCCAGTGTTCCCTGTGGACCGCCCATCCAACCTACCTGCCTCAGCAGGCATCCCTCCAAAGCAGCCCTGCCCAGCCATACCATGCAAGGAGCCCTGGCAGGAACCAGCAAAATGATTCCTGCCTTGGGGAGGGGACAGATAACCCCAGACACCAGTGAGCCTGCAGTTCTCATAGCCTAGCCTCCCAGCTGGCTGCCGAAGGAGCACCTGCGGCTGGGGTGGAAAGGTAAACTGCAGACAGCTAGTCTTACTGCTGGCCCCATCCACCAAAGAGCCCACAGCGACCTCACTCAGGCCTCTGACCAGCACAGGGACCCTGCCCAGTGCACCCACGGGGGGCAAAATGGGTCACTGCAGCTGAATTAGGCTGAAGGCAAGAGTGGCACAGCCACGAGAGTAGCAAACATGCAACCCACACAGGACACCAACGGTGCCCGATTCTAGAGGCCAGGAAGGACTGTGCCACAGAGTAACCCAGGACCTCTTCTACTCAGGACCCACTTCTAACCCAGGACTCTTCTAACCCAGGACCACTACTCTCAAGACCAGGAGCTGTAGCCGATCTACTCGATACACAGAAACAGAGTTAGACAAAATGAGGAGACAAAGGAATGTGTCACAGATGAAAGAATAAGACAAAAATCCCAGCAAAAGAGCGAAATGAAACAAGGATAAGCACTATGCCTAATAAAAAATTCAAAGTAAAGGTCGTAAAAATACTCACTGGACTTGAGAAAAGAGTGGATCTCAATGAGCTAGAAAACATTTCAAAGAACCAGTCAGACCTGAAGAGTTCAATAACTGAAATTTAAAAGTACACTAGAGGTAATTGAAAGCAGATTAGAGGATGCAGAAAGACAAATTCGTAATCCAGAAGACAGGGCGATACAAAGCAACTAAGCTGAACAGCAAGAAGGAAAAAGAATAATAAAAGGTTAGAATTAGAATTAGGTTCGGGGAGGTCGGCGACATCGTCCAGCGTGGTAACATTTACATTATAGGACTCTCAGAAGGAGAAGAGACAAAAGGACAGAAAAACGTATTTGAAGAAATAGCTGAACACCTCCCTCACCTAGGAAAGGTAACAGTCATCCAGGTCCAGGAAGCACAGAAGCCCCTAACAAGATGAACCCTAGGACGGCCACACCAAAGTACATAATAATTAAAATTGCAAAAAATAATGATAGAAAAATTTTAAAAGTGGCAAGAAAAAAGAAACAGTTACATACAAGGAAATCCCATAAAGCCATCAGCTGGTTTTTCAGCAGAAACTGTGCAGGCCAGAAGGAAGTGACATGATACATTTTAAGTGCTAAAAGGAAGAAACCTATATCCAAAAATCCTCTATCCTGCAAGGCTGCCATTCATAATAGGTAAGATCCCAAACAAAAGTTAAAGGAGCTCATCATAAGAAATGTTAAAGGGAATGCTTTCAACGGTAAGAAAAGACCATAACTAGAAGAAAATTATGAAAGGAAAAAATTTCACAGGTAAAAGCAAAGATACAGTAAAGGTAGTAAAGTAATCATTTATAAAACCAGTATGAAGGTTAGAATACAAAAGCAGTATAATCGATTATATCTTTAAAAAAATTAGGGGTGCCAGGGTGGCTCAGTTGGCTAGGTGTCCGACTTCAGCTCAGGTATGATCTCGCGGTTTGTCAGTTTGAGTCCCACGTCGAGCTCTGTGCTGACAGCTCAGAGTCTGGAGCCTGCTTTGGATTCTGTGTCTCCCCCTCTCTCTGCCCCTCCCTTGCTCATGCTCTGTCTCTGTCTCTCAATAAAAATAAATGTTAAAAAAATTTTTTAAAAATCAGTCAAGGAATACATAAAAAATGTAAAATACGATATCATATATATATATATAACATACAGGAAGGAGTAAAAACTTAATGCTTTTAGAATGTGTTCAAACTTAAGCAACCATCGACTTCATACAGATTGCTATACACATAAGATGTTACATGAGAATCCAGTGGTAACAACAAATCAAAACCTATAATACATAAAAAAGAAAGAAAAAGAAACCCAAACATTATACTAAACAAAGCCATCAAACCAAAAGAGAAGACAGCAAAAAAAAAATAAAAATAAAAATAAAAATAAAAATAAAAAACCAGAGAACTACAAAATAATCAAAAAACTAACAACATGGCAATACCATTTGACATACCTATCATTTATTATCTTTTATGTTTATTTATTTGTTTTGAAAGAGAGGGACAGCAGGGGAGGAGCAGAGGAGAGGGAGATAGAGAATCCCAAGCAGGCTCTGTGCTGCCAGTGAGGAGCCCAATGCAGGGCATGAGACCATGACCCGAGCTGAAATCAAGAGTCAGACACTTAACCAACTGAGCCGCCCAGCACCCCAAATTACTTTAAATATAAATGAACTAAATGCTCCATTCAAAAGACATAGTGTGACTAAACGGATTAAAAAAAAAAAACTCATCTAATATGTTACCTAAAAGAGATTCACTTCAGACCTAAAGACACATACAGACAGAAAACTATCTATCATGAAAACGGAAGCAAAAAAACCTGGGGGAGCAATGCTTATTGGACAAAATAAAGTTTAAAACAAAGAGAAAAAGAGAGAACTACATAATGATAAATCAATCAAATGAGAGGATATAACAATTGTGAATATGTATGCACCCAACACAGAACACCTAAACACGTAAAGCAAACATTAAGAGATAGCAAAAGAGAAATTGATAGTAATAAAATCATAATGGGGGACTTTAACACCCCACTTACATCAATGGATAGATCATCCAAACAGAAATTCAACAAAGAAACAGTGGCTTTGAATGACACATTAAACGAGATGGACCTAACAAATATGTATAGAACATTCCATCCAAACACAGCAGAATACACATTCTTTTCAAGTGCACAGAGACTATTCTCCAGGTTAGATAACATATTAGGCCACAAAACAAGTCTCAATAAATTTAAGAAAACTAAAATTATATCAAGCATTTATTCTGACCACAATAGTATGAAACTAGAAATCAATTATAAGAAAAAATCTGGAAAGAACACAAATACATGGAAACTAAACAACATGCAACTAAAAGATGAATGGGTCAACCATAAAGTCAAGAGGAAGTCAAAAAACACATGAAGTGTGAAAAGATAATGGTCCAAAATCTTTTGGACAAAGCAAAAGCAGATCTGAGAGAAAAGTTTATAGTGATACTGGCTTATCTCAAGAAATAAAAAAATATCAAATAAACAACCTACTCTTACACCACAGGAGCTAGAAAAAGAACAATCAAATCCAGTAGAAGAAAAAAAATAATGAAGATAAAAGCAGAAATGAATGAAATAGAGACTAACAGAATAACAGAAAAAAATCAATGAAACGAAGACCTGGCTATTTTAAAAGATCAAGAAAATCGATAAACCTTTAACTGGCTTCATCACAAAAACAGAGAGGCACACACAGAAAAGACTCAAATAAACTCAAAAAAGGAGAACCAACCAACACCACAAAAATACAAAGAATTATGAGAAAATATTATGAAAACTTAGATGCCAACAAATTGGACAACCTAGAAGAAAAGGATAAATTGCTAGAAACATATAATCTCCTAAAACTAAATCAGAGAGAAATAGAAAATTTAAAGGAACCAATTACTAGGAATGACTTTGAATCAGGAAACAAAAACTCCCAACAAAGTCCAGGACCAGATGGTTTCATAGGCGAATTCTACCAAACATTTAAAAAAGAGTTAATACCTATTCTTCTCTAACTATTCCAAACGATAGAAGGAGAAAAACTTCCCAATTTGTTCTACAAGGCCACCATTATCCTGATACCAAAACTAGACAAAATCACTACAAAAAAATAACAAAACAAAACAAAACAAACAAAAAACTACAGGCTAGGATCTCTGATAAACACAGATGCAAAAATCCTCAACAAAATATTAGCAAACAAAATTCAACAATATATTTTTTAAAAGTATTTGCCACAATAAAATGGGATTTATGCCGGGGATAAAAGTTTGGTTCGACATTCATGAATACATCACACTAACAAAAAGAAAGAAAAAAACCATATGATCATCTCAATAGATGCATAAAAAACAGTTGACAAAATAGAGTAACAGTCCAGAATTTAAAAAAAAAAAAAAAAAAAAAAAAGCTCTCAGGGCGCCTGGGTGGCTCAGTCATTTAGGTATCTGACTTCAGTTCAGGTCATGATCTCATGGTCCATGAGTTGGAGCCCTGCTTCAAAGGCTCTGTGCTGACAGCTCAGAGTCTGGAGTCTGCTTCTGATTCTGTGTCTCCCACTCTCTCTGCCCCTCTCCCACTCATGCTCTGTCTCTCTCACTCTCAAAACTGAATAAATGTTTAAAAAATTTTTTGATTTTAAAAAAGCTCTCAACAAAGTGGGTTTAGAGGGAACATACCTCAACATAATGAAGACCACATATGGCAAACCCACAGCTAACATCATAATCAATGGTGAAAATATGAAATCTTTTCCTCTAAGATCAGGAATAAGACAATAAAGTCCACCCACACCACTCTTATTCAACATAGTACTGAAATTCCTAGCTGCAGCAATCAGACAAGAAAAAGAAATAAAAGATATCCAAATTAGTAACCAAGAAGTAAAACTGTAACTATTTGCAGATGACATGATACTATATTTAGAATACCCTGGTCTCCAACAAAAAAAACTTACTGAACTGGTGAATGAATTCACTAAAGTTGCAAAATACAAAATTAATATACAAAAATCAGTTGCATTTCTATACACTAGTAACAAAGTAACAGAAGGAGAAATCAAGAAAACAATCCCATTTACAACTGTACCAAAAAGAATAAAATACCTAGGAATAAATTTAACCAAGGAGCTGAAAGACCTGTTCTTTGAAAACTATAAAACACTGAACAAAGAACTAAAAGAAAACACAAATGGAAAGATACTCTATCCTCGTGGATTGGAAGAATTAATATTGTTAAAATGTTCATGCTACCGAAAGCAATCTATAGATTCAATGCAATCCCTATCAAAATACCAATAGCATTTTTCACAGATCTAGAATAAATAATACTAAATTTGTATGGAACTACAAAGACCTCAAATAGCCAAAGCAACCTTGAGAAAGTACAAAGTTGGAGGTGTCTCAATTCCAGATTTCAAGATATACTACAAGCTACGGTAATCAAGACAGCATGGCACTGACACACGGATCAGCAGAATAGAGAGTGCAGAAATGAAACCACATATATTCAATCAATTAATCTACAACAAAGGAGGCAATATAATACACCATGGGGAAAAGACAGTCTTAAATAAATGGTGTTAGAAAACTGGAGAGCTATATGCAAAGGAATGAAGCTAAACCACTTTCTTATACAATACACAAAAATAAACTAAAAATGGATTAAAGACCTAAACGTGACACCTGAAACCATAAAAGTCCTTTAAAACAAACAAACAAACAAACAAACCAAAAAGGCAATCATCTCTTGGATATCGCTGTTACCTACATTTTTCTAGCTATGCCTCCTCAGGCAAAGGACACAACGACAAAAAAACTATTGGAACTATACCAAAATAAAAAGGTTTTGCACAGCAAAGGAAACCATCAACACAACAACAAAAAAGCACTGCAGTGAATGGAAGAAGATACTTGCAAATGATGTATCTAATGAGGGGTTAATATCCAAAACTTAACAACTCAACACCAAAAAAATAATAATCTGATTTAAAATGGGCAGAGAACCTTAACAGATATTTTTGCAAAGAAGACATAAAGATGGCCAACAGATACTTGAAAGATGTTCAACATCACTAATCATCAGGGAAATGCAAATTAAAACCACAATGAAACATCACCTCATGCCTGTCAGAATGGCTAGTATTAAAAGACAAGAAGGATGTGGCGAAAAGGGAGCCTCCGTGCTCCATTGGTGGAGGTGTACACTGGTGCAGCCACTGGGGAAAACATCATAGAGGTTTCTCAGAAAATTAAAAATAGAAATACCATACGATTCAGTAATTCCACCAAAGGAAGCAAAAACAGTAATTCAATAAGACATATGCACCCCTCTGTTTACTGCAGCATTATTTACAAGAGTCCAGATGTGGAAGCAAACCACCTGTCCATCAAGAGATGAGTGGATAGAGAAGTGGGGGACAGGTACACAGAATGTTACTCAGCCATAAAAAAGAATGAGATGCAGACATTTGCAACAACGCGGGTGCATCTAGAAGGCATTACACTGAATGAAATAAGTCAGAGAAAGACAAATACCGTATGATTTCCTTTATATGTAGAACCTAAAAAACAAAACAAGCCAAAACAGCAGAAACAGACCCATAAACATAGAGAAAAAACTGGTGGTTGCCAGAGGGCAGGGAGGAGGAGGATGGGCAAAATGGGATGGGAGCGGTAGGTACGGGCTTCCAGTTCCGGAATGGACAAGTCACAGGGATAAAAGGTACAGCACAGGGAATATAGTTGATGGTGTTGTAATAGTGTTATATGGTGACAGACGGTAGCTACGACTTGTAGAGAGCATAGCATAACATATAGAGTTATCATATCACTACGTTGTGCACCTGAAACTAATATAATATTGTGTGTTAGCTATACCTCAATTTTTTTAAAGAGTAACAAAATTTAAATTGTAAATAAAAAACAAAATAGCTAAAACGTATTAAGCACATTGTAATGCTTCTACAATCATTCTCTGAAGTGACCCTCTCCCAATAATCTTATAAGGTAGCTACATCATAAGACCTTTAAAGTGGTGGCCCCATTTTACAGATGAGAAGACTAACAAAATGAGTGTCAGAGACATGAAACCTGGTTTTGATGTCTCAGTATAACGGGACATGTGTTTTATGTCACTGTAAGATTAAGAGATCTAAAAACTTCATGGAAAAATCACTGAGCCGATGACTCATTAACTTAGTTTCAACTTGAGTTAGGATTTTGGCTTGTCCCCACTCTCTCAAAATTCACCTTTCCTCGGGATCGACGCTGAGGATTCTTGGATAGGTTGCATTTTTAATATCCCCTCTACTTTTGAACTTCAGCTCTTTGCTACGAACAGATATTTCCCCTAATTCTAATATTGATCTGCCTTCTGGGTTTAAGACCTGTGGGGGATGGGAGTTGTACAAATGGAGCCTCGGGTTTCTCTGAAGCGGCAGCAATCTGCTCAGAGACCGGCTCAGTCTTGGATGCTCTCCCCTTGGCCATGCGAGCCTCCTGAGCGCTGCAGCTGAGCTGCTGGCAAAGCATAGCACAGCTGACACCTTGTGGCCATAAACAATAATTACACCGTTCCACCTGGATGCCAAGACTTCGAACGTGGCTGTGTTCTCCAAAACACAATAGGCTAGCACCGCTTCCTCAATCGTCAGGCACTTCATTTTTAAAGCAAAAGCGAAGCCAGTGTAACAATCTTAAACTTCTTTTAAAGTTTTCATTTAGTCTTCTACCTCTCAATGCAAGTCTTGCGAAAAAAATTGTTTAATCATTTGAATGTGTAAAAGAAAAAATCACTTTCAGAGAACTTTTTAATAATTTAAATATTGCTTCATAAAATACAAAAAACTTGGTTCTATCCCTCAGCCTCCTTGCACATCCCGCTACGTGTACGGAGCTAAGGAGTAGCTAAGGAGTAAAGAAAAAGCATTCAAAAGCGTTCCATAACCATCGAACTCGCATTTACTAGGTGCTTACCTCGTCCCAAGCAATACGCTAGAACTGGGATAGAAATACGGTGTGCGATGTGATTCCCAATCTCAGTGCATAATTCAGTGCATACGAACCCATTACCTTCAATAAGAACATTACCCAGTCACGCGTTACTAATTCACGGACGTCACGCTCAATTTCTTTTTCCCAGGATCGTCTGGCTCCGCCCACTAGTGCCATTATGTTAATGTAACATGTGTAGTAAAATTGCTAAAAATAGTATGCTACATGCCGTATTTCCCCCAAAATTCCCAGCTATTGTCATTTCCCCCACTTCCTTGATACATCTAAATACCATTCTCTTTCCAAATTAAAAAGAAAAATAATTTCCTTCTCTCTCTTCTTTGGGGAGAGCACTAAATAATTTTTTAAGCATTTTACCACCCTTTTCTCATATAAAAAGAAGAAAGATGTAGTAACAGTAGCAGATCTTCAAGCACAGAGGATCTGGGTTCAAATTCTGACATGATACTGTGCACCACTGATGAAAATACTTTACCTCCTGCTCTAGATTCTCTCACCTATAAAAAGGGAATAGCAAAGCCAAACTCACAGTGTCTTTATAAGGATGGATTACTTACATTTTATAAATCTGTAAGACTACCGCAGACCCTGCTATAAAGTATGCACAAAATTAACATTAATTCTTCTCCCCTTTCTATTATTTCTCCACAATTTCAGCCCTTCTATGTCAAAATTCTCATTGGCATTACAGAAGCTGACATAACACAACTTCCACTTTTCAATGAGAAAAGGACATCTTTTGTAGAAAAAGCATACTCTATGTAGAGGCAGACTTAATCTGGTGCAACAAATAGCAACTCATATTTCTTTATGGATTTATGATTCACGCTGAACTGATGTTTTTATGTAATTAGTTACCTTTAATTACTCAATGCCGAATTTAAGTTATTTCAGCACTTCCATATGTGGCTCCGAGAAACATTAATCGTTCCACTCTGAGCCAGTTTCAGACAAGAAACATAGATTTCAATGATTTATAAGACTTGTTCCTATACCATCATATAATCATGAGTGTAAGGAATCTTACTTAAAAGGTTCCCTGGATAAATCCCAGGCAAAATACCACGAGTAGTCAAAAGCAAGCAATTTATAGTCTAATCAAATTTATTTATCCTTCTAGGCAACATGGTTTTATTTGTATCTAATTAAATTATTAATGCAGTTGAACATAAAAAAAAACATGTCAAGTTCCTCACAGCACTTCTTCAATTTTGAGAATTTTAAAGTCCCCTTTCTCTTTTCTTCTCCAAGTTAAATCATTCCAGCTCCTTGAATTTTCCTTCACGGAGCATGCTTTACGTTTTTCCTTTTTGTGTGACTTATTTGGATTTCTTGACATTTTACTAATGTATAAAAGATTATAATTTCTAGGCAAAGTGCCAGAAAAGGAGCATATTAGTAAAGAATCTTTTTCTAGTCATGAGAACAAGCGGTTAATTCTGTCCCACTGAAATGCTTGCAAGTTCATTAGGTAGATGTTCCTAGGAAATTAGACTCAAGACATTTGGCACAAGAAACTTATAAGAATGTTGTAGAAATCTTACAATCATACCTTTATTATACAGTGGTTAAAATTAATACATGAAGTACATTTGAGGCTATGTCTATTCCATTTATTCACTGATATATTTTATTCACCAACATAGATTTTGCACAAAAGCAGACAATATAAACAGAGAAAAAAGATAGAATTCCTGTCTTTAGGGCATTTACGATGCCCTAGAAGAAAAATCACAGTTATAGCAAATTATGTATGCTCAGGGAAAAAAACACACAAAAAATTCAAAAATAACAGAATAAAAACTGAGTCTATTATTTTTGGAAAAATGAAGAACAGTGAAATACTTAAAGTCACACTACGTTTCCAAGTGCAAGCTTTCTAGGGTCAGCTCATTTTAAAGAAGTGGGAAATTTTTAGAGGTTATCTTGCTGTATCCATCCCTTGTGTTTCATCTTATTATGAGGGGGAAAATGCACGGATATAAAAAGACTGTGCTGATAGTAAAATTATAAATCTTCTTGTTCATCAGGGCTTTCAAGATCAGTCAAATTGGTTTTCCTCTTCCCAAATGAAAAGAGTTTCATCCTCAAATACATAAAATATTTTGAATATATTTCTGTTGCTAATATTTAAAGGTGTCTCAACTTCGTAAAACAGGCAGGCTTGATTCCGCATTTCAAAGAAACGACAGTCGATATTCTCTCTCACTAGTTGGTTGAGATTGGTTCTTGAGTGCTGGAATCTGTTATTTAATAAGTTGTTATTCTCATCGACTACCTGAAAGATTTCAGCTGTCTGACCGGCGGGGTCCTGCGTATCGGAATTCACAACATCCACAACCAACAATGATGGATGCAAGAAATTCACGCAAAACCGTTTCTTTAAATATAAGTGAAATTTCTTTGAATTATTTTCTTCCTCTAAGTCCAAGGAGCTAATTCTTTTTAATTTTCTTAATTTTCTTTTCTCCATCAAGTCAAATGTACCATTAAAATAAAACCGATTCAATGTACCATCAATGGCATTATCAATAAATGCTTTTCTCCCATTTGCTTTATCGTTCTCATCTCTAAACACGGTTTTGTTCGGCTGTAGCAAATATGGGTGTATCTTCATCCATAAATGGAGACCCAAGAAATTTTCAATATCAGAATCTTTGCAATATACAAATCCTCGGTCTTCTTCATTTACAGGCTGGATGATCACAGTTAGTATTGGGCAATGCTGACCGCAAAGAGCATAGAGTTTATCCAGAGAGTCACCTTCCTGAAGTGCACCATGAATTACATTATTACCAGGCAATGGTTGGTTTTTAATAGGATCATCAGAGACAGGATGGACTTTGTTACCAGCAGACGTAAAGGCATGAGTGACTGATGTAGATACTCTTTCTGACTTATGACTAGCTTTCTCCTCCACATGATTATTTGGTGTTCTCTCCTTGGCACAAGTTTTATTTTGAACATCTAGCAAATCTTCACAAAAAGGCTCAGAGTCACTACAGTGAGGCATGTTAAAATAACTGCATTTCAGTTCAAGCGGTTGAGTCAGTTCCTCCAATTCAGAAGAGGACAGTTCAGCCATGTTTGGGCCTGGGGCCAAATTTCCAAAATGTGAATACGGCACCTCAGTGCTGTTATTAAGTAGAGTATCCGCTGATGTGGCGTCTGCATTGCCACATAAGCCAGAAGTTTCAGGAGATGATAGTCTCAACAGATGATTTTCTTTCAGGAGCCACTTGCCTTTATCAATCAGCACTCCTTCCTCTAGATCTCTGACAAGTCTGTGATGACCATTTTGTTTTGTACCATGGCCTACAATGTCTCCCCCATGATAATTGCCCCTCACATCAGGAAAGTCACATTTATCTTGGCCTTCTTCTGGAAATTTCTGCAACACTGATGAAATACTACATACCTGTTCAGAAGAGCCAAATGACTGACCTTCAGAACTATAAAGACCTACTTTCCTAGCACACTGAAATTCCATTGGATTATAAGGACAAACCTGAGATCTGTGTGTAGACCCAGGAAAAAAAGATGGTTTAATAATCTCTCCTTTACCATAAAGTTTTTCAATTGTCCTTTTAACAAATCCTTTATTGTATTCTTTCTCTTGGGCAATCTCCTCACAACTGCCATTGGGGCCATCACTGGATGGCTGCTCATCCTCACTGTCCTGTCTAAATTCTGACCAATCAGAAGTCACTGGTCTTGGGAAGCAATTTTTAAAATCAAGAGAGGACTCTGAATAACTTCCACTTTCCATGCTTTTCACCATCATTTTTACTCTCATTTTAGTTTCTCCTTCATTGAGTTCCTTTTCACTATTTTGCTTAGAATCATAGCAAAAAACTAAAGACGGTGGTGTTGCCAGCCTCCTACTGGTTGTCTCACAAATTATATCATTTCTTTTTTCTTCTTCTGTAATGTTCCTGCTAGAGACTTCCACCAATTCCAAATTTTTACTAGCCTCTGATTCTTTTTGGATCAACTCTCCAGTGGCCTGTTCTTCTGCATTTATCTTTGTATTAAAGATATCAGTGTCCTGGTTCTCTAATTCTTCAAAAGATTCCAATTCGGAAATGTTTCTTTCACTGGATGTCAAGCTATTGGTTGTTGAGCCTGGTTCTTCAGAAGTCTTGGAGTCTTCCTTATCAGAGGATGTGTATGCACTTTGACCCTGAAATTTCTTTAATGAATAATTTTTAAACTCAGCTGGAGAACTATGTTCCTTACCAAATTCTGGTTCTGTTCCATTTAGGGGAAAGCCGCTTAAATTGCTGATATTTTGCTGTGACACCAATATATTAAAGCCATGTTTACACCCAGGGTCTGCCAAAATAGTTAGGTCTTTCTGAACTTCATCGACTCTTTCTAATTCTTCAGCCAATTCCGAATTATCGGTACATGTCTTTTCTTTGGAATTTAAAAAGTCATTGATACTGCTGTCTTTGTTGGGAACGTGGGCCTCATGAGGTGGGCAGCAAGCTGCTTCAGAAACATGGTTTTCCTCATGAGCACAAGCCTTATCGGAAGACGGAGCACCAGTAAGTGAACTGACCTCTCCCAGGAAACAGCCTTATTCAGGGAGGTCTGATCTACAGTGAGGCCATCAATAGGCGAGAATATGTCCCTGAGGTTACAAGCCTCTCCGGGAGGATACGTCTTGTTCATAGTACACATCTCACATGTAGAATAAGTCACCTCTGAAACGCAGACTTCAGAGGCACGGTCCTCACTGGCAGAGTAGCCTCCATCTACAGAACACACTTTCTGTGTTTTTTCATTTTCGGTGCACTCGGGAACTCTCTGAATGTTGGGTGTGGAATGATTTGCAGAAAGTCCTATTGGAACCACGTCTTGTTCCTTCTCAGTGAGTCCAAAGTGATCTGTGGTGGACTCCACCAAACTGGCAACGGCAGCCTTCAAATCATCAGCTTCCTCTGTGATGGCAGTTTGCTCTAGGACTTCTAATAACGCAAGTACTTCTGAAGTTCTGTTGGTAGTCTTGTGAGCATCACCTTGGCAGAAGCTACTTATACTTCCCTTTAAGGTGAGTACCAGAAGCCAAGCTAGAGGACATTAGTATACGACCTACATATTGGGGAAGGAAAGGGAATGTCTGCAAGCGAACCTGGCATTTGAATAAGTCCATTCTGAGTCTTAGGAATACTAGGAACTAAAGCTTGCAGTTGGCGAAGCAACAGGACTGGTAAAAGGTCTTTCGGAGTGTCTTCTTCTACAAGGTCTACTTGAATGGCAGCCTCCACGCTGTGTCTTTTTGCAGCTAGTTTACTTCTTGGAAAACGAGGCTTACCTCTGGTCCTAAGTTTTTAGCACATACCTGGATTTTTGTACCAGGATCGTCGATAGCCGACTGTGACAAAGCACAATTTTCAAGCAAGGGAAGCAAGCAAGCTCCGTTCTGAGACTCGACCTGCCTGTCACGGAGCTCTTCGGTAAGTTCTTCACTGTTACCTTTGTCAAAAGATTTATCTGCCCTTCTACCGGGATTATTTCCTGTCAAACCAGCATTTTTGTTTGTGTGTTTATTACTTTCCCTAACAAAATCATTTCCTCTTCCAGAACTCGAGTGGGAATTAGTTCCTGCAAAACCACTGTTGTCGCAATGGCCCACACCCCTTTCCTTTCGGCATATTGGAGCTGATTTTCTAGGCTGCAAGGCTGGATGTGGACTTACGTTCTGCAACCATCTCTGTATATAATTCTGAACTGAGTGATGGCTGATACCCTCAGGAGAAACAGCTTTTTTCAAAGAAGCTAAGGAATTTGCCCTGGTGCTAACATGGTGTTTACTTACAGTAGTGCTTAATTTCAACTTATCTCCTTTCTGTTTCTTCTGAGTTTTTAAAGTTACGTGTGAATTATTAACTTTTGAAACTAAACTTCTCTTTGTTATTCCTCTCAAATGCCAGGATGCTGCTTCTGCTTGAGCCTGTGGTCCACAAAAAGCATTGGGGTCTTGCTCAAGGAAGTTAAACACATGAAATAAATTTTGATCTTCAAAACTATTCTTGCAACACCTAGAGTCATTATGGGGAAATATTTTATCTCCTTGACCAATTTCATTTCTTGTAGGTCCTCCCAAACTTACTTTGTGTAGTGGTCTGGATTTTCTTTTGGCTAAAAGTCCTTGAACCTTCTCAGGATTCTGAAGAGTACTCAATTTATTTACATGGAAACTCCTGGAATTCATAAGAGTGAGATTACTTTTGGAACAAGAATAATTTGATTCAATTACCATATCACTAGCATGGAGATCTTCCTCACAAAGTATTCCTCCTTTGAGGGGACCACGTGAATCTTCTAATATGATTTCCTGTGCAATTCTACCTGCTTTGTTCATTCTCTTACTCTTACTAAGAATTCCTTTGGTTGCAGTCTTCCCATCCTGATGCCTGGAATTTATCGCTTGTTGCTGAGACTTCAGTCTTCCTTCTGCCGGCGACAGATGATGAAACCTGCTTTTTGTTTGCTGGAAATTTAGCTAAATCACACTGAGCAAATTCATTAATTAGTGTGTCAATTCTTGTGGCGATAGTGAGGACCCTACTGAAGCTGGGGTCTCAAAAATAGTTAGGTCAGTTCCAGAGTCATTACTTAAAGAATGAGTTGTATCTGCTAACACAGGACTGAATCTATCACTAGTGTTACCAAAAGGTCTTAAGTTTTTGATACTAGTTTTGTTGTCTGATGTTACACTATTAACTACACCTTCCTCCACAACTGAATGTTCTGATACAGTCTGTGGCAAGACATTACTATGAGGCATCTCTAACATCTCTTCGCTTACAATTTCTGCAACATCGGCATGTACTGCACCTGACTGGAGCAGTCTGCTTTCCTTTTTTCCTTCTGAAGATGACTCGATCTGCTCCCTGTTACCAATATGAACAACCACTGGTTTGTTAGATACTGAAGACATTTTGCTACAGGAATGTGTAAACATGTGATACTCAGATTTGTTTTCCCCATCTTCCCTTCCTTCGCTATAGGAAAACTGTCCGATCAGTTCCTCTTGAACTTCAGTTTCAGATACCAAGGTCATACTCCCTCTCACAGATTTCTTTTGTCTCGCCCTCCTTGGCCCAGGTGTAGGAGGCCGATAAAAATGATGCTTCGCTTGATCCTGAGTTTCCTGGAGGGTGTCTGTGTCCACGGCAGCATTCCCCCAACTGGCAGAGGTGCAAGTTTCAGTCTCTCGATCTGTCGCTTGAATGTCTATCTCCTCTGCCAAACTCCCCTCTGGATTATTGCCTTTCCTCAGAGACGAGACATCTGCAGACAATGAGCATGCTGCAATCTTTAAAGCAGATGACCGATCGTCTGTTCTTCCTGGAAAACTGCCTACCTCACTCTTCTCCTCACTATTAGAAAGAGCGGCCCTACTGACAGTGGTCCATTTTATGGTTTCCTCCTCTTTTATCTTAAATCGAACTTTCATCTCAACTATCATGGTGCCATCTTGATTAAAAATAATTGATTTCTCAATATCGTCTTCAGAAGGATATATCAATAAATTCGGAGAATCATTTTTTTCTAAGGCCAAGTAATTTTCAGAAGCAAAAGAATGGTCTGAGTAGCAATCATTACGCATTTTGCCAGAAGAAACAGAATAAATCTGGGACCTTGGGCTTGAAGGCACATGTGTGCTCACTTTCAAGATTTTAAGAGTAAAAGATGCCCCACATCAAAGGGTAGAAGATAGAGAAGTTACAAATATCCAATAGAAGAGGCAGGAAAGAAAGAAAAGAAAAAAATAATTAGTATGAAAAATACCACATTTCCTAAATTTCATAGTAAGATGTTATTAGTAGGTTTCTCACTTCTATGTATTCATTTGTTGTTTGAACTCACTGTAATATCTGGTGCCTCTCTACAAGCTACTCTTAAAAAGAGAACCTATAGGGGCGGCTGGGTGGCTCAGTCAGTGAAGCATCCGACTCTTGGGTTTCAGCTCAGGTCATGATCTCGTGGTTTGTGAGTTCAAGCCCTGCATCCTGCACTGGGCTCTGTGCTCTCAGCTCTCTGTCTCCTCTCTCTCTCTGCCCCTCTGCCATTTACACTCTCTCTCTCAAAAATAAACATTTAAATAAATAAATGTCAAGATTAATCAAGTAATAATTATTAATTTAGCATTCACTTTGCATAATTAGTGCATTTGCTTTGATGTAGGGCACAAAAGGGAACAGAGCTAGACACAGACCCAGATACCCGGTTATATTTTCAATGTGCGTCCTAAAGATAACTTTGACTGGTACTCGTGCTTCTTAAACTCAATCAAATTCTTATTAGCACTTTGCATATTCTTGGCATCAGTTAAATACCTTTAACATTTCAGAGCATAAACCTAAAATATGTTCTCTTATTTTTGGTATATGTTTGCCAAAATTGCAAATGAAAATGTTTCACTTATAACTTTTTAAAATAAAACTTAACAAAGTCTTCAGATTCCTAACACCATCAAAAATCATATTCAGCAACCCATATCAAACACGAAATAATAAAATCATTTTCATCAAATGAGCAGAGTGAAATAGTATTACCCTATGGTTAACAGACATCTGGCAGCTAATGCCAGAAACCTTAATAGATACCTACTGAGTATATATATCCCTAACAGACGAGTTTCACCCATGTTAGCAATAAGCAGAGGAATTAATACTACTCAAAGGGTATATTATTCAATGTCTAGGGGCACCTGGGTGGCTCAGTTGGTTAAGCGGCCAACTTCGGCTCAGGTCATGATCTCGCGGTCTGTGAGTTCGAGCCCCGTGTCGGCCTCTGTGCTGATGGCTCGGAACCTGGAGCCTGCTTCGGATACTGTATCTCCCTCTCTCTCTGCCCTTCCTTTGCTCACCTTCTGTCTCTATGTCTCTCAAAAATAAATAAAAATGTTAAAAAAAAAAAAAAACATTTATTCAATGTCTAAATAAAATCCAAAATTTAAGTATAAATGGCACTCAAATCCTTAGCAAAAGAGCTAAAAAAAAAAAACAAAAAAAAAAACTGTGCACAATGGATAACGAGATTAAAATATTGAGCACAATGAATAATACAATTAGCCATGCCTTCCTAGAGAATTTACAGCCCATCCCACACTCAGGCACCCACAAGCCCTCCTCTCCCCTACTAAAGGATAATGCTACATTGTGCAGCATTTCCTAAGGAATTGTCAACCTAGATTATTATCAACCAGCATGAATTGACTACACGAAAATTCTTTTAATAAATAAAAAATGGATCCAAGGCCTGTGATTTTTACTGGAATAACTTCAGAAAGTGAAGTTCATATGTGGTTAGAGATTTTTAAAAATACTGTCACTCAACTAACCTGCTGAGCTCAACTATGATATCACATAGTATTGTTTGCAATAAACTCTACGACTACTAGAAATGTCACCTATAAAAATTCCATAGAATTCATTTCCAAATCAAGAAATGCTGGCATTTTTATTTTTTAATCTAGGTATCATATGCACTCTCCCCTCCCCCCCAAAAAAAGGCATACCTCATCAATGTAAACAAATATATCATTGATTGATTTGGGAAAATCTAAAAAAAAATCATACAATCTCTATGACTCTTTCCAACTATACATATGACCGATTCCAGTTTAGAATGTTTTGGGCCCCCTCATTTTCTCTCATGTGATGAAGGAAATTGGCCACTTAAGCATGGATTGGTTTTTTGTTGTTTTTTTTTTACATTGTGGCTAACACACACACATACACACCCACACACAACTCAGAACTAAAAATAAGGGCTACCTATTTAAGTGACTTACTCTTTCTGCTCTGTGACCTAGCAGTTCCCTTGGTATACATATGATGAGAGATCCCTGGTAATCTTGAAGACAGCAAATACTTCTGACTGTCGTAATTTCCAGGTTTAAATGGCTCCCTTCCTGCTGCCACCACAGCTCCAGAGCTCAAGATCACAGCCTGGAGACTAGGAACCTAGAAGAAACCAAAGGGTTAAGGTGCTTACATAAGCAACATGAAATTTTGTTCTTTTCATATGGTCATTTTATAGCAGAAGGGATCAATTCAACAACCTCTGGGGCTTGAAAGAGATAATCACCAAACATTCTTTAGGCACCCATAATGTATGCAAAGTTACCAAGTCATAAGGTGAGTGACTAGATCAACATCCTACTGAGCCAGCATACTAGCTGAAAATATCAGTCTTCTCCCATAACTAAAGACTTTTATTTATTTATTTGTTTGTTTTTATTTATTTATTTATTATGAGGAAGAGAGCAGAGGAGTGGAAGAGAGAGGGGAGAGAGAGAACCCCAAGCAGGCTCTATCCTGCAGCACAAAGCCTGATGGGGGGCTCACTCACAAAACCGTGAGATCATGACCTGAGCTGAAACCAAGAGCCGGAAGCTTAACCAACTGAGCCACCCAGGCGCTCCGACAAAGAAACCTTTAAAGGTATGCCATACTGCCTCTGACTCCCCACCAAAATATTCAGCGGTAGCCAAGCATCTTCCCTGCGCCAGCTGGGAAAGGGTCTGGGGAACATGCTGTCACCTGCAGGGGAAACTCTCCCCTGCTCCTCCACCCTCCAGCGCGGATCATGGAAAAAATACTTTCTCTACTTAACAGAAATCACTCTTGGCCAAGGCTTTTCAAGAAATATTGTTGCGACTGGATTCCGTGCTAACACATTATACAAATCTGTGCTCAGGGACACCATAAAGGGGGAGAAAGTGCGAAATTAAAAAGAGCCCCTGATGACAGTCGTTTCTTCATATCCTGACCAGAGAACCATGGGGCCACCCACCCAGGTGAGCCACCACCACCCCACGAGGGTAGGAACATGCACGCGCACACACGAAGCCTTTCTCCTCCAGGGCCTCCTTCCATGTCCCACACGACGGGAGCTCAGACGTGAGAAGCACTTGGAACACTCACCTTCCTTCCATCTGTGGCATACAGCTTCGTCACCGGGAACCGCATGACCTCCATCAGGTGCTGCAGAAAGCCCTGGAAGCTGTGGGTAACCCTTCGGTTCAAAACGACCGTGCGCCTCGTCTTCGGGTCGCCATTTTTAAAGACCACGAGCCTCCGCGGCGCGCGCAGCATGCCGGGAGCCGCGGCAGCTGCGGCAGCGGCCGCGGGCGGGGAGCTGTGCGCATGCGTGCTGATGGCCCGGCTGCTGTACCAGGGTCGCGGGCGCCGGCGAGCCTTGTCCAGGTCCACGGGCTGCACCTTCCTACGGTGGGAGCACAGGTACGACTCGCCGTCCTCCAGCTCCTCCAGGCGTGTGATGCTGTGCCTTCCCCGAGGGGTGCTGATGTTCCTCACCCCGAAAGGTAAGGGCACCTTCTTTGACAAGTTATCCAGCAGAGCATCAAATGTCTTAAAGGAGCGAGGGTTGACCACCACCCTGACCCCACCGAATTGTGGGTCTCCACTTTTGTAGAAGCTGATCTTTTTGGCCACCACAGGATGCATGACGCTCAAATGGCGAGGGGAAGGACCTTGACCTTCAGAAGAGGTTGGATGAATCACGGAAAAACTAGTGGAAGAAGTTTCGCTCATTTTGGCCGAGACCTAGAGAGGGAAAAAATTCTTCATCTCGACCATGACAGCACCATAAACAATTGAAATACAATCCAATTATAGTTGTAAGTATCTAGGCTATTCCTAGGATTTCATGAATTCATGTAGTCATTCATTAGTCCTGCCTATTTTGAATGATAACTGTAAGGGGCTTACAATAAAAAGACATAAATAAAACAATTAAATAAAGGTATGTGTAATTTAAAGATAAAAACAATCTAAAGACACCAACAGGGGTGTTGTTACATAAATTATGATATATACACCCGTGCAGTGGAAAGCTATGCAACAATTAAAAATTATTTTATATTTATTGGCATAGAAAAATGATCATAAATCTATCACTAAGTGAAAAGGCAATTTATAAAATATATATGCCATGCCATTGCCAGTATAGTGTATATATATATATATATATATATATATACACACACACACACTATACCTTGACTATATATATATACTGAATATATATATATATATACTATACCTTGACTATATATATATGTATATATATATATACCTTGACTGTCAGGAAAAACAAGGAGACAGGAAAACTTTATCAAGTTTAAATTATTGCGTATAACCAGATGAGTTCATCTAGAGGGAAATGTTTCTTGACATTAAATTCTAGAAGGAATGTATCACGGAAATCCTTAAATAGGGGCCATATTAAGATAATGTAACATGTTTCCATTACAGATTGTAAAAAATGCAGGTAAAATATCCACACACCATTAATCTGCTTTGAGAAACTGTGCACTAAACAAATATTTCCTCCGACACGGCAGCTTTGCCATGAGCTGCTAAAAATGGTGTGATCTAGGGACTGCTCCCATCGGTGGTTCTAAAATTAAAACTTCAGGAGGGAATTTAAGAGCCATTTTCAGCCAGTCGCTGAGGTTTGAGTCCTCTCCTTTCCGAGCGGAGCCAGAGTCAGACAAGTGAGCAGCTCAGAGAAGGGGTTATCTGCTTCTGGATTCATTTCTCATTTGTCAGACTGTCTGTGTGACTATTTTATGTTGTTTTAAATCAACATAATTATTAGTATCTTTTGACAGAGCATGCCCTGCAGCCTTCATGACAAATTGAACAAACTAAACATAAGTGGTCAGTATTACAGAGATGATAAAGGCGTGTTTGTCATTATAAATCAGCTATAAGTTTGGCCCAAATCACTTACTTAAATGTTTGCAAACTGTTGTCTAAGATTCTTCACCTATCTCTAGGATGACCGGCAAATTTTATTTATGTGTAATTTAGGAAAATAAACTCAGAGATCGGTCTAGAAGCTAGATATGTGCCCCCCTCCTCCCTCCCTAAGCGGTTTAAAGTAATTATAGTACTTAACACAAGAAAGGCTGTAGCAGGCGGGTGCTTCAGGAGCTGCAGAATCCACCTTTGCAGTGGAGTCAGCAAAACCGCACCTCTCTTATCCTCAGCTGATCAACTGAGCACTGACCTTGGGGACGCTGCTTAATCTCCATGCCCTCACTAACTATAGGAGGTGAATTCTTTCAGTATTTAAATAAAAGACTTCAGAATTCCGCCGCCAGTAACTTTTTAGGTCAGTGTACTTACGCATCGATTTTAAAATAGTTTACATTAATAGTGTTTGAAACACATGTTTCACTTAATTGTGGAGAATCGTGTTGATCTATATGTAAGTGTAGTGTGAGGCTTCTAATTGCAGTCATCTTCTGCCTGGTTCTCACCACTCAGAGAGCTGTTGCCTGGTAATCCAGTTAGGACACAGTTGTGTAAGCTGGCCGGCTAAGGGGGTTGTTTTTTGGTTTTGGTTTTGGCTTTGTTCTGTTGTGTTTTGGTTTGGGGGTTTTTTTTGGCTCCCATGAAAGAGTGGAGATTTTGTGCTGGCACCAGGAAGGGGCACGCAGAACATGAGGACAGTTGGAGGGGAGAGCTGGGCCCCCCTGTGCGACCCTGCTGCCGCCCAACCCTGAGCACTGGTTCTGAACCTGATGTGTGAAGGGAAGAAGCTGCAGGTACCACGTCCTGGGACAACGCCATACGCCCAGCACTGGGTGAGCACTTACAGAGAAGAACCTGTACAGGATGGTCGCCAGGCTCCTTGAGGAGCGGGCTATAGCAAAACCAAAAAAATATATAAATTCACATGGTCCTCGCTGCTGTAAGAGGATCTCTAGGGATGCCTAGAGGTCACTGGGGAAGGTTTTATAATGTCCGGATTTTGTATACATGCAGGGGAGGTTTAAGAGTGTAGTAAGGTGGGCATCGTGTGTGTAACGCAGAACATGATGAAGATTCAGTGTCATCAGTGAATAAAAGGATCTGTGTGCACACAGTGCACACCAGTGTCTTTACTGGAGAAGAAAGTGCAAGCCAGATTCCTTCCAGAGGAAACGCTTCAGCCCGTGCCTGGACAGAACCATATGTCTCTTCTACAATTTCCATGGGAAATTCACAGGAAATTAGAAGCACAGTAAAGGAAGAGCAGGGTGTCCTGAGAATGTAAGGAAGGGATCAGTAGCCCCGCCCATGGGAATGGCACTGAGGGTGGGGAGAAATGGCAGTTTCTGCGGGAGAGCCGGAGGCAGAATGGTGGAGATGCCCTCCGGGAGGAAGGAAGGCAGGGATCAGCGTAGCTTCTGCCACAGACACCAGCGAGACCAGCAGCGTGGTCGCCAAGCGTTGACGATGGTGTCAGAGCTTTTCGTGAAACAGAGCTACTGGCCTCCACAACTTTTTGTTACTTTGCCTTATTTGTGCGCCTTTTTTAAATTTGTTTAATGTTTATTTATTTTTGAGAGAGAGAGAGAGAGCAGGGGAGGGGCAGAGAGAGACGGAGACACAGAATCTGAAGCTGGCTCCAGGCTCCGAGCTGTCAGCACAGAGCCGGTCGAACCCGGAGATTATGACCTGAGCTGCAGTTGGATGCTCAACGGACTGAGCCACTCAGATGCCCCGATTGTGCCCCTTTCTTACTCAGCCTTAAAAACCGATCAGAATGTGAATGGAAATTTTAAAATGTCTCCTCCCATACTTGTTAAATGGTGAAGTTAATTCTACGCCCACTGAAGTTGGGATATGGCGGTAATGTACTTAGGGGATATCGGGGAACAAAGTAGCCTGAAGAGGTCTGAGTCTTCTCCCAGCAGGCTAGGCTGAAGGAGAAGCAGAGGCCGAAGAAGTAACAAGGGAAACGAGATTCCCAAGGCCCTCCCCTTTCCCCGGGGCTGACTTTCCGAAGTAGCTCAGGACCTGGTTAACAAGGCCTCTTCCGTGCAGTCCACGTTACCGTGCAGCGTGCCTCCAGTGGCGTGGCAGCATGCTGCCGACACCTTCCCCTCTGCTCTGTGTTCTCTTAGTGGCCAAGGGTCAGACCGTGGAAATGTCGTGAATACTGGTGTTGCAGTTTAGGATCGAGCAGATGTTTTCAGCACCTTTGGGCTCACTAGATCCACCCATATCTATGCTTACTTATGCCGTCATTGCTCCCGGTGTCTGTACTGCCCAGAGCTGAATAGTTCCCCTTCCAAGAGGGCTGTTCCTGCCCACCACCACTCACTTGACAGAGCAGATCACAGAGTTACAAGTGCACATGTGTCATCTCGCTAATTATATCTTAAATTTAATTTTCTACGACACGCTAGGAATTCAGGCAACTCACAAAGAAGATGAAGTAGGCAACAAAATAAGAGTATTAGTATATTCATAAGGTCAGTTCTGTGGCAATTCAGAGATTTGACATTACATGAAAAATTAGTTCATTACATAGATTATCATAATTCCATGAGGTGGGGTTGGGGGTGGGAGTTCAAAAAGGAGATACACCAAAATCCCCCATGGTAGTCATAGCATTGGGGAATTCAAAGTAACTTCCTTCTTTAAAAGATCGCACAGATTCCTCTAATGAGTAAATAATGCTTTTATAATCAGGAAAAAAAAACTCTACCTCTATTTGAATATACTAGAATTTCTTGATTTCCTGATACTAAAGTTTCTTCCTACTTCAATATCAGCATATTATGAAGGTTTCTGGTATATTTGGATAAAAGGTAATAATTATTAGCAATATTTATTCCTTTTTTTCTAATAGTTAAAGATGGAACACAAATTGTAATCTAGATATAAAACGGAAAATAAAATACAACTAGCTAAACGCAGATTGTTTTCAAAGTAAAGATGCAAATAGTTTTGTACTTACCAGAACTCGAAGCTTCCCTTTTAAAGAAAAAAAATGTTTTAAGTCGTTTGTTTAATTCACGTAATGTTACTGGATGTGTAACCTGCTCATTTCGTGCAAAGAAACTAATGTCTTTGGATTTATTCTTAGTGTATCCACTCGGGGATTGAGTACAGCCAATTAATTTAATCCACGGTGATGCTAATCGCCAGACAGAATGTACCTTAAGGGGACCACAGCCAGAAACAGACTGGTTCCTAGCAGGCGGCACAGTTCTGAAGCCTTCCTAATTAAGGGTTTTCTGGCAGGGTCTTGCTTACCCAGTCTCATTCTCAGGAGAAGATCGCCAATTCATAACCTTTTCTCTCCCAGACGGCCGTAAATTCTCATTTGTTTAAGTTAAAGAGAAAAGGCCGTTTTGCTGCTAGAAATGAAATAGTGACATTCTATCATTCTCTGGTAAGTGTTCTGAGTCAGGATTCGCTCATGGTAGTCATTCAAGCATTCTTGTTTATTGCCGCATCAATGTAGTTCTGATGAAAATGGCTGCGAGTGTGAACAATTTGGCGACTCAGCATAACGCAGGACAAACAAGAGGCACCACGCGATGCAGCGATTCTATGCTTCTGCATACACAGCACTCTTGTGCTTTGCTTAATCATGATGGGATTTGAGCAAGTTTCAGGCCTTTGTCACGCATGAGGTCCCCAGATGCACCTGCCGCCTCTAAAGGCTACCTGTAGTCCAGTCTGATGTGAAGATACCTCACCTAATCGGATTTCTTTCCAAGCTTCCTGCCTCTGCTCTGAACCGCAAAAACAAGGTGAGGGGTCCTCCGGGAAAAAAGGATCAGGTTCAAACATGTGCCCTCGAACGTTGTCTCCAAACAGATCACAAAAGGAAAAAGATGATGAAACGGCATGCCCTCCCTGATAAATACTGACTTCCTAAGAAGTCAGCTGATAAAAGTAAAAAGGAGTAAGGGAGGGGAAAGAGAGAGAGTCCCTGAGTGGAGGAAGGAAAGATGGAGGGGGGGAAGGAAAGAAGCAGGAAGGGAGGGGTGGATAAGAGAAACGATAATGTGTAACTTGGACACAAACCTCCGTTTATAATCATCACTATTCACACAGGACGTGGCTACTGACTCAATAAAGAAACTTATGTTTGCAGGGCAGCCGTAAGCATGAATGGCGTCATTACTAGCTCCAAATTGAAGTGCACATTTAGCAAGTTTGGAGTTAGATATAACCCGCCCTTAAGTAGTTAGACTAATGAGGCATTTCTGTTGACATTACTTTGAATCCTATAACCCCTGTCTGATAAACAGTTCACAGCCATCAGGTCTATTTCAACAATGAAAAAATGTCAACGAAAGGACTTCTTTGGGGCACTTTTAGGAAAAGTAAAATTTCATGCATCGGCACAAAGGAGCTCTCCTTTCCAAGCCTTCCTACGACACATGCTGCATTCCCCCGACCCGAGTCAGGAGGAGGGACTGAGCGCGCCTGGTGCCCAGTCATGCCACCGTGCTGTTTCCCTCGGCGTCCCTGGTCTCTGGCAGACACCAGTGTGGAGAGTCTACATCGTTCTTTCTCAGGCTTGCATTTGCAAACGACTCCCCTGGGGGGACTAAACTGCAGCGTACGACTGGTAGGTCTGGGGTGGCACCTGAGAGTCTGCATTTCTCGTCCGCTGATGGGGCTGGCTGCCGGCGTTCCACCACGCTTGGATTATACGGAGTCTAAGAAATGCCAGAAGCCTCTATGGCACAGCTCACTTGAAGGTTCTCCCCTGCTAATGGCTTCAGTAGCATCCCTCTGAGGCGACCTGTCTGACATACAGGAACTCTGTTAAATTCCACGTGGTCACCACTGGCAGGGAGTCCGGCGCACAGTGGCTGAGCCTCCATGCTTAGAAGTCAGTCTGACTTCACTTCACGTCCTCTCTCTTCCTTCCGCTGAGCGATGTGGTCTCAGGCCATTTACTTGGCTTCTCTTCTGCCCGTTTCTCTGGCCATGAGATGTGATGAAATACCTCTGGGCTCGTCGCGAGGATTAAATAGGATAATACGTGGGTTTGGCAGAGCGCCTAAATGTCCTAGTAATTAATGGAAATTCCATTTTCCATGTTAATCTTTTTAAACACCCTCATAGTCCTTGCAGCCTTTGGTAAAACCACCCCACACCCGGCCCTGCCTCGCCGTTTGGGACGTGACTCCAGCTTACTCTTCCAGCTTCTTCTCAACCCGTGTGTCTGACTCTAGATTGAATTACTTGATGCTTCTTCAGTGTGGCTCCAACTTTTGCACATATTATTTCTTTTACTTGGAATGCCTTCTCCTAGCCCGAACCCCCTGCCCTCCGTCACCGTCCACCTTTGCCTCTCTTCCTCCGATACTCGGTTCACCTCAGAAACCTTTCTGGAACGCTTGCCTTCCCACTACGTGAACATTCCCTGCCAAAACAAAAATATATGGTCTTGCACATTTCGTAGTCACTGCGACTGGTGGTTTCTTACTCAGCGAGCTCATTAAGCACCAGAAGCACAACTTACTTATCACCCCCAGAATTTCCAGAAATAGCTCAGTGCCTTGGACACAGTAGACAATCGATAAATACCTACTAAAGGAATGCTTCTCTGCCTGTATTTGAGACAGTAGGTTATGGAGACAGATACGCCAGAAGAACCCTCCCTCGTCCGAACTGCCAGAGTTTCCATCTGCAGGCAGGCCCCAGGAACCCGGGGCAGGTGGCAGACTTAATCAGGATGCATAATCATTTCGTGCAGCTAGCACGGAACACACCCTTTGTCATTTCCACCCAACCCAAATGGAACTCTGCGTATGGTCCATTCCGATGAAGCTCAGTCGCTGGATGTTGAACCTGAGAGGTCTCTGCCTCGGAAACCATTCCTCGCATGACACGTCTCCCGGACTCTGACGCTAGCATCTGTCTCGTCTTCTCAGGCCGCTGGAACAGATTCTATAAACCGGGCTGCTTGAACAACGGACACTGACTTCTCACCGTTCTGGAAACCGTGACATCCAAGAGCAAAGTGCCAGTCAGGCTGGTTGCTGGCGAGGCCCCCTTCCTGGTTTGCAGACAGCCGGCTTCTTACCGCGCCCTCACGTGGGGAGAGGGCGGAGAGCACGCACGAGTGCTCACGCTCACTGAGTGCGAGAGCTCTCCCGCGTCTGTCCTGACAAGGACACTAATCCCTGTGAGAGCCGCCCCCTCATGACCCGATTACTTCCCAAGGGCCCCATCTCCAAATAGCATCACTCACTGGGTTGGGGCTTCAAGATACAAATTTGGGGGGGGGGGACATAATTCAGTCCATGGCAGCACTGCCCTGTAGACTTGGGGTTCGTCACACAGCTGCCCGTACTCATCTGCTCAGTCACTCATTCTGCAGATACTACTGCACACGTGGTGCCCCAGGCACACGCGGCGCTGAGTGCAGCAGAAGATACCTCTCCTTCACGAGGCTGCGTTACCCGACAGAAACAAAGTATACACAGACAAGTCGTTTACGATGTTACAATGTAACAAGCACGTGACGCGGTGCTAGGCTCTACGAAGGGACATGAAGCCGAGTAGCAGCAGAGCCGCTGAGGGTCAGAGGCCTCCTCCGGAGGCGATGTGTGAGCAGAGACCTCAAAGCAGGGAGGGAAGGGGCATTCAGTATCTGAGCGATGAGTGTTCCTACAGAGACAGTAAGTGCAGAGGTCCCGAGCCAAGAGCGTGTGGGAAGTCGCTGAAGTACTTGGGAAGTGACAGGAAGGCCGGGCGGCCACAGGGCCAGGACGCCAAGCTATGCGAGGCCCCATGCCCTTCAGTAAAGACTTTGACTTGAAGTGAGAAGAGAAACCAAAGGCGGGTGTTGAGAAGAGGAGTCATTTCAAAGATTACTCTGAAGTTTTACTTTGATTATTACTTGGGATATTGTGTTAAAAACTGAAGTTAAATATAGGGGCAGGCGAGATGGGAAAATGGCGGGGTAGAAAGTGCGAGGGCTCTCAATACCTGGAAGAAACGCTGCAGAAACGCTGGCAGAAACGCTGAAGCAACTATTTTGGAACTCTGGAGTCTGCGCGAGGGCTCGCAGCTTCCAGGAGAAGGCCTGGCTGGTAAAATTGCAGCTAATTTTGGTCGGTTTCAGCCATTAGCTTGGTAGCGGCCGCCTCTTTCTCTCCCACCGGCCCTGGGGCAGGCAGCTCTGGGGACGAGAGCCTGCACTTCTGAAGCAGCTCGTGGGAGCCAGGGTGAGTAATGACGACCTTGTCCTCCCAATCCTGGCATTCTAGGTCCTAATTCCTAATTCCTGCCTCTGGTCCACACAGAGGTGCACACAGAGGCGGTGGCCGTACCCCCACTGACTGAAGTGGCTAACAGGATTTATAGGGACAGCACCTGGGATATTTTTCCCCCCTGTTTCTTCCCTTTCCCCCTTTCGGGAGCAGGCATTAAGGGCTAGCATATTCAGAAGCAGCTGTGCGTGGGGCGCCTGGGTGGCTCAGTCGGTTAAGCAGCCGACTTCGGCTCAGGTCATGATCTCGCAGTCTGTGAGTTGGAGCCCCACGCCGGGCTCTGTGCTGACAGCTCAGAGCCTGGAGCCTGCTTCGGATTCTGTATCTCCTTCTCTCTCTGCCCTTCCCTTGCTCACGCTCTGTCTCTATGTCTCTCAAAAATAAAATAAAAACATTAAAAATATATATACATATATATATATGTATGTATATGTATATATATATACATATATATATATATATAAAGAAGCAGCTGTGCGTACGGGAAGATTTACCAGGCAGCATGACCGAGGCCCACTCCCACTGCACAGCGCTAGCCTCCTAGGATCTGATAGGGCAGGACCGTTTCCTGGTCTGGACCCTTGGTTTTCCCTGACAGATGCCCATCGCAGCTTACAGCCTGTACCCAGCCTTGCTGAATCTGGGCCTTCCCGGCCCCAACTACAGAGCTTTTCCCACCGCTCAGCATACCTGTCTGTAACCTAGAGTCCTGCAAAACCAAGCAAAACAGCTTGACCTCTGGTGCCCGATCCTGCAATGTGGTGACGGTGAGACAGGCCCAGCTTCCGTCCTCGTGACGCTTAGCGCCCAACGGGAAGACAAACTCAGCGCAAATTGACTTCACGAAACAAGGCGTTGTTTGGAACGCTTCTTGGAAGGGCGAGATGAGCGAAGATTTCGGTACCCACAGATGTGGTGTAGGAAGGGGGCTAAGATGGAGGAGGACCCGAGGCTCCTGTCGCCCCTCAGACATAACTAGATAACTATCAGCTCACTCCACATGTCCCAGAAACGAGCCTGAAGCCTAACAAACCACAACTCAAAGGAGAGAAAGAGCCACACAAAAGAAGGTACAGAAACATGGTTTGGGGGAGAAAGTGATCGCAGGTGCTGTGCAGGGAGGAAGCCCTGGTTGCAGAGAAAAGGCAGAGAGAGAGAGAGAGAGAGAAGAGCGCACAGACCCCGGATCCCTCAAGGAGAACAGTTCCCCAAAGCCGTTGGCTGTGAGAATGGGAGGGGCTGATATTCGTGAGTTTGCAGCAAGCAGGGCTGGCAGACTGCAGATTTAAAGGTCAGCGGGCAGAGCTGGGAAACAGCCCTGAGGGCACTGCCCTGCTCCTGGGGAGCGCCAGGGGAGGGGGAGGGGGCGGAGGGGGGGAGGGAGGAGCGGAGCAGACTGCCGTGGAAACTGAGAGCTGAAGAGCGCCTGGGGCACCCAGAGGGGAGATTGTTCTCTCTTCTTGGCGGAGGCCCTGAGCGGCAGTGTTCTCCACAGACAGCTCTCTGGGGACAGAGGATAGCCGGCAGGAGCCTTTTCTGTCCCAGCCCCTCAGCGTAAACACAGAGCCACCTGCGAAAGCAGCTCAGCGGGCACTGGGGGCCTGGCCTGCTTAGCTAAGTCCCAACCCACCCACCCCCACCCGCCCTGCGCTCTGGGGGTGCTGCCCTTCTTGGTCAAACCCGCATCGGTCCCAGCATGGCAAGACCCTCCCCCAGAAGACCAGCACAAGGCCCCCCGCCCACACCACGACCCTAAAGCCTGGAGTTTTAAAACTGCACGCTTGGCTCGGACAGGGCCCCAAGTGCACTGCACTGCTCCTGGAGAGAGAGCAGGCCCGAGACCCGGAGGCAGATGGTATGGAAACAGCGAGCTGAACACTGCCTGGGACACATGGGCGGGGCGGGGGGGGGGGGGGGGGGCGATTATTTGCTCTTCTAAGAGTGCTTCCCGGAAAGGCAGCATGCACGGAGACGCCACTCCAGGACAGAAGAGCCGGCCTCCCCCAGCCCGCAGCGTACGCAGCCACCTGCGTTAGGCAGCACGGCACCAGCACTGGCTGCCCAGCCCGCTTCCGCCAGGTCCCACACCCCTGCGCTCTGGCGGTGCTCCCCTTCTCCGCCAGGCCAGCCTCAGTCCCAGGGTGACGGGTCCTTTCCCCAGAAGACCAGCAGAAACCCCACCATGCCACGCGAGTTCTGCACAGCCTCAAGTCTAGTGGACGTGGTCTCAGGTCTCACTTAACAAGCAGACCAGAGCACAACTCGTTAAAATTCGCCATACTCGGGCCAAGGTCTAAAAACTGCCCACTGCAGGCAAGGAGAGCCTCTGCAGGCAACTGGCCTGAAGGACAGAGCCGCCAGTGGCACAGCTCCCGCAGCAGACACCAGAGACGCTCCCAGAAGCGCCAGCCCCTGGGCACTGCATGACCTCTTCTTCATAAAGCCATGACTCTCAGCAGCAGGAAACATAAAGGACTTTTCAAACACAACAGAAGAAGGCAGACACATAGACCAAATGCCAAGATGGAGGAATTCATCCCAAATAAAAGAACAAGATAAGGTCGCTGCCAGAGAGCTGAGCAAAACAGATAGAGCAACAATCATAACAGAGATAAAATAATTAAAAACAGCCAGAGATTTCAGCATACACGGATTATTGTTGTCATGATATTTGCTATTAACATAGTAACTATAGTTAAGATTTCTAATTTTGGGGTGCCTGAGTGGCTCAGTTGGTTAAGCGGCCGACTTGGGCTCAGGTCATGACCTCACAGTCTGTGAGTTTGAGCCCCGCGCCAGGCTCTGTACTGATGGCTCAGAGCCTGGAGCCTGCTTCGGATTCTGGGTCTCCCTCTCTCTCTGCCCTTCCCTTGCTCATACTCTGTCTCTATGTTTCTCAAAAATAAATAAACATTAAAAAAATTAAAAAAAAAAAAGATTTCTCATTTTGATTCCCCCTATTATTTGTCACCATTTTTTAATAGGATTTGCCTGTTCTGGCCTTTTTGTAAAAATGGAATCATGGTTAATGTATATGCAAAACCTCCCCGCGCTATTCTTTCAGCCAAGCCATTTGCCCTTTACTTAGGCAGGCACAAATAACGGCCTAAACTGAAAACGGGGCACAACGCTTCCTACACACTTACGTACATTGAACATCCCACCGTGGTTATCTCTACTTTTAAACAGCTTTATTGAGTTATAATTTATATGCCATGAAATTAATCCATTTAAAGCGGATGATTCAATGAGACATTCACAGACTTGTGCAACCATCACCATAATGTGGTTTTAGAATATCTAGAACATTCTAATTTTAGAACACCCCAGAAACTTTATACGCATCCAACCACCCGCACACCAGCCAGAGACAACCAGGAATCTCTTTCTAGCTCTATAGATTTGCCTATTCTGGACATTTCAATATAAATCGAATCATATAATATGTGGTCTTTTGGGATGTGTGGTTTCTTTCTTTCAGCATAGTTTAGCATCATTTCTAAGTTTCGACTATGTTGTAGCACGTATCAGTACTTCATTCCCTGCTATTGCCAATTGTAATTCATTTTATGGAATTTTTAAATTTGTTTTATTTGACTTATTCATTCACCAGCTAAAGGGCGTTTGGGTTATTACCAGTCTCAGGTTCTTGTGGGCAGTACTTCTATCAACAAAAATGTGTAAGTTTTTGGTGATATCATTTCTTTTTAAGAGAAAAAAATTACACATATGTACATGTTGAAAATACTTTTGGTTTTCCTTCTATTTACCTTGCTTTCTTATGATGGGATTTCAGAGCTTAACCTTTTTTTAATAATGAAGAGGGTATATCTTTGATAAACCCCATTAGTTCCTTTTTTTGGTCATTATATAAGTTCCTTATAGGTCATGCAAATCAATACTCTTACATTACAAAGCAGAGCGCAAAACAAAATGGCCAGATTAGTTGATAAAAAATGTTTTATCCAGACCAAGAAAGCCCTGGCAAAGAAGTAGAAGATATAAAGAAGGAACCAAATGGAAATCTTAGAACTGAAAATATATAATAACTGAAATTTAAGCTGAGTAGATGATCTCAACAGCATAATGGAGAAGACATAAGAATCAGTGAACTTGAAGGTAGAACAATAGAAATTACCCAACCTGAACAATAAAGAGATAATAGACTTTTTTTTTTTACATGACCAGAATCTCAGGGACATACAGGATTTTAATAAAAGACCACTTCTTACTCCTCTTGCTAAGTACAACTAAAAACCTTGGACATTATATATAAAATAAATACAGAGAAGGAGGCAGAAGTACTAGGTATCTTAGGACTCAAGGAATGATATAGCGATCCACTCCCTGGGTTATCTTTTTGGCTCACGCATCCAGACTGGGTACTAGAGAAGCCAGCAACTCAGAAACACCAGTGGAATCAGATAAAAAATGGCCCAAGAGAAGCCAGCTCTTAGTAGCCAAAGATCTAGGAAAGGGGCAACCCTAGCAAGGAAGAAACAATAGCTTCCAAACACAACCAAACACCATGGAGAAAAAGAATACTCCATCTGCCTTGGAAAGTCTCGACTTCTTTTGTGTCCCACCTTCATTGTGGCATCTCTCCCTTTCCTATGCTGAGGTGACATCGGTAAAGACCAGGTGGGGACTCAGCACTTCCAACCCCACTGGCAGTGATGAATCCGTACTGTTCCCCTCCTTGCACTGTCAGAGGAGGTATCAGAAGGAACCCAAAAGGAAGCCAAAGCTTTCACCACTATTTGGCAGTAGTGAGGCCACTTCTCCTCACAGGGTCAGTGAGACCACACAGGAAACCTGGAATCCACATCCACCCTGAAGTAATGAGGTCCCCCTTCCCCAGGGTGCCAAATGAGGCAATGTGGGGAACCTGAGCTTCCACCCACACCTGGCAGTAAGGAGGCGTACTCCCTTTCTCTGGGCAGCACTGTGTCAAACGAGATCTGCTAAAGCATAAATTTTAGACAGGATCCGCAATCTCATAGCATAATACCCAAAACATCTAGAATACAATAAAAAAAAATCATTCATCATACCAAGAACTGGGAAAATCTGAACTTGACTGAAAAAGACATCAAAAATGCCAACACCAACATCACAAAAAGGTTGGGATTATGTGACAATAATTTTAAAGCAGCCATTATAAAAATACATCAATAAGTAATTACAAACACCTTGAAACAAGAAATAAAAGGCCTTGGCAAAGAAATAAAAGATAGAAAGAAGAACTAAATGGAAATCTTAGAACTGAAAATATATAATAACTGGAATTTATTATATTAAATGGAGCCCAATGGATGTTCTCATCAGCACAATAACGACAGAAGTATGAATCAGTGAACTTGAAGATTGAACAATAGAAATTACCCAACCTGAACAACAATGAAAAAATAGATTTTTTTTAAATAAACAGAACCTCAGAAAATTCTAGGACCTTAACAAAAGAGCTAATATTTGGATCATCAGAATTGCAGAAGGAAAAAAGAAAGAAAGTGGAGCTGAAAAAAAAATTCCCAGAAATAGTGGTTGAAATGGTCCCCAATTTTGCAAAAGACAAACTGCAGATTCGAGAAGCTGATTGAGCCCCAGAGACAATAAACTCAAAGAAATTCACACAAAGACACGTCATTATCAAACTTCAGAAAACTGAAGACAAAGGAAAAATTTGGAAAACAAAATAGAGAAACGACACATTACCATAAGGGAAAAACAATTTTAGTGACAGCAGATTTCTCATCAGAAACCACAGAACCGAAAAGGAAGTTGCAACCATTTTTCAAATGCTGAGATAAAAGAGCAGTTAACTAGAGTTCTAGATCCAGTGAAAATATCCTTCAGTAATGAAAGGTAATCAAGACATGCTCACATGAAGGAAAGCTAAGAGAATTTGTCACCAGCAGACTTACTCTGAAAGAATTGATAAAGTTATCTAATAGAAAGGAAACGATAAAAGGAATCTTGGAATATCAGGAAGGAAGAAAGAGCAACAGAAAGGCCAAAGGGACGCCTAGGTGACTCAGTCAGTTGAGAATCTGACCCTTGATTTCAGCTCCAGTCATGATCTCATGGTTTGTGAGTTTGAGCCCTGCATTGGACGCTGCACTGAAAACGTGGAGCCTGCTTGGGATTCTCTCTCCCTCTCTGCCCCTCCCTCATTCATTCTTTCTCTTTCTCTCTCTCCTCCCTCTCTCTCTCTCTCACAAATAAACTTTCAAAAAAAGACCAGAAATATGAATAAATATAGACTTCCCTTCTCTTGAATTTTTAAATGATTTTTGACAGTTGAAGCAAAAAGTATAATATGGCTTTACATAATTCTCAAGATATATAGAGGAGATATTAAAACAATTATAAATGAGAGAGGTTAAAGGGAGCTAAGCTTTCTACATTTTAACTGGTAAAATGTCTACTTCAGTAAATCGATCTTTATATAGGTATAATATAATACCTAGAGAAACCACTAACATACACAAAGAGATATGCTCAAAAATAATATAGATAAATAAAAATGGAACTCCAAAAACTCTAAAAGAATGCATGAAAGAAAAAAATAGAAAAATGAAAAAACAGAACAGAAAATTAAAAAATAATATGGCGTATTTAAGCCATAAGATACCAAAAATTACGTTAAATGTAAATGGCCTCACATACTATAGGAGTTCATTTATATAAAATTCTTGAAATGACAAAATTATGGAGGTGGAGAACAGATCAATGGTTGTCAAGGGTAGGGATGGTATTGAGAAGCCAGTGAGTGTGACCATAAAGGAGTAGCCCAAGGGAGATCTTTGTAGTGATTAAACAGCCCTGTGTCTCGCTTGTGGTATAGGTTATGCATGTGATAAAATGACATATAACTATACTCATACATTTCTATCAACCTAGAAGGACACTTTGTCCCCATTTACAGATATTTCTCATTTCTGCTCATAGCCCGAAGCAGCCAGTAGTCTTTCTTTCCTTATAGATTTGCCTATTCATGACCTTTCATATAAATGGCATCATACAATATAGAATCTCTTGTGTCTGGCTTTTTTTATTTAGCATGATGTTTTTGAGGTTCAGTGATGCTTTAGCACATATCAGTACACCATTCCTTTTTATTGCTGAATCGTATTCTGGTGCATGAGGATACCATATTTTGTTTATCCATTCACCAATTGGTGAACTTTGGGGTTTTATGACTAATCCTGTTAGGCAAGTGGTCGTGATAGTTTTAGTGTGCTCTATACAACATAACAGGCATAGCCCTTCATTGCTAATTATAAATACATGGGAACTAAATAGTGGGGAGCCATAATTCCCAGGGCTATAGCAGAATTATTTCCCCATTTGTAAAACTTACGGAGTAGAGCTGAACGGATACCAAGTTCCATGTATAACATCTATTTATCAACTCATCGAGCAGTGCTCTAATAATAATATCAAAATGTGAGGATTACTGGGGCCTTGGGTGGCTCAGTCTGGTAAGCATCCAACTCTTGATTTCACCTCAGGTCATGATCTCACAGTTCATGAGATCAAGCCCCGTATCGGGCTCTAAGCTGTCAGCGTAGAGCATACTTGGCCTTCTCTCTCTCTTCTCTCACTGCCCCTCCCCTGCTTGCACTGTCTTCCGAAATAAATAAACTTAAAAAAATATATATGGATTACTTATTTGTGGCAGGCACCATGCTTAATGCTTTAAATGAACGATTTATTTAATCTTCATGATAGCTCTGTGAGGTATGTGCTATTATGATCCCTGTTTTCCAGGTAGGAATACTGGGGGTGGGAAAGGATAGGAATGTACCAAGGGACGTGCAATTAGTACATAGTACAGCCTCTTAACCACTTTGCAGTAATGTTCTGCATTGCTGGAATTTTGATTCTATTCTACAGAACATGGAAATGCACTGAGAGTTTTGAGCAGGGAAATGACATCATCAGAACGGCACACTTCCCCGACATTGCTAAGTCAGATAATTTGAAGGGAGGAGACAGTGATGACAGAACAGGGAGGTGGTGCTAAAAATAGTTAAATCGAGAGTTCCTGAGGGCCTGAGTTAGAGTAATGAAAATAGGAACAGAAAGGAAGGAAATTATTCCCCCAAAACTTCAGAGGTAGACCCAAAATAGCGTAACAATAGGTTGATTGTAGAAGGCAAGGAGTTAGATTATTATTTAATCCTTTAAATGAATAATCTTTTGTAAGTAAAGAATCCAGCACAGAGCACAGTTCAGCAAAACTTGCTTGAAGCAGGTGGAGCAAAAATGACGAGAGTTGACTCTTACTGAGTGCCTGTTATGGCCTCATTTCAATGGATAACTTGCATTTTTCAAGCCTGGCAAAATCAGAGTGTCATGAGCAACAATAGACAGCATAAGATGAGAGGATGTTAAGTCAGGAATTGTATAAGTCCATTCCATTTTAACAAACTCTGTTCAGGTCACTGAAAGATATCCAGGTGATAATGTCCAAACAGCAGTTATTAATATGACACTAGAGACTGGGAGAGAGATTAGAAGAAGTGAAAGATTTTAGAAGCATTCAAGTACAGGATGTAATCTGTGTCTCGGAATCACTGCGAGAATTGTGGAAAAGGTGAATGTTATTACCCATGTAATGCAATGAGCAAACTCTAGAATTATGTATTTATAGTTATGACATGAATAGGGCCTATAATGGACAAGTCTACATCTTGTTAAGACAACAGGGAAAAGAACCCAAACCACAGTAGAATTTCACATTCCTATTAGTGGCTGACCAGATGAAAATGATCTAAATGCACTCTAAATTAAAATTCAAAATGAGGAGCACCCGAGTGGCTCTGTCAGTTAAGCATCCGACTCTTAACTTCAGCTCAGGTCGTGATCTCATGGTTCCTGAGTTCAAGGCCCATATCTCTCTTGGAATTCTCTCTCACTTCCTCTCTCTCTGTCCTTTCCCCACTCATGATCGATCTCTTTCTCTCCCTCTCTCTCTCTTTCTCAAAAATAAATAAATAAATAAAATGCAAAACGATTCTGACTTAAACGCCTTGAAGTCTCTCATAGTCTTACAGAGAAATAGTATTATTGAAGTAGAATTTTACATATCCCAAGAATTGAAGCTATACTAAATTAAAACTTATCATTTCTGTGGTTTGACAAAACTTATTTTTAATTCACGACAAATTATTGAGTTATAATCGCTTAGTCATAATTCGATAAGTATTTACCGAATGAAACAAAATGGGTTTCTCTAAAAACTGTGCCCGTCAGGGATAAATCACCTCTTCCATAAAGTCTTCAAGAGTGTTCAAAACGCCGGTAAGGAATATATTTTATTTCCCCATAAAAAGGAATAACTTCAGCGTGAGTGAAAGAAAATGCAGTTATCTTCAAAATATATATGTAACCAATCTATGTTTAAGAGACAAGTAAGTCAGTACACAAAATTATTCCTAAATACCTTGGCAGAACAATAAAGCAAAGTTTCCGCTTAGAATAAGCAAGGTAAGTAGACCCTAGGTTTATAATTTTATCTCTCAACCGATAAGTAATTCTTGAGATTTCAAGTCAGTTATTAGAAGCTACCAGTGAAAAGAGTAATTTGGGGTAAATTTCCCCTGGGGTAGTCTTTTTTTTTTTAATATTTATTTATTTTTGAGACAGAGAGAGACAGAGCATGAGCGGGGGAGGGGCAGAGAGAGAGGGAGACACAGAATCCGAAGCAGGCTCCAGGCTCCAAGCTGTCAGCATAGAGCCCGACGCAGGGCTTGAACTCACAAACCTCGAGATCATGACCTGAGCTGAAGTCGGACGCTCAACCAACTGAGCCACCCAGGTGCCCCCCCCCTTTTTTTTTTAAGATTTTAGTTGTAAGTAATCTCTATACCCCATGTGGAACTCGAACTCACAACCCTGAGACCAAGAGTCCCACGCTTTACCGACCGAGCTGGCCAGGCGCCCCCTGACCCTGGGCGGATTCTTAGCAGCCCGCCACAGGGAAATATTTAGGTACTTACAGATAGGAATTGGCTATAAAACAATAACACAGGAAAGTTACAATCTATCCATGTGATTAGACTGTTAGTTTAAACTGGAGGATCCTTATTGCTTAGAGGACACAGACATTCTTGAATAAATACCGAAGGATTTCTTTATTTGAAGACAGATGTAGGTTCCTTTTTTTTAAGTGAGAAAAATACCTTGAAATTTTAGACTGCCTTGACATTTTTACCTTAAGAAAGAAGACATTTAGATACTTCCTCCAAATAGCAATTTTATTCTAATCCTTAGCACCAAATGCTATCATCAAGAACTTTCCTTTCCTGCTAGAGAGTATTTTTTTTAAATCCAAGCATGGTCTTTTTAACTCATTCTAAAAATGGAAATTTCTGAATTTGGTCTAAATTCTTAGTACACGAATCTTTAATGAACGACTTCCATAATCATTACAGTGTCTGCAGTGGCCCTTGATTTGTCTTAGAATCCTCTATTTCTGTTCTTCCCCTCCTGGCACCCCTAATGAAATGAATGAATGCATAATCATAGACTGGAGTTTCCACCGAAGTTTGAAATTTAACCCAATTTTGCTTGAAAAACATCGTGTCAATTTTATCCACATCTATACTGTTTTATTGTAAAACCGGTTTGAATTACGTCTCATCAAATAAATCGAGATATATCATCATCTTCCTCCATGGTTTTTCAAAACCTCCCTCTAAGCACACCGGAAGAGTCCTGAAAAGTGGGACACTTGTAGCGCGTGGATGCTGCTGCCACTCCAAGCCTGCTCCGGCGCGGTCCGACTGCCGCACTGAGGCTACAGACTCAGCCTCCCCAGCCTCAGACCAACCAGTTCCAAGGCTGACCATCCATGGTCCTGTCCTCTCTATGGGTTTAGGAATGGCTTGGCTCCTGCTCAGCTGGACACGAAGCCTTTGGGCGCCTGCACAGCCCTGAACTTCAGCCTTCCCCACGGGCCAGACTGCGTTTCAATCTGCTGCTCTTCATCTTGGTTCATGCTCCACCTCACTGGGGACAAAAAGACCACTGTAAGCACTCCACTGATGGGACTGGCTCAGTCCCATCCTGGTATGAGTACCAACCCCCTGCCTGATAGGAGTTCTACCAATGAGACTGTGAACTAAAACAAGTTCAAAGTGAATAGTGACTGCTCCTCCCCCTTTCCACAGAGCAGCGTGTACTGTACTGAGGGTCTTCCCTGTATCTGGCCTCGCCTGTCCTCCTCACAGTGAAGCCTTTTGCCTTTGTCCGCATACGCCCCGCAATCTGTCCTTCTGCATACGCTGGATATGATGGCGAATACCAGATGGCCGCGAGATTAGCTGGATTCGTGAGTGATTACCAATTAAGTGGCTGATGTGTGAGAGGTGACAGGCAGCTAACGCAAGGAGTTGAATCCCAGGCTGAGAGGTTGAGATTTCCTACCACAGAACTGACACAGATTTTCGAGAAGAAAAAAAGGACAAGAGGAAAATGGTGTTCCAGATGATATGCTAGTAGCAGAACATAATGCAGACAGAGGATGGGAACGACTGGGGAGAGAAATACAGCATGAAGACAAATCTTCAATAATTGGCCCGGGATAAAGTGGTAGTTCTGTAAGGAAAGCAAAAGATAAGGTATTTTTTAAAGAGAAACTCCAGCTGTTGCTAGTCAGTCAGCGAATGTGCCAGACGCTGTTCTAAGCACTGGATAGACTGCAATGAATGTAGCGCAGCCTCTGGTCCCCAGGAGCCATCATTATAATGAGGACGAGGAACGTGATGGGCACCAGTCATCACTTCATTCAACATACGTTCTCCAGCCTCCTCCCTTCATGCCTTCCTCACAGAGGTCAGTCAGTACTCTCCTCCCAGTCTCTCGAGTCCACAATCTAGGCGATCTTATTTAGGCCAAGACAGTGTGAGGGAAGATCTAAAGGGGCGCTTCTAGAAACTTTTGCTTTTTTTTAATAAAATAAACAGACACAGCTGGTGCGAGCCCATTTTCCCCCTGCCTGCCTCGAACATGAAAGTAACACACAAAGCTAGCGGGAGGCGAGAGCGTGAAGGTAAAACTATACACACCAAGGACGGTCGAGCAGGAGAACAAGGAGAATCCCCATAGCCGTATGAGCAGCGGGGCTAACCCGGTAACCACCTAACTCTTCCTGTTATATGGGAAAAATTAACTCCATTCCTGCTACCAAATGCTGGAACAGAGCTCTTTGTAGCAAAGCAACCAAATCTGACCCTGGGGGATTACAAAAAAAAAAAAAAAAAAAAAAGGAAAGAAAAATAGGAGTATTTTAAAGAATATGGAGGAGTCACAGAATCTGTGAGAGGTCTGAAGAATGAGGCTCAAACTTAAGACTCTAGAAACAGCATAGCAAACCTTGGCGTAGAACCGACCCGATGAGGACATCGGTTCTATACCACAGAGCCGGGGCCACCCTCACCAAACCTCAGTTCCACCGGGAGCCTGCTGGCGCACCTTGTCTTCTTCCAACCCGCACAACTGCCCGTGCCTTAGCGGGGGAATGAAAATATGAGGCTCGTTCCATTCCTACAGGGAGAAATCATCTTTGCGCTATGAAAATCCCTAAGGTGGGTAATCTCCCAAACTCACAGAGGGGTTCAGATGCTAAGAATCTAAAATGAAGAGCAAATAAACACTGCTATCGTGGGTTGTTTGCAAAAATGATTACCATTATGTATTCCTTCTCTATAGCCACACCCCATTACAATGTAATCTGTAAATCGAGAGGTGATGTCTGTTCCCGACCCCTTGAATTTGGGCAGCTTTGACTAGTAGAATGAGGAGGAAGTGACAGTATGCCAAAACCTCAAGAGAATGGATGCACTCTCTCCTCCTGAGAATCCTATTATCCACCACATAAATAAGCCTGGGCTGTCCTACTAGGTGATGAGAGAAATCTAATGCAGGTGCCCCAGTCACCCCAGCCAACAGGCAACCAGCCCTCAGAAGCAGAGCCACCTACCTGACCATAGATGCATGAGTAAGCCCAGTCTAGCCCGAAGATCACTCACTTGAGCCCAGTCCAGTTGGCTCACCAAAAGAATTGTGAGTTCGCTAAGTGGTTGCTTTAGCCACTAACTTTGGGGTGATTTTCTATGCCAAAAAAGCTGAAAGAAACACAGATAGAAAAGAGAAATAAAAGAGAAAAGAAAAGAAAGAAAGAGGGATGCCTGGGTGGCTCAGTCGGTCATGAGCGTCCGACTTCGGCTCAGGTCATGACCTCGCTCATGGGTTCGGGCCCCGTGTCGGGTTCTGTGCTGACAGCTCAGAGCCTGGAGCCTGCTTCCAATTCTGTGTCTCCCTCTCTCTCTGCCCTTCCCCTGCTCACGCTTTGTCTCTCTCTCTCTCAAAATAAATAAATGCCAAAAAAAAAAGAAAAGAAAGAAAGAAAGAAAGAAAGAAAGAAAGGAAAAGGAAGAAAGGAGGAAAGAAGGAAAGACAAAAGGAGAGGAAAGGAAAGGAAAAACAAAAAATATATAAAGATGAGAGAAAAGGAAAATTAGTAAATAAGATAATTTGACACAAAAGTGATTTGAAAAAGATAAAAGCTTATATAGTAGAAAGTAATAAGAGCCACTTAGTTTCTCAAGGAAGTCCTCTCTGAGAAGGGAACATTTAAGGTGAAAATTAAATCTGAAGGACAAAAATGCTATTCAAAGATATAGAAGAACTGTATTCCAAACAGAAAGGACAGCATGGGCAAAGGCCCTGAGACAGAAATGAGGCCAGTACGTCTGGAAATATGAACACAGTAAAAAGTAAAGAAAAGTAACATCAGAGAAATTGAAAGAGACCAGATTGCTTAGGGCTATCTAGGCCATAGTAAGAAATTTGGAATTTATTTACTGAGTACTCTGGTTTGTATTTTAGAGCGTTCACTCTGGTTACTATGAGGAGGATGGATGTTAGGACAGCAGTAGAGTCTGAATCCTTATTAGGTTGTTACTGTAATAGTGATGGGAAATCTTGGTACCTTCTGCTCAATTTTGCCATGAACTTAATACTGCTCTAAAAAATAAAGTATTTATTTTTTAGAGCAGTATTAAATACAAATAATTAAATTTGTACAAATTTAAATACAAATAATTGTTAATTGGGGAAAAAACGAGAGAATGGATCTTAAAGAGATTAGTAGGAGAAAGAGATAAAGGCAGGGAGAAAGTCAACGGCACCTGATACTTACTGAAAGCTGCCGTATGCCAAGCCCAGTCCCTGGAGTCACTGGCCTCTAGGAAGCAACATGGTAGAGTAGAAACAGTGGGGACTTTAGAGTCACGCAGACCTGGAATTAGATCTAAAAGCTACCACCTATTAACTGTGTGCCCTAGGGTGAATTACTTACCCCTCCGAGCCTCCCTGTATTCTGTAAAGTAGAAATAAAAATAACTACGTCCTAGGTTGCTTAGTTCAATGAGTAGCATATAGAAAGTGCCCAGGTACTTTTTAAATGGTAGACATTGTAGAAGTGTTTGCTTAACTCCTTCACATTTTACTTCCCACGTAGAAGATCCAGTATCTGAGTAAAAACTGAAGACCAAGGGACACTGAAATCAAGGTGGACCTATGCCTGGAGCTGTTACAAAGTCAGCAACCTCCTTTCTTCCTGTAAATCTCAGTAGCATGTCCCCCCAGTACCCTCACCTACCAACACCTACAGGCTGCCAGCACTAGCCTGCGACCTAACATGGCAGTTAGAAAACTTCAGGCTAGACTGAAATGTCACCTTGTGTCCTTTTCTGTCGCCAAAGCCCATTATCCAGTTCCTTCTTGGGCCCTGCTTCCTGCATGGTGGCTTCTGCTGCTACTTTCCTAAACTCTGGCCCCCAACTGCTCGCTCTAATCTTCAACACGTGCTTCCTGTACCAGTCTGGATTCTGAGCCCAGCTCCGAACGTCAGCGCCGTGATTAATGTTCTCTGGGTCCCTCTCAATCGCACACTGGCCTCTCTCATTCCTTCTCCACTCTTCTATTTGCTTTTTCACGCCCAGCTCCCTTCCATATGCTCACAACCAAGTGCTCTCCTCTGTGACAGTCCGTCCTGAAAGCCTTGTCCACCATGGTAGCACTGTTCTTGTAAGGTTGCTTCCTTAATCTCTACAGCACAAAGTATTCTGCATTTGGACTGGTTTTCTATCCCTGGGAATAATTTAAATTGAAAGATGCTCCATAATCTGCAGCTATATTCACAGCATAAAGTCACAAGTTGACCTGCCAATGGATATTAAATTCTTTATCAAAGGTGGATTAACTCTACTCTAAATGTAGTTCAGAATTAGCAACGCCATAAGGCAACAATGATGGGACAGCTTTGCTTTGTAGGAGGAGAAATTTGCAAGACAGAATTTAAAATGGACTAAACTTAACAGTATGAAATGGCATTTTTGCTGTAATTTTAAGCTTTGTAGAATTTATAAATATATCTGAGGGGAAAAAAAATACCAAGAAACCTAAAGAAAAAAATACATTTGAAAATACAAAAAAAAAGTAAGAGATCTTTCCATAGACCCACAAAAATTAGAAATGGAAAAAGTCCTTAGGCCACCTTGTTAATTCCCTGCCAGCATAGCTCATCTCAAGTGTTTGTCCAGCCTAATTTTAGATGACCTAACACTTGTGGCTCCAGGCACTTTATCTGTAAGACCGTACCGCTGTCTAAGGAACCTCCATAAATCGTCAACCCCTCCAGTTCTTCAGCCGAAATTTTAAACTTTCCAAAAGGTTCCAAAGGTTTCCTTGGCTTTCCCTGGCTGCAACATCCAGATACAGTACCAGAGAGAGAATTCCCTCTTCCTTGTCAGATCTACCTTTAAAATACCTAAGAAAAGTGAAGCCTCACCAAAACCAGGAGAGGCATTCTCTGAAGATCCCTGGGCTGCTAGCGGAGAACTCGAGTCCTGGTTTCCGTGTGTTCACTCTTACAGACTACGGCAGAGTCTAAGTATGTCTGTGTTACATTTTGCTTCCCACCGTCCAGATAGTTCATTGAAAGACAGAATAAACACTACTCCCAGTTGTTAAATGGCTGATACGTGCCTGTCTTTAAGCCAGGTGCTTTATATGCACTGACTCTGAGCTTACGACAACCCCTCACAGCGATTACTCATCTCATTCTACAGAGGAGGAAACTGAGACCCACGGCCAGTTAAATGCATGTTGGAGCCAATATTTCATTTAAGTCCGTCTGGCTCGAACTCTTGCCTTTTCTGCCACGTGTGCTATCACTGCTGCACCTGCAGCTGGTCCAGGGCTCTCCAAGTCCAAACAGGAGGCATATCCTGATCCAGGCAGAATGTGAGCATAAGGAGAAAGCAGAATACTGTACTTCCTGGGAGATCGGCTGCCTCTGAGAGCTGTCTCTAGAGAGAGGCTCAGAGCGAAGCGAGTGAACGTTGTACGTCCATGCATGCAGACCAGTTTAGAAGAGAGGATTGGCGAATGGAGTTAACTTGTGGGCAAGAGGAACCTGGACTCGAAGGCTAGGGGAAACACCAGGGTATGGAGCGGAGTCTAAAGTCCCCACCTTCCCTGACCAGCGAGGGAGCAGGACGAGGGAGCAGCACCGCTCATGTTCAGCAACCACATCTACATTGCCCATCATTCCAGGGTGGCTTCAGGCATACTGGATCTATTGTCCAAGGCTTTGGATTTTTTTTAATCTTTATTTGTTTTTGAGAGACAGAGAAGGCGGGAGGAGGGAGTGCATATGGGGGAGGAACAGAGAGAGAGGGAGACATAGAATCCAAGGAAGGCTCCAGGCTCCGAGCTGTCAGCACAGAGCCCAACGAAGGGTTCGAACTCACAAACCGTGAGATCATGATCTAAGCCAAAGTCGACACTTACAGGACTGCACCACCCAGGCACCCCATCTATTATCCAAGGCCTTGAATCAGGGTCCGAACAGACTTATGGACCCGGTGTTTAAAAGAAGCTACCCCAGACCCTAAGAGAAATAGTAGGACTCATTCCCGCAGCTGACTCTATTATCCCAAATGCCCCAGGCTGACAGAGGATAGAGATATGCCATGAGTCACCAAAGCCTTCCGTGACCAAAGTGACGAGGGAGGAGACAGCTGCCCAGGAAAGCAAGTCACTAATATGCCCTGCTCTTCGGCCTTCAGAATCGGTCCTACTTTCCAGCTTCTTGAATCTTTATGGGTAAAACATGCTGACTAGACCCAACATCAGTTTTCTTACTTTTATCCCTCATTTGGAAGGAATTGTTGAGACTCATCGAAGAAGCCAGTCTGTAGTTACTGATTTGCAGCTGTGTGTCTACTGAGATAACACAAGTGGAAATCTGGACACTCGAAGCCCCTGACTTCACTTTCCTAGACAAAAGCTGTGCTGATTAGATTGGCAGTTCTTGAAACAACACACCAACACAGCTCTTCAAACTTGCTGCAGATTTGGAATCGGAACTCTCACTGACTGTGTATCCCACCTTCTGAATGAAGCATTGGAACAAAAAGAATTGGAAGGTTAATTAGGAATCTGCTTATTTGGGGAAAGGATTTCATTCCCCTCACTCTTCAGGGGACAATAAATATATTTCTCAGAAGGGTATGAGGCAGACATGAGTTGGAATCCCAGTCCTGTACAGCTTATCGCATGTACAACTTGTGTTGAGGCACGTACCTTTCCTGACACTGTTTTGCCAGCTGAAAAATGTCCACACTAATACCCAGCCCACCGTGTGCAATAAGAATTAAATGAAGTAACTTGCTTAGCACAGTGTCTCCTGCTTCACAAACGCTGGAGTCCTTCCTTTGATTCACTGGACAAAAAAACAGAGCAATTCATTTTGGGAAGCCATAGTATGCCCTGTAACAAATTTGCCATGTAAGAAGGAAATGTGAATTTAATAATACACTATTCATTATTTTGCACAAACCAAAAAGTATTTATTCATAAAAGGAAAACCACATAGACCATAAACTTGTGATGCAGTTTTATTATCATCATCATTTATCTTTCAATTACTATAATGACAGTAACATTTTCTCCCTTACATGGAAGTCACATATAAAGAACTTACAGTTTTTTACACCAAATATACGGTTTCTTCCCATGACTTAGATAGCTTTCTCTTAACGTTTTTGTCTTATATTTAAAATTGTCTAGTAGTAGAGCAACTACAAATAACAGCATTATAAAGAAATCTAAAGCATATTCTGATTGATGAATTTAATCAAGCCTGGTTTTCAGAAATAGCTATCAAATTTAACCCTAGGCTATTGATAACACTGTCCACACCTAGGATTGCCTCACCACCTTATTCCTGTTGGCCAGAGCTGTTGGGAGTCTTATCTCGGAAACAAAGCCCATGAATTTCCGGACCCAAAGTGGAAAGAGATTAACTCTTGTCCTGAAATAAATCACTTCCTGGTGTTTTTGCTTCCAGCCTTCTAACATTTTCCCTGCAGTTTTGGATATGACCAGAGCTGTCACATGTCTATAACAAAGATAATTTATTACACCTAGGTCCCAAATCAAAATGGGAACCCGTAGGTTGGAGTCTCTTCCTTGTGACCCACGTGACATTTTTTTAACACAGCTGTCCATGACTCTTCTGATATCTAACCTACCTTTGAAGAATGTCTTTAACGCGTGAGAAGAGGCCCAATGTAAATTAGGTCGTCGTTAAGCAATGCAAGAGAAGTACAAACACACTCTGCTAACAAAGTTGTTAAGCGAGCAGATGTCACAAGGCTGATTACCAGCCTTAATCAGTGGTAAGAGTCTGACATACTCATTCATTTTTTTTTCTCCATAGGCTATGTAAATAGCACATAGGCTGGGAGATTTTTAAGGCAGCAAAGTGTGAGTGATTGAGAAAGCGGTGTCCTCCTTCTCTCTGCTCGTACCCGCAGGGTAAGAAAGAACTCCTCTCCCACCGGTGAATCATGATGCCGTGGAAACGGACATTCTCTAAGCTTCCAGTGATCAAGTACCCTGCTGTTTCCAGACATCTCAGTGGCTTTTCTGCATCGCAATAGCGTTGTTATGTTAGGGAACAACTGATTCAGGACGCTTAGATTCCAAGTCATCACAAGACCATTGTCTTAGAGTGAAGGAATGGCTTTCGCAGAATCCCTGAGTCACAGTGATGCATCCACTTCGTCAATTCATCTGAAAGTGGAGGGCCCACTGGTTGAGGGCATAGTTAGCTCCGGTATAAGAGAGCTCTGATTCACACTGAGCCAAACTCATGCTCATGGTGTTGAGCCTTTGGTAGAAGTTCTGTACTTGCCAGCAAAGGGAGCTTCAGTGTAAATTGTGGAAATGTCCCCCAAAGTGGCCTTTGATGGGGAGCCTCTGGATAGGGTCGTCTGTTCCTCCAAACTCTTGGCAGAAAGGCAGGCACTGAACATGGAAGAGGGCTGAAAATAGGTGATAAGACCCCAAACGCCTGGTTGGAGTTCGAGGGCAAAGTTCTAACTCCTGGCTGAGCCAGCCTAGATTGCAAAGTCATAAGAAATCATAAATTGCTCTTTCAAGTCCGTTCAATTTTAATTTGCCTGAGAGTAGTTTGTTATGCAGCAATAGACAACTGAAACATGGACATATACTCTGAGTTTCAAATAGAACTTCAGAGACTAACTGAAGCCCATTCCTAGGCTTCTTGGAGAACCATGAGACCTAGTTTGAAGTTCCTCGACTGGAATATTTCTAGGTCCCAGTCTTATAAACCTTGGGCTGCATTTTCTAATATTTGTCCCAAATGATGCTATTCTACAGTAGTTTCTGCTTATACAGTAGCGCCATTTTTATGCCTCTCTCATATCATTCCCTCTGCATGGAATGCCGTCTCCCACCTGAATTTCCTCTTACCAAAACCCTCATCATCCTTTAGACCCATCCCCATGCCCGTCTTCAAATATGTCTTTCCTTATCTTCTCCCCAGTGACACAGCCCACCACCATCAGTCGTCATAGGTGGAGTGGAATTCAGAATGGCTTTTGCTACCAGGATCTCTCCCTCCTTAGGCTCGCAGTATCGTTTTTTCATAGTTTCTCATGATACTCTTACCGTCTCCTTTGTCATCATGATGTGCATACTTTTTGTCCTCCTAACGTACTCTGAGGAACTGTTTCCCTCATCTCTGCACACCCATTAGCGGCTGCCTCCGGTCCTCTTCCTTCTAACTCCACCAGTAACTGGCCTGGCTCTGAATAATGATGCCATTGGAATCCGTGTCAGAACAAGGCCTTGGTAGTCCTCTGATTCCCACGCCTGCAAAGCTGTGTGACAGTGGCAGGTGCACAAATCAGGCCTCTGTTAATAGGACCCCAGAGTATCTGGAAAGAGCTCAGGGCTTGAGTCAAATGGTCCTGCTCCATGCACGAATCCTGGGTATACTATTTCTTGACTGAATGAACCCAAGCAGACTATTGAACTCTCTCCGTGTTATGTTTTTTCCATCTATAAAATTGGAGCTGTTCTGATCTCATAAGGTTGTTTTGCTTTAAATACCATGTGTGCTCAACACCTAACCTAGTGACTGATCCCTAACACAGAATGTAACATGTTGGGGTGGGAGCACCTGGGTGGCTCAGTAGGCTGAGTGTCTGACTTCAGCTTAGGTCATGATCTCACGGTCCATGAGTTCGAGCCTCATGTCGGGCTCTGTGCTGAGAGCTCAGAGTCTGGAGCTGCTTCGAATTCTGTGTCTCCCTCTCTCTCTGCCCCACCCCTGCTCATGCTCTGTCTCTTTCTCTCTCTCTCAAAAATAAATAAAAAATACATTAAGAAAATTTTTTTAATGTTGGGATAAAATTTTGATGATTGACTTTATTGTTAGGTTGCTATAAATCAACTCCTTGCCTCATTATAATGTTGTCAAAGGGGCTTTTTTTTTTTTTTTTTTTTTTTTTTTGCAAAAAGCAAAGTTCTGAAATTAGATACTATTGAAACGTAAATCAAAGCACTCTTAAATTTGAAGGAAAGGCTACTGTATTGAGAGCTTGTCTCCCTGGCTTCATATCAAAATCTATATTCTTTTCAGCCATGAAACAGGAAATAAGTTCATTAATCAATTCTCTTTCTCCTGCTGTTGTTATTTTTTATCTCAAAATTAAACAAGACAAAACACTGGCAGTTTGGCCGCCCTCTCTCTTCACAGTAAGGGTGGTTGCATCCTTAAAACTGAATGCCCACACGAGTGACACAGCACAGGGAACAGACATTTACACCTCTTTTCTGTTTGCTTTGGAAAGACTGAATGGAAAGTAGGGTCTACGCCTCACTCAAGGCACTGTGTCTCATTTTTTCTTAGAAAAAAGAAGGGTGATGACTGATTTATCCAAACACGGTTTAGACATCTGGTCTATTTTGTATCCTCCCTACCATCAGGGGTCACAGTTTTATGACAAAATAAAGAAAAGGGATTAGGATACATTGAGCATTGTAAGAGGCAGTACAATAGGACAGAGCATCTAAAGATCTCTATTTATAGTAAAGATGCTATTATTAGCAGGAGTTTTTATCCTAAGATGATAAAGAGTACTAGTAACAAGCAACAAAAACTCTGATTGGGTTCTAAAATATGCTAGCAGACAGTCGTATAAATAACTTCTTAGAAAATTACTTATTTTGAGGATGAAAATGACACAGTTGACCGTTGCAAATTCTGACACTACAAACCCACCAGCAGGTGACCACTGGGGTGGGCCAGGGGAATAATGCCCTGTTACCAGAGGACCTGTGTCCTGTGTGCTGGTCTGTCACTCGCAAGGAGTGGACAATGAGCACATAGAAGTGGATGATGGCAAGGACCAAGCCTCTTCCTTCCACACTGAGGCTAGAACTACCTCATATTTACTAGTGATAATGAATAGGAAAAGTGTTTTAACAATTGATTCCTTTTTATACTCTGCACAGCCCAATTCCTGAGAGCACTTTGCTGCTTTCAACACTAAAGGAGCTATATAATCCCAAGAAAGTTCTAGCCAGAAGGGTCCTATTCCAGTACCAGAGCTTTACAGATAGCACGCTAATGTCCAGACAATCAGGTGACTCGCCTAGGGCCATACAGCTAATATGTGGCAAAACTTGAATTACTTCTGATTTCAAAGGTTGGGTGACTTTAATTAAATTGTTGACAAAGTCACTTACTCTAAATAATTGTATATTGATCCATGGGAATAAATGAACTCCTGTGACTGCACTTCTTGGGAGATAGGCAGCCAAGTGGGTCTAATGACAATCAGTTGAAAACACCGTGTGAAGACGGTTTTCCAAACCTAGCAAACAAGCTCCATTGCCTAAGTGAACTAACCTCTTGATTTATAACCCAAGCTTTCCTCTGTCTTATTGTGCTTGCTCACAAAAGATAACAAATAAGACTAGACCTTGGGAAAAAACCCAACCCCATGTTCCAAAAATGGTGAGTCAGGAGCATCATCTTTCAACAGAGGGGACAATGTGTTATGAACTGAGTCATTGCTATGTGCTAATCGTGTCCCCCTCAAAAGATTATTAAAGTCCCAGCCCCCGGAAGTTGCTTGGAAGCAAGATCTTTGCAGATGATCAAGTTAAAGGGAGGTCATTAAGGTGGGCCCAACTCCATATGACCACATGTCCTGAGGGCGAGTACCATGTGAAGGTGAACTCAGAGATTAAGGTGACGCTTCTACCAGCCAAGGAACACCAAGGATTGCCAGCAAACGCCAGAAACTAGGAGAAAGGCAAGGGAACTCATCCTTTTCTCTCTGCCCTCAGAAGGAACCAGCCCTACTGACATCTTGACCTTGGTCTTCTAGTCTCCAGAACGGTTGAAACAATAACATTCTCTCATCTAAACCACCCAGTTTGTGGTAATTTGTTTGCAGACCTAGTAAATTAAAACCATTGCTTCGTATGAAAAAGGAGGGAGGGAACCGATTGAATTCACCAGCTTTGGGGACCAACACCTCCATTCTATATAGTCACTGACAGAGGCTCCAGGTGCATGCCTGGCCCGGGGAACCTGTCTTTGGTAATGGGAGCGGAAGGGCTGCATCTTTCAGACAGTGAACGAATATCCACCTCTTATGCATCAGGCACCAAGCTAACACATGAAATAGTCATGAACCAGAAGGCACAATCCCTGTGACCCTGAACCCAAGGCTCCCAGGGAAGATCAACTCTAAACAATTAATGACAAATGTGATGCATGCTGTGGAAATGCAGAAGCTACCCTGGGAAAATTAGATTAGTCTGTGGGCCAGGGGAGACTTCCATGAGGAATTACCAACACAGAAAGGTGGGGTGGGAGGAGGTGCCGTGCGTGCTCCAGGCAGGACCAGCACAGAGCTCACACTCTCTGTCCTTCTCAAGGGAAGGGATAGCCAGACAGCCAGAAAGGGCAGAATGGAGGCAAGTGAAGGAGTGAATATATCCTCCATGATATAGTGATAGCTGGCATTCACAGCCCATGGAGACCACACAGGGCTGAGGAGGTAATGCTTACAGCAGCAGCAGTAGCACGAGTTTCAAAGGAACCCTACCTTCAAGACTCACACCATGAGTCACCTACTACGTGCCAGACTTCAGTTATATTCGGATTTCTGTTGGGCCTGATGGCATTCTTTCTGTTTTCTATTTAAAAATGGAGTCTAGCAGGATGAAAGCAGAAATTAGGAATACGCACGCATTCCTCAATCTGGACCACAAATCCAGGTCTCCTTTTCAACAAGTTTTGGTCATTAGGTTCCTATGAGAAGGTGCGTTCTTCTCGGTGTGCTTGCTGATTTATTTGAAAATAGCTGAGAACACTTTGACAAGTACTTTAAACAATACAAAAGGAAAGATACACAGAACACGGAAGATTCACGGAATTTGTTTCTGCAGAGTGATGAGAACATTCTGAATTCATGAGGGAATGGAGTCTTCCCTAGATTCCGTCCCGTGTGCTGACTGGAGGAGACTGGAGAGGTCAGATCAGTCCCGTTCACCCTCAATGCATTTGATTTTCACCTGACGGGACTTGAAAGCATTTGTCTCACACTATTCATGTTCACACCCAACTTCTTGAAGGACAAGAGAGCACAGGATTCTGACGTCCTTGCCCACACAAAGTCAAGGTCAATATTGTTCAGGACCAGTGTTCTCTCTCCCAAATCCCACCCTTATCACACTGCAAGGTATGGTAAGAAGCTTCCTACCTAGTTTTTCATGAGAGAAGATCAATCAACAAAAGATCTCACGTACACCAATTCTGGCCAGTTGATCCAATTCGATCAAACAGATATTCTTTGAGCTCTATAGCAAAGATTGCTAGCTATATCTCAAAATCCATTTTTTCTTTATTCTTGGTAAAAGGAATCAAGCACATTTCCCAGCGTTTATTGCAGCCACCTGTGACCACGTTACTGTTCTAACCACTGAGGTGGAGGCGGGAGTGTTGTATGGTTCTTTCAAGAAGACTTGTTAATAAGGAGGGGTTCCTTTCTTCCCCCTTCTTCCTCCTTTATGTCCTAAAATGTGGTTCGATGGCTGGAGCTTAGCAGCCATCTTGGACCACGAGGCAATCCAGGGAATGGTAGTCAGTCACAGCAGAATGAAAAGATAGAAGAATTCTCTGAGTCTTAGCATTGTAGATCCATTATATCAACCCTGGACTGTATTTCACATTTTTTTTTAATAAGAAAGAAATACATTTAAGTCTGTGTTTCATGTTGCAGTTAAGCGCAACAGAGATTATCTGAAAGAAACACCTACTATATGTCAGGCGTTACGCTAGAAAAAAATCTCCCTCCACCTTCCCCACCCCCAGTACACACATACAGACAAGAAAAGAAATAGTTTGGGTATTTCGACAATGCCTGATCTAACGAAGGAATCACAAATAGATCACACTGACTATAAACATTTCTTCTAAAGATCTTAGAGAAATGCTCAAAGGACCCTGAAATTTTATGAAACATTCTCAAATCCATGGCTTTAAAACAGATTCTTCTCCCACACAGGGCGCATTTTTTCCCCCTGTATCTACAAAGTGAGGTCTAGCTTCCTATTGCTTACTGCAATGAAGACCATTCAACTGAAAATAATTACCTCAAAACCAGTGGGAACATTTTTCCCTCTCCATCCTACCTGTTAAAAAGTAAAGCTCTGGAAACCTGCATGCCTATATTTTTACTTTACTTTTCCTCAGGAAGCCTCTTGATAATAAGTGAAATGTCTGTGACCTTGATAAGCTTTGAATTATGCTGTTAAAATAACGCCTTTTGTAGTTTCCTGAAGGGTGTTTGGATCTAACACTGTAAAAAAAATTGCTTAGACATTGATGCCCATATTAAATTGGCCCTTTTACCAGAATATAATGGAAGTTCTCTACTCATTTTGCCAAGTGTAGGCATCCTTCTGTAAGTCTAAAGCCTTTAACTGATGAATAACAATAGTACATTCTGTGACTAAAGGGAAGTTTGACAAAAATATGTCAAACAGGCATTTAGATGTAAGAAGACAGAATAATTGCCTATATTGAAGAGTTCTTCCTTTAAGATTTATCTTTGGAAAAGCAAAGGTCGGATTGCCTTCTGAGCTACAGGGATTTAGGTATTCAAATCAAGTGTAAGAAAATCAGGGAACACCCAAGGCCAAGGTTAATCCAGGAGGGGTTGGTCAGCTCTGTTTTCCCCCGTCCCCAGGGCTCCCAGCAGAGGCTGACCAGGGGGTGTGCAGGACCAACACCACTGTCCTCAGCACTCCCCAAGGGGTGCACTTGGGGCCCTGTGAACATACCTACTCTGTTCTTTCAAGTTCAACGCACCTTCCCTGGCTTCATAAGGTGGTTTTGTCTCTGTGGCCTGTAGTAGTTGCTCGTTGGAGGCCTTTGTAAATAATTAGTTAGTCAGCATTAAGTCTCTTATCTTTTCCCTTTATTTCACTTCCAGACAAGTGGGGTGGAGGCCGAGGTCTGGGGAGGTAGAAGTGGCTCTGAGCTCAGCTCTGGCCCTTTAGTGCCTGTTGACCACAGCCCTCTAGGGCCAGCCTGAGTTATAAAACACAGCTCAAACAGGAGAAGGATACCTACCTGATCTAAGTCAGCTCTTAATGAGTAAGCCGAAATAAGGCAGCCACTAGATGGAGATTCTCAAACTGAATGACTCCAATCTGACCAGCACCTGCTCCGGCCAGTCCTTCCATAGCCGAGAAGGAAGTAGGAGGGGTGGGACTTTGCCCGGTGAGGTCTTTCACTCTCCTCAGAGAGCACAGCCTGAAATATGTGAACTTTCCTTTGATCTGGAAGGAGGAATACATAGGAACGATTGTAAGTTTTAGCATCTTAACCTGCCTGTAGAAGGGCCTGGGGTAAGCTCACTGCCTTCTGCAGCAGGGATTCAAGTCTTCCTGTCTCCCTCTCTTATCAGGAGAACATCGATTAACTTTGTACTGAAAGGAGTAAAAGATAATCATTAGAAAAAGAGAAGGCACGATGGGCTGAATCGTGTCCTGTCCCTGCCCCCAAGTTCATATATTGAAGGCCTAACCCGCAGTCCTCAGAATGTGACCTGATTTGGAGATAGGATTACTGCCGGTGTCATTAGTCAAGCCCATAGAGTGGGCCCTTCATCCAGTGTGACTGGTATCTTTATAACACACCCACACGCGCACACTTACGCACACACACGAGAAATGCTGTGTAGGGATGATGGCGGAGATGGAGTGATACTCTAGAAGCCCAGGTACATCAGGTGTTGCCAGCAAGGACCAGGCATGGACCAGATCCCCGTCACAGCGCCCAGAAGGAACTGGCCCTGCTGACACCTTGATCTTGAACTTCTAGTCCCCAGACTGTGAGACAATAAATTTCTGTTGCTTAAACCACCCAGTCCGTTGTGCTCCGTTGGCGACAGCCCTATGATGCTGATACAGAAGATGCCTAGCTAACAAGACAAAGGCCCTGAACAAGCCCAGAGCTGTCAGGCCTATTTCGAGCCCAGGGCCCGCCAAGCCCAGCTTTGTGCCCACAGAGAGTAACAGTCACGGCTGTGCCTCTCTCCAACCCTTAACCACAAGCCTTCTGTCTCTCATCATGCCCAAAGAGGGAAGAATGACCTGCTGACCACTTTCCGAGGCCAATCCTTCTCTTCTCCCCGCGTTACCAAGAAGGAAACTGGGTTTAGAGAGCTTGCGTGCTCACCACGTTTGCACCACGGGTCCACGTTTCAATCCAGGCCAGGCTCAGCCTCCAGAGCCCACACCCTACCTTTGTCATAAACTGTGGCTCAGGTACCAGGCATTTGGTGGCATTCATGTTAGTGTCACCATCAGACCCTGTCACTACCAAATAGGAGAAATCCTTCTAGAAAAGAAGCCCGCGGTAAGAAGACAGGCCTCCACAAGTTGAAGGCCGCTGTTGTAAATCTCGAAGGATGGCTGTTTCCTGAGGTGACCAGCCCTATCAAGAATACGACGACAGGGCGCCCGGGCGGCTCTGCCGGCTAAACGTCCGACTCTTGATTTCAGCTCAGGTCATGATCTCACGGTTTGTGAGTTTGAGCCCTGCATCAGGCTCTGCGCTGACAGCATGGACCCTGCTTGGGATTCTCTCTCTCCCTCTCTCTCTCTGCCCCTCCCCTGCTCTCTCTCTCTCTCTCAAAAAATCAATAAATGAACTAAAAAAAAAAAAATTTTTTTAAAGGGATACCAGGATGGAAAAAAAAAAGAATACCAAGACAGGGATGGAAGCTGCCAAGCCCTACCCACAGGAGACCTGGCCTAGAATGTTTCGAAGAGAGTTATTTCTGTGCAGAAAAGCCATGCGTGGGCCACCAAGTCAATCCCATCAGCAGATCTAGAGGCAGCTCCTCAAGATGCATTTACCCACATTTGTGATGAAATGGCCAACATTTCAATAAGACTGTTTATAGATTAGTCCTTTTCTGCTAGTTCCATGTGTTAGACAAATGTATGGGCCCGAGGGCCAGAAAATAAAGATTTCGGTGTCCAAAAATAATACCTAACACTTGTAAGGCATTTAAAATGTGCTGCGTTCTTAATGACCAAACCACCTTACAAGAGAGGTGTTTCGTCTGCATCGCATACCCTGGAAATGGAGACCGCGGGGGTAAATGGCCCTCCTCTGCACTGAGGCTCTCTCTGGGAGGCCCTTCCCAACAAGCGAGCGTGTCTCGGGAATCCAGATTTCCAGCACAGCCGAGGGAACGAGAGGCCCCGACCTCCTCTCTCTTGGCCTGTTGCCAATCTCTGGTCTCCTTAGGAAGCCACATAGCAGCCAGAACCAACCCCGAGGGCTAGACCTTCTGTTCTGGGCCTTAGGAGGAAACTAATTTCGCTTTCCTCATTCTTTCTTTAGATGGGATTTCCTTCCCTATCAGGGTGGTTAAGACTTACGGGACAGATAACAGGGTGCAGACGTAGGGGAAAGAGACCACAGTTACAACGGGGATATCTTGAGAATTGTGAGTCTCGGGCCTTCCAGAGTCTTGGTAAAGGGTGCAGCTCTCATTCAGGGCAAAGCCTGTAGAAAGATAAGACATTTGTCCCTTGTTCTTTGCACAAAAAGCTTCAAAGACCTTTTCTCTTCTGTGCTGAAGAAGGGTCCACCTGTGTGGCATCTACTCTGAAAAATGCTGTTTTAGTCAACTAATACTGAAATCTGAATAGTTATAGATGAATAGTAATACTTCGCCCACCCCTAATATTACTAAAAATGTTTCTTTTAATGTATTCTAGGAACTAGTTTATATATCCTAAATAAATGTTATCATTTCAGTATGCTCCTTAGGAAAGCCTGCTCTCAAACCTTAGGAAAGGTATGCCAAGTACCTTCAGATGTGACTGAGGCAATTATTTAAAACAAAGCAGTCATCAGTCTTCGTTTTCTTAATGGGCATGAAAATATTACACCGTATTCACTAGTCTTACATATGACGTAACACAAGAAATTCTGAGCTTTGGATCCTTTGAGTCATAGAAAAGCCACTGAGTGTTTTAAGAAGGTTCATTTTAAATTACTTAATATTAACTGTAAGGATCTCATCTTTCTCTCCCCTAACTTAGGGACCATCCATTCACTTGACAGCCAACGTCATATACTTCTTAGTTCTGGCACTTTGTTGTGACAAGTAATATTTATATTAATGTCCCTGAAATGCTATAAAATTTTGGAATACCTTCTCAAGGGAAAACAAAAATTATTCTCATTTGTGCCTGAGTGTATTTCCATTATTTGAGTACAGATAGTGCACATATGCTATTCTGATATTAATTCATATATTATCAGGATGTATACTTAATTGGAATTTGGCATTCACCAATCATGCATAGAAAGCAGAGGTGTACTCATAGAATGTTCTAGCAATGATCGCTGTTGTTGATCGCTGTTGTTTCTACCGTTTTATAGTTACTAAAATTCTTTTTTGAATAAGTAAGTCAACCTGGAATAAAATAATCCAGTGGACTGAGTTTATACACTCTACCACTAATATCCGAAATGCCACAACTTACTTTTTTATAAGTTAATGGTTTGTGCTGTTTACTTTCTGTCTGACTTAACCAGTTGTCACATGCCTACCAAACTCCTCTGGCATTTCCTTGTACTGAAGAAATCCCTCAACTGTGGTAATGCCCTACTCTTCGTTATGTTTACAAGTTTCTTTTCTTTTTTTTTTTTTTTTTTTGAGAGAGAGAGAGTGGGTGCAAGGGAGAAAGGGGCAGAGAGAGTGAGAGAGAAGCAGGGCTCACCCAAAGTGGGGCTCATGCCTCCCACCTGAAACGGCGCTCATGCTTACCCAAAGCAGGTCTTGAGCTCACTCCATGTGGGATTCTAACTTGTGAACCGTGAGATCATGACCTGAGCCAAGGTCAGATGCTTAACTGCTGAGCCACCCAGGCACCCTGTGTTTACAAGTTTTTTGTTTTGTTTGTTTTTCTTTTTCCTTTTTTTTTTCTTTTTTTTTTTAGTATTTATCATTTATTTTTGAGAGAGAGAGACAGACAGAGCCCAAATAGGGGAGGGGCAGAGAGAGAGAGAGAGAGACAGAATCCGAAGCAGGCTCCAAACTCCCAGCTGTCAGCACAGAGCCCAACATGGGGCTCAAACTCACAAACCGTGAGATCATGACCTGAGCCGAGGTTGGATACTTAATCAACTGAGGCACTCAGGTGTCCCTGTGTTTACAAGTTCTAAGGTTGCTGTTTGGCTTTTATATTGCGTTGCTATTAAATTATTCTAAGATACTGAACAAAGTAAATATAAACAGAAAGGAAACACCTATTACGAGGGTGTCGGTGGTAAGTAATTTGACAACCGCTTTGAGCCTACTCAGAATCCGTATTACATTACGTGTCTTAAACACGTAAATTGTTGTCAGAAAGGAAGAAAGAGATTTCTTAGTGTGTTCTTATGAAGGTATTATGCCGTTAATTTCAAATATACCAAATGAATTAAGGAGATTGGGGGTCGATTAAGAAACTTTAGCAGTAGAAGGTTTACCTGGACTAGGTTTTCAGTCTATGAGGCCAGACTATGAGGTAAGGGAGGCTCAACTCCTACCATCCTTGCTCGAGCAATTTGACTATGTGGTCCTCTGGAGGTCAGCTCCGATCTCTCTAGAGTCCAGATCTCTGTCACAGCTCCTGGAGAGTAGCCGTCTCCAGTCCTGAGGGGAGTACAAGAGCCAGCCATGTACTCATATCCCCACATGGATAGAACTCCAGCTCTGTCCCACAGAAAGCCACCGAAGGCCACCCGCATAGGGATGACACCGAATATGCTACAGACCACCGGTGTGGGTCTCCCGGCTCCAATGATGTCAGCATGTCAGACCCAGAACAAGTAAGATCTGCTCGTTCATGTATTGCGTGCTCACAACGTACTAAACACTGGAGGCGGCGGCCTTCCACGGCCCCGCCCTTACTACGCCCAACTCACAGATGGAAACGGGAAGGTAGCGGTGAAATAATTCAGGCAGGGTTGGAGGACTCAGAGCAGGCGTTCTGAGCCGGCGCCACCCGACACTGCCGCGGTGCAGAGACCCCGGGGGCCGGTGCGTTCCGCTCACTAGGGAGGGGGTGCAGGGAACACAGCACTGGGTGAGGCAGGGGGGACTTCTCGCCCGCACACCTAGCAGCTGCATTGAGCCTGGAGGGCCCTCCGCGTCCCCTCATTGCCTCTGCCAGTTCCAAGGCAGTCAGAACAGCTAGTCACTTCATCGAAATGAAAACAAACTTCCGCTTGAACTTATAAGGAAAAAGAAAAAAATCTAAGATAATAACTAACATTCATCCAGCACTTTGGTTTATAAATGCAAGGGGCTCAGAGGGGCAGGCTTCCAGCTGGGCCCCACGCTCTGTGATTCCACTGCCTGTGAACTTGCCCTGACATGTCCCCGCGTCCCTCAGTCTACTCGTTCTGCAAACAAGGAAGATGTTTGCAGCTCGCATGTTAACTTATTGAACATGAAAAATTGCATAAGTTCCCAAATATACCCCTCCTCCATCTTGTTCTCAATATTCTTTTCCCATTCTTTGATCTGGTGCTTCTCATCCCTGTCATCCTGTGTTAGACTGTCCGGATAGCCTCCTAGGTGGTCTTCAGGCAGTCATCAGTCCTGCGCCACCGTGAGCCACTCTCCTGTTGGCCTCCATTGTCAAGAACTGTCAGTTGCTATTTCTGAAAACTAGGATTATGCATACCGCTCCTCTGCCCAGCACCCTCCAAGGGTCCCCAAGGTTTAGGGATCAACTCCCAAATCCAAGGCATGGCCCACAGGCTCTTGAACTTGAGGACAAGCGTCCAAACAACCTCTCAAAACTAGAACATCTTAGAAACACCTGCAAAAATGCTCCACAAGGAAAATTAGTTCGCTCGCCTCCCCTGACGGTAACCAAGACTAGACGTTATTCAGCTCGAGCCTTTCCTGCTTTCATCTTTGGCCTGTTTTCCACACCATTAAGCAATCTTCTGCATTTAAATAGAAGTTAAAGATACCTTCCCTTTGAAACACCTAATGAAGTTTTCTAAAACTTAAATTTTAATTACCTTTCCCTACCAAAAAAAGAAAGAAAAAGAAAAAAAAGGGCCCAGGGAAAAGTAAAATCACGCATTTTACCTGTAATTTCCGAAGCGTCCGTAGAAAGTCCTCAGCTGCTTCCAGAATGTCTTCACCAAGAGGGCTACGGTTTGGAACATTCAGAGCAAAGGGCATCACTTGGCATTCTGTTGCTCAGATGCAGCTTAGGAATAAACCTGGCTTTTGCTTTGTGGAGGTCAGAGGCAACAGCGACGTTTGCGTTGTCACACGCGTTACCTGTAGCCACAGCAAACACTTCACGTAACTCCCGAACCACACAATGACAAAGGACAGAGCTACTATGAGACTCATGACTGTTACTATGGGCCAGTGAGTAGATTCCTCTTATTCCGGTTTTAAAAATATTACAAACTACGGCACACATAACTGCTTTCCCTGGTCTTTCCAGTTGCCTGTAATGTCCAATAAAATCGCCTATTCTCAATAAAATTAAATTTTATTAAATGGCCGACAAAATCGCCTATTTTGTTCCTTTTTCTAACCAATAGAGCCTTTGTGGCATGTAAATATAATTTGGCGTAGGAGCATATGAGCTTCATACCTGATGTCGAAGCTGATATTTTGAACATTTATCTTGAAGAATACGTTTTATTTTTTTTATTTTTTTTATTTTTATTTTTTTAACGTTTACTTATTTCTGAGACATAGAGACAGAGCATAAGCAGGAGAAGGACAAAGAGAGAGGGAGACACAGAATCTGAAGCAGGCTCCAGGCTCTGAGCCGTCAGCACAGAGCCCGACGCGGGGCTCGAACTCACAGACCGTGAGATCATGACCTGAGCCGAAGTCGGCCGCTTAACCGACTGAGCCACCCAGGCACCCCGAAAAGTACGTTTTGGTTTAGACACCATGAAATCAGGTCAAGTCCCCATAACAAGTGAGTTGGTTAAATTCAACAGATGTTTCTTAGAGTGCCTGCTCCATTTAAGACATGTGTCTGAAAAAAGAAGTCTGATTTCAAAGAGTTCACAAGTCAGTATTTTTTGTACCAAATGACTACCGAATGCACGCATTATCTCCACTTTTCACTTATTCTTTCAACGACCATGTAAACATCAGTTCTAGCCAGACAGAGTTAGGCTCTGAGCAATGCCAGCAACCCAGGGAGGTGGAGCCCCAGAAGGTGATAAATGAACCGAATCACTTGTCGTCATCATTACCTTCATTTTGGTCACCAGACCCCTGGCCAAAGGTCTTGTATTGTTTTGTGCGGTTTTTCGAATGGCTTTATTGGAGGATAATTGATATATAAGGAACTGTACATGTTCAGTCTGTACAACTGGATGAGTTTGGATATGAACGAATACCCATGAAACCATCATCACAATCAAGGGAGTAGACATAGCTATCACTTCCCAGAGTTTCCTTGTTACCCTTTGTTTTCGTTTGTCTGTGATAAAAATACTTAATGCAAGATCTGCCCTCTTAAATGTTGGAGTGCACCGTATAATATAATATGTTAATCGCAGGTACTATGTCGTACAAAGATCTCTAGAATTTATTCCTCTGGGATAAACGAAATTATAGCCACTGGGCAACAACTCTCCATTCCCCCACCCCTAGGCCATTGCAATCACTACTGGATCCTCTGCCTTTATGAATTTGACTATTTTAGTTCTCGTGTAAGTGCTTCATCCTTCTGTGACCAGTTTCTCTCACTCAGGACAATGTCCTCCCCGGCTTCATCCGCGGTGCTGCAAATGTCAGGGTTTTCTTCTTTTCTAAGGCTGAATAATATTGCATTTTATGTACGTATGTATGTATGTATGTATGTATGTATGTAAGTATGTGTGTATGTAGGTATGTATGTATGTAGGTATGTGTGTAAGTAAGTATGTATGTATGTAAGTATGTGTGTATGTATGTATGTAAGTATGTATGTATGTAAGTATGTATTATATTTCCTTTTTGCTCTCATCACTCAGTGGACATTTGGATGTTGCCGTATCTTCACTCTTGTGAATAATACTGCAGTGAACGCGGGGGTGCAGCTATCTCTTTGAGATCCTGACTTCAGTTCTTTTGGATAAATACCCAGATGTGGGCTTGCCGGCTCATATGGCAGTTCTATTTTTAATTTTTTGAGAAATCGCCGTACTGTTTCCATAGTCGCTACAGCAGTTTACATTCCCACCAACAGAGTACAGGGCTCCAGTCTCTCCACATCCTCACCAACAGTTGTTATCTTTTTTAAAAAAATAATAGCCATCCCAGCAGATGTGAGGTGATGTCTCATTGTAGTTTTGATTCACATTTTCCTGATAATTAATGCTGTTGAGCATCTTATCATATCGCTGGCCATTGTATATCTTCTTTGGGGAAATGTCTGTTCAAGTCCTTTCCCCACTTCTAAACTGGGCTATTTGGGCGTTTTTGCTATTTAGTTGTAGTCTCATATTTTTGTGGTTTTTATTTTTTTAATGTTTATTTATTTATTTGTGAGAGAGAGAGAGAGCACAAGATGGGGAGAGGCAGAGAGGGGAGGGGAGGAGACACAAATCCGAAGCAGGCTCCTGGTTCTGACCTGTTAGCCCCGAACCCGACATGTGGTTCGAACTCACAAATCATGAGATCATGACCTGAGCTGAAGTCAGATGCTCAACTAACTAAGCCACCCAGGCGCCCCTGTTGTTGTTGTGTTTAGAGAGAGAGCATGTGCAAGGTGGGGGGTGGGGGTGGAGAGGCAGAGGGAGAGAGAGAGAATCGGAAGCAAGGTCCACACTCAGCCTGGAGCTTGATGCAGGGCTCAGTTCCACAACCCTGGGATCGTGACCTGAGCCAAAATCAAAAGTCGGATGCTCAACCGACTGAGCCACCCAGGTGCCCCTAGACTCATATTGTCTTAATGCTTAGGGCAAAGGCACCATCAGTTTGGTTTTCTCTTCAATGCAAAAATTATCTTTTTTGTGACGTGGGAACACAAGAAGCCAAATTCCTTCAAATGTGACCATACAATGTCCAGGGGAGCAAGACAATCTATCTAAAAGAGCTTGCATTTGAAGCACCGGGCGTTTCTTGGTAAGTTAAGCAGCAGGGGGCAGGGTTGCAGCAGAAAGATCCGAGGCTGAGCAGCCGGGAACCTGGCGTTGGTTTCACCTCTGCTGGGCATTTGTTATCCAGTCTGCAAAGTAAGGAGCTGACCTGCATAGACTTTCCTACATCAGAATATTTTTTCTTTCATTCAGTAATGCTATCGCATACCGACCATGTGTCAGACATTGCGTTAGGTGCTGGAATAGACCAGGACACAGGAGCAAACAGAGTCCCTTGCAATTTAGAGTTGACCTTCTTATAGGGAATTACAAGTAACTTCATGAGTTACAGTGTTTCAGACAGTGCCGAACACTGCAAGTAACCCACCACGGGCCTTCTGGAACTCTCCTTTACTAGTCCTGACCCCGTCACGAGCTTTGCCCACGCTGGGTGGCTTTTTCCCTCTTCCCCAGTTAAGTCTCAGCTCTGATGTCACTCCTCTGAGGCCACCCTGGCCAATATTGGCTCGCCCGCCCCCCAATCACCGAACAGCGTGTCACTCTATTCTATTTCATTTGGAGCGTTTGGCAGTGTCTGAAACTTGGGAGAGTATAATTTACTTGGAAGAATATAATCTCCAAATAGCCAGTTTTTTCATTGATATGCATGTAGGCAAATGATTTCATTTTCACCTTATCCAAAAATGCCCCACAAACTATAGAAGGAAGGAAATATTTCCGACCTATTTTCCAGGGATGTTCTGAAGAATCTTTTTGATCAGCGGTAGGTATTGAACGTATTTTTATTTATGTATATATGTACGTATGTATGTATTTATTTATCTACTTTATATCTTGTTAAAGAAATCGCATAATATGCACCAGAAATTTGTCTCTTTCGATAAAGGAATCTAGACAATGCCCTTAATTTCTCTAAATGCTCTGTTTTAAAATGGGGCTAATAGTCCTTCCTAGCACGATTCTTTTTTCTGGTTCTTAAACAGGAAAATTGAGGGGCTCCTGGATGGCTCAGTTGGTTAAGCGTCTGACTTCAGCTCAGGTCATGATCTTGCAGTTCATGAGTTTGAGCCCCGCGTTGGGCTCTGTGCTGACAGCTCAGAGCCTGGAGCCTGCTTCAGATTCTGTGTCTCCCTCTCTCTCTGCCCTTCCTCCCCACCCCCCGCCAAAAATAAATAAACATTAAAAACTTTAAAAAAGTTTTAAATAAACAAACAAACAGGAAAATTGAAAGCTCCCAGCAAAGTGTCAGTCATAAAGAGGGTATGCCTACTAGGTCTCCACTGAATTAGAATTCGAGTTTAGCGAATATTTGGAAAAGCTTCCGGTAATCTGATTCGGTGTGCCCTGATACACAGCGTAACTTCTGACTTCAGAATATAGCAACATTACCAGACAATTAAAGTCAGATTCTTAAAGGAGTGTCACGACAAAGAATGATGCCATGGACAATGCACATGGAAAACATCCCAGCCCATGCTTCGAGCCCATCAAGCAAAGAAACTACACAGGTACCAATAATACACCACTCCCTGCCCCCTCCTTGGGGTCCAGTCACTAACAGCCCCAGCACTGAGGGTGCTGAGGGCACCCGAACCAGCTCACTGGTGAGCTGGCAGACTGAAGAATAATGCAAGACGAAGGGTCAAGGTGAAGGGCGCTTGGTCTCAAGGATCCAGACATTGGGCCCAGAGACCTAGAGCATTTTCCTGAGATCAAACACCCCTATAGTAGCTGAGTTTGATCTCAAACTCAGCCTCGTGACTATTTAATCCACGGAAACGCAGCTGCTACATCCACGTGGTCATAGTTCAAGATCTAAGTAAACAGTGGGACAAAGGAAATTATTTTCATTCCTTCGCTCAACAAACATTTATTAAGGACCTGTTCGACTGGATACAGACATTCGGAGGATTACAAATTCAGTGAGCTCCCAAACAGATCTATAACTGCTTGAAAAAACTCCATTAGCCTCCTCCTGCCCTCTGCATAGTTACTAAAGGCCAGCTTGACCTCAGCCTTCACAGCGGGGGGAAGGGTCCCGAGGTAACCATAGGACACACAATCATAATGTTTAAAGACAGATAGTGTCAATAAAGCAATTCTCAGACTATATTTTGTACTGAACTCAAATAAAAAAACTTGCACAACTTTATCACATTAAGTACTCATAACTTGTGCGACAATTTGCTTAGGATATATATATATATCGGGGAAAGGAGGAGAGAGAACAGCACCTGCAGAAACACGAAAGCCAGAGAAGCTTGGTGCATGGAGACAAGTGCAGCATATCAATGTGGCTAATGGTGGTGTTAGGCTGAACTGCGTAAGTTACTATTTTGTAAATAAAAAATGGTCACTTGCCAGTAATTCATATCATTAAAAATATACATACATACATATATATATATATATATACATAGAGAGAGAGAGAGAGAGAGAGGGAGAGAGAGAGGCTATGAGAAGCCGCTAAGGAATTTTAGCAGAGGAGTGACATTGTATTTATTTTATAGCTACCATTCTGATGATATGGTTGAGCCTGAAGACAATAAAACTGAACATCAAGAAACCCGTTCAGTGACTATGCTAACAGTGCATTAATTTGATAGTAGTTATTGATTGCTGTGGCAGGCAGAAGAACAGCCCCCAAAAGATGTCCAGAAAGACTTTGCAAATGTGATTAAGCCAAGAACCTTGAGATGGGGCGGGTCATCCTAGGTCACGTAGGTGGGCTCAGTGGAATCATAAGGGTTCTTACAAGAGGAAGACAGGAGGGCTGGAGTCGGAGAGAGAGTGGAAGACGCTACATTTTAAAGATGGAGGAAGAGCCCACAATCCAAGGAATGCAGGGATCCCCTAGAAGCTAAAAAAGGCAAGGAACTGAACCTCCCCTAGGGTGTCCAGAAGGAACGCAGTCCTGGGACACCTTGATTTTAGTCTCCAACCCATTTTGGACTAGTGACCTCTAACACTGTAAGAGAATAAATTTGTGTTGTTTTGAGCCCCGGAGTTTGTGGTAATTTATTACAGCAGCAATAGCAAACAGGTGACTACAGTGATAGTGAATTTTATGTGTCATCGTGACAGGGCATTATGTGCCCAGGTATTTGCTTAAACATTTTTCTGGGTGTGCTTGTGAAGGCGTGTCTGGATGAGATTAACACTTTAAAGGGTAGACTGAGTGAAGCAGCTTGCACTCCCCCATGTAAGTGGGCCCCATCCGGTACATTAAACCCTGAGTGCTGTGGAAAGTCTGGGAAAGGAAGAATCCACTCCTTCTGCCTGCCTGTCTTCAACCTGGGACATGGGTCTTCTCTCCTGCTGTCAGACTTGGACCTAGACTGGAATTATACCATTGGCTCTCTGGATCTCCAGCTTGCCAGCTGTAGATCTTGGGACCCTTAGCCTTCATAATCACGTGAGCCGATTTCTTCTCGTGCATTTCACTATATATATATATATATATATATATATACATATATATATATATATACATATATATATATATATATATACATATATATATAAAATATAGGGGCGCCTGGGCGGCCCAGTTGGTTAGGATCAGACTTCAGCTCAGGTCATGATCTCACAGTTCATGAATTTGAGTCCCATATTGGGCTCTGTGCTGACAGCTCAGAGCCTGGAACCTGCTTCAAATTCTATGTCTCCTCTCTCTTTGCCCCTCCCCTGCTCATGTTCTGTCTCTCTGTCTCTCAAAAATGAATAAACACTGAAAATTTTTTAAAATATATATATAATATACATATATAAATGTGTATATATATATATATATATAATCTTCTATTGGTTCAGTTTCTCTGGAAAACTCAGACTAACATGTCTACCATGTTTAAAGTCTGGGCAAGAAGTAATTCAGGCTCGAACTCCCGTAGAGTCGGGCACATCACCCGTCCTGCACTTCGATGCTCACCAACCAGGAAACTCCTGTGTCCAGCGTATTTATTGGGATTTCGTTATGTAGGCATGATTGATTAAATTATTAGCCATGTGATTGAACCCAGTCTTCAGCTTTTCTATCCTCCACAGAGGTCAGGCGGTGGAGAGTCCCAAAACCTTCTAATCACAAGATTGGTCTTTCTGTGACCAGCCCCCATCTTGAGGCTCTCTAGAACCCGAGTGAGTCACCTCGTTGGCATAACAAAGACAGTCCTGTCAATCAGAAACCCAGGACAAAGACCAGACAGATTCTTTATTATGACATAGTTCTTTTCACAGGAAATGTTGTCTTTGCACCACCGTAACCCCTGGACGCTTTGGTTGATTTGAAATGGCCCTTAATGAAGGTATCCTTGACGCTTTTTAGAGGTCGTGCTTCATTTGCAGGCGTGCAGGCTTAAAGTGGTTCTTAACAAATATATTTGGTCCAAACATGATAAGCACAGCTGTGAAAAGTGGTGCATTTCATATTGCTACCTTCCTTTCTCACTAGAATTTTGAAAGCAACAGGAAAGCAAAGTTTGTTTAAAAAAAAAAAAAGTTTAAGAGACAGTGTACCAAAGGCTCCCTTGGACAGAGTTTCAGCTCTGGAGGGTGAAAACAGCTCTGGGGATGGATGGTGGCGTGGATGGCACAACTGTGCGAATGTACTTAATGCCACGGCGCCGCGCACTGAAACTCGGGGAAGATGGTACATTTCACGTTAGGCATATTTTGCACAGTGTAGAAAGAGAAAGCTCCCTTGGGGCACTTGTGGACTAATTTAATCTGAGCTCAAGGAGAGAATCTTTTCCAGTTAAATCCATAGCTTCCCTTCTCCGCTCCCTCAGATGGGGCCACGGACAGCTGCCGGTGATGGGGACTACAGAGTGAGGTCGCCCGGCTGACCCCCTCTTGGCAGCAGCACAGACAGGAAGGGGCGGCCACCACCCAGCACCACCTTCTGGGGATGTTCTGCTGTCCTCACGGACAAACCGGGTTTGCAGGAGCAGCCACTCTGGCCCAGCAGGTAAACCGAACTTTCCAACCCGGGTTTCCATGCAAGTCCTGACTGGGCACTTGTCCGGTATGAAAACACAGTTAAATTTAGCTGCTGTGTAGCGAGATGCTGGTTGATTGGCTTTGTCCCCCCCTCCTCCCCGCCCCAAGAAATTGCAATTGGAAATCTCAGTGAAAACTTTAAAACCTGAATTATCTCTCAAAGACCTTTCTCAGAAGACTTTAAATATGTTGCCTTCCTTCCCCTTCTCGTGGCTCAAAGTGTCGTGTGTCCTCATCTCTATCTGCTGTTGTATTGCAGTCACCGAATTCTTCATCTTTGTGTTTATGACGGCTTGTTGTGTGACGGTCCAGGTGCTTCCTATCAGCATTTCCTCATGTAGCATCTAAAAAGCTTCAGGGAAGGGGCGCCTGGGTGGCGCAGTGGGTTAGGCTTCCGACTCTCGATCTCGGCTCAGGTCACGATCTCACAGTTTGGGAGTTTGATCCCCACCTCGGGCTCTGCGCTGATGGTGTGGCGTCTGCTTGAGATTCTGTTTCTCCTTCTGTCTGCCCTTCCCCATCTTGTGCTTGCTCGCACGCTCTCTCTCTCAGAATAAATTTTAAAAAAATTTAAAGATTCAGGGAAGAACCTTACCATTATCCCCTGAAAAACCTACATTTCAAGGCTGCCTGACTGGCTCAGTCAGTAGAGCAGCAACTCTTGCTTTCTGGGCTGTGAGTTCGAGCCCACTCTGGGCGTAGAGGTTACTTTAAAACACCCACACCTCACATTCCACGTATCTGTGACAAGTTCAGGTTGATGGACATTTGTTGAGCATCTGTCACATGCCAGTGATGGTGGCATGTCAGGCTCTGGGGACCTCAACATGATAGCGAAACGGGCTGTAAAGAGTTCCTGCTCCTCTGAAAACCCTTGATCCTAAGGTGAGCTTATTTTCCTCATCGAAAGTATTTTCCCACCATTTGTTCTTTTCAAATAGGTTTTAGGAACTTAGAATAATAAAATAAAATTGAATAAAGATTTAATTTTAGAAGGGATAGCCTTCGTTCTTTCAGCACACATCTAGACCTCACCTACTTGTGGGTATAATTAAGGTGCATTTTCCTGAAGTTTGCTAGCTTGGGAGGGCTTACCTGAGAGGCTGTGGAACCGTAGTTCTTGGCAAGCTGTCCCCTTCGGCAGTCCCCATGGGCTTGCGAGGCGGGTCCGGGGTGAGGCTGCACAAGCATGAATCTATCTTCAATCCATCTGGCTTCCTCATGGAAGTCCACTGCATGGGAGCACCTGAAGGAGGGGGGGTTGTCCTGAGACAGGCTGCCGGCTCTCTGGGGGCACCGGCATTCTCAGAGGGCTATAGCTTGCCCTGAGGGAAGCCCACAACCTGCCTACAGTCTTTGGAAAATGACAGGAGAATGTCCCCCTCTTTCCAGCGCGGGATCACACATTATCACCTCGAAGCAACCCCGTCTCTTCGAAAACAGTTTCTTCAGCTTCTGACTCCTGCTTGAATTTCCGGTTGCTTTGTGCCGGTTTATCAAGGCCGGCAAGGACCGTGCCTTCCTAGGAAGTCTTCATGGTGTGACTCAGTGGCCAGACCGTCCCAGCTCTGCAACCCTGGGCAAATCCACTAGCCGTTCTGAGCTGTAGTTTCCTTGATGATAAAAGGAGGATATTAACAGCCATTATTTAATCGGTTGTTGAAGATCAAATCAGATCATTAAACACAGTGCTTAGAATCCTGCTCCGCGCATAGGGAATGCCTGATGACTGTTAATGGCTGCTTTTATCATCATTACATCCATCAGTGCATCTCTCTCCACGGTGTCTGCCAGGCACACACTCTAGACTTCCCTCTGCTTCAGCAGTGCCCGCTCCGTGTCACCTGCCATGGCCAGATCCAGGGCAACCGGTGTCATTTGACTCAGTGCATCCGAGACATCAGGAAGGAAGCGCACAATCATTTTCAGAAAACACCTCATTCACCTGGGTATTTTAATTTACATAAAGAACCACCCAAAATGAATGTGTTAATTATATACTGAAAGTTAATCTGAGATGCCAACAGTTAATGAATGAGTGAGTGAATGAATGAGTGAGTGAATGAATGAGTGAATGAGTGAATGAGTGAATGAGTGAATGAATGAGTGAATGAATGAATGAATGAATGAGTGAGTGAATGAATGAATGAGTGAATGAATGAGTGAATGAATGAATGAATGAGTGAATAAATGAGTGAGTGAGTGAATGAATGAATGAATGAATGAGTGAGTGAATGAATGAGTGAATGAATGAATGAGTGAGTGAGTGAATGATTGAATGAATGAGTGAGTGAGTGAGTGAATGAATGAATGAGTGAGTGAATGAATGAGTGAATGAATGAATGAATGAGTGAGTGAGTGAATGAATGAGTGAGTGAATGAATGAGTGAGTGAATGAATGAGTGAATGAATGAATGACTGAATGAATGAGTGAATGAATGACTGAATGAATGAATGAGTGAGTGAACGAATGAGTGAGTGACTGAATATATTACCCGGGCAGTCTCAACATTCCTTAAAGTCACTTCACTCTCAAACATGACCGACTTGGGCCCCAAGTGTCTGGATTTGACATTGGATGTAGACACTTGGACAGCAAGATCGCTGTGTCTTACCCCCCGGCTCCCTCAGACTGTGAGCCACACACGGAGCCCCGTCAAAAGCATCCATCCTCTCGCCTCCCAATGTCTTCCCCTGCTGTTTTTCCCCTCTCTTTCGGTGACCTTACTTTGCTCCCTGATTTCCCAACCACATAACCTTTGAGTCATTCTCAGCGCCCCTCTCCCCTTTCCTTCCTGAATTTTCCTTCCTGAATAAACTACCAGCAGATCTGCTGCTACTTGTTCCAGCGCAATGCCGGAGCCCAGCGCCGGCAGCGCAGGCGTCTATTGTTGTAACCACCTTCCAGGGGGAATTCCAGCTCCAGGCATTGCTGAGGCCCCACGGTAACCTGGGCCGGGACCGCTCCTGCCCTTCACCGCCTCCTTTCCTGACTCATGCGGAGGATCGGCTCTCCGCGGGGCCAACGAGGCAGGGAAACAACTGGGCAAGTGCTTCCTACCAGCCCAAAGGACCAGGCACCGGGGCTTTCCCGCAAGGCCAGGCCAGGCTCGAGGCAAAGGAATGTCCGTGTTCCAAGGCACGGCCTGGGCTGGAGTCTGTCGCCACCCTCGCAAACCCCTTTGAAGCCGAGCCGGAGCCCTGCCAGCGCCAAGGAGAGCTCCTCGTCTCACCCTGGGAGGGGCGGTTTCCTGCCTGCCTTTCGTGGCCTCCCACAGGGGGGAAGGGCAGGAACCATCGTTTTGCAAGATTCTCACTTCAGACCCCAAAATCTAAACCTGCAGTGGAAGCAAGCTTTATGTGAGATAAAGATCAGACTGGCCAAGACTATTCAGTCCTGCAAGATAATTCTACTAACTTCGAGACCTACTATCATTACGTGTATACATGCATATGGATGTATGTGTATGGGTCTATATATATACACACACACTCTATCTTTTCCTTTAAAACCAGATCAAACATTCCTGCCTTCTTAGATAGTTTTAGACCCTTCCCCACTTTGAATATCCTTCTCTGAACATGTCTCGGATTGCCGATTTCTGTTAAAATACAGCCTCCAGGACAGAATGAGGGATTCCTGAGTGAGCCTTACAATGACCTTTGGGCCTCACACAGCCGTGTCTCCACGTACTGGCTGGGCTAACATCTCGCTCTTCACATGAACTCCTCCCAAGGTCGGGTCTTCTGTTCTGGACTGAGGGAATTGGGTTTGAAGGTTTTCATTTGTTTGTTTGTTTGTTTGTTTGTTTTCTAAAAGAATCAGACAACGTTAGAACCGAATAGTCTATTGGAATTGCTAGTACAGCGTTTTCAGGTTGTGGGTTACAGCCCATTTGTGGGCCATGAAATCAATAGGTCACCACCAACTTTTCGTTTTAAAAGTGGAATAAAATAAGAGTGCCTGGGTGGCTCAGTTAGTTGAGTGTCCAACTCTTTTTGTTTTTAATTTTGTTTTTTAATGTTTACTTATTTTTGAGGGAGAGACGGAGTGCAAACGGGGGGCGGGGAGGGGCAAAAAGAGACGGAGACACAGAATCCGAAGCAGGCTCCAGGCTCCTCTGAGCTCTCAGCACAGAGCCCGACACGGGGCTCAAACTCACAGACCATGAGATCACGACCTGAGCCAAAGTTGGCTGCTTAACTGACTGAGCACCCAGGTGCCCCAAGCATCCAACTCTTGATTTCAGCCAAGGTCATGATCCCAGGATCGTGGGATCGAGCCACGGGTCCAGCCCCGCCTCTGGCTTCCTGCTGGGAGAGGAGCCTATTTGAGATTCTCTCTTTCTCTCTCTCTCTCCTCTGCCCTCTCTCCTGCTCACATGTGCTCTCTTTCTCTCTCTCAAATGAAAGTAAAAGAAATAAAATATTTTCAAAATAAATTGAAATTTAAAAGATAAAACAGGGTAAGAAATATCAGAGTGCATTGCACTTATGAAGGGCAAGCCTTGTTTCGTGAAGCTTTTGTTTCCGATTTATAGATACACGTGTGTGCGCCCAAGTTATAACCATGATCACGTTTGGGTCAAAAAATGTTAAAGCCAGTGGTCTAGTCCAACCAGGAGCTAGTAGTGCGCTGTGACAGGTAAGCGTTCATTTGAAATTTGGAGTCAGAAAATCCCGGATTTCAGGTCTTGGCTCCGGCACTTAGGAATTGCATGGCCACAAGACACTATCAAGCTTTGTCGAAACTCACCTCAGTTCCTCAGGGATAACAACGATATTTTCCTCCAAGAGGCAGTAAGGAGACACACAGTCGTTCTTCCGTGTAGGGAGCACATACCATGTATGGGGAAACATACTGCGCGTTATACTTCTAACTTTCACCGTGACGACCCTTTGTGTTGGATATTATTGTCATCACCCATCAGAGGAGGATGACACGCTCTACGCCTCAATACACACATGATGAGGCACTTGGAGGACTTAGCACAATTAGTACTAACTACTTGGTACTAACACCAAGGAGCCTTTAAAATTCAGTCCCACTCAGGGCACTTGGAGTCTGGTGAGCAGACGACTCTTGATTTCCCCTCAGGTCATGCGCTCAGGGTTTGTGGGATCGAGCGCCGCCGCATCGGGCTCTGCGCTGACTGCATAGAGCCTCTTTGGGATTCTCTTTCCCTCTGTCTCCGCCCCTCCCCTGCTGGCGTTCTCTCCTTGCTCTCAAAATAAATAAATAAACATTAAAAAAAAAAAGCAGGGTCACTCTAAGGGCATCCCCTCGAGAGAAGAAGAGTTTATGCAGGAATGCATGCGGAGGCCCCGCTTCCTCCACCAGGGAATTTTCATTTGTTTGGCTTTGCTGAATAATGTGCTTTGTAATCAAGGTCACGGACACCCTGGCAGAAACTGCTTATCTTGTTGAAGACGGACAACACACAGCATGGCGAACAGTGGCCTGCGGGCCACACTCTGAGTGACACTGTGTTAGAACGACCGATTCCTGACCACCTTCGTCTTGTGGATTTCAGCCCATTGAGCACTCTCAGAATCTTGGCGATACCATCCAAACGCACCAGTTCTCCTCCCTGGCCGTGTGTCATTGTACGCCTGCTCAGCACGTCTTCGGCGTCTTCCTGGAAGGTGCTGATAATCGTGGCCATTGGGTTAGGGCCACGGACAGATCCGTTTCCAGGACGACAATCGCTGGAATCATGCTCTCCATCCCCTCAAGGTCTGTGCACCTCCTCAGTACAGTATGGGCTCTGCTTTCCCCAAAACTCCCAAACCCAGATCTTCGCCATCCAAAGAGGGAAATGGGAAGGAAGCAATGGGAAATAACCTGCTTCGAAGGCTCCATCTTGTGGTGTGCAGGCATCAGTGCGCCCCGATGACTGAGCAGAGGGGGCACTTACGGAGAGGTAGGTCACAGAGGCACACGAGGAGCGCGGGCGTCACTCGCTCCATCTGCCCTGTGGGTCTCTTCCTTTCATAATGCCTCAGAGGAAAATCGACACAGACCCTACTCCTTGTGTTCAGCACAATTAATTAAGTAAATATAATGCCATACCCATATTTGATTAGTGGCCCAGGAAAAAATATTCTTTTAAAGAGCCACATAGGTAAAGAGAACATTTTTTTTAGAGAGAGGGAGAGAAAGAAAGTGGGAATGGGGAACAGGGACAGAAGGAGAAAGAGAGAGAGACAGACAGACAGACAGAGAAAGAATCATAAGCAGGCTCCACACTCAGCAAGAGCGTGATGCAGGGCTTGATCTTATGCCCCTGGGATCATGACCTGAGCCAAAATCAAGAGCCAGACAGACATTCAACCAACTGGGTCCCAAACACCCCAAGAGAAAAAATTTATCCTTGTTTTCCATCCTTAGCTGTAAATTTGAAATAAAAGTTTCCTTTTCTTCCATGACTTGGAAATTATCTTTGAGGAATCCTGGCTGTAATATAAGCATTTCTAAACAGGGAGGCAATACTACCCTGGCCAAGCGGCCTCCTCGCGGTCTTGACTGATGCCCTGGTCCCTTCGGCCTGCTTCTCCCACGCCCGGATCTGAACTCCTTCAGATGAAGGGGGTGCCGCCTTTCCCAAGAGACTCAGATTTCTCTTTCCTCCTCGGATACAAGACAGGACCAAGGAGACGTTTCAAACACATGGTCAGGTACAAGTATTCAATGTCGTTTTAATGATGATGACTAGAGACACCTGGGCGGCTCAGTTGGTTAAGTGTCTGACTCTTGATTTGGGTTCGGGTCATGATCTCATGGTTCATGGGCTCAAGACCCATGACAGGCTCCATGCTGACAACATGGAGCCTGCTTGGGATTCTCTCTGCCCCTCCCCTGCTCATGTGTACTCTCTCTCTCTCTCTCTCTCTCTCTCTCTCTCTGACAACAATGAATAAACGTTAAAAAGAATTTTTTTAACTACCCGAATATATCGGCTTCACTGTCATCTGGACAAGAAAAATCAAGTGTAACCATTGCATTTACAAATCATTCAAGTGAGAAAGAAGAGAAATATAGTATCGCTAAATTCTATACCCTTATTCTAAGTAACTAAGGAGGTTGAGGGTTAAAATCGGCTTTAACATGAAGCTCTCTTTAAGAAACTGGAGGGAAACACTCTATTCTGGCCAAAACCAGAATTCTAGTCCCGTGAAAGTTATCCTCAGTCCACTTCCAGCAACATGGCTGACTGACGGGCACAGTGAGCACACTGGACAAGGGTGAGGAGGGGTCTTCCAGAAACAAACTAATAGAACTGCAGGATATAATACCACTTTTTGTTAACAATGTGTTTGGGTAATAGGGAGAAGACTCGAAACAGTGTGCAGAAGTTGTTGCCATGGGGATCAACAGGCTTGGTCTGAAAGCTCGGATCTTAATGCCAAGGGAAGGACAGGAGAAGAAAAAAGGAGGGAGCTGGGTCAGTGCCACCTGCTTAATGTCCAGATGTGTCGGAGGGCTGGCCAGACTAAAGAACAGTGGAGAAAATTCTGTGCACTTGTCCTAAGAAGCACAAGGGAACTTTCAGTCCACAGGTGCCTTGTATAAAGAAAATTGCTCACAAGAAAGCAAAACATCAGGCTATACCATGTGTGGATTTGAATTTGCACCTCCTTCAGGGAGCAGGAACCACAACTTGAGAATTAAACATGAAGACTGATCCAGGAGAATTGAATTTGGAGATCCTAGGAAAAGCGAAATATAAAACTGCTTCCTAATAAAACTTGCACAGTCCAGGGCACATAGATCCCCCATAGAAAGAAGAACCCTCGCTGGCCATAAACCAAAATTCAAAGTGATATAATCAAAATCCCACATGCAAATACCATCAAACCTACATGAGGAACCACGTTGAAATGAATTAGCACTCAAGAATGAGAGGAAATTGGGTGCCTGGGTGGCTCAGTTGGTTAAGCGTCCGACTTCAGCTCAGGTCATGATCTCACGACTTGAGAGTTTGAGCCCCACATCGGGCTCTGTGCTGACAGCTCAGAGCCAGGAGCCTACTTCGGATTCTGTGGCCTCCCTCTCTTTCTGCCCCTCACCCCCACTTGTGCTCCGTCTCTCTCTCTCTCTCTCTCTCTCAAAAATAAATTTAAAAACTTTTTTTAATTAAAAAATTGAGAAGAAATAGAAAAATCTGAAGAACACCGTTAGAAAGATATACTTAAACTTACATAAACTAAAAAAAAATGTATATAAACAATAACAAAAGCATAACAGCCTTTTTAAAAATCAGGAATATTTGAGAAAAAAGCAAATGTAAAATGTAGAAATTTAAAAAGCTCTAGATTCAGCATGGAGACACATCCACCACCCTTATGACAAGAAAAATGCTGGTCAAACTGCCTATTAATAACTCTCCTTGAATCACGGGGACAGTCAAGGTCGCAAAAGCAAACAACTAACTGGAAATCCTCAAAGAGACAGATGCTTGCAGGGGGAAACGGGACCCAATCTTTTCCTACTTGGGATAGATGTCATATAAGTCAGTAAGAAGATTCAGTTAGAAATTTTTAATGAATTCCTAAAGGCCAAGTGTGGAGACAGATGGGTTTGAAACTGAGGCGGGGGGGTGGCTGCAGATAACATGGGGGACGGAAATTAGCAGTAGGCCCACCTCACTGCCAGCACTCCAAATCCACAAGAAATGTTAGAAGTTGTTAAGTCAACTTGGATGAAACTTGGATCTACACAAACAAAGGAAGACTATTAGCTATGGAAAATGTGGGTTACAATAATTTTTTTTCTTATTTTAATGTCTCTAAAAGGTAATTGAATGATTAAGTAATAGGAATAATGTATTCTGTATTGATAGCTTAAAGAAAATTAAAATATATGGCAATAACATAAAGGATGGCAAGGAGAAATTGAGAATATACTGTTATAAGTTTCTTACCCAACATGGGAATGACACACCATTAGTTGAGGACTGACTCAGATTGTTTTAAAATGTGCATTATAAACCCAAAGGCAACAACTAAATAAAATTTTGAGGTATAAGTAACTTCAATTTTAAAAAAGATAAAATGTGGGCTGTCTGGGGTACGAGCGACCGAGTCGGAATCCGAAAGCAGGCCGACCGCGGCCGGCGAGCAGAGGAGGGAACTCTCGCCCGAGATCTCCCGAGCAGCCACCAGCCAACGCGTTCGCTCTGCTGAGCGGACTCGAGGAACTGCTCTATCTGAACTGTGCTGACGGGCAGGAGGATGGCAGACAGGAATTGAGAGTTACAGAGGAAGGACAGGGGAGTCTGGCATCTCATTGTTTTCCTTTCCAGGGCAACTTCAAGAAACAACCCATAACACATCCAGCCAAAATGACGAGACGGAAGAATTCTCCTCAAAAGAGTCTACAAGAAGCAGTGACAGCTCAAGAATTAATGAAAAGAGATATAAGCAACATAACAGAACTTGAATATAGAATGTTAATCATAAAACTAATTGCTGGCCTTGAAAAAAGCTTAGATGAATGCAAGGGGTCCTACGAGGCAAAGTTCAAAGACCTTAAAAACGGTCAGGAAGAATTAAAGAAGACATTGGAAGAAATACAGGGGAAACTGGAAGCAGCCACAGCACGGATTGAAGAGGTAGAGGAAAGAGTTAGTGCATTAGAAGACAAAATCATTGAAAAAGAGGAAGCAGATAAAAAGAGAGAGAAGCTGATCCAGGAACAGGAAAGGAGAATTCGAGAGCTGAGCGATGCAGTCAAAAGAAACAATATCCGTATCATAGGAGTTCCAGAGGAAGAAGAGAGAGAGAAAGGAGTCGAAGGGGTTCTGGAACAAATCATTGCTGAGAACTTCCTCAACATGAGAAAGGAAACGGGCATGGAAATCCAAGAGGCACAGAGAACTCCCCTCAGACGTAACTTGAATAGACCTTCTGCACGGCACATCATAGTGAAGCTGGCAAAATACAAAGATAGGGAGAGAATCCTGAAAGCAGCTAGGGACAAAAGAACCCTAACATACAAAGGGAGACCTATAAGGGTAGTAGCAGACTTATCTACGGAAACTTGGCAAGCCAGAAAGGAATGGCAGGACATCTTCAATGTGATGAGCAAGAAGGACATGCAACCAAGAATTCTGTATCCGGCTAGCCTGTCATTCAGAATAGAAGGAGAGATCAAGGTTTTTCCCAACAAACAAAAACTGAAAGAATTTATCACAAATAAGCCAGCACTGCAAGAGATCCTGAGGGGCATTCTATGAAAACAAGGAGGCAAAGAACACAAACTGCCAGGGACAGTCTTACAAACATGAAACTTACAGATAATACAGTGACTGTAAGCCCATATTTTTCAATATTAACACTGAATGTAAATGGACTAAATGCGCCAATCAAAAGACACAGGATAACAGAATGGATTAAAAAACAAGACCCATCTATTTGCTGTCTTCAAGAAACTCATCTTAAACCTGAAGACACCTTCAGATTGAAAGTGAGGGGATGGAGAACTATCTACCATGCTACTGGAAGTCAGAAGAAAGCCGGAGTAGCCACACTTATATCAGACAAATTAGACTTTAAAATGAACGATGTAATAAGAGATGAGGAAGGACATTATATAATAGTCTCAGGGACCATCCAGCAGGAAGAGCTAACAATTGTAAATATCTACGCACCGAATTCAGGGGCACCCAAATTTGTAAAACAACTAATTACAAACATTAGCAACCTCATCGATAAAAATGTCCTAATAGTAGGGGATCTCAACACTCCACTCTCGGCATTGGATAGATCAACAAAACAGAAAATCTCCGCAGAAACAATAGCCCTGAATGACACATTAGGACAGATGGGCCTCACAGACATCTTTAGGGTCCTTCATCCAGAAGCAAAGGAATTTACATTCTTCTCATCTGCACACGGTACATTTTCCAAGATAGACCACATTCTGGGGCACAGGGAAGCTCTGAATAAATATAAAAGAATTGAGATCATACCGTGTACAGTGTCAGACCACAATGCTTTGAAACTTGAAATCAACCACAGGAGAAAGCCTGGAAAATATCCAAGAACATGGCGGCTAAGAAATAACCTACTAAAAGATGACTGGGTCAACCAAGCCATCAGAGAAGAAATTAAAAAATACATGGAAACAAATGAAAATGAAAATACAACAATCCAAACGCTCTGGGATGCAGCAAAGGCAGTCCTGAGAGGGAAATATATTGCAATCCAGGCCCATCTCAAGAAACAAGAAAAATCAATAACACAAATTCTAACAGCACGCCTAAAGGAACTAGAAGCAGATCAACTAAAACAACCCAAGCCCAGCAGAAAGAGAGAAATAACAAAGATCAGAGCTCAAATTAACCATATGGAGACAGAAAAGGTAGTGGAACAGATCAATGAAACCAAAAGCTGGTTCTTTGAAAAAATAAACAAAATAGACAAACCTCTAGCCAGGCTTCTCAAAAAGAAAAGAGAGAGAACTCAAATAAATAAAATCGTGAATGAAAAGGGAGAAATTACAACCAATCCCTCAGAGATACAAGCAATCATCAGAGAATACTATGAAAAATTATATGCCACCAAACTTGGCAATCTGGAAGAAATGGACAGCTTCCTAAATAGCCACACGCTACCAAAACTCAAACGGGAAGAAATAGAAAATTTGAACAGACCCATAACTAGTGAAGAAATAGAATCAGTTATTAAAAACCTCCCAGCAAATAAAAGCCCTGGACCAGATGGCTTTCCTGCGGAATTTTACCAGACATTTAAAACAGAGTTAATTCCTATCCTCCTCAAGCTGTTCCAAAAAATTGAAACGGAAGGAAAACTCCCCGACTCATTCTATGAAGCCAGCATCACTTTGATTCCCAAACCAGATAGAGACCCAGCAAAGAAAGAAAATTACAGGCCAATATCCCTGATGAATATGGATGCAAAAATTCTCAACAAGATACTAGCAAATCGAATCCAACAGCATATAAAGAGAATTATCCACCATGATCAAGTAGGATTCATCCCTGGGTTGCAGGGCTGGTTCAATATTCGCAAATCAATCAACGTGATACATCACATCAACAAAAGAAAAGATAAGAACCATATGATCCTGTCAATAGATGCAGAAAAAGCATTTGACAAAATACAGCATCCTTTCTTAATAAAAACTCTCGAGAAAGTCGGGATAGAAGGAACATACTTAAACATCATAAAAGCCATATATGAAAAACCCACAGCTAATATCATCCTCAATGGGGAAAAATTGAAAGCCTTCCCCCTGAGATCAGGAACACGACAGGGATGTCCACTCTCGCCACTGCTATTTAACATAGTGCTGGAAGTCTTAGCATCAGCAATCAGACAACAAAACAAAATAAAAGGCATCAAGATTGGCAAGGAGGAAGTCAAACTTTCACTTTTTGCAGATGACATGATACTTTACATGGAAAACCCGACAGAATCCACCAAAAGCCTACTAGAACTGATTCATGATTTCAGCAAAGTTGCAGGATACAAAATCAATGTACAGAAATCGGTGGCATTTCTATACACCAACAATGAAGCAGCAGAAAGAGAAATAAAGAAGCTAATCCCTTTCACAATTGCACCAAAAACCATAAAATACTTAGGAATAAACCTAACCAAAGATGTGAAAGACCTCTACACTGAAAACTATAAAAAACTTATGAAGGAAATTGAGGAAGACACAAGGAAATGGAAAAACATCCCATGCTCATGGATTGGAAGAATAAATATCGTCAAAATGGCAATACTACCCAAAGCAATCTACACATTCAATGCAATCCCAATCAAAATTGCACCAGCATTCTTCTCAAAGCTAGAGCAAACAATCCTAAAATTTGTATGGAACCACAAAAGACCTCGAATAGCCAAAATAATACTGAAGAATAAAACCAAGGCGGGAGGCATCACAATCCCAGACTTTAACCTCTACTACAAAGCGGTGGTCATCAAGACTGTATGGTATTGGCACAAAAACAGACGCATAGACCAATGGAATAGAATAGAAAACTCAGAAATGGACCCGCAAGTATATGGCCAACTAATCTTTGACAAAGCGGGAAAATGTATCCAATGGAAAAAAGACAGCCTTTTTAACAAATGGTGCTGGGAGAATTGGACAGCAACATGCAAAAGAATGAAACTAGACCACTTTCTTACACCACTCACAAAAATAAATTCTAAATGGATAAAAGATCTGAATGTGAGGCAGGAAACCGTCAAAATCCTAGAGGAGAAAACAGGAAAAAGCCTCTTTGACCTAAGACGCACCAATTTCTTACTCGACATGTCTCCAAAGGCAAGAGAATTAAAAGCAAAGATGAACTATTGGGACCTCATCAAGATAAAAAGCTTCTGCACGGCAAAAGAAACAACCAACAAAACAAATAGGCAACCAACGGAATGGGAAAAGATCATCGCAAATGACATATCGGATAAAGGACTAATATCTAAAATTTATAAAGAACTTACCAAACTCCAAACCCGAAAAACAAACAACCCAGTGAAGAAATGGGCGGAAGATATGAATAGACACTTCTCCAAAGGGGACATTCAGATGGCCAACAGACACATGAAACGATGCTCAATGTCACTCAGCATCAGGGAAATACAAATCAAAACTACACTGAGATACCACCTCACACCAGTCAGAGTGGCTAAAATGAACAAATCAGGAAACTATAGATGCTGGCGAGGATGTGGAGAAGTAGGCACCCTCCTACACTGTTGGTGGGAATGCAAACTGGTGCAGCCACTCTGGAAAACGGTGTGGAGGTTCCTCAAAAAAATGAAAATAGAGCTACCCTATGACCCAGCAATAGCCCTGCTAGGAATCTACCCAAGAGACACAGGAATGCTGATGCATAGGAGCACGTGTACCCCAATGTTCATAGCAGCACTTTCGACAATAGCCAAATCATGGAAAGAGACCAAGTGCCCATCAATTGACGAGTGGATAAAGAAGTTATGGTACTTATATACAATGGACTACTACGTGGCAATGAGAAAAAATGAAATCTGGCCATGTGTAGCAAGATGGATGGAACTGGAGGGTATTATGTTAAGTGAAATAAGTCAGTCAGAGAAAGACAGATACCATATGTTTCCACGAATAGGTGGACTTTGTGAAACTAAGCAAAAACCAGGGGGAGGGGAAGAGGGGAAAGGAAAAAAAGACACAGAGAGGGAGGGAGATAAAACATAGGAGACTCTCAGAGACTAAGAAAAAACTGAGGGTAAGGGGGATGAGGGAGGGGGGAGAGGGGGTGATGGGCATTAAAAAGGGCACATGTGGGGATGAACACTGGGTGTTATATGTAAACCAATTTGAAAATAAACTATTATAACAAAAAAAAAAAAAAAGATAAAATGTAACAATATAAATGCTTAAATAAACCCAGAGAAGGCATTAAATAGGGAAAACACAAACAAAGAATAAGTAGAATAAACTATAAACAGCAAGATGGTAAATGGTCCTTTTAATCCAACATTATTAACAATCACTTTAAATGTGACTGACCTAAACAAACCAGTTTAAAGAAACGTTGTCATACTGGATAAAAAATCAAGACCCAACTGTATGTTGTCTCCAAGAACCCTACCTTAAACATTAAGATGTAGATAGGTTAGAAGTCAAACCTCAGGAAAATATACATCATGCAAACACTAACTAAAAGACAGCTGGAGTAGCTATACTGATTTCAAACAAAGTAGACTTTAGGACAGAGAATATTTTCAGTAATGAGTAGAAAATTTACTAATGATAAAGGCATGAATTTTGCGAGAAAAATTTCCAAGACAACAAATGAGTACGTGCCTAACAACAGAGTTTCATAATAAAAGAGGAAAAATCTTATAGGTCTGAAAGAGGAGATAGATGATTCCACCAATGCAGTTGGAGAAATCAAGACTTCTCTCAGTAACTGATTAAACAAAGGGACAGAAAATCACTAGTAGTATGGATGACAAGCAATCTGTCAGCCAACCTGACCCGACTGACACGCAGGAAACTCTCAACCCCAAACAGCAGAGCAGACATTCTTCACCATAGCACGTGGACTATTCGCCAAGATGGGCCATCTGCTGGGCCATCAGATAAACCCCTGACAAATGTAAGAGCATAGAAATCATAGAAGCTATGTTCTCAGACTATAAGAGATTTAAATTAAAAATCCATAACAGAAACAACTTGAGAGTGGACCCCAAATATTTGAAAATTAAATAACACATGAGTCTAAGAAGAGGTCTCAACCAAAACTGAAAAGTATTTTGAACTGAATGAAAATAGAATGTAGGGGCGCCTGGGTGGCTCAGTCGGTTAAGTGGCTGACTTTGGCTCAGGTCATGATCTCGCGGTCTGTGAGTTCGAGCCCCAAGTCAGGCTCTGTGCTGACAGCTCAGAGCCTGGAGCCTGCTTCACATTCTGTGTCTCCCTCTCTCTCTGCCCTTCTCTAGCTCACACTCTGTCTGTATGTCTCAAAAATAAATAAACGTTAAAAAATATGTTAAAAAAAAATAGAATGCAACCTATTAAATTTGTGAGACACAGCTAAGACAGTCCGCAAAGGAAATTTATAGCATTAAATGCTTATATTAGGGGAAGAAAAGTTCTAACTTAAGTTAAGAAATTAGAAAAAGAAATGTATATTAAACCTAAAGCAAGAAGAAGGAATGAAATAATAATGAGAACAGAAAACAATGAAATTAGGGGCTCCTGGGTGGCTCAGTCGGTTAAGCATCTGACTTCGCCTCAGGTCATGATCTCATGGTGCGTGAGTTCAAGCCCCACGTAGGGTTCTGTTCTGATAGCTCAGAGCCTAGAGCCTGCTTCGGATTCTGTGTCTCCCTCTCTCTGCCTCTCTCTCTCTCAAAAATAAATAACCATTAAAATAAAGAAATTAATGACATTAAAAACAGAAAAACCATAGAGAAGACCAATTAAAACAAAATCTGATTTTTTGTAAAAGTAAAAAAAAAAATGGTAAACTCCTAGCGAGTCTAACCAAGGGGGGGGGAGGACATAAATAACAATACCAGGTGTGAAAGAGACCTCTTGACCTCACTGATACTACAAGGGTAATAGAAGAAGAAAGAGAAGAACTCTATACCCATAAATTGAGCAACCTGGATGAAATAAGCCAATTCCCTGAAAGACATAAACTATTTAAATTCACTGAAGAAGAAATAGAGAACCTAAACAGTACTATATTAATTTATTAAAAGTATTGAATTTGTAACTGAAAGTGTTCCTGTACAGAAAACTCCAGGCATAGATGATGTCCTTGGTGAATTCCACCAATGTTTAAGGGGGAAAAAATACAGATCTGCACCATCTCTTTCAGGAATAAAGGAGTAGGAAACACTTTCCGAATCATTTTAGGAGGCCAAAATTAACCTAATATGAAACCCACACAAGGACATTGCAAGAAAAGAAAATCGCAAAACAGTGTTTTTGTGACCATAGATGTAAATTTCTTCAACAAAACATTACCAATTTGAATCTAGCAGTATATAGAAAAGATTATCACCCTGATCGAGTGGGAGTCACTCCAGGAATGCAAGACTGGCTCAACATTCAAAAATCAATTAATATCATTCATGATATTACCAAAGAAGAAAACCCTTATGAATATCCCAATTAATTCCAAAAATAGCATTTGATAAAATTCAACATCTATTCATAATAAAAACTCTTAACAAGCTAGGAATAGAAAGTAACTTCCTTAATTGTAGGAATGGCATCTACATATCTACCCAAAACCTACAACCAACCTCAATGGTAAAAGACTGAATACTTTCTTCCTAAGATGAGAACAAGAGCAAAATACCTTCTCTTACCACTTCTGTTCAATACGTACCGGAAATCCTAGTCCTAGCAATAAGCAAGAAAAAGAAATAAAAAGGATACAAATAGAAAAGGAAAAAACACAACTGTGTCTTTTCTCAGATGGCATGATTGTCTATTGAGAAAAGCCTGAAGAATCTACAAAACATCTCTTCGAACTACAAAGTGAGTTTAACTGGTTGCGTTGTACATAGTCAATATATAAAAAGTCAATTATCTTCATATAGCAGTAAACTACATATAGCAATGAACAAACAAAATTTGAAATTCAAACAAAACACCATTTACAATAGCAGTAAAAATGAAATACTTAGGCATAAATCTAACAAAATATATGCTAGAGTCTGGATGCTGAAAAGTATAAAACACTAATAAAACAAATTATGGTCTAAATAAATAAAGACATACACCATGTTCATGAATTGGAAGAATCAATATCTTAAAGAATCCATCTCTTCAATTGATAGATTTTGTGCAATCCAAATCAAAATTCTAGCAAGGCTTTTGGAGATATAGATGACTTAATTCTAAAATTTATATGGAAATCCAAAGGAACAATAAAAGCCAAAATATTTTGAAGAAAAAAAAAAAGCAGAAGTTGGAAGACTCATACCTGATTTCAATTTGTATTATAAAGCTACGTTATCCAAACAGTATAATTTTGGTGAAAGGATGTATACATGTAACAATGAGACCAAATAAAGATCCCAGAAATATGCCCACACAAATATAGCCAGTTGATTTTGGCAAAGATACAAAAGCAATTCAATGGAGAAAGTTTTATCTTTTCAACAAATGTTACTGGAACAATTGAATATCCATGTGAAAAAAAGAAGCTGGACACATACCTCATACTTTATATAAAAATTGACTCAAAATAAATCATGGAACTAATATGAAACCTAAAACTTTAAAACTTCTAGAAAAAAAACAGAAGAAAAAATCTGTGTGACCTTGGAAATGGTGATAAATTTTTTACTATGGCACTAAAAACATGAGCCATCATCAGGATGAGCACTGGGTATTGTATGTAAGCCAATTCGACAATAAATTATATTTTAAAACTTTATTAATAAAACACAAAGGTTAACACTTAAGAAAAAATATGAGCCATAAAAGAAATATTGATAAATTGGACTTTTAAAAAGTTAAAAACGTTTGCGCTGTAGAAGGCACTGTTAAGAAAATGAAAAGCAAGCCACGGACTTGAAGGAAAAAATACATATATCCAATGTCTATATATTCCTTGTAGAATACATAAAGAACTCTTATAGCTCAACACTAAGAGACAAACATCCCCCTTTTAAAAATGAACACAATATATGAAAAGATATTTCTCCCAAGAAAATATACAGCTGGCAAATGAGCATATGAAAACCTGTTTAACATTAATGGTCACTATGAAAGGTATATTGAAATCATAAAGAGATATCATCACATACCTAGAATGACTAAATTGTTGTAATTAACAATGCCCAGATTTGTAAGGATACAGAGCAACAGGAATCCACATTCATTATCAGTGGGAGTGCAAATAATACAGCCATTTTGGAAAACAGTTTAACAATTTCTGATAGTTAAACGTATCCTTACCGTATGGCAGGGTAATCTCAATATTTAGTACTTATCCAAATGAACTGAAGACCTATGCTCACCTAAAAGACTCTCTGTAAATATTTGTAACAGCTTTATTCATAGCCCCAAACTGGCAACAACACGGATATGCTTCAACAGCTGGGAAAACAAATTATGGTGCATCCCATAATAGACTACTGCAACTCGGCAGCAAAAAGGAACCACTATTGATTTACTCAACAATATGAAATTTAGATGCATTTTCCTAAATGAAAGAAGCCAGACCCAAAACACATATTGCAAGATTCCACTTATATGACATTCTGAAAAGCAAAATTGTACAGAAAGAAAGTGGATTAGGACCTGAGGATGGAAGGAGTGTTTAACTTTAAAAAGGCTGTGCAAGAGCACATCCAGCTGGGGCCATTGAACGTGACCATCCCAGAAAATGGTAGATCAGAATGACAAAATACTAGTAGAGTATCAAGTGTTCTTTCCCATTAACGGGCTTGATCTAATGGAAATACATATTAAACACTGCACCCAATGAAGAGAAAATCGTTCTGCTTCAAGCATACCTGAGATATTAAGGAAAACATACAATATGTCAAGAGGAAATCTAATAAATATTTTTTAAATTACATATTGATCACAATATCTGATCAAAATTCAGTAATATTCAAAATCAATAACAAAACAATCGCCAATATCCCCAACACACACACACACACACACACACACACACACACACACACATTTTAGAAACTACAAAGCACACTTGTATTTCAGTTTGACCTATTTGGGTTCCTTTGGGCCTCATGGATGGGAAGTTCATTTCTTTCCCTAGGTTCAGGAGGTTCTAGTCATTATTGCATTAAGTATACGTTCTGTTCCTTTCTCTTTCCCTTGTCTTTCTGGAATTCCCATAGTGTGAATATTGTTTCCTTTCACTGTGTTCCATAATTCTCAAAAGCTTTCTTTACTCTTTTTCATTTTTTTTTCTTTGTGCTCCTCTGACAGAGTAATTTCTAGTCTCCTATCCTCCAGGCCACTCTGCATGGCTGAGTGTACTTTTGAAACTCTTTTGAATTCTTCAGTTTATTGTATTTTTCAACTCTCGGGTTTCTGTTTGGGGTTGTTTGTTCGTTTGTCTGTCTGATGGCTGCTCTTTCCTTGTCAAACTTCTCATTTGGTTCATGCGTTGTTTTCCTAATTGTGTTAAGTTGTCCGTGTTTTCTTGTAGTTCACTAGACTTCCTTACGAGGATTTATGTTTCCTTCGGTGGTGCCGTATTTACCTGACTTTTTGTGATCCTTGATTTCTTATGTTGGTTTCTGCTTCTTTGGGCAGTGGGGCTCCTCTTCCACATTTGACAGGTCTGCTTTCGTGCGACAGTGTTTCATCAGTCAGCTCAGTTTGGGTTTCTAGGTGTGTCTCCAGGTAATGTCTTTGGGAAGGTGGGGCCCGCTAATATGGTCTATGTTTGGGTGAGGCAACTGTTCAAGCTCTGAGGGTGGGAGATGGGCCACAGGTTGACAGGACACTGGCTTGGTTCCTTACCCAAGTGAAGCTGTGGGATGAGCTCTGTGGTTGGTTGGATTCTCTGGTCAGGTTTACTAGATGGCTGGGACTGGGTAACATACTCAGTAGTGGATGGGAGTATGAATTATCTCCCCTGCTGTGATAGGGCAACAGGCCAGGGCCCGGGGCCTGTACAGCTTGATGTTTGGGAAACAGGATCAGTGTGTCTCATGTGCCGATGAGAGAAGCCACGGGCTCTGCTCTCTGTTCAAGCAACACTCTATGTAGGGGTGTTGAATGGGCTATACAGCTTCTGGTGTGTTTTGGTTAGGTTTTCTAGTTGGACAGGCTGAAGACTATATTCAGGAATAAGCAGAGCTAAGAACTGGATTCCCTGCCTGGGCAGAGGGTAAGAAGCAACTCTAAACCCAGTAAAGCTCCATTTGTTATCTTAACCAATGCTGACCCACCCTCCAGGTGTCCTGCATGGACAGGGCTACTGAGTTTGCTCTGCAAACTGTCGGCTCTGTCTACTCTTCTCTTGGCTTGACAGTCATTGGGTCACGTGGTTTTCAGGGGGCTTTGCCATCCCTTCTGGTCAGATGGGGCTGGAGGATATTCCCCACAGTGCGTAGAACTGTGATTCAGCGCCTTGCCTGAGCATGGGCAAACCAGGCCCTAGGACTGGCAAACCTCCTCCCTTGAGAATCCAAATCAGGCAGATCTGCACTTCACTGACCTTTGTTCTTGGATCCAAGTGTACCTCCAACCCTATTCTGTTGATGAACCAAGCAGTTGGTTAGAGACTACTGCTTGGTCACTGCCTATATGAACTGAGTCTGTCAAGATCCGTGTGCTGGTTGTTGCGAGCTCCTCCCCCTTCTCCGTATTCCCAGTAGTGGAGCCCCACAGAGTCTCCTGCGATCCCTATGGTTTGAGATCGGAGTAGGAGGTCCCACAAGGTGGCCCACAATGATGGTGCAGGTGCTTGTCGTTCTCCTTGGGTTCTCTTTCCCCACTGGACTAACTGGGGCCCCGAAAGAGACCTCCCCGTGTGGTGCTGTGCTGTCCTGGGGGAGAGGGAATGCAGTTAGTGTGTAGCCCTTCTCTTACCTTCCAATGCGGTCTGTCTTGGTCGCTGAGGCGCAGAGGGTGCCTCAGCCTCACCCCCAAGTGCCAGGATTCTCTCACTGGTGTCTTGTTCATGAATAGATGTTAGTTGTTTTTCCTGTGGCGGGGGTGGAGGGGAGCGAACAGCCTATGTCACCATCTTGGTGATGTTATGTTCCACACTTGTAAAGGATTCATGGGTCAAAGAGAAATCATAAGAAAAATTATTAAACATTTAGATTTAAATGAGTGTGAAATCTTTTTTCATCATGCCATATTTGTATACACACACAAATATGTCTTATATAGAAATACTTACAAACAGATAAGTATATGAACATATATGTGTGTTTATGTATATGTGTGTGTATACCTATACACACAAATAGGATGGTGGAAAATAAGAGAGAAAGGATAAGAAATATAGAAAAAATAGAGCGTGAGGTCAGGAGCTCTAACATTGAATTAATAGCTTTTCCATAAAGACATAAAGAAGAAAATAGAGTGATGGTTTTAGCATAGAAATAATTATAGAAATTTCCCTACTACTGAACAACATGAGCTGCCAAATTGAATGGGCTTACTAAGTTCCCAGAACAATAAAAGAAAAAGATCCATGGCAAGGCACATTATGCTGAATACCCACAAAAATAGACAGATAAACATTACAAATATTTCAGAAACTTTAAAGAATTATATACAATGATCAGGAAAAGTATGCACTCATTCTCAAGAAGCTACTGAAGAATCTGCTCCACCAAAATAATACCATAAACAAAGGGGAAAATAGAGGATGTAGAAAACTAGTAGCTTGAACACTGGAGAAAGTTTCCTTTGCCTTTCTCCCATGGTCAAGCCACTGGTATCTAGCATGATAGTGAAGAGAAATCCCTGGACGACAGCCCCCATCAGAGGCATAGAGCACAAGAGGTCTAGATTGGAAGGAGCCGATACAGAATTCTAAGAGGGTTATCTCTAAAAAAGAGAAATTCAAATACTTGATGTGTATGACCATAGTGAGAAAATATTTAAGCTTAGTGAGGAGACCTTGAGAATGAAGGAATGATAAGGAAATAGAAAACTAAGGAAAACACGACTTTATTTAACTTTAACTTTTTTATTAACTTTAAGAAGGAAAAAAATTGCAAAACAGGAAATGTAATCACAGTATATTACATAGCTCTTCTGTGAATAATACTTACATATCCACATAGTAATGCAAACACTGAATATCGACAATGAAAAATTCTACTAAGAAATGGTACTTAGTGGTTCTACTAAGAGGACAGCGAGAGAGGAAGGGTGTGGGAACAGATCCTATCTTCCATAGTACAACACCAACAGATAATAGTTAAACTGAAATATCAAGAAATTCAAATATAACATGTGAATTAGAAATAAAGAGATAAACGCCAAAAGAAACTGTTAAAAATTTGTCATTGTGGAGTGTGAATTAGGGATGGAGAAGGTGAGAAATGGATGCTTATTTCCTTATAATCCCTGGTAACTCTTTAAACTAAGTACATGTAGAATTCCGTGGGCTACCACAAAATAAATATTTAGTGAGAATGTATATGCCTAAGTGTATAGATCTTAGGAAAAATGGAAATTAATGAGCTAAGTGCTCAACTCGAGTATTTAGTAAATGAGTTTGGTAAGTGAGCAACTGTTTAACTCCAAAAAAAGTAAAAGGAAATAAATAATTAAAAAATGACAAAATAAGAGAAAATTGAAGAAATAAAAGAGGGATAGATAAAAGCAAAGGCTGATTCTTTGAAATAAACAAATAAGTCAGATTTTACTCTTTCCATAAAAAAATAACCCATTAGTGGTACAACAAACTTTAAGACATTACGAAGAATACCTGAATAACTTTATGCCAATAAATTTGACAACTTTGGGGTGCCTGGGTGGCTCAGCCAGTTGAACATTCACATTTGGCTCAGGTCATGATCTCGTGGTCCATGAGTTCAAGCCCCGTGTTGGGCTCTACAGAGCCTGAAGCCTCCTTCGGATTCTGTCTCCCTCTCTCTCTGCCCCTCCCCCTGCTCATGCTCTGTTCTCTGTCTCTTAAAAATGAATAAACATTAAAAATTTTTTTTTAATTTGACAACTTAAATGGAGTGAAAAATATGAACTACTAAATTTAACTCAAAAAGAAATTGAAAATATGAGTAGACATAAATATTACAGAAATTGAATCAATTGTCCATATCAGAAAATTTCCAGGCCTAAAAAGTTTTAAGTGAGTTTTACCAAAACTTTAACAGATGATTCCTATTTTTACATTAACTTACTCAAGAAAATAAAGAATGAAAACTTAAATGACTCACTTTTTGAAGTTTGTAAACCTTAAAAACAGACGGAATAGTATGAGAAAGAAAGCTTATCACCCAATCTCATTTTGAGTAGTAGTACTAATTGATAAACTCTATTAGTTCTTTATACATTTTGGGTACCACTATAAGAGGTTTTGTTGTTATTGTTGTTTTCTAACAGTTTTTTTCAGATATAATTGATATGCGAAGAACTGCACATATTAAATGTATAAAATTGAGTGAGTTTAGACGTATGTGAACACCCATGATACTATTGCCATAATCAAGGTAACAGACATATCCAATACCTCCCAGTTTTCTTGTGTCCCTTTTTTTTTAGTGTGTGTGTGTGTGTGTGTGTGTGTGTGTGTGTGTGAAGAACATTTAATATCAGATCTGCCCTCAACAAACTTTGAAGTGTACAACACCATCTTGTTAACCACAGGCACAATGTTGTACAGCAAATCTCTAGAATCTATTCATCTAGCATAACCCCTAGAGTAACAACTCCCCATTTCTCTTGCTGTAAGAGTATTAAAAGTGTCAACTTATTTAGTCTTCAAAACAGCCTTATCAAAAACTATTATCTATTTTATCAGTTAGGATAGTAAAATAGTTGCATAATTTGCCCATGATATGAAACGAGGCAGTGTTCCAGAGTTCTGTAACAGTGAAGCCTCATGCAGACTATGAATGGAGAATAAACCTGGTTTCAGTTGGTCATATAAGGACACAGAGCAGCTACAGTGCAGGTGCACAGCTGCACCAAAATAAAAATGCTAGTCGACACAGTAAAACAAGAAAAAGAAATAATTTTAAGTGCTGAAGAAGAAAAAACAAAATTATTTTTCATAGGTAATATAATTATCTATGTAAAACTCCAAGAAAATACAGAGACAAATGATTAGAACTTAGTGAGCACTTCAGCAAGGTTACTGGAGAAAAGTTAATCATTTACTATATACCTGCAAAAATCTATCAGGAATGTCACCTTTTAAAACTTTCATTCAAAGTACAACCAAAGCTACAAGGTACCCAGAAATAAATTGAAAAAAGAATGTGTAAGATCTATATTGAGAAAAATTTTAATTACTTTTTTGAAAGCTCTTACAGAAGGCTTAGGAAGAAAAATACTATGTTCATGGACAGGAAAACTCATTATCCTAACAAAGGTAATCTCCCCAAAATAGACCTGTAAATCTATTCTAATCATGAGACTAATCATATTTTTCAAAGTTGACAAATCTTATACTTTATTTGAAGAAGTAAAACTCAATTTTGAGAGAGAAAGAGAGAGTGTGTGTGTGTGTGAATGGAGGGGTGGCAGGGGGAGAGAGAGAGAGAGAAAAAAAGAGAGAGAATCTTAAGCAGTCTCCACATCCAGCATGGGAGGAGGGGCCCCCACATGGGGCTTCATCTCACCACTCTGAGAAAAAAACCCAAACCAAAGTCAAGAGTCTGATGCTTAACCAACTGAGCCACCCAGGTGTCAGTTTACTGGGATGAGTAAAGTGAAAGAAAGAATAAGGAACATTCCCGACCAAACATTAAGACTTATTACAAAGCCATAATAATGTTTGAAAGTTTAGAGCTGATGAAATAATACATAAATAAACTTGGAAAACAATAGAGAGCTTAGAAACAAAGCATTATATATATGGAAACTTGGTATGTAACAGAAGTAGTATCGTGAATCAAATTCAAATCTTAATAATTCTAGAAAGTCATTTATCCAATTCCTACTCATCTTTTACTCAAAATAAAAAGCTAATAGATTAAAGATCTAAATGATATTTAGAAGATCTTATAGAAGATAATATCTGAGAATAATTCCCTGACACCAAAGTAAGGGAAAATGTCTAAAACAAGATGAAACCCATAAATCATAAAAAAGAAAAATTAGTAAAATCGACAAAGTTAAAATAAAATTTCCTTTATGATAAAAACCATCATAAATATTGTTAAAAGACAAACTAGAGTCTAGGGGAAGATATTTTAATTGTGTACAATAGACAAAGAATTACAGTCAATCCTCATTAGTTGTAGATTCCATATTTGTAAATTCACCTACTTGCTAAAATTTATTTGAAACCCCAAATCAATGCTTGCAGCACTTTCACAGTCATTCACAGTCATGCCCAGAGAAATGAACATTTTGAATCACCCAACATGACATTCCTAGCCCGGTGAAACAAGGCTTTGTTCTGCCTTCTTGTTTCAGCTCTCGTACTTAAATAAGTGTCCTTGTTGAGATTTGATTCTCTTCACATTTTCCCAATTCGGGGATTATTTGTGTTTTATTTTTCAAATGTCTTCTGAGCATAGTGTTAAAGCACTAGCTAGTGCATTCCTAAGTGCAAGGAGGCTATGATGCACTTTATGAAGAAAATACATGTGTTACCAAAGCTTCATTCAGACATGAATTACAGTGCTGGCTCATTTGCGACTTGTTAAAGTCAACAATATACATTAAATAAGGTGTCTTCAAACAAAAACAGAAACACACATTATGCATTGATGGGTTGACAAAAATGTAGTGGTCAAAGGCTCACAGGAACCTAACCCTGTATTTCCCCTAGGAGCAATGGCTTAGCATTCACCGTGACTTTGTAGAACACAGTCACTGAGAATAAGGGAAATCAACTGTACTTTTATGAGTCCACGAAGTTCTATGAATGGGTAGAAAAAGACAAACAATCTAATAGAAAAATAGCAAAGTATGCAAGAAGCAATAGGCAAAAATATCTGAAGTACCAAGAAATATGAAAAGATGCACAGCTCCCCTATTCACAGTGAAAATGCAATTCGGGGCTCCTAGGTGGCTTAGACAGTTGAGCATCCAACTCTTGGCTTCAGCTCAGATCATGATCTTAGGGTAATGAGATGGAGCCCCATGCTGGGCTCCACACTGAGCATGGAGCCTGCTTGAGATTCTCTCACGCTCTCTCTCTCTCTCTCTCTCTCTCTCTCTCTCTCTCTTTCTGCCCCTCTCCCCCACTCTTTCTCTCTTTCTCTCTCAAATAAATTTTTAAAAGTGCAAAATAAAACCACAGGAGGGACACATGGGTAGCTGAGTTGACTAAGTGTCTGACTCTTGATTTCAGCTTAGGTCATGATCTCACACTGTAGAAACTGAGCTCTGTTTGGGGCTCTGCACTTGACGTGGAGTCTGCTTCAGATTCTCTCTCTCCTTCTCCCTCTGCCCCTCCCCAGCTCACTCACTCTCTCTCTCTGTCTCAAAAAAATAAATGTATCACAACTATATAAAAGTTTAAAGCACATACATACTATTATTTATGGATACCCGAAGACCTGCACAAGAATACTGCAATCACACACTTTCCTTTGAAGAGGAAGGACACCATACTGGGGGAGGGCCAATAATAATAAATAATATTAATACTAAAAACTTGCCTATAGTATAAATATATTCACTTAATCTTCAAAATAGTCCTATGAGGTAGGTACGATTTTTTTTTTTTAAGTAGGCTCCACACCCGACATAGAGCTTGAACTCACAACCCTGAGATCAAGAGTCACATGCTCTACCAACTCAGCCAGTCAGGCTCCCCACAATAATTTTTCAGATGAGATAAACTGAGACATAATTAAGTGACTTACCAGGAAATCCTCCTAAATACAGTGTTAAAACAGAGACAATATAAGTACTGGTGCCTTCCTCAGGTTTTTGAGTCTGTAAAATTTAAATTCTGAACAACTTACTCACGTGTCTGGTGAGAGGTGGGCCTCCATGGCCTTTGCTTATCTCCCACAGACACCTATTAGATGCCACGTGTGGGCACATAGACTATCAGACGCATGTGTCTTTCCTTAATTTTGCTAATTCAAAATAACACGAGAGAATATCAGTGAAACATCATTTGATACCATTTTATACCCTTCGAACGTGGAGTACCGGAGTTACCCTAATGAACCCACTCAAGAGATCTTGTCCTTTCATTCCAAGTACTGTCTTTTTGATTTTGAATACTGTTGCCACATGACTTTTGGGTTTTAATATTTTAGGTTGACTTTATGACAAAGTCAGATTGGCAAATCCAGAATAACTTTGGCAATTCATTCTTGTATTTGAGGGACCTCTGGAATTTAATTTATACAGAATTGGAATCACAGAATTGGAAGAGACGTGGGAGATTAGTTCTGCCTCCTCATTTTGGTTTGTGCAACATCACCTACAGAGTTAAAACTAGAACCCGACTCCATTTTCCCAAAATATCAACACTAGGAAAAACAGGCTCTAGAACATTCAGAACTTGTAGCACTAAGAACTGTTCAGAATATTTGCATTGATTTTGATTTCCTCAGACCTCTTCCACATGATTAACCCTGAGTGAAGAAAAACAGCAGGGTGCCCACAAGAGAATCGGGGTCCAGGATCATGCATGGCTGTAACTTCACCGAGTAACTTATTTGGTGACCACCACTGTGAAATTGCACAGAAAACTCTCCCTCGCTGTAATACTAACTGAAATCTAAAATTAATTTTCTCTATTTTCCTTTTTCCAAAATAAAGTGCGTGAAATTCCTCATCACTACTAACCAACATATTTAAAAAAGAAAGCTGGGGTGCCTGGGTGGCTCAGTTGGTTAAGCATCCAACTTAGGTCATGATCCCATGGTTTGTGGGTTCGAGCCCTGCATCGGGCTCTGTGCTGACGGCTCAGAGCCTGGAGCCTGCTTCGGATTCTGTGTCTCCCTCTCTCCCGGCCCCTCCCCTACTCACACTCTGTCTCTCTCTGTGTCAAAAATAAATGAATATTTTAAAAATTAAAGAAAAGCTGCAAGGACATGAATATATTTTTCATGAACACTTTCTAACTTGCCCTGACACTCTTAAACCCTGACCAACAAGTGATCAGACAAAACTCTACATCTCAAATCCCACAAAACAGAAGAAAACAATACTCTTAAGATGTACCTAATGTCCTCTAGCAACATTTTAGCTGACTCAACCACGGCATGATTTTTTTTAAATCCTGATAATCCATGGATACTTTCCTTACACGTTTCAACCATGTCCATAAATGAGTACGGATGCCACCTTAGCCTTCGTGAAAATCTCATTCTAAGACCCATAAATTTATTTTTTCTTCCCAAAATGGAGAGGAGCAGGGTCTGGGATTCTAGATACTAAATATAAATGCCAAGCACTTATATGTGATAAGTTCTTAATAAACTACATTTTTAAAAAATTAATAACACTGTAATTTGGCATGTCTTTACATTTTTTTCATTGAACATAAAAATATGAAAATAAAGGGGCGCCTGAGTGGCTCAGTCGATTAAGCATCTGAATTCTGCTCAGGTCATGATCTCACAGTTGGTGAGTTCCAGCCCCTCCCCTGCCCCCCGTAGGGTTCTGTGCTGTCAGCTTGGAGCCTGGAGCCTGCTTCGGATTCTGTGTCTCCCTCTCTCTCTGCCTTTTCCCTGCTCTCTCTCTCTCTCTCTCAAAAATAAATGCATATTTAAAAATATATATGAAAATAAATGAGTGTTAAGGTCTTAAGGTAAGTAAATTTAAAAACCTAGCTTAGCAAAATTATAAGAAAAAAATATTCAAGCTCTGATTCAAATTCAGATATTTTTGTTCGATACAAAAATGGACACTAATATCTCATGAGACTGAGCAGCTCATAACAATGAATATAAAATGGTTGGGTGTGGGAGCTGGGGTTTTTTCTTTTGTTTGTTCCTCTTGGCTAAAAACTCATAAAAATACACACTCTGGGGTGCCTGGCTGGCTCAGTCAGTTAAGCGACTGACTCTTGGTTTCGGTTCAGGTCATGATCTCACTGTTTGTGGGATCAAGCCCTGCGTCAGGCTTGGCTCTGACAGTGAAGGGCCTGCCTGAGATCCTCTCTCTCCCTCTCTCTCCCCCTTCCCCCTGCTCATACATGTGTGCGCGCTCTCAAAAAATGAATGCTTTAAAAAATGCTCACCTTTCCCCATCAGATGTTAACATTGCCTCTGGGGAAAATAAGAACCATCAGATAGGGGGGCCTCCATCGACCAAAAAGCCTCCACTTGCTTCTACACCCATACCGTGCCCTCCATCCTATTGCCGACAATATGCTATTCCATCAAAGGCCATGTATGTGCTTTTTCACTTTTGAATTCTACTCACAACGTATACTATCTGTTGCTCCTCAATTGTATCCAACATGCTCCAGAAGTTTCTATTTTCAAAAAGGAAGAAAAAAACCTTCCTTTTTCCCTAAATCCACCCTTAACTCTCATCCCTTTTTTTTTTTTAAGAGAGAGCATGTGCACGCTAGTGGAGGAGAGGCAGAGAGAATGAGAGAGAGAGAGAGAGAGAGAGAGAGAGAATCTGAAGCAGGCTCCACACTCAGCACAGAACCCAACATGGGGCTCCATCTCACGACCCTGAGATCATGACCTGAATCAAAATCAAGCGTCAGGCGTTTAACCGATTGAGCCACCCAGGTGCCCTGCATCCCATTTCTTTGTTCCCTGCACAGCAAAGTTTCTTGAAAGAGTTATTGCCTGCTCCTTCTCACCTCTCATCTCTCCTCACTCCATTCCTGAGGTCCCACTGAGATTGCTCTGGCCCACCACCCCGAGGCTGCTGTCTTTTGCCAGTTATCTATTTATGCTTAGCACAATATCCCAAAACTTAGCGGCCTCATGTTACAATTTAATATGACCTCATGAAGTTGCAATTCCACCACAACCGTCTGAAGGCTCTAGGGCGTGGGACCACCAAGATGGTTCACTTTCCACATTGGCAGCTGGTGCTGGCTGTTGTCTGGAAGGTCGACTCGGACGGTCCATCAAAGTTCCTACGTGCGGCCTCAGTATGTGACTTTGGCCTCTCATAGCATGGCAGCTGGCGGAAGCTTGAGGGGCTCCTCAAAAGCAAATGCTCCAGGAAATCTGCAAGGTTTCTTTGGACATGACCTTGGAAGTCACAGTCTCATTTTTCCTGCATTCTGTTGTTAAGGTGAGTCAGTAAGTCCAGCCCCGATTCGAGGGCGGGGAAATCAAACTCCACCTATCGGTTATAAGGAGAAGCGTGTGTACATGGGAAAGAAGAACTCGAGAGGGGCCATCGTTGACGCTATCTGTCCTCACGGCTAGTTCACAGTTCTCTTTTTCTGGACTTCACAGCAGCTACAACGTAGTCAGGAAGCCCTCTTTCTTGAAACACTGTTCTTTTGCATTTCCTGACACTCCACTTGCATTTCCCACCTCGCTGCTTGGTCCCTTCATTGTATCAGCTTGGGGACACTTCCTTTGAGACGCCCCACATTTCTCTTGGAGACCTTGCTCTTTTCTCAGCCTCTGCAGGTGCAGTAGGTGCCCCACTGCTTTTAACACCTGCTGTCTACCTACAACTCCTAAATCCTAACCTGCCTGCAACTCCTACTGAATCTCAGGATGATTGTTTAATGGGCATTTCAAACTTGGCTTGACCTCTTTCCATTTAAGTCTTCCATCAGACATCATCTGCAGTCCTTTGCCAGGCACTATATTTTAAAAATGGTACTTCCACGCCATCATGCTCTATCCCATGATTTTTTTTTCTTAGTATTCATCATCAACTGACATAGTATAAATTTATTTACCTACTTTATTGTCTGACTCTTCCAAGTTGGTCTACTTTGTTAGCTATGTATCTCCAGCGTCTAAAATAGTGCTTAGTATATTCCAGGCTTCTTATCTGCTGCTTAACTTGAAGGTGAAGACACAATGTCTCAAAGATTTGGAAAAGGCCTCATGTAATACTCTCCCCTCCCTATAACTTGCAGGTAAAATTGCTGAATCCCAGCACTTTGAACTCCACCTAGTATTTTGGGTTCTAAGCTGGCCCATAACTTGAGGTTGGGATCAGCTGGAGGGGAAAACTAGTTTCTGACAGCTTCACCAAGTCTAGTTCTCATAGTACCACTTCTGGCATTGACATCATACAATGTGTAAGAAAAAATCATCCACTAATTGTTCTCTGAGAATAATTTGGCTCTCAACATTATGGGAGTGGTGAGGCACACAAATCGAAAGCCAAGAGCTTTCATATAATTCACTTCTCTCTTCACTATACACTTACTTAGGATATTTTGAGCTCAGAAAATAACAAATCTCTCTCTCTTTCTCTCTGCCCCTCCCCTGCTCACAGTCTGTCTCTCTCTCAAAAACAAATAAATATTAAAAAAAAAAAAGAAATAGGGGCGCCTGGGTGTCTCAGTCAGTTGAGCGTCCGACTTTGACTCAGGTCATGATCTAGTGGTCCATGAGTTCGAGCCCCGCGTCAGGCTCTGTGCTGACAGCTCAGAGCCTGGAGTCTGCTTCAGATTCTGTGTCTCCCTCTCTCTCTGCCCCTCCCCGACTCATGCTCTGTCTCTCTCTGTCTCAAAAATAAATAAAAACATTTAAAAAAATTTTAAAAAAAGAAGAAATACCTGATTTAAAAATAAAGAAGCATAATTGCACTGAATCCTTGATCCTTGATGATAGAAAATTATATGTTTGTCAATATGTTGTACATCAAATATAGGTTTAGAAGATGAAGTAGTTACACGATTACACCATGGGCTAGTACTGATAGGCTGTGCTAGAAATATTTTAAATATTTAATATTTAAATATCTTTAAACTAATTCACAAAAGTTAAAAGATTATTTGGCAAAAACCAATAATTTCCCCTGGTTATATCATCATAAATGGATTGAATACAAACAGCTCATCCAGAAAAACTTCTTTCAATAGTTTAAATTTAAGACGTGTGTAGAGCGAAGGGACGCAGAGCAAAAAGCAGGGGTACTTCACCAGCTGCTGGGGCAGAACTGGCCCCATACTCCATAGCTGTTGGAGGGGGGGAAGGGAGTCAAATCAGCTTCTCCACCCCCTGCAACCCTCCCCAATCTCATTTCTCTCCTCCCCTGCAGAGAACCAACATCGTGGATTTGGTTTTTAATATTCCCATGCACTTGCTTGGTCTTCTTCTTTGTTTTTTTTTAAAGTAAGAATGTCTATCATTTTAATTGGAATATAGTACTGTTTTGTACTTTTTACACTTTTTTTAAATGTTTATTTATATTGGGGAGAGACATAGACAGAGTGCAAGCAGGGAAGAGGCAGAGAGAGAGGTAGACACAGAATCCGAAACAGGCTCCAGGCTGTGAGCTGTCAGCACAGGGTCAGATGCAGGGCTCGAACCCACAAACCATGAGATCATGACCTGAGCCAAAGTCCGACACTTAACCGACTGAGTCACCCAGGCACCCCTTGTATTTTTGACACTTTAAATAGAGGTACTCTTGGGTACTTTTGTACCCTACCATCTTATCCAGTCTCACCATTAATATTTACCTATGTTAATAATTAGAGCTCTTGGGGCTCCTGGGCAGCTCAGTTGGTTGGGCATCTGACTTCCACTCAGGTCATGATCTCACAGCTCACCAAGTTCAAGCCACACTTCAGGGTGTGTGCTGACAGCTCAGAGCCTGGAGCCTGCTTGGGATTCTGTCTCCCTCTCTCTTTGTGCCTCCCCAGTTCATGCTCTCTCTCTCTTTCTCAGAAATAAACATTAAAAAAATAAAAATAATTAAAGCTTTATTTATTTCCGTAAAAGTATATAATATTCCATTATATAAAAAGGAGCACAATTTATTTATCCATTCTCCTAGACTTTTTGGACATTTCCAACTGTTTACTTTTGTAAATAGTGCTGCAGTGATCATCTTGACACATATATACCTCACCTAAACGGAATTATGGTATTATAGGCTACTGGGGATTTTTAATTTTATCAAATTGCTCAGAAAGTAGTAGTACATACCTTCTCCCTCCACACCCCCACCGAGCAAGACAGCACGAGTTTCTTTTGCCTTTTAGTTTTAGTACAGTTTTGCCCATCTGGTATGTGAGAAACAGTGTACACCGAGGCTCAGCTGGTATTTATTCGCCTGGTAATGGGGAGGTTGGGCATCTGAGTGTTGTTTATGGCCATTCCAACTCCCTCTTCTGTGGCTTGCCTGCTTATATCTTCTGCCTATTTTCTGTCGGGTTGTTTGTCTCTCTCGATTTTTAGAAGCTTATCGCATACTTTTTATACTTAAGCTTTGTCAATTTAGTCAATGAAAACATTATTTCCAGTCTTGTGTTTTTTTAACTTTGCTGATGGTGCCTTTTGATATATAATAGTCGCCCTCTTTTCCCCAGGGGATACGTTCGAAGATCCCTTGAGGATGCCTGAAACTGAATTGTACCAAACCTGCAGATACTATATTTTTTCCTAAATATACCTACTATGAATTTAATTTACAAATTAGGCACAGTAGGAGATTAACGGCCACGATAATAAAATAGAACAGATATAACAATATACTATAATCAAAGTGACGTAAATGTGAATATTGTGTTGTAGTGTACTCACCCTTCTTCTTGGGATCACGTGGGATGGCCAAAGGGCCATGAGAGGGAGTGAGGTGAATGAGGGAGGCATCAAGACGTGGCCTTCGGCTACTGTTGACCTTCTGATCTTTGTCAAAGGCGGATCCTAGGCTTCCAGAGCACGATTGACTGCAAGTGTCTGAAACCAAGGAAAGCAAAACCACAGATAACCGGGAGCACTCTACTAAAATCTTAACTTTTGGGGAGCACTCTACTAAAATCTTAACTTTTACTTAAATTCATTAATTACAACTTGGGCTCTTCGTGCTTGTTGTTCTTTTTCCAAAAATCACTCCTCACCATGATTTTATAAAATACTGCCCTGTCTTTCCCAAAACTTGCAAAATAGGGTTTTTTTTCAAAAAATTCCGAAGAGCTACCTCCAGCTTAGTGTGTGTGTGTATGTGTAATAGTGTGAAATGTCTTTTACTTTTGTCTACATCCATTAATGTATTTTACTTATTCATCACCTCTGAAGACAGAGTAGATTAATATTAGAGCTGACAGGCGAGAAAATAAAAACCTGGAAATATCTTCGATGGACCCAAGGACACACAACTTTTCAGAACCAAGAAAATCAAAGTAAGCATCTCTATCTAAATGACCCCCAGACATATCAAGTTCATCAACATTGAAATCTGTACTCTTATCTCTACCTTTCACTCCGCCCCCCACTCCCCGCCCCCCACTGCCACCCACAACCCTGCCCCCACTGCTCCTCCTTCAGCGGAGCCCCGGCTCTAGGAACTGGCTCTGCGCCTGGCCCAGGACCAAGCTTCCGGCACATTGGGTTTCCCAAAAGCTGCCTGGGCACCCTCACCCGCCTCCGCCAGAGATTAGAACATCATCAGTGTGGGGGGCGGTCAGGCACTGAGAGTTCCTAAAAGCACCCAGCTGGTTTTATTATTTAGCAGGGCTGTAACCCACTAGAGCAGTGCACGCTACCACCCTACCCCGCCCTCCGCTCCCGACCGTCCCTCCATTGGTGATTGATATCTGGAGATACTTTGGGTAGTTCCGCTGGGGGCGTGACAATGGCATCTAGTGGCCAGAGGCCGGGGCTGCCATTGAATATCCTATAATGTCCTGCCTCTCCCCCATATGTGGCCCAAAATGTCAACAATTGGGGTTGAGAAACCTGGACCTAGAGTACTGTCGCCTCAACCCTCGCTATTCAAAGTGTGGGTGCTGATCACCGCATGACAGCCGCCACCGGCGCTTGTTCCCCACGTGGGGTCTCTGGTCTTCCCCAGACCTCCCGGTCAGAACTGACTTACAACAGGCTCCCCGGGTAATTCCTGTGCACGTTAAAGTTTGAGAGGCCTCGCGCTGGACTGCTCTCTCTCACTCCCCCTGCAACGCCAGTGGGATAACCAGTCCTGCCCCCACCGGCCCTTCCCGGTCTCCGAAAGTCCCCTTGCCTTCTCCTCCTAGAGTAACTTTCTCAAGGCAGGACGCCGTTGCTTGTCATCTCTGCTATGGCGATAACCTTCCAGTCCGACCACCCTCGTCTGTCCTAACGGAGATTATTGCCCTTGGTGAGAATTACCAACCACTTTAAGCCGGAAAGAAAGAGCTGGACTTGCCCAGGGCAAAACATGTTCACTCGGGCACACGCCCACACTCGCACCCCCTTACCCCACTGCACCCGGCTTCGAAGGATTCAACCCCTAAAGCCCTCTACAGACACTTCTAGGTAAGAAACCCCACCTTAGTCTCTGAGCAGAGGGCTTATTCTAAAATGCAGGTGTGATCATTTGAAATCCCCTCCCGAGAGTTCCAGCTCTTAACACAGCCTGCTCCAGCCAGCCCAGCCTCCCCAGTTGCCCTGCGAGCCTGTACTCTGCACACCTCAGTCTGCAGATGCCACTTCCCCAGCCTGACACACCCTTCCTCTCTTGGGTGCCTGCCTCAACCCTCTGCTTCCAGACTCAGTTCAAGGCTGATGGTCCCCGAGAAACCTCTTCTGACCACTCGCCCCCATCCTACCTTCCACTCCGAGTTAGAGTCTCCTTCTTTGTGGCCCTTTGCTCCGGGAGCCTCTATCTCTTAGCACTTCCAAGAGTGTACGGTGTTGTGGGTTTTCCGTTTTTCCCTTGATTATCCCATCACACCTGAGCCGGCAAAGGTATCCTTCACGTCCTCGGCCCCTGCGTCTGGCAGGAGCTCAGTAAAGGCGGCTAGTAAGTTTAAGGGAACAATAAAACCAGCGTTCTTTCCACTCTCTCATACATTGCTTCTGATTCATGCTTTGGTGACTTGGTGTTTCCTCTTATACTTAAAGTGTAATTCTTTCTTTTTTTTTTTTTTTAATGTTTATTTTTGAGAGAGAGAGAGAAAGCATAAGCAGGAGGGGCAGAGAGAGAGGGAGACATAGAATCCGAAGCAGGCAGCAGGCTCTGAGCTGTCAGCACAGATGCAGGGCTCGGACCCGCGATCCATGAGATCGTGACCTGAGCCGAAGTCAGAGGCTTACCCTACTGAGCCACCCAGGTGCCCTGTAATGCCTTATTTCTTATCAAGGTGGTGAGTGAGTGTCTGGGTGTTCAGGATATGATTCTTTAACCGTTTTTATATTTCTGGGGACATCTGGGCAGCTCAGTTGTTTAAGTGAGGACTCTCGATTTCAGCTCAGGTCATGATCGTGAGATCATGCCCCGAGTCAGGCTCTGAGCTAACAATGAGGGTCTGTTTGGGATTCTCTCTCTCCCTCTCTCTCTCTGCCCCTCCCCTGCTCATGCACACGTGTTCTCTCTCTCTCTATCAGAACAAATAAACTCTAAAGACTTCTTTAAAATTTTGTATTTCTGAAACATTTTGTACTTAACAAGGAAACAGGATTAAAGGTACAATCGTGATAAACAAGTGAGTGCCTCCATGTCCCCTGGGTTCTGTGGAAATGCACCCTCAGATCTGCGTTCCTGTAATACTGCTTTCTGGGACCCCGTCCTGACCTCCCCAAGAGCCACGCCATTCCCGGCTGATTGCAGGAGGTGAGAATTTAGACAGAGTTTTCCGTGTTTGAGTGTCCAGGTGAAAACACTCATCAAAGCCAGAAGAAACAGAACTTGAACGAGGATAAGAGAGAAAGACTGGAGCCAAAAATTTCACACAGAAAACATTTGAATGCCCTCGTGGAGATGATGAACTAGAGTGTTCTGTTTATTTCAAAGCCACAGGAGCCTCACGAACCCTAACTTACCAATTTCCACGTAAAACCAGAATGTACACACTCCCCTTCCTCATCTAGAGAAATATTAGAAATCGTGTTCACTAAGAAGAGAGCACACTCGTTAAAGAAAGGGCTTTTCCAAACAAATAACCGTAAATTCTTCCAAGGCTGTGTTGTTTTTCTATCACCTACCATTTTGCCATGACAATAAGCTATTTCTCCCTGCCCTCTAAAACAAACAAACAAAAATGTCTTTCGCTTATAAAATATCACCCTTTTTCACTTTGATTTACTGCCCTCTGGTCCCAGGCCAAGTCATCAGGCTCCCCAGGCTGCCTTGGCAAGGGAGGGTCGTGGCACCGCAGCTCCGGAAGCCTGCTGGGGCCCGTGTCACGTGTCCCCTGTGTGTCAGCTGCCATCTGTTCGCCTTGCTCTCCTTGAAGGGGGCAGAGGAGCAGCACGCAGCCCCCACGAAAGGGTAGAGAGGCAGGGCCTTTTCAGGGACCGACTTACAGGAAACAGCCGCTAGGTGTTCGGACGTGTTGACCAGGGCCTATCCCAGGAAAACAACAACTACCAAAACAGGACTACCCTCTTCTCTCCCAAGGAGCCTAATTCCTCGGTCTTGGAATCATTTCCTTGCTATCTGCGTGCAGTCTGAGCTGCACGCGAGTCCGTCACGACAGACAGCGAGAAGCACCGTGGACAGCAAGGCAACAGACTCATCCGTACGCTTATTGGATCTTACAGGAAAAGCACATTGTGCAAGGGTCGGGGGGGGGGGGGGTTGGCGTCCTGTGGGTTGAAGTCAGTTCAACCCCACACCCCACACCCCCCACTCCCCACCCCCCCACCCCCGCCCCCGGCTCTACCTCCAACAAGTTATAGAATCTCACTGAGCGTTAGTTTCCTCCTGTGTAAGATGCGAGTGGGGATGAAAATAAATCCTCTCACTGCAGCTTCCACTCCTTTCCTTCACCTCCTTTAGGGAGCAGTTCTGCCTGGATTATCAAAGGATGGTTTGAAAACACCCAATGCCCCTTATGCTGTGAAGAGAATGTTTAAGAGTAAAAGTTTGTCTTGGCACCGAGACAAGTTCTCCAAGAGGAAACTGCTCTAGAGTGATATTTTCCCAGAGTCGCACTGTAAGAACCCATCGTGTGGAATATTAGGAAGAAATACGTTTCTCTCTTTTGAGCACATACCATTTGAAGAGACATTCCTTAACAGTTCGAAAAAAAATAAGAAAAAATATATATTTCTATGATGTAGCTCTTTTTTTTTAATTTTTTAATGTTTATTTATTTTCGAGAGAGAGAGAGGCAGAGTGCAAGTGGGGGAGGGGCAGAGAGAGAGAGCTGTCAGCACAGAGCCCGATGCGGGGCTCGGACCCACGAACCATGAGATCATGACCTGAGCCGAAGTTGGATGCCTAACCGATTGAGCCACCCAGGTGCCCCTTGCTTTTACTTTTTTTAATGCTTATTTATTTATTTTGTGAGAGAGAGAGAGGAAGAGGGAGAGCATGAGCAGGAGAGGGGAAGAGAGAGGAAGAAAGAGAGAGAGAGAGACAGAGGGAGAAAGAAAGAACCCTCAGCAAGCTCCACGATCAGCTTGACACGGGGTTCGACCTCATGAACCGTGAGATTATGACTCCAGCTGAAATCAAGGGTCAGATGTTTAACTGACTGAGCCACCCAGGTGCCCCTTGCTCTTACTTTTGTAAGACAATAGCAAGAAAAAAACTCAGATAGGTGTGGGATCCCTGTCCAATTGCACAGAGCATCAATTAAAACCCCCCGGTACAAAATCCCATGTGCATACGCATGCGCACACAAGCGGGCACACACAGACTTGCGTATGTGGACGTTGTGTGGATCAGAATAGAAACGAATGTGTCGTGTAGCAACCGCGGAAGACTTTACCCTTCAGCGTCGTGGGTGCTTTGTCTTCACCTGGAGGATAAGCCAGTGGACCGCTACAAAAGAATTCATGGTGTATGATTTAATTCTGACCAATAAAACATCCATATAATGCTTCGCGAATGCAAAAACCTTTGCATCCAAGGATCTGTTGTGTCTCAGGCTCTGAGGTCAATTATTCTCTTCCCTGAAACAACTTCCTGTTTTGCTCTGTGGTATCGCTTATCACACGGGACTCTTTGACCGCACTATTTTCATGCAGCTTTTTTTCTCCCAACAGAGCCATTGCACCTGAACAAGTAACTGATTTTTTTTTAAATCTAGTTTTCTCACAGAATCAATGACATAAGAGGATTAATTGTTTGTTTTCGGTCCTGACTTTTGCTCCTTCTAGGTCTATTTTTTGAAACAAACTTTATTTTGGGATGTCCTGACTGGGATGATACTAAATTGGAAAGCCTGGTGCAAATTTTATTGACCTCCGTTTCCTACTATAAAGGATGTTCCTCACTAATCTGTCGTCTACAGGGCAGACAAAGGCCAGAGGCTAGGGAAGCCAAGCCAGATGGTGTGTTCAAAGAACCCAGGGCCAGAATCTTTATGTTTTGTTGGTTTGTTTTTAAATAAACGGTCAACTAGAAGGAGGAAAACACATTTGGGCATCCTTCTTCTTATTCTAAGCTCTAGCCGAACTGAATGCTAATTGTAGTACCTATGGCAAACACAATGTCTGAGAATAGGTACTTACTGAATGCTGCTTGAACGTGATGGAATGAATGGATGGAGTAATGAAGGCATAAGTGGATAACGGGTGGATAGATAGATGAGTGGGTGTGTGTATGGTTAGGGAGAGGAGTGCAAGAATAAATGAATTAATATGATCGATGGGTTTTTCATTTAAACAATGCAGGAAAAATAAAAAAGATTTAAGTTACTACTTAGGAAATTATGTAACTTACAAAGTGAATATCACCTCCCCTACTTTTCAGAGAAAACAATGTTCACAGTATTGTCCATATTCTTCCCTATTTTGTCATATTATATCGTTTATTTATCTAGATTATTTATCGGTCATCTATCTGTATCATTAATTTCTATCATCACACTGTAGTGATCTACCTCTCTTTTTTTCCATTTACGTATGGACGTGTGGTCCTATCAGTGTAGAGACCCACCTTGTTCGCTTTTAATGACGGCTGGCACTCTACTGTACAGATACACCATATACAATTCAGACTCCTATTAAAAATTAAACTGTTTTCAATGTTTATGCCGTTACCAGCAATATCGCAATGTACTTCCTTGTACATATGGGATTGCTAATCTGTATTTTTGAATTTTCAATATCCTTTGCTATGTTCTCTATTGGTTTGTCATTTTTTCCTTATATTCTGCGTACTGGGGGGTAGTGCCTGGGTGGCTCAGTCAATTAAACATCCCATTCTTGATCTCAGCTCAGGCCTTGACCTCAGGGTCATGAGTCCAAGCCCCAAGTTGGGCTCCACGCCCCAACTTTAAAACAAAATTTCTGCACAGTAGGAATTTTAAGGTTTTGCCATTTACATGTGTGACAAGCATCTTCTCTCAACCTGTCACTTGCCTTTTAAGCTCACTGTTGGCTTCTTTCACTGTTTAATGCTTTTAGATGCTTTTTCTTAGGTTTATTTATTTATTTTGAGAGAAAGATAGAGAATGTAAGTGGGGGAGGGGCAGAGAGAGAGAGAGGGGGAGAGAGAGAGAGATTCCCAGGCAAGTTCTACACTGTCAGCTGGAGCCCAACACGGGGCTGGATGCAGGGCTCCATGTGGGGCTCGAATCCATGAACGACGACATCATGACTAAGCCGAAGTTGGATGCTTAACCAACTGAGCCGCCCAGGCGCCCCACTATTTAATGCTTTTAAATGTATTTAAATGCTTTTGTAGTCCAATCTATTTTTCCTTTTATTGATTTTTTTTCTAGACACCATAAGAAATTCTCCCAACCCTGAGTCTATAAAAATGTTTATCTATATTTGATTGTAATACTTTTCTGATAGAGATATTTAACGCTGACTGAATTGCCACGAGCTCAACCACATTTTCCAGGCTGTCTTAGAATTAGATTATGAGGTGATCTCTAACTCTAACCAATAGGGTGTGGACAGAAGTGACCCACACAGCCTGTGTCATTTCTACCCCTGACCATAAATACTCCTGTCTGACCTTCTGTCTCTCTCTTCTCACCTCAAAACCAGATATTCGTAAGTGCACAGGAACAACTGGAAACAGCTTCAATACCTAAATTATCATCTGAAAGGAACTTCCCTGAGAGTCCAAATATTATTCACTTCAGATTTTGCTTAATTAAGACGTTTTCCTATGTTAAGTCACCGTGATCCTAAGATATTTTTGCTATTACCCATAGTTAATTTAACATAACAATACCATATAGGGTTTTTTCTACATTTAGACATTCAGTTTTTCTATAATTTTTATAACAATGTGCAAGTGGGAGAAATTATATTTTCTTTAAAATAACTTCATTATCATATTAAATCCACATATACAAATGTCTTTTTCTGTATTCTCTGTAACGTACCACTGGTCTTTTTATCTATTTTTGTATCATTACCCAACTATTTTTATTTCAATAATCATATATTTTAATATCTTAAAGAGCAAATCCCCCATCATGATTCTTCTTTCTCAAATTCTTATTTATCTTAAATTTTTATATTTCTTAAATTATATGTTAATATATATTAAAATATATATTATATGTTTATTATATTTCCTAAATTCTTATTTATTCTTCCAAATAAATATTGGAATCAACTTGTTTATTTCCCAAAACAATTTCTTGAGATACTCATCAAATTTGCATTATAGTTGTGCATTAATTTGAGAAGAAACAGCACCTGTATGTATTTAGTCTTTCCCCGAGGATTTATGATACCTACTTATTTTAGTCCTACTGTCCATCGTTTAATAAAAATGTGTGATTCTCTTATTAAGTAATTCTTAGCTGTTTCACAGACTAATTTTGACTTTATCTTGAATATTGTTTTTCATATTTCAGTTTCCAATTGTCCAATACTGATAAAAACAAAAGTTTTTTTATTATTTTTTATTTTTTTATTATTATTTATTATTATTATTATTAATAAAAGTAATATTTATTTTTGTATTTTGTCTTACATATAGCCATTTTATCAATTTTCTTTAACAATTTCTATTGAATGTATTGGATTTTTAGGAATATCGCATATTATCTGCAACCAATAACTGTATTCCTTTCTTTGATTCATATTTTACATAAAGCTGTGTTTAAAAAAGGAATTAGAACCTGCTTCTAAATTTAATTGCCTTTTCTGGTCATCTATTGATATAATCATGATTTTTTCCCTTAAATTTTTAAATATAATAAATAAGATTAACATATTTTCTAATGATGAACCACCTTATATTTCATCCATAAACCCTATCGAGTGTATAGAATGGCGTAGAAAGTTAACTTTGAGCAACTAGAAACCACCTATTTCTTAGGAATTGAGGAATAGTTTAATAAATCCATGGGATAGTAACATTATGAAATATATGACCACTAAAAAAATACTCATAAAAATAAGGTACATACCTGATTCTCAGTCAAAATATTCAAACATTTCACTAGATTTAGTGTTCTATGTTACTCAAGAGCTCCGCAATGAGAAGGAAAATTTTCTTCTCTCAAATACAAATAATAGCCTTGATTATGCTGAACAGTGCGACTTCTGACAGGCATATCACCACCGAGCATAGCATTTGGAAGTCTGATTCTGCTCTTAGGTTAGAAAAAGGGTTGTTGTCAATTGTTACCCATGTTATACAGTAAAACATACAAAATCCATAAAATATCACACGATAGATTCACCGTATGGCTCCTTGACTGGTTTATCAGTGTTTTCTATGTAATTCTATTTGACTATTTCTATGTAATTTCCACCTTTGACTACATATTAGCCTCTTATGATTCCTTTCATATCATAGTACGAGCTTTCTCTTGAACTTGTGTGTTATGTCACATGCATGGTGTGTGAGGCTCTTTGTCATGTGATCTCATGCAATCCTCATCCGAGACTTAAAGATGTCTACCACTGTCTCTATAAAAGTGGTGCTTCCCAGGTGTCTGGCTTTGAACTAAGAATTTTCACAGACAATTTTAAGAATATCACCTTCAGAAGATTATTCTTTTTTTTAATGTTTGTTTGTTTTGAGAGAGAGAGCATGTGTACTCACGTGCTGGGGAGGGGCAAAGAGAGAGGAGAGAAAGAATCCCAAGCAGGCTCCACGGTCAGCATGGATCCCGACACAGGGCTCAATCTCATGACCATAAATCATGACATGACCCAAAATCAAGAGTCGGATGCCCAGCCAACTGAGCCACCCACACACTCCCAGAAGATTCTTCTTTGATGTGGCTTCAGAGTCCCCACTCATTCCATTTTCCAAAATGCCTCCTGAGGGCCCCTAACTACTGATAACCATAATTGAGGGGTGACCCCAAGTCCATCTTTTCACCACCCTGGATCTCATTGCTATGATCAGAGCATGGCAGGAGCAGGCACCAGGCTCAATTCTCATATCCGACCAGAAAATGGAGCTGGGCAAATCTGCCCACATCAGGTGTAGGTTTCAGAAGTATCACTGTAATTGATCCTGTGAGAGCAAGATTGGACACCTAACCCTAGATCAGAAGTCACAAACTGAAGGCCTGAGGGCCAAATGAGCCTTACAGACTCATTTATTTAGTCAATGCTTTCAAAACCTGAGCCGGGAAGTTCTGATTTTCAGTTTCTAGTTCCAGATGTGAGGAGCTTGGAAGTCACCACTCTGTCCAAACACGTAAAAAGTAGGACAGACTGGAAACCCAACAACTCCTCTTGGAAACTCTGTACCATTAGGGGCTAGCTCTTCATTGCCCCCACGCCATAGCCCCCGGCCATAATTCCACTTTCCATCTCTATGATTTTCACTACACTAGGTGTCTCATATCAGAGGGACTATATAGTATTTATTTTTTTGTGACTGGCTCATTTCACTCAGCATAATGCTGAGGAGGAGAAATTTCCCTCCTTTTAAAGGTTGAATGATATTCCATTTTATGTCTATGCCACATTTTGTCTATCCATTTATCTGCTAATGGACACTAGGTTGCTCCCCCACGGAGTCTTCCTTTTACTTACTTCCGACAACACAATTCTCGCTGTGCTCCCTCTCCCTGAGTTCTTGGTAGGGTAACTGGTTCAGAATCTCTAGGGCATGGGTCTCTGTTTTAATCACATAGAGTCCAAGAAGGAAATGAACATTGAGTAAAGCCAGTGGAGAAATGTCTGATCATAGCAGAGCGGATCTTCTTAAAGGGGGCACTCACTACTCAGCTCAAGTGATTGTGGCTGTGACAAGGCTGACCCAGTGCTAGACGTCTCCAATTTCTACAAAGAAACTGAAAATCTAAATCTGTATTTGAAATGGCGACTCAGGTTTTTGTTTGTTTGTTTCTTAGACTATAATTTTTTAGAGCAGTTTTAGGTTTACAGCCAAATTGAGGGGAAGGTACAGAGATTCCCCATAAACTCTCTGCCCCAAGACATGCATTGTGCCCCCTGCCGTTATCAACACCTTCCACCAGCGGGGTACTGTTGTTCCCGCTGATGAACACTGACTTACCAAAATTACTCAAAGACCATCCCTTACATTCGCGTTCCCTCTCAGCAGTTTACATTCTCTTGACTTTAGACAAATGCATAATGACATGTATCCATCATGGTAGTATCTACGGAGTATTTTCACTGCCCTAAAAACAGTGTGCCCCCCTGCCTATTGACCCCTCCCCAGAACTTCCCTTCCTCCACCAAAACCCTCGCAAGCCCTGATGTTCGACTGTCTACATAGCCGTTCCATTTCCGGAATGTCCTATAACTGGAATCATACGGTATGTAGCCTCTTCAGATTGGCGTCTTTGACTTAGCAATATGCAGTTAAGTTTTCTCTATGTCTTCTCATGGTTTAACAGCTCATTTCTTTTTAGTTCTGAGTAACATCACATTGTCTGGTTACAACAGTTTATTTATCCATTCACCTACTGAGGGACAACTCGGTTGCTCCAGATCTTGGCAGTTATGAGTAAAACTGCTATAAACATCCATGTGCAGTTTCTGTGTCGACACCCCTTTTCAGGTCCACTGGGTAAACAACAAAGAACGCCATTGCTGTAGTGTATGGTAAGAGTATGTTTAGTTTTGTAAGACAGCCGCACTGTCTCCTAAGGTGACTGTCCCATTTTGCCTTCTCAACAGCAATGAGTGAGAGTTTCTGTCACTTCACTTTCTGGTTGGCATTTGATGTTATCAGTATTTCAGATCTAGGCCATTTAAATAGGTGTACAGCGGTACCTCACTGTTGTTCGAATTTTCATTTCCCTGACGATGTGACATGGACCATCTTTATCTATGCTTCTTTCCCACCTTGTATATCTGCCTTGGCGAGTTATCCGTTAAGATCTTTGGCCCATCTTTGAATCAGGTTTGTTTCTTTACTATTGAGTTTCATGTGTTCTTTGTATATTTAGGTAATGGTCCTTTATGAGATGTGTCTTCTGCAAATACTTTCTCCCAGTCTGAGGCTTGATTTCTAATTCTCTTGACATTATCTTTTGAAGACCATATATTTTTTTATGTTAATAAGGACAAGTTTATCAATTGTTTTTCATGGATCATGCCTTTGTTGTTGTAGCTGAAAAGTCATCACGTTACCCACAGTCATCTACGTTTTCCCTGTGTCAGCTTCTAGCAGTTTTATAGTTTTGTGTTTTACATTTAGGTTTGTGATCCACTTTGAGGTAGTTGTTGTGAAGGGTGTAAGAGGTTTGTATAGGTCATTTTTTTGCACGTGGATGTCCAGTTGTTCCAGCACCATTTGTTGAAGAGATTCTCTTTGTTCGATTGTGTTGCCTTTGTTCCTTTGTCAAAGATCGGTTGACTGTATTTATGGGATAAATTTCTGGGCTCTCTATTCTGATCCATTGATCTATTTGCCTCTTCTTTCACCAATACCACACTGTCTTGATTACTACATGTTTAGAGTAAATTTTGAAGTCAAGTAGTGTCAGTCCTTCTCCAATATTGTGTTGGCTATTCTAGGTCTTTTGCCTCTCCATATTAACTTCTAAATCTGCTGATCAAGTTGGAAAAAACTGACATTTTGACAGTATTGAGTCTTCCTGTCCATGAATGAAAAATATCTCTCAAATTATTTTGGTGTTTTTTTTTTTTATTTCCTCAGTTTGTAGTTTTCCTCATATAGATTTTACACATACTTTGTTTGATTTATACCTATTTTGTGTTTTGAGTGCTAATATAAATGATATTGTGTTTTTAATTTCACATTCCACTTGTTCATTGCTGATATGTAGGAAAGCAGTCGACTTTTCTGTGTTAATCTTGTATCCTGCAACCTTGCGATAATCACTTATTAGTTCCAGGAGGCTTTTTTATGCTAATTCTTTAAGATTTTCTATATAAAACTGCAAGCAGTTTTATTTCTTCTTTTTAGTCTCTATATGCTTTGTTTAATCTTCTTGTCTTATTGCATTAGCGAAGATTTCTAGTACAATGTTTAAAAGGAGTGATGAGAGAAGGTCTCCTTGCCTTGTACCTGATCTTAGTGAGAAAGTTTCAAGTTTTTCACCATTAAATATGTTATTAATAGTAGGGTTTTTATATCCTTTACTAAGTTGAGGAAATTCCCCTCTATTTATAGCATATTGAGAGTTTTTGACATAAATGGCTATAGATTTTGTCAAATGCTTTTTTTTTGCACCTATTGACATGATTATGTGATTTTTCATTTTTACCCTGTTGATGTGATAGATTTCTTTATTGACTTTTAAAACATTTTTTTCATTGAAGTGTAGTTGACACACATTATTATATTAGTTTCAGGTGTACATATTATTGATTGGAATGTTGAGCCAGACTTGCATACCTGCAGTACGCCCCACTTGGTCATTCTGTATCATTTTATGGACAGTTGGATTTGATTTGCTGATCCTTTGTTGAGGATTTTTGCATCTATGTTCATCAGAGATATTGGTCTGCAGTTTTCTTTGCTTGCAATGTCTTTGTCTAGTTTTGCTTATTAGCATGATATTGGCCTCACAGAATGAGTTAGAAAATATTCCCTTGGCTTCTATCCTATGAAAGAGATGTAGAGAATTAGTATAGTTTCTCCCTTAAATTTTTGGTGTAAAATTTATGAAAGAACCCATTTGGGCTTGGTGCTTTCTGTTTTGAAATATTATTAATTATCGGTCAAATGTATTAAATAGATACAAGCCTATTCAGGTTGTGTATTTCTTCTTGTGTCAGTTTTGGCTGATTTTGTCTCTCAAAAATGTATGCATTTCATCTAGATGATCAAATTTGTGGCATAGTGTTGCTCACAGTGTTTCTTTATCATCCTTTAATGTCCATCAGATCTGTAGTGATGTCCTCTCATATTTTTTATAAGAGAAAGGGAATGCAGGCACTTGAGCAGGGGAGAGGGGCAGAGGGAGAGAGAGAATCTATAGCAGGGTTCACACACCCAGCGTGGAGCCTGACACAGGGCTTGATCCCACAACCCTGGGACCATTACCTGAGCCAAAGTCAAGAGTCAGACACCCAACTGACTGAGCCACTCAGCACCCCTCTTTCATTTCTTTTTTTTTTTCAATTTTTAAAAATATTTATTTATTTTTGAGAGAAAGAGAAACAGAACACAAGCAAGGGAGGGGCAGAGAGAGAGGGAGACACAGAATCCAAAGAAAGCTGTAGGCTCCAAGCTGTCAGCACAGAGCCCAACATGGCGCTCAAACACATGAACTGCGAGATCATAACCTGAGCCAAAGTCCAATGCTTAACCGACTGAGCCACCCAGCTGCCCTTGTTTCTGATATTAGTAATTTGTGTTCTTTCTCTCTCTCTATTTTCCTTTAATTAGCTTGGGAGAGGTTTATCTATTTTATTAATCTTTTCAAAGAACCAGTTTTTTGTTTCACTGATTATTGATTTCCTGTTTTCAATTTCCATTATTTCTGCTTAAGTCTTATTTCTTTTCTTCTGCTTATTTTGGATTTAATTTTATCTTCTTTCCTAGTTTCTTAGGTGGAAGCTTAGATGACTGACTTTCTTTTTTCCTTTTTAATATTCAGCACAATAAATTTCTCTCACAAGCTGTGAGATCATGACCTGAGCTGAAGTCGGATGCTTAACTGACTGAACCACCCAGGAGCCCCAAAATTTAGATTCTAAGGCCCCTAGCCAGTTTACCTTCTGTTCATCTTCCAGAGTCATCTAACATTTCTTTTATATAAAATGTCTGGTGCTTTTAGTTAGCAAGAGGAATGGGGAAAGGGTTGTCTACTCCATCTTCCTAGAAGCAGAAGCCAAGGTGGATTGTCTCTTCCAGTTCTGAAATGACTTACCCTCACAGTTGATTCTCTCACTGCCTGATATAAAATTTTATTCCATAGTTATAAACATAACCACATTTTGGCATATTCAATAGCTTATCATCTTGTGTGAGCCTTTCTTTTTGTTTCATATACTTTACCTTCAATGAGATGTTTGAGAATGAATAAGAGAATATGTGACATGAATGTTGATATGGCTTTTCTTTTTAGTAGTCCAACAAAATTATTTAAATATCTATCAATATAGGACATATACTTTACTTTCACACAAGGAAATGGTATTTAGCCACTTTTAAAACTGAGATATAGGGGCGCCTGGGTGACTCAGTCGGTTAAGCATCGACGTCAGCCTAGGTCATGATCTCATGGATCATGAGTTCGAGCCCCTGCATCGGGCTCTGTGCTGATGGCTCAGAGCCTGGAGCCTGCTTCGGATTCGTGTCTCCCTCTCTCTCTGCTCCTTTCCCCACTCATGCGTGCTCTCTATCTCTCTCTCAAAAATAAATAAACACTAAAAAAAAAAGAATTTAAAACTGAGATATAAGTTCATGTGTAATAAAGTCTATAATATGTTGCCATGGGATAAAAACAAATTGTGTATTGTTTTTTAATATTTTGTGCTTTTTGTTTTGAATTTCTAAAAGATCTTTGAAAATAACTAAGTGATTTTTGAGCTAAAGAAATAAGAAATGTCAATTTTTCAATAGTTATGCCCTGAAAGCAATTTCCTATGGTTTATCTCATTGGATGTTCACATCGTATACAGTCGGGATAAGCGATATTCCTCGTTAACATCCAGTCCCACACAGTGTCCAGATACCACACACTTTTCTATATAAACTTCTTGGCTTCCTGACGTAATCCTATTTTCCTTTTTAAAGCCATCTATCCAAACACTTGAAAATCAGCCTATGATGTAAAATAAACAAATGCATGGAGAATCAAAACTTGCGAACTTCTGCTCCCTAATTCCTCGGAGTCCATTTTCAACAAACAGGTGTTTCTCCTTTTCTATATACTCTACATACACATCAGATAAACAACCTTAAAGTTTTTAATCCCAAGGAGGTCTATGACATATGAGTTTTCTACTTCAAAGGCCTCTAATAATAGCACATGCATAGAAATATAGCGCTCTGGACAGAATAAACAAACACCCCTCTCTCCTGAGAGGGATCAGATGAATCCGCTTATGTCAGACCTCTCCCAGAATTCCATTGTTGTCTCTCCAAACAGGCTTTAAGGAAAACCACGGAATCTGGGATTGGGAGCTCTGCTCAAACGTGTTTCCTTTAAAAACACAGGGAAACAGGATTTTTGGCCACAGGAGGTCAAGGTCAGCAATCTAACAGAATTGGTCCTTTTGAACTTCCTTTCTAAGAAACACATTATGTTATCTGATAAAAGCTGTGACGTTGAAAATCTCAACACCCATGCTATGATCAATTTTGTTTATCATACAAGGAATGATCTCAGGAAGCACACCTAGAGAATCCACAAATCCATCAAATAATACTAAAATGTAAATTTCCAAGTTAATGTGAGCAGAAGTTCCATGAAGAACAGAACTGTGTTTTATCTATTTTGGGCGCCTCATAAAGAACTGTACAGTGCCTCGTAAATAGTAAGTAATTAATATTTATTTAATGAATAGTTGTATTTTTAACAATAAAAACAAAAGAAACACAAAAAGGCAGAATTAAAAATGCAAATAAAACACTCACACTGGGCTGCTCAGATGTATATTCCTTTCAGATACCTGAATTTATATACAATTATTTGCGAATATAAGTATTACCAAATAAAATAGAAATGCATTTTTATTAGAGAGCTGTTAGTATCACTCTTAGATGTGCATAGTATTTTTTGAAAATTTAAGAAAATTTCCAATAAGTTATTTCAGGTATGTTACAGAAATTGCAGTATCATTATCTCCGTTTAAAGATGGAAAAATTCAGATGAGATTTAACTAAAAGCACCTAATGAGTGAGAAACAGAGCTTGATTGTCATCTAGTCTTTGCTCCTGAAGAATGGATTGCCCTTCCTTTCTAAAAAAAAAAAAAAAAAAAAAAAAAAGGCAAGTCCTGAAACTCTTACCTCAGTAAAATTGGTTTAGGCCAGGTTTATGCCCACAATTCACTTCCTAATCACTTTCTCTTTTTTTTAAATTTTTAATGTTTATTTATTATTTTGAGAGAGAGAGAGACAGAGCACAAGCAGAGGGAGGGGCAGAGAGAGAGGAGACACAGAATCCGAAGCAGGCTCCAGGCTCTGAGCTGTCAGCACAGAGCACGTTGCGGGGCTTGAACCCACGAGTTGTGAGATCATGACTTGAGCCAAAATCAGAGGCTTAACCAACTGAGCCATCCAGGCGCTCCCCTAATCACTTTCAATTGTGCTTTCTTCTTGATACTGAGGTGTTACTAAGCTTTGGTTCCATTGTATATGAGTAACAGCAAAGAAGAAGAAAACACAAGTAGGGGAGGTAGATATTTTGTCACACTGATAGATTGTCCTCCCATCTGATGGCTGCATGTTTGGCTGACACTGCCCACTTCCCGAAGGAGAAGGAAAATGTCTCAAGGACATTGTCTCAAGGAAAATGTCTGAAACACATTTCCTTTTGCTTTCAACTCAATCATGGAAATCCATAAAATTTTCTCATCCCACACCGGAAAATGAGAATTACTGGATAGTGTCACAATTCTAAATTAGGAAATAAGAACCATTAAACGACATAGTAGTTTCCTTATATGGAATGCCGCAATATTGCTATTCATCACTTGGTGTTTCTAAGTTTTAGGTTTTGCAAAGTTGGCCTATTTCCATTTAATATAAGGAAGCTTTTAGTTTCTCTTTTTAAAAGTTCATTTCAGAAAGAATTAATTTGAAGCTGTCTGTCTTTTTAAAAAGTTTATGGCATCTGTCATCAACTTATGTTTGGAAACTACGATGAGATGGAAAGAAACAATTGACTACCTAAATTTTTTCCTTTTTATTAAAGTTTATTTATTTATTTTTGAGAGAGAGAGAGAATGCATGAGGGAGAGAGAATCCCAAGCAGGCTCTGTGCTATCGGCGTGATCCTGATGCGGGGATTGAACTCACAAATCCCGAGATCATGAGCTGAAATCAAGAGTTGGATGCTTGATTTCTTGAGGTGAAATCAAGAGTTGGATGCTTAACCGACTAAGCCATCCAGGCACCCTTTATTTTTCCCTTTAATGTTTGAAATGTCCCGAAGACCCAGTGAAGAATCAGACTTTGCTTATGATATGTTAATTAGGGATTCATTTAAAATGTTTTCTAGAAAGGTACAAAATGTCTATCCAGTCATGATATCAATTGGCCCTAAATGCTAAAAGCAGTTAGCTTCATGTTACATTGAAACAGTTGCCTGTCCAGTGGGTGACATAAAGTTGTCAATGCAATGGTCATAGGGCCCCCAACCTACCATGTTGGAAGGTAATAAACATCTCTGATACTTATGACTTCACAGCTATCTCCAGTCTTGGCCCAATATACGAGGCAGTCCACAGTCCAAACACAGCAAGTAGCCTCACAGAAAGTTCCATCTCTAAAGAGGGTCTTAGTTCCTCTCCTGCCTCAGGCAGCAGGTGGAGTTCAAGTCTCAGGCAAGTGCAGAACCAGCTTCAATGTACTCAGGATAATGTGTAACCTTCATCGACAGCCATGAAAATAAAGGCAAGGGTACCCCCTGTCTAAGAACAGAGTATTGTATATGGAGACCACTCAAGGAAAGTCCAGTTGAATGTACAGTTATATTGGGCAGCATTCTGTTAGCTTCTTATTAGAACTTCTGATAACCCCATGTTTGGAAGTTTTGTCTTAACATGACATTTTGCTTTGAGAAACATCTGTGTCCTCCTAACTTAGAAAACATCCTATATGTCAAAGGAAAAGTGTTGGCTTGAATTCTAGAATTTTACAACTTTCTGGAACCAAAAAATTCACGTTTTCCAGTAATTCCCAAAAGTAGTCATAAATCACTCCTTAGCTTACTACGAGTCACTCCGGAGTCTTGGTAAAAATGGAGGTTCCTTCCCCGCCCTGTGGAGGGTTCAAGCATAGGTGTTCTGAATGCCGGCTGCGGTTGCAACGTGTGGAAGAGGCAGTCTTTAGAAAGAGCCAACCTCAGCCACTTCCTGCTTCCCAGGGTGAGACCCAGGGGACGAACTGCTAGCCAGGCCCAGTCCACCCGCAGAGCTGTGAAAGATAGTAAAAATAAAATAATGAGAGTAACAAATGATTATTTTATACCAGTAATATAAATATATGCACCCATACACACGCATACATACATATTCCTGGTTTCATGCAGGAACTTAAGACTTAGGGTGGAGACAGCAGGAGGAAGATATGTCTCAAGCGTCTGTATTTTTTATAAGATCATTGGGTATTTTAAATGAACAGCCAGGTCAGAAAACACCTAAAGATTCTCTAATCCCTTGTTGAAACGAGATTGCCTGCTTTCTCCCTTCCCATCTCACGGCTAGTCAATAGCAGAGCAATGTTCGATTCCGACAGACACAACCCTCAGTGTGGTTCCAAGTCTACAGAAGCATAAAATCTAAGGGCTGGAGTGGATCTCAAAGGCTTCCTGATCTATATGCACCCCCTTTTAACCCATCCACCCCTTCCCAGTCAGGGCTCAGGAGGGATCACCTCTAACATGTGAGTTGAGGATTTGGAATCAGAAAGGCAGATGATTTGAACAATGAACCTATGTCAGAAATTCTCTGCAAGGTTCTCTCATTGTTAATAAGAGTCGGCAAGTGGTGGCTTTCAGCAAATTTTTTCATTCGAACTCTCTTCCATAACCATCAGCCTATTTGAAGAGATACCCACTAACGGTTGCGTGGACATGAGAATGTAGGCCTCAAAGAGGCCTGGCCCCGACCGGGAACAGGAAAGGAGTGCCCTTCTCTTCACCTGTTTCCTCCCTGGCAGCAAGGCGAGGATGCCAGAGCTTCTGGCCATCGACAACAACAGAACTTTCTCTTTTATCTCCACTTTTGCCTTAATCAGGCATCTCCCTCACTCTGTATCATCTGGGAATTTAATTCTGTTACTCCTTCCTGAGACGCAGAACCCTAAAGTCCTCGTTCCTCAAATACACGTAGTCCCAGATACGGAAAGATGGCAGTTAGGGTATTCTTTCCTGGTAATGGCAGACTAGTTAAGTTGGAAGCAGCAACAGAGTGCTGAGGGAGTGGAGGACTTCCAAGTCAGAAACCAAGCAAATTTAGTGGACAAGGGGCTTGAACCCTTCTTGCCTGGGGAAAAACTGCCAATTCTGGAGAAAGAGAGACTGAGAAGCTGAAGCGCTGAGCTGCGGTTTTGAAAGGCTCATGAGTTAGAGGGAAAAGTACGAAAGTCCAGGGCTGTGTCGCCCCACCCCACCACCACCTCCATGCATTGGGTTTGAACTTCAGACTCTGGATAAGGGTGAACTAGAGGCCCTGGAAGTACTGAAAAGCTTAGGTTCAAATCATCTTAATGGCTGAAATTGGACTAAAATGGTCTCGAAGGCTAGTTTTCCCCAGGGGACTTAAGAAAGAAACAAACTGCTTCTAAGAGAGAAAAATTATTTAAGACCCAAATTATTTCTACAAATGATAGTCAGCCCTTGAACAATGAGGAAGTTAGGGTGCCAACCCCCGATGCAGCCAGAAATCCATGTATAACACTTGACTCCCCCCAAAACTTAACTATTAATAGCCTACTGTTGACCAGGAGCCTTACCAGTAATATAAACAGTTGATTAATACATATTTTGTGTGTTATATGTATTGTATACTATATTATGACATAAAGTAATCTAGAGAAGAAAACATTAAGAAAATCATAAGAAAGAGAAAATACATTTACAGCACTATACTGTATTTGCTGGAAAATACCCACATATAAGTGGATCCATGAAGTTCAAGTCCATGTTGTCCAAGGGCCAAATATATTCCTGAACGTGGTACACTGTTGTGCACACGATAGAGAATAATCTGATATATATATAAGCCAAGAATTGTAGCTGATAACTGAACAAGAAGATAAAAATAGAATCATAAAAACAAATCAATTTAACCAAAAGATGTCAAAAAAAGGTAAGGCGAAGAGACTACAAATGACTAGAGATAGACTCAGACCTAAGCTAACTTTATCAATAATCACTTTAAATGGAGATCATCTAAACATCATAATTAAAATGCAAAGGTTCTCAGTGTGAATAAGAAAGCAAGACCACCTATATGCTGCCGACTGGAAACCCACTTTAACCGCAAAGACACAAATAGGTTAAGACTAAAAGGATGGAAAAAATATACATCATGTTAAGACCAGTCAGAAAAAATCTGCAGAGGCTTCATAAATATCAGACAAAGTACATTTCAGAACAAAAGATATTATCAGGGCCAAGGAAGTTTATTTCATAATGATAAAGGGGTTTATTCATCAAGAAGACAGAAAAATCCCAAATACAAATGCACCCAACCCAATGTTTCAAATACATGAAACAAAAACTCATAGATCAGCAAGGAGAAAAAGATAAATCCACAGTTATAGTCAGAGATTTCAATACCACTTTCTCAATAATATATCCTTGAAATTTTCCCAAATTTTATAAATTATAGTATAATTCATATTTTATATATTATAATTATTATTTCTAAAATAACTCATGGATCAAAAAAATCAAAAGGAAAATTTTTAAGTATTTTAATTGAATGAAAATGAAAATACATCATGTAAAAAGACCACTAAATCAGTTCTTAGAAGAAAATTTATAGCACTAAATGCTTGCATTAAAAAAGAAGCTGAGTGTGAAATGGCAGTGAATTCATTTGAGACAGTTAAAAAAAAAAAGCTTCAGACAGTCCCCAGAGGATATAGCAGAGTGAATAAGCATTTTTATGCTGCACAGAAGGGATGGACGTTAGCTGATTGAGGGCTGGGGGAAATGATAGGAACCCAGACATTCTCTGGAGAGCAAAAAGGGAGGCAAATGTTCCAGAAGGTGCAGCAGAGATGGAAGGCCAGGTAAAGACCAGCAGAGAATCGACCCCTTGCATGAAGGACCATGTTTTCCAGATCCCCCAGAAGACGGGGAAGGAGGAAATCTCTAGCCAACGGTATTTATCCAACTTGGGTAAAAACGTGAGTTTTACATGAGAAGCCGCTAAGCTATCAAGATGCCAATAGTAGAAGTGTGGACTGTGAGAGCTAGGTGGCAGAGAAATAAACATCACATTTCTATGTACCTGAGAAGTGAGGGCCGTGAAATGGTATATCTGCTCCATAGACATCAAGAGTAGTTGAGGGGTGCCTGGGTGGCTCAGTCGGTTGGGCCTCCGACTTCGGCTCAGGTCATGATCTCATGGCTCGTGAGTTCGAGCCCCACATCAGGCTCTGTGCTAACAGTTCAGAGCCTGGAGGCTGCTTTGGATTCTGTGTCTCTTTCTCTCTCTCTACCCCTCCCCTGCTCATGCTTTGTCTTTCTCTGTCTCAAAAATAAATAAATATTACCAAAATTTAAAAAAAAAAAAAAGAGTAGTTGTAAGGCTTAAAATGTTAACCAATATAATGACCATGAATTTATGGAAGAGTTAAAGGGATATTGAACATCAAACCAGTCTTTCCAACCTAGAAAATTCATTTGCCCAGAAGTTTGAAAGTTGATACTGGTATTTGACCTGGTAACCATGGGAATGAAAAGAATTCTTGAGGATGACCAAAGAATCCGTTGTATTCTGCCACACTGCATCAAGCCAGGTAAATATAGTTTCCAAGATTGAGAGACATTTTAGAAAGAAGAATCCATATAGAGAGAAAAGTGCGAGGTCTCTATATTTTTCTGCATTGATTTGTCAAGAAGATTTAGACAACTGTAACTACCAATAAGTACACAAATCCTTCACTAGAGTGAGCTTATATCTCTTTGCAGTTATAATTTCCTGCAGATACACAACAGTGGCAGTGAAATGATAAATTAAATAAAGGTCATTTTCGTAGTCAGACAGAGTTGGATAGCGATCATGGATCCACTATTTATTATTTGAGCATTGCTTTCTTCATCTATAGAGCTCACATAATAACATCTGTCTCCAGTAATATGGTACTAACACATAAGATTTCTGGGTTCCAGATACCAAGCCATTTTGCATTTATCATCACCCTTCTATCCTGAGGTGGATACTGTTACCCTCATATTACACAGATGAGGATACTGAAAAATGACAAAAACATGGATTCCTATAATGTGCCGAATGTTGTATTAGATACTTTACACATATCTTTTGTAGTCCTTATCAATCTTCAGAGAAGGCAGCATGGTGTAGTTTTTAAATACATCAGATCCAGAATAGAACGGACTTCGAGCTTCAGCTTGGCCACTTACCATGGGACTTTAAAACTGTACTCTTAAAACTTCATTATTAAAATTTCACTATCGAAGCCTTCACTATTAAAGGTTAACCTCTATTCTTGGAATTTCGCTTTGCAAGTGACTGTTTTGTTTTTTGCTTATTTGCTTTGTTTTGTGTTGCCACCTGTCTGAGTCCATTCAGGCTGCTAAAACAAACTGCTACAGATCCAGTGTCTTGTGAACAACATGAATTCATGTCTTGTGTTTCTAGAGGTGGGGAGGTTCAAGAAAAAAGGCACTGGCTTGGTTTCTGGTGAGAACCTGCTTCCTGGTTCGTGGAGTGACAGCCGTCTTCTTCCTGTGTCTTCACATGGTGGGAAGGGAAAAGGGCAAGGGAGCCCTTTGGAGTCTTTTTTTTTTTTCATGTAGGCTCCACACCCAGGGTGAAGCCCAACATAGGGTTTGAACTCACCACCCTAAGCTCAAGACCTGAGCTAAGATCAAGAGTCGAATATTCAACCAGCTGAGCCACCCAGGCGCCCTATGGGGTCTTTTTTATAAGGGCACTAATCTCATGTGTCCCCAAAAAGACCATGTTAAAACCCCTTGAGACTCCCAATAAAATATTATTTCCTTAGGTTTTGTTTTGTTTACGTTATGTCGACGTCAGCTACTCTTAACTAGCTTCATCTCCAGAATGAGTGTATATGAATACGTTTTTCTCAGAAGCCATAAGCCAGAAAACCTGACTCCTGTTCTATAAACATTTTGGGAAGCTGTAAAGATGTGGGCCAAATGCTTCTTTCCCTACCCAGGGCAGTAACCCTCCTGTGTTGGTCTTCTCATGACATCACGGTAACAGGTATAAAACTCATGACGGGTCTCTTGAGTGTATTGTATATATGCATTTTTTTTTTAAAGAGAGAGGCAAATCTGCTACAAGTTGGCCAAAGAACAAAATTGGGATCCATGAAGGTTCCAGTTGTACCTGAGCTGTTCACCAGAGCAGACATTGGTTTTATATCCTGTTGTCCCTCTGCCAGGCAGGGAATGGTATAACCCCCTTAGGCTCCTGCAGCCTGAGGAATGTACCGGGGTCTTCTGAAGGAAAACAGTTTCTAAATATCTAAGTAGCATCCTAATGTTATACATAAATACTTGTACACGCAGCACTTCTAAAGAAGAAGAAAGAAATCATGAAGGAGAAGCACGAAGAAGAGGAGGAAAAGAAATGAATTTTCCTTCATGTTATATTCTTGAGAACTTACCGTCACCCTCATTAAATTACTCAAGACATAGCCAAATTATACTTTCAAATGTGTGTTTGATTTGCGCTCCCTCCTGCCATGAACCTGGTCATTAAAAGCACCAGGTTCTATTTTCATCTACTATCAAGGTGAACCGATGTTATGAAATCCATCCTCTTGCATTTTGTATCTGCGTGTAACGGAGGAGAAAAGTTGGTTTTAAACGGGATGTGTGCGGGATCAATTCTGTTTCTAAACTGCAACAAGAAGAAGCTGTAAAGTAAAGCAGACACTGTAAAGTAATTCTACAATGCTTGGAAAGAGCCCAAGACAACGGGTTCTTCAATAGGTTCAATAGGCTTCAATAGGTAGAAGGCGCTGCTACCCCCCTGCATGCACGGTAAGTCTATTCCCTTGAGAACTTCAAGAAATATCCACTGAAATGCATTTTAGTCTGATAAGAAAAAGAGTGGAAATATGTTTGGATCTTTGAATTGTTTTAAACTCATTGTGGGGAAGTTCTTTTTAAGAAGTGTTTCTCTGGGCTGGGCCCCTGGGGGGTTGAGTGTCCCACTCTTGACTGAGATTCTCTCTCTCCCTCTCTCTGACCCTCCCCTGTGCAATGTGCATGCACTCTCTATCTCAAAATAAATAAATCAGTTGTTTTTTTTTTTTAAAGAAGCATTCCTCTGGGCTTTTCCTTTCCCAGTGCTTTATGCTTTACTTCCTTCTATCCCACTCCAAACAGGCTAACTGACTTGTCATTCCACTCTAGGACTTTCGCGCGTAAGCCTCCATGCTTCTGCACTCACTCTAAGCGTCTTTATCTGTGAAGATACTATATCACTAGTATATGGCTGCTTATGGGTAATCTATATGTCCGTTTTTTCCTTTTTCAAAAGCATTTCATGATTCTGCCTTGCCTGTAGAATTACAGTTTTTCAGTGATAAATCATTGAATTCTACTCCGGAAGCCAATATTACACTGTATGTTGGCTGACTAAAATAAAATAAAAAATAAAGACTCCAGGATGATTTTCAAAAGCTTCTGTAATCTGGCTTCAACTCATTGTAATCAATATAAACAAACCTTTAACACTTGGGATTCGAGTACTTTTCATTTATTTCATTTCCTCCAATTAAGTTAAAATTGATTTGACTCTATGTGTGAGAGTGATAAGAAGTACAATTTTGCCCCTATGGGGGCTCTCTCATCCTTTTCTGGGTCATCTAAGAACTTCAGCTTCTTACGCAGTCACAAAAAAGACCCCTTGGACATCCACCACCAAGTGGACAAGAGCCTTGGGGTCTCTCAGACTACCGCCACTGGGACTGTCATATCTCTGCCACCCAGGACCACCATCAAATGCTTCCTCTCTCTGTCCAAAGGCTGACTGGCCCTATTTTCTAGCACGGGCTGGCGGGAACTTGAGATGAATGCTGCCCCATATGCCTCCATTGCCTCAGAGCCACACGCGATTCAAAGGGCTGCTTACCATACTCACTGTGCGGTAGCCTGAGTCCTCTTAGTTACAAGAGTGGCCATTCTCCTCTGAGCCCGACTGCCCCAGAGACATGTTTAGGGTCTACCCGCTAGGGTCCCATAATCCCTGGAGTTCATTCCGGGATGAAGGGCTACCATAATTATTGAGTCACTCTCCTTTTCAGCTCCCAAACCATCAAATTTCATTCTTCTCCCTTCTCAAAATAAGGTGGCCTCTGAAAGCAGTGTGTCATGGAGGCAGATCCTAGAAACACAAAATGTCCGTTTACCCTCTTGGGAGGTGACTTGCCACGCGTGTCATGTCACAGGAGAAAGAAGAAAAACTCTCTCCTTTACAGCATTGTACATGAAGTCCTAGCCAATGCAATAAGGCAAAGAAAAAAAAACAAAAGTCACACCAATTTGAGAAAAAGAAATAAAACTTTTTATTCAGAGTACATATTTGTCTAGGAATAAAATCCCAAATAGTCTACCAAAAAAAAAAAAAAAAACCTACTGGAATGAATTATGCATTAGCAAAATCATAAGACATAAGCTTAATTTTTTAAAAGCAACTGTGGGGTGCCTGGGTGGCTCAGTCGGTTCAGCGGCCGACTTCAGCTCAGGTCATGATCTCATGGTCTGTGAGTTCGAGCCCCGCATCGGGCTCTGAGCTGATGGCTCAGAGCCTGGAGCCTGCTTTGGATTCTGTGTCTCCCTCTCTCTCTGCCCTTCCCCTGCTCACGCTCTGTCTCTATGTCTCTCAAAAATAAATAAACGTTAAAAAAAATAAACTATGATTGATCCTTTAAAAAATAAATTAAAAAAAAAGCAACTGTATTTCTTTAAGTAGCAACAAGCAATTGGAAATTGAAATTTAAAATATAGTAATATTGGTGTGTGGCGAATGGGCTATATGACTGACAGGTATCAAAGAGGGCACTCGTGATGAGCATTCGGTGTTGCATGTCAGTGATGAATCACTGAATTCTGCTCCTGAAGCCAACATGACACTGTATGTTGGCTAACTAAAATAAAATAAAAAATAAAATATTATATTTTAGATGTAAATAAAATATATTAGAAAACAAAATATTTAAGGATAAATCAAACAAAATATGTGCAATACTTAAGTGCAGAAAAATACAAAACACTGATGAGAGAAATCAAAGACCTAGAGGCACCTAGGAGGCTCAGTCAGTTAAGCAATCAACTTCGGCTCTGGTCTTGATTTTGTCGTCCAAGGGTTTGAGCCCCATGTCAGGCTCTGTGCTGACAGCTCAGTACCTGGAGCCTGCTTTGGATTCTGTGTCTCCCCTCTGTCTCTGCCCCTCCCCCACTCACACTCTGTCTCTCAAAAATAAATATATATTTTTTTAATTTTAAAGACCTAAATAAATGGAGAGATAGACTTAATATTGGTTGACTGTCAATTTCCCCCAAATCAATTTATAGATTTAACTCAAGCTCAATGAAATTGACCAACTGGATGCTACTATTTACATGAGAAAAAGCAAAAGACCTAGAGTAGCTGATACAAGTTTTGATAAAACAGATCAAAGTTGAAGGACTTATACTACCTAATTTTAATTAACACTTCCTACAATTCTACAGTATTTAATACAGTGTGGCATTGGTTCATTACAGATCATTTGAACATGATAGAAAATCCACAAATAGGCTCACACATGTATAGACAATTGATTTTTTTGACAAAGGTGCCACTATAATTAGATGGAGGAAGGATAGTCCTTTCAACAAATCATGCCTAGACAGTTGAACCTAGAAAATTTTACATATAGACATGTGTAAAAACAGTGAACCTCAATCCTTATATAATAAGTTAACTCAAAACAGATTATAAACCTAAATGTAAAACCTAATATTATAAAATTTCTAGAAGAAAATAAAGGGAAGAAGTATTTATGAGCTTTGGTTAGGCAAAAATTTCTTAGACAGGAAATAAAAATCCAAACTATAAAAACTTGATAAACCAGACACCACCAAAATTAAAAATGTCTGTTCTTTAAAGACATCATTAAGAAATAAAAATTCAAGACATATACTAGAAGAAAATATGTACAATATAAATACCTAACAAAGGGTACCTAGAATATACAAAAATTACTCTCGACTCAATAATAAGAAAACAAACGACCCAAATAAAAAGGATATGGAGATGCAAACAGACACATAAAAAAGGATAACATACGGATGGCAAATAAACACATGAAGAATGCTCAACATTATTAGGCATCAGAGAAATAGAAATTATATCACATTAAGATACCACTATATAGCCATTAGAACGGGTAAAATTTAAAACTATCATAACAACTGTTGACAAGGACTTAAATCAGTTGGAGCTCATTGGTGGTAGGAACGTACAATGGCACAAACATGTTAAAAAATAGCTTGGCAGTTTCTTAAAATATTAAACATACAGGAACACCTGGGTGACTCAGTCAGTTAAACGTCCGATTCTGATTCTGCTCAGTTCATGATCTTATGGTTCTTTCGAGAGTTCGAGCACCACATCAGGTTCTGGGTTGACAACATGGAGCCTGCTTAGGATTCTCTCTCTCCTCTCTCTCTGCCCCTCCCCTGCTCTCTCTCTCTCTCTCAGAATAAATAAACATTTTAGAAATGTTAAACATACATACTTTCAATATAATCCATACAATTCCACTCTTAGTATTTATCCAAGAGAGACAAGAGCATATATTTACATAATAAGTATGAATTAATGAGTATGAGGTCTCTTCATGACAGTCAAATCTGCAAACAACCCAATGTCTATCAACTGATAAACAGATACACAAACTAGGGTATATCTATACCACAGGAGACCAGCCACTCAGCGATAAAATGAAAACCCGCGACACATACAACACGGATGAATCTCAAAACCATTATGTTGAGCAAAGCATCCAACTTGAAAAAATAAATGTAGCATGATTCTGCACATATAAAACTCCAGAAACAATGAACTAATCTACCTGACATAAAGCCGGATCAGTGGTTGCCTGGGCCCAAGTTTGGGAGGGAATCGAAAGGGGCATGGGGAATCTTTTGGGATGATGGAAGCATTGACAGGTGATGGGGTGTCCATATATATACTTGTCGAAACTCCTCAAGCTGTAAACTTAAAGTGGATGCTTTCACGGTATATAAATTCATATCTTAATAAAGCTGAAAACAATTTAATCTCAACAGGTCTTGCTTGGAGTTGGCCAAACCAATCCTGAAATTCACGCGGCATATGAAGGGGACAAAAAGAGCCAGCATGGTTTTGATAAAGACCGAGATGCAGGAAGTTGTCCACCAAAATCAAGAGTTGCTGTAAAAGAAGACTAATTAGAACCATGTGATCGTGGTGCAAAAACAGACAAATGGATTAATGGAAAAAATAGAAACCGAAAAGGCATCTATTAACGAAAAATTTACACGTTGGAAGTATTTTGCTGTGTAATAAAGCAAAAATGAGAAAAGGTGGACTTTCCAAATAAATGAAGCCAGAGCAATGAGTTATTGATATAGAGAAAATGCAACATCTATGTTGAGATAGCAGATCGGCAGCTTGGTATGTAAACTTGGATCTATTACGCTTAAAACCATGGGATTCGAGTAGTCAAGAGTAGTTGAAATTACTCATAGGAAGTCTTGGGTAGAACTGAAGAAGTAAACAACAGAGCTCAACTTTCTCTGTTGGAAATTCATGCTTCGAGCTTCCTGCTGGGCTGGGAAATGATGGGAAGTCAGTAGTTTCCCTCCACGGGAGGGGAGGAACTCCCTGTGACTGGTTACGGTCAACCCATCATAAAGCAAACCACATACAGTTCAGCCGGACTCTCTTCTTTCCTCTGTGTGTTTGGAGGCCCTCAGACTCCATAAATAAAGATGAACATGAAATATTCACCTGCCACAGAGTTGGTCACAGGGAAGATGGACAGGCTTTAGAAATGTTGGAAAAGAAATTATGGAAAAAAGCACTCGGAATATATCGACATAAACAATACGACTGGGAAAAGTTACCTAAGCCTGAATAAGACGAAAAGAAGCATCACGGAAATGATACAAACATATTAGAGAAGGAAGGAAAAAGAGACACAGGGGCATGAGATGTGATGAACGCAGGGAGAAAATGGAATCCAAGGAACAGAATAACATAAGAGACTCTCAAAGACTAAGAACAAACCGAGGGGAGAGGGAGGTGTGGGAGGGGGGAGAGTAGGTGAGGGGCACAGAGGAGGGCACTTGTTGGGATGAGCACTGAGTGTTGTATGGAAACCAATTTGACAATAAATTATTTTTAAAAAAAGAATAACACTTCCTACATTGATGTCACAACTAATCCACTCAGCAAATACCTACAGAGCACTTGTTACATGTCAGGCACGATGCTAGGTGCTAGGGGCTCAACAGTGAACAAAAAACACATGGATTCCGGAGCCAAACTGCCTGGGTTTGAATCCCAGCTCTGCTGGTGAGCTGTGCGATCCTGGGTGAATCTGTAACTGCTCCGTTATATATTATAGACATAGGAGCTACTCAATGGAGTTGATGCTGGGACTAAATATATGCGCTTGCATAAAGAAAGAAATGTATTAGTGTTACATCTTATTTTTATTATTATCAGTACTGTGTACGTTAGATCACTGAGTGGGAAAAATAAACAAGCACCTGAAAAGATGATCACATGGCAAACGGGATAAAATAAATTTAGACCAGTGACTTCCACTTGCAGAAAGTTGGAGCGGACAGGGGCGCCTGGTTGGCTTAGTCGGTGGAGCATGCAACCCTTGGTCTTGGGGTCATAGGTTCGAGCCCAGCTTAGAGATGACTTAAAAATAAATACGTAAATACATAAAATGTTTTTTAAAAAAGAAAGAAAGACAGTTGGACTGGACAAACTTCCACCCCTACTCAGTAGTAACAAGGCATCCCTCTCCCACGGGGGTGGTGTGAGGGGACACCCGTTGGAGAATCAGGACTTTCACAATCGCCCCGTGGAAATAAGACAGTTGCCCCCACTACAGTGGCAGCGGAGTCCATGCAGAGAGCCAGAACTCTCACCCCCAATCGGCAGCGATGAGTCTCCCCCTCAGTGTCAAGTCCAACGGAGAACTTGGACTTACATATCCACTAGGCACTAAGGAGAGGGCTTCTCTTTTCTTCTCCCTGAGCAGTATCAAAGAAGCATAACTAAAATAAAAGGTTGTAAAGAAAATCCAGTCTCATTCTATAATATGTAAATATCCAGGTTTCAACTGAAAATCATCCATCCTACCAAGAGCTAGGAAAATGTCAAACTAAGTATTGGTTCGCAAACCCCCCTGAACACAGAGGGCAAGGAGAGAACGGAGAAAGAGGCAGAACGCTCCAGAGTGGCAGGGAGCAGGTTCTATAAGCAAGGGAACTTACATACGAGACGTCTTGTGGGGGGCTGCAAAAAGAATGGATCTAAGCACCTGCCCACCAGAATCTTAAAAAGTTATATGGAGGCCTGAAATGGGTTCAGTCTCCTCATATTCAGTCCTGGCGTCCCAGCAACTCATTGCCATCTCTCTCAAGGCTGCGCCCGTGAAAACAGCTCCTGCTGTAGGATGTGGGCAGGTGGTACATTCCAAGGACAAGGAAGGGGGTGGGGAGCATCAGAGCCCCCAGCCAAGCTCAGGGGTGAACCAGCAGTCACATCTTCTCAATCGCCTCCTCCAAAATGGAGTAAAGACCATCGGTAGATGCCAACACCAAGAGACGGAGATGTTAGAATCCTCTGACCAAGATCTTAAAACGGTCATGACACACGTGCTTCAGTGAGTAATTTTAAACATGCTTGAAACAAATGAAAAGATATAAAGCTGTAGAAAATGAGTAAAAAGTTGCATTAAAGAAATAAGAAGATATAGGATTGCCCGGGGGGAGGGGGGGGCTCAGTCGGTCAAGTGTCTGACTCTTGCTTTCAGCTCAGGTCATCATCTCACGATTTGTGAGTTCCAACCCCACATCGGGCTCTGCACTGACAGTGCTGGGGATTCTCCTTCTCTCCCTCTCTCTCTGCCTCTTGCCTGCTCACACTCTTTATCTTTCAAAATAAATAGAAAGAAAGAAAGAAAGAAAGAAAGAAAGAAAGAAAGAAAGAAAGAAAGAGAGGGAGGGAGGGAGGGAGGGAGGGAGGGAGGGAGGAAGAAAGAAAGGAAGAAAGAAAGAAAGGAAGAAAGGAAGAAAGAAACAAGATATAAAGAAGAACCAACAGGAAATTCTGAACTGAAAAATATAATAAAACAATTTCAATAGGTTTTGCTAAGAAATATGATAACAATAAAAAAAAAAAACAACCAAAGGTCAGTGGCAGAATGGAAAGAAAGAATCAGTGACTGGAAAACAGAAAAATAGAAATTACCTAATCTTGGGGTGTCTGGCTGACTCAGTCGGTTAAGGGTCCAACTCTAATTTTGGCTCAGGTCATGATCTCATTGTTGTGAGCTAGAGCCCTGTGTTAGGCTTTGCGCTGGGCATGGAGCCTACTTAAGAGGCTCTTTCTCCCTCTCCCTCTGCCCCTTCCTGCCCTCTCTCTAAAATGAAAGGAAGGAAGGAAGGAAGGAAGGAAGGAAGGAAGGAAGGAAGGAAGGAAGGAAGGAAGGAAGGAAGAAAGAAAGAGAAAGAAAGAAGAGAAATTACCCAAACTGAACAAAAGAGAGAAAGTAGACTAAAAAAGTAAAACGGACAGTCTCAGGGTTCTGCGGGACTATCACTTAAGACTGACATTCATATAATCAGAGTCCCAGAAAGAAAGACAAGGCTGAAAAAGTACTTGAAGAAATAGCAACTGAAATTTCCCCAAATCGTCAAGAACATAAATCTACAGAAGAAAGAAGCTGAGCAAATTCAAAACAGCATAAATTCAAAGAAATTCAGGCCAAGACACACCAGAATTAAGTGGAAAACTAAGACAAAGAAAAATTCTTGAAAGCAGAATTGAAACCAGAAAGAAGCAATACTTGACTGAGAAGCAGGAAATGACAAGAAATCAAAAGACAATAAAGAGTATCGATGACCTACAAACTGGTGATTTGACTAGATCAATAAAGTTAGCAAACGTTGAGCAAGATGGAGGAAGAAAGACAGAAGACACAAATTACCTATATCGGAAATGAAACAGAAGGTATCACTACAGACACTGCAGATATCAAAAGGATAATAAGGGGGGGGGCGCCTGGCTCAGTCAGTGCAACTCTCGATCTCGGGTTCTAAGTTCAATCCCCATCCCACATTGGGTGTAGAGGTTATTTAAAATTTTTTTTAATCTTTAAAAAAAATAGAGACAATAAGGGAATACTATGAACAACTCCACATACATAAATTTGGCAACTTTAAATGGACCACTTCCTTGAAAAACACATATGACCACCCAGTATGAAATAGATGATTCGAATGAATATTCCTGTAACGGTTGAAGAAATTGAATTTATAATTTAAAACTTCCTTCAAAAAAGAACTTTGTTAAATTTTTTTAATGTTTATTTTTGAGAGAGAGAGAGAGAGACAGAGCATGAGCGCAGGAGAGGCAGAGAGAGAGGGAGACACAGAATCTGAAGGAGGCTCCAGGCTCTGAGCTGTCAGCACAGAGCCCTGACAGAGGGCTCGAACCCACGAACTGTGAGATCGCGTCCTGAGCCGAAATCGGACGCTTAACCAACTGAGCCACCCAGGCGCCCCAGCATTGCTTGCTGACGAGTAGTTCTATTCTATTGATCTACAGGTCAGTCCTTACGCCAATACCAGAACTGTAGCCTTGTAGTGAGTTTTGAAAGTCAGGAAATGTAATTCCTCCAAGTTTATTATTCTTTTTCACTATCGCTTTGGCTATCTAGGAATGCTGGCGCATCCGCAGGAATTTTAGGATCAACTTGTTCATTCTGCAAGACAGTTGGATTCTGACAGGAATTGCAGTGAATCTGTAGATCGATTTGGGCGATACTGGATAGAAATGCACCATAAAAACATAATTTTCTTCCAAAAGTGAGGTACAAAATGCTCTACAATTCCTATTTGAATTCCAATTATTTTTTTTAACATTTATTTATTTATTTTGTGAGAGAGAGACAGAATGCACACACGAGCAGGGGAAGGGCAGAGGGAGAGGGAGAGAGAGAATGCCAAGCAGGCTCCATACTTAGAGCAAGCGCCTGATGCGGGGCTCCATCCCACGACCTCAAGGGTCACAACCTGAGCCCGATGTCCAGAGTCAGACACTTACCCAGACGAGCCACTCAGGTGCCCCAGGATTCCAATTATTTTTAAACTGGACAAAGGGATGTCCACTGTCACCCAAACACAGGCTTGAAAAGTACTCATGAGTGGGCCTTGCCGTCTTGTTTTGCTTCTTACGATGAGTTGTGGTAAATAAGTATCTGTTATCCGATGTATCCCATTATATTATGTAATTTTGAATGTCTTACATATTAAATAATAAATAATTTTAAGTGAAATACATTGTGGAGAAAAAAAAAAAAAGAGCTTCCCAGGGAGGCAACAAAGGAGAGTTGAATGCCGGGCCCTGGTTTGACATCTGGGTTAGAATCAGACCTGATGATCCCACGGAAACAGAGAGAAAGAGAACTCCAGGGGAAGCGGCACCCCCCCTGCGGAAGCATGAACTTCCCTGGAGCCGAGTGTCCTCCGCGCACGGCGGTCAGGCCTCCGCCATCTTGCCGGTGCTCCAGAAGGAAGGCTGAGGTGGGCCGCCAGCCCCTTAGCACAGAGCCTGTGTGTTCACGCCCGGGGCGAGTATTGAAAGAAGTGGTCGGGGGTGAGTCCAGCAGAATTCCTCCCCCACTCAAGCAAGGAGACAGTGTGGTGGCTCAAAGGCGCTCACATGTGGCCCGTGAGAGAGACAGACCCCCTCACGTAGAAGCCTTGAAGGCAGTAAGCGATTTCCAGAGAAACCCCAAAGAGATCACAGCAATGGCCAGGTAAGTAGGTATCTGTCCCTTTCCCTGCCCTTCCTCCACAGTCCACTCCCCAGCCCCCCCACCCCTCCACACACACACGGCCTTCCCTTAAAGAGGGAGGGCGGAAGGGCTCCCGGTTCGCCTCCAGGACCAGTGGCTAGAGACCCGCTCAAGCCTTCAGGGAGCAGAATGGAAGGCGTGAGATCCGAACTAAGATTGAGGCTTTACGGGGAACCGACTTTTTTACATTCTTAGTTTTCAAAATATTTCCAATGAGCTACTAAAAATAATTAGAAAGTAATACACTCTTCTCAGGAGTTCACTAAAGGGCACTAAAGAGCGTGGTTAAGGCCACACCGGGAAACACAAAACCACTTCGTGTGTAGGTTCCAGTGAGTTCAGACTGGTGACTAAACCGATTACTCCAAGGGCACCTGGGGGGCTCAGTCGGTTGAGCGTCCGACTCCGGCTCAGGTCATGATCTCCCCACTCGTGAGTTCAAGCCCCGCGTCAGGCTGGCTGCTGTCAGCAGAGCCCGCTTCAGATCGCCTGTCCCCCCTCTCTCTGCCCCTCCCCCGTTCACGCTCTCCTAAACAAACAAATAAATATTAAAATAAACTGATGAGTCTACAGACTCAGGCCTCCCTGTTGGGTCCAGAACTGGGCTGGCGGGTCAGAAGTCTCCCCTTCGTGCTCCCCCTGCCCTGGAAATACCAGGTCACAGGAAACAAAGGTATCCTCCTCACGCTCTGTCACCCAGCGAGGCGCCCTACAAATATTTCCAACCTTCGCAAGGACTCTGCAGGGAGTTCTTATAATCCACATTTCACAGGAGAGAAAACAGAGTGGCGGGGTGACAATGTCTCAGAGCCAGCAAAGGAGCGAATGGTCTCTCTGGAATGCACACCCGTCTGTCTGTCTGTGGGGCCCTTGCCCTGCCCACCGCAGTAAGTCCCTCGCACCTTAACTCTCCCAGGAGCCCCTTAGAAGCTCTCTCTGAAACCCCTCAGGCTGGTCTCTCCACCGACTAATTCTGTGTCTTTCTCTACTTTTCAGCGGCCCCCTTGGCACCCCCCTTCTGGAGTGTTCCTTCTCACCGTTCCCACTGATCTTTCTGCTCTCCCGTCTCCAAGAACCCAAGCCCCCGAACCCGGTGTGTCTGATGTGATGTTGAAGGGAGGGGGGGTGTGGAGGAAACATTTCTCCAGGAACCCCTGACGCTGGAAAACAGCTTCGCGCTCAGCCTGAGGGAGGAAGCGGGGCGGAGCAGCTAGAAAGGATGTTGACCCCCACGGGTCAGACGAGAGGAGGGGCCCTCTGGTCAGAGGGAAGTGAGAACGGGAGTGCCTGGAAGAGATTGTTCATGCTTTAAACCCGGGCCAAACTAAATGAGTAATGAGCAAGGGTGTGCAGGGACCTCGCTATATATATCCGAGCCAAGAGATCCCCTCACCAGGAAAAGAGCCCCCGGCCCCCAGGTAGTCTTAGGGTCTACAGAGTCCCCAACGGAGCCAGCGACACAGCCCGGGGAAGAGCTGGGGGCAAGCTGGGAATCTGTCCTCACCTTTTTTTTATTCTTCTGAGTGGTGTCGGTGGAGCAGGATGTAGGGCCCACTTGGGAAGAGGAAGGCCTCCCTTCCGTTGCAAACATGGACGTCTCTCTCGTTGGTTATGAACTCCTGCGTGAGAGCTGACTCCTGCCTCCTCTCAAGCGCCTGGCCGTGGAGGGTGTAGGTTGTTCAGGCGTCCGTGGATTGGGGGGGACATGGCTTCTGTCTCTGAAGGTTTGGGGAGGCTGCCTCTCTCCATAGGGGACGCATCTTATGGGGTCTCTATAGCTGTATTTTTGGAGGTAAACCTCTCTGGGGGAGGAGAATTCTGGGAGAAATCCAACGCCCAGGTCTCTATGTCCCTGCACAGCTTTCCTCCCTTCCAGGGAAATTCTGAGGAAACCAGACATCTTGTGGAGTTCTGGTCATGTGAACCAGAACCTTCTACCATCCAGTGCCCCTCTTGATGCAAGATGTTCTCCTGGTGCCTGTTGGATAAGAGGCCTAGGGGTCCCTGAGCGGCTCAGTCGGTTAAGCCTTGGACCCTTGATTTTGGCCCAGGTCGTGATCTCGCAGTACGAGAGTTCGAGCCCTGTGTCCCGCTCTGCGCTGACAGGGCAGAGCCTGCTTGGGATTCTCTTTGCCCCTTTCACTCTCACTTCGTCTCTCTTTCTCTCAAAATAAGTACAGAGGCACACCTGGGTGACTCAGTTAGCCGAGCGTCCGACTTCGGCTCAGATCATGACCTCGCGGTTTGTGAGTTCGAGCGGCACATAGGGCTGACTACTGTCGGCGTGGAGCCCACTTTGGATCCTCTGTCCCCCTCTCTCTGTCCCTCCCCTGCTTGTGTGCTCTCTCTCTCTCTCTCTGTCTCTCAAAATTAATAAACATTAAAAAAAGAGGAAGAAAAACTTCCTTTACCAAACATTTAAATAAACAAATAAATACTAAAGAAAACAAAGAAGCCTAGTTAGTATTGCTCAGTATTAGGATAAAAGGAGCTCTCTAGGACCCGGGGGAGGGGTGAAGAAGGTTGAGTGTGGGCAGTCAGGCACGCTTCCAGGCTGAGCAGAATCGTAACTATGCCCGTGACTGGGGCTTTGCCTCAGGGTATCAATATTGAGGTAAATGGAGGGGGAAAATATTTAAGAATGATTTTTAGGGGCACCCGGTGGCCAGTCGGTTACACATCCGACTTCGGCTCAGGTCATGATCTCGCAGTCTGTGAGTTCGAGCCCCGAGTCAGGCTCTGTGCTGATGTGAGCCTGGAGCCTGCTTCACATTCTGTGTCTCCCTCTCCCTCTGCCCCTCCCCTGTTCACACTCTGTCTCTCTCTGTCTCTCTTTCTCTCAAGGATAAATAAACATTAAAACAATTGAACAAAACAAAACAAAAGATGATATTTAAGTTTAGCACCTAGTCATCAAGAGCAATTAATGCAAGCAGGAAATTCTCAGGAGGGCGAGTTGCCAGTAACACTTACCTGTAAACTCTAGCTTTGATTACCGAGTTGATAAGACCTGCCGTCTCGCTTGGCCTAGAGCTGCCATTGCCACCAGCAAAATTTGCGAACTCCAAGTCTTTTACCCTAAACTAAAAACAACCTATCTCCCGGTTTCCAGAAGGATGTATACAATTTCCTTTCACCACGAGGAATTCCTGCCCCTTCTTCCTCCTTGTTTCCCAGTCTGAGCGGGATTTTCCTGTTTCGCTGTTGCTCCATTTTGTGTTTCAATGGCGTGGCCCTTGCCTTCGAGTCTAACTCCCCCCTCCTTCATATCCTGAATGACTTGATTAAATCCTCTCACTGGTGGGGTGTCTCACGTAATTTGCATATAGAAGATTCTAGTCTTTCTCCCCTCCTCTCTTCCCACTGCGGGGTTTGCTGTGCCTACAGGGGGACCCATCCCACGTCCCTGGCTCCGGTGACCTTCACCTTCAAGCCCTTGGGCGGCCCCACCCCAGCCACGCCTGGTTCACTATCAGCACCCCGACCCGCACCATCCCTGCAATCCCCCTCAGATACATTCTCCTGTCAGTCTGGTTTCTCCTTCCCTTCTTCCCCAGCCTAACGCTCTGCAGAACTTACTTCCTCCAGATGCAGCTCCATTAAACTCTTGAGCCGAAATCTCGCCACTGCTCCCTGCCCACCTCGTCTGTCTTTCCACTGCTCCTAAAAGCCCAGTTTTGGAAGAATCCTATAGTCCCATCTCGCTATTTCTACACTGCAGCTGCTGAGCACGCAGCCCCGAAGATGGGAACCAATTTATGAAAATCCCCCTTTCCCCCAGACCTTCCACGGTGCGCCAAGGGCCTCCCAGCGTGCACAAGAACCTTCCGTGGTGCACAAGAACCTTCCGACATGCCCTGAGGACCTTCCACAGTGCACCAAGAACCTTCCACAATGCCCGAGGACCTTCCACGGTGTGCCAAGGGCCAGCGCACTAGAACCTTCCATGGTGCCCTGAGGGCCTTCCACAACACCCCAGGGACCTTCGCAGGGCTGGAGCCACTGTTCTCAAACCCCAGACGGCACCCCTCTCACAACCCCCCCCCATCTTCTTGGGCTGCGATTCACCCTGATTTTACAAAGAAAACAGAAGCAATCTCCTTCAGTTTCCTTCACCCTCTCACCCCCATCTCCCTCAACCTGGACTCAGAAGTGCTTCTCCATCCCCCACCCACCTTCCCCACTGGGCACTCTCCTCCTTCAAGGCCTCAGGTGAGCATCAGCACTTCCTTGGGGACTTCCCGATCCCATAGTTAGTGCTCAATAAATGTCAGCCATTATTATTTTCTCCCACGCCCCTTCACAAAGAACCCGTCCCTCTGCTTTCTGCCAGAACAATATTTGTTGTATTTTACTTTGTTGCACTGACCTCACATAAGTGATTATTTATCTACACGCCTGTCCCTCATGTAAAACCATCGGCTTCTTCAGAACGGGGAAACAATATAGCATCTGGCATAAAATAGATGTTCAATGCACATTTGAAGAAATAAAAATATAAACAACTGACTTCTCAGATAGCTCTGTGATATCAACATGTTCCCCTGTTTAATGGGTGCAGTTAGGGGGCGCCTGGGTGGCTCAGTCGGTTAAGCGCCTGACTTCGGCTCAGGTCATGATCTCGCAGTCTGTGAGTTCGAGCCCCGCGTCGGGCTCTGTGCTGATGGCTCAGAGCCTGGAGCCTGCTTCACATTCTGTGTCTCCCTCTCTCTCTGCCCTTCCCCTGCTCATGCTCTGTCTCTCCTGCTCTCAAAAGTAAATAAAAACATTAAAAAAAATTTTTTTTTAAATGGGTGCAGTTAGGATCCCCTCAAGAGATTTTAACTTCTGAAATGCCCTGGGTACAGGCCAAACCCATGAAGTCGGAATCTCTTAGGAGGAGACCAGGCTCTGGGGACCAGACTTTTGTTTTTGCAGACTGACTGTAGTATGCAGCTTGCTTTGAGAATCACTGCCTTCTGGAAGGTAGTGAGACTCGGAAGACTTAGCAGGCGTCTAAGTCTCCCCTGTGTTACAGGACTTCCCTGCCTATAATCTAGTAAGAGGGACAAGCAGACAAGAACTTGAACAGTAAGAAGGTGGGTGAGTTCGGTGGAGATGGACATGGGGCGGGGGGATGGGCCTCTACCCGGCACCAACACAGGCTGTGCCAGCTCAAGTCCGTCAGGTTAAGACGGACAAATAATCACTGTTACACAAGCACCATAATGTCCCCGGGGTGTCACACTGTGCTTCTACCTTGAACACTTATAGGACTTTGGAGAAGAGCAAGATAACCTCAGTGAGTCGGAAAGTCAGGCTGTGTGGGGGCTAAAGAGCAGAGCACACATGGCTGGCAGGAAAAAATGGCCCAGAATTGTCTAGTCTAGTGGCTTTTCTAAAATGACGTTATGGTGTTTGTTCCCGAACGTGGCTTTTTTTTTTTTTTTTTTTTTTTTTTTTTTTTTTGGTCAAGAACACTTCCTAAGAGGGCGCTGGGCGGCTCAGTCTGTTGAGCATCTGACTCTTGATTTCGGCTCAGGTCGTGATTTCACAGTGGCGGGATAGAGCCCCAAGTCTGGCTCAGGGCTGAGCATGGGGCCTGTTTAAGATCCTCTCTCTTAGGGGGTGACGGGCATTAAAGAGGGCACTTGTTGGGATGAACACGGGGTGTTATATGTAAACCAATTTGAAAATAAACTATTTAAATGGAAAAAAAAAGAAGATGCTGTCTCTTTCCTTCTGCACCTCTCCCCCACTCACACACATGCGTGCTCTCTCTGTGTGTGTCTCTCTCTCTCAAATAAAGTTAAAAATTAAAAAATAAAGAAGAATCCCTAAGAACTCAGTATGGATGAGCCACCTGGGGTCTGGCCCTCAAAGCGTAGTCTGTCGGCCTCGTCCAGGAGTTCGGTCGACATGCCTAATCTCAGCCCTACTCAATCCGAATTTGCAGTTTAGCAAGATCCGCAGATGATCTGCCCGCAGGTTCAAGTCTGAGAAACACTGCCCTGGACCAGCATCAGCGCTCAGATGACCTGGAAGTCAGCGTTTCTAACCATCTCCTGAGCAATGCACACGCTGCTGGTCCAAGGAGCCCCCTCATTTGGTATTTTCCCGGTGCCGGCCACAGGAATCAGCAATCACACCCGCAGCCTGCTTTATCCCTGCTCGTCTGTTAGGAGTCCCTGTGGTTCAAGGGAGAAGAAAACCAGTTCCCAGCGGTTTAAACAGGAAACGCCTTGCATGGGCTCCTATAACTGTTCAGAGGTAGGGGCCTCGATTCACAGGCTCAGCTACTGTCACCTGCAATCCAGGTTCTCTCCGGTCCTTTCAGGCTCTATCACCTCAGGCCCCAGTGGCATTAGGCCCATCCTCCAGTCAGTGGCCTCCAGGCTCCCCCATCATGAGCCAAGTTTCCAAGGCGGAGGAGAACAGCCGCTAAGATCCCTTGCTACCGTCTCTTACATCTCACACACGAAGTATGGGGGTCGATTTTATTCAGTCAGTCCGGAAGGGCTGTGCTGAGCTCCCTTCTGTGGAGCCGTTTAGAGAAAAGCCTGGACTTTCTCTGCCCCAGGAGATGCGCTCCCCACTCTCCTCCCTGAGGCATCACCCCCAGACACCCTGTCCTCTAGCGTTGTGGTCAGCTTTGGCCCGTGAGAGGCACTGTGAGAAAGGCAGGACACCAACGGGTTTTTTTCCCCCAGGGTCTATTTTCTGGTCTCCTCTTCCTGGGCCACCCTGACAGTGGCTTTATTCCCCTTCCCAAGGCCAGAGCCGTGGCTGGCAGGACCCCTAAGTCCACCATTCCCTTGGGTTCCAATACCCACCTCTTCCGTTCCCAGTCATGACTGGACCATTCTCTGAGCTACTGCAAAATTTAGGACGCTTCCGGTGCCTCTACAGATTCCCGTATATACTGTCTGTTCGTCCCTTGATCTTTCTTCATTCACCCATTTTAAGTACACCATCTGTTTCCCGTAGGGCTCTGAGTGACAGCAGACGCATCTTATTTAATTGTGCCAAAGAATATAACCTCTCCATAGACAGCGAATATTTTTAGAGCTTTATTTCCAGATTTACAAAGATGTCAGTAAGGGAGAACTTGAGAAACGATTTGAAATGTAGACCATACACAAGACATGTTAATTACAAGCTTAAAACTAGACGGAAGGAGACATCTGTAGGAGGAAAAAAAGTGTTTTCTATTAGAGCTCATTAATTTCGCATTCTATAAAAAATTTCATTATCGTCTAAAAATAAGCACTTTCGTGTAAAACCCTTATTGTCATTTTTAAACCAGGTGTTAAGGTGAAATTAGCGCGCGTATAGAAAATGGGAGAAGATGGGTTTTACAGATGTTAAGCAGAGCACATTTGTTTGCATCTCCTTTGAGAGGCGAACGTTGTTCTTACTCAAACGTTCATTGTGAGAAAAGACAGGAAAGGCTCATATACTCCACGCACTGGCAACGGGGCTCAGTGGACGAGGCGAGGATCGAAGCCCCCACGCGCACCCGCGCCGTCCCGCGGAGACCGTGGCCGGGGGAGTGGGGGGCGGGCTGGCTCGGGTGGGCGCCGTCGGGGCCGGGCAGCCATCGGGAGCAGGCCGGCCGGGCTGGTGCTGCAGCCGCCGCCGCCTGCGGTCCCGCGGGCCAGGGCTTCGCGCCGTGGGACGCGCGCAGGGCGCTAGGGGGCGCTGGGCGGCGCCGGGAGGTCAGACGCGCCCGGGCCCGGGGCTTGCGGGGCCCGGGCCCGGGTGCCCGTGGCCAGCGGGTGGCTCCGGAAGGGGGTAGGGGTCGCCGGACGGCCCCGAGGCAGCAGCGCCCGGGGCAGACGCCGGATCCCGCTCCGTGTCGTCCAGCAGCCACGGGTCCCGCCGGCGGGGGGCGCGCCCGGTCCCTGCAGTCCGGCTAGTGGCCGCCCACCTATGGGGGCCACCAGCGGCCGGCCCGCGGGGATGCCCCTGCTCGGGGGAAAGGTCAAGTACTCGACCGCGCGGCCGCCTGCGTCTAGGAGCCGGGGTGGGGGGAGCCAGTTCGGTCAGCAGGCCGGGACTGCCGGGCCCGGCGCCGCGCCGCCGCCTCCAGGAAGGCCGCTCTCCTCCGCCCAAGTCCGCCTCGGGTGGCGGTAGACCTGCTTCGGAACTCTGGGTGCGGACACCTCTCCAGCCGGAGAAGCCCGAGGAGCGGCGCCCCGCGGGCCCCTCCGTCCAAACCCAGGGAGGGTGCTAGTGCAAGTTCACACGCACCGTGAGGCCAGATCGCCGCACCGGGGAGCCCGTCCGCGGCCGGCGACCGCGGGGGCAGATCCCGCCGCGCCGACCACACCGGCGTCTCGGAAGCCGGCTGTCCTAAACCCCAGAGTCCTTGAAGGGCGCGGAGAGCTGCCCGCAAGGCCCAACCCCGGCCCCGTGTAAGGACCGGCTCCAGAACCGAGTCCCGCCAGCCGAATGTTCCATGCGCCGCTTCGCCGAGATGCCATAGACAGACCTGATCCTTTACGTACAAGACGGCACTTCGGGGGTGCGGTTCTTCCCCTTCCCTCCGGAATGAACGGTGCTCCCCCACGGAGTCCCCTGGATTTGAGGCGCTGGAAACGCGGTGTTTGCAACAGGGAGAGAGAGTCTTAGCACGAGTTAACCGTCCAGGAGAGGATTGGGTCAAGACGCAAACTCACCAGGACCAGTGCGGCTGACCCCCCTCCAGGGTCGAGGTTTCTCTTCCAGAATTACAGGAACGCCAGATACGCAGGGTTAGCTAAGAGGGGGAGCCGCAGAAGTGGGGACAATGCGATCCCGCTGGTGGGGGAGGGGGAAGGAGAAAACCCGACCTTATGACCGTAGATGCGGACAAACGTGTCTAGAGAAGGCACCGAAGTCCGGATGGGGACCAGGACAACAGTTTCCCTCGGAGGGCTCCTTCGACTTTTATTTAAAAAATAGGAAAATACATCTTTTAATAAAGCTCTCTACGCGGAAGACAATTATTTGACATTAGGAAGAGAAAAATTAAAGTCCGGCCCTTTCATTCCTCCTGTTAAACAAGAAAAACAAACGCTCCCTCAACTTCAAAAGCCTGAAAGCGGAATGAGCTGGGACTTTTCACAACCAGAGGCCACTGTCTCCGGCTTTTTTTTTTTTAACACAAATTTAGGCATCTTAAAAAAAAAAAAAAAAAAAAAAAAGCAGTTTCGCTTGAAATTCTAAAGCTTTGCACATTTTTCTCAAAGGCGCTGTTGAATGCATTTCCAGGTCCCATCAACGGTCAGCAGTTTTCTGTGTATCAATCTCTCCAGGTCTTACCTGAGAAGGAAGAAGGAAGCGGCTCTTTGTAAGAACATTCGAGTTTTCCTGTGTGGAGAGCCTGGCCCGATTAGCTGACAGGAAAACCTGTCCCCAGAGCGCAGTATTTCGCGCTCACGTTTACACCCGGTGATGGTCAAGTCTGCTCTCGACCCTTTTTCAACATTCCATCTCCCGCCCTCAAGGCCGTGGTGCACCTGCTGGGCCGTGGTCTCCGCAGCGGAAGAATCCCTCGGCGAGCCAGTTCTCCGCAGGAAGGCCCCGGACGCCCGGCCCGGGTTTCCCGGCGCTCCCGCTCCTCCCGCGCCCTTCCCGGGTCTCCTCGCCCGCGCCCCCGCGCTGTCCCCCGGCGTCGGTCCCGGCGCGGGCGGCGGCGCTCGCTCTCGGCCACACCTAGAAGGCGCCGGATGCGAGACGCGCCCTCGGCTCGGCCCCACCGCCCCGGCCGGCGCCCCGCGGCTCCCCGCCGCCTCGCCCTGCACCTTCCTGTCCCCGAGGGGGTCAGCCGCGCGGCCCGGGGGCAGAGGCCCAACCGGGAGCGTCCCCGCCGTCTCTGCGCCCCCCCCCCCCACTCCGCGGGACCCTGCTCCCGCCGCGGACGCCCCGGCGGAGCGAGGGACGGGGACGGCCCGGGGGCTGCCTCGGTCTCGGGGCCCGGCCCGCCCGCCCGGGAAGGCGCCGCCCGCGGGTCCCGGGCTCCGTCTGCCGCGCGCCGAGGCCCGAATCCCCTCCGCTCCGGGCCAGGCCGGGGGTCGCGCCCCGCGGGCTCGTTGCGGGCCTCGGAGCCCGGGCCGCGGAGCGCCTGGAAGCCAGCGCGGCGCGCGAGGCGGCGTCTCCCGGGCTTGACCCGCACTCCCGGCTGTGCGTGCGCGCGTGTGTGCGTGAAACACCAAACCTAAGATCTTTGACCTGCGAAATCGAAGCCACTGCAAAGTTTTGTTCAGACCTTACCCTGGATGAATGGCAGCCGGAGCCCGATTCCAGGCGGCGCCCCGGCTTCTGCGTCCCGGAGCCGCGGGCGCAGGGGGGAAGCTGCGGGGGGCCTCCTGGGGGCTGGAGGGGGAGGGGCGGGGGTGGAAACCGGGCGCGGAGCCGAGTGATGCCCCTCTACACGATTGTGTTTTCCTTAGCGTGAAGCTTCAGAGACACCGCTTCTCTTCCCTAGTGGGTGTCAGAGGAGTGTGGATTTAAAATGACAACCGCGGTGGTAAGCGGGGCCACTGTCTGGAATTCATTGAAATGCCGTAAAAACGGCTAGCTCTCCGTATAACGCGTGACTCACTGTTCCTTCTGTCTCCCCACCAAAGACAGAGAGAAAGACAGAAAGAAAGGGAAAGGAAGGAAGGAAAGAAGGAAGAAAGAAAAGAAGGAAAGAAAGAAAGAAGAAGAAAGAAAGAAAGAAAGAAAGAAAGAAAGAAAGAAAGAAAGAAAGAAAGAAAGAAAGAAAGAAAATCAAAAAAGGAAGGAAGAAGAAGGAAGGAAAAAAGAAGGAAGGAAGGAAGGAAAAAAGAAAGAAGGAAGGAGGAAAGAAAGAAAAGAAAAGAAAAGAAAGAAAAAGAGAAAGGAAAAAAAAGAAAGAAAAAGAAAGGAAGGAAGGAAGGAAAAAAGAAAGAAGGGAAGGAAGGAAAGAAGAGAGGGAGAAAGGGAGGGAAAGAAAAAGGGAGAAAGACATCACAAATACCTACCTTTGCAGCAGAGGCCCTGCGGCTGGGGTGTGAAGGGGAGCCACACTGTCCTCACCTCTCACTGTTTGGAGGAAAGACTTCCTGCCTTTGTGATGGATGGAGAGGAAGGTGGGTGTAATCCTAGTACTAGAACCATTAATTATTAATGGCAATCAATAGAAGAGTTGGAAAAAGGGTATAACTATGTTCAGAGGAAATGCTTAGCTATTAGATCAGCAAGTCAATGCCTAAAACTGATAAACGCAGAATCCGCTGCTCAGGCATGTTAATTAATTAACCTCCAGATGAACAGAGGTATGGCCTCCGTACCTAACACCCAGTACCACCCCACCCCAAAAGGACTGGTTGACCACGGATGGGGGGCTGGGGAAGGAGGGAATCCTCTTACAACTCTGTTCATAGCACTAGCCCTTTCGTAATGTTTCTCTTTTGTCACCCTGTGCCTCATGTAAATTTTTAAAATTATTTTAAAAATCAATAAATACAAACTACACTTTCTATACCCACAATCTCTTTACCGCAACTGTAAACTTGTCATTTTTTTTTCTTATTTCTCCCTCTTACAATTTCACAAAGCACGTTTCAGGGTAATAATTTTGATCCGTGTGTCTGCAGCTGCAATCCCCACTCGTGTTTTCAAATGTCCACCCGGATGGGTTAAAACAAACAGGAGAATCCACGGCCTACGGAACCACTCTAAGTGGCTCATTCCTTTCAAGGACGTCAGAGCATTTTCTTCTCTTCACCTCATCCACCACAGCCCTGAGGAAAGATCTTCCGAGGACCGAGGGATTCGCAAGCCTGAGTATCTGGCTTCCCTGTGGCTTGGAATTGCTGGGAGTGAGAATTTATTTCTCAGTGTGCCGTCCTTCCCCATTCCACTCCGCTTACTCACCCTCCGTAGTTCCAACTCTGTTCAGTCCTAAAAAAGAAAGTGACATGCAAATACGGTTCCGGATTTGAGAAACTGATTGGTGGGGAGAAGGCTGGCCTGGGGGGTGCGTGTTAGCGGGCGGGCGGATACTGCATTCAGTAAATGTCCCAATTACCTGTCCGGAGACAAAGACCTTGAGCTTTTCACGTGGAATGGGAGTTCGTATGGATGGAGGCATTCTCTATGACGTTCTTTTTCACGTGACGATTACTTCTATTCTCATTTTATATTAAGCAGGCTGAGCTGCCCGAAGTTCAGGGTGAAACACAGCCCATCTGTGTTTCCAGCTAATACGGACACTCAGGTGAGTTCCTATTGTCTTCTCTTTTCTAACGGAATAATGAAATTAAGTCCCCCACGTCTGCTGGGATAGATGGAGATACACAAAATCAGAAGGTAAAGAAGGGCAGAGAAAGGAGAGAGCATTTCCTGGGGCACTGAAGCCGCCCTTTTAGCACGACCTCACTTGGTCCCTACGACACTCCAGGGAGGAAGTCAGGGCTTTTATCGCTACGCCTAATTTTTTCAGAGGAGCACACTGGAGGGCAGACAAAGGCTCTCGTGCCTTCTCCAAACTCACAACGCCAAGCTGCTAAACCAGACGAACTTCCGGCTCCAAATGCAGTCTCCTTTGAGAAGTGCCACTCCTGTCACCGCCTAGCCGGTCTCTGCTCTTTGCTCCAACATCTTATCCTCCCGAGTCCTTAAACGTCGATGTTCTGACACCGTTTTCAGGAGAGAGGAGTTACGGCCACGGGTGCCTGTTTCAACTAGAGGAGAGGCTAAGCAGGAACTCCCAAGTCCTTCGTGATCCCCAGTGGAAAACAGAGGTACTGACCAACAAACATGTCAGCAGGAAATTTTCTGAGCACTTCCGAGGTCCCTGGTCAGGTGACACCGAGTGAAAACAGGCAGTCTCTGCCCTAGGAGCTCTCCCTGTAGCCAGAGGAATCAGACAGACCAGAACACCGCTCAGCCTACCGCAAGCTGGCCCCAATTCTTTTCCTCGCTCAATTATAGATCAGGTGCACGGGAGGGCGCTGGTTCCCAGCAGGGTGAGCGCGGACCCCGATCCTGGTCCAAGGTCTCCTGCTGGATACACCGATCTGAATCTCCACAAATCACGTAACTTCACAAATCATCTAGAGAAACAGCAGTTTGGGGAATATTTCTTATGACTTTGACTTTGGCAACATGTTTAAGATTCTGGTTAAAGTCTAAAATGCCTTCAGCGAGAATATTAAAAGTGGTTTTTTTATTATTATTATTAAGCCAAATCGTTGGCTTAATCATTGGACCTGAGCTCTAGACAAAGTTATATTAAAGAATATCACTGTTATCACGGCAAGGACTTATGTAGCATTCGCCATATACTAGTGCTAAGAAATTTCATACTGCGCTAAGAAATACCGTTTAAATATTCTTTTATACTGCATTAAGAAATTTTAATATCCAGAGTCTCGAATAAAAGCCGGTGGTGAGGTTTCCGTGTTTGTGCCAGGGGAGCAGCGCAAACCGCAACTTTCTCATTAGAAGGAAGGTAGGGACCGGTGTTATGGTCAAAATGAAAGGAGAGACGTAGCTGGTTCCCAGGCCCGAGGACCTGAAACGACGGCTTGTCTGCTCCAGGCTCGTCATGCGGAGAAACAGGACCCGAACATTCTTCCTCCCACTCCAGATGGGGTCGGGTAGGGACGCCAGCACCGCTTTTCTTCAGATGAATATTCTGGACTCAGAAGGAAGCACCTTGTAACCAGGAAGAATAAATGCGTGTTCCAGTAATGGATGTAAAATCTCTCTCTGTGCCCAGCGTTATCAAAACAAATCAAAGGGCACAGGGGGGAGGAAGAGAATGAGAAACGTCTATTACATGACAGGCGCAGTTCTGAGTATGAAAAACAAAATGAAACGGGACCTTTTAAAATGTTAGACAGAAATGATAGTTTGGTTCGTAGCACCCCCGGTTCCGTTTGTTCCGAATTCCTTTTGCTTGTTCGTGCTTTCTCGGACACCAGCAAGCAGGTAAAGGCAGCTGGCGACGTCTCTTGCAGTGTGATTCAAATGAAACGTACAAGAATCTTCCGAGAGAAGAACAGTAAGTGAAAGATACAGTTTCGTTGGGGTATCACCCATTAGCGGCTTCGGTAAGTAACAAGCTTATTTGTAGTTTATCACGCCCGCCCTGGTAGCCTTGACAGAGATGTGGTCGGCGTCTCAGGGGGAAAGAAAACACCCTCGCCCTTTCCATCTGGCTCTCTCAAAGGTGTGGAGACTCTGCTGGCATCAAGTCCGGCCATCCCAGCCCGTAAAAGGGCTGGACTCCTACCTCCTGACACATTTCCTAAGTACCTAAAAATAAAGAGGGGGTCGGGCAGGGGTGGGGAGTGGGGGGTTGGAGGCAAGCAACGCATCCTTTGCGGATTTACTTCCGAAAACAAATTGCAAATATGGAGACAAATTTCATATATTTTTTTCAAACCAGTTACTAGCGAGCATCTGTGGTCACTTCCCTGAGTGGCTTGAGGAAAGAAGGTTCTGTGCATTTGCCAAGATCAGAGAGGGGTCCGAGTTTGACTTTCTGTCCTTCTCTGACAGGTCCCAATGTCCTTTTCTTGGTTTTCCCACCAGGGCCTACATTCCTGTACTTAAAAACAAGAAAGGGTTATTTAACTATAACATCTATTTCAGTCAGCCGTTGCTGTGTAACGAAGCTCGCCGGAAACTCAGCAGGGCTTGAAGACTATTTTTTTCTAAACCTTTGCAACCCCCCCCTTCCCCGCGGATTGCCTGGGCCCCTCTGGGCATTCGTTCCTCTGGCCTCCGGAGAGTGAGGCTGAGCTCCCGACTGTGATGGGGAGTCTCTCTCCGCGTGGTCTCTCCGGATGGTCTCGCCGCCATGGTAACTGCCCTGCCCACCCAGCGCCTCGGAGCTCCCAGGGGCACAAGAAACAGCCTGCTAGGCTCTCTTAGGGCTTGGCCCCTGACGTCTGCATCTCTTCTCCTCCATTCTGTTGGGTTAGAGAAGCGAGTCCAACCCAGATCATACAGGTAGTTTATACAAGGATATAATACCCGAGATATGGTTGATGGAGGCCAACCCCGGGGACTCACTACCACCACCACCGCTGCACAAAGGCAAAAATGTTACATTCGCCTTGGCGGGGCATCATGGGTTTCCTTTTCTACTTTGAGAAAGAGACATGCCCCTAGCTTTCCTCAGACCATCATCTAAGGTGAATTCAAATTAGCGAGACCTCGATGAATGCTTACAACTCCGGGGGAGCCCCGCCCTGCGTTTTTACCTCCGGACACATCTCCCCAGTGGAGGAAGAGCAAGATGTCTTTAACGCCTTCTATGTACTTGTTTTTCTTCTCCCTCCCCCCAGAGAGGGGAGAGAGAGAGAGAGAGAGAGAGAGCAAGCCTGTGCGTGTGCAAGCAAGGGACAGGGGCAGAGAGAGAGAATCCCAAGCAGGGTCCACACTCAGCGCCCCAAGACCCTGGGATCAAGACCGAAGCCGAAATCAAGAGTTGGACGCTCTGCTCAACGGAGTCACCCGGGTGCCCCGTGCATTGAGAGCAGCCACTAGCCGGCCCTGTGACCACTTCCTCTGAGTCTGCCTGAGGAAGACGAGAAATGGCCTGGTGCCTCTGCTCCCGAGGAATTACTGTGAGAACAAATTCTCCTTTGTTGGGGGTAAAGGCATTGGAATTGCCTAGAAATTTTAGCCCTTATTATTTTCCCACCTGTACCTGGTAAATGGTTAAGCGTGTAACTTAGCGGGACTTTGGATTCTCCCCCCATCCCCCCCCCCGCCACCCCCCTGAGCACTCTGCTTTCCTCCTTTCCTCTTTTCCCTGTGTCTCTTTTAATTGTGTAAGATGCGGCAGCCAAGGGTACGAGTTAGTCTCCTTGGGCCAAGTATGTGCTAAAATGCCTAGTGTGATTTCAGCTGGGGACATGGCCTTGAACCTGAGTAAGGGAGGCCCCTCTGCTCACTTGATCCCGTAGGCACTAGGGACATCCTGGCAAAGGAACTCGGGCTAGGAGCAGAACCCGTCTAGGGTCAGAGGAATAAAGAAGGTGGGAACAGGTAAAGCACGAGGGGCAAACAGCTTGGATTCCATGGCAGATACGACCCTAGGGGCAGACTCCAGAATTTCAAAAAATTGTTTAATGTTTCTTTATTTTTGAGAGAGCGTGTGCGCGTGATAGAGAGCACAAGCAGGGGAGGGGCAGAGAGAGAGGAGACACAGAATCCCAAGCCGGCTCCAGGCTCCCAGCTGGCACCCACAGAGCCCGACGCGGGGCTCGAACTCACAAACCGTAGGATCATGACCTGAGCGGGAAGTCGGACGCTTAACCAAGTCAGCCACCCCCAGGCGCCCCTAGACTTTCAAATCTTTAATATGACCTGATATGCCTGACAAAATAAGACTCCCCTTTCCTTGCTGAAACCTTCTGTCCAGAACATTCCTAGTATCCCGGGGCCCCTTCTGATAAACACACGGCTGGCCATTTCTCAAAAGAATCCAGCGACCGCTTCAGCTCAGACCATCCTCTTCGGCATAAATGCTTTAAGCTCCTTGCCTGCCCTTCCTTTTCTCCATAGCGTTCATTGGTATGGAGAGTTTCTAGGTTTCTCACCAGCAGCGGGCGAGTTCTTCCGGTGCCCACAGATATACCTGGCGCCAAGGAAAACAGTGAACAAATGTTTTAAGAATTGTGTCACAGAGCTCTCACCACATACATGGCAGGTGAGGGTTCCAGTGGCTACTTTCCTCATGGGGGGGGGCAGGGGGGGACAGCACTGTGGCTCGCAGGCCCGATCAGGCTCCGACTTGGTACAAAATGGCATTGACGAACTGGCACAGGAAATGCCCAGTTACAAGTCACGCGCACCTACAACGTGTCCATCTGCAAAACCTGCCGGGCGCGGCGCTGCGGGGCGTGCTGCAGCCCGGAGCTGGGGCTGAGCCCCGACCTTCCGGCTCTGGGACTCCGTTTCTTCCCTAGAAGGGCAGGACGGGGATACCCTAGGGCCGCGGCTTCAGTTGTACTGGTAGAGCGCACTACCTACATGCCCTCCCTGGGTCTCTCCCAAGTTTAAGAATTCCCGTGTCCGAACATGCCATGCACCACGTGTGCGGTTTCTAGAATATCCCATTAAAATTGTAGATACGGAGTTTCATCTCCAGTTAAGGTCACCATGCTACAAAAACTTTAAAAGTAGGGGCGCCTCGGTTGCTCAGTCAGCTAAGCGTCCCACTCTTGATCTGGGCTCAGGCCCGTGATCTCAGGATTGGTGGGGTGGAAGGCGCCAACAGCTGGGAGACGGCTTGAGATGCTCTCTGCCCCTCCCCTGCTCATGCTCTTAAAATAAACAAAAAACAGTTAAGGTTAAGGGAAAGAAAAAAAAGACACAGAGAGGGAGGGAGATAAAACATAAGAGACTCTCAAAGACTAAGAAAAAACTGAGGGTGAGGGGGACGAGGGAGGGGGGAGAGGGGGTGATGGGCATTAAAGAGGGCACATGTTGGGATGAACACTGAGTGTTATATGTAAACCAATTTGAAAATAAACTATTATAAAATTAAAAAAAAAGTTAAGGTCACAGTGTGCATTTTCTTTTGATTCCTTCTTGTGACTGCTTCAGATTTTTATTTTGGGTTTTATTTTTTGAGAGAGAGAGAGAGACAGGGCAAGCAGGGAAGGGATAGAGAGAGAGAGAGAGAGAGAGACAGAATCTGAAGACAGGCTCCAGGCTCTGAGCTGTCAGCACAGAGCCTGAGGGGGGGCGGGGTCCAACCCACAAACTGCGAGATCATGACCTGAGGCAGAGCCAAAGCCGGAGGCTCAACCCACTGTGCCAGCCAGGGGCCCCCAAATTATTTTTTAATCCAGAAACACTGCTTCCCAAGGTGTAGACAGACATATGAGGACTGGCAAATTCAGGGTTGAGACGGGGTGTACAGACTCTTGGTAAAATGCAGACAAAGAAAAATCCAAAAACCTCTTTAGGCAGGTCTCAAGAGTCAACTAGAAAACGAAAATTAATAGGATGTTCCCCTCTGGTGAAAGCGAGATACTAAAAATTAAAATTCCTACGGTGTTAAGATTAACCATTACTTTTTAGAAGCTAAAATCACTGAAACGCATCCCAGTAGGCCCATTCCAGGAGGTTTCTGTCCTTGCAAAAACCAAAACCTTAGATACCCAAACGTTCATCTTTTAAGTTTCACCTTTAAACTCAGTTCTCTCAATAGAAGAGGAGAAATTCGCAGTAGCCCCATATGCAGCAGCATTAAAATGTTTCCAATGCTACCAACACTTAACCTTCATCCAAACATTGGCTTTTGCGACAGAGGCACCAGCAGAGTGAAAAAAAGATTCCAGATTTTATTTTTTTTTTTTTTAAGATCGAGAAAACACACCCAAGACAAAAAGTGTTTTTGATCAACAGCTTCTCAGAAAACGGAGCGAGCTACTCTGGGACGTATTCAAAACCGGTCCGCTGGAACTGGGAAACGGGGTTTTGACAAGGCAACCGCGGGGAAACCAGGGATCTAACCAAATCGGAAAACACAGCTCCCCCCTCGACTGTTCAAGTGGCAGACAAAATAAATTACCATAAATTATACGCCTAGGCAACTTAAAAACAAAACACGACGGCGCGAGCGAGGCGGAGGAGTCCCTTCGCTCCTCTCCTCCGGGAAGTGTGGAACAACTGAGTTTCTGGCCCGCAGGCTGGCCGCGATCGGGGCCCCCCGTCAGACGTCCGGGTAGTTGCAGTAATATACCGCAGAGCTGGCGTCGGACACCACCGAGGAGATGGCCCCGTGGCTGTCTGGGAGGGTCACGCCCGGGTCGTGTCCCTGGTAGGGCAGCCCCATCTCGGGCTTGCACACGAAGTGGAGGTACTGTTCGAATTCCGTGCGGTCCATCTCCCCGAGGAGCTCGGCGGGCTGGCCGGGGTCCGCGGCGTCGCGGCAGGGCAGCGCCTCGGGGGGCGGCGACGGCTGCCCGGGGCCGGCCGGGGGCTGCAGGGGCTGCCCGGGGAAGCCGCGGCCGCCGCCCGCCGCCGGCGAGCCGAGCGCGCTGTAGTACAGCTGCAGGGCGCTGGAGGGCGCCACGGGGCCCGCCGGCTCCAGGCCGAGCCGCGAGTGCATGGCGCCGACGGGCGGCTCGGGGGGCCCCGCGTAGTCCGCGCCCGGCGCGTAGCTGTAGGGGCCGGCCGCCGGACAGTCCCCGGGCAGCGGCGCGGCGAAGAAGGCCGGGTCGGGCTCCACGCCGTCCAGCGGGGACGTGTCCGGCGTGGGCAGCGGGTAGCCGTCGAGCGGGGGCGCGCCCAGTCCCTGGCAGTCGCGGTAGTGGCCGCCCATGTGAGGCGGCAGCAGCGGCGGGCCCGCGGGGAAGCCCTGCTCGGGGAAGGGCAGGCCCAGGCCGTCCACGGCCACGCGGCCGCCCTCCGGGCCCAGCGCGGCGGCCTGCGTGTCGGCGAGGCCGTGCAGGAAGCCGCCCTCCACCCGCTTGAGTCGCTTCACCTGCTTGCGCCTCCGCGGCCGGTACTTGTAGTTGGGGTGGTCCTGCATGTGCTGCACGCGCAGCCGCTCGGCCTCCTCCACGAAGGGCCGCTTCTCCGCCAGCGTCAGCGCCTTCCACGACTTGCCTGCGGTGGCACAGAGCGGGGGACGGGGGCGCCGGGCTTACTCTCCGAGCTCCGGCTCCCGGGCGCGACCCTCCCCCTCCTCTCCCCTCCGACCTTTAACGGCGCAACCGGAGGGAGGAAGAGGTCGAGTTAAGGCCGAACTGGACTCGGGAGGCCGAACGCTTGGGGAAGCCGGGAGATCGCGGGGCCTCTAAGGGCATCCCTGCCTGCTGTCGGCCTCCTGGGAGCAAGTCCCCAGCTCGCCGCTGCTCCCCGGGGAAGGAGTCGGGAAGCGGCAGGACTCCCCGCTCCCCCCACCGGCTTGGCTCCTGGCCACTTCCCCAGGTCACCCGGGTCGCCTGGGCACGGATGACAGAGAAACCGTTCGGAGAGTCGGGAGAGGGGATGCGGGAGGGGAACCGAGGGCCCCGGGGAAGGACCCCGGCGGCCGCGCACCGCCGGCCCGGAGCGCCAGGCACGCGCGCTCTTCGGCCCCATCGGCGCCGCGGTTCCCGCCCCCCCCACTCCCCCACCCCCACCCCCGGGCCCTGAGCGCCGACTCACCCAGCATCTTGCTCAGCTCGGCGTTGTGCAGGTCCGGGTTCTGCTGCGCCAGGCGCTTGCGCTCGTCCTTCGCCCACACCATGAAGGCGTTCATGGGCCGCCGGATGCGAGACTCGCCCTTGGCGCGGCCCGCCGCCCCGGCCGGCGCCCCGCCGCTCGCCGCCGCCTCGCCCTTCACCTTCATGTCCCCGAGGGGGCTCAACGACTCGGCCCAGGGGCAGGGGCCCAGCCCGGCCATCACCGCGGGCAGCGCGCTGCGGGGCTGGCTCTGGTCGTCACTGGCGTACCCCGCATCCGGGCTGCTCATGGCGCTCCAGCCCTGCCCCTCGCCCCACCACCCGCCGCCGGACACGCCGCCTCCCCCGACGCGGGGGAGGGGGCGGGAGCGTGGGACGGAGGTGCCCGGGGGGCCGCTCCAGGTTCTCGGGCCCGGGCCCGCGGCAGACGTCTGCAGGGCAGTCCCGGCCCACCGCGCAGACAGCGTCCCCGCCGGCCAAGTGACACTGCGGGCGCCCCGGGCCCTTTTCTGCTCTGATGTGGCCAATGGAGTGGCGGGGGCGGGCCGGGCGAGCGGCCTCAGGCCCACGCCCAGCTGGCCGCCGGAGTCCCAAGTCTCGGCTCGACCCCACGCCCGCCCTTTCCCCTCCTCCCCCCCTCCCGACCCCGCGCCCAAGGCTACACCTGCCCCCGGGAAAACTGGCCGCAGCCGGGCTCTGGCGCCACGTTCCCTCCGACTCCTGAAATACCTTCTGGAATGCTGCCTGTACCGCTGGGGAGAAGTGCTTGGCCACGGTAGTTCGGATGCACAAACCGAGCACACCCTATTAGAGAAGCTAAGGGTTTCCGGGCTGGGCGACCTAGCTGTCTTCCCGGGAACCCCGCGGGCGTCTTCTTCAAATGTGTTTTATTGAATGCCGTAGCTACTGTTGATAATAAATAAAAGAGTATATAAATAAACTTAAAAAGTCCTCCCAGAGGGTTCAACTTACTTGCTGTGTTTATTACACTCAAAATGCTACGTCCCGGGTAAATTGTAATTGCTAAAACCAGACAAAACAGGAATGACATGCAGGAGCCAATATTCCCTCATCCCGAAGACTTTAAAACCTTTATTCTTAACGACGAAGCAACCCTTGCAAATCTGTACGTGAAATGTATGATAAACATAAAGGTTTTTATAGGTGTTCAGGGAAAGAGGCAGAATGTGGTGACACTAGAGGCAATATTTCTCTAAATGCCCGGCTTATGGAGGAAAGGTCTGTGGCACAGCAGAGTAACTGTGGCGCTCAGGGGATTCCTATCCGTGTCTTGAGACGGAGATGAAAATCCGAATGAGGATTAAACTTGTGCTTAAATCTGAAACCGTTCCGGTGGGATTTTTAAACAAGTCCCTCCATGACCCTTACCCGGCCCAGGCCCCCACCCTCGGCAGACTCGTGTATCTCTGTAACTCTGCGAGGCAGGCGCTTTTATAGGATAGCAGCCTGAGACGCAGAGAGGTTTAGGAACCTTCCCGAGATCACAGCAGTTGAGGAGTGGAATTCAAGTCCCGGAGTCTGCCCTGATTTTGAGCTCTTAATCGCGAAACCCAACTGTTGGGTTTGTGTATTTGTTTGTACATTTGTGCTGTTTTCTAAGGCCATTAGCAGCCGTTTCTACCCCATTCCAGAACTTTGCAAAGAAATGAAGACACCAACCTCCAGAACCGTTTCTCTTTGTTTACTGTGAGGGTGTGATGACAGTTGAGGCTTACATCCGGGATCTGGGAAATAAATCGGCAACTTTTTGTGTGAAATCAGAGTAACAACGTCGGCCAGCAAGTCTGCTTATTAGTGGCATCCATAAAAACAAAGGACCAGGATGCCTTAGGAAACCCCTGGTCTTGAGTTCCTCTGACGATGCTACCTCAACAAAAACCTCCTTCACACTCGTTGTAAGACATCTTTACCTTGACTCTGATGATCTGTGAAGTGGGAACCGCCCTGCAGCACTGTTCCCACCCGGTCTTCACACACGGCGTCAATTACAGTGGTTTTACTTCCTGGGTCTCTGAGGTTCACCTCAGAAAAAAGTGGGTTTTTTTACTCTGCTGACAAAAATCATACAGATTTTTTTTATCTTTATGATTCCCAATCATACCCAATTTTAATGGATGGTTTGAAGCAGCTGGCCTTAAACAAATTTAACTAATTGTGTACCTTTCCTTTAAAGCTTTATTTTTTTCTGAAATAAACATGGGCTTGAAAATTAGGCATAATGGCACTGCAGATGGTTAGATAAATAAGGAAACTACAGGAATAGAAAGAACAAATTCAACCTACAGGCCCTTGCTTCTTGTGTTCTTGGCAATCTCTGATCTTTTCTGGATAATGATAAATATCCTCGCAAAGATCTCCAAACGGATTTTCTATTAGTGCAAAAGTTTTATGAACTCATAGGAGTTTCCTTAGACTAGAGCTCGAAAACCCGCACGAAGACGATGTCCATTCCAGAAACTTTTTTATCTGTCTAGATTCATCTATGTGATTGGTTCTGTAAAAGAAATAAATCCATAAAACGGGGTACAGGAAATTCAATCCGAGTGTGAGTCCAAAAAACAAATGTATATGCATGGATTTACCCTGGTAAATTACCCTTTCTTCCCCTTTGTATTCTTCCTGGCCCATGCCATTCCAGGGAGAGGTGCTGAGAGAAGCTGATGGGGGAAGACAGTCTGGAAGATCTCCGTTATTATTTGCACTTGTTCCTGGAGACAGACTGCTGATTTGTGTTGGATAAGATTACTGCGAAATCAAAGGAGAGCATAGCATCCCGAGGACGGAACCGGAGCTTCAGTGCTGAGCCCCTCTCCCTACTTCCTAGTACCCCTTCCCTGGGCAGCTATAAAGTAATTGCCAGTTCAGAGCTATGGTGCCTTTTCAAGACTAGTCCCTTTTACCTGCCATTGCCTAGACCCGGTTTCTTCTGATCATTCGCTCGCCGTGTATTTTGGGGGGAGGGCGTCGGGGGCTGCGGCGCCGCAGACGGGTCCCCGGTGCGTGTGGACTCTTCTATTTCGGTCTCCTCACTAAGCGCGGCGCTGGAAGTCTAGCTGGACGTTATCAGAGCCAGCCACAAATGCCACATGAAAAGCAGCAAACATCCGGAGTGGTTTCCTGCAAGCCTTGCTTTTCTCAACACGAGAGATTTACGCGGGGGATTCGGGGGAGGGGGGGATGGGGGGATGACAAACAAGTTTCTCGAGTAGGAGCCTCGTACACCCGCTGGTGTAGCCGGCCGGGTGCGTTTGCGTTGCACGGTCCAGGCTCTCTGGGTTCCTGGCTACTAATTGCACTCACGGTCCCCAGGCCGGACTCGAGGCTCCAAAGGCTGGGCGAGGAAGCGACCGGCCCAGCAAGAAGCTGTGCCCGTCGCCGCTTGGGGCCTTGGGCCGGCGGCCGCAGAAATTAACCCGGGTAGGTGACGAGCTGTGGCTCAGCCCGGGGGGGAGTCTGGGGGAGCCCCCCCACCCCGGGCCCCGAGTGAGCGGGCAAAGACTGGGAGATTTCCTGCAGGCTTTTCAGTTTTCGAGGCTCGGGAAGCGGGAGCCGGACGGAGGGCCTCCGGGGCGTCGGGGAAGGCCGCGGGCACCCACTCGGCTCCGGCTCGGCGGCGGCGAGCGCGTCCTCGGGGGGCGGGGAGGGCGGCGCGCACCGCGGGCCGGGGGAAAGCGCCGGGGAGGCCCGCCGCTGAATAGACAATGGCATCCCTGGAACAAAGCACAACAATGAGGCCTTTGCATTTATAAATCGCGCGCCCGCGGCCGCGGCGGAGCCCGGCGGGAGGCGGCGTGCGGCGGCGGAGCGCGGACGGGGCTCCGCACCTCGCAGGTAGGGCGCGCCGCCCCCCGACGACCCGGCTGGCCCCCGCGACCCCCCCGGCGCGTCCGCCGGCCGGTGCCCCGTGGGTACGGGCTGCGAGGTCCAGGGGCGCGGGCGGATGGAGGGGGTGGGGAGGTCACAGTTGTCCCGGGTGGGTGGGTGGGGGCCACCCTCGCCGCCGCCCCTCCTCGCCCCTTCCCGGGGTCAGGGCCCCGCGGACCGGGCACCGTGCTCTCGGCCCTGCCCCTGGGCTCTGCGGGCCGTGGCCGCGGGCGGGGGTGGGGGCCGAGAAAGCGCGACAGCGGGAGGGCTCCGGCGACGCCGGTGCGTCGGGAGGCTGGGAGGCGCGCGTCTTGCGCCCTGGCCCGCCGCCGCCGAACGCGGACCCCGCGAGGCCGCCGCCGGACCCCGCCCCGGCAGCCGGCGGCTCCTCGGTCGTAACCCAGTTCCCGCTCGGCTCCGCCTGGGGTTTGCGCCGGCGGAGCAGGAAATGCGCTGTTCCCGGTCCACTTCCCTGCTCAGAAACTCGTCCGCGGGGGTGTTTCTTGGACCCGCGCCCCCTCCCGCCCCCAGCCCCGTCCGTGGTCCGGGTCCAAGCGCGGGCGCCTTCCCTTCACCCTCGGGCGTGGAGAACTCCAGGCTCCTGGGGATCGGGGGTGGGGGCGGCGTTCGGGGCGAAGGAGAAGGCGTCTCGGTGGCCCGTGCGCGCGCCGTCTGCGGTCCCCTCCAAATCTGCCTCGCGACGTTAGAGGGAATTTCACCAGTGGCCTGGCTTCCGCGCATCCGCCTCTGCCCACCTCCTGCGCCCACCCTCCCCACACCTTAGCACAGGCCAGGGCTTCGACCCCCGTCTTCTCGGCACCGTGCCCGCTGCGCCAGAACACTGGCCCGCCCCCCAAGGAGAGCAGTCACGGCCCCTGCCCCGGAGGAATGCCCAGCGCAGCGCGTCCGTCCCCCTCTCTGACTTACTCGCTTCCAGCTGGGCGTTCGGGGCCTGTTCCGCTGTCCCCGTTTGTGGCCGGCCTGGAAAGGTGATGCCGACCGCGGGCGGCCGACTACCTTGACGTCCTCTCTTCTAGGAGAGGCAAGAGTTGCCTTTCCATCCAGAAATCTCTGGCTTGCCAAGTGTCCCTGGCCAGCAGGCCGGATTTGGGCAGGTGGTTGGTTAGCGCGAGGCGTGCACTCTGTGCTCATGGAAGTGAGCAAAGGTGCTGGGCCCCAGGCCAGGCCGCTCCCGACGGCACGCTGCCCCCTGCTCTTCGCTGCAGCTTTAATCACGGGCAGAGCAGATTTTGAAATGGCGCCTGAGTTGACTTCCAAAGTTTTTTGTGTTTTTTTTTTTCATTTAAAAAATTTTTTAATGTTTTTTTACCTTTTAGAGAGAAAGAGAGAGAGAGAGAGAGAGCATGAGGAGGGGAGGGGCAGAGAGAGAGGGAGACACAGAATCTGAATCAGGCACCAGGCTCTGAGCTGTCAGCACGAAGCCGGATGTGGGGCTCGAACCCATGAACCTTGAGATCACTACCTGAGCTGAAGTTGGATGCTTAATCAACAAAGCCGCAAAGCAGAAGGGAAGACCCTGGGAATCCCTGCTGGCTTCCTTTGCCAGTCCGTCTTCCGCTGACCGCTGTGGCCCGAATGTTCTTCTTCCATTTCTTTGACCTGGCCAGACACTGTCAGTACTCTTTACAGTCTGCACTCTTCTCTCTCGCCCTCTCCTTCATCATCCGGGTCCCCAGTCCCTGAGCACCTGAAATCCCACCTCTTCTGCGGACTCGCTCCAGGCCTATTGCTTTTCCGAACCCGCAGAGGGGCGCAGAACCGGAAGCAGGGCGGGCCAGCCCAGGCAGGAACGTGCCCGCATGTGGGTAGGATGCATAAGCAAAGATGCACCTTTCACCACCCAAACCTTCAGTGCCAATGTCTTCATAACCGCAGGGGACAGGTGACAAAGCAGTTTCAGGTACATCAGCCCATCTGATTCTCAGGCAACTTTCATTATTGTCCCTGTTTCTCAGACAAGGAGATCGAGGCTGAACAAGCATAGGAAAATTTGCTTGGGGTCACATGACAGGATGCTCGGAGCCCCTGTTTGCCCTTGTTAAGAGGGGTGGGTCTTGTTTTGAATTTCCTTCCAGGTCATGTCTCCAGCCCGTGAAGAGCCTGATGGCGTTTATAGGGACGAAATAAGGACAGCAGACAGGTAGAGAGGGACTCGGAGTCTGGCACAGAAGCTTCCGGTGTGACCCCTAACTGGGTCATGATCATTTTTTAAATATCAGGGATGCAGGGCGTTATCAAGAAAACCTACAACGAGGTGTTTTTATTGGCTCACAGAATCTAAGCCCTAGATGACAGCTCATTTATTCCGAGTGTCGTTGAAGAGATAGTATTTGAGTATTCTATTTGTGTGAACAAAATTCTAATTCGGCTGGCAAAATGAAAACGATTCAAAGTTAGGTGGGGATCAAGTTCAAATAGACGGAAGCTGATGTCTTCAGAACTCTACCTCTGCACGTCCATTCATTCAGACCGAAAGAGACTTAGTTAATAATATGAAATTCTTGGGAGGGTCTTGTCACCTAATAAGGTTTATGCTATTAGTCTCTACACCTATTCCTGACCGTGTCTCTAAGGCATAACGACATACAACTAGCAGCTAGGTAAAATAAATTCCTCCGTTCTTACCGCCGTTTGGGAGAGTAATGGATGGCAAATATCAATTCTATTTTACAAAGTGGAAAATTAAGGCACAGCGCAATTGGGCGATTTGCGTAATGCTTCCAAACCCGTCTAAAAGACCAGAGAACAATTTTATTCTTTTAATCAACAAATAATTGTCAGCACGTCCCGGGACACTGATTGGTTAAGGGCACAGATTTGGGAGTTGAACTGTTTGGGATTGATTTCACGCCGTACAGTTCATCGCCTGTGTATCTGGACATATTACTTAGCCTGTAAGCCTCCTCGGTCAAGTGGAGATAATTATGGTAATAAGCTGAGAGGGTATTAGGAGGATGAAGTGGGTTAATTGTTCCTAGACTGCTCAGAATAGGGCCTGGGACATGGTAAGTGTTACACAGGTATTTAATAATAAAATTTAAATGAATGCAGGCTAGCGTATGAAGACATGTTGGGAGAATAAATTTTATGTTTTTTAATATTTATTTATTTATTTTAAGAAAGAGAGAAAGAGTGCATGCACGTGCGGGGGAGAGGCAGAGAGAGAGAGAGAGAGAGTGAATCCGCACAGGCTTCAAACTGTCAGCACAGAGCCCGACGGGAGGCTCAGTCCCACGAACCATGAGATCGTAACCCAAGCCGAAACCAAGAATTTTGAAACCTGAGCTGCTTTACTGACTGAGCCACCCAGGTTCCCTGGGAGAATAAATTTTAAAAAGCTACCCTAGTAATGAAGGTAAATGCATTATTAACAACTAAAGAAATGTTTTTGAGAAAAAAAAGTAATGCAATTTCATAATATTGTAGCCTCTATTACAACCAGTAATAACTAACATTGTCATGCTTTCATCAAAAGTGTCTATCGGCAAACGTTCTTAAGGAGTTCTATAAACTTTCGTGCATTTTACAATTACGTGTGAATATGACCGTTTTAACTTTGGTGCTAAAAAATAATGTTTGCTTTATGCGTGTCAGTCAGCCTTCGGAAACTGTGCGAAGACCGGCAAAGAAAGAACACATAGATTCATAAGACATTCAGTATTCTATCAGAAAATCTTTGAAATGCAGGGGCGCCTGGGTGGCTCAGGGGGTTGAGTGTCCAACTCTTGACTTCAGCTCAGGTCATGATCTCACGGTTTGTAAGCCCGAGCCCCGAGTTGGGCTCTGTGCTGACAGCGTGGAGCCGGTTTCGGATTTTCTCTCTCCCTCTCTCTCTCTCCCAGCCCCTCTGACTTGCACACACATCTGTGCACTCTCTCTCTTTCTCAATAAATAAATAAGCTTTAAAAAAAAAAAAAAAGGAAATCTTTGAAATGCAGAGACACCTTGCAACCACTACTTATCTGGGTAGGACTAGATTGTTCTGAAGTCATAGAGACAAAGTTCAATTTTGGCTACTTTGCCGGTACACATGTTTTTCAAGGAAGAATGATCCCACACGTACAAACCTCGCCTGCATCTTTCAGTGTGGTGTCGTGAAAAGATCCTAAAGTCTCGTTGTGTTTGTTCGGTAACTCGCCGCTAGATAAACAGTGACTCGGTGACATTGCCTCCTCGGTATCCTCAAAAAGAGAGGAGGATAACACCTCGTGTCATCCCAACTTTTCCAGATAAAGAAAAGAACAAAAGTCACAGAGACTTTTGCAAAGAAAAAGCACTGAGTGAAACTCTGTGTGTGTGTGTGTGTGTGTGTGTGTGTGTGTGTGTGTGTGTGTCCAGGAATGTTTGAGTATATGTGCATTTACCGAAGGTTCTTCGTACAAAAAACATCACAAAATGAGTGTGCTGGAAGCAGGGATTGTGGAGAAGACTGTACGACGTCGGGCTATCTAGAAACAAACTATCTTCGTTTCTAGAGCAAAAACCTTTTATTTTTTTTAACTGATTACTATGCAGAAGATCTCAGCTTTGATCCAGGGCAAAGCAGACGCTATTTTTATGAATTAAGACCATGGATTTACTGGATAACCGTTATTTTAGTAAAGCTAATAGATGATTCCAGTGGTTTGTTTAAAACTGGAATTTGGAGGGCGCCTGGGTGACTCGGTCGGTTAAGCGTCTGACTTCAGCTCAGGTCCTGCTCTCGCGGTTTGTGGGTTCCAGCCCCGCATCGGGCTCTGTGCTGACGGCTCAGAGCCTGAAACCTGCTTCAGATTCTGTGTCTCCCTCTCTCTGGACTCTCCCGTGCTTGCACTCTGTCTCTCTCTCTCTCTCAAAAATAAACACAACAAAATTTTTTTAAAGAAAACTGGAATCTGGACTCAAATAGACAACTCTTTCTTTTCTACAGTTTCTTTTTATGTAACATGTCCCCGCAACTCACCTGACGATTACAGAATCTTAGGGTAGAAAGGGACTGCGTAAGCCACACCCTGCTTTTTTCCAAGTTCCATAGAATTACCCTCGTGAGAATTTGGGCACGTGGAAACGTCTTGCCCGGGTAATATCGCGTATTACGCGAATATATGAAAGCACTGTTACCCATGCACGTATATAAACACGCAGGTGTTCTTTTAAAATCATTCATATTGAAGTAACTTCAACCTTAGAAGTTGCAAGAATCGTATAAAAACTGCATCACCTTCCATCAGACAATTTGATAGCATTTAATCTCTTTTGCTCCGTTTCTGCCTAAATAAACAAGAACTTTTCCCCACATTTGCTTTACCTCACTCCCCCTTTCTAAAAATGTGTAAACGTATAGAACAATGTAAATATACAATACATATATTTGTTATCATTACCATATACCCATACATTATGGATACTGCATAACTGTAATACGTCAATGTATTATGTTATATCTTACATGATAAAACATAGGCATGTATGTATTAGCCTTTTTCTGACCCAGTTAAGGGCGAGCTGTGACATGATGTCTCCCTCATTCTAAATACCCTCCATGGGACACACTCCCATATGTCACCAAACCACCCAACAAATCAGGAAATAAACATCGCTACCGTACACCACCACCTTCTAAGCCCCGCGCCCGATTCAAATTTTGCCAACTGCGCCAACAAACGCTCTTTTCTTTTTCTGGCCCAGCGTCCAGTCCCGGATCACACGTCGTATTTAGTGATTATATCTCTTCAGACTTCCGTCAGAAGCAATCCCTCGGTTCCTAGTCTTTCTTGTCTCTCCTCGCCTTTATAGTTCTGAAGAATATAGGATTTTCAATCCAAAAAGGTGTTCCACGACTAAGTCCGTCCGACGTGGGCTCATGTGTCCTTGGCAGGAAATCTACCAAAATGGTAACATGCCCTTCTCAGGGAGGCTAGGCGTCAGCCCGTGTCATCACTGGTGAGCTAGCCTTGATCTAACAGATAACTGCCCGGTTTCTCCACCTTCACATCATCATTCCCCCCCATGCACCTGAGAAGGTTTTTTGCAGGGAAATTCCGCCATTTTACTCCTATCCCCCTCCTCATCGCACCTCCACTACCTGCCTTAACGTCCGCTAAGATGGGTCACGAATGGTGGTTTTCCATTCCTGCCATTTCTCCTATATTTATTTATTCCTTCTATTATGCAGACATGTGTCCTTCCATGTATAAATTGATTTATTTATATCAAGATGGATTCATGGTTTCCTTCTTTATTCGATGGCTACTCATCCTAAGCTAATGCTAATTGTTTGGGTGCTCAAGTTGTCGACGATTTGGTCAGCGAAGATTCGGGCACCTTCCGAGCTGGCTCCTGTATCCTTTGGATATGTCCTTATCGGTCTTCGAGCGTCTCCTTACTTTGGGGCCATCTTGAATGTCTCCTGCCTTAGCCCAGATCAGTCATTTCTCCAAGGGTCAAGAGCATCTTTCAGTGGAGGATGGCACTTAGAAGCCAGGGTCTGGGTTGTCATGGATACCGGGGGACCACTGCCTCTGCATACACTCAGAGCGAGGAAGCATGCGTCCATGGGTGCAGGTACATAGGCGCATATATCTACAATATGTCCTTATCTACCTCTCAAATCTGTTAAAACCATGAGTTAATTGAAGATACCTCCAATTCCAATCCAACATCTCAGAGTTCTGGCTAGCCTACTGCCTTTCCGTATTTGTAAATCCCTTTTCCAAGAGTTAGAAACCTGGTTCCCATCACCGTCGAAATATCTGTGTATTTGCTCGCTATAATCAGTCTTCTTACTCCTCCACCTGCCTTCTCTCGGCTCCCAGGCCCATAAATACCTCGGCACACATGTCCACCAGGACCCCCACTTTTCCGTGTTTAGAAGCAAGGGGAAGAAAGAATTACATGTTTCAATTTATGTGAAGATTATTCTAAGTATAAAAGGTGACCATACACTATAATATCAAAGTCGTCTTCTTTACTATCTTTACTCTCTGGCAAATTCCTCAGGAATCACTTAAAAACAAAATTACAGGGGAGCCTGGGTGGCCCTGTCGGTTAAGCCTCTGACTTCAGCTCAGGTCAGGATCTCCCGGTTTGTGGGTTCGAGCCCCGTGTCGGGCTCTGTGCTGACAGCTCAGAGCCTGGAGCCTGCTTCGGATTCCATGTCTCCTTCTCTCTCTGCCCCTCCCCTGCTTGCGCGCTCTCTCTCTCTCTCTCTCTCTTTCAAAAATAGATGAGCATTAACAAAAATTACAAGACATTATTTTTGTTTGTTTTGAATGAGGTCGCCCATACTTTTGGAACTACAAGATTGAACCTTTAAAACCAAAAAACTAGGGGCACCTAGCTGGCTCAGTCCATACAGCATGTGACTCTTGATCTCGGGGTTGTAAGTTCGAGCTCCCCGTTGAGTGCAGAGACTACTTAAAAATAAAATATTAAAAAAATATAGCCCTTGGGCTTTCAGTCAGAGCTGAAGGAAGACAAGAGGTGGGTGTGGCCAGAATTTCTTTTGCTAAAAACTATAAGGAAGAAAGAGGAATAAGCATTGGATGACATTTGCCAGAAGCGTTCGTGGAATTCGTGGCCGCTCTGAGGAAAGACTGCAAACATATATTGCCTCTCCCTTCTGTCGGCCACACGCACACAGACATTACTCTTCATGATCTTAAATGAAGAAAACAGCGCAGAGCGAGGCAGGTTTCATGACTCGCCCGAAGTGCAGGGGTGCGCCAGTCCCGTTGACAGTGCCTCCACGCACGACTGAACCCCCACGATCGTTTCCATCTTCAGCAGCAGAGCGGAAGTTCAGTGGGCCTGCGTGAGAATGAAGACCAACCTCTGAGCCTCCAAACCAGGCTCTGCGCCTCTCCAAACCGCATCTTCCAGCAAAGGCCGCTGTCTCTCGGGAGAGATGGGAGCTGCACCGCTATTCTCCCCCGCCCCCCTCACGCCCCCCAGCTCCCCACCCTCACCCCCGCAGCCCTCCCCGCGAGCCAGTTCAAGTTCGATGGCAGTGGACAGCCCGGGGCACGCGACGGGCTCTTTCCTGCTGAGCAAATCCTTTCTCCCTCTCCAAATCTCCAGGAGGGAAGTCTTCCTGGGTTACTTCCTCAGAACACGTGAGGACCAAACACCCCAGGACCCGAAGGGGCAGCCTCTAGTGAAGCACAGACCGGAGGCACCGATGACTTCATGAACATGAATCACAGGTGCATGTGTTAACCGGTTTGGTCCGCGTAGGTGGCGAGACTTGCGAAACGCACGCAGTGTGCCAGCCGAGCTGCGGAAGCGTTGTTCAGATCGAAGCTTGGATTCTTGCCCAGGTGCAGTCTTCAGGAGTCGAAGGCCTCATCGGAGTCGATTTTGCCAAGACTTGTTTAGTTCTGTTCCACAAATGAACGGCAGTAGCTTATTTATAAAGACGAGTAACGTGAAGGCTTCCCAGCGCTTTCGGCTAGCAAGTGATTTGGGTACATCGTTAGGGCGAACGTTTCCGGTCCTTGAGCGTCGCGTGTCCTCGCCGATCCCGGTCCAGCCCCACCCGTCGTGGCAGCCCGTGCGGCCCCACATACACTGGCTCTCACCTGCGTCTACTCCCGCCGCGCCCTGCTCGGTGCCTGCATCACGTTAGTCCAGCCGACCGGCCTCTCGCTGTCCTTCAGATAGACCAAGCTGCTTCCTCCTTGAAGCCCACCTTCTCTTCCCTCTGCGTGGAACCAAAGGCCCCGCTATTCTTTTATGACGAGCTCCTTCACGGAATGAGATCTACTCTGAGACCGTCCTACCTAAAACAGCCAACGTCCGCCACCTCCCCGACAAACCCGTCACACTCTGCTCGCTCTCCTGCTCTCTGATTTTAGTCGCGGCAGTCCTCCTAGTTTATATTTATTTGTTTACCATCCGTCCCCCCCTCCGGTAAAATGCTAGGTCCCCGAGACATTCTCTGTGTCGTGCGTTCCTGGACCCACTGTGCCCAGGGCAGGTGGCGATTGGCGCATCAGGGAACCTCGGTAAGATTTGTCGAGTGAATGAAAGATTGCCTGAGACCGAGCGCAGTCAGGAGAGGGTTTCCGACCTCAGTTGGACCAGAACCGGGGACACTTTTTGACTGCTGGTTGGCGTCTTACTATTCATGTCCCCATCTTGTCATTTCTTAAACACACTCTTTCCCACTTAGAGCTCATATTGCTTTTATTGAAGCCTCATTATGTCCCTTTAAGAGGAGGAATGTTCCCTAGGGACACGTATTTCATTAACAGAGTATTATCTCACAGAGTAACTAAGAACTTTCAAGAGAAGGGTGATGGTTATAAGGGCCTCCACATAATTTCGACTGATTAGGTATCTTAATCCAGTTGCCAGTTAATTGTGTTTGTTCGTGATTAAGAATATGATTTTCACTCCCCTTCCCCCTCCGATCTCTCCGTGTTTGGAGAAAGCCAATCTTCCTGCCCACTTCGTATCTCCAGCTAACTCTTTGAAGGTGTTTGCCGAGGGGATGAGACCACAGCTATCACCTGGAGCCAGGAGCTGGGAAGAAGGAATCCCTACCAAGCCACCTGCGGGTTGACTAAGAAAGACCCCTACGCCCACAGCAAACAACAGAGAGATCTGAGGACAGGAACCCCCTCCCCGCCGCCTCTCTCTACGCCCAGGGCGCTATTTCTAGGGAGAAAAGGAGTCTGTGGTTGCAACGCTGATCAAAATGAAATGTTCTTTAGAGAGCACAGCTTCTCACACTCTCTGTGGAGGAGGCTCAGGGTGTTTCTTTATTTCCAATCTGTCACATGGGGATACTTTCAAGATACAGTCAAAATAAATCCCTAGAAAAATGAAATAACACACTCATGCCAAATACAAGCTCACGGTTTTTTTTTGTTGTTGTTGTTAAAAGGTTCGTCAGATGTCAACTTAACTCTTGAACTGCTCCCAGAGTTCCCACCGCTTACCTGCAGATCTCTCTCCCTGCCCCGCAGGCTGGGTGGGGCGGCGACCCGTCCCTCCCCACAGCACAAGGACCTCAGAGAGCCTCTCTCAGAGAGCCGGGGCCTTAGAACAGCAGGCCTTTTTCTCATTTTGCCATTTTAGGTTTCTAGTCCTGCTTTATTTTTTAATTAATTAATTAATTCGAGAGAGAGAGAGAGGGAGAGAGTGTACTAAAGAGGGAGAGAGGGAATTCCAAGCAGGCTCCACACTCAGCACGGAGTCCAAAGCGGAGCTCGATCCCACGACCCTGGGATCATGACCTGAGCCAAAATCAAGCGTCGGATGCTCAACCGACTGAGCCACCCAGGCACCCCTTTCTTTATTCGTTTTATAGGAGTCAACAAACTGATTATAAAAGTGATATTAGATGAAAGCTACTGTCACTGCTAAGCACCAAACCGACAACCCCTTGTTGACATTTGTCACCGTGGAACAGGAGGCTGTGTGTTGTGGTGAGTAGAGACAGGAATGCATTCGGCCTCTCTGCCTGGATTTAGTGTGGATGTAGAAGGGGGTAAAAGGCTGGGACAGCAAACTCTAACAAGGAGGAAGGGAGAATTGGACCTTTTAGGTTAACCTACCCTTCTAATGGCCTGCTCCTAAGTCACAGATGCGAATTCTTTCTCCTGCTGCCAAATTTAAGCTTATATTATTAACCATAGATACTCCTATACATCATCTATATAAATTATCTGTATCTATATCTAGACCTATACCTATGTCTATATCTATATCTATCTATATAAGACTTCTGTTTTGCCAATGAAGAAACTGACATGACATTTCTAATAACCAACCTGGAATCTGGTACCAGAAGCCAAAGGATGTAGTCTTTTACCGAAAGCATTTGGAGCTCTGACAACACACATGCCATCCCATAGGTGGCTTCTGCTCACCCCATGACTCGTGAGGTGCCATTTGTCTTTCTAGTGAGATCAGGCTTTGGGGGCAAACTCTCCACACCATCCCCCCCGCCTTCGGCTCGTCCTTACTTCCAACTACATAGTACGCTAGAGCTCTGGCTGTCACAAAGCCCTTCGGGTCCCACCTCCCCGTCACCATCAACAAAGAGCTGTGGTCACAAGCTTCTGGATATGGGAAATATTGACATACGAGAGTATCGATTCATCGTTTGTATCTCTTACATATTACTACCACACTAAGGCCTGTGTTCAGACAGAGGGTTTGAAATTGTGCGTTGAGGGGAAGCTGCGTCTTCCAGGCAGACGCTGGACTGTTCATCGGAAATTCTTTCCATCCTAAGTTGCAATTAGTAGGCTGAATGATGCTAAAATGGCTGCTTCGCATTCTCTCAGTGTTTCATTTCTTTTTTTTTTTTTTAATGTTTATTTTTGAGAGACAGCATAAGCAGAGGAGGGGCAGAGAGAGAAGTATACAGAGAGGGAATCTAAAGCAGGTTCCGCACTGTCAGTTCAAAGCCCTGCTTGGGGCTCAAACCCATAAACTGTGAGATCGCGACCTGAGCCGAAGTTGGGTGCTCAACTGACTAAGCCACCCAAGGGCCCCAGCTCTAAATTTCTTTCTAAATAGTATTCTTGAATTCAAACCATCTTATTGAAATCATCTTCAAATTGTCTTATTTTACTATTTCAGTAAATAGGTTCACTAGATTTTTCTCTAAGCCAGGCGTCAGCAAATGTCTTCAACGTTGTTGGAGCAAAACATTTCTGTCTCCCTCACTGTCTGTCCCCCCTCCCTCTTTCTCACCCGTAAATAAACATTTAAAAAATAAAGTTTTTATTTAAATTCCACTTAGTTAACATACAGTGTCATATTAGCCTCAGGTGTACAATATAGTGACTCAGTACTCCCACACGTCACCCAGAGCTCATCACGACAAGGGCTCTCCTTAATCCCCATCACCTGTTTCACCCATCGCCCCACCCACCCCCCTTCTGACATGTAAGTTCATTTTTTTTAAAAGGGAATATTGCGTTTTAAAGCACATGAATGAGGAAAAGCACTTTGTTGTTTTGCAAAGCATAATAATATTCATACTTTGCACTTTGCCAAGTATGTTTATATACAGATTTCAAATTAATCTTCAAAATAACCCTACCAGTTAGATAGTCATTCTGTTTCTTTTTTTTTTTTTTTCCACAAGAAGAAAATGAAGTTCAGAGAGATAAAGTGACCCCCCAGCGCCACAAACCCAGGAAGGGTTGGATCCTCTGATGTCACGGTTTGTGCTCTTGCTACTGTTCCACACTGTTGACATGGCTTCCCACGTGTAAAAGGGTCAATTCTTCCTGCCGGCCCGCGTGACATTCTCCTTGTGCTCGAAGGACCCCAGTTGCCTGAGGTTACTGTGAGCACTCCAGCCTGGCTTGAACTCTTAGGTCAACATGCTTTTCATTCAGTATTTTTGCAGTGACACTTTCTATCCGTAGACAGTTTGGTAACACAGTACCCTAAACCTAGCTTGACGTCATGGACTCCCAGGGTAGTGTGCTCCCAGCAGTGTCTCTCAGACTCCTCCCGAGGGCCCGGGGAATCAGCATTACAAGCCTTCCCATGGGCCTCTCTCTGAGGAGGAAGTTTTCCAAAATAGAGGAAAACCATAATACGTGCTAGTTTAAATGTAAGGGACCCTGAGTCCTACTATTCCTAAAACACAAACAAGCAAAAAAGACACCTTAGGTTCTCAGGCCCTGATTATTTGTAAAATAACAAAACTTCAGAGCAAACCATCTTCTTAACTTCATCTTATCACTTTTTCCATAAAACAGATGTTGCCTGGGCCATCTTTAATGTCTTTTTGCCAAAGGGAAAAAACTGGGACTCAAGTTTTTCTTCAAATCTATCCCCTTCTGTGATTCCTGTAGTGTCTTCCTCTCAGGAAGAATTGGTTATTTATGTCCTCCACGGCAATCTTTCAAAAACTTCTAAAAACTTTATTCATTTATTTAAGTAATCTCTACCCCCAACGTGGGGCTTGAACTCACGACTCTGAGATCAAGAGTCACGTGCCCTTCTAACGAGCCAGCCAGGCACCCTGCTATTTTTTCAACACTCTGCTGACAGAGTACAGGCCACAGTATAGTGCAGCTGGTTTTTGTTTTTGTTTTTTAATCGATCACTGTTCTGGGCGCCTGGGTGGCTCAGTTGGTTAAGCGTCCAACTTCAGCTCAGGTCATGATCTCAGTGTTCGTGGGTTCGAGCCCTATGGCAGGCTCTGTGCTGACAGCTCAGAGCCTAGAGCCTGCTTCTGATTCTGTGTCTCCCTCTCTCTCTCTCTGCCCCTCCCCTGCTTGCACTCTGTCTCTCTCTCTCTCTCTGCCCCTCCCCTGCTTGCACTCTGTCTCTCTCTCTCTCTGCCCCTCCCCTGCTTGCACTCTGTCTCTCTCTCTCTCTCTGCCCCTCCCCTGCTTGCACTCTGTCTCTCTCTCTCTCTGCCCCTCCCCTGCTTGCACTCTGTCTCTCTCTCTCTCTGCCCCGCTCCTCCTTTCCTCTGTCTCTCTCTCTCCCAAAATTAAATAAACATTAAAAAATATATTTTTAATTAGAAATCAGAGACAATCTGGAAAAGACACAGATATTAAAAATTTTGTTTGAAATTGAAAACTGGCTGGAGGCTAGCAGACACTTCGGGTTACCCCAATCAGGATGTTATTCCTTCCGTCTTCCCCTGCCCACCCCCACCCCCACCCCCAGGCTTATTTCCACATTAGCAGTAAATGAATCAACTTCTCTTCCACTAGAACATGTCCACTAGAAAAATGTTCTAGTACATAAACTAATGGACTTACGATGAGTCATAAGACAATTTTAACATCCGACAAGTTTGATTTTACACTTGATTTATTATTTTATGTCTTATTTTCAACCCGACTTTATAGTTACTTTTGAAAGAATTTTGCTGAAAGCATTGTACGAATCGGCTTCAGAATCCTAAATGAGGTGTTTCCTCTCTTTCCGCCTTCCTGCTTGGAGTGGGTAAAATGAGTTTTCACCCTCTCTTTCTCAGTCTCATTAGAATTATATGGCAGTTAAAGTTTATGGCTGCAATACTGATGACCTTTTAAAAAAGGAAAAAAAAAGATAAGTGTACCTCAAGTTGATCAAGTTAAAAACGACACTCGAACAGTAAGATGGGAAGGAAGTTTGAACGCACAACCCTTTTCTGTTTTCCTAATGTGTGTTGGTTGTGTATTTTTCACTTGTTCATCTGGGGACTTGATAAAACATTCCAGAAAAATCCGGCATCGTGCTCAGTGATATTAAGTAAGGTTGGGGATTGCATGGACTTGGAAAATATTTGTGTAGGAGAAAATTTTCATCCGTAGTCGACAGGTCATCTTCTTACAGAAGAAGATAAATAATTTTCACAAACGGCTTTAAAAGGTTCTGTGCAAAAATGCATGTTCTGGTTTTCTGAGGACTCAAAATGCCAAAGACAATCGGTCCTTCTCTGCAAACTGAGCTGTCCCCTAACCGGAGGGCGTTCACGTTTAAGCGTGAGTGCCAACGTGGCTGGATGCGAAATCGCTGGAATTCTCACTCGCTTGGTGCAAGGCCACTGCTGGTTCCTTGCAAAGCAAGGCTTCGGGGACCTGTGGGTCGGGTCCCCCTCGTCTGCCACACCGAGGGGTCGCAAATAATCTTACCAGCTGCTGTCGAAACATCTTCTTTGTCCTCCTGCCTCAAGGAGAAATATTTTTCTAAAACTGATTGCGGCGAGTGTTCCGTCTGGAAACATTTGCTGGAGAAGATCGTGGTGAGCCCAAAACCAAGGGCTTCCCATTCAGTTTTTAAATCTGTGGGTTTTTTCTACCAAAACAAGGAGTGTATTGCCGTCAGAATGAAGAACTTTTACTCGTTTTTTGGTTCTTTTGTCACCCCAGGCTTTGGGGAACTTAGTCATTTTTATTTTGGGCCAGGGAAAAAAAAGGAGGCGGCAGCGTTATAAAAGACTCAAACTTCCTGATAGCCAACTGGACGGTTGACCTGTACCCACTTTATTTAATCACGATCTTCCCATACAAATGGAATTCCCTACTGCCGGAGAACCAGATAATCCCTAATCTAAAGGAGAAAACATTATGAATAATATTTTAGATCCAAGGAAAGGTGTATTTGATATATTCCTTTGATGGTTCCCAAACAGAACAAACCAACCAGCAAAAACATCGAGAACGAAACAATTGAGGTTGAAATTGTGTCTCTACCGTCCTGATCACACGTGCTCAGACACACGCCTCCTCTCCCCTTCTGATTTTACCTAGTTCATCGGTGCGAGAGGGCTGAATAATTATTATTCTCTATGCTGATTTGATTATTCAGATTTTTAACCTTATACTTCATTTCAGAAGACATAACCTCTCAATGTTGTCAGTTAATATATTTAACTCAGATGAGGTAAAAAAAATCAGTACAGCAAAATTCTGTTCTGTAATGTCAATACGCTCGGTAGCCCTTTGTTCTAGTTTACAGTCCTCGTCTGAATTCTGACTCCTGAGAGGCAGAGGAATTCTCTAGAAAGGCCAGGTCGTCGGCTTTTACTTGTCATCGGCTTTCCTCGGGGACACTTCATTCCACAAATCGATCACAAAGCATTCGTTTTGTGAAGATCCCCCAAATATCTAACGGCGTGTCATCTTTTACCCAAATCATTAACTCTCTTTGAAATAAATGCATCTCTCTTACTACACACACACCCACGCGCACACAACACCCCTCGGAGTTTTAGAATGTCACCATTTTGACCTACTTTTTACGCTGGAATTACTTTATTAAGTGAGATCAAACACAGGCTCTTTGCCTCAACTAAATGGACCGCCTCAACTGGTTCCAGAGTTGATTTGTGGAACTCATTATGGACTGCACAAAGCGTTCAAGGTTGCCTTTCAATTTGTTTCAGCCAGAATCAATAAATCTCTCACCTGGTTTCTTTGCTGCACGTATTGTACTGGTTAATCATGTATATACCCGGCACGGCGCGTTAGAGCTGGAGAGGGCTTTCGGATGGGAGCCAAGCTGTAACTACCCTGCTGTTGAAACGCGAAAACAAAGGAAACCCGCTTCTGTGTATGATTAAGGTGTGATGTGAACTCCGGGCCATAAATAATCTCGCTGGCCGGTTTCCAGAGCGAGAAGAAGGAAGGAGAAAGAGAAGGAGAGGGGGAGAGAGAGAAGGAAGGAGAGAAAATTATCTTACGAAATTGCTCGGTTAGGGCATTTCAACATTTAGAAAACTCTTAGTGGGGAGTCACGTGTCCAACTAGAAAAGGGGAAACCGTCGACTCTAGAAATACAGAACTGAGCTCTCTGTACGTGCACGCACCTACACAGTATTTTAACAGACAGCTTGAAGTCCTGTTTAGAGACTGCATATCCAGCTTCCAGTTCATGTTGGTGAATACAGAAGCGCTCTGGCGACGAGAATTTAAAAATATCATCTAGGGGCATCCGGGTGGCTCAGTCGGTTAAGCGTCCGACTTCAGCTCAGGTCATGATCTCACAGTCCGTGAGTTCGAGCCTCGCGTCGGGCTCTGTGCTGACGGCTCAGAGCTTGGAGCCTGCTTCAGATTCTGCATCTCCCTATCTCTCTTCCCCTCCCCTGCTCATGCTCTGTCTCTATGTCTCTCAAAAATAAAGAAATGTTAAAAAAAAATTAAAAATAAAAAAATAATAAAAAAATTAAAAATATCATCTTTACGGGGACCTCGTTCTCACGCTATTTCCTTCCTCTCTTCTCTGGACCCTGTTTGTATACAGAACTAAGGTTCGAGATTCTAGCTAATTAGGGATGGATGGATCGTGTGCCCCAAGGGCGCCCGGTCAACCCAGTTTTGCCCCAACTGAGGCAGGACCCCCTCTGGGCATCGGAACGCCCCGGCTGCCTCTCCAGGCTCCGCCCCTGAGAGCTGTCCGGCTTTGGGCTTAATCATCTCATTTCTTCTTCCATAAAACGAGAGGGTTGCACGAGAGGACTCTTGAGTGCCTCTCAGTTTTCACATTCTCCGCACGGCCACGAGATTTCGAAGCTCCCAGCTCTCGGATGAAGTAGGGAAGTAAAGTATTTCTAAGCCTCTGCCTGCTAGTATGCATAAAAAGCACCTGGGGGTATGGTAGGTTTGAGGTAACTTCCATGAATCTGCATTTTTACCAAGAAATTCTCACCTAGATGGTTGTTAAGACCTGGCTTGGAGAAGCCTTGCCTTAGGGATTCTTCAAGCTTCTCCTGCAGAAAAGGCTGTGAAAACCAGGACTTTTTTTTAAATGATTTTTACCTCGGGGTAATTTAACATTCTGAATGAAAATAACAGCTTGTGCGTTTAGGAAATTAACATATATAAAAGACAATCCCAGGAAGAGGGCTAGCAGTCATAGCTGGGGGACAATTTCCAGGTCGGAGCCACTTGTTCAGGTGGTCTGTTGTCAAGAATGAATGGAGATAGAGGATTGTAAGAACAATGTCTCCATTTTCAATTCGAGTGGAAATTACTGTAACGAAATAAATGTTCCAGCTATAAAGTACTGTCATAACCTCATATTTACTCAATATAAACTAATTATTTTGTACGCCTTGGTAGCAGTAAGGGTGTTTGGCATTTCTCTTCGGAGCTTTACCTACCCTAAACTTTTAATCACTCTCCTGGATTGATGATGGCGAATCCAGTAATGACCCAGCTGCTCCCTTCTTTCTCACAACTTTTTTGGAATATGTTTCACGTATCCTACAATTCACCCTTTTAAGATGTATAATGCAGTGGCTTTTAGTATATTCACAGATCTCTGCGACCATAACGGCGGTCAATTTTTAAATGTTTCCATCACCCCAAAAAGAAGCTTTTTAGCCGTCTCCTCTCATTTTCCCCAGACCTCCATAACCCTAGCAAGTCACCAGCCTACTTCTGCCTCTGTGGTTTTGCCCGTTTGGGACATTTCATGCGAACGGAATCAGATACCACGTGGTCTCTTGTGGCTGGTTTCTCTTGTTTAGCAAGGCTCCTCCGTGTCTTAGCATGTATCAGTGACTCCACTAATTTCTCTGGTGGATTAATTACATCGTAGGGGGTGTGCTACCTTGTACCTGTCCACTCATCAGTTAATAGACTGGTGGGTCGTTTCTGTTTGGGGGCTATTATAAATAATGCTGCTATGAACATTTGTATGCAAGTTTTTGTGCAGACGCCTATTTCATTTTTCTCGGGGCGGAATTGCTAGACCATATGGTAACTGTATTTAACCGTTGGAGGCACCTGCTGAACTGTTTTCCAAAGTGGTTGCACCGTTTTAAAAATCTTCCCAACAACATACGAGAGTTTCAGTTGCTGACATCCTCGCTAATGCTTGTTACTAGCAGTCTTTTTTTTTTTTAATGTTTGTTTCTTTTTGAGAGAGCTAGAGAAAGCATGTGAGCAGGGGAGGGGCAGAGAGAGGGGGACAGAAGATCTCAAGCGGGCTCTGTGCTGGCAGCGGAGAGCCCGATTCCGGCTAGAACTCACAAACCGGCGAGATCGTGAGTTGAAGTAGGACGCTTCACCGACTGAGCCACCCAGGCGCCCCTTATTAGCAGTCTTTTGATGAAGGCCATCTTAGTGGATATGCACCTTCATCTCTTTATGGCTTTGATCTGCATTTCCCTAATGCGTAAGATGTTGAGGACCTTTTCATGTGCTAATTGGCGATTTGTATATCTTCCTTGGAGAAATGTCTATTCAAACTCTTAAGCCCCGTTTGAAATTGGATTGTCTTTTTATTGTTGAGTTGCAAGGATTCTTTTTATATTCCAGATACAAATCCCTTATCAGATATATGATTTGCAAATGGTTCTCCCTGGTTGTCTTTTCACTCTTTGGATGGAGTCCTGAGAAGCTATAGTTTTAGCTCTTACGTTTCTGTTTGATCCATTTTCTTTTTAAAGGATTTTATCTATTTTTTGTGGTGGTAAAATACACACAACAAAATGGACCGTTTTAACCATTTTAAGTACCCAGTTCAGTGGTGTTGAGTACATCCAAAACTCTCTACCCATGACACACGGCCGTCTCCCTCCCCTCAGCCCCTGGCAGCCCGCATCCTACTTTCTGTTCCATGAACTTGACCGCCTCCTAAACGCAGCTTATTTCATTTGGCATAAGACTCTCACAGTTCGCCCATGTTGTAGCGTGTGTCAGAATTTCCTTCCTTTATAAGGCCGAATAAATATTGTGTGTATATGCCACATTTTGTTTAGGCGTTTATCCATCTTTTAGTTAATGATTGCCGTTGATGGTGTGAGGTAGAGTCCAACTTGATTCTTTTCGTGTGGAAATCCAGTTGTCTCGGCACCATTGGTGGCCCGTTTTTTCCTGGCACAGATAAGTAATTGTATTTAAATAACTTTATTATTTCAAACTCTTGGATGTCAGGGGGAAAACAATCCAAAGGCTGTTGTAAAGGATACAGTGTAGAATCAGGGCACTTTGTGCTGTGGGCCATGATAGCGTTTCAAGACGAAGTGTAAAAAACAATATATGAAGATGTCATGTTACTGTTTGTTCCTCATACTCTAGATCTTTCTACCGTTTTCCGTTTAGTATTGAAAAGTAACCTGTCCCTAACTGTCCCTGCATGTGCTGCTTTAAGGGAACTGTGAAAATGAATAATACAAACCATAACTTACGATACCTCAATGAGTATCATCAGGATCATCATCCATATTTAAATACAACAGTCGTTGTGAAGTATGCATATGGACATATAAATTGGAAAAAATCATCAAAATCACTTCTATTTCCCTTTGTTGGGAATGTCAGTCACCAAGTATCCGTGTATACTGAACCACCAATAGGTGGCGCTAGACATTTAGTCAGAATTTCATTCCTTTTTACATTGCCCATAATATGCCTACTGAGAAAGTCTTCAACTGGGAAAGAGACACAGTCTCTGGAGGGGACCTAAATAAAATCCTCGGGAGAAAATGGACTCTTTTCAGTAAAACCGATACCACCAGGGACGTGTTTACAGATTTGCCTTGCCCAAATATCCAGGAAGGAAAGCCCTTCTTACTGCAATTCGGGTGGCTCTTCAGGTCTAGGATGTAACCAAACCCTCTGGAATCTACTGAGAAAGAGCCAGGAAAACCTCGAGCCAGGGACATTTCGGAGGTGTTTTTCTTTATTTCTGGAAGTCTTAAAAGAAAACAAATATAGTAACAGCAGAGAGCGATCTGCATTTGACTCTGGGTTAGATAGTTAGTTACACGACCAAACAGATGATTGAGAACAGAGACAGAATTCAGCCATTTGTATGTATTTCCCATATTTTTATAGCAGTTGTTAATTTAACCACTAGTAGATTAAATATCACATAAAGGTCTATATAAAAATACATATCCTATTGACTGTTGTTACATTAATATCGAAAACAAGTACTTTAAAAACTGGCTTTTTACATGAAAAAGCTACACATCACAGCAATATTATATATTGAGCAGAGTGTTTTGGATCAACTTCATTTTTATTTTTGATGCTTTATACCATCGAGGGTTTGTACCTTATCTCAAACAAGTGAGCGCCATGCTATCATTCAAATAGACCTACAAAAAAAGTCTATTATGGAAGCTAAAGCCACAAAAAGGTTAACCCTCTACTCTGCAACCCATCCCTAGAGTATGTTCAACTCTTTTTTTAAACTTCTTGGTTCTGGATAAACTTGCGATAATATGAGAATTGTCCCAGGGTTCTGAACCCAACGCTGAACCTTTAGTTCTAGAACCTCACCTCAGTCGTAGCCCAGTCCAGCTCTGCAAAGCTTTTTTTTCTTTTTTTTTTTTTTAATAAATCTTTTCCTGGCTTCTATGAAAAAGAGCAAGCTTTCTTTACATTCCGGCATCCTTGGTGAGGGTAAAAACGCCTGTATTTTTTATTTTGTCTTTCCTGAAGCACAACTTATACCAAGGTAGAGGGTCCCCGTCCCCCACTCCCCACACACACCATTTGGAGTATTTTCAGGCACGGCCTCCTCTAGTGCAAAGTACCCACGAGGTTTGCTACCACTACATGGAAAATATATGGATAGAATGAGCAAAATATTTTTTAATAGTTCCAGATAATGCAATACGCGAAATTTCTTTACATGTTTTTTCCTTCCAGGGATAAAAGCTAAACCTTTAACATTTCAAATGAATTAAATTCCAATCAAATACCCTGCGGTTTTATTGGTTCCTTGAAAGTTGTATTGGCTCGTTTTTAATTGACTTCACATTTACTTTTTAATTTTACTTTACATGGATTCACTTTAATTTACTTTACATTTTTAGTTTACTAAAGTTAGCAATTTAGGTTTGTTCATTTATTTAGCAATTATAAGAAACTATTGTTGGGGCGCCTGGGTGGCTCAGTTGGTTGAGCGTCCAACTTCAGCTCAGGTCATGATCTCACGGTCTGTGAGTTCGAGCCCTGCGTCGGGCTCTGTGCTGACAGCTCAGAGCCTGGAGCCTGCTTCGGATTCTGTGTCTCCCTCTCTCTGCGCCTCCTCCCTTCACGCTGTGTGTGTCTCTCTCTCTCTCTCTCAAAAATGAATACGTGTTTAAAAAATAATAAAAAAAAATAATTAAAAAATAAAATAAAATAAATAAAAATAAATAAATTAATTAAAAATAATAAAAAAGAAACTATTGTCCTTCTTGACAGGATTCCATTGGACACCAAACATACTTACATTTTTATCACATCCCAGGGAACTACTTGCAAGGAGGAGACCTTTTGGTGCACTGGGTGAATGCCCGCGCTGGTCGAGTGTTTTTCAAAGTAGGGTTCATGGGCCTTAGGAAACCTCAGACATTCTCAGATACCTATGGATTTTCTAAGCAATTTAATAGTTTTTGGTTTTGATTGCTTAAAATGTATACATATGTGTGTATATATATAATATACATACATAATACATATACTTTTTAATATATATACATTATATAATATTATACAATATATATACATTATATAATCTTATACTATATATATATGTATATAACATATGTACATCATGAAGATAACCACCTCATAACCAATCTCGGACAATTTCAGTTTCACTGCTCAAAGTGGACTTGTGTTTACGCACCGTGGCATTTCCAAGCATTTTTAGGAAAAAAAGAACCTGGGTGGGGCCGTAGGGTAGGGAGCCCCGTAAGGAATGTTTTTTGGCTGGATGAAATCACACTCCTTTAGGTTTTCAAAGACAATTCAAATGATGCTTCGTATTTTCTAAACGTTGTTTAAACTTTCCATTTGAGAATATGGCTGGCTTGCAATAAATTTTTAAAATGATTCCAGATCAAATCGTTGACATTTCTTAAAATTTCAGTGCCTCAATGATGATCCTTTCTATGCAAATTTTATACCACGTACAAAACAGGTGTGGTAGCTAGCCTTTCTAGTACCTGAATCGGAAACCTCGCTGTGGACATGGCTAGCAGGGAGTGTGTTACTAAGAGCTGTACCGAACATGTATTCCTTAATTAGAAGAAAATGTGCTTACATAAGTTTGTGTTGGTGAGAGTGTGGCATTTAAGATAAGTAGTCATTAGAAGGATTACTTGGGCCTTCTGCTCTGCATGAAGAATGGATTTTAATCCCTTTTTCAGAGCTTTCGGGCGGAGTAGAAAGAGAATAATACAACGTGCATGCCACACATTGGTTAATAACCCGGAGAGGTCCGAGACCGCTCAGGAAACACTAACCTCAGCACAGAGTAATTTTGATTTTCAGGCGTGTGTTTGCTGGCGCGTTTTCATTTTAGCATCTCAGGTGAGGGACTGTGGGCCAGCAGAAGGACCTACCCCACTCTGGTGGCCTGACACCAGCATGCGGTGGCCCTCACCACAGAGCACGAAGCTGTCATGCAGGTGTTCTTTGCACCGAGGTGTTGAGGACAGAGAGAAGCTTTCCCTGGCCATAAAAGATCAGAAACTGTGATTTTGTAACGTGCTAAATGTTCATGCGTTTGGCAGAATTTGGCCCGAGATTTCCAAGTTTGCATGAGAGAGACTGTATAGCCCCTGACCCCCTACAATCACCGGAAGCTGTCAACATTCATCAAAAGGACCCATCAATATGGCTACAGGTCAACGGACTCATCACAGAAGAATGAAGCCCAAAGTCCATTAAACTGGGAAGGAGCGTGCATTTTCTTGGTCACATCGACTTGAATTTTCCATTGAGTCATATAAAGGCTGTAAATAACCACACATCAATTCGGAGCAGGTCCCATCAGGAGTTTTTAGAGCCGCATGGATTTCAGGATTGTGGAGAAAAAACGATGGACTTCTGTAAGTTCCGCCCCTTATTGGCTACAACCTTTGAAAGAGTTCCTTCGTGGCATCTCAGGAAAGTAATGAATAAATTGCGGAGTGGTGTATCATGAGGATTAAAGCAGCTGATGCCACGCACAATGCCGCGAATGACCTCAGCGTTCCGAAGATGAAGGTTTTTTGCGTGCTAGCCACAGCGATCAAATCCGGCCAGTTTCAGCAAAGAAGGAATGGATTAGGGGAATATGGGGGACTAAAAAATCCTGAAGGACAAGCTGAGCCATCAGGAGGGACAGACACTAGAGAGGCAGAGGAAACAGGGTTAGTGTGGGAAAACTGGGTCTTGTGACTCTAGCCAAGATGGAGGGTCCAGATGGAGGGTCTAGATGGAGGGAGGGTCCGAAATCAGATTTCAGCCACCCACCCCAGCAGGGGGCCAGCACCTGGCCGGGAGGCAGAGATGGGGGTGATTTCTATCCCTCGGTCAGTAATTCTTTCTGTCCTGGAAGAAACAAGCCGGTTCTTGTGCTTGCCAGTGTTAATAAATAATGCATTGTGAACTCGGGGGAGAGGAGCCGATGAGAGAGGAGTAAGTATCATTCATGTCACATAATGTTTAATTTCTAAGCTTGGTCTGCTGTTTATATATAGCGTGTGGATGCGAGCCTCTCGTCTAAAACAGACAATAATGGTGCTCGCTTGGTGTGGTGTGGTGCCCTTTGCCGTGATGGTGGGCGCACAGCACTGGGAACCGAGGCCCCCGGAGGACTCACCAGTGCTGGTCCCTCTGTGCACTTACGCTGACCCTTGTGTTAACGGAGGCAGATTTCAAACGAAACATCTAACAAACAGGGTAAACCTTCAAGTCATTCTGCTGTGTCCTTGGCTACCCTTTGGAGGGAAAGCAGTTCTCAAGGGTAAACACAGCAACCACGCGAATGAATAGGTCCACATCAAAGCCGCTCTGGGAGATGCGGTCTGCGACAGAGGCTGGTTAAAGTATCACTAGGAGGTTCTCTGAGGGCACGATTTCTTTTCCTTCCATCCTTCCTTCCTTCCTTCCTTCCTTCCGTACATTCCACTTCCAAAGGCTTGGTTGAGCTCACCCATGCTGGGAACACTTGGGGCTTAGACGTATGTTTCGGGTATGTTTCAAGATAGTGCTAATTGATTCCCTTCTGTTGAATATTACTAGTTATTTCACTAAAATAAAATAACCTGGCAGAAGATAGACGTTTAAATTGCGCTCCTCTAGATTGAAAAAAAACATATATGCCACAAGACAAAAAAGAAAACACACGTTCTGAACACGTGCAGATCTGTCAGGAGAGCCGTGGCAGATTTGCGCGGATAAGAATTACCTACAGGGAAATTTCAGTCTATCAGTTTCTCGGGAGACTCCCTGCAGTCTTCGCTTGTTTCTCAAAAAGGCAATACACTTAGGAGTTGCAGCATGCCCAATCTGACGAGTGTGGTGGATGAAAGAGTTTAGAAGAAGAAGAAAGCAAGAAAACGTGGTTGCAAAATGCTGGATTCTCAAAGAACGGCAATTCCCTCTGAGTCCAAGTGTCCCTGTTGCCTGCCAGGGATCGGAAGATGGACGGAAAACCCCAGTCACTTTCCCTCTTTGGCTGACTTTGTCTGACTTTGTGGAAGGGAGAGTATCTCCTGCTCTCAGTGCAGAGGGTGAAGTAGGGCAAGGAAGCGGGGGCTTCCTACCCCTGGAAGGGGCCGAGGAGGAGTGACTGTGTGGAAGGTGCCTGCCGGGGGTTCTCTGTGAATTAAAAGCATGCAAGGGAGAGCCAAGGTGCAAACGTGCTAGGAAAGTGTCCCTGGTGGGGAGCGTGTGCCCCTTCAGGACCACCGTCAGCGTCATCATGGTACTTACTCTTTTCCCTGGTAAAGGCTTGCGTCTGCATCCCAGAAGCCCTTAATTAGGGTAGGCTATAGAGTCTGAGCATGTCTACTTCCACCCCACGAGGAGAGATTTCTCTACTACTGTGAGATCTACTTTCTCTAAAATAAGCAGTCAGGTCATCCCCAACCTAGCCCGGCCAAATCGTGCTCTTCAGCCCCCTGGATGCTAAGAGATCAGCTAAAACAGGCCTCCTGTGAGCAATCAAAGTAAATCTGAGGAGTGTTTGAAGACTCAAGAGGTATAGACTGCCAGACTTGGGCATGGGTGGTGACAGGGCAGGTCACTGAAGGGACTAAGAGAGGTCACTAAGTCTAAGGATGACAGGGCTCAGGACTCCCGTTTAAAGCCACCCTTGTGGATGGTGCCACGGGCTGGGGGAGGGAGAAGGAGGGACAATGGATGGAGGCCACAGTACCCATGTCCCTTGGGGAAAGGCCCCCCTTCCGAGGGGCTGGACTGTCCCACTGTAGGGAGATGATAACGTTGGGTGCCGGTGAGGGCAGCCAAGCTGGGGACGGGACATCTACAGAGCCAGGGGGTGGGCATGCTGCAGCTTTGGAAGAGCCGGCTGGGTTGAGAAGGAGGCGGGTCACCGAGAGCACTGAGCGCTGGGGCTGTTACAGCCCTCTGCCGATTTGCTCTCCGGCAGCCCAGACAGGGACAGCCCTACACAGACACTGATCGCAGCCAGAAATGAATTAGAAATCTAGAAATCTGGCCTATTTCTGGCTGAAACATGTCCGAACTGCTAGAACTTTCTCATTAAGGGTAACCTGAAAACCTCAAGAACATTCTTTTTTTTTTTTTTTTTTTCCAAATTATTCTACAGATCGTGTCCCTTCTTAGCCCCGATAAATGTCCTTTGATTTAATTTTTACACAACACGAATACGTGAAGTATCCATCTGGCCTAGTTTTGTTCTCCATAATTCACGCGTGTGTGGACTCACCTCAGGTCGCCTCGAATATCCTGGGAGGGGGCGCCCGGGTGGCATAGTCGGTCGAGCGTCTGACTTAGGCTCAAGTCGTGATCTCACCATTCATGAGTCTGAGCACCGCATGGAGCCATCTGCTGCCGGCACGGAGCCCGCGTCGGATCTTCTGCCCCTTCCCCACTGGTTCTCTCTCTCTCTCTCTCTCTCTCTCTCTCAAAAAATAAATAAATAAATAAACAAATAAACTTTAAAAATATATACACCCTGGCAGAAAGACTTTATTTTTTTTTCCCTCAGTAGAACTCCTGGCCAGATGAAATTAGGCCCTTAGAATACATTTTAACTTTGATATTTATTATAACGGTGTCAGACTTTAATTCTATTTATGAAAGGAAAACCAATACGATTACTATTGAGCAAGTCAGGAAAATCATTCCTAGTGTGAAAAGGGGGAGTTGAGGGTTCTGAGCTTGCAAAAGGGATAACCACTTAGACTATGAGAAAAAAATACTTAAATCCCTCAAATCAGTTTTCTGTGTATAAACTGAATTTTAATTTATTTTTAAATTTTTTAACGTTTATTTATTTTTGACAGACATAGAGACAGAGTATGAGCAGGGGAGGGGCAGAGAGAGAGGGAGACACAGAATCCGAAGCAGGCTCCAGGCTCTGAGCCGTCAGCACAGAGCCTGACGCGGGGCTCGAACTCACAGACCGTGAGATCATGAACTGAGCCGAAGTCAGCCGCTCAACCAATTGAGCCACCCAGGAGCCCCTGAATTTTAATTTTAACGACACACCAGTACTCTTTTCCCTGCTTGGGCGAGATCTTCCTTAATGACTTTGAAAGAGAAAATAATATCATCTACCCCTTCAGTTAGGAATTTCAAGCAGTTGAGCCCCATGTAGTGAAAATTCAAGCATGGTTTTAAATAAATAGGTAGTTAAGCCCATGAAGCCATTTCAGGGAACCTGCGGGTCTTAAGATAGTTGAGTAGTTTCATTATTTATGTATTTTTCTGATGTATCTAGGACTTTCTTTCAATATGACTGGATCGTGGTAGGAATACGTAAACCGGCTGACCTCCAATACAGCTTTCTAATGCGAACTCTAAATACTTAGAACTCTGTGCTTACACATAGCAACGTATAATCAAACTTCGAATTCTTCTTGGGACTCCTGACCAAAAATTTAGTAAAGAAATCAAAGAAAGTCTACCGTGTCCTGTGTCTATTTCCTCTCAAAAACAATTCCTAGACATTGCTAGAGACCAAAGCTTTGAATCGGAGTGTTTCCACGTCGATACTGCCGCATCGTACATCATACGACACACACTCTCAGGAACTCGGACCCGGACGTTTGATGAATTGCGTGGACAAACCGATGGATGGAGCGTTCCCTGGCGACGAGGCCTCAGGCATCTTCTAGCCGGTTGGTCCTGTGAAAAAGATAAGCCATCCCAGCCACACACAGCTTTATCCAGCCCTGGAAGGCATCCAAAGGAAACGAGAAAGACTTATGACATCAGAAAACAGCTGTTGACTTTGGAGCATCCGTATCAATAACGGCAAAACACACGGCAGATGTGAGCTTGCTTTGTGGCATAAAAGGAATGTCAAGTATGAAGAAAAAAAGTCAAGAGGAAATGGAGATAGAAAATTCCAAATTCAGGCATGTTTGGCTGGCTCGATTGGTAGAGCGTGTGACTCTTTTTTTTTTTTTTTAATGTTTATTTATTTTTGAGAGAGAGTGAGGAAGAGGCAGAGAGAGAGAGAGGGAGGCACAGAATTCAAAGCAGGCTCCAGGCTCTGAGCTATCCCGATGTAGGGCTCGAACTCACGAACCGTGAAATCATGACCTGAGCAGAAGTCAGACGCTTCACTGACTGAGTCACCCAGGTGCCCTGAGCATGTGACTCTTGATCTCAGGGTCATGAGTTTGAGCCCTACGTTGGGTGTGGAGCCTACATTTAAAAAAAAAAAAAAAGAAAAAAAAAAGTAGAAAATTCCAAATTCTTCTCTTCTGCCATTAATTAGGTTAATTTTTTGGTTGTTTTAATTTGGCCTCAAAAACAATTCTAGGATGGCATTTCAGCTTTCCGTTCCCTTCAACAAAAATCTCATTAAAGGCATTTTCAAAGATCAATAGTTACACCTATTGACCTCAGTCCCCAAGTTTGGCCTAAAATGGTCACAGCAACCACCGATAATGAATGATATTATGAGGAAGTGGTCAGTTTTCAAAATGTTTAGCAATATTTTCATATATTATTTGAAAAAGGAAGTGTCGAGATAAAGGTTTTTATAAGGGCTCTTCATCTGAGTTCCTTAGAGTCAGAAGAAACATATCAGAAAACTTCAGCGGTGGGGAGGGCGGGGGGGGGGAGGGCATACATTCTCACCCTTAATTGTTAGAGGGACATTATTATAATGCTCTTCAGAGCCCTTTGCCCTGCCTGGTGGTGTTTCCTGAGGATCCCAGTCTTCTTCTCCTCCCCTAAACACAGCCCCCCTGCTCTATCTCAGCTACTCCCATGGAACCGAGCATTCCCAGTTCCGTGGGAACTATCCCAAGCCACCCACATTCTATCCTGAGCCTTGACTATTGTGTTCAACAGTATGCTAGACACCTACAAGTTGATTTTCCAAAAATGAAACCACGCCACACACACAAAAGTACTGGAGCTAATGAGTGCAGCAAGATTCCAAGACAAAGGTCAATTTTTAAAACTTCACTTGTATTTCTGTGAATGGTGATGGGTGGTGAACTTCCCCAAAGGGAAGTTAAGACAACTATTCCATTTTCAGTATCTTCAATGATAACAAGACGCTTAGGAATAAGCTTCACAAAAGAAGTGCAAGTACACGGAAAACCACAAAATATTACTGACCGAAATTCATTAAAGAAATAGAAAGATATCCCATGTTCTTGGCTGAAAGGTTTAATGTTACTAAGATAGCAGTACTCTCCAAACTGGTCTACAGATTCAACACAATTTATTTCAAAATCCCAACTGATTTATTCGCATAAATTTACAGGCTGATCTTAAAATTCTAATGGATTTTTGCAGGATCCAGACAGCCAAAGCCATCTTAAAAAAGGCAAACAAAGTTGGGGCGCCTGGGTGGCTCAGTTGGTTAAGCATCTGACTTCGGCTCAGGTCATGATCTCACAGTTTGTGAGTTCGAACCCCGCCTTGGGCTCTGTGCTGGCAGTGCGGAGCCTGCTTGGGGTTCTCTCTTTCCATCCTTCCCCTGCTCGTTCTCTCTCCACTCTCCCTCTCAAAATAAATAAACTTTAAAAAACATTTTCTTAAAAAAAAATTACACGGAGTTACTGTATAACCCAACAATTCCACTCATAGGTATATACCCAAGAAAATTGAAAATATACTTGTACACAAAAAATTGTATACTGGGGCGCCTGGGTGGCTCAGTTGGTTAAGCATCCGACTTTGGCTCAGGTCATGATCTCATGGTTTGTGGGTTCAAGCCCCGCATCAGGGGGCTTTGGATTTTGTGTTTCCTTCTTTCTCTGCCCCCTTCCTGCTTGTGCTCTCTCTCTCACTCAAAAACAAATAAACAGTAAAAAAATTTTAAAAATTGTATACCAATGTTTATAGTAGCACTATTCACACTAACCAAAAATGGAAACCACCCAATGTCCATCAATTAATGAGTGATTAAACAAACCGATATATCACACTGCGAGATACTAGTCAGCCACAAAAAGGCATGAAGGACTGAAATACGCACAACGTGGATGAGCCTTGCAAACATGCCGAGTGGAAAGACAGACGCAAAGACCGTATATTATATAAACCTATTTATGTGAAATTTCAAAAATAGGCAAATCTATGAAAGTAGATTCGTCATTGTCAGAGGCTGGGGCGGCGGGGCAACAGAGAGTGACTGCCGATGGGATTGGGTTTTCTTGTTTGTTTCGGTTGGTTTGGTTTTGGTTTTTGAGAAATAATGAAATGTCCTGGAATTAGATACTAGTGATGTCCAGAAAGCCTTGTGAATGTGTGAAAAGCCACCGAGCTCTATATTTTGAAAGGATGAATATTATGGTATATAAATTATATCTCAGTTTTAGAAAGTTCAAAAAAGAAGGAAAACCAACTTCCCTAATTCCAAAACGCTTCCTCCTTGTGTGTCTTCACGCCTCTAGAAGCCTTGAGTCACGTGGACTTCATTCTTCTCTTTACCCCATACTCCCTCAGTCTTTATACCTTCCAGATTTCTTGCATCTGTCACCTCTTCTCCATCTCCACCCATACTAACCTGAGTCATCGTGCCATTCCTTCTTACCCGGTGACTGCAACCGGTCTCCATGCTTCCCATCTTGCCCTCGGCCAGATCCTTCTCTATGATTTAACCAAGATTTAACCAAAGGCAATGCTCTTCTAATATATGTGATCACACTTTAAATTGAACCAAGATAATAATTTCTCCTTTATCCCCCTTCGAGGCTTTGGGTTTTCATCCACGTGAGTGAATGTGTATGATCCTAGAGAAACAATAGTGAGAAGACGTGATCCCAGCTTAGAGACCTTCAAGCCAAAAGGGAGTCTCCAAAAAGTATGCCGGCGACTGGAACGGAGCGTGGTAAGTGCCGTCTGAAGGTGATGATCAGGGAACTTGGGGGACTCAGCAGGGACCTCTCAGGATAGTGAAGTCTTAGCTGATTCTTGGAGAACGAATAGGAAGGATTCAAGCAAAGAAAAGAAAGGCAGTTCCAAAAAGGAGGTACTTATACAAGCCTGGAGGTACAGAAAAGCATGGAGTCTATGGAATCCTCAAAAGACAGGGAGAAACCCCTCACCAAGGGTCTTACATGGCACCTGTGATAGTCAAGTCTCTGTTTAGAAAGAAACATATCAACTCAGACGGATTTAAACGAAAAAAGGGGCCGTGTCGCTAAAAAGACAGGGGGCAGGTGGTTTGAGCAAGTGCGAATCCAAGTGTTTCCACGTGCCAGCAGCTCTAGGCTCAGAATCCACATGGTACAAACGCGGCAGAAGGACCTCTTCTTAACCTGTAAGTTCCAAAGATTGATTGTTCGCTGGGCTGATGGAGACACACAGCCAAGCCTGAATCGGTCACTGTGCCAGAGGGACCACATTCCTTTGCTTTCTCAGCCCTGGAGCTGGCTTAATGAGAGGAGGTGGGGAGGGATCAAAGCAAAGGGATGAAGAATGTTGGGGGCAGGGGGTTGGTTCCTAAAAGTCAGACACAGGGAGCGGAGCCGGGAGGAATGGGTGACAGGGTGAAATAGCCGTGGCCTCTGAAACCGAGTAACGCTGCTCAGTTCCTTCCAGCGGGCGGCGGGGCCACGGAAACGTTGGTGACAGATGATCCCTAGTGGAGACAGTGATGGTGGGCGGCAGTACTGAGGACAAGGACACTGACTCGGAAACAGCCGTGTTAATTCAGGTTGCTGAAATTAAGATCCCGTCTCTACAAATAAGGAGCGCTTGATAAATGTGAACGCTGAGGTGGCAGCGCTTGGGTAAGTGATTAAAGGTGGCAGCCGTGGGGGCGGATTTCGGCGGGGAGTTGACTGCGACCATAGTCGCAAGGCTTGGGCAACTGAACAAATAGTGACCACAGACTAGGGGCCCAGGAGCAGAAGCAGCCCTGGGGGAGGGGAGAGTGAATTCAGTGGTGTCACTGTGCCTGCATGACACCCAAGTGCCACGGATACATAGACACCTAGAGTCCCTAGTCTGAAGCTCAGGGAGGGACCTAGGTGTCTTTTGGTTTTTCGTTTTCTTAAATTCAAGTTAGTTAACATACAGTGTAGCCTTGGTTTCAGGAGTAGAACTCGGTGATTCCTCACTTACAGACAACACCCAGTGCGCATCACAAGTGCCTTCCTTAGTGCCCATCACCCATCTGTCCCACTCCCCCACCCCCCACCTCCCCTCCAGCAACGCTCAGTTCATTCTCTTGTTTAAGAGTCTCTTATGGTTTTCCAGGGAGGGACCCAGGTTGTGTGGCTGTTGCTGCCCATTTATTTATTCAGGGTGAGCCTTGCCAGGCAAGGAGACGGAATGGCAAAGAAGACCTCCTTCTGGCTCTCGAGAGCCTCGTGAGTCCCAAGGAACAAAGGCTGTGTCCACGAATGTGAGGAGTGACAGAGCTAGAGGATGGGTGCCCACAGGCGACCCCGCCCTTGCCCTGGAGTGACCCGAAGAACAGAGAAGTCTTTCCTCGTGATGAAACCTTGAAACTCAGGGGCAAGATGCTTCAGGAGATGAAGAGACTGAGAATAAATTAACTTATGGTGAAGTCATAGTATTGTTTGGAAATCCGTGTTTTCTCCATTCAGTTGGCTTTTATAAGACCCTAAGTCTACCTGGTAGCTGGCCTCTGTCACAGGGGGCTGGGAAGCAGGGCCGCCGTGCGGGAACGTAGTCGTGGCAGTGATCTCTGAAAGTGCATGGCTGCGAGAGGAGCCCGCCATGGCTCTCCCGCCTCCCCTCAAGGAATAGGCCCCGAGTCTCTCCAGACGAGGGGTCTCCCGTGACCAGAAGTGAGCCACCATTGGAGTTCAAGTCAATGCTGCTTTCTCTTTTCAGTGTTCACATGAAGAGAAAGGCAAAGATATCAGAGGAAATCCGAAAGCCGGTCCCTGCTTGGCAGTAGAGAAGGGAGACCGAGTCTGGGCCAGGCCGCTCTGGGAAGCGCACTGGAAGGAGCGTCTTGGGGGGTAGGGGGGGGGAGCGTCATCAACAGCCAAAGCAGACTAAGCCCTTGATTTAAGCCCAGAGCTCCAGTTAACCTTGGCTGTTCTCAATCCTCCAAAAACCGTGCCAGGCGGGGATTTGTGAGGGGCTCCCGAACGCGACCGAAGGAGAAATAAACAACCACTTTTACCTCACGACTGGAAACAGTCCGGAAAAACCGGAGAGGTGCTGCCTGTCACCGTGAGGAAACGCAAAACAGGAGGCAACATGTTTGTGTTGGGCGGATGGGAAATGGCTCTCCGTATTTCCATAGGTGATTAGAACATCATCAAGGAAATATGAGAAAGCCATTAGCGTCGCGCGGATGCCTACTCGTCTTGTCTGTTTTTAAGTTCAAACGGACTATGCCACAGTCGCGTGTGTGATTTCCAGAGTATGCATAAAAGATAGTTTACTTTTGCTAACTCAGTGTCAATTTAAATATACATCACTCTTGAATAGGCCATTTCTTTCTGTCTTTTTTTTTTTTCAGATTTATTTTTAAGTCATCTCTCTACCCATCGTGGGGCTCGAACTCACAACCTCAAGAGTAAGAGTCCCCACCAGGAGCCCCTTAAATACGCCATTTCTAATGTACCTCGAAGATGAAGACTAAAATAGGAAACACGTAAATACTGATACTTCAAAGAAAAGCGCTCCACCGAGCCTAACGTCGTAAGAGTACAAGTGGAAGTTCTCGGAATAATCGGGATGGTTTGTCGATATTTATTTGAATGGTCAGCTGTGTGGAGGAAGTGGATGGACTGGCAGGCCAAGGGTGCTGGAAAAATAAGGAAGCACAGGGTTTCCTTTCTTCTGTGAGATCCGTGTAAGTGCTGTCTGTGGGGAGCGCTTGGCTGTAAAGCAAATTACTCTGTTCTCTGTACAGCTTTGTTGATCTTCGTGGCTCTCCGAAGGGCACACACCCAGGGTTTTGTTTCAAATGAATCACGTCGACAGACAAACTGTCTAATAAACCTGAAATGTTGTTGTGGGGATGGAGAGAGAAGGAAGATCTTTGGGTGATTTGGGTCATTTTTCTTATGGACCTTGGGGTCCTTCTGTCTCTGGCTGATTTGAAGATTGGAATCTCCTTCTCAGGTTCAACTAATGAGTATGTGGAATGCTGGTTGGAATGAGGTAATTACCACCTCTAGCTTTTCAGACGATTGGTGGTGTCTTACATTTATTTGAGAGAGACGGCGGGTTGGATGAGAGAGACGGCGGGTTGGATGAGCTGGCTCATTTACAGCCCTGAAAATATCACTGTTTTTATCCCCAGGTGGATCGGTCAGGCTCACAATGAAAAATGCAGCTTAGCTGTCTGTGACCTAGCTGGGATCTTAACTGTGCACAGCTTAGTAGAAGCCCACATGTCTTTGCAGATGAGTGACTACACATGACACCTTCAGGTGTCACCAAATTGTTTGGGGCTCCTCTAAATAAAAGGGGTTCCATCTAGCACTTTCCAGAACGGCCAGCACATGCAGCACTCACTGTGGGCCAGGCCTGATTGTAAGGGCTTTAGTTCCTTCTGTCCTCCTGAAAACTGAGAAACCGGCCCTGGGTCATGCAGCAGTTAGCGTCTGGGACGGCTGGAAGAGGAACACAGGCAGCGTGAGGCCAATCTTTGCCCTTGACTGCTAAGCTAAGTTGCTCCCGCGTTGTAGTGTCTATCCTCCCCGCACCGAACGGCTCCGTTCTTTCACCGCTTGTCAACACACACAAAGGATGGTTGAATCGCCTGTCCCATCACGGGGAGCCATCGTAAGGTCTCTTAAACTGGGTTGGCTCGTGGATCTGAAGAAACGTCCAGGACTTCGGGAAATACCAAAGGTACAATCATTCTGATGGGTGGAGAAGCAGGTGACAGAGAGTGTGCTGCAGTTAGGAACCTGGCTCCTGTCCAGAGCAGCTGAGTGAGTGCGGGCGAGTTGCTGCCCCTTCTGGCCTCTGATTTCCTGGTGTGTCAGGTGAAGAATGGGACCAGAATTCCCCACTCCCTTCAGACTCAAACACTCTATAATCCCAGGGCGTGAGGGTTGAGGGATTTGACAAGGCAGGAAGAAGACGGTAGCAGTTAAGGAAGACTATGAACTTAAACGCTAAATTTGACAGAAGTGTCCTATTTCCTGCCCACGAGCTCATCTCCCTCAAGTGGACAGTCACTGGCCAGAACTGATCGGACCTTGTTGGAGCGATAGAGGGGCGCCTGGGTGGCTCAGTCGGCTAAGCGTCTGACTCTTAATTTCGTTCAGGTCGTGATCTCACTATTCGTGAGTTTGAGCCCCCATCAGGCTTGGTGCTGACAGTGCAGGGCCTGCTTGGGATACTCTCTCTCTCTCTCTCTCTCTCTCTGCCCCTCCCGGGCACTTTCTCGAAATAATTAATTAAAAAAAAAAAGCCCTATTGGAGTGACAGACCCATGAAACTACTTGTTTCTAAATGCTTAGTTCATAGTTTGACATTGGAAGAAGGCTCAAAATAGAAATAGGAGACTAAGAGTTCTGACTTGAGGATGATAAATTCGGATTCCTCTACAGGCCTGGATAATCGATGGAGGAGTACTTTGAAAATGCGTGTGTCTTGGCAAAACATTTAGTTTCTTGTATTTTCTGCTGACAAAGTTTATTTATTTATTTTGAGAGAGAGAGAGAGCACAAGCAGGGGAGAGGCAGAGAGAGAGGTAGGAGGGGCGGTGGGGGAGACAGAGAGAGCCCCAAGCAGGCTCTGCACTGTCAGTGCAGAGCCGGACTCGGGCCTCAAACCCATGAACCGTGAGATCATGACCTGAACCGAAACCAAGAGTTGGTCGCTTAACCGACTGCGCTACCAGGCGCCCCTATTTTCTGCTGACTTTATAATGATTCGGTGTGGTGTTGTCTCTCAAAACCAAGCAAGTATTGCTAGTGGGTTCAGTAAGAAGGTGTATCTTACTTTTAAAACATCACATAACACTTTTCTTAATTTTGGAAGCTATTTCATTCGCTAGGTAGCTTATTACAAAACAATGACAACCTCCGATTCCAGAGAAAGGCTTCATTTAAAAAAATACGAGGGATTTGTAAGCGCAGCCCTTGTGTTTTGCTGCGGTTTTAAAATTATGATTCGATGAACACTCCATCACTCTTTAATCAAAGCAATTACCAACAGGAGCCTTGACGTCTTATATGTTTTTCTGACAAGAGTTTTTTTCTGATTTTTGACATCAAAGTGTGAAACTTTAGCATAGGATTTTATTAAATCCCATATGAACCCATCCGATAGAAGAAATTGAAGATAAAAACGGGCGCCCTAGAAAGCGTCTCATCAACATCTGAAGTCAAACTCGGAATTATTGGAACTATGACATCAAAGGATTGGCGTGTCCGCGGATTTGGTCCCCTGAAGGCACATATACCCAGAAAAGGCAGTTTCCTACTGTAATGTGGGGACTCTGACCTTTTGACCCAGGAGTGCCTTTCGGAGCAAAGCTGGGTAGATCTGGAGTCGGGGTGGCCGCACGCTTGAGAGACAATGTAAAGAAGGCGGCCGAGTGTGGACTTGAAAAAGAATTGCGAAGCCGCATCCTGTTTCCTCTCGTTCCTGTATTTCTTTTTCCCCGCCGCTCCGTATTGGCAGCGAGTCGCCTATTCTTTGGGGCCGTGTCCGTACATTCTTTCCCACCATGCTTTCCCTTTTTATTTTCCTGTCTCCCTCATGCCCCTCGCGGTGCCTTTTCCTCCAAGTACCTTACCTGGGTTTTTGTTTTTGTTTTTTTTAAGTTTATTTATTTATTTGGAAAGAGAGAGACAGAGGAGAATGAGCAGGGGAGGGGCAGAGAGAGGAGCCGAAGTGGGTTCGGTGCTGTCTGAAAGGAGCCCAGTGCGGGGCTCGAACTCATGAACTGGGAGATCATGACCTGAGCCGAAGTCAGATGCTTAACCGACTGAGCCACCCAGGCGCCCCATCACCTGGTTTCCCTGTTCTCGCCCCATGAGTGCTTGCGCCTCAGCATCTTCTTCTCTCAGAATCCTTGTCCATGTCGCCAATCTAGGAGCGGAAGCGAACGAAGGCACAGGAACAACCCTAGATCCCTCAGTGAGAAGGAAACTCCGTTTCATCGGCCACACCAGATGTATGTAGTTTGTGCTTCTTTTCCTCCATGATGAGGCAAGCCCATGTTCCCATCTGGACTGAAGTATGAAGAGGAATGAATTTCTCTGCCGTCCAGTAAGGACACAAGGGAACACTGTTTTGATGTCCCCCCCCACCCACCCAACCAAGCCAGCTGCGCCCCCGTGGGTGAGCCTGGACAGCTGCTCGGCGGGGCGGAGGCGCAGCCCCACGCTCGCGTTCTCGTGGGGAAACAGACATGTAAACAAATGCCCACAATACAGCGAGCTGCGATAAGGGCCGGTTTGAATGGATTTCTGAGTTTGCAAGATAAAGTAAGCAAGTGTGCCTTGGGCTGATGGAGCGGGAAGATCCCAGGGAGGACGTGACCTTTAAGAAGAGACCTGGAAGGGGCGCCTGGGTGGCTCAGTCGGTTAAGCATCCGACTTCAGCTCAGGTCACGACCTCACGGTCTGTGAGTTTGAGCCCCGCGTCGGGCTCTGTGTTGACAGCTCAGAGCCTGGAGCCTGATTCTGATTCTGTGTCTCCCTCTCTCTCTGCCCCTCCCCTGCTCACGCTCTGTCTCTATGTCTCTCAAAAATAATAAATAAAGGAGAGACCTGGAAAAAAGCAGTGAAGAAGAAGATAACACGGGATGAGTTCTGCTGATGGAGAGAGTATGGACACTCGACACAGAGCGAACCCGCCGAGTAAAGGCGCAGGTGCACCACGAAGCATGGCTGAGAAATAGGGTAGAAGCTGGGGGCAACAAGGGACACAGCTAAAGAGCCGAGTAGAGCCAAATAAAGAGGGACCTCGTGTGCCCTAGCCTGGTTAGGAAGCATCGAATTATCCTATTATTAGGTGGAAGATGTTGCAAAACCCGGAAGCGACAATGGACACCTGCTTGTTGGAAAGATAACTCTGAAAGACGAAGCCGGCCGGTCAACAGGAGAGTCGCCGTGGTTCAGGAAAGGGAGGGTGCAGACACGAATAAGGGGAGGAAAAGCAAACGACGGATAGGAGAGCCATTCTGGAACTGGAACTGGATTCGTGGATGTCCGGATTGCGCATGGTTGGGGGGGGGGGCGGCGATGGAGGAAGAGAAGGACTCAGAGACAGCTTTACAAGTTTTTAGTCATTGTTTGGCAGATTTTTACATTCGTTTCAAATACATGGCTGATAATATTACTTACCCAAACAAAAAGACTGCGTTTGGGAAAAGGAAGTTCCTGAGTTTCTGCTGGATACACTCACTCTGAGATGCTCGTGGGAATTAACACTCTTTCGGAAACTGCATGCGGGTTCGGAAATCATTGATACATTGGCAGCAACCGAAGCCAAAGGTTTGAAGGAGACCCTCCACTCCCACCCCCACCCCGGGGAACTACATAGAACCATGAGAGAATAACCTGAGTGAGGAGTCCGGGCAGCACCAATCGGTAAGAACGTAGAGGGGAATGGAAAGGCAGAAGGTAGAAACAGATATTGAAAAGAGACGGTGTCTCAAAGATCAAGGGGAGAAAGATTCTTAAGAAGGAGAGGACAACAAAGTCAGAGGCTTCAGGGTGGTCAAATAGGATAGGAAGCGAACCCTGAAAGGCAGAATTTGTGGGTCATTTTACCAAGAAGAGCTTCAGAAAAGCGGTGGCAGAAGAAGACATTGTCAGGAGCTGAGAGATGTGTGTGATTTGAGGAAGACGGGACGATGGGCTCAGAGACCAGCGTTTTTCAAGCCCGTTGGCCCTCAGGACTCTTCACACTCTACGGTTATGGAGAACCCCGGGAGTTTGTGTGGGGGGGGGTTGTAGCTACCGATAGTGATCATAGTAAAAATTCAAACTGAGAACTTTTCAAAGTAGTTACGAATCCATTGAAAACTAACAAATCTTTTATAGGCAACATGAATAACACGGGTTTTTTATGTGTGAAAAATACATTTTCCCAAACATAAGAGCTTCTCTGGGGGTCATGAAAATGTTCTAAAGTGGATTGTGGTGATGAACACAGCTCTGTGAATATATCCACAGCCATTGATTGTGCGCCCTAAATGGGTGAATTGGTTTTTGGGCTTTTGTTTTTTTGAGAGGAAGAGAGAGTGTGCATGCATGCAAGCATGAGTGGGGAGAGGCAGAGGGAGAGAGAGAGTTTTAAGCAGGCTCCACGCCCCTAGCTGGGACTCGATCCCATGACCCTGGGATCATGACCTGAGCTGAAATCAAGAGTCAGATGTTCAACCCACTGAGCCACCCAGGTGCCCCCAGAGCCATCCATTCTTCCTCCCATCCCCCAACCCCAAGCACCTGCTCATCTGTTATCAGTCGCTACAGATTTTCTTGTTCCAGATATTGCTTGTAAATGGAATCATACGGTATGTAGTCCTTCGTGAGTGTCTTCTTCCCCTTACCCTAATGTTTTCAAAGGTTCATCCATGTTTTAACATTTATCGGCATTTTATTTTTTTTATCGTAGAATAATATTCCACGGTTTGTGTACCACGTTTTATTTATTCATTCACCAGCTGATGGCCATTGGGTTGTTTCTGCTTCTTAGCTGTCACAGTGCTGCCGTGAACACCCAAGTACAGGTTTTGCGTGGATATATGTGTTCATGTTTTTCATGGGCGTATACCTGGGAGTGGAATTGGGGATCATACGATAACTCTATATTTAACTGTTTGAGCAGCCGCCCGACTGTTCTAAACTAGCGGACCATTGTACATTTCCACCGCTAATGTCTGAGGGTTTCAGTCTCTCCACGATTTTGTCAACATTTTTTATCTGTCTTCTTGATTAGAGGCACCCTACTGGCTATGAAGTGGTATCTTATGGTGGTTTTGATTTGTGTTTCCCTAATGACTAATGATACCGAGCAACTTTTTTTTAGGTACTTGTTGGTCATTTGTATCTCTTCTTTAAAAGACTTTCTATTCAGATCCTTTGCCCAAAATTTAAATGGGTTGTCTTTTTATTTTTCTTATTTTATACTCTTACTGTGGTGTCATATACGTCACATAAAATTTACCATTTTAACCATTTTTAGGTGTACAGTTCTTTGGCATTAAGTACATTTAAAGTGTTGCAGGACTATTACCACTATCCATTTCCAGGACTTTTTCCATCTTCCCCAACTGAAACTCTGTCTCCGTTAAAAAATAACTCCCTATCCTCCCTTTCTTTCTGTTCCTGGAAACCACATTCTACTTAGGGTCTTCATGAATTTGAGTCCCATAGGTTCTTTGTTTTTTTAAAAATATATTTTTTATTGTTTATTTATTATTGAGAGAGAGAGAGAGAGAGAGAGTGGGGGAGGGGCAGAGAGAGAGAGGGAGACACAGAATCTGAAGCAGGCTCCAGGCTCCAGCTGTCAGCACAGAATCCAATGCAGCGTTCAAACCCACGAACTGCAAGATCATGACCTGAGCCAAAGTCAGAGGCTGAACTGACTGAACCACCCAGGCGCCCCATCTTGCAGTAAGTTTTGAAATTGGAAAGCGTGAATCCTCGAACTTTGTTTTTCCTATCCAAGATTGTTTTGGCTGTTTTTGATCTCTTGAATTTCCATTACATTTTAGGATAAGTTTATAAACTTCTTCTAATAAGCCAGCTGGTACTTGATAAGAATTGAGTTGAATCTGTAGAGGAATTTGGGGAGTATTGCTATTTTAGCAATAGGAAGTCTTCCAATCATGAGCATTAGTAATTTTTCATTTATTTAGAACTTTCGAATTTCACTCAAAAACGTTTTATAGTTTCCAAACGACAAGTTTTGCATCACTTTCATTATTCCTAAATATTTTATCCCTTTTTAAAATTTTTATTTTAAGTAAAATCTATCCCCAACGTGGGGCTTGAACTCAAGACCCCAAGATCAAGAGTCACATGTTCTACCGGCTGAGCCAGCCAGGCATCCCAACATTTTATTCTTTTTTGAAGCTATTCTAAATGGAATCATTTTATTAATTCCAATTTCAGTCCCATGCTTACTCTTAACCGTCATAAGCCAATATCTGGGCTTCATTTCTTGATTAATAAAGAAAACTTCAGATGAAGAAGTCTCCATTCATTCTGAAATGTTTATGTCTGACCCAAGAATAATGTCACAAATTTGACTCAATCTGCTTTAAAGACCTCAGCGAAAAGACTGAAAGACCTTGTTTAAGTACTTGCCTCTAATATCCAGATTGAGCAGAGGCAGACACATGAGTACGCTAACGTGATTGTACAGCTTCCTGGAAGTGCAGCGACAGAAATGAGTGAGATCATGAGGTCACAGAGAGGGCATCGCAGCCTGTCCCACAGTGACACCCCTGCAACCTTGGGCAACGACTTCACCTCTTCAGATCTTCATCCTCAGATCTCTCACCTTTCAAGTGGAAATACTAACAGTTTGTACAATGTTTGCAGAGCTGTCTCCAAACTGGGGTGCCCATACTCCACGAGTAGACAAACTACCACCATGCAGACAAAAATATAAGAACTTCCGTTGGTTTATTCATGTCACTACTTTCTTTTGCATTTTTTATGATTTATAGGTGTACGTTTGCATACTTTATATTAAATTAGCAAACACGATTTGTCAGTTCATGCTCACTTTTTTTTTTATTGATGGAGACTGTTGGCTGATTTCATTGACGAGCACAGAACGAGTCCTCTGGAAATGTTAGCTCTCCTCAGAATAATACTCAGAATTGTCATAATGTCATTATGAGTAAATCTAAAAGGATTAGTTATACTTTTTTGGGTTCACTTTCTTTCCACCACTGATGAGATTGGGAAGCACACAAAAGTCAAAGAGCACGTTATCAGAGGGATGGCCCGTCCACTCGACCACATGCAAATAATGCTTTTATTACCAATTCAACGTATAGGATAATAGATTTCAACTTGCACCCCAGTAGTGTGTAAATACTACACACCCTGAAAAAAATATTTGCTGGCGGTCTAAGGTCATGCAAACTCAATTTGGTTTTTTCCTGATTTTTTAATCTCCACTCCTATGAAACACAGGATCCCCACGCTGTGGGAGTTTCAGACACCTCTTGGTTCTTCAAAGCAGCCAGGTCCAAGATTTGGGCGTCTAATCTGGGAACGTCCTTCTTCAGCTCGGCCAGCTTCCCTGCCATTCTTCGCGAGGACTGTGTGTATGCCACCAGACCTACTTTCCCAGAAGTGCTTCTGGGACCTCAGTCTGCACAAAGGGACTGTTAAGTGTGTTTCCCTCCCTGCTGGCTCAGCTGACTCCTGGGCCGCAGGTCACACACAGCTCACAGTTCCTATCAACTTTTCCCAGAGGACCCCTGGGCTCCTGCAGGAGCCAGCACTTCCCTGGAACAGGAAGCTCTATTTACACTGTCTTGGAGCCTGGTGCTCATCCATAAAAGGGAAAAGAGTCCTTTAGGAAAAGGGCAGGGTGCTTGGAAACTCTTTAAAAGTGAAAGCTTTGCAACTGTTTTCTGTTGTTTGACACCGCTGGTCGATACGGTTTTGCAAAATGGAAAAACACATGCTCTTGGGACGCGTTGAACAGTAAAGCTGAAAGCCGACGTGACCATAAACAAAATGAGGGAGAAATGTCAGGTGAGCCTTCCAGAGTGCACACCTGGAGCCCTTCTTTCTTTCTTTGGCCTTCTAGCACACAGTTCCATGCCGGGTTTTACATGAGTCATTCAATCATACTTTCAATGAGAAGAAGGGCTACCTTGACTTTGGTTAGGTCTGTGGATGGTTGCTAACAGCTTCCCATGCCTCTTCCATCAGCTGATAGATAACACTTGACGACCGACATGATTCTCAAGTCAGCAAAGGATACGGCTGTGCCAGGAAGAGAACGCAGTGGTGAGGGCGGGGGGTGGTTTTAGGAGTTGGAGCTCTTGGAAAATTTCATCATGATGGTCAGTAATTATTTAATCACAATTTAAATTATTAAAAATAATTGTTAATCGTGCCTACTATATGGTAATGTGAACAATTCTTGTGAATTGTTACAAAGCATTGAGTTAAGTGTCTGACACATATAAACTCATTTAACCTTCACGGTAACCTTGTGGATTAGGTACTCAGAGTTCTCAAGGCACAGATGGTATAAAGGGGCTAAGTAACTTGGCTAAAGTCATGGTAGATAGCGAAACCAGGACATAAACCCTGGGCGTCTGGTCTTGTAGGTTGGTGCCCAACCATTATGTCCCGCTATCTCTTAAATGCTGTGCCTGCTTGTGTTCTAAGCAGGTCAGATGCAGGAGCACGTTTAATGAAAACAACGCCAGTAATGTGGCTAGTTTCATGAGCTAAAATATTCCATCCTTCTTCATTTATTCAGCACCTGCTAACACCCAGGACCATACCTAGATTAAACAGAGTGATTCTGATGTCACTGGGTTGGGGAGAGGGCGGGAGGCCAGCATCCTTGCTGGGAGCACCTGTGCGGTCCCGGTCAGAGTTCACCATCCGGCTGGCCGTGTCTGCCCTTCCCTCCATCGTCGCTTCCGCCACAGGCTTTTGGTGTCCCATGTGACACGAAGTTCCCCGAATGTCACTGCGGCAACAAGTCCCCCTTGCTTCCACGCCCTGGAGTGTGCGCCCGCATCATTCAGGCCCCCCAGTTCAGACACTGCCCTTCCTGCCCACTGCAGAGAAGGTGGGCCCTTCTCCCTTGGTGCTGCCGGGGCCCCGTCTGCTTCTCTGGCTTACTGCCCGGAGCTCAGTGTATCACCACTGTGTCTTTGTGGTGCCGGCCTGCAGGCCCATGATAATAGGCCTGTGATAACAGGTGTGTCTCTGTGAAGTCCCATTACTTAAGCGAGTGCCTTGCACAGATTATGCAGTCAGTAACTGAAGAGTTGATTTGTCAAACCGATTATACCATCTTTGGAAGTTACTTGCCCAAACCTACAAGATTCTACCCTGAGGACTTGCCTCGGGGAAACACCTCAGGAGACAGAGAAGTGATTCTGGGTTTCACTAATCTGGAAATCACTGGTCACCCTAATAAAAGCCATACTGAAAAGCGAGATTTGAAGGAACCAGAAGGTGGAAAAAGCAACAAGACCGCTATAGACGGCCATTGTAGGATTTAATTATGAAAGGAAGCAAGCAATAGGCCAATAGCTGATGGATACAAGGTATGAAGGTGATTTCTGTTTCTGCTTCGTCTCGCTGTTCATACTACTGTTAAGATGCAGAGGCCTTTGCATATTCGAGGGCAGAAGGGAATGGGTAGAGGGGACCAGGGGAAAGATGAGGGCAATAGCTGCTAGCCGAGGGTTTGGAAGAGAGCACTTAAGTGACTGACTCTCTTTATAATCAGATTTCTTAAATCAACTGTCTCGTAGCTGCTCTGTCGCTTTCTCCATCTTCTGGTTCCTTCTTACTCCAGTTCAATATGGCTTCCATCGGGGTCACCAGTGAGCTCCAGGCCTCTGCAACCATAAACCACTTCTCAGCACCTGCGGTCCAGGGCAGGATGGAAAACAAGTCTATTTTAAAGGGGAAACGGCCACTCCGTTTTATCGAGAGGAGGGGAAACCCGGGGCAGAGGCAGGTGCTGGTGTCAATTTGATGGCACAAAGTCGAGAAAGAAAGGTCTTGTCTGGTATTTCTGTTTCTTGATGAAATAAGAAGCAAAGTCAGTTAGGAAGAGATGGGGCAGATTTGAGATTGAAGGAGACAAAAAATCTGTGAAAAGTTTTTTGAGAGAAGCATAGAGAGATTGCCAGCAAAAGGGAGCACCCGAGTGGTTGGTGATCAAAGGCGTATGGTGATAGCCATGTGCCCGGCTGGGGACCTTCCCGACGGTGGCGCTCCGCAGCCTGGTGTGAAGCCGGAGACTGAGTATGAACTCAACTCACCATGGGGCCTGGGCAGCTCAGTCGGGTCAGCGTCCAACTTCAGCTCAGGTCATGATCTCACGGTTTGTGGGTTTGAGCCTCGCATCAGGCTCTGTGCTGACATCTGAGAGCCTAGAGCTTGCTTGGAATTCTCTCTCTCCCATTCTCTCTGCCCCTCCTCTGCTTGCTCTCTCTTTCTCTCTCTCAAAGTAAATAAATAAACTAAAAAAAAAGGAATGGAATTCACCAGGCATATGCAACCAAAGGAGGGCACAAGAGCTTACCAGAAAGCGGTTGTGTCCTGGGCCCCAGAACCCAACTTGGATACCAGGAAGGTTAAAAGAGCAGAGAGCCCCACGAATAGAGAGAAAGTAGGAAGTGTGCCCCACAGGCAGAAGGACACTTGTGGGAATCTTGGCTCAAGAAGCTGCGGTGACAAGTTTGTGACCAGCAAGGAGGATGTCTGATTCACGACTTTAGAGGTGGAATGGTTTCAAAAGATAACATGGGTGAGACTTCACATTCTGCACCGTGAGAACGGGAAGCCGGGGCCCGGCCGAGAAGAAGGTCATTGGGTCAAGGAGGTCACGGGGTCGGATGTGTCCGGAATGAAGGCAGACACAAGGATGGAGAGGAAGAACCAGAGTCAAGTCTGTAACGAAGAGCGGTGAGTGCCCGGGACAAGCAAAGCCCTCGGACTTTCTAACTTGGAAAGCTCCGGTGTTTGGTGGGTGGGAGGAGATGCATGTAGACTTCGAAATGCCTTGGTTCTTAATCTCCCATTGAGGGTGTGTATGCTTTTAATTGATTAATTAATTGATTTGTTTACTTATTTGAGAGAGAGTGTGCAGTAGACAGGGAGAGAGAGAGAGATTATCTTAAGCAGGCTCCATTCTCAGCCTGGAGCCCGACACGGGGCTCGATCTTATGACCCTGAGCTCCTGTCCTGAGCTGAAGTCAAGAGTCAGACGCTTCACCGACTGAGCCACCCAAGTGCTCCTAGGGTATGTATACTTTTTAAATGATCCACTAAAGACTTATTATTCATTGGTGCCACGAAAAACTTAAAAGAAATAGATCTTTAGGGGTGCCTGAGTGGCTCAGTCAGTTAAGTGTTGGACTTCGGCTCAGGTCGTGATCCCACGGTTCATGAGTTCAAGCCCTGCGTCGGGCTCTGTGCTGACAGCTCAGAGCCTGGAGCCTGCTTCGGATTCTGTGTCCCTGTGTCTTTCTCTGCCGTTCTCGCACTTGCACTCTGTCTCTCTGTCTCTCTCTCTCTCTTCAAAAATGAATAAACATTTTTTAAAAATTAAAAACAAATAGATCTTTAGAAAAACATCAGAGAAGTTGGTGGCAGTTTTGGTAAAAACTTCACAATCTCACCGGGATCCCGCTGGTCCCCGACACGGTATGAGGACTGAACAGGCCACAGGGATCGATGGCCTTAACGTTTTCACTGACATTTCTCCTGCTCGAGCCCTGAAGCCCATGTGAGGCCCACCGTCCCCTGCATCCCGGATTCCACGAATCTGTTCGGAAGAGAGTCGCCCGGGCTTTGAGCAGCTCACGGCGAGACAGCCTCCACTGCGGAGTTGTGACAAGGTGCCCAAAGTGGCGTTCTGGACGTCTTGAAGCAGCCTTGTGTAACCGGAAGCAGAATGGGACCTCCTGGTCCTCCGCGTCTTCTTCCTCCTCTAAGAGTCTCCATCTGGCAGTGTCCCCTAAGAATAGCTGGCCCTCCCTGAGGAACCGGAATGCTCCTGACAGTGTCCTGAGTGCTTTCCAGGCCTTCTTTTCTTCAGTCCACACAACAAAGCAGCATCCTATGAGGTTCTATGATCATCCTCCTCGCTTTCAGATGAAGGCTCTGAGGCACAGATAGTTGAGTAATTTTCCCAGGGCCAAGGGGCTCGCAAGAGCTCGCGGGGGCATTTGTCATCAAAGACTGCACTTCTTGCCTCCCGGGGTCCGTGGCTCGGCCGTCCTCCCTGAGGGGACCCAGGCCCACCCTCTCCCGATCTCCCTCCCGTCACTCCTCACCCCAGCCGCTCTCCACCGCGCCGTCCACCTCCTCAGACATGGCTGCCTGACTCTCCTGGTGGCCGGCCCTCCGGTCCAGGCTCTGGCCGGCGTCGCCGAGTCTCCAGTGTGTCCTCTCCTCCGAAAATCTCAGGCTCACGTTGGAGGTTTTCACTTCCTTAGCACGCACGTGAGGCTGACCTCTCTTCATTTACCCAGCACCCCTACCTCCCCCCCACATGCTCTCCATGCTCTGTACTTCATACTGAATTATTCATACCACCCCAAAGACAGCAAGGACTCTGTCCCCTCCAAGCCTTTGCCTTGGTCCTCTCTATCTCGAACGCCTTCTCCACCTCCCATCCGTGCCGCCCCCTTCCTCATCGTACACAGTTCCCTTTGTCTTTCAAGACTCAGTTCCTAGACCCCTCTTGAAACACTCCCCCTCCACAGGACCCCACGGTCCCCAGCACACTGAAGGGTAACTGCCTGTCTCTCTCCTCCCCGACTCTCAGCCTGCGACCAAGGCCGCATCCCGGTCACCTCCGTGTTCCCAGGGCCGGCGGAAGTCTGTGCGCATGGGAACCAGCTATTCAGTAACCGTCATCCGAATACGTAGTGAAAACGGAAGCACCGGGAGACCCAAATGACCCCTCAAAGCCTTCCTTTGTCCTGTGTTGGGAGGAGAAAGGAAGAACTCATCGGCGCCCAATATGGAGGTGCCCACCGAGTCTAGAGATGGTTTACGCAAGTCTTAAACCCAGTAACTTTAGACACCGCTCCCCGCTGAAGCATTGGCTGTATAAGAGCTGGGTATTTGTCTTGTTTGCAGCCATATTTCCAGGTAAGGAACTGGATACTGTACTCAATATATGCTTGTTTCATAAAGCAAATATAGCAAAGATCTCTAATCCTTGTAACAACTCTATGAGGTTAATATCATTCTCCCCGTCATATGGTCAAAAGAGCCTGAAGTTCAGAGAGATGAGTAATGCCTCCAAGGCTCTGAGAGAGTTCATAGCAACGTCGGGACTCATCTCCTGGTTTCCACATTTTAGACTCTTTCTACTATCCTGAGTTGCCTCTCAACACCTCCGTAGCCACTAGAATTGGTCACTCAAATTAAAGGGAGGCGAATAAAATTATAAAAAATATATAGCAAATGGACAGAATTTTCCTGCTTAAAATTAGAAAGCTCAGGGGCATCTGGGTGACTCAGTTGGTTAAGCGTCCAACTTCAGCTCAGGTCACGATCCCATGGTTCATGAGTTCGAGCCCCGCATCGGGCTCTGTGCTGACGGCTCAGAGCCTGGAGCCTGTTTCGGATTCTGTGTCTCCCTCTCTTCTTCCCCTCCCCTGCTCATGCTCTGTCTCTGTCTCTCAAAAATAAATAAACATTAAAAATACTTTTTTAACAATGAGAAAACCCGGCACTTTATAAACTAGATTTGTAGCAGCCAAAACATGGAGTCCTATAAATGCCAAAGAAAAATTGCTGGTGGGCTTGGCACTTGGAGAAGGGGGGTCTCTGGGAGCACGGGCGGATGAGCTCTCTGGCCCGGCTGGATCGGGTCCATGGGGGCCCCGCCCTGCGTGTGAAGAGCAGGACGGAACAACAGACTGCTCTCTCCCCAGCACCGCGTGTCCTGAACGACTGAACTGCTTATTGCAACCGTGCCGTGTCTTGGCCAGGGTCAGACAGCACCAGAATTACGACGCTTTTGGTCTCGTGGTGTAATGAAGCTTAGAGGTTGGAGAAAGCTTTTTATTTTATATTGTGTCATTTTAAGATCAGGCCACTCCCAAAAAGATTTCCCGCATGATGAAATACATCTTTTTCTCCCCTCTATACTTGAAAAGGTGGCAGTTTCTTAGTAAAACTTACTCAGCCGGTCCTTACCATAACCCGTGAAGACAATGTGTATTTTTAGTTTTGTCCTTAGCAGCAAGGAAACACACTCATAAAAGGAGAATGATTTCACGAAGGCCGTCCAGTGAGTCAGGCACAAGATGGAGCTGGACAGAAGAGGCACCTGGGTCTCCGTTGCTGAGCTTCAAGGTCCCGCAAAACATCCGAGACAAAGCACAGCTGTCTTACGATATCTTCCGCAAGTAATTTTAATGCCAAGTTTTATTGATGTCTGTTAACCGACCACAGGACTGCGGCACTCTTTCCAGTGCGAGAGCTCCATCATTCTCTCGTAAGGATGTCGTAATAGGTGGGAAGCACCGAGCACCACACACAGGATATAGTAGCTGATCAATAAAAAATGTCGACCTTCTGCTGCCCCACCCACCAATCCCTCTGCTGTGAAATCTCCTCAAGGAGACCGGACTCACCTGGATTACACTCCTCCCCCCTCCCCCTGCCATCTATCCACCTGACATTTTTCTTAACTCAGCTTTCATGGAGAAATGGAGTGTCCTGTGCACCTGGGCTGGTGCCGTATCGGTATCCAGTGCCCCGGCTGGTGTAGACGCCCGAATTTTTCTCCTTCTATTTACAGGTGTAGGAATCCAGTTCTGCCTATGCGTCTTAGTTATTAGTTCATCCACGAAAACAAAACAAAACAAAAAACTCCCTTTTATCGCCAGAGCGACGTGGTAGCCCCGTGATTTGAGGGGGCCAAGTTTCCCAAGCTCTGCCCGCGCCTCGCACACCGCTGCCAGGGTTGGCCAGGATGGAATATGTCCCCGGCGGTCTTGCAGCGGTTCTGGCCCTTTTCGTTTCTTTTCTTAAAGTCGGTTTTAATAGCGCACACGTCTCCGGAGGCCAGACCCGCACGAGCAGCGCTGTGTCAGCGGCAACGTGTAAGACGTTTCCCTTTCAATCATAAAGCTGTTTCCCAAGTTGCTTTATGGCTCGTTTCTCCTTTTATTTATTACTGAAGCGTAGTTGACATATTACAGCGACTTCAGTGATCAGAGCACTCAGTGCTCGTCGGGATGAAGTAGTTGCCACCTGTCACCAGACAGCATGATTCCGGTATGACCGACTCTATTCCCTGGGCTGCACTTTTCATGTCCGAGACTTATTTAATGACTGGAAGTCTGTGTCTCTTAATTCCCTTACCTATGTTGCCCATCCCCTCACCTGCCTTCCTTCAGGTGACCTATGGCCCATTTCTTTAAAATCTAGTTGTTTTTGGGCCCTGGGTGGCTTAGGCTGTTAAGCATCCGACTTCAGCGCAGGTCATGATCTCACGGTTCATGAGTTCAAGCCCCGCGTTGGGCTCTGTGTTGACAGCTTAGAACCTGGAGCTGCTTCGGATTCTGTGTCTCCCTCCCTCTCTGCCCCTCCCCCACTTGCACTCTGTTTCTCTCTCAAAAATAAACTTCAAAAAAATTTTTTAATAAAAAAAATTTTTAAATTAAAATGTAGTTTTTTGTTTTATGCTGTGTTATTTAGAAATAAGAATGTATCTGTGCCTTATTTTAAAGTTCACTAGCTATCTTGCTTGTTAAAGAAGATTATTTCATAATCACTGAAAGAAGAAAATCCTTATTCAGTTCAGGATCCCTGAATTTTAAGATAATCTTATTACGATGTTTTCAGTTGGTCAGATAAGGGGTGATTGGATTCTCACTTCTGAACAGGAGAGGAAAAAAATTCTATGGTACTTTAAGAAATAGACATATTTCGGGGCACCTGGGTGGCTCAGTTGGTCAAGCATTTGACTTTGGCTCAGGTTATGATCTCGCTGTCCATGGGTTCAAGCCCCGCCTCAGGCTCTGTGCTGACAGCTCGGAGCCTGGGGCCTGCTTCACATTCTATGTGTCCCTCTCAGCCCCTCCCCTGCTCATGCTGTCTCTGTCTCTCCCTCAAAAATAGACATTAAAAAAATAAAAACGAAAAGAGAAATGGACTTATTTCTTACCTTTAAAAACCAAACTCTAGGGGCGCCTGGTTGGTTCTGTTGGTTAAGCGGCCAACTTCAGCTCAGGTCATGATCTCATGGTCTGTGAGTTCGAGCCCCTTGTCGGGCTCTGTGCTGACGGCTCAGAGCCTGGAGCCTGCTTCAGATTCTGGGTCTGCCTCTCTCTCTGCCCTTCCCTTGCTCACGCTCTGTCTATATGTCTCTTAAAAAAAGTAAAAGAAAAAAGAAAAGAAAAAGAACGAACGCTATTGCTTGAGAAAGGAATAGATTGTGAGTTTCCCTATTTAATTTTAATGTAGTTTCATAAACGAATATCAAGCATGGTAATTAGTTTTATAGCCCAACAGAATTAGGCGTTGACATCACAGGCCCAATGTCATAAAATGCTCTCCTAAAACAGAACCATGTGTGCTGCTAATACTACCAGCCGAGGCTTCCTGAATAGGCGAGCCGGCCGGGCCCTGGGCTAAGCGCTCCCAGGGGCCAACTCCTGGTAACCTCCCAGCCAGCTTCCGGTGGGCACAGAGCAATGAACTGCCCCCCCCCCCGCGAGGGTTGGCATCACCCGGCTTCAGACGCAGGTGTGGGGCAGCGAGCCAGGGGGGACCCAGCACCCAGGCCGCCTCCGGACCACAGCCCTTCCCCAACGGTCCCTGGCTTATGGGGCTTGTGCGAACTCTCTCTTCCCAGGAGGGATGGGGAGGGCAGGACGCCCCTTGCCAGTGGCTCATCTTGACCATTGTTCAGTATCAGCCTTATTCACTGACTCCACCTCTGCTCACCCTCGGCCTTCCTGTTCCTCAGAGGGCCATCCTGGGCTGGCTTCCCACGCCATGGCCTTTCTCGTCCTAGAGCCAGACACACCACACACACATCCAACCCAACACAGCCACACCAGAGCCTCGCCTCTCCCCTTCCACACCTGCCTCTTCCCAGGCTGGGTGCCGGCGCCGCATCCCGCCCTTGGAGGAGCAGCGGGGGCCAGGTGCCATGCGTTGCTGCTGTGGCTGCCCCCCAAGGGCCCAAGCATCCAGCTGTGCTCAACGGGCCGTCGGCATCGATTGCCTGAGGACCACCGAGTTGGGACACGCTTCCTTTCCGCCGCACGTGCCTCCCAGTCTTCGCTCCTCGGCACTGCAGGAAACTCTCCCCAAGAGTCCCGTCCATCATGTTCTCTCTCTGCTTAATGCATTTCGACGACCTCCAGTGGCCTTCGCATGAAGTCCGGCTGCCGGCTCCGTAGACAGTGTCCACGATCGTGCGTCTCCTGGCCTTGGATGTTTCCGCTTAGCCACACCCTGTGCTCACCTGCGATCCCCCCGGACAATGTGCATTCCCTCCACTCGCTCGTGCCCTCTCACCTCCGTGACTCCCGCATGCCGTCCCCTTGGCCCAGAACACTCCACTCAGGCTGGGCATGTCCCCTTCCGGCCAAGTTTCCGTAATCCCCATTTCCCCAACTCAAGCCTGGGCGAGGTGCCTCTCTGGAACCCGTCGCTCTGGGCTTACCTAGGTCGTCTATGATCACACTGCACGTAGCGGAGCCGGCTGTCATTCTCCTCCTTTAGACCGTGGCGAAAATTGGATTTGATGCCTCACCTGCTTGGTTCCTATTTTTGTTCTCGTCTCCCGTACCCGCTTCTCACCGGAGCGCTCGCTCGTTTCCTGGAAGCTAGGTAAACGTGGGTCAATCCCATTGCTCTCGGAGCTGAGAAAGTAAGAGCTGTGCCTGCCCGTCCCAAGGACCTACAAAGTGAACAGGACAGTGGGTGCAGTAAAACCCGTGCGCGTGCAGCTCGCTGCTCGGTGTCCACCGGCCGGACGTTAGCTTCCCGCACAGGGACAAGATGAGTGAGTTCTTTTGTTTACAGCGTACTCCCAAACAGCCTAAGGTGGCAAAAAAAAAAGAATATATACTTAGTATTCTTTAAAATCTGACAAATTCAAAGGAGGGACCGAAAATCATCCGTAATTCTAATTAAAAATTTTTTAAATGTTTCATGATTAGGCCACAATGGTTATCTAATGATATTCAAATTGTGATTTTTTTAAGTCTCATTGTGTCTGTAAGAATAGTTATGAGTAGGCTGTTTGATATTTTAGCCTGTTCCTCGACCTTGACGTGTTTTCTGTTGGTTCGCAATCCAAAGTTAAAGAAAGTGGATTTGGGGGACTTCCCTTGGCTTTGTGGATAGCTTCTTATATGACAAGAGGGAAGGGGTGGCTCAGTAGGTTAAGCGTCTGACTCTTGGTCTTAGCTCAGATCGTGATCTCATGGTTCGTGGGTTCCAGCCCCACGTCGGGCTCCGCACTGACAATGCAGAGCCTGCTTGGAATTCTCTCTCTCTCTCTCTGCCCCTCCCCCACTCACTCTCTACCTCTCTTTCTCTCAAAATAAATAAACTTAAACAAATTAATAGAAGATAAACAAATAAATAAACAAGCAAATCCCCACAAAGCAGAGAATGGCATTCGACTAAAAGTCAGACTTATTAGGAATACAGGAAATATATTTTTATCTGTTGTTACTTACTCTAGCTTTAAAAAGAAAAAAACACTTGGCTTGTTTCTTGGTAAATATTCCTGTATATTTTATACTTTTTATCTAATCAAACCGTGGTTTTTTGTCTCTAGATCAGGAAATGTAAAAGTGAAAGATTTGTAAGTAATTTCTTTCCGACGAAAAAGAGAATAAAGCATGCATAGTAACTCTTGTGACAGTGTGATGATTCTTCTGTTTAATTAAGAGGTGCTTACATACCTCATGTGAATAGAGTCATATAGTATGTGTCCTTCCGTGCCCGGCTTATTTTGCTTAGCATAACATTCTTGAGGTTCGTTCAGGTTTCAGTATGACAGAATTTTTTTTCTTTTTAAAGGCAGCCTAATAGTCCATAGTATGGCTATGCCAAATTTTGGCAGGAAGTCACCAATGAGCAATTAGAAAAAGCTTCCCGAAGGAGATGCTGTCTAAACAGAGTCACGAAAGGGGGAGTTAGTAGCAAAAGGGCAAACTCAAGGCACCTTTCCAGGCAATCTGGGTGTGGAAATAGGAACACGGTCCAAACCCACAGCTTCCAAGCTCTTTCTCGACAGGTGGGCTAAAGCCGAATGTACAAAACAGACCAAAAATGCAGTTTCTCCTCCTGGGGAGAAGAGAGGCAGAAATCTTGGTCTTTTCTCTTCTGCCTCAGTCTCGTCATCGGCCAAGGACGTGTTCACATGGGGTAGTGGGTACCAGAAAGAAGGAGGGCATGGGCAGCCTCTTTGGTTCTGGCGGTGTCCTGTTTCTCCGTCAGCACACCTGTTACGCAGGGGGTTCAGTTTGATAAGATTCAGCAAACTTCACCTCGAAGACATTATGCTAAATGAAATAAGCCAGGCCCAGAAACACAAATGTTGTGTGAGTCCCCTGTATGACTTACACCTACGGTGGTCAAATTCCAGAGATAGAAGGCAGAGCCGGGCCGTCCAGGCCTAGTGGGAGGGGAAATGGGGAGTTAGTGTTGAATGAGATGGGGTTTCATCTGGGGAAGTCGGAAAACTCCCGGAGGCGGGTGGTGGTGGTGGTTGGCCAACACTGTGGACCCTGATGTCTACACCCAAAGATGGTTCAAATGGTAAATTTGGTGCCATGTATGCTTTGACCACAATTCGATTGGAAGAGAACAATTAGTCAAGCTCTATATTTGCATGTTTGTACACTTCACTCCATAGAAAACCATGTTTTTAAGCCTAATTGAATCCTAGTGTTAGTTGTTACTCTCTGGAAATCTTTGAGGCATGGTGTTTTTCCACTAGTCGGACGGGTAAGTATTCCCATTTCACGACGGGCTAAAGGAGAGTCCTGCTTTTTCATCTCACCTCCCAAATCAAAAAACCTGAGATGTGACGACCTCGGTGACTCCCTTACTGCTATTTCCTGAAATCAGCCCGCGGCTATTTATGCTTCGGTTTAGATTTCCCCTCTTCCAAAATGGTCTGAGTTGGCAGGCATGCCCTCCAGGAAGGAGGAGACTCAATGCTCACCCGGGTTTCCTCCCAGCGAGGGGACCATGGGGTGAGACGGTCACCTAGTGATATCCAAGGCCGAGCTTTCAAAGATTCCGTGATTATCAGGAAACCTTCTTCAGCCGAGTGATTTTTTTTTTTTAACTTCCTTGTCGGCAGAAATAATCCTCCTAAAATAAATTGTTCGCTTTGGGCATGGAAATCAAGGGGAAAATGTTAGAAGATATTTATTTAAGATACTGCTGGTGATTTATCATTATAATTTACTTAAGAAAACATTCATGAGCCACTTCGTGAAAAGAAAGATCACTTGCTCTTAAACGATGTAAGTTTTGGGTGATGGTTTCTAATTATGTAACAGTGACACCAGTCATAGAGAATTATTTGTTTAGATAAAACTTAGAATTGCTACAATCATGCTCGATTCTAATTTGATGGTTGGTGGGACTCTATGTGTGTGTGTGTTCTGAATTCCATTGGTTGATTTCAAAAAAGGTGGGAGGGGGCGCCTGGATGGCTCCCTCGGTTGAGCGTCCTACTTTGGCTCAGGTCATGATCTCACTTCCGGAGTTCGAGCCCCGCGGCGGGCTCTGTGCTGACGGCTCAGAGCCTGGAGCCTGCTTCCGATTCTGTGTCTCCCTCTCTCTCTGCCCTTCCCCTGCTCATGCTCTATCTCTATGTCTCTCAAAGATAAATAAAAGTTAAAAAAAAAAAAAAAGAAGGAATTTGGTTTCCTCTGACTTTACTGGATGTATCACTGGTAATAATACCAGCAGAGTCCTATCTAACAATTATCGAATATTTCCTATTTCCCAGGCAGTATTCCTGAGCTCTATACTTAGAACCTCATTGAATCTTCACATTAGCCCTGTTGAATAGTATATTTTTCAAATTTTTGTGATAAAGTGTAATTCCATGGGACAGTTCTATTCTTATCCCCAATCTGGAGCACAAAGCTAACGTGCGACAAAGATAAAACGCTCACCAGACGTCTTCTGAATTTCGTAATAGCTGCGTAAGAGGCAGATCACACCAGCACCAGCCCAACACCTGCGGGGCCTGTGAAGGAAGACATCTTTGTCTTTGGTCGACTCTGAATCCCTTCCTGTGCAGTGTGACAGTTCCACGTCTGGCCAATAGCCTGTCCACACTCGTTTGGATACAAAGCCTGTGAAATCACCCACCATCACTGGCTTGGGAACAGGGGTCAGCACCTCTCCTCTCCACACCCTACGTCCCTCTTTTGAGCTTTCATGGGCAGGATTCCACCAACTCCATAGAGAGCCCGGAGCTCCGCCCAGAGAGATAAAAGAGTCTGGCCAAAAAACCTGGTGCTAACTGGAGTCTGCCCAGTTTTCAAAGAAAAATAACTCGGAGGCTGAACTTTAATCTTTCAGCACTTCGGTGAAGTAGAATTTAGACCGAACATCTCAGGATTTCCTGACTTTGCCTTTTTCCCTGAAGGAGAGCGCTCCGTGGTACGGCGACAAGGATCGACTATCTTTAATTAAACTCTTGACTTGGCTTTTGAAAATTTGCCGGAGGGAAATATCCAGAGGCCCTAAAGTTGAGTTGATTTTCCTAGCCGAAATGAATACCGCGAGCTAAATCTGTGGACGATTCCAGCAAAGAGCTAAAGCCGGGACACGCGAGGTCCTGTCAGCCTCTTAGGTTTCTGGTAGGGAGCGAATGCTATAAGGACTCTGTGAAAGGCTGAGCACAGTGTTACCATAAACCTTCTGGAAGAGAACCTATTAAAATACACTTTAAAGCAACGTTTTTGTAATTATGGGACCCAACCCTGACGAAGCTTCTCCCAGTAGGAAGTTCCTCGCTTCGTTATTCGTTTTTCGTTTGCTTCTTTTTTTTTTAATTTTTTTTAATGTTTATTTATTTTTGAGACAGAGAGAGACAGAGCATGAGTGGGGAAGGGGCAGAAAAAGAGGGAGACACAGAATCCAAAGCAGGCTCCAGGCTCTGAGCTGTCAGCACAGAGCCCGACATGGGACTCGAACTCACAGACTGCGAGATCATGACCTGAGCCGAAGTCGGACGCTCAACCGACTGAGCCACCCAGGCGCCCCTCGTTTGCTTCTTTTACCCTGTAGGTTCTGCCTGTGCATATTAAAGCCACAGATCAACAGTCATACAAGAAACTCAGCCGAAAACACTACTGAAAGTTTAGAGCTCTCACAACGCAAACTGAGACTTCTTCTCGTTTCCCTTTGAATCAAACTCTAGTCAGGAAAAAAGAAACCTTTCTTCGCCATTACAATTTTCTTATTTGCATAAATATCGTGTTATACTGACTCATGCTTAAGTAGAACTTATTGTGTGGTTGGGTTGCTGAAGGCATCGGAATTATTAGCAGTAAGACCAAGCAAAGGCTGGGGACCAAAAATGGGAAAGGGATCTATTCCGCTCTGACCAGGGCGTCCAGGAGCTAAAGAACCGCAAACGGCTGATGCTAGTGAGTTCTAGAACTTTATGCGAATCGATAGCAACAGTTCATATTGAGGATTTAAAATGGGCTCCACACTAAGTCTCGTCTACACAGTCAGCGATGTCACACGGCCGGCCCAGGCCATGCGGAGGAGGCCTGCACACATTCTGCACAGGGGTTCCTTTTGTTCTCCTTATACGAGCGTCTCCACAGCTGTCGATACACAAGGACGTCTTTTTGCCACAGTTTCTTAACTATGTGTTACGGGTAATGAAACAGCACCAGCAGCTTTTCTGTCCCTCGCAGGCCACCGTAGTTTGACAGTCAGTAAAGACCACATTTTAAAACAGTGCCAGGATTCAATCTCATGCTCATCTAAATACCCTATAATTTAAATGTCAAACAATACCCAGGCACCCAGGTAGCTCAGTCGCTTAAGCATCCGACTCTCCCTTTCGGCTCAGGCCATGATCTCGTGGTTTCATGGGTTCGAGCCCCACACTGGGCTGTGCACTGATGGTGTGGAGCCTGCTTGGGATGCTCTCTCTCTTTCCCTCTCTCTCTGCTCCTCCCCCACTCACACTGTCTCTGTCTCTCTGAAACTAAGCAAACTAACTAACTAACTAATGTCTAATGATACCAAGTATTATCAAATTGAGATCTCTAATACACTGTTTATGAGAAAGAAAACCATTTGACAACATCTAATAAAATTTACAGCCTGCATTCAGACCCTAGGTACTCCACGCCTAAGTATTTACCAAACAAACACTTAAAAACATTCCACGGAAGAGGCGCCTGGGTGGCTCAGTTGGTTAAGTGGCTGACTCTTGATTTTGGCTCAGGTCATGATCTCGCAGTTCATGAGATGGAGCCCCACGTCAAGCTTGTGCTGACAGTGCAGAGCTTGCTTGGGATTCTTGCGCTCTCCCTCCCTCTCTCTCTCTCCCCGCCCCTTCTCAAAATAAATAAATAGACAAACATTTAAAAATAAATAAACTATATAAAGAGTTCTTATACTTCCATAATCAAAGGACAAGTCATTCCATTTTAAAAATGGACAAAAGATCTGAATGAATATTTCTTTAGAAAAAGATATAAAAATAGCCCACATGCACATGAAAAGATGTCACAACTAAATGCCAACATTTTTAGTCATCAGGGAGATGCAAATCAAAACCCTTTGCGCCACCCATGAGGGCGACCGAATAAAGAAGCCAGCCAGTAACAAGTGTTGACAAGGATATGGAGAGCTTGAAAGCCTCGTACACGGCAGGTGGGAATGTAAACTGATGGGTTTGTCTGGGAATCCCTAGCAGCTCCTCAAAGACTGAACAGAGAGCTGCCATATGACCCGGCAAGTCTGCTCTAAATACGTACCCCCAAACTGAAGCGTGGTCCCGCAAAAACTTGTACAGAAGTGTTCGTTTGGAGCATGATTTCATAATAGCCGAAAAGTGGGAAATACCCAGATATCCGTTGATGGGTGACCGAAATGGAAAGTGATGCTTCCGTACCATGAAGAGAAGACAATAAAAAGGAATAAAGTACCAATACCTGAACAACGTGGATGAATCATGAAGCTACTGGGCGGTGAAAGAAGGCAGACACAAATGTCCCATGTTATATAATGTCGTCTCTGTGACATGAATGGGCAAATCCATGGAGACCAGAGGCAGATGGGTGGTCGCTGAGGTCTGGGAGGGTGGGGTGGGGGTGGGGAGAAAGGGGAGTGACTGGTAATTGGTGCCGGGTTTGGGGGAGGTCGGAATGAAATGTTATAAAATTAATCGTGGTGTAATTCTGTGAAAACGTGAAGAACAATTCAACGCTACACTGGAAACAGATGAGTTATATAGGATGTGGTCTGTGACTCGGGAAAACTTATCAAAAAGGTTACATGCATTATAATACAAAGCATATTCACGTTTTAAAACAGGCAAAGCTGTATGATGCGTTGCGCATACGGACGCGTGTTTGGAAACATGGAGGCAGGAGTATTTAAAACACAGAAAAACCTGGACCGACTCATCCAGGAGAGACAGCAGCCTCTGCACGGCGGTGAGTGCTTGAGAGCGTCCGTCCTGCAGACGGGGACGGTGAACAGCGAAGTCCAGACAGCAGTCACCCCTGTGCAGAGAGAAAGGGGAAGGAGGGCGGAGAACGGCCCTCGCTCCTTCTTTAAAAGAAAACCCAGAAGTCACCATCACAAACGGTGCAGGTTGGTGAGTTACCCAAACAGCGAGTGTGTGACTCCCTGTGTGTTCCTATACGCTTGAAGCCTTTCAGGGTTAAAAAGTCTACTTCTCTAGGCTCATCTCATTAAAAGCCCTGAGGAATGCCTCCCCACAAGGCTGTCTGTGGTCGGTTGTTAAACATTGGCCAGCACTCGGCTGAGCCCTGGCCAGAAAAACCAGCCCTTTTCTACAAAAGCCAGGGCCAGACAGAAGCATCGCCATTCATCAATAAGGAATCGAATCTGCCTGACACATGATTTGGAGCTACTGGTGTCCGGGTCCCGCACAACTGGGTTTGGCCGTATGGGCGAGGATTCCCGCTGAGCGCAAAGCAGGGGGGGACCCGGCTCCCCACGAAGCCGGCCTGGGCCAACGCTCCTTAGTGGCACACCCCGTAGCGAAGTCCGCGACCTGCCAAAAACTTCCTGACCTGGAAGCAGAAGGTTGAAGAGCATTTCTGGTAACTGTTGAATTAAACCCCTGATTCCTGGGAGCAGGCTGCTAAAAGTTGGCAACCTTCTGGCAAAAGCGCGTCGTTTGAGACACTTGGTCACGTGTCTAATAACCTAACTGCTATATTCCTAAGCTGAGAAAACCAAACAAATAAAAAAACAAGGAAGAAAGAAAGAGAGAAAAGAACCAGGGTCTCATGGCTTTTTAAATTTTTATAACTTAATCCAAGGGCTGTGTCTGAGAGCACCATACCCGTTTAGCGCAAATTCAGTCGAAATATACAGAAAGTCATTACTAGATTTCAAAGGAAGTCCTTCCCTCGACATTCACCCAGAGTTGGAGTTTGTGTCCTGTGGCTTTGCTTGTGCAAGAAGAGCCCGGAGATTCAAAAATGGGAAACGACATGAGATGACCGGCCACCACGGATAAACGGTGTCGTGCATGGTGCTAATACGACTTTCGAGACTGCCCGACGCCTCTAGTCCCTGCTAGGAGACGGACCAGGCGTTTGCCTCCATCACATCCACGTTTGGAGAGTTAATCCCTGCCCCCGTGTGACTCACGATCGTGCGAGTCCTTCCAGGGGGGGATAAAAACACAATGGATTGCGGCATTGCAGCGTCTGCAGTTCCCGAGGAAGAAGTGGCTTTTCGACATGTATACGCCGAGCCTGGCGACCGAGCGCCAGCGAGTGTGTCCGAGAGCCGTTGGAAGTGGGACAGTTTGTGCCGCAGTGCAAAGACAGGAAGCGTGGCGAGTTTCTGCAGCCGCGGTTGGCTTGAGATAATACCATTGTATGAGCCGGCACAGCGGCCGCTCCCACTGCTGAGAGCCCGGGCCTGGCGTCTGGCTCCTTGGCCGCGGGCCAGGCTGAGGTCCTGCCGTCTGAAGCCAGGGTGTGTGTCCCCTCCCGGGCGGTCCGCACACACAGTGCCGGCCACGCCTCACCTTCCAGAGGAAATCTGGCCAGAAAGCCAGACTTCGTGACTTCTCCTTTATGAGCCTTACCCACTCCCCCCCCACTCCACCCCCCCTGTCCTTGCAGGGAAGGGGGGAGGGGGGTTGTTTTCCACTGGGGTGCAGGGATGACATTCGCTCCGTGCTCAGATGGGGATTTAAAGTCCCAGGCAGCCAACGAGCTGATGACAGCGTTATTGGAAAGATACCGTATCTTGCTGTGCCTAGCCAGCCACCTCGGTCTGCGCGGGCCCGCACTGCACAGAGGCCCCGGCCCTCACCGCTTCTGCCCTCCTGGCTGCCACAAGCCGCCCTTCCCCTAGCGTTCTTCCATCGGGCCGGAGCACTTACCAAGGACTATTTTAGACGCATTTAGCAGCAATATTGTTTGATTCTAACTGGACATTGTTCTAAACACACAAAAGAGTTCAAGGATGTAGCCGTTGAGGTTTGTTCTCTCCCCCCCCCCGCCCCCCCCTTCCCGCCTCCCCAAACTGTCAGGGTTCTCTGGGAAAATGGGATGAAAACGTTTGGGGACATTTCCACAATAAAACACTCTAGAATAGTTTTTTAAGATTTCCTCTCTAGTCATGTCGAGATTATAACTCAAATCTGCAAGAGTCAGGAAATTCCAAATTTATGTTGACACTTTCCCCTTAAAGCCCTCACCAGATAATAAACAGGGTAAAAAAAAAATCAGTTCCAATTCAAATGTTCCAAATATGACACGGGTTGCTCAGATCTTGTCGTGAAAAGGTGCTTCAGGGTGAGAAAGAATAGGCCTTTTAAGAAGCAAATGGAATCTTTTGGGCAAATGATTTCTCTAGATGATTGCTTTTTTTTTAATTTTTTTAATGTTTTATTTTATTTTTGAGAGAGACGGAGCACAAGCAGGGGAGGGGCAGAGAGAGGGAGACACAGAATCTGAAGCAGTTTCCAGGCTCCTAGCTGTCAGCACGGGCCCGTTGTGGGACTCAAACTCACAAACCGTGAGATCATGACCTGAGCCGAAGTCGGACGCTTAATCGACTGAGCCCCCCAGGCGCCCCTCTAGATGATTTCTTAATATAGAAGGCGAAGCAACTGTTTCAGATAGGTCAACTCTTCGATTGCAGTTTTGCAGATGGGAAGGAATTTAATTCCACGATGCAGACAGTGGAGGAATTTACCCGGGAAATCGGCGGTCCTCAAGGTGGGAATAAGTACTTGGCATGGACGAACGGGCTCTTCTGGACAACTCGGGCCGGTTCCTTTCAAAGGTCCCACCAGCCCCAAGGCAGCGCTTCTCAGAGACAGGCTGGGCTCTGCTCGGTGCTGCCGGCCACCAGCTGGGGGTGAGAGTAAGTCATGGGCCGTGTCTCAGGTCTGGGTTCCTCATCTGTAAATGCAGGCGGGTCGTAGCATCTACCCCACGAGGTTGTTGGAGGTTAGACGAGGTAAGACACGTTAGCATAAGAAAGTGCTTCTCCCACAGACGGTGCAAACACGGCCATGTAGATAACGGTATTCATGGTGGGAAGGAAAATACGCAGGATCGTGTTTGGATACGGGTGAGAGAGGGGCAGCAAGAACCTGGTGAACAGAACATCTTAGGGATAAGGTTTCCAAAATCTTAGAATAGACATTTCCAGGGCCGCAGAAATAACTAATTACCGTGACAGAGAAAAACAGTGACAAAAGCAAAGCATCAACCTGAAAGACGCAAGACACATCAGGCTGCAGGGAAAAAAACAAACAAAAAAAAAAGAAACGGCATGCGGTCTCGGAGTCATCATCAAAACCCGAAGCACGACAGGAGACGGGCCTTCCGGGAGACATGGAGAGTGGCAGGGGAAAGACGTGTGGGTTCTAGAAACCAGCAGGGAAGCGCGTGGAGGAAGGCGAGCACACGCACGGCGAGACGCCGGCCCTCGCCCCTCGTCACCTGCCTTCGCCACGCCTGTGGTCGCTCGGCCCCAGGCTGGGACTGGGGACAGGCGAAGTCAAGCTCCGAGAGAACCGAGCCCGGACGCCACACGTCTCCAGCCGAAGCGGTCAGACGGGCCAGGCAAACCGAGTCAACTTCCTTAGACCAGGCAATGTTGGAGGTGTTAAAATAGGAGGGAAAAAAACCGAGCCTGATGGTTCTGGCTCTCGAGTGGGTAGATCAGTTTGATTTTCGTATCTGTAAGGATGTGATCTTTCAAAGCCATCTATCAATACGGAACCCAGGAGACTGTGGGGAGAGGAAACCCTTCCAGACCAATTTCATTTCCGTCTCTGATAGACCGGGAGGCCGTGCAATAAAGGCAGGACAATGGATGGGAAATCTGAGGAAACGCGGGCCACCATCTGCTCGCAGGCGGGGGCCGGCGTGTGGGAGCCGGGAGCCTGCGAGAGCCCGGCCTTCCCGGTCCCCGGCCCTTCTCCTCGCCACCTGCCAGCTGGGGCTGCCTCTGCCCTGCTTTCCCTCCCCCGGCGCTCTTTGCTCTGAGATTTGTGTCCAGCCCAGGCCTGTTGTTCTCCGGCCCTAAGGGGCAGGAAACAGTCTGCGAAGAAGTGAGCATAGGATTTGGGGTCAGACCAATCACGGGTGCCTGGTCGTGTCATGCACGGGTGGTGGGGACTGAGGCGGCTCGCTGACCCTTTCCGGCTGAGATAGCCTCTCCCCTCCAGAGGGGATCAGAGTACCCCCCTCTCCTGATCGCCGTGCCGATGACAGACCAAGGGCTGCCTCGCTGCGTGCTTCCAGAATGTCGTATGTGCTCCTGATTTTTGAACGCCCAGCTCTTCAGGCTCTGGGCTTTACCTGGATCCTACACCCTTCCTGGAAGACATGTTTCCACTTGCCAGAGCAATCTAATAATTCGCTTCGTCTACACGTTCGATTCTCTCCACGGGACCCTGCCATTCCTGTAGTTTAGTTTCAATCAGGAAAGCAAGGCACGTCCTCAGGGGCCAGGAGCGGTGGTTAGCAAAAGGAAGCAAATCTGTCACTCGGCCAGCCCCCTCCCTCCACAAGGATCTTTCTTCTGTTTCTCTCTACCTCCTTCATCTCCCCTCTCTCTTTTCTCCCCGTTTCCCCCCGCTCTTTTCTCTTTCTTAGGCCTTGATCTTGACAATCAGGAAATGCACGGAATCTACAGATCTGTAGCTGAGGCCCACATCATTTTCAAGACTAAGTATACAGATGACGACTACTTCAACACCGGTCTGAGTCCCAAAGAGTTCAAGCCTCTCTCTCTCTCTCTCTCTCTCTCTCTCTCTCTCTCTCTCTCTCTCTGCTACTATTGCCACCACCAGAGCAAGGAGACGCCCAGCCCCCATGCCCCTTGGTGTCTGACCCCAGACTGACTTGGCCACACTGCCGTCTGCCTCCTTCATGCAGGTACACTTGGAGGTCCACCGAGCTGGTAAATATTTGCCCGTGCAGGAGGGAGCGAGTGGCAAACACCCCTTAGTTTCTGCACAGGATAGGTGATGAGGCAACTCATCCCCCTGTGTCAATAGCGTGAAACCGACAATGGCAGTGTGCGATGATGGCACGCTATCTGTTAGGTTCAGACAAGGGAGCTACCGATGGCTGTGACCTCCAGACTCCACGGCTGCACCTCTGGAGTAGCCAGCGCAGAGCAGGGCGCTTTCCGCCCTGGACGCCGGCTCTTCGCTGCATTCCGCTGCCCTCCACCCCCTGGCACAGCTGAACTTCGAGATCACTGCGGCGACGTTTTAATTTTTCCCAAGAGGGTTTAGGAATTAAATGTGTCCACTTCGGAGCTAGTTCAGTCAATGGAGCGTGCCACTCTTGATCTCTGGGCTGTGAGTTCGAGTCCTTCAACGGGTGTAGAAATTGCTTAAAAATAAAATATTCAATAATAATAATAATAAAATAAGTATGTCTATTACTTCATCATTATTCTGTCTGCTCATTACCTCCGTCTTGTGACTCTCTTCTAGAAGAAAGGAGCCAGGGAGGAAGAGGAGCTCAGATGAATAGATAAGGAAGGAACAGTCCAGGAAGAAGCAAAACTGGACTTCTGGCAAATGCTGGAAGCCTACAATGCAAAGTTGAGGAAACTGGCCCAAAATTCTATGTCTGAGCTGAGGGGGTTGGAAGGCACAGGGGGACTTTGCTACTCAAGAAAAAAGAGGAAGCAGTACAGCTTCCTTGATTAACTGTCCAGATTTCAGCTCCACTAGCCATTTCGGTTGGTAAATAGAGTCTTAAAATGTAAATGGAACCAGCAGACTGAACTTTCAGCACATCTAAGAGAATTACTCACCCTTTCAGGCGTGCGAAGCTTTTTAGGCTATCCCAACATTAGTTTATAGTGAATGACTTCTGATGAATTGGGGTAAAAGGCATACAAGAGTCCTTTGTACTATACTTAGAAATGTCCGCTAACTTTGACATTGTTTTGCAAGAAAAAGATTGAAAAAAACAAAGCCTACCCTTCCAAAGAAGCACATTCACAGATTCTGAAAAACAGCCAACACCGTAGATAGCTAGTCATAACACAGGTAAACAGTCTGATGCAGAAGTGACACCTTTAGCCTCTGAACATTCATTTGGCCAATAAGTACTGGGCCCTGGTGGGAGCCGGGTGGTTTTACGGTGCTGGGGATGTGGCCATGAACCAGAGCGAAAGGGAGCGACAAACCCAAGTCTGCAAGACCCACCATGTGATGCACTCTCCGTTCAGGTGGGGATGTGTGCAATCCCAAGTGAGCAGAGGGAGGCAAGGGGACTCTGCAGGCAGCCGGGCTGTAGGGAGGGCTCCTGGGAGGCCCAGAGGAAGTCCTTTTGGTGAAAAGAACGAGCTATGGGAAGATCCTCAGTGAGTACCCAGCCTGGGAGAACAGTACACGCGGTTACTGTTTACGGACTAGAAGGACAGCCAGAAGGCTAGTCGATTAACTAATGTGTTGATTAATTAATTCATGAAAGAGACCTAAGGAGTATATCTAGTTCAAGCTCGCCATTAAATGGACATATGCCAGGAATTTGTATGTGGGGAGCGATCTTTCAATGTCTTCAAACACCTATTTCTCTATCGCTTCCTTCAACGTCCCCAAGGATGTCTTCCTTGCCGGACTTCCAGTTCTTAGGTTGTGTCAGGAACCACTCGAATCTCATCTATAGTGAAGATCAGACAGGAATTAAACAAGCAAATGATAAATACTGTACTGATTTAACCCAATCATATCAGGTTAACTCTGAAGGGCATCTTTGGCTGGTGACGTGGTTTCATGGAATGAACTTAAATTTCATCGTATACTCATTGGGCAGGCTGAGTTCACTCACCCAGGCGTTGTTAATTAGTGATCTAGAATTGCCAGACAACTAGGAGGAGGCAACCTTCAGCAGAATTTAGGAGCAGTGGGGTACAAAGTGACCATATCTTGATTGACACGGTCTTCAAAGGTCTACTAATCCCAGTATCTATGTGAATGGTTTGATGACACAAGTTGAGTTACCAACTGTGCTTGATGTTGATGGAAAATACTCCAAAACAAATACCCCTTAGATTTCTTGCTTATCACCTTCAGATTAGCATCTGCTGATAGGCCCCTGAAAACCACCTTATTTCTTTCATGACAGGGTTAAATCGACCCTGAAGAAGTCGAGAGGAGGAAACACTGCTCTGTGAGTCACATGTCTGCGGACTTCCGTTGATCCTGTTAGGCTATGTGATTGTCACAGCCTAAAATAGAGATCAACAGAATCAATCTTTCTGTATGGACTTTTCGGAAAATGAGTTATGCTTTATTAATGATTTGAAGTATTCGAGAAAGGTCGATACAGACATGAAACCTAGTTTTAGAGAAATCGAACGAACGGGTGCGTGTTTCTCAGCAAATCGTTCCTCACCGGGGCTGCAGGAGGGCCGTAGAGTGGATCACATCTGAGCCTTGACAAAAAGAGGTGCCTTGTATCTATAGTAAGTTATACCCTCCCCGTTGAAGAAATAATTGCCAACTACGTTTCCTGCACACGGGGGTTCTAACTGGGGAGTAGAACAATGCAGTGAATGTTCCCCTGCCAACCTGGGGGCAGGTATGGCTACACACAGCCCCAACGCACCTGCTTCCTGGCTTCCACATTAGAACAAGTGAGGGCAAGAAGAGAAGACTCCTTCTGGAGTCAGTAAGGACGCTGGGCAGATTTGAGAGACAGCTTTGCCACTTCTGCAAGGGAAGAGAACTAAAAGCTACTGCTTTGAGTCCAGACAAGGCTGCTTCACTTCCTCCCTCCTCCTGGGAAGAGGGACAAGGAAGAGAACAGAGAAGGAGAGTGAGGAGAAAGGAAGAGACATGCTCTTGGCCCAAAGCACGTCCTTGGCCCAAATCACGGGGCGTACGCTGGCCTGCCATGCTGCTACAGAACACTTCCCTGAGTCATGAAGTTGCTTTTATTATTAAGCAAAACTCTGCACATTTCTTCCTTCTTTGTGGTTTATCCGACGTGTTGGCCGGTCGTCCGTTCACAGTTCTAAAACCTAGAAAGAACTTAGGAAATAATGCATGAAAATAATTTCTCTTACTTGACCATTGAGAAGGTAAGTGATGAGGGCGTGACCACGGGCAAGGAGAGGAAGGGAGAACATTAGCACAGTTCGAATGAGAAATAGAAGCCTGCTTGAAGGCAATAATCTAAAACTGGAGAAGAGAATGTGTATGAAAGACGCACAGAGGGTTACCAGAATTGCATATCACGACCTCACGTTTAAAGGCCAATCCTTGAGTTAACTATGAGGGTGATCGGTGAGGCCAAGGCCACTTTGAGAGAAGAAAACTTCTCTTCCCCCAACTATGGTTCGGAGGGTCCCTCCTGGATTTCGTCAGCCATTCTGCGAGCGTGGATAAGCAATGACTTTTTTCTCGCTTTCCTTCTCTTAGCTTCACGTAACTCTCTGACCCTCTCTGCTCTGCGCTAACGATGCAATTAATGGCATCGCTGCAACTTGAGGAAAGAAAAAGAGTCCCTTAAGGTCCGCATGTTCTTTTTCTCAGGGGAGATTAATTCGGGTCTTCTTGAGTCAGTGCCTAAAAACATTACGATTCCCATAACAGACGGTGTCCCAGCAGCATCGGCAACGAATGAAAGGCCCAGGAAACAGAAGCTTTTTTCCCTCAAAAGGCAGAAACAAACAATCCATCTCCCCAATCCGAAGCTGGGCAAGATAAGAGTTCTGCTTCATCTACCTCCACGCCTGGACCTGGGAGTAAAAGTTTTCCATCTTAAACTCCAAGGACAGGTGTAAACAGAGGCTCGGTTCTTCCTCGGAGGCTGATGACAAAGAAGAACTAATCAGAAGCCTTTCATCTCTGACCCTTTACCTTTCGGTCTATTTTGGGGCATGGAGGTGACAGGGCTTGTGTCCTTTGCGCCCAAGGAAGTGACAGACAGCTGGCCGATCAATATCCCCTTTTGGTAGTGTCTTCAGAACTTAGAAAAGGGGCCAGAAAATGAAGCAGAAATCAATATTCAGGTCTGGCGAGAAGGAGGCCACCGTCACACTAATTTCATCCGTAAAAGAGTAAAAACAGCAATGGCAAACTGGTTCCCTTTGTATTCATTGGGACATGGGTGCCCTTTCTAAAGAATTCAGGGACTGAGTCTGGAGTTTTAGCCAACTTCACATCCGACATGAGACGTTGCTGAGTTTCTGAGGTCCGATGTCCTCTGCGCCGCTCATGGGGGAGGCAAGCCTCGATTTCCCAAGCATCGCTGGTTGGACAATAACTTGTAGCAGAACAACATAAAAGAGAAGAATCTCTGACAACAAACCTCAGGCTTCAGGAATGAGCAGTTCAATAGATAAATGGGAACTTTGGGAGAATCAACAAAGCAATTAAGAGAATGGAGGGATTGATTTATGGGGAAGATCATTCCTTTGATGTTGAGTTCGGCTAATCGATGCTTCTTTTTCACTTTAGACAAGGACTGGGGGATGGGACATGAGTCAAGAATTAAGATTGGTAATTTACAAATACCTGAAATAAAAAATTTCACGAGGAGGGAGGAATTCCTTTCGAATTGGCCACCATAATTGAATAGATCTAAGAAATTGATTCAAAAGGTTTTGTGCCATGATCTTTGCTCCCCCACCCCGCCCCCCAGGTCAGCTCCCCTTTAATATTTAGCACTTCGTATATTGAATATACACACTCCCTGGCTCTTTGTTAGCTTAAAATAGAAAAAAAAATTACAATTTAAATTCTTAATAGAAGGATGTTTGAAATAGGAACACAATCGCCTGTAAGAAACAATAAAAACTCACCCCGTGCAATATTGAAAATCCCAACACGTATGTTGCATCAGATAGAGATGAAAGGAGTGAATTTGCCTCTTATGTCTTATAGGAAATGTTTTTACAATTTTAAAACATATTTTCCTATTGAACTTAGAAATTTAATAAAGACACTCCTCTAATTTGTCCAAGGATTAAGATTCGGGTGGCGGGGTCTGATTCTCACCACACAATTCCTGCTTAGCTCTTATTTGATTTAAGAACACTTAAAGACCGGAGCTGGACGCCAGCACTCGGCACTGGTAGTAGGGTGACAGGGGACCCCCATGGAAAGTAGAGAGATGAGGCAAAACGGGTGTGAGGCCCATGTTCTTGAGGGGCAAGGATTTGGGAGCTGTAGGAGGAAGAACAGTTATGAGGAACTTTAGGTAAATTATTCAGATGGTACACAGGACGGACTGGAAAGAGAAAAGTGTTAAGACAAACCATGAAACTAAGGAAATCAGTGTCGAGTCGAGTAATGGAGTGGTTATAAAATAGTAATTACTAAAATTAATAAACTATTCAAAATTGACAGATGAATGGATGAAAAACTATGGCATTTTCATACAGTAGAAAATTATTCAGGCTTTAAAAGGAAGGAAATTCGGCCACAGGCTGTAACAGGGAAGACAGGACGCTGAGTGAAATATACCAGACACAAAAGGACAAATACTGCACAATCCGGCTTACGGGAGGTGCCCAGAGCAGTCCAATTCACCAAACAGAAAATAAAATAGAGGTTACCAGCGGCTGGAGGGAGTGGGGTGGGATGGCGCGACGGGGAGTCACTGTCTAACGGGAGCAGCTTCTGTTTGGGATGATGAGAAAGTTCTAGAGATGGAGGACACACGATCATGTGAATTTACTTAATGCCACAGATCTGGATGCTTAAAAATGACTCGGGTGGTAAATTTTAGGTTGTGTCTATTTTACCTCGATAAAAATAAATTCATAAATAAATACACTCTTAGGTATGGGGCAGGGGGGAGTGAGAGATAGAAGACCATTCTGCATTTTGGACTTGAATCTACAGCGTGGCCAAAAAGAGCGGTCAGGAGGGTGGCTGCAAGGCAGGGTTTGTTGGCACCCGTGGATCTGAAGGTGCCTAGGAACATTCCAGTTGAATCTCCGGCCGGCACTTCATCGCCATGGCCTGGCCCTGGCCCGGGCAAGGAGCACTCCCGAGGGACAGGAATCAGAGCGGTCAGGCTGAACCACTCAGGCGAATAGACTCATGCCACGGGCACAGTGAGGTGCTGAGTTCATTTCTGTCCCGCTTGCATATTTCTAGAGGGAATAATAGGTTATTAAAATGCTGTCTGGGTTGTAACATTTGGGGATGTATCCTTAAGGCTGCTTTGATGGAATTCATATGCAGAAGGATTTATTGGTTCTTTCTAAGTGCCGGGGACTGCCCTGGGCTTCTCCTTCAGTGGAGACTCTTTCCCGAGGCTGAGCTCTCTCATCCTGTGATATATGGCCGGAGCGTGGCCCAACCTGCCTTCACCGTGGCCACCCCAGGACCCCGCAGGACCGTGCCCTTGGCACCACCCAAAGCGACCGTGATAAAATGGGTGGCTGCCTCGTTACTTCTTTGGGCTCACAGAGAGATTTCCAGATGCCTTATCTAGGGCCTGACTCACCCCCACGTTTGTCAGCAGATCCTGAAGGCCCACAATGTGAGGAAATAAGCAATACACAATTGGGGAGGTCTTTTGTATGCAACCGAGGTTCACTTTTCCTGGCTCTAAATAGCACCTATGCTATGGCAACATGACGGGCAGGGTCGCTTCTATTTTCAGTTCTTCCATGCTAACCTTCTACAGTTTCATGTTAACCTGACTGTCAAGGGGTGTGGCTTTTAGTTAATGTTATGGCTTCACCTATGAAGTGATCGGACACACCCATTCCCCTCAAGAATTTTCCAAAACTACCTTCCACCTTTGCGTCTAGATGCATTGTTGTACAAAGACGTGTGTCTTAAATTTAAATAGTTGCAAGGAATTTGAGTTCCAGTGGATTGGAAACGCTTAACTTTGGAGATAAAACATCTCACCGTCAAATGTAGTCAGTCCCGTAGTCATTTGTTAGCTCTCACTATCTGTTTAAAATACTAGGGCAAGATTTTGAGACAGTCAGAAGTATGGCATCAATCCACTTTCTCCTCGAAGGCTGTACTTCTTCACATTCCTTTCAGAATTTTATCCTAATGTAATGTATTTATGGCCTCAAGCATTTATTTTACTGATCGCCCCACATATGTCCCTAAAAACCATTGTACATGAATGAAAACCCAATATATCTAATATTTCTTGTGACCCAATGGCTCTAAATGCCAAAAACTTTATCCTGGATGGAATCGTCAATGTAATTTTTGCTAGAATATAATTGAGCAAAACAACACATTTCCCGATTTTGAGAAGTAATCCTTAAATATGAAGGCACAATTTTGATGGATGAATCTCTTCATGACATGCAAAGGCGAAGAGGTTAGCTTGGTTCAAGGAGACAGTATTTCAAACGTGTTTTTTTTTCATGCCTAGGAGATTACTGTAACTCAAGGTAGTGTGCCACAGTGGAAGGCCCTTCACCGGCAACTGAGGTGGGGATTCGTGTGAAAGCAGAGGTGCGAAAGGACACCAAGCTCTTTTATGTCAGAGCAAATATTCAAGTTGACTCCTTGGGACCACCCACGCCAAGCGTCTCCTGGACATTCTACATATACCTGAAGGGAACCTGGGACCCCAGTACAAAGACTGCTCTTCTAGAAAATCAGGTCAGAGCACTGGAAAGAAACATGCCAAATTACATCACGCATTCTCCCTACTTCCCGCTGTAGACCTAGACCGTCTCAGATGACAATTCATCCCACTGGTGAGGACGCTCCACATGTGAGATTCTGTAAATGTCCTTAAAAATGTCATTCTTTAATTCAACTCGTAGTTGTTGAGAACCTAGTGCTGTACCACTGGGCACCGAGAAACACATGGCAAACCAGAGGGGCTTCGGGCACTGAGCAGGTAGAATGTGGTACAGTAAGATGGGGCAATGAAGGACAAGAGACACAAAGGGTCTAAGACGATCCTAATAGCTCAGGAAGTTAGAAAAGAAGCCAGGCCAACCTCCAAGGAGAGACACGGTGGTCGTTTGGTCTCTGATCTGTGGGTCTGGGACAGCTGGGGACATTTTGGATAGAGGCCACTGTCTCTCTGTGTCCGATGATCAATCAATCGGAAGTTGTAACTATATCAATCATAGTTATTTTTTTATTGAAGTTCGAAGAACACTCACTGAGCATGTATTTTATACCATGAGCTGTGCAACTTTCAAGGGCTTCAAAGATGAAGGAAGCTCACAGGCTAATGGACAAGGCAAATATATAAGAGAAGGGAGAAGAGAGAAATAGAACAGGTTTGGGCTTGGCTCTTAGGCTGGCTTTGGTCTGAACCCAACCAACACCCTGGAATCACAGAGCTGATAAAGCAGTACAATTTATCTAATTTGATCCCTTAACTTTACAGACAAATTTTGAGTGTTTTTTTCCCGGTGCTAATATACAGGCGCTGTTGATGCCCCAAGGTTTCTCTCTATGTATGCTTGTATTTCTCAGCCCCAAACTAGCCCAGAGCCACAGAGAAACACTGAAGGTCGTTCCAGAGGCATGCCGCCCCAACATGGTAGCTCACCTCTCATGCAGAGTTTTCTGAGGACCCTTCTGCTCCCCACCCACCAATGCAGGTAGAACTTGGGATACTTTCTGGGAATGTATTCTAAAGTCAGTTATTTAAGTGTCTGCTATGCTTTTTCTAACAAGAGACACGGAAATTTTATCTTAAACAAATCTTTTTTTTTAATGTTTATTTATTTTTGAAAGAGAGAGACAGAGGGCTAGTGGGGGAGGGGCAGAGACAGAAGGAGACACAGAATCCGAAGCAGGCTCCAGGCTCTGAGCTGTCAGCACGGATCATGATCTGAGACAAAGCTGGACGCTTAACCGACTGAGCCACCCAGGGGCCCCCTGACTAAATCTGTCTTTAAAAGGAGGTAATGAACAAATGTCCTAATCAAAGACAAAAGAAAACAAAGTGTCTCAAATGGTTGAGAATGTTCTAGCTGCATCTTTTCAGCTGGCCTGCTTTCTGGTGGTTCTCTAGCACCACATAGCTCACCACCACTGGGAGGTGGGTTATATGTTGTATCCTCCAGTTCACGGCATTTCTCCCTTGGACACACTGGCTCCATGGGACCCAGCAACTACTTCCCCGTCAGCCACTCTTCCCCGATTCCCTGCAAAGACCTCGCTGGCACATCACAGCATATGTGGGTGGGTTGCCAGGGCACAGACACAGGGTTCCTTCTAGAATGGTTTTGTTATGCAGGGAAGATCTGTCAAAGACTCAACTCAAATAGAATATTTCCTTCTATTCTCCACAGGGTTGTTCAGATCTGGAAACCTAAGGCTGGCCACAGAGCCTGAACTTCCTTCTCTGACAAACAGGTCCCCTCGTAACACATTGTTTTGGGTTCCCCAGGGGGAATATGTTAAGTCTCTTCAATTTTTTTTGTATTTGTTTTCAATGACTCAATTTAAAAAGCATGTAAACCCGAGGACATGCTTCTTTCATATATACTGAAATAAAATCGTTTTGCTTTGCTTTTTTCTGAACTTTATATTCTTCTTCTGAGGACCTAGATTGCAGATCGAGAGTCCCATTGGCTGACCAATCTCCTCCAGTAAAGGCAGTCCTCAAAAAGAGAGTGAAGGTAAGAAAGTAGCTTCCAGAAGCTTCGGTAAGATGGATGGATTCTAGCTTCTAACACTGAGCCACTTCAGTGGTATACTAAGCCACCAACAATTGATAACTCTTTTTATGTTTGTTTCCTCAGAAATTTCACAGCATTTGTCCAGTAACTCCATGCCAGAAGCTAAAAACCCAAATGTGAAACCATGTTTACTCGATTGCCTATTTTCCGTTGATGTATATTTCGCCTAAGACTAATTATGGTAAAAATGTAAAATGGTGCAGTCACTATGGAAAATATTACGGTGGTGATGGCTCCTCAAAAGTTAGACATAAACTTATCCTATGATCCAGCAATTCCGCTTCTGAGTATATATACCAAACTACTGAGAGCAGAGTCTTGAAGAGATGTGTGTACGCCAGTGTGCAGAGCAGCATTAAATTCCTAAGACAACACCCTGCAGGAAGGACATTGGTGACGAAATGTGTGTGTTCTATTCTGAAAGCATGTAAAAGTAGCTACTTCATAAGAAAACTCGAAATGTCTTAAAAGCTTAGACTCATACGTGAAAGAAACTTGATAAAGGTCTTCCTCAATTTGACAAAAATGGTAAATCTTTACATCATATTGTCGGTAACAAGTTGTGAAACATAAAGGAATTTGTTCACACTCTCAGAAATTAGAAAACAATCTGTCAGTCACACTAAAGGAAACATGGATTTTTCTTCATACTCTGTAGAAAATTCTATTACAAAGCCAATGTTATACGGGGAGGCCCTTCAAGAGTTTGTCACCAAAAAATGTAGAGAAAAGGATTATAGAGATAGGTGAAACAATTCACATAAATAATAAACAATGTTAATACTATATAATAATGTACAGTTATTATATCATTATTTAATAATATCTAGCATCATATGTAATATATAACTTAATAGACAGTTAATAAACTATATGAAGGGTTTTTGGATTTGGTGATCATTTTGTGATGCATTGTTAACCTTTTTAAATTTGGAATTTGTGGTGGTTCTTTGCTCATTCGAAATGAACATTTATACACAACACCCCACAGAGCATTGAAATACTAAATGTACAGATGTAGTAATATTAAGTATTGACTGAAATACTCAGTAATCCTTTATTGTAACTATTGCTCATTTTTAAAATTCTGGGAGATTAAATACAGATCTGTCATTTTTCTATATTTATATTTTGGCTATTCCATTGTTCTGTTAATACATTTGGTTTTCTAGTTTACAGTTCGATAGGATTTGTCTCCTCCTGTCTTTAATAAACGATCATTCTCATTAAAATATAGAACCATTTTCTTTCACGTTTTTTATTAATGACTATTTGCTTATCTAATGTAGACACAATATCTAAAATACCTACCCCAAAATTTTATTCATCAAAATAAAAATATTTCTGTTCATTCATAGTATCACAACATCATAATAATATGCTCTGTTATAATTTCTGTAATTTAAGTTTTGGGATTCTCTTTGTAAACATAAGGTTTATTGATGGAAAAAGGTGTTTTCCTTTTGTTTATTTATTTATAATTTTTTTAATGTTTATTTACTTTTGAGAGAGAGAGAGAGACAGTGGGAACAGTGGAGACACAGAAAGAGAGGGAGACACAGAATAGGAAGCAGGTTCCAGGCTCTGAGCTGTCAGCACAGAGCCCAACACGGGTCTCGAACCCACAGACTGTGAGATCACGACCTGAGCTGAAGTCAGACACTCAACCGACTGAGCCACCCAGGTGCCCCAAAAGTATTTTCCTTTTTAACACACATATTAAGATGTCAGTCCTAGAGGAATACTGTCTCCTTAAACTACCTCAGAAAGACAGCAGACTAATTGTCTCTAAATATCATTGATGCATCAAGACCCTTCAGTCGTAAGCGACAGAAAAATTCAACTGAACCTGATCAGAGCAAAAACAAAGCTTCATGGTCACGGGTGGGGAAGTCCCAGGAGGGCCGCTTGGTGGGGCCCCAGGCCTGGACCCCACATTATGTCCCTGCTCGCTGCCCTCTGTGATGACTGTTCTCAAAAAGGCACTCCCCTCGTGGCGGGAGGACCGCTTGGAACAATTCCAAGATTAAGACCCACGACTCCAAACCCAGCTGGAAAAGTGAGTGTGCCTCTCTCTCAACAGCCCCAGAAGAAGCTGTCTCCTTAGTTCTGATGGACCTACCCCCAAATCCAGAATTGGGGCCAGAAAGAGGCACTTTGTCAATGCGCCAGCACGGAGATGGGCCCTTGTTTTATTAAACACAGGGCATAGACCATGAGCAGGAAAAACAATTGCTCAGTATGCTTATGAGATATAGAAGAGTCCATCTGATGTAAAACTTAGGAGAGTGGTTCTGAAGGTGTTGCCTCTGAGACACCGGAAGGGGGGCTGCAGGGGATGTGTAGACATGTGTGCAGGGACAGTGTGTGTGTGGTATGTGTGGTACATGTGAGCGTGGTGCCTACATGGAAACCAAAATGTCCACAGTAAAACATCAGTGGAATAGAGAGCCCTTCTAGGGTTATCAGTAATGAGACTCAAGCGAGGTCATGGGGAAATGTTGAAGCATTACAAATTAGCTTAGAAAAAGCCACCTGCCAAAGCAAACAGTATGAGTGGGAGTAGAGGAGAGAAGTATGGACGGCAGAGTCCAAAGTGGGCAAGCTGACATTTCATGCGGTTCACTAACTCTATACTTTGTGGCCTTCATAAATTTCACTCCGAATTACTGTCAATGAAATTAATGGAATCACAGGCTGGCCAACAAAAGAAGTATCACTCTGTAGTTTTCCATTGGGTCAGTGAGACCTCAACTTATCATAGGCAGGTTTCATGTCATCAAGGCTGGGTGTTGATTTTGCTTCAAGTACCTTTCAGGAATTCCGTAAAACTTTTGTGTCTTGATGTTTCTCAACGAGTTCAGGTAATTTTGGAGCTGGGAACTCTGATGTAAAGACCAAAGAACAAACACAAATACAGACAAAAATTAAAAAAAAAACAAAAAAATGAATTTTGAGTGCAGTTTCTTTTTTTTCTTTAAAAAAATTTTTTTAACATTTGTTCATTTTTTAATATAATTTATTGTCCAGAATAAGACCTTCCTCCAGCTTTCTTAAAAGATGTTTGCAAAAAATATTTATACTTTTATTGTTCCCAGTAGAATGGGAAAATGGAGAAAACAATGTCTCTTTGAAACACATCACTTCCAAATTTCAAGGTGAAAAATAGACATCGTAGGGATGTTGTTGTATGTGTTTCTCTCCTGAAGGTCAATGCCTGTGTGTATTTGACTGTATCGATAACATGTTTATCTTGAAGAAGTTTTAAGAACATTTCTATTGGTACCCCGTAGCCATTTTCCACAACATTACCTAAGTTAGAAAATAGAGTTTTGTTTTACTTACATAAAGATATTCATATGTATTATATAAGATATGATAACAGTCACGTTCTACGTTAAAGAAAAACACTACGTGCTAGTTCCAGATCAAAGGACAATAGCAAGAATGAGAACAAGTTTACACTGGAAATCGAAATTTTTATTTCTTTCGTCAGGTCTCCAATTTCCTGCTTAGAGGTATGATTCAGGTTGTTTTATTTCTATTGCTCCCTGTGAAGATGTCTGTTCTCTGTTAATTATTTAAGGAATAGAGAACTCGCAATGATCCTAAGAAAGGGAGAATTAACATTCTGTTCTCACTCTTAAAGAATTTTGAATTTTCTTTCCATTGGGTTTATCATAAGAGGACTTTCCCTGGATCAATGGCCTTGTACCTACACGAACTCTTCTTCCCACCCGCATCCAGTTCTTCTCCAGAATCATCATAAATTCTTGTCTTGGCTTCCAAATCATTGTCGTTGAGGGATATTCCATCTTTCTAGCTTTCCCTAACATGTGTCACCTTTTTTGTCTTTAGGCCATCATTTAAAAAAAATTTTTTAATGTTTATTTGTTTATTTTTGAAAGAGAGAGAGAGAGAAGACACAGGACATGAATGGGGAAGGGCAGAGAGAGAGGAGACACACAGAATCCAAAGCAGGCTCCAGGCTCTGAGCTGTCAGAGCTGATGCTGATGTGGGACTTGAACTCACAAACCATGAGATCATGACCTGGAGTGAAGTCAGACACTTAACCAACTGAGCCACCCAGGCACCCCTGTCTTTAGACCGTCTTAACTTCTCCCGCCTGCAAAGGGATATATAGTGTTACAGGCCAACCTCAAGAAACAGAATGAGATATTTTGTCTCAAAGTGAAGTGTGTCATGTTTAGTTTCAGCGTCACCAATGGCAAAGCCCCTCTCCTGCCACCACTACTCTAAAATGATATTAAAGTCCTATGGTTGGCACACAAGAGCCACGGTCCTAACTTGGCTGCCAGTAGAAACCTAACCGAACCTCCAGAGGCAAGGACAGACTTTCCCCCTTCAAAGAATGAAAGAGACAGGCCAGCATGGAGTATTTCCTGACAAGGACTTTGCTGAAGGTATGGTCCTGGGGCTGGCTCTACCTCACACTAATTCTTTCATGGTATCTTATCTTTTTAAAAAAATCTGGGGACTAAGAGGGGGGGAGAGAAAATGGAGAAAAAGCTAAGGGCTACCATTTGCCAAGAACTGTAAGAATATTTAGTATCTCTCTAAAGCCCCTTTGACATTGCCAAGCTCTTAAGGAGAAAAGCACGGAACTCAGCAGTACAAGTCCTTGTCAATATACTACGGTCAATGTGAAATGCAGTATTGAAAACTGAGCATGGGTTAGGACTTTTTGACCAGTATCGTGGCCACATGCAGCACCCACAATGTATTACTAGTTTCGTTCACCCACTCCTTGGAGTATTTCAGAAGCAGTGATACTTGAAAGAGGAACGAATGTTTCCATGGCTATTTTAAAGGTAGATAAATTGAGGTCCTGGAAATGAAAGGATCCGAAGGTCTAGCCAGCCTGCGCTGTTATTCATAGAATCTCCCTCCAAATCTTCCTCTGCTAGACCCCACCTTCCCGCTGGATTTTCTACTTGTCATCTATCTTATTTCTACCCCATCTTCCTACCATTCAAAACAAGGCAAGTAGTTTCTTTCAAGGTAGCTTCTTTCCAGGACCTACTCTGGTCTTATATCAACTTCTCATCTTCCAGATCAGATAAAAATTAAATCTTTGAAATATCTGTATGTATGCTGTATAGTTGTAGAATGAAGGAACATTTCAAAAATGGAAATAAATATCTACTAATTGAACTGCCAAAAGGGTGTCATTCTTTGACTATCAACATTTTCTTAAGAAGAAAAATGCCTTCCAAAAAGTTGCATTTGTTCACTTTTCCAGGGGACCGTGTGAGTACTCCACAATGGGGACCTCACGAAGGCCGCATAACGACCCCATGAACTAAGTATTGCGATCTCAGTTTATACTTCAGTAGACGGACAACTAGACAAGTCACGTCCCTTGTGTAAAGTCATACGGCTGGCAGATGCAAAGCTAGAATTCAAGGAGAGCTGTGATTCAATTACAAAGCTCAGTTTTGAACCACCGTAACCTACTGGTTACCATGTTAATTCTTTGATAATTAGCACACACTTAAAAGTCAAAAGATCTGTCACGATGGTTGGGGAAGTTGTGGAGAAACTGGAACTCTTGCGTGCTGCGGGTGGGAATGTAACATGGTGCAGTTGTTTTGGGAAACGATTTGGTGATTTCTAAAAAAGTTAAATACAGACTTATCATATAATCCAGCAAGTCCATTCCTAGGCATATTCCCAAAGAATTGAAAGCAGGGTCTTGAGGAGATACTTGTACATTGGTGTTCATGGCAGGATCGTTCACAGTAGCCAAAGGTAGAAGTAACTCAAGTGTCCAACGATGGATCAGTGGATAAGTAGAATGTGGTAGATACATAAATAGAATGTTTTCCAGCCTTAGAGAGGCATGAAATTCTGACACATGCTACAACACGGATGAACCTTGCAGACATTATGCTAAGTGAAATGAGGTGGTCAAAAAAGGACACACACTATCTGATTCCTCTAGAGCAGAGATAGAGAGTAGAACGGTGGTCACCAGGGGCTCAGGAAGGAGAAGCAGGAGTTCCTTTTTTAAGGGGTATTAAGAGGTTCGGTTTGGGAAGATGAACCACTTCCAGTGACGGATGGTGGTGATGGTTGCACGGCAATATGAACGTGTCTGCCACGAAACTGTACACTTAAAATTGGCTAAAATGGCAAATTTTATTTCACCACAGTTGGAAAAAGAAAGACTTGCCCAAATCATAGCAACTTGTCATAGAGAATTCACAGTCACCCAAGTCCTGCTTCTTTCTTTTCAGGGCTATGTCTGGTAAGCATAGACTTTATCTGGTCATCGCACCGACTCTCTTTGGTCCAGGACCCTGTGTACCGATTTAGTCAACATACCTCCCCTGAAGAGCTTCTTTTATAAAATCATGTAATTCCCTCACTCTCTGGTGGTTTAATAGCACACGAGTTGATAAATACCAACCCTCTAAGGCAGACAACAAGTAACAAAAGCCAACATTAGGGCATGCTGGCCATTTGGCAGAAACTGTGCTAGCCCTTTACATACATGAGTGCCTTTAACCCTCGAAATAATTTTAGGAACTCGGTTGTACTATTATCTCCATTTCACACTCAAGTCATACCTAAGAAAGTTGAAGTGAGTGGCCTAAGATCACAAAACAATGAATTGTTGGCGCTAAAAGAGAATGGAGAGCGAAGGGAAGACACGTGCAGGTGGTGAGGAAACGTCCTGAAGGCAGAAGAATTTTGAAGGATGAGTATAAACTCCAAGAAGGAATGAGAGGAAACAAGAAAATGTGTACGTTTACCCCAATCAAAAGTTAAAGAAAACCTCACCTAATCAGGAGCAGTGGGAAAACCATTTTGTAGGCCGACACTGCCCGTAAACTAGGAACAGGAGAGGATATTTCATTTCGACTTCAGAGATAATGAAGCGAAGCCCTCACCCTAATTATGAAAATCTAAAGCCTCTCAGACTCATGAACTGAGATTAGTTGCTTTTTTCATATTTTTAAATAACGAAAGAAACACAGAGAAATATAGACAGAATAATGTAAGGCAAACTCTTGCATCCATTACCAAGATTGGGCAACTCTCTCATCGGCTCCAGTTAGAAAGGATAGATAGATACATACCCTTATCTATAGACACTTCATCTACAACATGGAGACAGTCCCCTCTGACAAAACATGATGCTGTGGTTCAACTGTTGTTCAGAGTGACAAACAAAAGAGGTGAATTTAGGGTCCCAAAAATACAATCAAGGGAATTTAAAGAAAAGATCCTTCGACTCAGAAGAGTATGGAAGGAATAGATGGAAAGGTGATCGAGGAATTTTGAAAAGATGACCACTAAGGAAAGGAAGGTTCATTTAAAGGTACACTGAACGTTAGACATCTAATACTCTTAGAAAACAGAATTTAATGCGCATAAAATCCCTCTAATACGGCACTTCATTATTGATATTGACTCGTGTCACGACTGGAACTCTGTAACTAGGCTCTGAAGAAGAAAATAAGTAGGGGCACCTGGCTGGCTCACTTAGAAAAGCTTCTAAGTCTTGACCTAGAAGTTGAGTTGAGTGTAGAGATGACTTAAAAATAAATGAACCTAAAAAAAAAGAAGGAAATAAGTTCAGTGTCTGTTGAACAAGATTTTCTTGCTACAAACCTAGTTGATGAGAACGGTTGTAGAGTAATTGCTGATTAGTGGCACTTTGGGGGTTCTGCTAACTTAGAATTTGTCATGATTCACTGAATTTTTAAAATTTTTATTTATTTTTTTAAGTTTTTATTTCAATTCCGGTTAGTTAACATACAGTGAAATATTAGTTGTTTATTAACAATTCTATGTCACTCAGCGCTCATCACAAGTGCACTCCTTAATCCCCATCACCTTTCCACCCATCCCTCCATCCCGTCCTCCTCCGGTAACCATCAGTTTGTTCTCTAAAATTAAGAGTCTGTTCCTTTTTTTCTTTTTTTTAAGTTTATTTATTTATTTTGAGAGAGACTGAGAGTATGAGCAAGGGAGGGGCAGAGAGAGGAAAACAGAGAATCCCAAGCAGGCTCCATGCTGTCAGCACAGAGCCCGAGCTGGAACTCAAACCCACAAACCATGAGATCGTGACCTGAGCCGAGATCAAGAGTTGGGTGCTTAACCAACTGAGCCACCCAGGCACTACAAGAGTCTGTTCCTTGATTTGTCTCTCTCTCTCTCTTTTTTCCCTCTGCCTGTTTGTTTTGTTTCTTAATTTCCACATTTGAGTGAAATCATATGGTATTTGTCTCTCTCTGACTTATTTTGCTCAGCATCATACCTTCTAGTTCCATCCATATTGTTACAAATAGCAAGATCTCATTCTCTTTTATGGCTGAAAAATACTCTATTGCATGCGCGTGTGAGTGTGGTGTGTGTGTGTGTGTGTGTGTGTGTGTGTGTCACATCTTCTTTTTAATTTATTTTTTTTTATTTTAAGTACAATCTATGCCCCAATGTGGAGCTCGAACTCATGACTCCAAGATCAAGAGTCACATGCTCTATCAACTGAACCAGCCAGGTGCCCCTATATACCATGTCTCCCTTACCCATTCATAAGTCACTGGATACTTGGACTGCTTCCATATCTTGGCTATTGTGAGTAATGCTGCAATAAACATAGGGGTGCGTGTATCCCTTTGAATTCTTTGGGTAAATACTCAATAGGGCAATTGCTGATCTTAGGGAAGTTCTATTTTTAACTTTTTGAGAAAACTCCATACTGTTTTCCACAGAGGCTGAACCAGTTTGCATTCCCACCAACAGTGCCAGAGGGTTCTCCTTTCTCCACAACCTTGCCAACACCTGTTGTTTCTCGTGTTGTTGATTTTAGCGATCCTGAGATGTGTGAGGAGATAATCTCATTGTAGTTTTGATTTACATTTCCCTGATGGTAAGTGATGATGAGCATTTTTTCATGTGTCTGTTGGCCATCCGTATGTCTTCTTTGTAGAGATGTCTGTTCATGTCTTCTCCCCATTTTTTAGTTGGATTATTTGTTTTCCAGGTGTTGAGTGTTTATATCTTTTGGATACTAACTCTTTATCGGATCTCTCATTTGCAAATATCTTCTCCCATTCCACAGGTTGCCTTTTAGTTTTGCTGATTATTTCCTTCACTGTGCAGATGCTTTCTATTTTGATGTAGTCCCAATAGTTTATTTTTGCTTTTGTTTCCTTAACCAACCGAGCCACCCAGGTGTCCCTATTTGCTTTTGTTTCCTTTACCTCAGAAGACATATCTAGAAAGATGTTTCTACTGCGGATGTCAAAGAAGTTACTGCCTATATTTTCTCCTAGGATTTTTATGGTTTTGGGTCTCACATTTAGGTCTTTAATCATTTCGAATTTATTTTTGTGTATGGAGTAAGAAAGTGGTCCAGTTTCATTCTTTTGCATGTAGCTGTCCAGTTTTCCCAACTCCATTTGTTGAAGAGACTGTCTTTTTTTCCACTGTATATTCTTTCCTGCTTTGTCGAAGATTAATTAACCCTATCGTGGTGGGTTCATTTCTGGGTTTTCTATTCTACTTCCTTGATCTATGTGTCTATCTTTGGGCCAGTTCCATACTGTTTTGATGATTATAGCTTTGTAATATAACTTGAAGTCTGGAATTATGATGTCTCCAGCTTTGCTTTTCTTTTTCAAGGTTGCTTTGGCTATTTGAAGTCTTTTGTGCTTTCATACAAATTTTAGGATTGTTTGTTCTAGCTCTGTGAAAAATGCTGTTGGTATTTTGGTAGGAATTGCAATAAATGTGTAGATTGCTTTGGGTAGTATAGACATCTTAACAATATTTGTTCTTCCAAGCCGTGAGCATGGAATATGTTTCCATTTATTTGTGTTCTTTTCAATTTCTTTCATAAGTGTTCTATAGTTTTCAGAAAAACACCTCTTTGGTTGGGTTTATTCTTAGATATCTTATTATTGGGAGGCAATTGCAAATTGGATTGTTTGCTTAATTTCTCTTTCTGCAGCTTCATTATTGGTGTGTAGAAATGCAACAGATTTTTGTAGATTGGTTTGTATCCTGCAACTTTACAGAATTTGTTTATCAGTTCTAGCAGTTTTTTGTGATTCACTGAAATCGAAATTTGAATTTCCTGTGAGAGTATTTGCTAGAAAAATTTTTTGAAGTAAAGGAAAGATATAGCTTGCTTAAAAGTGGAATTAATAAGCAAGAAGAACTCCTGAAAAATCATCATATACAAATATTGCTGTTAAACTATCAATGTGATAATCGCTAGCGGTTTTCTATTTTCTTATTATGGGTAATAATAGCGAATAATATTACTATAAATCTATATCTACCTCTATATCTACATCTTTATACTTGTTAAGCAAAATAATTAAATATGTTCCTACCTGCCCTTTTCTATTAGCATCTACTCTATGAACATAAAAGTATATGTTCATAACAGTAAACAACAAACATAACAATAAAAACAATAAACATAACAATAAAATTAGATTTCTTTAAAATATCCTATATGTTGGGGCACCTGGGTGGCTCAGTCAGCTAGGCATCCAACTTCAGCTCTAGTCTCACAGTTCATGAGTTTGAGCCCCAAGTCGGGTTCTGTGCTGACAGCTCGGAGCCTGAAGCCTGCCTCAGATTCCGGGTCTCCCTCTCTTTCTGCCCCTCCCCCACTTATGCCCTGCCTCTCTCTCTCTTTCTTGCTCTCTCTCAAAAATAAATAAATGTTAAAAAAAATTTTAATAATAAAATAAAACGAAATATTCTATATGTCAATTTCACCTTCCCTCCGACTAAGGAAAATTTTAATATAGTCAATAAAATTGACATCTTTTCGACATATTATTGCAAATATATTTATCCACATAAATATTTGTCTAACAATTTTTTTAAGTTTTTTTTTAAGTCATCTCTACACGCAACATGTGGCTCAAACTCACAATGCCGAGATCAAAAATCTCATGCTCAACCAACTGAGCTAGCCAGGCACCCCAAACACCTCTCTAATAACTTCTTAACAATATCTATATATCTATCAATATCTATAACTATATAGTGTTTACTTTGCTAAGTCTTTTCATAATGGTCCACGCAAGGCATTCAGTCCCTTGTGGACGGTCAATGATGTTCATGAACTGACCATCTCAGTCACTAGTTGCCTGAAATTGTTCCAGTTTATTTATTAGACAGAATGCTAGCATCTGAAAAAGGAGAGAGTAAGTGGAATAATGAAAATGTTCTAGAACTGGATGGTGATGATGGTGGCACGACCTCGTGAATTTACTAAGTGCCATTTTGAAGTAGTTGGAATGATGAATTTTTATATTGTGTACGTTACCGCAATAAAAAAAAAAGAGGATATTTTATTTTGTAGAGGACACTCTATTCAGCCTGACAGTCCTTTTTTTTTTTTTCCTTTTTTTCTGGTAGTGGTATCTCGTATCTGGTCTGAAGTGAATAACACCTAACTTAAAGCTTCATTGTAGAACATAGTTTAGAAAATCATTCCAAGAGGGATGAGAAACATGAGAATTTACCAGAAGACTCGAAGCAAATTGGTGTCTCTCTGTGGAAGTCTGGCAAAATATATTCACTTTTTTCATAACTTTGAGCCCCCACCAGGCCAGCAAATCAACAAAGGAGACAAGACACACTCTAGCTTGGACTCCAGGCACACGTCCCCAGGCAAGCTGGCCCGCCCTCCGGGCAGCGGTTGGCTTTCTAGACGACACATAAACAAGTGTCTTTGACAGAAAGACCAAGCGGCTCCAGGTCCTGACGATAGCGCACAGGAACAAAGCAGGGAAGTCAGGACCCCGGTCTATTTACAAAGCCTACGTGCTAGAAAGGACAGAGATAAAGCCGTTCCCAGGAGGAGCGACATCAGCCCAGACACTGATGCTCTCCGTCCTCCTGCTTCTGACAGCCTCTCCAGGCTGCGCAGACTCCGTGCAGAGAAGCCGACAGAAAAGGTGCAGAGCGCTGCTTGGCCTTGACCACAGGGCAGGGGGGCTCCCAGTCCACCCGATCCCTAACATTCTTACGTATGCACCAGTTAAACTCCAGGAACCTCTGCCTCCGTCAAGCAGGCAAAGAAGAGAATGCTGCTGTGTCCCGGTTGACAATGGAGAACGATCCAGTAGACTGATGCTCCTTCCATCATCTTGAAACGCATGTGTGCACAGTTGTATCAGAAAGGACTTGGGAAACCAGCCCGGGGGGACTGGAGGCCCCACGGTTTAGCCTTCCCAACCTGCGCCCAATGCCAAGTTCCCCCGAGGCTGGTCTCCTGTAGACACCCGTCTGATGAATAACCCCAGTTCTACCCACCCCGGAGTCTCGTCTGGGACACAGAGTAGCCGTAGACTTCTCCACCCCCACCTCCCCACACGCACATACACACACGCACACGCACACACACGCACACGCACATACACACACGCACACACACGCACATGCGCACACGCACATACGCACACGCACATACACACACGCACTCACACTCACACGCACATACACACACGCACACACGCACATGCACACGCACACACACTCACACTCACACGCGCACACACGCACATACACACACGCACATACACACACGCACATACACACACTCACATGCACATACACACTCACACGCACATACACACACGCACACGCACTTTCCCTTCAGTTAGTAACTCACTAACTGCTGCGTGGCCTCTCTTGGATTAGGTGCTGAAATAAAACCATGAATAGAACAAGGTGCCTGCTTTTAAGTAAGGTTCAAGGTTTCGAATGGGGGAGAGACAAGCAAGGGGGTATGTAAATGATCGTGCGAGTTGAGGTGCAAGGATCTAGAAGCGCACAGAGGCCGGGTGAGCCTGGGAGCGCCATCCTCCCTGCCTCGATGCGCCGTCTTCCCTGCCTCGGTGCTCCACAGGCCCGGCAGAGGCAGGGCGTGAGAAGGCACGTTGGCATCTCTGTGCACGCGTCTACACAAGTCTTCGCAGTCGCTCGGGCCATGGCTTCTTAGCAATAAAAACTAGTAAGGAGGTAGAAACTGAAAACATTCATATCCATTGCGACAAAGGACCAGTTTGAGTGATTTTTTTTTTAAGAGCGATTTTAAATATTAACACTGAACTGTCTATTTGTTCGGTAAGTTAACTTCTGGACCCACAAATAGAAGTCCAGAAGTGGTCGATTTGTCTCTTTTTATTTACAAGAAAACAAGCCTCCAGCTTCCCTGACTTGCCAACCTAGCTGTGAAAAACCAGAGGAAGAGGAAGGGACGGCAGGGACAAGGACCCAGCCTCCCCCCACAGGACCAACGTCTTCTCTGCAAAGAGAACTAGCATGTTGTTGCCCCAACTTTGGGGTCATGGCTAGACTACTTACATCATAACCAGCTGAATTCCCGATTCTGTGGGAGTAGACTTTATCCAAATTTTATGTAAGGAAATAGGGGCTCAGGAAGTGAAGGATTTGCCCCAGCCGACACAGCTAGTAGGTGACGGAAGCAATGTGGCGTCGCTTGTTGGTGCCATGTCATGTTCTAGCCCACAAGCTAAACTGGATTATTTTAAAACGGACTCGGAGTTCTTGGGAAATGATTGTCGAGCCTATACTAAGCTTCAATTCCCTGAAGTGTGTGTCATCGCTATCTGGCCAGCGCCCCAAAGCCGTAACCCCTGGTGTCGGCCCTCGGTTCCTTCCTCTCTTGACCCCGCAGCCTGTCACGACATCCTAACCATGATGCCTCCAATCCGAGTGTGTTTCTCTGACCCCGCGCCCTGCTGGCACTCTGGGCTCTCGTCTCCTGGGAAATTTCCAAGCCTTTTCCGTCTCTGTATCCCTGCCACCCCTCTCCACACTGCCACCAGGGGGGCTGCGTGGCTGGGTTTTCAAACCTCTACGAGGCCCACTGCCTGCAGGTAATACGTGTTCACTTAAACAGGCAGGACCGGATCACATTTGGAGCAAGCAGGGTTCGGGTAAGAATTGAATATAGAAGGTCATTAACAGTGTGGCTAGAGGCTGCTTTCAGACCTCATCCCCCACCTGCCTTCCTCCTCACTGGTCCAGCTGCCCCATTTGCCCGCTCGGACCCCACCAGCCTCTTAGTTCCCATTGGGGCCATGCGGCAATCTGCCTGGAATTTTCTTCTCCTTCCCTTGCCTGGTCCATGCCCGCTCACCCCTATGAGTCAGACAAGTACACCCTCCTCTCTTGAAAGCTCAGCTCACGCCGAGCCAGCACGGGGCTACTCCAACCCTGGGCTGCAAGGCGGGGCAGACAGGGGCACATGCGCAAAAGATCGTTCACGGCACCGTATCTTAAACACAAGCTTCATGTCCGTCTTCCCCGTCAAACGGTGAACTTCTGCATCACGCCCTGTTAACCTTGACCCCCATGTGCCTAGACTTGGCATGCAGTAAGTGCCGGGTAAGTCTGTTGAACGGGGAATAACCAGGAACACCTGAGACTCAGAATCCTGCTTCTCCGGAAGTAGAATAGAGGCTTCCTAGGAGACAGGCCCGTGCCTTTGGTATAATCTTGCCAGCCCTTTACTCCAAAATAATATTTTCAGAGAGGCCCAGATCTCGATTTCCAGTACTAGGGAGTCCGTCGCTACTCTGTGGGTGCAGGGGTTCATTTTGGCCTCTGGTGATGCCTTCTAGAAGAAAAAGGAAGCCCCAGACTCAGCTCGGAGAGCGGCCACCTCCCTTATCCCTTTCCTCACAGAGCACCCCCCCCACTCCCTGCGGACAGTCCCCCCCACACACACCCTCTCGCCCCCTCCTGTTACCAACCAAGTGGACCTGAGTTTCTCCTACCGTTCCGTCCCTCTGTTCTCTCTTTTCTACCACTTACCTTTCCTATTCTTTTCCATCTTTTCACATGTCCATTTGGCCAACACGCCCTTTCTTCCCCTTCTCTCCATCCCATCTAGCCTGGCAAAACCATTTGGAACTGCCTGAGAACTCAGAGAGACCGGACCTCCACCCCAGCTCAACTCCTCACCACCGGGGAGAATGTGCTTAAACTTCTCAGAGCCTTTGAATCATCATCTGCTAAGAGGCTATCGTATCCTTGCTATATTCCTCCTATTCTTCTGGGCTTTTCTTTTTCTTGGAACTTCTTTCTTTATTTTTTATGTAATTTTATGTCATGAATTTAGGTAAACCACTCAATTACCTTTTTCGATGAGACAATAAAAAATACACAAATTCAGTCTCCAAGAGTTACGAAGATTTAACCAGATAAACCTATAATGGATTTAGCACGGTGCCTGGAGAACGCTGGCTCATTTTCACTAATCGTTCTCTTCCAAAAGGAACCCGTGTGCATTACTGGTGGAGACATAAATTGGTGTGGCCACTATGGAAAAGGGTACAGAAGCTCTTCAAAAAAATTAAAGCTAGAGCTACCCTATGACCCCCAATCGCAATTCCAGATGTTGGTCCAAAGGAAATGAAGTCAGGTTCCCAAGAAGACACATGCACCCCGTGTTCGTTGCAGCATTCCTGACAACAATCAAAATATGAAAACAACCTAAATGTTGTCGATGATGATGGTAAAGAAAATGTGGTGAATAGATATAATGGAATATTATTCAATCGTTAAAAAGAAGGTAATCCCACCATTTGCAAGAAGATGGAGAAAAGTGGAAGGCACTATACTAGTGACATAAGCCAGACACCAAAAGACAAATATTGTATGATCTAAAAATGTTGAACTCGTAGAAACAGATTAGGACAGTGGTTACCAGGGGGTGAGGATGGGGGTTCTAGGGTCGGGGTAGGCAAAGATGTTGGTCAAAGGGTACGAACTTCAGTTATGAGGAAGATAAGTTCTAGGAAGCTAATGCACATGGTGACTATAGTTAATAATACTGTATCGTATTCTTGAAATTGGTTAAAAGAGCAGATCTTAAGTGTTTTCACCACATGTACACAAAAGAAATGGAAAATGGGTGAGGTGATAAGTGTTAAATAACTTACCGTGTGGTAATCTTTTTGAACATATACGTGTATTAAAACATCACATCGTACACGCTAAAAATCTCACATTGTACAATCTAAATACACACAATATTTACCGGTCCATAATACCTCAGTAAAGCTGGAAAAAATTAATTCTCTTCCCAGCTATCATAAAATATTAGCTGGTTAGTTATTTCACAAGATTATTGTGAGAATTTTTTTAATGTTTATTTATTTTTGAGAGAGTGAGACAGACTGTGAGTGGGAGAGAGAGAGAGAGAGGGAGAGAGAGACAGAATCCAAAGCAGGCTCCAGGCTCTGAGCTGTCAGCATGGAGCCCGATACGGGGCTTGAACTCACGAACTGTGAGATCATGACCTGATCTGAAGTCGGACGCAAAGGAACCTCCTAAGAATCTTCTGAAGTACTCATGACCCGTTTTTTATAGGTCTGTCATCACTGAACCACACATTTAGTAACCAGCCCAAAGGCTCAGAGCTTGTGTGCATGCCGGCAGAGCAATTCCTTAGCCTGGGATTTCTATTCCAACGCTCAAATTTCCCTACTTGGCAATTTTGTGGGGGGGGGGGGTGGTGGTGGGAAGAATTAGCTCCATCGATAGCAAACACTCTTACTCTAATTAAAATTAGGCGTTTTGGTTTGCCCAGTCCCAAGTTACAGTCAAAAATGTTCCACAGCTCTGCCCAGAGGAAGTGTGGCTACATGTTTTGATTGAACTCTTCCTCCTTATCTCCAAGAGCGTTAGTCAGAATCCATGGACGAAAGCTGTGATGATTGTGGATGAGCTCGTTTCCTGGGGATTGAGTCTGGTGGCTGGAGGAGCAGCCAAGGAACCGCAACATGGTGAGTGGGAAGCCAACTGGTCATCCATCCACAGGAAACCTTCCAGACTGGGTCCGTACTGGTACGGACACGGAAACAGACAGATGCCGCTATGCCTTTCTCCCTTCCTTCCTTCCTTCCTTCCTTCCTTCCTTCCTTCCTTCCTTCCTTTCTTTTTCTTTCTTTCTTTCTTTCTTCTTTCTTTCTTTCTTTCTTTCTTTCTTTCTTTCTTTCTTTCTTTCTTCTCTCTTTCTTTCTTTCTTCCTTCTCTTTTATGAACAAGGCTTTTGTGCCACTTCCACTGGCTGGATGAGGTGACCCACTGAAGCCATTCGGAGAAGGGGCTATCAGGTAGAATTCCTGGGTCCTGGGCAGAGGATACTTGTCCCTCCTACCCCATCTCTAGCCACAGTCAAGCCCAGCCTCAGAGTGGGAAAGACCATCCATTTCAGATAGAGAGCCGCTAGAAATGTTGGCTGACACCAGCCCACTGTCGAGGCCTCCAGCCCCAGAACTGACCTGCCTCGCAGCTGGGCTGTGATTTCCCTCTCACGGGCTCTCCCTCCAGAGTCTTGGCCAGAGGACTAACTCACAGGAGAGTAGACAATGGATCCCATTTGGCATGTACTAAATCAACATTCAAAGGGAAGGGAAAGTCTACATACACCTTGTGTTGCTGTCAGGGTAATTTGAAATTTGGGGGTCTAGCTTGAAGGATTTTTCTTAATTTGGTTTTTAACTTTGGGATTCCCACGGTTACTAAGGTCGGCTTGCAGACAAGCCTACTTGTGACTTTAGAGGCAAGGTAAAACTGGTTTGTCATTAGCATCCTCAGGCCTCAGAAGCATGCATGGGGGCAAACGCAGTTGACTTGCCTAAGAGGGATAAACATTGTTATCCTATGAGGCTGTTCCATGGTTTGGCAAACCTCTTTCCTTACATTGGTAGGTTGTACATAGATAGTTTTGCTTAGCCCCCCACAAATTATCACGGACTCCAAAAGAACCGGATCTTTACTTTAAAATATGTGTTATACTCCTAGGGGTGCCTGGGTGGTTCAGTCAGTTAAATGTCCGACTCTTGATTTCAGCTCAGGTCACGATCTCGCGTTTCATGGGTTCCAGCCCTACATTTGGCTCCATGCTGACAGAGCAGAGCCTGCTTGGGATTCTCTCTCCCTCTCTCTCTGCCCCTCCCCTGCTAGCACTTTCTCTCTCTCAAAATAAATAAAATAAACTTAAAAAAGAGATATAAAAATATGTATTATATTTCTAACAGTCTGTTCCTGGCCATGGTAATGATAAAGACTAAGTCAGGATTTGATACATTGTTTAGTTTCTTGCATCACGCTCTACGGGCAGTACCTGAAAACTTTGAATTCCCACTGCACAGCATCCAGGGTAGATGCTAAATAAAGATTTGTTGTCTTGAAAAGGATGCAGATAAAGAAGAGGAGGAAGGGGGAAAGGAGAAGAACAGGAGAAAGAGGAGGAAGAGGAGAGTGATCATTAGTTTTCAAAACATAAGTGGAAAATACTAAAATTATTCACCAGACACCTTAAATGGGAGGAAGTCTTTCGAGCAGGCCAGTTTCTAAGTGCTTCTTAAACATCATAGACCCTTCGCGGTTGAAAGGAATCCTAAAAGTATCTTTAAATTCAGGATCTCTAAAAATGAATGTTAAATATGCCTCTTATGGTTAAAGCATACAACACAATTATATGGTCACACAGACACAGCACGAGACCGTCGGAATGAGATTTCATAAATGCCGAACAGAAATAGAACATGATATTATAATTCCCAAGTGCTAAAAACCGGCAAAATAATTATTGCGATGAGATTCACCCGAAATTATAACCTTAGAAATCTAAGATGATGAGGAAATAAGTTTCAGGCAGAGTCATTTCATTTTCACTTGGGCCACCTTTCCACGCGAATCTAAATGTTTCTTTTCAACACTCTTATAAAGAAAAGACAAGAGCAGTCACAAGCCTTGTAACAGCAGAATAAACTTCTGATGGCTGTCTTATTTTTACTATTTTTTTAGAGGCAAGCAGCCCCAGATATCTGGGTGATTACATACCCGCTAATGTATTTCCCCTCCGTGTTTATTTTGGAAAGGTGGCAGGTTATTTTGAAAGAAAGGAAGAAAAAACAGACTACAGAGGAAGCACAGTTGCCTTGTATCTCGTAGGGCAACGGATTGCTAAAATTACCAGGCTTCACGGAAGAGAAGGTGAATTCATCTCTTTTAAACATTTTCTTAAGTTTCAAAGTAGTTATGACAAGAGGAGATGCCCATAGCATTGAGCAGAAGAACCCAAGGCCAAAAAATAATTAGAAAACACTAATTTGGGAATTTTCTCTGGAGTGCAAAACCAATAGCCGGGGAGGGAGTGACCTTGTCCCTGAGCGTTAGCTACTAGGCAAAACTTTCTTCCCATTCTTCCCAGACTAAGTTTTATAGCTATTTATAACACTCGTCAATCAGAGAGATTAGATATCAATATAAAAAATATATAGCGTAAGTATTACAAGCCAGAGCTTACGTTTTGTTCATATTCCTAACTAGTAACTGGGTTTATCTGCAGCATTCGGTCTTGCAAGGCACTTACTGAGTGCCCGCAATTTGATGAAATAATTATTTTGGGCAATAATTATTTCATCAAATTGCCCCCTTTACCACGGCCCCCCGTGCCTGCCCGCCTGGCCTTGGACGTGACGCAGAAAGTCAAGATAAACAGCGTTCAGGAATTGATGCACTTGATAAAAGCAGCAGCTCTTCCACGATTCGGGGAGTGAATTTCTAGAACAATCAGCTTTTATCTTCTAGAAAAGGAGATCGATTTTACATTGATCTACCTCTGAAAAAAAGTATCCTTCCCCCAACAATGAAAAATGTCTACTGTACAACCTTATTTTAATTGTGTCTCTGCAGGAAGGAACCAGTCCCGAATGATCAAGACGTTGCTTGTAATCAATGACCTCTTCCAAGATACCCTGAACTTTCTTTTGTTGATTGGACCTTCTGAAAGCGCAGGGGAGTCCAACTCTTCTGGCTTACACCCATTTTAAACATCACTTAATCGCATGATGCGACAATTCGTTATCAGATGACCCCGTGTTCATACACAAACACAGCCACTATCAGGCACAGACAGGCCATAATCTGGCAAAATCTTGATGAAACAGAAATAAACACAATGTGCAGTGCATATTAATAAACTGGGGCATTCTGGCACACACGGACATTACAAACACCCGCAAAAGGAAAATGCTATGAGGCTGGGTTTCCTTATATGAACCTTACCGTCAATATAAACACGGATCCAGAAAAAGGAAAGAGGTGAATCTTTTGAAACAGTGTATCTCTTCTTCAATCTTGGAAATGACAACTCATCTCGGAAGAACCAGCAGTTTCCGTATGTATCATTTTCTCAAAAGGAGAGACTGGAGTAGGCAAGGCTCTGCCGAGAGCTTCCTCATTTAAAGGTAATTGGATACAGTGCATTAGGACGGAGATTCCCCAAACCCGATTTGCAGCCTAGTGCCAGTCTCGGGTTTTACTGATCCAGGACAAAATGAAAAAACAAGGACACCGCAATAAATTTTTCACAACTAGTTTTTAAAATTGTCTTCATTTATTTCTGAATGCACATGATGAAAACGTCAAAGAGGGAAAAAGTGTGTTCAGGGAAAAGGAGGCTCTTTCTCTCCTGGCCCTCTGGGTGGGACTCTATTATTGCTGGTTTCTCATGTATCATGAATAATGTATGAGCCCACTTGTCACATATATATTTTACATACTGTTCTGTTCCTGGCCTTTTGTAAAAAATGCTTTTCATTTATTTTAGAAACATTGCTTTTTGAGAGTTTCAAAGCGATTTTTCTTTCCACTTAAATCCAAGTTAGTTAACATATATGTATAATAATGCTTTCATGGAAGAACCCGGTGATTGATCGCTTACATATAACACCCAGTGCTCATCCCAACGGGTGTCCTCTTTAATGCCCACCACGCATTTAGCCCCTCCTTTTTTTTTTTAAACTTACTTTATCAGTCTTTACCAGTGGATATAATGCTGCCTCATTTCATAAGGCTAAGCATACTCTCACGACTTTGTATTATTATGACCTTTTTTTGCTGATAATAAAGGAGTTTTGAGGGGGGAGAAATGCTCTCCCTTGGCTAATGAAAGGCAGCCACGCTGTCTCCACTTGTGCGCAATATATCGCCTTACTCAAACCCACTCCGCTACTCCCCATGCTATTTTTTTTTAATTTTACTAGTTCATGAAATCTAAAATTCTGAGAACCAGCAAGTGAGAGTATTTGGCTTTTTGGGGGACAAAAAGTTGGACTTGAGAGTCCAAGAACCAGAAAATAAAAGTTAAAGATACAATAATTTTCAGACCAGTATATTCATTTTAACTTGCAATATACACTATATATAATTATCAACTATTAATTTGCTACCCCAAAGGTTTAGTTTTCTATCGAAGAGAAAACTGATGCTGATAGAATTTGACTCCATGTCACTCTGGGTAGTTTTATTGGGCATCTCCAGAAATTCCATAACAAGCGATTAAAAAGATCAACTATTAGTAAGGAGAAAAGCTAACGCTCACCAGATACAGCAAATTAAGAGGCACTACAAATTCAGTCAGTAAATTTAAGATTTTATTTTAAAATAAAAACTAAAATACATTTTATTTTTTTTTAATGTTTTTATTTATTTTTAAGACAGAGAGAGACAGAGCACGAGTGGGGGAGGGGCAGAGAGAGAGGGAGACACAGAATGTGAAGCAAGCTCCAGGCTCTGAGCTGTCAGCACAGAGCCCGACGCGGGGCTCGAACTCACAGACCACGAGATCATGACCTGAGCTGAAGTCGGACGCTCAACCGACTGAGCCACCCAGGTGCCCCTAAAATACATTTTAAAACAAAAAAAATACAAAAAAAACTCAAAAAGTTGGTTGAAAACGTCAAAAAGCATTTTAGCTCAGGTGTGTGAGGTCAAGTTAAAACGGAAGGAGGAAAATTAACCGTTCAAACATTTTACTAGTTGTGAAGCCTTTTCTGGTAGAAGCAGGATTTTGTACGTCTCTGCAATTCATAAAAATTCCATATTTCTATAATTGGCTCAAGAGAGTATCTGGGGCGCCTGGGTGGCTCAGTCGGTTGAGCATCTGACTCTTGATTTTGGCTCAGGTCATGGTCTCATGGTTTGTAGGCTTAAGCCTCAGTTCAGCTCTGTGCTGACAGGGCAGAGCCTGCTTGGGATTCTCTCTCTCTCTCCCTCTCTCTGCCCCTCCCCTGCTCATGCTCTCTCTCTCTCTTGCTCTCAAAATAAATAAATATAATACATACATACATACATACATACTTTAAAAAAGAGTATCTAGGGACACCTGGGTGGCTCAGTCGGTTGACCAACCAACTTCAGCTCAGGTCACAATCTCGCGGTTTGTGGGTTCGAGCCCCACAACGGGCTCTGTGCTGCCAGCTCAGAGCCTGGAGCCTGCCTCAGATTCTGTGACTCCCTCTTTCTGCCCCTCCCCTGCTCGCACTGTTTCTCTCTCTCTCTCAAAAATAAATAAAACATTAAAAAATTAAAAAAAAAGAGTATCTGAATTTGAGGCAATTGTCAAAAATATTATGATTTTTATCAAATTTAATTGCTGGTAAAGACTAAAGCAAATGGCTAAAGATTTTCTTCACCACTCCAACCTGTCAACATAACATCCTGTTTCTCTTGAACTTTAGGATGAAACTCTCCATGGGTCTCTAAAGCAGGTACTTCAAGAGCCCCCAAGTGCCTGGCGGGCCCTCCATCCCTAACATCCTGAGATCTCCAGGGCTGGCATGTCTTGGACAGGGTAACACTGGGCCCTTTTCTGGTTGGATAGTTCTACCTTCTAGAGACTTCTGTTTGCCACTGTCACTACTGCCTCTTTCTTCTCCAGCTCCACAATTGAGTCAGTGTCAAACCACTGCTCCCAGCATCCTCTGAATGCCCACTCACTCCCTGTGACCCCTGGGAGACACTGGCCATGGCCGCCACCACTGACGCCTTTCAGTTTGAGGCTCTCTGCAAGCCATGCCCCTCTTTTAACCACCTTGGTGACTTTGAACTTGCCATTTGCCTTGCAGACTAGTGCCTGCTTGCTGCAGCCGCGGATCCTCAAAGGCGGCGTTGATCTTTCCCTCCCAGCCACCCGACTCCCCATCACTGCCCAAACCAGGACTCCTCCTGCTCCACGGTCTTCTGCTCTTCAATCCAAAAACTCAGGCACTGCGCTGGAACCTAGGAAGAGAGTCGGAAAAGGTCAAACTGCTACTGTTTGAGGAAAGGACACGTGCTTTTCTTCGAGAAAAGTCTCTCCACGGTGTGGAGTGACTCCTGTGGGCGCAGAGGGGAGCCTTGTGGTTGTGATAGTCGTTCAAAGCCAAACCCGTTGAAAAGCTGGGAAGAGCAGGGGCGCCTGGGTGGCTCAGCCAGTTAAGTGTCTGACATCAGCTCAGGTCATGATCTCTTAGCTCATGAGTTTGAGCCCTGGGTTGGGGTCTGTGCCGACGGCTCAGAGCCTGGAGCCTGCTTCAGATTCTGTGTCTCCTCCTTTCTCTGTTCTACCCCACTCACTCTCCATCTCTCAAAAGGGCATAAATGTTGAAAAAAATTTTTTAATTAAAAAAAAAAAAAGCTGAGAAGAGCCAAGAGAACAACCACAAGAGTGATGATAAGAAACAAATTGAACTCTTCATTCGTTTCCATCTGTAACTTCTGTGCATGAGAGGTGTTGATGGCTGAGAAGTTACTTTAGGAAGTGGCCTCCATAGCAAGAAGGACATCCCTGATTTCTCAAAGATTCCATGGGACCTTTGACATCCTGCGTTCAGGGATGTTTTTCTGTATCCTTTGACCTGGTACAAAAGTGTCTTCCATAACACGAGAGGAAAAGAAAAAAGAAAAACAAGAGTAAAGATACCTACTATTAATAACAGCTACCATTTATTGCGAGCCTGAAATGAACTCCACTATAACTAAGCAATTTACATGGCTTAACACGCCGTGAGATCCTAACATCCCACTTTACAGAGGAAGAAAGGTGCAGAGAGGCTAACTAATTCCCCTCAGGTAACACAGCTAACTAAGAAGCAGAGCTAGGATTCGAACGAAATCCAAGGCTCTTTTGCCCCGTACTTCTCCAACCCCCAGAAGGAGGATTCCAGAAAACATGCTTTCTGTCCTAACTAACAAATTCTAGGCCTTCAAAACTATGAAGTTATTAGCTGATGCCATAGAAGTCATTAATTCTATGGGTAATATAGAAAAAAATTTAGGGAGCTTTCCTAATTTGTTCTCAACGTTAGGTATTTCATCCTATAAAATATCAATGGATAAAAAGTCACCAAATTGTGATGGGGTGCCTGGCTGGCTCAGTCAGTAAAGCATGCAACTCTTTGTCTCAGGGTTGTGAGTTCGAACCCCACATTGGGTGTAGAAATTACTTAAAAATAAGATTTTTTTTTAAAGTTACTAAATTGTCCAGAAAATGGGACAGAAAACCACCATTTCATTCCGTAACTATAAATGTGGTCCCCATGCACTCCCAAGCCCCACAAACTCAATTACTAAGCTAGCCTTTCTCAGGGTGTTCAGCCTTAATCCAGAAGTAAAGGGTATACTCAACTGTCACTGTCATAATAATTTAAAATTACTCTTTATTTAACTAAGTCCCTTACATCACTGTCTAATCTAATCCTCCACAGGGCCCCTCACATCAGGAATCATGATTTCCTTATATAGAATACAAAACTGAAGGTAAGAGAGGTTTTATAACCAACCCGAGCACACATCACTGGCAAATGGATTCAAACTCATTTCCGTCTAGTTTCGGAACCTCTGTTCTTACCTAATCCTTCCCGGTCTATCATTATTATCATGTGAGTGTTTTTTCGTCTGCACAAATATCTCTGTGTTCAGCACACGATAAATTACTAGAGACTTATGTTCTTGCGTAGCATGGTTGAGACACCAATCTCGAGGGGCACCTGGCTGGCTCAGTTGGAGGAGCATGTGACTCTTGATCTCAAGGTCATGAGTTCCAGCCCCACGTTGGGTGTAGAGATTACTAAAAAAAAAAAAAAGAAGAAGAATAAACTTAAAAAACAAACAAACGGAAAAAACACTAACCTTGACTCCAAAGTCTTTGGGAGGGCATTAAATACGTTCTTTGCTTCCTAGCAGCAGGAAACTAGATTTATTACACTATGTTAATATGACTTCTAAGAGCGATTCTGCATTCAACTGCGTTTTTATCGCATCTCAAATATGTTATTTTATTTAATCTTGAAAGCTCTTCAAGATTTGTGTTCTAAGCTTCACACGTATTACTGGAGGTAGTGTCTCCCTTCTAATACTAGAGATTTTCCAGAGTGGATAAATGTAGTCATTGGTGGAAATTTCTGGAGACTGATCTGCTCTGACTGGAAGGCAGTGACACGGCCTTTAAATGGATGGCCTTCAAATACAACGAGGAATGGGCAAGACCAGGCTTTGTCGTCAGACAATCCCAGGTCGGCGTCTTGACTCTGCCACTTGTCTTCTGGGCTGTGTGACTTTAAGTTACTAACTTAACCTCTTGAATTGATTCCCCCCCCCATCTCCACCAATCCGATTTTCTGTCTGTAGATGTTTCCATTGACTATTTCATGCGCATGACGTAAAATATGACTATTTTATTTTGTTTCTAATCCTGGTGCTCTTTCTCCCATCGCACCGAGTCTTCCTCATCTCTGGAAACGGCACCGCCATCCACCCACTCCTTTATCCAGGAAACCTCCAGCCGTTGCTGATTTTGTTCTCTCTCTCTCTCTCTTTCTCAGCCCTCCCTACATCCGATTTATTTTCAAGACTAAAGAATATTACCTATAAGTAGATCTTGACTTTGTTTTTCTCTCTTCTTCAAAACTGCCCCCCTAGTCTGTGCTACCATCACCTTTTCCTGGACACCGGCGCACTCTCATAACAAGTGCCCAGTTGCTCTCTCCTGTTGCCACAATCAATTCCCCCACCAAGCAGGCAGAGAGATCATGGTAAAAAGAAAAAGGGAGCTCAGTGGGTAGAGCATGCGATGCTTGACCTCGGGGTCCTGAGTTCAAGCCCCACATCGGACATAGAGATTAAGTAAGGAAATTTAAAAAAACACAAAACATAGAAGATAAAAAGAATGAGCCTTGTGTTACTCCCTTGTTGAAATCATCCAATGACTTCTAACTTAAGGATTCCAAGCTCTTCTTCACACCCATTAAAATGACTATTATTAAAGACAGAACAGGTTCAGTTGGTTAAGTACCTGACTCTTGATTTCAGCTCAGGTCATGATCTCGCAGTTCATGAGTTCAAGCCCCATGTCAGGCTCTGTGCTGACAGCGTGGAGCTTGCTTAGAATTCTCCCTCCCTTTCTCTCTGCCTTTCCCCTGCTCTCTCGCTCCAAATAAATAAACTATAAGAACAAAAAATAAATAAATAAAAAATAAAAAAAAATAACAAGTGTTGGCAAGGATCTGGAACAACTAAAGCCCTTCTGTGTGTTGGTGGGAACAAAACGTTACAGCTGCTGTGGAAACCAGAATTGCAATTTCTCAGAAAATTAAAAACAGAATACCACGTGGTGCAGCAATTTCTCTTCTGGGGATAGACCCAAAAGAATTGAAGGATGGTATCCAATTGTACACCGTTTTACCTCATGACGCTGTAATGTTAGTCATGGCAGCGTTACTTAAGAAAGCCAAATGTTCAGGGACGCCTGGAGGGCTCCATCAGTTAAGTGTCCAACTTCACCTCAGGTCATGATCTTGCCATTCATGGGTTCAAGCCCCGCGTCAGGCTCTGTGGTGACAGCTCAGAGCCTGGAGCCTGCTTCAGATTCTGTGTCTCCCTCTCTATTTCCCCCTCCCCCACTCACACTCTGTCTCTCTCTCTCTCTCTCAAAGATAAGTAAACATTAAAAAAAAAAAAAAAGAAAGTCAAAAGTCCACCAATGGATGGATGAATGAACAAAACGCATTACATACATACCATGGGATACATTATTCAGCTCTAAAAAGGAAGGAGATTCTGACACAGGCTATGAGCTCATGGATGAGCCTTGAGAACTCAGGCCGAGTGAAATGAGCCAGTCACAAAAGGACACATGCCGTATGAACCTGCTTACATGACATGCCCAGAGCAGTCTAATTCCTGGAGACGGAGAGTAGAATGGAGGCTGCAGGGGAGCGGAGGGAAGGGGACATGGGGAGTTGGCATTTGATGGCTTTGAGTTTCAGTTTCAAAAGCCGAGAGAAGTTCTGGAGACGGATGGCGGTAACGGTTTCACAGCAACATGAATGCATTGAATGCCACTGAGCCGCACACGTCAGCACGGTTAAAACGGTAAATTATATGTTGCGTATATTATACACGGTTTTTAAGAACCCAGAACTCCTACCCAGGAGGCCTCCCGTGATCTAGGCCCTGCAGCCTGGCGGAGTCTCCTCTCTTCCTTCCAGCCCTGGCCACACCATCAGGACCCCGTTAACCCCCCGGCCTTCTTCCTTCCTCCGTTCCCTCCTCCCCAACCAGGCGGACTGGCCCTGGAGGAAACACCACCTCCACAGAGAAGCCTTCCCTCACGCTCCAACCCTAAGTCAACCCTGTTCTTCTCTGTCATGTCCCACTCCTTCGTGACATACCCCAGGGGACTTTGTATGCATACCGAGCGGCTTAATTAAAGCTGCCTTATTCTCTAGGAAGCAGTGAAAGCCCTAGGCCCCCAAAGGCGGCCCCTGCCACCCACGGGGTCCCCCAAGCTTCCTTAGGTGACATCCTCATTTCACTCGGGAATAACTCGGGATGACTGTGCACCCTCGGCAAGTCTTCCTGAGGACTCTCCTCTCGTCTCATTTACTCCTTCCAGAGAAGTTGCTTCCAACTACCTTCCCTGGCGCTTACATGAGTAGTTTCCAAAGTGGAGGAAACTCTTCAACTTTCAAAAGAAAAAAATACATTTCAAAAGGCTTCCTCCATGCCCTGCCTTCCATCCCAGGAGCTGCTTCTGGAGGGGAATTCCTCCGAAATGAAATCGGGAAGGGCTCCAGGAGAGCTCATGTTTCCAATATTAAGGCTCTGACTTCTGAGGACGCAGCCCAGCCCATTCTTTAATCACGGCTGAGGAAATTCCCCCAGCCTGGAGAAAAGATCATCATATCTTAAGAAGGCTGATGAGCTCATGAAAATTGGTTGAACTTAGAATGCCGAGACTCTCCCTGACATCTCCTTCGGCAACTTGTCTCCCCCATGAGCCCCTCGAATTTTCCAGACGGGCACCACACCAAACTGCTAAGGATTTTCAAAATGGCCTTTATTTAACACGTGACGAAGCAGAGAGCTGCCCTTGCTCTCTTTCCTCCATCCTCTGTTGCAGTATCTTCATCGTCAACAGGAAACAGCTCAGAAAAGTAAGCTTGAAAAATATTTGAGCTCCATTCATCTTTGATGGCCTGGGCAGTCTCAATTTTAACTTTCTGTGGGAGGATTATGTCATATTCACCTTGAAATTGTATGGGAGAAAGAAAGTAGTACATCACGTCTCAGACGGCGAGAAACAGAAAAGCCTTGTAACGATTAAAACACCTAAAATTTGCAAGGGAAGCCAAAGATGTCGGTCCTGACAGTTTATTTCTTCACGTAATAATATTCACAAGCCAAATACCCACCCTCCTCTTTAAGCTGGAGACATAACGAAATGCAGGAAATCAAATAACGTTTAATTCGCTACAGGTGGGAAGCCATTTTCCAGAGCACCCTGTCAACACAGTGGATTCCTGCCACTTCTCTGTCGCAAACGTGGACGTGTACACTTATTTTTTATTTCCTTGGCTCACAAAACAAAAGATTAAAATGCCAGGTGACAATGAGGGATGGAGATAAGAAGTGTTTTTTCTTTTTCCTTGCCTTTTGGCCTTGCGTTAATCCTACCCTACCAGAGCGAAGAAAGTGTGAGCCTGGAAACGAAGAAAGCGTTCTGTAGGTGACAGTTGTTTGTAAGTGCAGAAAGCGAGAGATTTCCATGTAAGGACCTGAAGTGCATTCCAGTGCAGTGTCAAGTTTTGTGTGCGATAAGGCCAGAGCAGGAAGCCACTCGAGGTCAGGAAGGAAGTGCTGTCAGGCCTGGGAGCAGGCAGGGTCGCGCGGGGAACTGGGCAGGCTCAGGGCTTCGGCTCTGTAACCACTGCCCTATTTTTAAAAGATAAACAGCGTGATTAGCACAGAACCCTCACGGCGGCTGCTTCGAATTCATCCAAACCGCACAAGGAGCCCCCCCACCCCAGCCCTCGCCAGACTCCACAAGTCTCCCCAAAACGTAAAGTCGCTGTTTCTCCTGGGACACGGGGCAGAGATCGCTCAGAGGATCTGACTGTGGCCTGTTAATCGGGATCCGTGGCTGGCTTGGGGGGCCTCTGGCTACCCTAGCAGGTTTCCCAGGGTCCCTCATTTCTCCCACCCGCCCTCGCCGTGCTGGGAAAGAGATCCTACCGCGAGTCAATGTGAGGAAGAGAAAGTTCTCGCCTTAATCATGACGTGTCTAAAATGCAGTCGGCCCACAGAAGCCACTGGACTGATGACCTTGGCAATGCCTTTCAGAGTTCATTTCCAGATCAGTAAACACTGACTGGGTGTCCACCGCAGGCTAAGTCTTGTGCTGGGCATGAGGCTCCTGAGGTTCAGTTAGCTGCCCTGAAGCTCATGGAGTCCACGTACAGAATGCTAATACATTCGCTCCCTTTTTAAGATACTAATACTTGTATACATGGTGGTGAGGGCAGTGATAAAAGGAATAGAGGGGCGCCGGGGCGGCTCAGTTGGGTAAGTGTCCGACTTGGGCTCAGGCCATGATCTCACAGTTCAGGAGTTCGAGCCCCACATGGGCTCACTACTGTCAGTGTGTGGCCCGCTTCCACCTCAGATCCTCCATCCCCCTCTCTCTCTGCCCCTGCCCCACTGCTCTCTCTCTTAAAAATAAATTTAAAAAAAATTAAGGGTATAGAAGGCACACAAAAGGAAGGTCATTGAGGGGGTCCTAATCCAAGCTCAAGTTGGGGATGGACACTAAAAGAGACTCCAGGCTAGGTGGGCATTTTCCAGAATTAGGAAGACAAAGAGCAGAGCACAAGGGAGGTGTACTCCCAGGCCAGGGACAGCCTCCGCTACGGCTCGGAGGCCAGGGACAGCATGTAGTATGTGACAGCTTCACACAACAGCTCGGGAAGCAAGGATGTACCATTGGGCATCTTCCCTGGAGAAATGAAGAAGAATTGGGACGCGGGCTCAGCGACCCAGGTCCGTCCCTGGAAGCCCGGACCACCTGGTCCGACATCTAAAGCCTGGACCGCCTACGGGGCAGAGCTGAACCATCTAACGTTGGAATCACAAAAAGGAAACCAAGTCAAAGAAAAAAACTCAACGATGAGTACAGCTTCTGCAGAAAATACGATTCATCTCATTTTAATTTTGTTCATCAAAAGATGCCATGAAGAGAGAGAAACCCTCCTAAGTGAATCAATAAGGAACGAAGAGAATATATTGCGAAAACGGGCAAAAGCCTTGTCAGGTATTTCACGAAAGGGGACATTCAAACAGCCGGGAAAATGTAGGAAAAGATACCCATGTCATCGGGAAGCAGAGAAACGCACATCGAACCAGGAGAAGGGCACAGTCTGCTAGGTGTAACCTTGGCCTCCTGGGGCAGCAGAAAGTCCACCCCAGGCACCATGCTGACGGCACCCCACTCTGACCCTCTGTGCCCTTGCCATGTGTAATCGTTTCCTTGTTTTAACCACTCGAAATATCGTGTTTATTTATTATTTGTCGTCATCCACTGAGATGTACACGCAGGGAGGTCAGGGACTTGGTTTGGCCCATTGTTTTTTTCCTCCAGACCTAAATCACGCAGTAGGAGACTGAGGACTACTGATTACCTCGGTGAGAGTGTAAGTTGGTAAAACCTCTTCGGAGAAAAGTCTGGCGTCACCCTGTACGGTGGGGAGGTACACATACAGGGAGGCCCATCCGTGACACTCCCGCCTGACACAGCTTGGAGAATCCTGCAAACAGCCGCAGGGCCACGGATAAGGGTCCATCACTGTCTTGTTCCTAATAATCGAGAACAGAATTTGGGGGAAAGTTTTGAAAATTTTTTTGAAAAATTGGAAACAAGCCAAATAGCACCCGCTCTCGAGCGACGGACAGATCGTGTCGGGCTGCACAGGGGAATAGACTAGAGCAATGAAACGAACAGCCGCAGCGACTCGCCGCACGAATGAATCCGACGGCCAGAGAAGGGGCGAAAGAAGCAAAGACGGAAATAAATGCACAGACAATAACTCCGCTTCTTTAAGTTGCACAAAGGCCAAATGAAACTGCAATGTTTCGGGCTACAACTGTAAATAGTAAAAATTATAAAGGCAAAGCAAGGACCATACAGTGCGGTCTTTAGCTTTCTGAGGAGAAGAGGAAATGTGAGAGGGTTCTGGGGAGCTGACGACGTCTTGTGTCTCAGCCTGGGTGATATTTTTATGGGCGTTGTGCAATTACTCGTCAGCCTGCGTGTGGATGGCTTATGCACTTTAAATATTTATGCTCTAGGGCTGCCTGGGCGGCTCAGTCAGGTTGGCGACTGACTTCGGCTCAGGTCATGATCTCACGATTCGTGGGTTCGAGCCCCGCGTCAGGCTCTGTGTTGACAGCTCAGAGGCTAGAGCCTGTTTCTGATTCAGTGTCTCCCTCTATCTCCGCCTCTCTCCAGTTCGTGATCTGTCTCTCTCTGTGTCTCAAAAATCAAATAAATGTTAAAAAAAATTGTAAATATTTATGTTCTATTGTCCAATTGAAATGTTTTTGAGGGGCGCCTGGGTGGCTCAGTCGGTTGAGCGTCCGACTTCGGCTCAGGTCATGATCTCGCTCGTGGGTTCGGACCCCGCGTCGGGCTCTGTGCTGATGGCTCAGAGCCTGGAGCCTGCTTCTGATTCTGTGTCTCCCTCTCTCTACCCTTCCCCTGCTCATGCTTTGTCTCTCTCTCTCTCAAAATAAATAAATGCCAAAAAAAAAAAAAAGTGTTTTTGAAAAGAGAATGGCACTTGGTATTTAAAGATTAAGGGATTCAACATGAAAAGCCATCACCCTAGAGGCGAAAACCAAAAAAATAAATAAATAAATAAATAAGATGTCGCCAGACTCTGTCCGGGCACATGTGTGTCACCTGTCCCCGAAGAAACAAGAGAGCCGGGCAGGTAGATCCCATCGTCTCCTTATTTAGAGCTGCTTGTCTTCTTTTATCATCTGAGGTCAAGATTTCTGCGTCCAGAAGCATCCCGTTAACAGGAAAAATGCACAGCGAATGCAGAGTGTTGCCAGAATGTTCCCATTTCTTTTGCACATGCTTTCCTTGCGCCTTTACAGCAGAGGAACCCCAGGGGGCACGAAGTGTAACAGAGGAGCCGGTGAGGCAGGGAAACGTCTCCGCCCACCGTGCTCGGAAGGAGGAAAGCAAAAGACCGCTGGATTTGAGCGATCACAAAACGTCACTTGCTCGCGACAACAGTTCTGTGTTCCAGCACCTTCGAGAGATCACCAGAAACCCAGCCCCAGCATCGCGCTCCGACGGAGGCTCGCTCCATCAGCCCACTCCCAAGGCTCCACACATGCGGTTCCTTCTGCCTGGATTGCTCCATCTTCGTCAGGCAGCCCTTCTCATCATTCTGATCTCGGGGTGACACCACTTCCTGTAGGAAGCCTCCTGACACCCCCCCCAGTCTGCTTAGATATTGCGGCTTCTTACTTAGCCTCCCTTCAGAACCATATTTTATTTGGCTGGCTAGTTACCTATTAAGTGCATTTATTGCCACTAGACTGCAAGGTCCCCAAGGACATGTAGCAAATCTGTCTCGCCCACCACGGCTTCCTCTGCTCTTGGTGCAGGGATCAGTACTTGCTGCGTGACAGATAAATGGACGTGTCTATTTCATCTTCGATCTTTGAAGGAACCCCTTGGGGATGCATGTACATAGATGCCATCCACACCTTGGGTTGTGACATGCCCTTGGTCAGTCTCATGGACCCGAGGCGCTGGAGAGGGAACAGTGACAGGAACAGCAGAGCCCCTGAGACTCTAACTGCCACAGAGGGAGAAAGGCCGGGCGGATTCACTACCAGGAAACACGTGTTGGTCCCGGTAATTTGCTGAAGATGCCCGCCTGCCAGAGACTACACAGAGCATCAGACAAGTGGCGTGCCCTGAGCAGAAGCCCCGGGTACCGCTCCAGAGGCCCACGTAGGCTGGGGCACGACCTCTCCGGCCTCCGGCCCAGCTCAGCCTCAACCCAGGCGAGCGGGACGGCCAACCACGACAGGCAGAACTGACCACAGAAATCCAGTCTGCTGCTCGGCTGATACGTGAAACAGGGTTCCCAGGGACCCTAGAGAAAACCAGGGTGGTGATCTATTCATGTGACAGATGAGAATGAGAGACTAGGATGTTACAGATTTCACGGCAAACTTAAGAGGCATTTGGGATTTAGGTTCAATATTGCTTTAGAAGTCTCGATGATCTTACACGGTAGTAACCCCATCTGACAGATGAGGACACTGAGACCAAAAAGGTTAATGCCTCAAAGTCATGCAGCTAGTAGGAACAGAAGCAACAACAGAGCCCATATTCGAACCCAGCCTGACTTCCGAGCCCTGTGTTCCGGACAGTCCATCCCTCACGGGCGCCTGGATCTGTAATCAGCAATTGCTTCAGGGCACACGGACGCCATACCTTTGTCAAAAAGTTGGCTTTTGTTTGATTCTTTTATTATCACTCATGAGAATATATAAATAAGAAAATATCTGATTTGGAAGGAAATTAACTAACCTACTGAAAAACCAGAGAGAGAGAGAGATGTGGTCTAAATACAGATCAGAGGTATGCTCTAGTGAAGCGTAAGAGGGAGAAGCAGGAGAAAAAAAGTTAGAGACTGTTCTGATGCTCAGATGCAAGCACACGCCCCCTCTTTCCATTACTGGGTGTCAGATCCCTGAGCCCTGCTAACGCAACACACCACAGATGAGACATGCAAGGGATTTGGGGCACCCGGGTGGCTCAGTGGGTTAAGTGTCCGACTTCGGCTCAGGTCACGATCTCACGGTCAGTGAGTTCAAGCTCCTTGTTGGGCTCTGTGCCGACAGCTCAGAGCCCGGAGCCTGCTTGGATTCTGTGTCTCCGTCTCTCTGTCTGCCCTGCTCATGCTCTCTCTCTCTCTCTCTCTCTCTCTCTTTCAAAACTAAGTAAACATTAAAGAAATTTTTTTTATAACTGCAAGAGATTTTCAAGAATGTGTTTGCAAACACTCTCTGCCCAATGAGATTCACAATTTGCAGCCCTTCTCTCTCTATACAGTTCCATAGTCTTGCTGCCTGTGTTTTGAAACCATGATTCGGGCGATATTTCCATTCGTGGACGTTTTGGCTCAAAAAATCAAAGCGGATCTCAGGTTTCAAAGACCCAAGGGAGAAAAGGTCACAACTGAATGCACCTCTGTTTATCGCTGGACCAACAGCATTTGAGCTGTCAAATTAGGCTTTGATCTTAATATGCCTCGGTGAGGGAAGTACATATTTTTAGTAGCGTTCTTTCTTTCAGTATGTTGGCAGTGCTTTACCCAAGCAACTAAACCTCAGTCCGACCGCACACATTTTTAAAGCAAAGGTGGTAAAACACACGGAGTCAATAGTCTATCTTCATTTCCCAGCATAAATCGCCAGTCACGTATTGCAAGTTTGCACTGGATTTATATGCAATATAAATTGCATCATAATGATGTATGTTATATTTATATTTTTAATTATATTTTTATATTTATATTATAAAGTTGTCATTTAAAAATTGAAGCTACTTCGGGGCGCCTGGGTGGCGCAGTCAGTTAAGTGTCCAACTCTTGATTTCAGCTCAGGTCATGATCTCACGGTTTTGTGAGTTCGAGTCCCATGCCAGGCTCTGCACCGACAGCATGGAGCCTGCTTGGGAGTCTCTCTCCGTCTGTCTCTCTCTCTCTCTGCCCCGTCCCCGCTTGTGCTGTCTCTGTCTCTCTCAAATAAATAAATAAATAAAAACTAAAAAAAAAAAAAAAACTGAAGGTACCTCAAAGATTTTATATTGTTTTCTTGAAACTATTTTTGAAAACAACATAAGAATTGGGCACAAAGGAGCCAAAACTCTAATTAGGTCAGAGCTGCGCCGCTATGCCATTTACCATGGAAAATAGTCTTTCCCCATGTATCTTTCCAAATGTAAATATCAGCGGCTCACTTTCCTCCCAAGCTTTATTGAGTTGTAATTTACATACAACAAAATGCCCCCCTTTTCCGTGTAAAGGATGATGAATTTTGGCAATTCTCTCCAGCTGTGTCACCGCCAACATATGCCATTCTGCCTCGTATCACTGAACTTGTCTTGCCGTTTGTAGGATTTCCTATGGATTAAATGCACTATGCTTTCCGAAGTGACTATACAATTTTACATGCCCGCAAGCACTGTCCGGGAGTTCCAGCTCCTCCTCCTCATACCCAATATGTGGTGTCGTCCATCCTTTTAAAAACAGCCACTCTGGAAGACCCGCAGGGTTTCCCTGTAGCTTTAATGTTCATTTCCTTGGTGACTAGGGACAATGAGCCTCTTTTTTGTTTCTTAATGGCCCTTGATAGTCTACTTTTGTAAAGTGCTGTGAAACCTTTTGACCCGGGCGCCTGAGTGGCTCAGCTGGTTAAGCATCTGACTCTTGATTTCTGCTCAGGTCATGATCTCACAGTTCGTGGGTTCAAGCCTCACATGGGGCTCTGCAATGACAACACGGAGCCTGCTTGGGGTTCTCTAGCGCCCTCTTTCTCTGCCCCTCCCCCACTTGTGCACTTGCTCGCTCTCTCTCTCTCTCTCAATAATAAGTAAATAAACACTAAAAAAGATTTTTTAAAAAGTGCCCTGACCAAATTAGCCTTGGTCAGTTCACAACATTATAAAAGAAAGAATCTTTTGATCATCCTTATTACAAAGTTGCATAGCGTGTATATGAAGTTGTATGTGTTGCGAATCTTTTCTCTCAGTTCGTGACTTGCCTTACTGTTTTCCTAACTTTTATTCTTTAGGAGATTTGTGCTTTTCACAAAGCCCGTATTTTATCAATCGTTTCATTTTATGCCAGTTAACGGTTAAGGACAGCAGAAGTAAAACTCTGCTTCAAATGAAGTGGTCTTCTCCACCTCATCCCTCCCTCCCGTGTGTCTTTTAATTCTTTTCGCCACCCTGATTGCTACACTAAAATCTGTGAACGTCGTTTGGGCACCACGGAAATGTTTAAGGATGTGGTAGCAAAAGGTACCGCAGAAGGGTGAGAAAAGGAAACACCCACGATATAAGCTCTCCCTTAAGCAAACTAACTTTCAAAGCCAAAAGCAAAAGAATCAAAGGTCTAAAGATTTGATGCTGAAGAAAAAGAGAGCATGATGACGGTGGTCGTGGCCGTGAGGACTTGCTAGAAGAGCATGTAGGGGTCGGTGTTAAGAATCCTGCTTCCCACCCGGATGGCGTGTGCAGGACCAGATCTAGTCTCCAACCAGAAACTGAAAAACTGGACAAAATGTATGAAACGATGCTTCTCAAGACATTGGCCCTCAGGCAGGGGAGGATAATGGTCCCCGGAGAGTCTCCTCCAAAGAAGATACGCATCTGAAGAAGTTCAATAGTGTTAGTCTTTAAGGAAGTGCTAATTAAAACCACAAAAGAGGGGCACCTGGGTGGCTCAGCCGGTTAAGCATCCAGCTTCGGCTCAAGTCATGATTTTGTGGTTCTTGGGTTCGAGCCCCGTATCGGGCTCTGTGCTGACAGCTCAGAGCCTGGAGCCTGCTTCAGTTTTTGTGTCTCCCTCTCTCTCTCTGCCCCTGCCCCACTCACATTCTGTCTCTCTCTCAAAAATGAAAACATTAAACACACACACACACACACACACACACACACAAGACACCACCTCACTCCTATTAGAATGTGTGAAGTGTAGGGGCACTTGAATGACTCAGTCCATCGAGCCAGCGACTGACTTAATCTCAGCTCCGGTCACAATCTCAGCGTCTTGGGTTCCAGCCCCACGGTGGGCTCCATGCTGGGCATGGAGCCTACTTAAAAAAAAAAGAAAAGAATGTGTAAAGTGTGAAAGACTAACCGTATTAATAAGTATTGGCAAGGATGCTGAAGAACTTGAACTCTGTTACACCGCTAGAGGGAATTTCCAGCCACTCCAAAGACCATTTAACAGATTGTCTAAAAAGTTAAACATCACCCGTATGACCTAACCATTCCATGCCTATATTTGCCCAAGAGAAAGGAAAGCATACGTTGAATACAAAGTCTTCGCCTTGAATGTTCATTGCAGAATTTGTTACCCAGTGGTTCTGAACTGGAAGCGATTTTGCTTCCCCAGAGATAGGTGGTGAATCTGGAGACATTTTGGTTGTATGCTACTGGCATATAATGAGTAGAGACCAGAAATTAGGCTGAATATCCTACAGTCGCCGGACAGTCCCTCCTACAAACAGTTATCGAGCCCACATGTCGAGAGTGGCAAGTCGAGAAACTGTGTCTGTAGCTCCAAAAGGGAGCAACCCAGATGTCCACTATTAGGTAAAGGGACAAACAAGCTGTGGTATATCCATACCATGGAATACAGCTGACCCTTGAACTTGGGTTTGAACTGCATGTGTCCACGTATACACGGATTATTTTTCAATAAATACAGTACAGCGCTATAAATGTATTTTCTCTTCCTTATGGTTTTCTCAATAACATTTTCTTTACTGTAGCTTACTTATTTATTGCATAAATACAGTATGTATATACGTAAAATATATAAAATATGTGTTAATCAACCGTTTATGTTACCTGTAAGTCTTCCAGTCGACAGTAGGCTATTAATAGTCCATTTTTGAGGGAGTCAAAAATTATACTTGGATTTTTGACTGTGCGGGGGGTCAGCACCCCTAAGCTCCTTGCTCTTCAAGGGTCAACTGAGTCGTAAATAACAATTTATTTGTAAAATGTTGGATTTAATGCCTTCACTCCTTATACTTTTAAGGATCTCTCTCTTTTTCTTTTATAGACTATATTTAGAGTGTCGCGTGCTTTTTCGAGTCTACTCTTATAACACCGAATTCACATGATGGCAGCCAACCACCAAGCAAATGTCCGATTGCGTAGGCTCTTCTCGCCAAGGCCACCTACTCATTGTTGTGCAGCTGCTGGACTTCCTTTTCTCAGCATGCCTGCCGAACCCAAGGGCATTTAACAATAACCAAACTTAGATAAGCTGTCCTAACTTCTCTTATACCGCCTTAGGTCTAAGAGACAAATGCCCTGGTGAAAGCTAAGGCAAGGTGATCCGAGCTAAGGCGAGGTGAGATCGATTCTCACCTAGAAAAATGACTTTGGGAATTGACTGGAAAGAGTCGAGGAGTCTGAGTAGAGAAATTGGGGGGCACGGCAAAAACCTGAAGGACACCTGGAATTAACTGTTCCAGTCTAAAGGCCCTGGATTGGTCGATGCACTGGGAAGGGAGAGGAAGAAGAGGGGCTTGGAAAGGAGACGAGAGAGCCAAGCAAAGGGGCCTAAGATGTGCTTCTGGAGAAACACTGTGGGAGCACCAGATATGGAAGAAGAAGAGGAGAGGGAAAAGAATAAACAATTCATAGTTTTCCCCGTGAACAAAGACCACGGGTCACTGACCTAGTCCTAGAAACCATGAACTAATGGACTCGGCGTATCATCATATCTGGGCTCTGGACTCCGTCTTCTCTGGGCCTCAGGCATGAGAAGGAAGAAAGGAGTTGGGGGAAACCAGCCTTCGGCTGAAATTCGGCTAGAATTTCTGGAGTGGCTCCAAGCATTCGACTTTATGTTAAACAATAGAAAAAACCAAACCCAGGCAAGAGAATGGCCATTTTAACTCTGCTTTCTCATCGGATCGTTACGAACTTCGGTCTTAAATGGTCCGTTTGAGCACGATGGGCCACCGCTACATATGAAGAGCAAGAATTGAAACTTGGCAGGAAGACAGATCAGATGTAGATTACAAACACGCCATCTGTCACTTCCAGGGAACGTATAAACCAGTCCCAATGACATTAAGTAGCAGTTTTCATGGCACTACCTACACTGGCAGGAAGAGATCAAAGAAACTTGGTCTTTGCTACTTGAGGAAATGGGGGAAGTTACTCGGCCAGGAAGAGTCTTATGTGCATGTCCTTGAATGACCAGCAAAGTGCCGTAAGTATTGATCTTAAGGCTGCAAATAAATTTTAACACAGATGCAAAGTCATAGGATACGTGGGTGGCCCAGTCAGTGAAGCATCTGACTCTTAATCTCAGGGTTGTGAGTTCAAGCTCCGCACTGGGTGGGGAGCCTTCTTTAAAAAAAAAAAACGCCGGGGGCGCCTAAATGACTCGTCGATTAGGCGTCCAACTCTTGATTTCAGCTCAGGTGATGATCTCACAATTTGTGAGTGGGAGCCCCGCATCCGGCTCTGTGCTGACAGTGCGGAGCCTGCTTGGGATTCTCTCTCTCCCTCTCTCTGTACCCCTCCCCTGCTCGCCGCTCTCTCAAAATAAATAGATAAACATTAAAAAAAATCAAACTGATTGATTGATATGAATCTCTCAAGGCCTCCAGAAGGGCCCCAGTAGGGACCTCTGAGAGTTAGGGCTACAAGGATACTGTAAAGAAGACGATTGATTGAAAGGCTACACCAGCAACTACCAGATCACCGACCACCTCGCCTACCAGGTAGCTTCCTCCTTCAAAAAGAGCTCAGACCGAGTCTCCTGACCAGGCAATCCCAGGCAGGAAGGTGGGTTTACAACCTCTGAGGAGGGATCTGGTTGCTGAGAGCCATGCCTCTCCCCCACGCAGCTTCCCAGGTGCTGGCAGGCAGACTCCCCTTCCAGACAGAAGACAAGAATCACCGTCTTCTCCAGAAAACATGACCTAGTCAGGAGGAAACACCTGAAAATATTAATATTAGAGAGAGCGCAGCTCATCGGCCCAGACCCAGCTCCCGACGGCAAGGACTTTATGCATCAAAGCCTCCAAGCCATGGTGTTTCCCAGTCCACTTTTTAGTCTCCCGTTCTATGAGCATGCAATCAGGATTACCAAATAGCTGCAGAAAGTACTTATTGTTAAAGAATATGAGAAAGGGAGAGAGAGGGAGGGAGGGAGAGAGAGAGAATGAGATTGAGGGAGAAAAGGACCAAACAAACAGAAAAACAGGATCTTGGCAGAAATAAGAGACCCTGCAGGGAGAAGAAATTTCCCTCAAAAAACAAATATTAACTAAGATAATATATTGCAACCACGGAACACGAACAGGTCGTATAAAAAAGGAGCGTATGTGGGGGGGGGGGACTGGAGACCAAGAAAAGACCCCGCAGACTTTCAGAAAGAATAAACACAAATGACCAGACCCCATTTAAAAGATCGTGGCAAGAATGGCGGGAATCGAAGGGAAAATTCTGTAGGCAGCTAAAGTAGCCACCAAATGTGAGGTTGGAATACAGACATTTTGAAACATGCAAAATTCTATTTGCCGTGTATTTTTTCTCAGGAACCTATTGTAAAAGATGATGGATTCGTAAGCCAAGGGAAGAGAGACACAGAAGTTTCAGGAACCAGAAATCTAGCATAGAACAGAGCGGAGGAAAATCATCAGGTGTGAGGACAGGCAGTTAGGATCGGCATGGGCCCCTCGGGAATGGTAAGTCCATAGAGGACCCTCGCATGTGTCTCCACATCCTGAGGTGAGACTCGTGTCGTCAGCAAAGCTTCTGGGGTTGAAATACTAAGTACCTATAAAACTAAGGAAAATACACACACACTCACACGCATACCGAAAGACGTGTTAATAAGACAAACTGGTAAGAAGTATACATGAACACTTGCTAGTTTTTTTTGCAACTTTTCTGTAAACCTAAATTATTCCAAATTATTAAAAAAATGTTAGACACTGAAAAAGAGTCAAGAAGGCTAAAATCCGACATGCACATATGTCTAGGAGGGGGATAGGAGGGAGGACAAGCAGGGAGGAAAATCGGGAGAGTGAAAGCCTCCCCCCCGAAGGGCCCCTCGGTGAGGTGCCAAGCTCAGCAAACGCCATCCTGCCTTGGTTTACCCAGTCTGCATGAAGGTGTGTGCACGGGGCTTCCAACCAGCGGGGAGCAGAGGGACCCGGGGATCTCGCAGGAAGGGCTGCCTGCCTCAGCTACGGTGGATTTCTCTTTCTGATCTCAGCCAACAAAAACAATTCCCAGTCCTTTCCTGCTCTCCGGAGCCCCACTGCGCGTGAGGCGCCCGGCTGATTCTGAAGATGCAAGTCCTGGAGTCTATAGAGAGCCTGACACCCCTCATTCTGCCACGAGAGCAGGGGAGCCCAGCCAGGTCCTGTCACTCGCCCAGAGTCATGCTGACGGCAGCTTCCCCGGGAAGACCTCTCCTGAAGTCACCCTACAAACGGGAGCCGGGCCGCACGCACACAGCTACGTTCCGTCCAAATATTCTCTTTCTTCTTAGTAAGAGGACATGCATGCAAAGCCTGTCCAAAGTACGTAAAGCCAACATCTCCTATAATCCCATGCGCCTCCCCAGAAGCAGCTTCCCGAATTATCCCCAGGTCCTGTCCCGTTGCCCAAATGAGGAAACGGAGTCCCAGAAAGTCTGTGCCGCCGGACGGGCAGACAAGTGGCAGAGCTGCCCTAAGCAGCTGCAGACTGCGCTCCCAATCCAGAAAGCACTCTGAAGCTGGGGTGGCCGTCAGAACTGGGGACTTGGAGAGTGCGTCGACTTCAGCGATTTTTGAACATTGTTGTTGTTTTTTCAGAGGCAGAAACATAGAAAGCCCCAGCCCAGCATTTGGCTGCATTGAAATAGATCTCAGGGGCAGGATTATTATTTGCCATTTCACCTCTGTTGACCTCATCGCCATCCTAAGGTTTCAAGGCTCCCAGAGTGCAGAAAGACAACGTTCAAATCATCGAAGAAATTGTTCTGTCATTTCCACGAACTCATCGACATTTGTTAATATCCTAAAGAGGTCGGCTTGCCCCCACTCCCCATCAGATCCTCTTTGGCGCCGTGTAACCCTTCCCAGAGAGCAAGGAATGCACAGGGAAATTGGCCGCTAGTAAGGCACTCACTCTGAAGGGAAAGGGTCCAAATAAATTCAACTCTGTTGGCAAAGAAAAACTTCAAAGCCTTTAAAGGCAGGGCCTTTTAATTCAGTGTGTTAGACCTGTTCCCCTATTTGAAAGGTAGAAAGATGAAAGAAAGTTAATCCTCCATAAATTGCCCCTCCCCCACCCGCCCTTATACCCAGGGTTTCAAGACAATACCTTTTTGCTTTAGTGATTCTAAGAATAAAAGACAGGCAGGAGCCGAAATTAGCAGGGCTGCAAATTGCCATTGTTTCCAGGGGGCGTCCAGGCTTGCCTTAACCTCAGGATTCCTCGCGGGCACAGATACCTGCCCTTCTCCGCCCACCGCGTCTCAGCCTGGGGGTCTCAGCCTTGGGGTGTTTCTATCATTTCCTGAAAGCACCCCCAGGAGAAATGCAGCACAGTCTTCAACATAAATCTCTCTTCTCTGGGAAATGGCTTCAAAGCAAAAGCTACAGCTTTCGTTACAATCTTCTTAAAAGTTACACCTCATTTGCATTTAGGATTAAGAATTTCACCGGCAAAGACAAAGAGACACTCCGCCCCCCACCCCCGTATCTTATTTCCAGTTCAGGATAAGTTTTCCAAATCCTAGTCGTGTTAGTCTTTGCTTACTTTAGATAATTAGATGAAAAATCCCTCAGATTGAGGAGTTTTGAGCCGTGCAAAAGATGGTTTTCTGGGCCAAAAAAAAAAAAAAAAACCCTAAAGGCTATTTATTCTATGGCATCGTGGGCCCAGATAGTCTTTGGCATAAAGATATAGTTACTCACTCATGTTTCTAGTCATCGGCATGACGCAGAATCAGAAGTTTGTAAGTGTCATTGAACATTCCCATTGCTGGGTTAAAATGCAGTTAAACCCAACACTCCTTCCTAAAACACGCAACGACTTCTAGCAAGTGAAGAGGAAGGAATGGGAAATTGTTGCTTAAGAGGCACAGACTTTCTTTTCCGAATGATGAGAACAAATTCCGAATTCCGGAGACGGCAGTGGTGATGGTGATTCAACATTGCGAATGTACCTAACCCCCCTCCCCTGACTCACACCCTTATAATGCTTCAAATGGTAAATTGCACATTGTGTGTATTTTGCCACAATTTTTACACTCAATAAACAAATGAGAGCTTCGTGTTACAAATGTTAAATGATGCAGGGCTGGGGAATAAAAACAAAGGCAAGACCATGTGTCTCGTGGATAAATCGTCATGAAGAGAGAGCAAAAATCAATAACGTGAAATTTTTGGCATAGAAATTCCACTTTTTTTTAATGTTTATTTATTTTTGAGAGACACAGAGACAGAGCATGGCAGGGGAAGGGCAGAGAGAGAGGGAGACACAGAATCTGAAGCAGGCTCCAGGCTCTGAGCTGTCAGCACAGAGCCCCGACGCGGGGCTTGAACCCACAGACCGTGAGATCACGACCCGAGCCGAAGTCGGACGCTCAACCGACTGAGCCACCCAGGCGCCCCCAGAAATTCCACTTTTATCTATATATCCTCAGGATGTATTTTTAAAATTATTTTTATTATTTTTTAAAATTTTTTATTAGTTTATTAGTTTTATTTTATTTTTTATTTTTATTTTTTAGTTTGGCTTTTACCTAAGGACGTAATTTAAAATTTACACAAAATCTGTCTGTAGAAGAGCATTTCTAACAACATTATTCGTCATCGCACGTGGTTAAGGAAACGTTAGGAGGACTTTAACGTCCGACAATGTGAGCTCAGTAAGTTCTGGTTAATTTAGTAAATAAATGACGCCTCTTCTGTTTACTTCTGTTACTTCTGCTTCCGACATTACATTAAATCCGGGCATTCCTCTGCCTCTTTCTCAGGCCTTGTTTCAATGACCACTCGTTCACTCAGCAATTACTTATCGACACTTACCCTGTCCCGACCGCGGGAGGGGCGGGGGATAAAGCTTTCAGCAGCTTCACCAAGTCCCTTTTCCTCACAAAGTGTCTAAACGTTGAGGAGGATGCAAAGAAATAAAAAATCAGCCATTTTAACCTCACACGACAAGTGTTAGGATCCCAGATGCTCCGGGAATACCTTGTCAGGCCCCTCAATCAGATCCGGTGCCTCTGAGACGACTTTCGGGAAGAAATCACGTCCCGGGATGAGCAGAAATTAAGTAGGGGGAGAACGGAAAGGGAAAGAAGAATGTTCCAGGCAGAGATAACAGCACAAGTGAAGACTCAGGTGAAAGAGAGCAAATTATATGAAGAAACTGGAGGGGCGCCTGGCTGGCCCAGGTGGGTAGAGTATGCGACTCTTTTTTGGTTTATTTTTTTAATGCGTATTTATTTTTTAGAGAGAGAGAGCGAGCACGAGGCAGGGAAGGGGCAGAGAGAGAGGGAGACACAGAATCTGAAGCAGGCTCCAGGCTCTGAGCCGTCAGCACAGAGCCCCACGCAGGGCTCGAACTCACAGACCGTGAGATCATGACCTGAGCCGAAGTCGGAGGCCCAGCCGACTGAGCCCCCCAGGGGTCCCAGTAGGGTATTGTGACTCTCGATCTCAGGGCCCTGAGATCGAGCCCCATGTTGGTCCCAGAGCTTACTTTCAGAAAAAAAAAAAAAAAACTGGAAGTCTTTCACCATAGCACGGGCTTCGATGTGTCAGGAAAAGACAGCAAGGACTGCATCCGCCTCAACGAGGTTGGCTCCCTACTGGGTGTCTCCCCAGGACTAGGCCACAAACACCCCCGCAATCACGTGCCCCCCACCAAGCTCACCGTCTGCATCCCTCCCTCCAACCCCGGCTGTCCTTTGAATTCTGAATCCCAGCGACGGATGCCAGGGTTAACCCACACGTGGTTCCCGAGTCTCCTTCCCTCCCTGTCACCTTGGAGGAGGGAGGAGGGGGCAGGCGGGGGCAGGCGGGGGCAGCACGGGGCACAGGAGCTGGGATGGTCTGTGAATGTCCTCCCGCGTGCAGCCGGTCTCCGTGGCTCCCCTTGTCTGTTCCTGGACTCGGGCCACCGGGAAGGTAGGACCGTGGGCAGATGCGCAGCAGTGGCTGACAGCCCCCCACACCCCTCTTTCTTAAGAGGACATGCAGGGTGTCTCCAGGCCAGTCCCAAACACAACGAGAGCCCTTTCCTGTCTACTTCCTAAATATTTCTTGAATCGACCTTCTCTCTCTGTTTCCACTTTTTAAACTCTGTAGAGGCCACTTCCCTGGCGTCCTGGTCACACTCCAACGCCCCACTAAGCCCCTCTCCACACTTTAGTCAGTCGTCTTTCCAAAAGCCAAACCCGACTGTCTTTCTCCGGCTTAATGAATGGCTTCTCGGCCTAGCTGGGGTCAGGTCTGAACTCCCAGTCATTTTCACGGGGCTTATCTCACGTAAGACCTTGACTAGGCCCTGCGGTTACCCATCCCCCCCAAATCCGTGCCCTGGCCCTGCCCAGACCACCTCCACTGTTCTTCTGGTTTCTGTTTGTTTGTTTGTTTTTAAGGTTTATTTATTTAGCGAGGTGGGAGAGGGGCAGAGAAAGGGAGAGAGAGAGAGAGAATCCCAGCCAGGCTGCTTTCTGTCAGCACGGAGCACGATGTGGGGCTCGAACTCACAACAATGAATCCCCTGAGGCGAAATCAACAGTGGGGCTCTTAACTGACTGAGCCACACAGGCGCCCATGGTTTTATGTCTTCACTTCAAGTTTCACGAGCTATTCCTTTTTTAAAGATGGCTTCCCACCTCTCTTGTGTTACTCAGTCCGTGCCTTCTTACTGCCATGAAGCCCGCTCACGTCACACTGGTCCCCTCCCCGGGACTGAATTCTTTTTCTGTTTTTGCCTTTGAGATATAACTGACATACAACGTTGTATTTGTTTCAGGTGCCAGGACGGAATTTTCTTTTCTCTTTTTTTTTTAAGGTTTTTTTTTTTTTTTTAAGTAATCTCTGCACCCAACATGGGGCTCAAACTTAAAACCCTGAGATCAAGAGTCACATGCTCTGCCAACTGAGCCAGCCAGGCGCCTCTCAGGACCGAATTCTTTTTTTTAATGTTTATTTATATTAGAGAGAGACAGACACAGCATGAGCAGGGGAGAGACAGAGAGAGAGGGAGGCACAGAATCTGAAGCAGGCTCCAGGCTCTCAGCCGTCAGCACAGAGCCCGACGCGGGGCTCGAACTCACAGACCGCGAGATCACGACCTGAGCCAAAGTCAGATGCTTAACCAGCTGAGCCACCCAGGCGCCCCCATCATCAACTACTTTCTAAATGAGTGGGGTCTTCGGTCTTCTTTTTGGTTTTATCTGTGTTTTCTTTTTTAAAGTTTATTTATTTTGAGAGAGAGAGAGAGAGAGAGCGCGCACTTGCACGGGCACTCAAATGGGAGAGGGACAGAGAGAAAGGGGGACAGAGAATCCCAGCAGGCTCTGAGCTGTCAGCACAAGCTCGATGTGGGGCTCAAACTCATGAACCACGATATTATGATCTGAGCCAAAGTCAGCTGCTCATCCAACTGAGCCACCCAGGTGCCCCTATCTGTGTTTTCGGAATCTGGGGAAGCATGAACATTTTTTTTTTTTTTGCTCTAATAATAGTAATGAAAACCAAAGAAGCCTTCTAGAAAAGCGATTTAGGAAATTCAAGATTGAAAGCTACAAAAATCTATGATTTCAGAGTGTCTAAGCTTTGCCAAGAAGAGATTTCTGAGTTAATTTGTGAAATCTACACAGATCATGGAATTTACTCAACTACTGACTCTCACGTTCAAGGACTGGACTTCTCAAAGTCAACTGTTACACTGTGCGTCTATTAAAAAGGAAAATATTGCTGCTTCCCTAGAAACAGACTTTGTTTGACCATGACGGTGTTATCTTCCCTAAATTTTTCCTCTTTTCATTAAATCTGTGTATTTTGGAAGAACGTTTTAAGTACTATCAGAAACTACTTCACCTTGAGGTTATTTTTCTTCCACTAATTGACCGTGGCTCACAACACTTCCAACCGGAGCAAGGCGAGATCGAGCACACCCCTGTCCTTCCCACTCCGTGAGACCTATTGTTAGGGCTGTTCCATTGTTAATCAGGACGAGACAATCGTATATTTAGTCTACATTTGTGCTTGTTCAATGCCGGTATCTTAATTTCAAGAACAGCACGATTTTATCAGTCGTGTGTGAAAACCACTTCGCAGCGCATAGAAGATCTCTGCTCTTTTTCTAGAGCTTCTCAGAAATCTCAGCGTCCTCGTGTCTCACCTCTCTCCACCCCCCCTGAGGGAAAAACAGCAGGTTTTTACGCAGCAACTACTTAGCTCGCGGGGATCGGGTCCTTGCGGCTGCTGACCGCAGATCTGTTTAGAGGGTTAACCACACCCCCACTGGCACCATTACCGCGTGAACTTTCTGGCCAGTTTATTCTGGCTCCTGGGTGAGAATGGGGTTTGCGAAACTGGAACAGAAACCCAGCTAAGTTCTGAAAGGGGGGCTGAGAGAGGGGGTGGCAGTCAGCTGATGGGAAAGGCCCTGAGGACGACTGACCTCCTGAGGGGGGCAAGGGGCAGGGCTCGGAAAGGGAACAGCAAAGCCAGGGACACAGCATCTCCCCCGTGATTTGCTCAGGCTTCCTAGAGTAGTTGCTTTCGATCCGAGGGCTTGGGGACGGCTCTGTGGGCCCTGTTGTGTCTCTCGTATTGGACAGGAGAGACGGGAACTGGGCCTTGAGGGAGGCGGCAGGCACGCAGCTATTGCGTCGTTAACCACAACAGCCCTGGGAAGTGGGGGGTCGCTATCCTCATCTGATGGGTAGAGACAGCGATTCAGAGACATTCATCCATGGGCCCGGGTCCATGAACCCCCCGTCGCTTTACCCCGTCGCTGTCGCCCCAGCCACCCTGCTGCCTCTACCCCTGCCCCATCGTGTCTTCTCTGCACACCACTTCCAGGCACCCCACCCACCCCAACACCTGCCAGCCCGCTCAGGAGAAAGCCAAACCTATCCGGTGACAGCAGAAGCTGCCCGCCCCCACCGTGCACCCCCATTTCTAACCCTCCTCCTGTGCTCTGGTCCCACCGGCCTTCCTGTGTTCCTCAAACACTAGGGACTTTCTACTCAGGTAGCCTCTCCCTTCCCTTAGTCCTTGCTAGAAGGTCCTCCGTGAAATCTTCCCACCTGCTTTCTTTCAAGTTGCATTACCCCGAACACACCCTCTCCCTACCTTCCTTCTGGCTCTCTCTCCCTGGCCTGGACGGGACCGGACGCCGTCTGCCGTACTTGGTGGTTCAGCCTCCTCCCCACACAGAGAACGGAACTGCTCAGGAGACAGGAATTGTTGACTGTGCCGCTCTCTCGTTCACTGCTTCCCTGGAAAAGTTCCTGGAGCCTGGCAAGCATTTCATTAACTTTTGTCGATGGATATATTTGCCCAGCCCTGTGTATTCTTTTTTCTATTCATAGGACTTACTCTCTGTTAGATTCTTGTGTTTCACTCATACTTCACGGAGACGTTGCTAATCTGTCAGGAGTCCGTTGCTATCAATTCTGAGACTCACAGGAGTATCACGATGCAAGACTGAATGCGGCATTCATGTTGAACGCCTACGGCTCAGTCTATAACCAAGGCCCATTCATGAAATCAGCATCCACGGAAAGGTCAACGAAAATATCAAAATTCCCCTTGTGAGATAGTTCAAGTTCTTTATAGAATGAGAAATAATGTCAAGGAGTTAAATATAAAAACATAGAGACATTTTTTGAACGAAGACCCACCCACAATGGGCATCGCTCTCTCGACAACATCCACCCCTTTGCTCCTCCACGGTGACACCCCTAATGGGGTGAGAGTTGCATTGATTTTTTTTTTCTTAAGTTTATTTATTCATTTTAAGAGAGAGAGAGAGAGTGGGGAGAGGCAGAGAGACAGGGAGAGAGAGAATCTCAAGTAGGCTCCACACTGTCAGCTCAGAGCCTGACGCAGGGCTCGACTCATAGACTGTGAGATCGTGACCTGAGCTGAAATCAAAAGTCAGACACTCCACCCACTGAGCCACCCGGGCGCCCCACGTTGCACTGATTTCAAAGTGAAACTTAACTGATCAAAACGTACATCTCGACTGTCCATTCTTGTCACAATGAAAGACTCAGGAAACCCAGGCCTAAGGTCAGAGGAGATCGGGCTCGTTCAGGGTGGTTTGGCCCTAGACTTATGGTCAATACATGGCATTGTGCTGGGAAGACTTGGCTCCGGGGTAAAGGAGTCGGTGCAAAGCCCAGGAGGTTTATGAGGTCCTGGGGGGATACGAGTACTTCCTTCTGCTCTCATCGAACACAGAAATAAGTGGATTGGCTTCATTGTGTTTGTTCGTCTCTTCTATATATATATATGTCTGTATATATAAATATATATGAACGTACAAGTGTCTGTCGAAGGCCTGCTTTCAGTTCTTTGGGGAATATACCCACAAGTGTAGTTGCTGGGTCATGTGTAAATTTTATGTTTACTTTTTCTGAGGACCCACCATACCACTCTGCGATGCCGAGGCTGGCTGGGACCGTGAAGATATTCCCCAACCTCCCTCGTCGGCTGGCTGTTTGTTACGCCCCCCCAATGGGAGTGAGTCTAAGAGGAGAAACTGGAAAGTAAGAAGAGAGAGCCAAGCAATTCCACCTCCAACAGCAAGTACTGTATTAAAAGACAAAGAGGGCACCTGGGTGGTTCAGTCAGTTAAGCATCGACTTGGGCTCAGGTCATGATCTCAGAGCTTGTGAGTTCGAGTCCTGCATTGAGCTCTCTGCTGTCAGTGCAGAGCCTGCTTCAGATCCTATGTCCCCCCCCTCCCGCCCCTCCCCTGCTCACTCTCTCTCTCTGTCTCTCAAAAATAAGTAATAAATATTTAAAATATTCCTTCAGACCATAAAAGGCTACAATTTAAGGAAACAGAAGACTATAAAGCTATGCCAAATGTTGTAAAAATCGTATGCTCCAAAGAACTGAATTAAACCTGAGTCGTCCTATTCTAAACTCTTGACTGCTTCTCCCAAAACTCAGACTTCAACTTCCCACCCTGACGGGGTAACGTGTATCAGCCCTAGCCTCCACTGTAGGCAGCTATAAAACAGTCCTCAATCTATAAAGCCAATGTTTCCAAACACTGGACAACAGGAAACAGAGGGTAGTAATCCCAGGGAAAAGGGAAATACTCGAAATGAGCCCCAGTGCACCCTGGCTTTCAGCCCGTGGACACACTCCAGACCGCAGCCCAGGGCAGTAGAACCCAAGCAGAGAGCTCTTCTCTCCGTGACTTGTAAAGGCAGGTATTGAGATTCAGAGGAGCTGAAGCACCTAGAATTTGTGGGGAACGGTACTAGAGAGAGAGAGGGATGGCAGAAGTCCGAGCGGGCGCTCCCCATGGTCCTGGGCTGAAGACTGGGCCGTACGAGTGCACAGCAAATTCTACGAGTACCTACAGAGGGCCAGGTCCACGGAGGTCCCCAGGTCCCTCATGGCTGGGAGGGGTTGAGTTCCTGCACAGTCAGAGTGGAGAAACTTTGCTGAGCATTGCAGGCATTCAACTCAGATCCCAGGAAGGCCATGCCATCGGAGCAGAGAACACGCCCTAGAACAAGGGACGCCTAAGTCAAAGGACAAAGTGGAAATAGACCCACATGGTAAGATCGAGAGAACCCGCTAATAATTTAACTGCTCGCTTGAATAAAACTCAATACTCTTTAAAGAAAAATGATATAGTCTAACGCTCCTGAACTTATCTCCCTTAATGCTCGGCATACGATAAAAAAAATTACTGGGTATGCAAAGAACCAGGAAACTGCGACCTATGACCTGGAAATTACATCCTCTCTGCATATACATCCATCCCAGGAGGAAGACTGAAGAGATGCCTGAGGCAACAAAATAGCCGAGAAATAATTTACAACAACTTTCTAAATACTGACCTATCTACAGTAAATGCTATACATTTTACCCATTAATTATACCCCTTATGAATTTTTAATAAGATACTAAAAGATCCTAACCCTATCATCATTAACTTGAAACTGTCTCTTACTGAGAGAGAAGTAACTTTAACATGAATGTAAGTTTTTCATGTCCTACTTTTTTTTTTTTTTTCCTTATGGACAAATCTTTGGCTAAGAATACAAAATAAAGGGCATGATCATAAAGGTTATCCTTAGGAACCTGGCAAATTTATATCATTATGAGGTCAAATGGGGCCTGGTATCTGGATGGTTGTGTGACTTGCAGAGGAGGCCTCAGGATGGGGTGCCAGAAGCATGAAGAAGCATGACACTGGAAGAAGGTTCTAGGACTGATGATGCCATCTGGGCAAACACGATGACACCATCGGAGCTGAGCCCATTCAGGGAGAGGAGCTACCTGGCCCACCGCCACCGTCATCACACATGCACCCCAGACCTCACCATTCATTCTCCAAAATGAATAGGAGAATTGCTAGATGGTTTGAAGGATAATTTACCTCACTGTTACCCCCGCGGACTAGTCAGATTTTCTAGTTTGCCATCAACTTTTACAGAAGAGAAGGCAACTAAAATTGAGAGAAGGATCATGATTTTAGCAAGAAGTAAGAGGAAGTAAATAGATTGTTAATAAACTAAATGAAAATGAATAAATATAAAGAAAATCCGTCTTGTAAACTACAAATTAAATTAAGTTCTGTAGCACTCCCGACGTAGGAAGGGAAAATTATAGAAGAACCGGATAATCTATCAAGAGCAAAAACCAACAACAGTTTAAACTCATTTTACAAAGTCAATGTTACCCTGACACCAACACCAGGCAGAGATACCACAGGAAAAGGAAACTACAGGCCAGTATCGCTGTTGAACATGAATACAAAACCAAATTCAACTCACGTGAAAAGAAGAATCACATACTAAGTCAAGTGCAAATCAATCAACGTGATAATGCCATATTAACAGAATGGGAAAAAAAACATATGACACTGTCAATAGACATGGAAAAAACATTTGACAAAATTCAACATTCAGTCTTGATAAAAAAAAAAACCCTCAACAAAATGGGCATAGAGGAACTTGCTGCACACAGTAAAGGTCATATATGAAAAGCACACAGATTACATAATAATCAGTGGGGGGAAAACTAAGTTTTCCTTCTAAAATCTGGAAGGCAAAGATGCCCGCTCTCCACACTTCCCTTCAACATAGTACTAGAAGTCCTAGTCAGAGAAAGACAGGAAAAAGAAAAGGCATCCATGTTGGAAAAGAAGGAGTAAAACTATCTGTTTACAAACTACATGATCATACATGCAGAAAATTCTAAATATGGACGGAAACAACCGTTACCACTAATAAACAAATTCAGGGATTCTCTTGAGAGTGGAGAGGCAGAACACAGGGTCTATGAAGACTGACACTCTGCAGAGGGGGCACTCCAACCAGCTGTGGAACATGAGTGCCGTCCCCTCCTTGTCCAAAGGGAACCAGGGTCTGATTCACATGCATAAGGCCGAGTGCCTAGACAAGGTCCCTGTGAACCAGCACTTCAAGGTCAGGAGCCTGCTGCCCAGCTCCTCCTGTCACCTCGTGCTAGGGGCTGAGCAGCCAGAGGGGCTGAGACCCAGTTCCTGGGCCTGCCCTGCCCTGCCTCAGCTCCAGCCGCTGCCTGACCCCTCTCTCTGTTCTTTCTGTTTGCTAGAGGCTGTCTACTGGGGTGGAGGGAGGCTCAGGGCATGAGGCCAAAGGACCCAAAGTGAAGGGGGAAGTGGGCCCCGTCTCCCTGTGGTGGGGAGGGTGTGCTCGGCCCCAGGTCGCGTGCTCGCCTTCCTCGCTTCCTTCCTTCCCTGTCCAGTCCCGTTTGAGCCCTGGGCTGTTCTGCACCACTGGAGAGGGAGGAGTGTGCGGTGTCCATTGCTTTCCTTTCCCAAGTCCTGTTGCCTTCTAGGGGTTGGAGCGGTTGCTCCCCGTGGGATGGGTCAGTTTCTTAAGCCACGTTTGGGTGGGCGTCTGGGGGTTCTGAAGGCCGCAGGCGGAGGCTGGCAGCCAGCCGGGGTAGGGTCGGCGACCGAGAAGCATCGGCCGTGCGGGCCGGTGACCGTCGCCGCTTCTGTTCATGGCTGCCCCCTGGGCCTGCGGGCACCTGTGTCCAGGGCCTCATCCTGGCATCTTTGTTCTTTGGGCCTTGGCTTTGTTGGCTTTCCTGGCCAGAGCCACTCCTGTCCCCTCTACAAGGGCAGCTCCTGGAGGAGCCGTCTGGGTAGGCACTGGGTGCTGGGGAGGGCCCCGCAGGGCTTGCTCACTGGCTGATGGGGTGAGGCCTGCCTTTCCAGAGTTTCTCAGGCTGGGAGGGGGTGGCTGAGATGCAGGGAGGAGCTGGAGGCCGCTCTGGTTGTGGGGAGCCTGGATTCTTCTCAAATCTTAAGTTCTGCTCCCAACTCCCTGGGCAGGGATGGGCAGGGCTGGCTGGGGGAGGGACGCTGGCATGACAGGTCCTGAGTTTTCTTTTAGGGCTGCTCGTGGGCAGGGCTCTTCCAGGCTCTTCCTGGCCAAAGCCCAGGCTTGCCCTTCTCCCACCCCCACCCTCTATCCGGGCCCACATCCCCTCTGGGAAGGGGGACTCCCAAGAAGCACACTACAGGGGCTTGGGCCTCACACCTGGGCCGATGGTCTGGGCAGAAGCTGGGACAGGAACCACTAGAGTCACAGGAATATTTTCCTAGGAGAGGTCCAGTGCTGGCCTCCCTTCCAGGGTCCAGACCGCCGCCTTCCTGGCTCCTCTCGCCCTGCCCAGCACCACCCCTCCCCCCCCCCGGGGCTCCCCCAGCCCCATGTGCCTTCATTGCCGTTTGGATTAAAGCCTGTTTTGCACCTGTCAAAATAAATAAATAAATAACCAAAATCATTAAAGTTGCAGGATAGAAAACCAGCATATAAAATATACACAATGAGTTATCCAAAGAGGAAATTAGGAAAACAATCCCATTCACAATAGGAAAAAAAAAAAGAATAAAATACTTAGGCATAGATTTAACCAAAAAAGCGAAATTTGTACACTGAAAATTATAAAACATTGATGGAGTAAATTAAAGAAGACACAGATAAATGGAAAGATAATTGTGATCATGGACTGGAATAATTATTATTAACATGTCCATACCTTTCAAGGTAATCTACAAATTCAATGCAATCCCCATACGTATATGTATATATGTATACATGTATATGTATATATGTATACATGTATATGTATATATGTATACATGTATATGTATATACATATATGTGTGTATACATATATACATATGTATATACATATATATACATATACATACATATATATATATATATATAAAACTATAACTTCTTTATCAACTCATCTATCAATGGACACTGGGTTCTTCTCCAATAAACATAGGGGTGCAGGTTAATATTTTCTTTTTCTTTGGGTAAATACCCACTGCTGGAATTACTGGATCATACGGTATTCTGCTTTTAATTTCTTAAGGACCTCCATATTGTTTTCCACAGTGGCTGCTCCGACGTATGTTCCCACCACCAGTGTTCAAGCGTTCCTTTTTCTCCACATCCTCATCAACACTTGTCTTTTTCGAGTCAGTCTGGCCATCCAGACAGGGGTGAGGTGCTCTCTCATTGTGGTTTTGATCTGCCTTTCCCTGGAAGATGGTGAGCACCTTTTCATGTGTCTCTTGGCCGTTTGTATGTCTTCTTTGGAAAAATCTCTTTTCATGTCTTCTCTCCATTTCTAATTGGATTATTCGTTTTTTGGGGGGTGTTGACTTTTATAAGTTCTTTATATGTTTTGGATACTAAGCTTTTATCAGATATGTCATTTGTAAATATCCTCTCCCATGCTGTAGGCTGCCTTCTTGTTTTCTCGATGGTTTCCTTCACTGTGCAAAAGCTTTTTATTTTGGTGTCGTCCCAATGTTTATTTTTGCTTTTTGTTTCCCTTGCCTGAGGAGATATATCTAGAAAAATGTTGCTAAGGCCGATGTCAAAGAAATTACTGCCTATGTTTTCTTCTAAGATTTCACGGTTTCAGGTCTCACATCTAGGTCTTTAACATGCTAATCTTATACCACTAAATAAAGTATAAATTTTCAAAACTACTCTTAAAGCCTTTACTCCTACTTCTTTTCTAACTTCAACAACTGTAATTTTTTAAAAGCAAGTGATGAGCACACGGGAATCACAAAAACAGCCGTCATTTTGGGGGAGACTACTGGGTGTTAGGAATTATGCCAAGCACGGTCTCTCTGTGCCCCACCATTTGTCATTCAATGGGTGAGAAACTGATCCTTCTCAAAGTAACACACTGACTCCCCCAAAGAGTTAATAGGTTGGGGCAGCCTTAGTTACCCAGAACATCAGAACATATTTTAGAAGTGTTATTACTTATGTATATTTTTTTATTTCCAGTTTTACCCAATCAAGTCTCCCTGGAGGACCACGCCCCTTTGCTAAGAGGTGAGGCTGTGGTTTTGGTCTCCAGAACACCTACGCTCAAGACTTCATCATCCCATCAAACAGCCTAGTGTTTAAAGCAAGTGGAACCCTTATATGGTGACTTCCAACACGACTCAAGTCTGGGTGGAAAAACACCAAGCTTTTCTCAAATAACTGCACAATTGTCTTGGGTCCAAAAGGGAAAATGCTTTCTCCCTCTTCCTGCCTTTGCCTCCCACCTGCATGGATGTCTGCTGAGGCGGACTTTCCCCTCCTTAGGGTGGGATGCTTCCTCACACAGTCAGTAAGAGGAAGAGGTGGACAGAAAGTGGAGGCAGCCGCCGAGCAGCGGGGGCCCCACCAGGCGGGAGACTGTGTGAGCTGAAGCCAGAAGTCCCTGGAGGGAGGAGTGAGCAGGGGAAAAAGAATGGAGGGGGGCCTGCGAGGCCTGAGCAGATAAGAATCTCGCATTCTCCCTCCTTTTCCTTGTTCCTCAGTGCTGGCCGCTGGGCTCGCCCACCCTTGCCTTTTAACTGTCAGGGAGCCAATGCCAAGCGCTGGGCCAAGCCATCGCCGATGACATGTGAGTTGTGTGTGTTCCAAATTGGCCTTCCTGCCTTTCTGCAAGAAAAACAAACTTGAGCTGGACCCCAACAAACATGACAGGAAAAATAACAACTCTTGTCGAGGGCTGATACTGAAAACGGCTGGTCTCCCCGCCCCCAAGCCGGCCCCCGCTGCGGACAGGAGCGGGTCCTCATCCCTGGCTATGCGGGAGGGACCGCAGATTCTGAAGTTCAGGAGCCTCCGTGGCTAGCATGTGGAGGCCACTGGGTTGTCCCTTCTGAGGTCACCTGTGCACTGCGAGAAGCCCTTTCCAGATCCCACAGGGACATAACAAGACACGAACGCTAGCATTGTCCCCTTCCACAGAGAGGCCAGTAAGCGAGTCTAGGTAACCCAGCGATTAAACAACAGAAATATGTTCATTCTCAACAGTGTCTAACTCTATACAGTTCCTATATTCTTTTATTCTGGGCCTACATTAGAAAAACGAGCATCGGAATGCATGCTATTGTTGGGTCCTTTCCCTAGGTAATATGCTCCAAGCCACTAATGAAAACTGCTGACATTATATATATAAGAAAATAACATGGAACAGTATTTTTATTTGTAATTATGCTCTTTCGTCAAACTTGTAAGCCTTCCGCAAGCCAGAATTTGTTCTATTTTTCATTGGTATTTTCCACATGGCTTGACGCGGTGCACTTACAAAGGTCCTCAATTAAATAGTGAGCTGAACTACACTGAAAATCACTTTTTCCAGACTCAAGGAACAATACTTACATATACTCAAAATAATCGAAAGCAGGGACTCAATCAGATATTTGAACTCCTACGTTCACAGCAGTATTATTCACCATGGCCAAAGATGGAAGCAATCCAAACGTCCTTGGATGGACGAATGGATACACAAAATGTACATACATACAATAGAATATTATTCAGCCTTTAAAAGGAAGGAAATTCTGACACAGCCTGCAACATGGAGGAGACGCGAGGACTTTGTGCCGAGTGGAAGATTTTATATATTGGACTATGTTAAAAATAAGAACTTGTACTGATCAAAAAGATACCAAGCCATGAATGAAAATATAAGCCAGAGAGTAGAAGACACTTACCACATATAGAAACGATAGAATTTAAGAATTCCAAATCAGTAATCAGTAAGAAAAATAAAGATAAGTTAGTAGGAAAACAGGCCAAGGATTTGACAGGCACTTATGAATTGGATGGCCAATAAGACCAAAACGTACTCAACTTCAGAAGTGATAAGGGAAATGTAAATTAAAGTGATAATGGTTTAAACTAAAAAGACCGACGGTACCAATTTTTTTGCTAAAGATCTAGAACGATAGGAATATTCACATACTGTCGGTGGGAGTATAAATCGGCACAAAAATTGGGCAGTTGTCTCAGTGGTTCTCAAATATTTTGCTCTTGGGGTGTCTTTCCATGCTTAAGACTTCTTAACAACTCGGTTGACTATTTCTCCTGGGGTATGTTAGTTCTCTACAGCTGCCATGACGGAATACCACAGGCTGGATGGCGTAAGCAACAGAAATTGATCTTCTCACAGCTCTGGAGGCTGGAAGGCCAAGACCAAGGTGGCCAGAGGGTTGGTTTCCTCTAACGCCCCTCTGCTCGACTTACAGATGACCACCTTTCACTGCGTCCTCACACAGCCTTTCCCTTTTGTTCCCGTGCCCCCGGTGTCTCTTTTTGTGTCCAAATTTCTCCAGAGAAGGGCACCAGTCACATCGGATAAGGATTCACTTTAATGGCCTGCCTCATTTTCACTTACTCCCGTCTACACAGGCTCTGTCTCCAAATACAGTCACGTCCTGAGGTGAGGGCTTCCACAGTCATTTTGAGGGGCACACCGCTCAGCACATAACACGTGAGTTAGGTCAATTACTATCTGCCAAGTTCGAGATGAAAACGGAGACATTTCTAAGTATTTATTAATTAAGGATCTCTTCCAAGTTCACATGGCCGTAGTCAGCATTGTTTCTCACTGGGCTGTCGAACTCAGCTTCATTTTGCTGGCTGTTGGCCAGAGGCCATTCTCAGCCCCTGGAAGCTGCCTGCAGTTCCTCGGGGTTCCCCAACATGGCCACTTGCTCCCACCTGGGAATAACGCTGAGGGAGAACATTCCAGCAAGATGGCACTATAATCTCATGTGTGTAATGTAATCTCATATATAATCCTGTAATCGGGTATATAATCACGTGCATCCTTTCAACTTGCATGTTCTATTGGTTAAATCAAGCCGTGGGTCCCCCCCACCCTTGAGGTGAGGGATTACACCACAGCTTGGATCTCAGGAGGGGCCAACCTCACGTGGACACGCAGTTGAACCCGTTAAGAGTATTTTCTTAGCTTTTTCCAATGATGGGGGCATTCTCCTTCGATACCACACCCAAACCTAAAAAGTGGTAGTTTCTTAAAGTTATTGTTACCCTTAAAACTGCCAGTAATTTTACCAGCAAAACTGGGTTTATTCAGAAATAGAATTTGGGACAAGCAAGCTATGACAAAAACCACAAGCAAGTCCAGAAAACAAAAGAAAGGAAAGTTCTTCTACAGAAGGGAGGGATGGGAGGTGGGAGTTGAGAGGCTGTATAAACAAAAAATCCATTGGGTATAAACTGGGAGTTGGAAGTGTAGTCGCTTCTCGTTGGCTGGTTCCTGACAGTGTCTCAGTGGTTGGGCTGTTGTTGGGGGAAGCAAGATTCTCCTTCCTCCTACCTGGGGTAGTAAGCGTAGGCTTCTTCGTTTTGGGAAGGCTGCATAGTCTCTCCCTGTTGGCATCTGCAATTGACCGCATGTGGTAAGGCATGAGATCTCCTCCTTCTGGCCTCCCAGCTCTGTTCCAAAGAGGTTTCCTTTATTCAGTTTCACAGTTGGAATGTAGAATCCGAAATCGGATCAACAAAATATTTGTGCTCTGTTACCTTAAACCCACTCCTCTGGCTTGCATGAATTTGTTTAACCATACTTGCCTGAATGAATTGTTTGAATTTGAATGAATTTGCCTGAATGAATTGTTTAAGCATACACGATTGTGTAATACCGTGTATTGGTCATTAGGAAAATACTGGCTGACTTCATACAGATCTTCCAAAGAGTAACAACACCTCCTATCACATGTTGTATAAAATCGCATTGGTTACAATCATTGTGGGATCCCACCGAAAAAAGTCTTTCAGCACTGGAAACTGCCTAACCTCACGGTGATGCATACGAGTTTCCAAAATTTTAACAAATTCTTCCCCAAGAGAACCAGCTTTTTGTGATTTACAGCTTTTCGTGTATTTCTCATTTCATCACAGAATGTTAGAAAGACGTGTCCTCTAGCGTTGAGATTTCATGAAATCCGTTTTTACTGCTTCCTCGCAGGTATTCTTAAGTGAAACTGACATATTTTCCTGCTAGTGTGTAACAGTCGAGCGGTAGACAAAGACTACCACAAAGTTTGGTCCTATTGCCTTGAGCCAGACTATGTAGCTAGTAGTTTTACCAATCATGACTTTTGCAACATTAATGCAAATGTCAGCACAGCGCAAAAGGACGAATAATGTCTTAGTATTATTATGAAAATAGTTTTTACATCACAGACTCCCTAAAAGGTTTCAGGGACCCCCAGGATCTATGGACCACTCTGTGAGAACTACTGATCGACCCCATTTGAGCAAAGCCTTTGACCCGGCTAGCGTGTTCTTAGGAATTTACCCAACAAATGCTCCTTGATGCAACAAAGACATTGAGAGCTGTGCGGGCAGCTCGGAGCCTGCTTGGGATTCGCTCTCTCTCTCTCTCTCTGCCCCTCCCCTACTTTCTTTCTCTCAAAAATAAATAAGCATTTAAATAAACAAATACAATAAGAAAACGGCATAGATAAATAAACCGAGGAGTATCCATACAAAGAGATACCATAAAGCAATGAAACGGATCTGTGGTGCAGGGCCACATGCAGCAAAGTGGATAAACTAAGAAACATAGTATTGAGAGAAAAAGTCAGTCATTCGAGAACGAGAACGTGTAATGTGTGATTCCATGAGCATGAAGCTTTCAGACGAGATCGGGCGCGTTCAGGGTGGTATGGCTGTAGAGCATGAAGCTTTCAAAAGAGCGAAATTAACCTACAAGGCAACCAAAGATAAAAACGAAACTTCGAGCAGGGGAGGGGCAGAGGGAGAGGGAGACGCAGAATCCAAAGCAGGCTCCAGGCCCCGAGCTGTCAGCACAGATCCCAACGCAGGGCTGGAACCCACGAACTGTGAGATCATGACCTGAGCCCAAGTCAGACACTTAACCGACTAAGCCACCCAGGCGCCCCTGTTGCAGATTTCTTAAGACACAAAAAGAGTAACTCTACGAGAAAATATTAATAAATTTAACTATAACAAAATTTAAAGTTTTTCATCAGAACATATCTCGAAATAAAAAGATACATGTAACCAGAAAGAATTAATATCAGTAGCACATAAGTAGTTCCGATCAATGAGAAAAATAGATATAACTTGATAGGTAAGTGAGCAAAAGACAGAAATAGGTATTCCACTGAAGAGAAAATATATTTGGCAAACAAGCACGTGAAAAGATGCTCACTGTCATGGAGACAGGGGAAGTGACCATCGAGACCACAGTACGATATCATTATAAATCCTTTCGTTTAGCAAAATTTTAAAGGTGTGGAAATAACAAGGGCTGGGGAATCCACAGCACTTCTTATACACGGCTCAGGAGAGCGTGGTTTGGACTGGGCTCACAGGGAAACCAGCTTGTCTTTAGAAGCTGACATCACATATCTGGGTGCAGGTCAAGAGAAAGCTTTACCCAGTTACATCAGAGAGAAAAGTGCATAGTAGCATTGTCACAACAGCAAAAGCTTGGAAAGAACCCAAATGTCCATCAAAGAGAAAATGCATGAAAAATAACGTAGTATAGTCACTCGTCAGAATATTACACAGAAGCCCAAACAAATGAGAACAACAGGAGACAGCAATACGGAAGAATCTTAGCAACATAATCATAGGTGGAGAAAGTAAGCTCCCAGGAATCACATAAAGCATGACATCCTTCTTTAAAAGTTAATAAAAAATTGGGGCGCCTGGGTGGGCCAGTGAGTTGAGCGTGCAACTTCAGTCAGGGCATGATCTCACAGCTCATGAGTTTGAGCCCCGCACTGGACTTGTTGCTTGTCCCACTTTGTAGTCTCTGTTCCCCTCTCTCTGTGCCCCTCCCCCCCTCAAAAAATTAAAATTTAAAAAGTTAATAAATATAAAATTAAAAGATACATTTTTAGGGGCACCTGGGTGGCTCAGTCGGTTAAGTGTCCGACTTCGGCTCAGGTCATGATCTCACAGTTCAAGGGTTTGAGCCCCACGTCGGGCCCTGGGCTGACGGCTCGGAGCTTGGAGCCTGCTTCGGAAATTCCCCCACTTGTGCCCTGTCTCTGTCGCTCAAAAATAAATAAAAACATTTTTAAAAAAATTTTTAGTATTTGTGCTGCTGAAGCGAGTACTAAAAAAATTTTAAAAAGATACATTTTTAGATATACGTGGACACAATGAAAAAGTAAGAGAACGATGAACAGAGGATTCAGGATTCCCCTGGCGGAGGGGAGAGAGGAATAGGATACTGGCACCCACTATAGATGTCAGCTGTTTTCAAGATCCTAGCTTCTGTGTTCATTGGTGGGTTCACAGAAGCTTGATATATCATTATCCGTGAATAAAGAGGTGATACTTGGGCAAAATTGGAGACTGTGCAACGAACGAGAATTATGATTAATCTAATTCAGTGCCCCTGATGTCAGTCCTTCATTCAAAATATTTTAGGTTTGAGGTTCCTAGGTAGCTCGGTCAGTTAAGCATCTGACTCTTGATTTCAGCTCAGGTCATGATCTCACGGTTCATTAGGTTGAGCCCCATTCGAGGTCTGTGCTGACAGCATGGAGCCTGCTTGGGATTCCCTGTCTCTCTCTCTTTCTCTCTCCCCCTCCTCTGCTCATGCTCTCTCTCTCTCAAGATAAATAAATAGAATTTAGAAAATATATTTTAGGTGTCACGAATGTAATAGTTGTGTTTGAAAACACCCGCACACAATCGATTCAATGAAAAGTAAAACAGAGGGGCGTCTGAGTGTCTCAGTCGGTTGAGCATCCGACTTTGGTTCAGGTCATGATCTTGCACTCCATGAGTTTGAGCCCTGCGTCAGGCTCTGTGCTGACAGCTTGGAGTCTGGAGCCTGCTTCAAATTCTGTGTCTCCCTCTCTCTGTCTCTACCCCTCCCCGCTCATGCTCTGTCTCTCTCTGTCTCTCAAAAATGAATAAATGTTTAAAAAAAAAACATTAAAAAAAAGTAAAATGGATACAAATACAAATAAGGATCAAATTGGGGAATTCTCCTAGGAAGAAAAATAAGAAAAAAAAAAAAGAAGAGAAAATATTTTTACAATTATGACTTATCACAGATAGATGTTGAAGTGCCAAAATCCAGATAAGAAGAACCACCAAGGAAAAAAAATATACAAATGGAAAGAAAAAATAATAAAAAAAATCCAACTAGGAGCCCATTATTTGCCAAAGAGGAAACGTAAAGGGAAAAAATAGCACTGGTCTAGAAACACTATAACAATACTTAAGAACACTGAAGAAAAAGAAAAAGAAAATTCGTGTGAAAAACTATCAAACAAGAATAGCCAGAAACATATGTTAAAAAATAAAGATGTAGATGGGACCCCTGGGGGGCTCAGTCAGTTAAGCGTCTGACTTTGGCTCAGGTCATGATCTCACGGTCCGTGAGTTCGAGCCCCGCATCGGGCTCTGTGCTGATGGCTCAGAGCCTGGAGCCTGCGTTGGATTCTGTGTCTCCCTCTCTCTCTGCGCCCACTCCCACTCTCTCTCTCTCTCTCTCTCAAAAAATAGACATTAAGGGCACCTAGGTGGGCTCAGTCGGTTAAACGTCCGACTTCGGCTCAGGTCATGATCTCACGGTCTGTGCGTTCGAGCCCCATGTCGGGCTCTGTGCTGACAAGCTCAGAGCCCGGAGCCTGCTTTGGATTTTGTGTCTCCCTCTCTCTCTCTCTGCCCTTCCCCTGCTCATGCTCTATCTCTCTGTCTCAAAAATAAACAAACATTAAAAAAAATTTTAAAAAAATAGACACTAAAAAAATTAAAAAAAAAAAGAAAAACAGATGTGGAGAAGTCATTGTCCTACCAGATGTCAAAGCACAGCATAAAGCAGCAGCGCCTGCAACACTGGGTGACTTCTTTCCTGTGTCTGAATAGACAATGACGCTAGACTAGAAATTGTAGAAGTCAAATCATATACATACAGGAATTCAGTAGGTGGCAAAACCGGCTTACAAATCCATGGCCCCTGACGGTTATCGGTGTCGGATAACTGAATAAAGAAGTAGAAAGAATTCATCTGTATCCTGTATTAGTTTGTTAGGGCTGTTATGAGAAAACATCACAAACCGAGTGGCTTAAACCACAGAAATTGATTGTTTCACACGGTGAAGGCTAGAAGTCCAAAATCGGAGTGTTGGTAGGGCCATGCTGCCCCTCAAGGTTCTAGGGAAGGATCTGCTCCAGGCCTTGCTCCCAGCTGCTGGTAGTTACCTGGTTTGTAGCAGTGTGATTCCGATCTTCACATGACAGGGGAGGGGGCCAACATGGCAGAGGAGTAGGGGAATCCAATCTTCACATGACAGTCTCCCTGTGTATGCGTGTCTACATTCTCACTCTTTATAAGGACACCAATCATGTTGGGTCAGGAGTCCACTTTACCCCCGTATGACCTCATCTTAACTAATTACATCTGCGACAGCCCTACTTCCAAATAAGGTCAGATTCTGATGTTCTGGGGGTTAGGATGTCAACCTGAACTTTAGGGCGACACAATTCTGCCTATACCCTACCTGTACCTTCATTTGTACACCAAAATAAGTTCCAGAAAGACTAAAATTCTGAAGGAAAAGGAAGGAATCTATAAAGTACAAGAAGAGCACATGAGATCATTGTTTTAATTATCATTTTAATTTAATGATCATTTTATAAACAATAGTTCAATTACATTTAATTATCACAAAAGCCAGAGCCATTAAAACAAAAACATATTAAAATGATCACATGACCCTGATAGTGAAGCAGCAGAAAAAGAAATTATGAAAACAATCCCGTTTACAATTGCACCGAAAATACTAAATACTAAAGTACCTAGGAATACACTCAACCAGAAGGTAAAAGACCTGTTCTCTGAAAACTATAGAACACTGATGAAAGAAATGGAAGAAGATACCAAGAAATGGAAAAGCATCCCATGCTCATGGATTGGAAGAGCAAATATTGTTAAAACGTCCACACTCCCAAAGCAATCTCCACATTGAATGCAATCCCTAGCAAAACAGAATTAAAATTAAAAGAGTTCTGAAGAAGGGCAGTGGTGATGGTTGCACGACATCATGAATGTACTTAATACCACTGGCCTGCACACGTAAAAATAGTTAAAATAGTGAATTTTATGTTATATGTATTTTACCTCAATAAAAAAAAATGGGTAGAGAAAAAGATCATGTCATTGTTTTAATTCTCCATGGCAAAACACTTGAGATTAAGATAAAATGTAAAAAAAAAAAAAAATGATCGATTTAGAAAAAGACATTTTTGAATTTATATCATGGGGGGAAGCCTATTTCCTCTAACTCGAAGAGAAAAAAGAACAGCAGCAAAATGGAAAACTGAGCAAAGATACAAATAACAACAAAACTGTCGAGAGCACAGAGAAGCTTTGTTTCTATGACCAACTGGCCAAGACAGATCCCAGATATTAAATCACAAAAATGTTTTGAGCAAAGGGCCCGTAGATGAAGCAATGACCAAGGGGTTCAAACCAAAGAAGACAGTGATCTTGCAGAATATAAACACTGGAAATGAAGCTCAAAAGAAAAGTGCTGTAAGTATGCAGTACACAGAGATACTGTCGTATTTTTAACCTCCAGAAAATTATCTCCCTTCTCTCGATGAGCTAAATGTCTTAATACATGAGCTGCATATAACACTGCCTGCTTTGCTAGACCTTTGTGCTCCTTAAAGGGGATGATACACAGATCCGAGGCGAAGAAATGGCATGTGGAGTAATTTTACAGGAAATCCTCATTTTCTTTCCATTTTCTCTTGTAATCTCCAGTGTGGGGATGCACGTTTCAAGTCTAAACCTCAGTCACATCACATTTTAAAATGCTTGCGTCCTCCTCACTCTCAGCTTAGGGTTACTCTTGACTCGTGCACAATTTTTAGGCCAAACCTTTCTGTACTTCTTTTTTGGCATTGTGATGCTTTTTCCCCACTGGTGAAATCTACTCTGAGCAGGTGGATGATGGCAACAGAAAGGGAGGAGAGAAGCCTCGTGGTTCTTTCTCAGTAGGTTTAATGGGCAAACGCATGCTCGTGTTCTGAACAAGACTAACGAGTCGGACCAGCTGACTGATCTGCCAAGGGGACGGGCCACCGTAAGTGACAGAGGAGGGACGATCACCGTCCCAATCACGGAAGAGGGGAGTTCATTGAAAAGCCTCGTGCTTAGCTCTTACTGACCCGATTTGAAGGTACTACTCAAGCTCCTCACCTTCTTCCTTGAAAAAGAAAAGTTTGCTGACATAAAAAGAAAAGAACTTCATGTTGCAGAATGACTTAAAATAATTCACGATAGAGTTCTCCGTCTCCGAAGACATTAAAACACCAAAGCTAACGTAAAATTCAAAGCCTCACAGATACAGAAGGTTCGCATGAGCAGACATTACAAAAACGGGGTCTCTCTGCTGATGGAAGCCCACTCTGCCTTCCCTTGACTACTGGACCCATGAATAACTCAAATTAATATAGCTTGGACAGCTATATTATTTAGACTTAGATTAAATAGATACCTATTTTATTTAGGTCAACTGACTTGTAAGAATTATTTGATGTCCGGAAAGCTTTTTGGATCTTTTTTTCAAAGCTCTTAATGTCTTTTTTTTTTTTTTTTTAATTTTCGTTTTCTAAAACTGGGTTCAGCTCTGACTTCAAAACAGCTTCTCACATGAATGAGATCGGCTTCCTGCCTGAGGTGACAACTCTCTTCAGTCCTATGTAGGATTAATTAAAATTAATCTAAGTCATTTTTAGCATAAAAACCTCATATGTTTTTCCCAAGTATACTGAAGGGTTTTTAACTAATTAAAAACACTGCTCATGGCAAGAGTCAAATTCTTAAAGAAATTAAAATTTTTCAGAAGAATCAGCCATCAAAGTTATGTGTTGCCAACATGGAATACTGTACGGATTTGTATTTCTGAGTGTTATAAATTGCTTCCGCTCTGTTCCATTTCTCGCAAGTTTCTAGGCATTTATCAAGAATTACCAACTTAGAAAGGCGCCTGGGTGGCTCAGTCAGTTAAGCGTCCAACTTCGGCTCAGGTCATGGTATCGCGATTCGTGGGTTCGAGCTCCAAGGCGGGCTCTGTGCTGGCAGCTCAGAGCCTGGAGCCTGCTTTTGACTCGGTATCTCCCTCTCTCTCTCTCTCTCTCTGCACTTCCCCCCCCCCATGCTCTGTCTCTCTCTCTCAAAAATAAATAAACATAAAAAAAAAAAAAAGAAAGAAAGAAAACTTAAAGAATTACCAACCTAGAAAATAGCAAGTGCTGACAAGGACGTGGAAAAACTGGAACTCTCACGCATTGCTTACGGGAATGTGACATGGTGTAGCCGATATGGGAAAACACAATAGTGACTCCTCAAAAAGTTAAACATACAATTACCATATGACAGAAATTCCATTCCCGAGAATATACCGGAAAGAACTGAAAGCAGGGACTCAAAGCAATATTAGCACACCCTTGTCTACAGCAGCGTTATTCACAATAGTCAAAAGGTAGGAACAACCCGAGCGTCTAGACGGATCAGTGGATAAACGAAATGTGGATACAGCGAAATTTTATTTTAGCCTGGAGAGAAGTGAAGTTCTGTCACATGCTACGGATGAACCTTGGGGACATTATGCTGGGTACAACGAGCCAGATTCAAAAAGACAAATGCCGTAGGGTTCTACCTACATGAGGTACCTCCGCTAGTTAGATTCACGGAGACAGAGAGTAGAATGGTGGTTTACCAGGGGCTGGGGGCGGAGGACTGAGGAGCTAATGCCTCTTGGAGACAGAGTTTCAGTCGGGGAGATGAAACAGCTCTGGACATCGAAGGTGGTGATGGTCGCACAACTATGTAAATGTGCCTAATGCTCCTGAAAAGTCCACTTAAAAAATGATTCAAATGGCAAACTTTATGTTATGGGTATTTTAGCACAATCGAAAAGATAAAGTCAAATTAGTAAAAAGAAATATCAGCCAACTGATTATAATAGCGTTGCCCTAATGAGGCCAGCGTAAGAATTAAGAACTAATATATATAAAGTCCTCAGATCGGTGCCTGATACTGTAGCTAGCACACACACAAAAATAGCCGTTACCACCATAATCAATGTCATTAATGTTATTCTCTCTACCAACACCTTTTAACCTACAGTTTTGCCATTTTCTTCAAGATTTTATATCTAAGCAATCTCTACAAACTCACAACCCCGAGACCAAGAGGCTCCACCAACTGAGCCAGCCGGACACCCCTGGTTTTGCTATTTGAAATACAAAAATTTCCTGGTGTCATGAAAAGTGATCTCCATAGATGGCTCTGTCTGGCACTTTTAGCCTTCTCGAGGGAAACATGATCGCTGCGTCAGAGGGCAGACTCCAAAGTTTATGCCAAGCCCTCGAAGCCAAGGTCTTCTAGCCCTTGAACAAAAGGGCCCGACCTAGAGCAAGGTCCCCGTGAACCTTGGTCTCCCCTGACGTCTGGAGCCATGCCAACCATTCCTTGGGATCATTTATAATAACTCACTTTAAAAGATAACAGAAAATGCAAGTCGAAATAATAATTTATTTTCAGTCCGCCCAACATTTATGCAGTACTGGTAGATAAGGGCTTTCAAGGAGTTCTGTTTTTCCATCTGAGGGATAATTCTGTCATAGGAGCGTTAGCTCCATTTTGCGGTGAGGAAACGATATTTCAGGGCTAGTAAACACTGTGTGCGGCAGGATACTGCACGTCCCGAGAAGAAATAGAGACCCACCATTCTATTATTTGCGATATGCACTTCAAAAATTTGAAGTAGATTTTTTTTTTTTTTTTAGCTTCAAAGCTAAGAGGAAATAGATACGTTGATTTGCCAAACTAACGTGAAATGCTCCTGAGACAAAATTTGAGACTCTGGAGTTGGAGGAGTTCAGAAAATTACACATCGGAGGAGGCCAAACCCAAGAAGCCTTGTGAATTCTGCTCATGGCCGTGGATGGGTCAAAATCCAGCTATTTGTCTAAGAAATCTGGGCAAACCCGCAGACTGGGGAGATAAACAAACTTCAGAAGAATTGTTCCTAAGACAACTCTATCCGACCTCAAAGAAACACAGAAGCAAACAGAGGTAGAATCTCCAAACTGCCAGGGTGATAAGACAGACCACTGGAAATATGCAGCCCTGGGGGAGGAGCCAACAGGTGAGCCCGCACCACGTGAGCCCCAGAACGGGGAAGCCGGGGCACAGGCTGAGCCATCTGCTTTGGAGGTCAAGTCTCCAAACCGTCCACCTTAACATACCTTGGTGATGATCACTTCTCATGCCTAATATTTACCATACTGCCATCAACAGCTTCCTAAGTAATCGCTTCAACACTGTGGGTTTCAAAAAATAAAGCAAATACACCAGAGATGAAGGAAAATGAAAATATAAAGTCAGTATTTCCTGCCCAGGCGGACAAATACACACCAATAGACATTCGCCGTGTAGTTCACTCGGGGAGGCTAGCGGGGGGAAGGCGGCGAGGTTTAGGTATAGTGTAAGGAATGAAAACTAGCACTCGGATTAGGACAGAGTCCATAGTAAAAACTGGTTAAAACAAGCCCCCTTCAAAGGAAAAAAAGACACAGAGAGGGAGGGAGATAAAACATAAGAGACTCTCAAAGACTAAGAAAACACTGAGGGTGAGGGGGGTGAGGGCAGGGGGAGAGGGGGTGACGGGCATTAAAGAGGGCATGTGTTGGGATGAACACTGGGTGTTATATGTAAACCAATTTGAAAATAAACTATTTAAATTAAAAAAAAAAATAAAATAAAATAAAAAAACCAAGCCCCCTTGTCTGCTGGTCAAGAAAATTCTTCAGTCAGGGGCGCCTGGGCGGCTCAGTCGGTTGAGCGTCTGACTCTTGGTTTCGGCCCAGTTCATGATCTTGAGGTTTGTGAGTTCAAGCCCCGCATCGGGCTCTTTGCTGATAGTGTGGAATTCTCTCTCTCCCTGTCTCTTTATCCCTCCTCTGCTCATGATCTCTCTCTCTCTTTTTCTTTCTCTCTCAAAAGTAAGTGAATAAACGTTTAAAAAAAAAGAGAAGAAAAGAAAATTCTTCAGTTAGGCCTAAGTAGGGTCTAATTTACACGGTCCCTCAAAATCTCCCATGTATTATCATTATCAGCTAGTTAGAATCCATTCTGACGAGAGGCGCCTGAGTGCTCAGTACAGTTATGCATCAGACTCGTGATTTCGGCTCAGGTCATGATCTCACGGTTGTGAGATCAAGCCCCTCGTGGGGCTCGTGCTGACAGTATGGAGCCTGCTTACGTCTCTCTCCCTCTCTCTCTCTCTCTCTCTCTCTCTCTACCACACCCCACCTTTCCTCTTACTCTCTCTCTCTCACAATAAAACAATGAAAAAACTTTTAAAAAGAAATGAGTTCTGATGAAACACAATATTCAGTTTGGATATCTGCTAGACAAATTCTGAGAGAAACAGAAATTTTTTCTCATACACAGGTTATAACAACCACAATACAATGTATGATAGCCAGTTGGATATTTATTTACAAAACCAGCAGTAGAAATATTAGGGGAAATCTGAACAGGAACATGGCTTAGGTAGTACGTGAGAAGAAAATTTTTATTAACGTGGGAATGCCGAGCTGACGAAACAGATCGCAAAACAGCGTGGACGGTATGATAACATTTTGAAAATAATAATAATAATGGACTTATATGTACATATAAAAAATAACCAGAAGGATACGCCCAAGTGTGGCCGTAGTGAGTTTAGGCAAAGGGAACGCAATAGGATTTAGTGTTTATTTTTGTTCGACTTTCTAATTCTCTACAATGATCATGAGCGGTTTCTGTTGTAATAAAAAGTTCTCGTTGCGGATTGAAGCAGCATAAATGAGCTCATGTTTCTCTCCCCTTAGGATTTTTTCTTTAACGTTTTTATTTTATTTTTGAGAGACATAGAGACAGAGCGTGAGCAAGGGAAGGGCAGAGAGAGAGGGAGACACAGAATCTCATGAAGCAGGCTCCAGGCTCTGCGCCATCAGCACAGAGCCCGACGTGGGGCTCGAACTCACAGACTGTGAGATCATGACCTGAACTAAAGTCAGCCGCTTAACCGACTGAGCCACCCAGGCACTCCTCTCCCCTTAGGATTTAAAGTTGAACATGTTCTGAGATTGTATTGGCTTCCAGACAGTCAGAAATGGCGACTAGACTTCTGAGACCTGATGGATACTTGCCCCGCATCGGTGGCTTGAGCCTCACCACCCGGCAGCCCCGAGTGAATCGGATCTGAAGGCGGTCATGGAACACTAAGAAAGCTTCGGGAACGTGTCCAGTTCCCCACACCACCCGCATGAATGCCTGGGAGACCAGCATTACTGTGTAATCCTCGGGGCCAGAGCGACTGATCGCTCGCACACACTGATGGGGGTACCGGCACCCCAAACCAGGATTTAAAGACCAAGTACAAAGCAGTAGGGGACCATCAGGCTTTCTACCTCTCAGGGCCAAAAACTCGATTTCATGACAGGGAGACACAACCCCCACTGATTTATCCTTCCTTTATCCTGTATTTCAAGTCTGTTTCAGGATTATATCAGGAACTGCTTGGGTGGAGGTTTAAAAACACACAGGAATGTCTTTTCTAAACCAAATCAGATCTGTAATTTGCAAATCCCAGGAGACCAAGCAGGATGGTAAGGGCAGACCCCAGGTTATCAAGAATAAAGAGAGGGCAAAGTTCAAAGTTTCGGGAAAATCAAAATAGGCAACTACCGGATGGTATTAACTTAAATAAACCAAATGTAGGGTTAAACGGGCCCTCTGATGTTAAAGGTTACATCATTACTCAACTTCGGCCTTGTAAAACAATGAAGAAATGTGAATAAAATTACCTACTAGCATAAATCATTCTTGCCCAACCCAAATCCCGGGAGGACTAAGGAATTACCTACTCGTACAAAGATAGATGAGTTAGTCCTCTGGGCTCTCTGCAGGAGCAGCAAAAGATTAACCCGGCCTCGCCGCAGAAATTCAGGCAATGATAAAGGGCAAAGAAAGCAGGAGTTCAGAGCCATCCAAACTGTCCCACCGAAGACGGGTTTGGCCGAATTTAATATTCTGTTATTTCAAGGATGTAAAATGGAATATAAAAATCGATCTTTTAAGCCAATCATGTGTTTTGAAGAGGTAACACATGATTAAATAAAAACTGTCTCCCCCAAATTTCTAATAAGAACGTATCTTCTCTATCAACTTTATGTAAAATCGTTATTTTGAGGTTCTTTTAACTTATAGTAAAAGTGATATATACACCTACTAGAGTATAAACCTGGATGGAAAGAGCTTGTGGGTTATTTCTCTCTATCCGTTGCCACAGAAAGTGTCCAGTAGATGGGAAATCAATCCCTTTGGGTTCCAACTCGAATGGTCTTTCCTTTAGAATTGTTAGATCAAAAAGAGACTCTGCACCTACTAAAGAAACTTAGACTATGAATATTCGACTTACCAACACATATGTGCTTACGTAATCGTTAAACTTTTATTTTAGAAGGTACCCAATGTAACTTAAAAAATTCTAACAAAAGGGCAGTTGTATACCAGCTTTCGACTCACTTTGTGAAGTAATTTAGTTATTTGCTCAAAGGAAAATTAAAAGTAGAGGATCCGATATCATGAAATATACAACATACTTCTCATATGAACAGCTACAAGTCCCAAAACTGACAACGCCAATTGCTGGCCAGGGTGTGAAGCGACAGGACCTCTTGCTCATTGCTGGGGGTGGGGATTGTGAAATTCTATGTCCACTTATTTTTTTTTTTAACATTTTTATTTAGTTTGGAGGGACAGAGAGAGAGACAGAGCATGAGCAGGGTGGGGGCAGAGAGAGGGAGACACGGAACCCAAAGCAGGCTCCAAGCTCTGAGCTGTCAGCACAGAGCCTGACGCAGGGCTCGAACTCACGAACCATGAGATCATGACGTGAGCTGAAGTCAGACGCTCAGCCGACTGAGTCACCCAGGCTCCTCTTATGTCCATTTAGAAGACAGTTGGGCAGTCTCTTACAAAGCTAAATACATTTTTATCATATGATTCTATAATCATGTTCCTAAGTATTTATCCAACTAATCTGGAAACATGTCTACAATAAACACGTGAAAGTTTATAACACCTTAGTTCCTAACTGACAAGTACCGGAAGCATCTGGAACTTATACTTCAATAGGGGAATGGGTAAACAAACTGTGGCTCATGCACACAATGGAATATTATTCAGAGATAAAAAGAGATGAACTCTTAAGTCACAAAAAGACACGGAGGAACCTTAACACGTACTACTAAGTGAAAAAAGAGTCTGAAAATGCTGCCTACAATATGCTGCCAATTATACGACATTCTGGAAAAGGCAAAACTATAACAATGATAAAGATGAGTGCTTTCAAGGGTGGGGGCGGGGTGAGGCTTTGAACAGGTGAGGCACAGGGGATTTGCTTTAGGATGGTGAAACTAGTCTATATGATACCGTAATGTGTACATACAACGCGATGCGTTTGTTGAAACCCACAGAACCTGACAGCATAAAGCGATCCTTAATATATGCAAGTTTTTTTTTTTATGTTTTATTTTTGAGAGAGAGAGAGAGAGTGTGTAGGGGAGGGGCAGAGAGAGAGGAGGACAGAGGATCTGAAGCGGCTCTGCACTGATAGCAGAGAGCCCAACTTGGGGCTCGAAATCACAAACTGTGAGATCGTGACCTGAGCCAAAGTCAGATGCTTGATCGACTGAGCGACCTAGGTGCCCCAATATATGCAAATTTAAAAAATCATTTACGGGGCGGTGTATCCCAGAATGGAATACAGAATACAACAAGAGAACCTAATTGTATTACAAACGTATGAAACGCCCTTACTGAAGGAGTTGGGGAACAGGTAAGTAACCTTGGAAATGAGTGAAGTCTGTAAGACTAAAGACAAATAAAACTGTATATGAGCCACTGTACTCGAACTGAAAAGGTGTTTCCCATGGGTTAATGTTAACAATTCTGGTACCACTATACCTGTACGCTGGAATCGAACAACTTAGCAAATGGATGGCAGGTGAGGGGAGTCATATTGCTCACTGCAGGAGCGGGGGTTTAAAGAGAAGTAAGAGGAAGGCGCATGGGATCCATGGGGTAATATATGCATTTGGAAGCTTCAGCATGAACTCATCTTTAGTTTAATTACAGATACAGATGGTCGCATATGGAAATATGTATAGACGTGTGTTATCTACACAGGCTGGTATACACACATAGATTTCCTTGCCTGTTTGCTAAAAGGGCCTAGAAGCAATGACACCCAGCAAGAAGCACCCAGATCTTGGTTTCTAATACCATTCTCCAATAAAAGGAAATAAAACTTCTTGTAGAAATGGCTGATTCTAGGACTGGGACAGGGAATATACAAGATAAGCCTGGAGCGTGCTGTAGTACCAGGAAATAAGGAAATAACCAACACCGAAACCAAAACCCACATAGATTGGAATTTGCCAAGGGAACCAATGAAAGAGCTCTTATTAGCAAAAGCTAGAACAATTTGAGCTACAAAAAAATAACTTAGTATTAGAATATAATTCAAGGTATATAAAATAAATATCCATGAGTCCCTACTGATACAAATAAATGACTGAATAAGTAAGTGAATGGGGGAGAAGAGGCCAATTTCCCATGCAGAAGAATTCCAAATAATTTATGCAGACACTACACTCTTAGGGAGGCGGTGCGTGGTAATGCACTTTCCATTATGGAAGTGCTCGCTGCACACAGTAACTTAATTCCAAGGACTACAACCTGGATAGTGGGGGGAAGTAATCTCTCAGTGGAGAAACCTGAAAAACAGTGCCCGAGCCAGGTGACCAAGGTCAATACCACAGCGATGTCATGTTGATAGTATACACTCTCCATATATGGGATGAAAATAGCACTTTCCCTCTGTGGTCTTCCTGTCAACCTCTAACTCCATGCTAAACTAATTATGAGGAAAACATCAGAGAAAAAACCAACTGAGGATTCTATAAAATACCTGATTAGCACTCGCCAAACTACGGAGGCCATTGAAAACAAGAAAGTTCTGAGAAAGTCATGGCCAAGAAGAGCCGAAGGAGACATGATCGCCAAATGGGCTGTGGTGTCCTGGGTGGGATCCGGGAACTGAAAAGGGACACTGGAGAAGAAGTAAGGAAATCTGCATAAAGTATGAACTTTAGTTAATAATTATATATTGATTCATTAGTTGTAACAAATGTGCCATGCCAACACACGATGCTGGTAAAAGGGGAAGCTGGGGGGCGCCTGGGTGACTCAGTTGGTTGAGTGGCCGACTTCAGCTCAGGTCATGATCTCATGTCTGTGAGTTCGAGCCCCACGTGGGGCTCTGTGCTGATGGCTCAGAGCCTGGAGTCTGCTTCAGATTCTGTATCTCCTTCTCTCTCTGCCCTTCCCCTGCTCATGCTCTGTCTCTATGTCTCTGAAAAATAAATAAACGTTTAAAAAAAAGGGGGGGGGAGTTGGATGTGGGGTACGTGGGAATTTGCTATGCTATTTTCACGATTTTTCTGTAAATCTAAAACAGTTCAAAAAAAGAAAAATTTTTTAAAGTCAAGCAATAGGCAGTACCAAAAAAAAGGGAAAAAGGAAAGGAAAGAAGAAAAAAAGATGAAATAACATCTCTGTTATCCAGAAGAAAAACCAGTAGAAGACTTGAGGGCACGTCGTCGGTCCCAACAGAGTTCATCTCAAGGCTAATTTCAACATCTCTACTTTTCTTTTAAAGTGAACAGAAAGGGGCGCCTGGGTGACTCAGTCGGTTGAGTGTCCAACTTTTGATTTCGGCTCAGGTCATGATCCCAGGGTCGTGGGATCAAGCCCCTGAGTCAGGCTCGGCGCTGTGTGTGGAGCCTGCTTAAGATTCTCTCCCTCTCTCTCTCTCTCTCTCTCTCCCCCTCTCAGATTAAAATAAATAAGTAAATAAATAAATAAAGTGAACAGACAGAAGGAATATTCAAACTGTCATCGAGTAAACACCAGAACAAAAATTTTAAACCAGGGATAATAAGGGATGTTATTTGTTTACTGAAATAACTCATATGTCTTTTGTTTTGCAAACTCTGTCACTAGTCAAGCACGAAACAAATCACCAGAGGCAAAGGCTTTGTTAGCTCTGTTGTAAAACATTGATCCAGCGTCCAGCCTCTGATGGCATCATAGATACAGGGACGTGAGCCTCAGGAGAGGGTCCAGAATCCAGGAGGGGGTGTTTTTTTTTTTGGTTTTTTTTTTTTTTGGTTGTTTTTTTTTTAATTTATAATAGTTTATTTTCAAATTGGTTTACATATAACACCCAGTATTCATCCCAACATGTGCCCTTTTTAATGCCCATCACCCCCTCTCCCCCCTCCCTCACCCCCCTCACCCTCAGTTTTTTTCTTAGTCTTTGAGAGTCTCTTATGTTTTATCTCCCTCCCTCTCTGTGTCTTTTTTTCCTTTCCCCTCTTCCCCTCCCCCTGGTTTTTGCTTAGTCTCACAAAGTCCACCTATTCGTGGAAACATATGGTATCTGTCTTTTTCTGACTGACTTATTTCACTTAACATAATACCCTCCAGTTCCGTCCATCTGGCTACACATGGCCAGATTTCATTTTTTCTCATTGCCACGTAGTAGTCCATTGTATATATGTGCCACAACTTCTTTATCCACTCGTCAGTTGATGGGCACTTGGTTTCTTTCCATGATTTGGCTATTGTCGAAAGTGCTGCTATGAACATTGAGGTACACGTGCCCCTATGCATCAGTATTTCTGTGTCTCTTGGGTAGATTCCTAGCAGGGCTATTGCTGGGTCATAGGGTAGCTCTATTTTCATTTTTTTGAGGAACCTCCACACCGTTTTCCAGAGTGGCTGCACCAGTTTGCATTCAGGAGGGGGTGGTTTTTAATGAGCCTGCCAAAGGAGCCTCCGAAAGTGGTGTGACAACATTTTGGATGTAAAAAAAAAAAAAATACAAAGTAGAAGAGGCCTTCCAGGATTTTAATTCACAAAGGCGAGAAGGCTAGGGACGCTGAGGAGGAAGGTGGGAGTGGGCGGCAGACAGGGTGGCCAGGGTCTGATACCCAAGCACAGAGGTGTCCAGTGCACTCACTCTGCGTACCCTTCACACAGTCACTTCTCTTCTGTCTCTGCGAATCCATAACTACATTTTTTAAAACTTGCTAATTTCATAATTTGTGGCCCCATTGATAAGAATATTTTCCAGGAGTCTTAATTTTTATTAAAAAAACAAACAAACCAAAAAAACAGGGGCACCTGGGTGGCTCAGTTGGTGGGGCGCCCGACTTCGGCTCAGGACATGATCTCATAGTTCGTGAGTTCGAGCCCCTCGTCGGGCTCTGTGCTGACAGCTCAGATCCTGGAGCCTGCTTCGGATTCTGTGTCTCCCTCTCTCTCTGCCTCTCCCTGCTCACACTCTCGGTCTCAAAAATAAATAAATGTTAAAAAAAATAACAACAACAACAGCTACCTACTGCATTGTGCTGAGGTTCCCTGACTGCCTTCCCAGAAGACAGAAGAATCTCCCAAGAGAAAAATCGAACATGAGAATATTTTATTCAAAACAAGGTGGGATATTTCAAAAGTGTCCCTTCTGTAAAAACTTTCTTCCTATTTTTACTAAATAATAGAGGGGAAAGGAAAGTTCTACCGTTCAGCGATTCCTCAGAGCTTACTCGCCAGACTAAAACCTGTGTTTCTGGTCCACTGAACGCAGGCCTACCAACATTTGTGGTAAGTATGAAAACCTCGTGTATAGGAGAAGTTTCGGGATTTACCCAGTTTTCAGAATACCAAGGTTTGCTCTACAGTTGAGCTTAGTCTAGTCCATTCTTCCCGGGGCTCAAGAATGGACTAGACCTTAATTAGCAAAACCAGAAGCAAACAACAACCGTGAGTGAGGATAAAAGGCATTTGGGGAGTGCTGTGAAAAATAAAACTCTCTCTCACTCATTCACTCCAAGTGACCGCAGTTCTTTTATCGCAATTATCAGATGCCTACCGGGCTAGGAAGCACCTCACTAAGACAAGCTAAAGTCCCACTAAAGTAAACGACCATCTCCCAAGATTCTGGGCATCTGGTCTGTGAGCCATTGGCGCCTTGGATTTCTCTGTGTGGCCCAAGACGCCGGTCATGCCTCGCCAAGTGCCCAGCGCGGGAACTGGGACAGGACAGAGAAGTCAACGTAGCTGGAACAGGTGTAACAGGCTTCCACGGGAACAACGACTGAAACAGGTCAGACGGAGTGAGTCACATTTCCCGGGACCATTCCTCCAACGGTGTGTGTGTGTGTGTGTGTGTGTGTGTGTGTGTGTGTGTGTGTGTGTGTGTGTGTGTGTGTTTAATAGCTTACATTTCCTAACGTTTTCAGGAGTAACCAATTGGCCGGGCATCAAGGAGTGGCCGTGAGAGCAATCAGGCCCCCCCGAGGGCTGTCTTCCGGAACCCTGTGCCAAAGTTCCTGAGAATGATGAATATGGACTTCTTTTAAAGCCGGGGTCAGATCAACCGCGAGATTTTTCAAAATCTGAGTTCTCACCGTGTTGCCCGATGCTTTATGCAGCGAAGCCAGGCTGAGAATGGGGTCTTCTTCAGAAGAACTGAGCCGAGTGAGCCTAGAGTCTTTGAACGGAAGTCTTAAGATTAGTCTGGATCAGCCAAATACGGTGAGCCCAGTTAGAGGCATCTTGGCTAAAGACCAGCATCTCCTTCTTTTAGGCATTCTACATTTTTGGGGGGACCCAGGCACACTGAGTGTCCTCCGGCCTGTCCCCTCCATCCCCCATTCCCAAATCCTAACCCTCCTCGTGAAGCCTCATTAGCAGGATTTAGGAAGTCTGCCACCCTGCATTGCTCTTCGCGATTGCCGTATACAAATAAGGCCTCCGTAAATGTTTGTTCTAACGGTCTGTCACGTAGCCGATCCTTAGAGGGCCTCTTATCCTGACTCATCCCTAGGCTGTGGTGTGAGAATAAGCTGCTTTCTCTTTGGAGGCGGAGGGTCCCTCCCGAGAGCTCAAGGCTAGCTGATAGAGGAAGGAAAAAAAATAATCTTAACTCGGAACCAGAAATTTGCCTCCACCTGGACCCTCACTGGGAGCACCTGCCTGGTATCGGGGATGCTTTTCAAACAGGGGAGAGGAGAGGTTGAGGGGGCGACCCAGAGCTTGCACATTCACAGGAGCCTCCGGGCTGACTTTCGAAACCTTCCAATCTTCTTTCCACCTGGCACTTAATTGGCTCAGCACATTTCAAGTCTGACTCCTGAAAGAATGAAAATAAACAGGGTCTCGAAAAAAAAAAAAAATCATTCGATCGCTAGAGCCAAGAGAACAAGCATTGCTTAAATTCAAAGTGCTCCAAACATACCCATCACCACTCCGGGCTGGGGACCTGCTCCCCTCAAATGTGGCTGAGATGAGCCAAATTGCGGAGCCAGATGAAAGCTAGAGAGTGAGTAGAAGAGAATGATCCGAAGTGATGGAAGTTTTGTAAACCCCAAAGCTTGCCCTTCCAGAGAAGTGCCAGTGTGCAGGCCGTGGAGGGAGGCTCAGAGACGGCCCCGGGTCGAGTCCAGTCGGCAGCTCTGGGGCTAAGTGGGGACACACCACTCTGTCCACAGCTCCCCATGAGAATATGAGAATGAGAATAGCGATCTGGAGGTACCATGGGAGGATTAATTTTTACATACTGAGCGCTTAGAATTGTGCCTGGAAATAATGATACCAGGCTCTCGACTGTGACTTTTGGCTACCTACGCAATCACTACCTCCGCAACCAATCTGCAGCAGGTACCCATGCCACACTTTATACACGCTTCCGAGACAGCCCAGGCCGCAAGCTGATGCACACCAGGCGCCAGAAATCTGCCAGACTTGGCACGAAACAGATCTCCTGCCCCAATTCTCTATGACAAAATACATACGGATTACATGCGAGCCGTTTATTTTATTTAAGGTTTATTTAAGTAATCTCTACGCACAACATGGGGCTCGAACTCATAACCCCGAGATCAAGAGTCATATACTCTTCTGATGAAGCCACCCGGGCACCCCCTACATGTGATTCATCGATAAAGTTTTAACTTTTGCTTTGCCTTTTTAATTATTTTATTTTTAAAAAAACTGGAGACCTAAAAACTCTTTTCGCTGTCACATGTTGGTGATGCTAAAAGGCCACTCGGAAACCAGTTTTGAAAAAACCGAGGGAGATTTTAACAATTACAGTAAATGAGGGAGGAAAATACACTAATAAAGCTTATTTGCATAGTTGAAAGCTGAACGGAACATTGAGGGAAGGGGAGTTCATTCCAGATAAAATTCTGAGAACGTTAAGATGGGACAGGCTTATCCACTGCTAACGGTCTGCTTTGTCCTGCCCATAATCAAATTTAGGTATTGTTAGAACTCTGCCTTCCTAAAGTACGCCATCCTCCTTGTCCACCCTCTGCTCTCCCCACCAGAAGGACTTTTAATAGTATTCACCTGTCCTGAAATCCCTTAAAAAGACACATCTCAAATCTACTAAGTTGATCCGTGAACAATATGGGGGTGAAAGGCACTGACCCCTCCCACACATATAACTTTCGACTCCCAAAAATCTTTGCTAGTAACCGCCCAAAGTTGACCGGAAGCTTCACCACAACAAAAGCAGTCGATTAAACACGTACTTTGTATGTTCTATGTATTATATATACTGTATTGTTACAATAAACAAAGTATTCTAGAGAAAAATAGTGTGATCGAGAAAATCATAACAAAGAAATATACGCTTATAGCACGGCACTGTATTTATCCAAAAAATCTGGCTATCAGTGAGCCCACACAGTTCAAACCCATGTTGCTCAAGCATCTGCTGTATTTAGCCCATAAAATTAAAAATCCAAGCTATGTGTCGCCATTTCAGCCCAATTCTAGCTACTAAGTTCCTTCCTGAACACGGAAAAGATCGGGTCACCATTCCCATTAGTCAATTGCCCTATTCACTGGTAGAGTCTCCTTTGTTCTACTGTTAGCAATTTAGGGATCGTTAGAACTACCGGGGTATATTATCCTCCTCATCTTATGCTTTGTACACAGTAGGTGCTCAGCAAATGCTTTATTCGTGCATTTTTCTTCGTCAAACAGTACTCCTGCAGTTAAATACTATATAAAAAGCAAGACAAAATGATATATGTATATCTGATTACGAGACTATCAAAGGTGCTTTTGAGAAAGACTCTAAGGAAGCCAAACAAAACAATAACAGGATTACAGAGCTCTGTGTGTTTATTCTCTCTCTTCTTCCATATTGTTCTAAAAGTGTCATTACCTTTTGGGAGAGGGTGAGAACGAAGCAACCACTTTTATCTTTTCTTTTTTCAAGACATGATAAAACACTTTATGAGAAAGGGGTAATATCTTTTATTTATTTACTAAAGATTATGAAACAAAATGAAAAATTAACACTAAAACTCTTGATTCATGGAGGCAAAGTGCTCTCAACAATTTGACAATGCGTTTCATGTAGACTGTATTTTAATTTTTTTTTAATGTTTATTTATTTTTGAGAGAGAAAGCATGCAAGCAGGGGAGGGACAGAGAAAAAGAGGGAGACACAGAATCTGAAGCAGGCTCCAGGCTCTGAGCTGTCAGCACAGAGCCCGACGTGGGTCTCGAACTCATGAACCATGAGATCATAAACTAAGCCAAAGTCAGATGCCCAACTGACTGAGCCACCCAGTCGCCCTTAATTTTGAAATGTATACCAGATATCTGTGGATATTTGCATATGTGCATGTGTATACACACATACATACATAAATTTTATTCACGTAATACTCTGTACAGTATTGGGCTGGATTTGCATTTCTTTGATTGTTGGTGAGTGGACATCTGTCTTGATATTCTTCTTTGTGAATTTTATTTGTGTGTGTGTGTCTTCTCTACTCATGCTTTTTATCCATTTTACTTGCGGAGGGCAGAAACCTGTTTACGTATTTAGATACAGTAAACCCATGCTAAGGAATTTATGCTAAGAATGTGCTATTACTTTTTTAATTAAATATTTCTATATATACATATATATACACACATATATGAAAAAGCAAATTCACTGAGTTCCAGAATATAACCAGTTTACTACAGAAGTAAAGGAGAATATGACTGTAATTTTACCATTGCTTCTGCCCTCACAATGAGTGCAGTCTTCTCTGAAGGGAAAGACAGAAAACACCAGAGACAATACAATAATATTCCAGGGCACCGTATAATGGAAAGCTCGGCCAGATCCAACGGACAGCAGGAGTCGTCATGACCAGGAAGGAGTGTGAGTGATGCATTCAGACAAAGTTCTCTGGAAGAGGGAGCCGTGAGCGTTAGGACTGTAAGCACTGGGGCCACTTCCATATAGGAGAGAATTGAGGCTGGATTGCAGTGGTTTAACCTCTGGAGAGTCAGTCAGATTGCGGGAGATGAGACAAGGACAAAGGACCTCACTGAAGACAGAGACTTCAGAGACTGGCTGGGAAAGATGGGGAAACATGGTTTCCTAGGCCGGGAACATGGAGTCTTTAAAACAGTGTGGCAGTTCTCCCTGCTGTGTTGGGAGCTGGCAAAGCCACCGGAACTTTTACTGGAGAGGAGCAGGGAGAGAAAGGCACTATTCCAGTAGCTGGCTCGACGGTCATAACCGCCTGTATCTTACAGACTGGGAGAACGGAAAGAAAACTTGAATATCTGACCAACTGAGACACCCAGATGCCCCTGAAAGAGGTAATTTTTAAAAATGAAATTCACTCTTTGATTATAAATTCAGAGAGGAAAACTATCCCCATTAAAAAAAATGCTGAGTTCGTACGTATGTAGGAAGCCAGATACTCAAGTGTAGCACCTTTCCTGAATGTGCTACGGTTCATTTATCCATTCTACTGTTTCACCCTATAATAAAAGTAAAGCTGCGATGAAAATATACACCGTGGCTGGGGAAATGTGCGCTTAATTCTTTTGATTATAAATATCTAGTGATAGAATTGCTGGGGCATAAAGAAGGCACATCCTTCAGTGTGGTAATTCCTGCCGAAGGCATTTGTAGCAACGCGGATGGAACTGGAGGGTATGATGCTGAGTGAAATACGTCAGTCAGAGAAAGACAGATACCATATGTTTCCACGCATAGGTGGATTTTGAGAGACTGAGCAGAAGACCATGGGGGAAGGGAAGAGGGGGACAAAAAGCCACAGAGAGGGAGGGAGGCAAAAACATAAGAGACTCTTGGATACGAAGAACAAACTGAGGGATGATGGGGGCTGGGCGAGAGGGGAGAGAGGGTGACGGGCATTGAGGAAGGCACTCGTTGGGATGAGCACTGGGTGTTGTATGGAAACCAATTTGACAATAAATTATATTAAATAATGATGATGATGATGATAGTAAGTCCTGCCAAAGAGTCTTCCAAAGTGGTTCTCAACAGGGCTCATCCCCAAATGGTGTTCACGATCCCCACTGAACGCGGTGTTGGCGGGTTCTGCCTCCCCGCCCCCATGGGTGTGTAGAGGCAATCTCAGGCTTGCGGTTTTAATTAGTGAGCACCTTTTCAGACAGGACCACCGGATCCCCTCTTTCGTGAAATGCTTTTTCAACTGCTCTTGCCCATTTTATTTTTTTTATTTTATAATAGTTTATTTTCAAATTGGTTTACATATAACACCCAGTATTCATCCCAACATGTGCCCTTTTTAATGCCCGTCACCCCTCTCCCCCCTCCCTCATCCCCCTCACCCTCAGTTTGTTCTTAGTCTTTGAGACTCTCTTGTGTTTTATCTTTCCTCCCTCTCTGTGTCTTTTTTTTCCTTTCCCCTCTTCCCCTCCCCCTGGTTTTTGCTTAGTCTCACAAAGTCCACCTATGCGTGGAAACATATGGTATCTGTCTTTTTCTGACTGACTTATTTCACTCAGCATAATACCCTCCAGTTCCATCCATGTTGCTACACATTCTTGCCCATTTTAATGCTAGCTTGTCTTTCCTATTTTGTGGATTTGTTTTTCTTGATTCATTGTAGACTGGAGTGCTTTGTCAAATGTGAATTTCACTTTCAAATCAACTTCTTTAAGGCATGTGGGTGGCTCGACTGGCTAGGTGTCTGACTCTTGATTTCAGCTCAGGTCATGATCTCACCGTGGTGAGATCAATCCTTGCATCAGGCTCCACTCTGAGAGCGGAAAGTCTGCTTGGGATTCTCTCTCTCCCTCTCTCTCTCTCTCTCTCTCTGCCCCTCTCCCCTCTCAAAATAAATGAATGAACATTAAAAATAAAATCAGCTTTCTTAAGAAGGCAGTACGGTACGATTTTAATTGGAAATTAATTTTTCTCAGTCCATGCACCAACATAAACAACCAAATGGATAAGAAATCCAAATGTAGAAAATGAAACAATACAAATACTAGAAGAAAGTGATGTCGACTCCTTTATAGCCTGGATCTAGGGATGACCTTTAAGCCGTGACTCAAAATCCAAAAGCAACAACAGGAAGGATTCATAAAGCTTATTTCATGAAAAAACTTTCAACATTCCTGTAATGACAGTGACGACCCCAAAACTCCATGAGGAAATTCAAAGGACAAATGACAACTTGGGACAGGGTATTTGCACAGATAAAGAGCTCACGTCTCTGATATACAAAGCACTTTAAGTATCGAGGGGGAGAAAATTAACAAGAACGTCATTGAAACAAAGACATAAATAGCAGTTTACAGAAAAAATAATAAGCAAATGGTAGTTCAACATAGGAAAAGATGCTCAGGGGAGCCTGGGGGGCTCAGTCGGTTAAGCGGCCGACTTCGGCTCAGGTCGTGATCTCACAGTCTGTGAGTTCGAGCCCCACGTCGAGCTCTGTGCTGATGTCTCAGAGCCTGGAGCCTGCTTTGGATTCTGTGTCTCCTTCTCTCTCTGCCCTTCCCCTGCTCATGCTCTGTCTCTATGTTTCTCAAAAACAAATAAATGTTAAAAAAATTTTTTTAAAAAGAAAAGAAAAGATGCTCAACTTAATTTATAAGTAAACTGTACTCTGAGGCACCATGTCTAACTATCGGATGGCTAAAAATTCAAAAATTGACATACAACTCTCTTGGTGAGCCTACGGGAAGACGAGCCTGCTTTTATAAATTGAGAGCCAGAGAACAAAACGGGACAAACTCTATGAATATAAAAGGGAGTTTTGCCTTATCTGCCAAAACTGTATATTCTCTAGTCAGCAATTCCACTCCTATAAATTCATCCTGAAAGAGAACACCCCAAATATAAAACAAGAATATAAAACATGAGGCTACCCATCATGATGTTATTTTTTAGTGCACAATATTAGATAAAAAAAAAACAAAAAATTAAATGACCAGGGCACCTGGGTGGTTCAGTCGCTTAAGCGCCCAGCTCTGGGTTTCTGCTCAGGTCATGATCTCAAAGTTCATGGGTTTGAGCCCTGTGTCAGGCTCTGCTCTGTCAGTGCTTGGGATTCTCTCTTCCTCTCTCTCTCTGTCCCTCTCCCACTTGTATGCTCTCTCTCTCTCTCTCCCTTTCTTTCAAAATAGATAAATAAACTTAAAAAAAAGAAAAGCTGTGACCATCCTTAGAAGACTGGATGAAAATTATAGTTCAGTCACATGATAAAATATTACACAGCCTAGAAGGGAATGTGGAAAATCTCTATGAACAGATATGGAGCAATTTTAGGACATAATTTCAAATGAAAGGGACATGGTATTAAAAAATGCAAGGAGGGGCGCCTGGGTGGCTCAGTCAGTTAAGCGTCTGACTTTAGCTCAGGTCATGATCTCAAGACTTGTGGGTTCAAGCCCCTCGGGGGGCTCTGTGCTGACAGCTCAGAGCCTGGAGCCTGCTTCTGATTCTGTGTCTCCCTCTCTCTCTGCCCCTCCCCTGCTTGTGCCCTGTCTCTCTCTCTCAAAACTAACTAAATGTTAACAATTTTTAATAACAATATACAGGTAATAAGATACATTTTTTATGAGAAAGAAAGGGAAATAAGACTACTTATAAGCATAGGCTTATTTTCTTGAAACAGTAAAGATAAAGCAGAAATAAAAAAGAATAATTTTCTGTATTAGGCAGATAAGAGAGGACTAGAGGCAACAGGGACAGAAGTGAGACTCCTCTGAATACGTATTTTTATATTTTAAAAAATTTAAATTGCAAAAAAGGATTAAAACAAAACCCTAAAATTAAATACAAATGGAAACACACCAATCAAGATGTGTATCAAATTGATCACGTAATCGCACAGATAGAGGAATTAATTCAAGTAAACTTTGATCGCAGTATTCTGATTATATACTCTTCAATTTTTTTAATGTTTTACTTATTTTTGAGAGAGAGAGCACGAGCAGGAGAGGGACAGAGAGAGGGGGGAACGGAAGATCCAAAGCGGGCTCTGCACTGACAGCAGCAAGCCGGATGCGGGGCTCAAACTCACAAACTGTGACATGGTTACCTGAGCCAGTGTCGGATGCTCAATCGACTGAGCTGCCCAGATGTCCCTGATTATATGCTCTTAATGACATATGGGTATTCAGGACAAAACAAAAAACAAAAAAATTGTATTGAACTTAACCTAGTAGATTTCTTGTTGGCAAGAGAGTAAGTGTTATAACTCTGAAAGTATTTTCTACATATCGAAGGGCAGAGCAAATGAATAAATACACACTGTTATTGGGAAACGAGGTGTGCTAATTAAAAGATACTTGTCATGTGTGTACGTCACATTACTTGGGAATGTTTGACTCTGTTACAGAGAAGAGAAAGGAAATAAGGTGGGTAGAGAAATTAAGCATAGAACCAAATGGTCTGAGACGTGGGCAGAATTCATAAGATGTTCTAGGTATAGCCCAACTGGATAAAATGCAGCCCAAATGGGCCAAACATAGAAAGAAAAAAAAAATGACAAAACCCAGAAGGTACTAGGGAGTCATCCACTATAAAATATACAGAAGGTGTATAGTGAGCATTCCGTATTCATGAAGTCTTAAGATGAACTCCACACTGGTGATATCCATCAGGCAAATCGGCCAGCCTTAGCCTGGCACCCTGTGCCTCTCCCGCGGAGCAGGTGTGTGTCTGGGTCTCCAAAATCTCCCTTTTCTGGGCCCATTGGCTCAGACCTCATCTCTGGCCCACGGAACTACAGCATCGGCTGGGAAAACAAAGCCACAGAGAGATGGGACCTACGCGTGGTCTGTCTCCTTGCTGCTCTCTGTATGTTTTAATTGATTAAACCACGTGACTCGAGCATCTCCGTTCGGTTGTGAGCTTTCCTGCTGTGTGGTGAAGGAGAGCTTGGCTGATGGTGTCAGTGGAGGACCCTGTCACACTGAGTCAATTTCCCACACAACGTGACTCAAGGGCAAGTAACAGCCAAATGTAACAGGAATTGGAAAAATAACAGCTTTAAAAGACATTTGGGGGACGAGTGGAGCATTTGAAGTATGGGCCATATATCAGCTTGTATTACTGCATGAATGTTTCTCACGTACAGTAATGATGCTGGCATTTGTAGGAAAACGCCCTCGTCCCAGCGGATGAATGCTATATATTGAGGAGAGTTGGAGAAAGGGACAGAGAGGAAATGTAACAGAATCTTAACTGATAAATCTGGATAAAGGGTATCTAGATTGGTGCTTGTCTTTTCACAAAACTTTTGTGTAAATTAATTTTTTTAATGGTCATGAATCAAACTCAAGGTTTATTTAGGTGGACGGCACCCATTTCTCTGGCTTCCTCCTCTCCTGTCCTGCATGAAAAGTGAAAGGAAAGCAATGGGTATGTAGCTGAGATTAATTTAAATGCAATCTTTGTGTGGAAATTCATAGCTTTGGTGTCTCAGTCACTCTTCGTCAGAAATATCCCATGGTTTGGAGTAGCAATTTATTTCTTGACCAAAGGTCAGCCTTATTATTTTTATGTTACTTGGTCAAGCTCATGTCTACTGAAGGGATTGGCTTCTTCACAAACGGATAAAATCTTGAAGTCCTTCACTGAATATGGCTAGCTGACTTTTAGTTAGTAAATGCAAAGTGAAAAATGTATCAAAAGACTACGTGAAGTGGACGCGCGAGAGGCCTAGAAATTAAAGCACTGTCCAAATCCTTTACTTCATCGAAATATTGTTGCATTAACTACAGTATCTGTAAATTAAAATTTTAAAAATTGGGAATTTAGTATTTAGTAAAGTGTGTTGTTAGGAGACTTGGCTGGCGGGGTGGTCGCTAAGGGGGGAGCACCTGGTGGTTGTCCTATGGTAAGACTTACCGTGCACTTCCGGGCAAGCCGAGCCAGCCGGGCCAATGGTTGTGAAACCCTACCAGGAAAACATTGTATGAAAATGCGGTGATAACAGCTCAGGGCACATCCTTTGTTCCGCCCCAGCTGTACCTCTGCTGAGAAACCCACAGACGAATCAGATAGCCATGGAAATGAGACCGAGCTCACAATGGCTGTGAAGATAGGAAAAGTTCACAAGAGTCAGACATCAGAGAGGAGGGAGGCTTCTTCTCACGGTATTTTCTGGCTTTGGAGAGAAATGAGAGACGGCAATAGAGAAGGCTGCTTCCAGGCTCGAACAGAAGGTCGCTCTGACCTTCAGTAATTCCGGACTTGCTAACGGTGGGCTAGCTTTTCAAGTTTTCAACTGTTTTGAATCTAGTGACTTTCATGTAATTATTTTTTCAAAGGTGCTGCGTGCACAGGGAACACATGTTGAAAGGCAGAGCGAGGTCGCTGTGAGGAGTCAGCTTCTTTTCTTCTGCCACCTCCCCGACTATGCAGTTGAGTGTCTATGTCTAAGTGCTAGAAAGGTGAAAATATACGTATATTTCCGTGAGTCCTTTTCAAAGTCGAGGACATTGTCCATCTAAATCCTGTCCCCCTCCTCCTCCCTAGGATCCCTCCGGAAGGCCACATCTCCTACCCTTCCCCTCCCCCTCTCCCAACATCTGCCCTAGACAGCGTGTCTTACCTAAGAGAAGTGCCCTTGGCTTTCCAGAGTCTCAAGAAAAGTGATCGTTATTTCCCCCACTGACTGGGGGGACCCATACATGGGTCCAGCCAGGGTCCCTAATTTGAAAAAGAAAAATTTATTCTATGTAACTGTCCCTTCCTCCATATGAGCTTTAAAAGCAGGCGCCTGATCCCATTGGTTAGTACAGTCCCAGCCCACATGACGTACCAAGGGCATTAATAAAAACAATCAATAAACCAAAAAAAATTGACTACATCGGTTACCGAGCATCTGTGTGTGCCGGGACGGGAGCAGTGTCCTGATTATTGATGACAGCAGTCCACTCCCACCCTCCACAAGCTCCTAATCAGGGTTTTTTTTTTTCCTTCTTAAATCTGATTTAAAGTGTTATATGACCTCATTTAGTCAGATTCTGCTCTGCCAGCAGACGAAGGAACGTTCGAAAATTAAAGTTGTTAAAATGAATGAGTCCAAAAATAACGAAAGTCTGACAAACCGTCACAGCCAAGAGGAACCCAAGAGACATGACAACTAAATGTAATGTGGAATCTTGGAACAGAATCAGGATACTGAATAAAAAATAAGGAAATCTGAATAAAGTACTGACTTTTGTTAATGATACTGTGTTGCTACCAGTTCGTTGGTTGTGACGAATGGGCACTAAGGTTAAGATGTTAACAAAGGGGGAAATGGTTATATACAAACCCTTTGTCCTATTTTCATGACATTGCTGTAAACCTATTAAATAAATACCATTTCACTCTCATGAGGTAAGCTTCTTACACGGACCGAGGCTAATCCGTAAAATTCAGAGAGGTGAAGGTTACCTCAAACAAGGTTCTGCCACCCGCCGATGCATGACCAGGTCTTGAAAGCAGACTTGACTCTGCCATGTTGGTACCACTCAATCCTCTCCAAGAAAGCCAACAGTGTTCGGAATGGTCTTTGCTCTTTGGGGCGCCTTGTGGCTCGGTCGGTTAAGTGTCCAACTCATGATTTCAGCTCAGGTTGTGAACTCACGGTTCACGAGTTCAAGCCCCACACAGGCCCACACTGACAGCGAGGATCCTGGTTGGGATTCTCTCTTTCTCTCTCTCACTCTGCCTCTCCCTTGCTTGTGCTCAGTCTCTCTTTCCCTCTCTGTCTCTCTCAAAGTAAATGAATAAACATTAAGAAAAAAATAACGGTCTTTGCTCTCTGAATGGAAATTATTTTCTTGTATTTTTTATCATTTTCTGTTTTTCGACAATTTGCAGGAGGTACGGAAAATTCAGTATATGAAAATGTTAGGGATGTTGCAGTAAGGATCGACTGGACACAATTTAAAGTAAAGTTGGTAGAACTGGGAGGTGGGTCTTGGCGTCGTCTGGGGCACGCTTCCTACACTTGAAGGTGCCAGCAAATCCCCAGGGGAGCCGGAGAACAGGCCATCGCCATCCAGTGGGGCTGGGGTGGAGCCTGAGAGTCTCGCAAGCTTCCTGGTGACACTGCCGCTGGTTCTCAGACCACGCTTTGCTTTGCCCTCATCGAGGCAAAGAGGAAGTTAAAGTCAAAGACTACCACCTTCATCCACAGGCTGGGACTCGCTTTCCCCCACTGGCCACTGTCTGCCAGTGTGAACCCATGCCAACTTATTGGTGGCTCCCACCCAGGGGACAAAGCTGAACTCGCCCTGCCTTGCACACACCCATTTTCCTTTGGCTGTTCTTGCCCAGTGCGTCTTCAACACATATCTGTGTTAAGGTCCCGTGCTGGGATGGCAACTGTCAAGAAAGCTGCCACAAGACGCCCACCCTCTGGTGAAAGATCCAATGTTTAAATGGCCGATTGCAATACTGCGAGCTAAGTAAGCAGGGGTACCAAGAAGAATATGTAAAACAAACAAACAAACAAAAACCCCCCTTACATTTAGGAGACAGACTGTTAATCTGTGCTGGACATCACTGGCACCATTCATGGTTGACAAATAGTTGGGTAATCAGCACATCTAGAATGACCTTGCAGTGCCTAGGTCATGTGTATACAGTGAAGACTACACAGTATATGATGCAGGTCTGTTTTAATCGAAGGGAATAAAGATATAAATACTTTGCTTGGCTGGCATATATTAAATTATCATACCAAGGGGGGACAATGTCCCTTATC